>LR991062.1:27709921-28982421 GCA_905163555.1 Notocelia uddmanniana | reverse complement strand
GTCTCGAGACTTGTACGACGCTGCTGCTTAGCGTTTCCCTCAGTTTGTTTGCAAGAGCATCCGCTTTCTCGCCACCTGTTGCCCCGGGCACCTCGATGATGGTCGCTCCAGTGATCGCCCGTTTAAAACCGGACACCCTCGATCTGCAGAGCTTTGAGAACGATCTTTGATCGTGCCTCCTTTATAATGTCCCCATAGGTGGGCTGACCTTCTCCCGGTATTACCGTCAGCACGACAGCGGCTGAGCGTGGTACCCGTAGTTTTTCGGGTCTGCTTGGGCTTGGGCTGAGGTGCTGTTCCCTGCGCGGCAGTTTTGCGTTTACCCTTTCCAACGACGTCGGTCCAAGTTTCTGTCATGGACGCCGGCGCGGGTGGCAGTGGGCGGGGCTCGTGCGGTGGTTGTGGGGGTTGAGCCGCTCTAGCTTTCTTCTTGCCCTTATTGGCCTTTTTCCTTTTCCCATTCTGGCCGGTTTCGGGAGCCGGAGGTGGCCCTTTAGGCTTCGCCGTGCTCGACCCGCTAGGACCAACGAGGCTTTGGTCTGCCAGGGTTGAGGCGGGCGGTGCATCCTGTCTGCTTTTGGCGGCGTGTTTAGAAGCCGCTACCGCCTGGTTTTTCTTATCTGCAGCAAGTGGCGGCCGCACAATCTTCGATGGAAGAAGCCTGTCCTCTAAGGCTTCCAGCCGAGCATTCACCATGGTCCCCACCTTGACCATTATGTCCCGTTCAGCTTCTTCTTGTGAATATGCTGGCGGAGGGGGAGCGGGCCTAGCCTGCCGTAGCTCATTCCGCATCTCCTCGATCTCCTTTCGAAGCTCTGTTATTTGAGCTTGTAGGCGCTCGTTTACGGCCTCGAGCTTTATAACCTCTTCAGAGGAGGTCCGATTGACCACAACTCGGGCAGCGTCCATGTACCCCGCTACCGCGTCCTTCAGCTTTCGCTGGTGGGTACCCTTCAAGTTGCCTGATGTGGCTATAACTTCTTTAATAACTGTTCAGTTATTAACAGTTCTCCATTTGGGTGAGGAGTTCCGAGGCAAGCTGGTTCTCCAAGTGGAGCGTTTGCGTTGTCCTACGCTCACCAGTAGGCCTCATGCGGATAACCTTCTTCTTCTTTGCCACCTCCGCCCCTGCCTGTTCTGCCGCTTGGCGACGGAATTCCTCCTTAGCCGTGTCCGCGGGCGAGCGGCCTTTACCCGCCGTCACTGGAGGTGAGTTGTCTCCTGCCACGGACTGGCTGGACTCGTCCTCCTCCTCACCTTCGTTCGCATGGAGGCGAGCTCTTTTTCTGGGTGCCTGCCAGAAACTGCCAGAAAGTGTCTTTGCCGCTAGCGGCCCCGGGAAGTCATCCGCCTCCGACCGGGGCTCTGGGGAGTCAACGGACGATTCCTTCGTCCCCATTTGGCCTTTAAATTTGAACGGGGTGAGCACGTATTTGCGCACTTGTCTCCTTCCCCTTGCTCCAGTCTTCGGCTGAGGCTCACTCGTTTCAGTACCGAAGGATGGCCGCTGCTCTTCCA
Organism: Notocelia uddmanniana; assembly: GCA_905163555.1. Taxonomy (NCBI): domain Eukaryota; kingdom Metazoa; phylum Arthropoda; class Insecta; order Lepidoptera; family Tortricidae; genus Notocelia; species Notocelia uddmanniana. The sequence goes on along the minus strand of LR991062.1, from coordinate 28,980,903 downwards.
AATCGGCTTCGACGCCAGCAGGCGAGTCGGATTGCACAGTGTACATCGTACCGTCTGTATCTGGCGCCGAATCCCCGGGAGTCCCGTTTCCCTCTCCCTCTTTTAGCCGGGTCAACTGCACTTTGGGGATCCTCTTGAAGCGGACTTCTCGCCCTCCCTCCAGCGGCATCGGCGGTGCACTCTCGTCGTTTGGGGCCTCCTTCACGGTGCACTTCCCGCCTTCTCCTCGAGATATGAAGCGGCCAGAGCTATCACGTGCTGGACCGCTGGTATGACCTTTCGGCACGATTTGAATCGCGGCCGAGTGTAGGTCGATACGCGGACTTGCCTCCCTTTGCACTGGTGAACGTGCGAGTGTGGTGCGAGGGCGAAATACCTCCTCCCTTACTTGTCCCTCCTCTTTGCTGGGGTGTTGGGTTTCAGTGAGCGCCCTTAAGGGGCCCAATTCTGCCGCTGTGCCACCAACGTCCATCTCCTGGGTCGAGTCGGTTCCGCCTCCGCTCTCAAAAGCTCCCGCTCTATCGGTGTCCGGTACAACAAAGCTGTGGTCGTCGGTATTAGGTCTTGAGTGGGGTGCCCCCCCAGAATACGACGGGCAGCATGTCGCCACAGTACGGGCAGTTGCTCGTTCTGTGGTGACACGGAGGATTGGAACCTCCTGGGGTAGTTTTTCCTTATGGCCACTCATATTTAGGCTATTTTTTTTATAGGAGGTATGCCCCCCCCTCTGACGTTTGCGACTGGGCTCCCCCCAGCCATGTATCCCATCGGCACGCCTGTCACACCTTAGGATTGGGGTAATTTATTATAGTGGTTGTCTTCCACGCGGCGCTACTCTCAATGAGCAGCGCCCCCGGTCCGCTCAATGCGGGTTACGGGTTGCCCGACGGGGAGCCGAAACTCACCCAGCAGCCGCACGGAGGCGACGGCCGGACCCGCCGCGCTGCAGGCCTTGAAGGCCCGCCATCCCTTGCCGCCCGAAGACGGCCACTGGTGCGTCTGCACCGCCACCATTGCCCAATCGGGCTAAAGCGGCCGCATCCCTTGCCACCTCAGATGAGCTGAGGCATGCTGGGAGCGGCCAACCCCTTCCCCCCCGGTGTCGGGTTATTGGTAGCACCGGTAAGCGATCCCCGGACAGGATCGGTTACCGTTGCCTCCAGGGCGCACCAGCCAAGACCCTTCCCTTCCCTGCAGATCCGCGAGGATCCAGAGGGATTGGAAGAGCCCGGACATACGTGGAGGTTACCCGACCTCGCGCCCCAACCTAACCTAACCTAACCTAACCTAACCGAGTCACGTGCCATCCTGCGTCGTAGCAACATCTTTTTCGTGAAGCTCCGCAGTAAAAAATTCGTGGACGTGGCAAAAATAGCCCGATCGGCTTCAAACAAGTGTCGTTGTGTGCGTAATTGCAAGTGCCATCGAAAGGATTGCAGTGTGTAAACGCCAAATCAAAGTGAAAACCGCTAAGTGCAAAAAAAAACTGGGCGACGCATCGCCGAGGCAGAATCACCAGAAAAACAACTACCACGTGGTCACGTGGTTGCAGATCCAGGCGCGTGCGGCTACAGTTTTTAATGCAAGACCAAGATACGCAACGCAAGGAATAACCCGGTACCTCATTTTGAATTTTTGGACTTATACTTTTTAAAACACAGACATTTGAACTTATAAATTTCAACAGTGAATATCTCAAGAACTTCAGGCAGACCATATAATTTTTATTAAGGAATCCGGTGCGCGCTCAAGTAGCGTACGTGACTACAAAAACTTGTACCCGTGGAAGACAATTTTGATAGTGAAAACGAAACTTTTTTGAAAATTTCAAAATTTAACGATTACTTATACTTTTGTTTAGAATTATATTTTTTAGATTTACTGTGTTGTAACTGTGTAATATCCGCATTTTCTGACATTTTTTGTAAAATTTTTGAATAAGCAGTTCCAAAGATATTGAACTTTTTGTGAAAATCTGGTATCTGTCTAAAACCAATAATAATAATAGTTTTTTCGCAGTAGAATTAGGTCTAGAACATATATCCCAACCCTATTAAGCCCAAACGCGGGCCCTCTAACGTTTAAATTACAGAGAAACCCAATTTTCGGCCATTTTTGTATTTTGATACCAGACTTTAAAACAGAAATATCTCAGGAACCGTTAGACATAGAAATCTGCGATTTTCTTATATATTAGTAGTTAAGTATCCCTCATAGGTTGTGTTTGGTTTTGCATCGATATCTCGCAAAAAAATTCCCAGGGCTCAGACCACCCTCGCCTGATAGAGGAGTTGAAGCCATATACACCAGAGAAAGTCCGGTCTTCCTGCGGCCCTTGGTTGCAGAGATACAAGCCATCAAAGTCGGGTTTTGACAGCTCGGCGGCCATTTTGCTTTTATTTGAATCATCTTATCTCAGCAACCGGAGGTCCCAGAGAGCTGCGGTTTCTTCCTCTGGGTTGAGGGCTCCGCCAAATACCCCCCCTACCATAGACTGGGCAATTTGGAGACCACAAAAAACCCAATTCTGAAAGTGGTCTTAGCTGATAGAGGCGGTCCAATATTGCATAAAAGCCGGAAACCCGAGCTCTCTGCGACATCTGAGTGCGGAGATACCTGCAATCAAAGTTAGACTTTGACAGTTCAGCCGCCATTTTGGAAAAATTAAAATCTAACAGCCCTATTCATAAAAAAACCTTAACAGAGGCTTGATCGGCCTGTTAGTTGGCAGACTGATTAAGCCTGTTTGACGGTTGTTAAGAAGTATGATTTATAAGCGCTTGCTAGCCGTCTGTTAGATAATCGGTTGCTGATAGGTGGATTAGACACGTTATGTTGGCCATCCTGACAAATCATAGACAAAAACATGGCCACATCGTGAATTAAAAAAAAAAGATTGACTGCAGTGACAGCTAATTAGCGGGAAGCTAGGTAACCTCGAAATAGTCGAAATTTTCCTGCTCGTTAAGTTTTCAATTATTGAATTTTTAAATTACTTCCACCAAAAAAAGGAGTGATAATTGGATATCGGAGGATAAAGTAAGAAAAACAATTCATTTACTTTTGTTTGGTGTGACATGTGAAGTGGATCTTTGCTAACCTACCTTTAGTGTTCCTATTGAATCTAAACACTGGACGTCCTTTTCAGATGTTGCTTCAAGAGCTAGTAAGTGAGAGTAAACATAATAGAAGATAAAAATACGGACACAAACACGTACAGCCGCAACGTCGCTGCGTGAGCAGACCTTCTTAAAAGGCAATCAAATTGTTGGAAGTATTATATGGTACAGCTTTTTCCTAATGAGTGTTTATTATAGTTATGAAAGTATTGTTCTTGCAAATGAAACACTACGTATAACAAATAATTTTGCTTTTCGCTTTTAGTTCAATATTATGTGAAACGGCGCGGAACGAAAATAAAATCCGCCGAGAAACGCAAAGTTAGCACGGAAAAAACGTCAGGGTTTGGGAGCCTCTGCGAGAGGGCCCCACAGATTCCAACCCCTTGAGAGCCTGGTTGCCGCAGAATTCCAGACAGATAGCAACAAGTTTGATTCGGACTCAATAAATCTGGTTGGTATGGTTATACACTTGTACCAATGTTTTACATTTACTTATGTTTCAATGATGTAAATGTCCACAAGTTTCAGTTTGAAATACATGGATATAAATATCATGATATACTTCGCTTCAGGGTCGGGGTCAAATTATAATTTATGGTTTGATTGTGTGATGTGTTTGATTGACATAAAAAGTAGTAACTGAACCTAGTGAACCCGTTGAAGTAAGTTCAAATTGACACCCATGAGCCCTATAGTATGAAGCTCTGTTGCATAAGTATATGATAAATTATTATTAACTAACAACAATCATTTAATATCATGTAAATAAAAATAATCAATAAATCAATATGGTTAGATAATGTGCATGTAATCAAGCCTGAGGTAGGTTGTATGTAAGAGGTAACTTGTATTTGAAAGAGGTTTAGATAAGGATCTATAGAGGATGGATGGAAAATATTGAACAAAAAGTAGCAAGTTAGCAGGATCAAATTAAATGTACCCAATCCAAAGGTATGGTTACCATAATAGACATGACATTTAGTTAGTAACTATAACTAATACAGATGACTAATGTGAATGTAACTTAAAAATAAAAGCATGTCACCTCATAAAATATTTTATTTAAACATATTTTATTTTTTCAGATACTGCTTGTACGAACTTCAGCTACTGCCCCTGCAACTGGTGAGGAGTCCTGTTCGTCACTATTGAAGCACAGGAAGCTCTACCAGTTGTGCAAGAAGCCACACCACCTCCCATGAAGAGAGAAAAAAGACAATGAAGAGAGGAGAAAGAATCCTGAAGTTAAAAGAACAATTACTTTTAGCTTTTTATCAAAATGGAATATTTTAAAAGTAAAAGGAAAGGTAGTTCAATGTGGTTAAAAGTAATTGTTCTGACCCCAGATTATTTTTCTTATTTTTTAATTATTGGATTTTGTATCTGTCTTTATTTTCTTTTTGGATTTTGTAAACTTTACAAAATAAATGTATTTATATGTCGTTAAGTTTTTTAAATTAAATGTATGTTATTTTTTCTTATAACTTGAGCAACTCCTTGGTAATTAACATTATTAAATCATCAACTTAATGAGGTACTTTGTATAAGTACATCATTAAACATATATAAGAAATACTCATTCGAGTAGTTCACTAGTACATGCCATGAAAAGGGGGTTTACACAAGTTATTTATCAATTTTCTTATTAATGAAATAAAGGTCTTCGGGCGACTTGAGGATTTCTGACGGTAAAGTTGTTCACGCATTTGACAATCCTAATCTCAATAAGGTCTAATTTCCCCCTTGGGTTAGAAGTTCAGACGGCAGTCACTTCCGTAAAAACTAGTGCCTACGTCAATTCTTGGGATTAAGTAACCCTGGGCATCTTTTCGGGTGCAACTGTACTGGGTTATCGCTAGGATTCATGATGATTATTGAAATGTAAACACGTACCTTTTTATCCCTTCTTCACATTGCAACAAGAACGAAAACGGTACGTGTTTCTTTTTCCTTGGCTGTACAGTACAGCCACCAGCATAATTTTGTATACATTATTTCTTGTGTTTTATATACTTTGGTAACAAGCTTCTTACTAAATTATATTTAATTCTATAAAGTAGTTAGGGTCGATAGGCCGGTTAGCGACCAGCTAATTTGGTGTGCCGGTTTGCGATCACTTGGATAAGTTGATGAACTGATAGGATATTGATTCGTTTTATAAATAGATTCCCATTCAACTTAAAAAAATGTATAGAACTCACTGTTTCTGTATGTAGGGTGTGTAAAAATATTCATATCTTTAATAGATAAAAATCTCGTCCTTCAGGTGGTCGCACACTGACGATGGTCGCGTAACCGGCCTAGCGACCCTTGAGGTGTGCAATAAAGAGTATTTGTATGGTACCTATTTATGCCGCTGTATCTACTTACTGTTACATACATGATTGCAATTGACGGCCCTTATTAATGGTTTCCACCATACCCGACGCGCCATAGTTTTCTTTTGACTCAAGTAATTAAGGCAAGCTCTTGTTGAAACCACCAAGTTCGTGGAAATCGTAATTATTGATAACCTTGTTTATTGGAAGTGGCGATGAATAAAAGCACGAAGATGTGCATTGTTTGCCGTCCTGTTGACTGCTCCTGTCGGAAACGCCCGCAGCGCGTAACAGGTCTCTTCCCTCTCGGCTGCATTAGAAGGGATTTTTTATATAATGGGCAGAGTCACGCATCAAAGTGATTCGCCATCAGTGCTCGCACCGAGAGTCCGAGAAGCTCTCAATTCGTCAATAATTTGGGCCGTCCCCTTGTCAAACCAGTAGGTACCGGAGCCGAAATTCTACATCGGGCAGATCCCCTATATAGGTACTCTCTATAGGATCTGCCAATTTGTAATACACATTGCGACGCCGCGGTTGTGGTAGTCCATTAACAGCTTCCACATTCCGTATAACCCGGATAACTTACATTGTCACGAAAGTAAAGATAATGATTGACGATCACTTAAGAGTCCGCAGTAAGCTCGGTTCTCCATACAAACGTAGTTTCGCTCTCATTTTCAAACGCCATGCTAGAATAACATGAAACTTTGTATACACAATGGGATCCGGCATAATATAGGTCGGAAATTAGTTTCTATTGCTTGAAATTATAACGGAGAAAAGTTACAGCGATTATTAAGGTTTTCATACAAGACGTAAAAAACTCAAAAACTCGCTGTATTTTTTACCAATACATTTTCTAACAACAGAAACTAATTTCCGACCTAGATATGGCGGCTCCCATTGGGTATACAAAGTTTCATGTTATTTCAGCAAGGCGTTTTTAAATGAGATCTAAACTACGTTTGTATGGAGAATCGAGTTCAGCCGAGCGTACTGGGGACTCTTTATAGGTATTTCAATCATAAGATCTACTCCGAGCGGACAGGGCACGGGCACGCAGTGCTAAGAAAACCGCCGCCGCGATAGGTGCTCATGATTAAGGACCGCGAACCGGTCTGAAACATGTCGAGCGATATTCGACCTTTAAGACGTGAGTGACCCGTTTCATTATATTTAATATAAGATCTACTTTTTATAAGGCGAGAGTATTTTTCCCATAAAGCCGTAACTATGTTAATCATCCTAATTTTATTTAATATACGACTATACGTATCTTCTTAAGTACCCAATTAACAGAATTTATAAAACAACATCCGTACAGAATCCCTTCGACCTTCGTAGAAATTTTCTCATGGGTATGGTTTTTCTCTTGTCGCAATCAGCTGTTCAAATTTGTGGCGGCCATTTTGTGACTTAACAGAGAGATAAAGAAGGGTCTACGGGCCTCTAACTTTCGAACCATTTAGCAGAGCCTTGTTGGACCGATTAGCGTTGACAGAGGATTATGAATCATGTTTTTTAGCATCGGGCCTTCAAGGAGCCTTCAAGGAGCCTCTAACTTTTTATGAATAAGGCTGTAAATATCTCCCTAACGGAGGGTCGTAGAGAGACGCGGTTGCCACAGGGGGTGACAGCAGACATCACCCTTGACGAAGACTGGACTCTTAGAGGCTTTGGGAAACTTTTGAAAACCCAAAATTTCCAAAATTTTCCAAAAAATTTTCAACTTGGAGATAGCACTAAAGGGTAGAGCCCGTCAAGCGCTGAAAAACGAGCCCAAGCACGAGCGCGTAGGACCAGCGGCTTCGGAGTTACAAGCAGATACCGAATTCAGAAACCGGATTCCTGGCAGATACCAGAAACTTTAGACTGCTGTGGCTCCGGCACCCATAGGAATAACTGACCCGTGTTTGGGTTCATTGGAAAGGGCTCAGGTAGAGCTATCGATTGGACAAATAATATCGGCTCTACATAGAGTCACCTTGAAATTTCCCGGAAAACCGAGGAAAATTAATATTTTGACTGTATATACCTTACAGTAAGGTACTAAAAGGTAGTATATATATTAAAATTAGGACTAAGGCTCCAGGTAGAGCTAATTTACTGTCAATAAGTGACTATTGCCTCCCCTTTACAGAGGCAAAATATTGACTAATCTAAAAAATTACATAGAGTCACTGTTCCGATAGCAATAAGGTTCAACTTTGGATGACTTCAAAATTAAATATTTTTAGCGTGTGGTCACAGCGATTGTTTATTTGCAACTGGCTTACATACGAATCCGTCTTAATATTACGAGCATCATGCATGTATGTGTGTGCGCCTAATTAACCAAACATACCGCCCACCAAAACATACGTTTTTTCTTCACGGGCTTAGGAGAAAGTTACAGACACAATATTAACGTTTACCATTTAGTCTACGCAAGCGATACATGCATGTTTGCTCATACTAATTTATAGTTAACTATAAATGGCAAGAACATGAAATGCTTAGAATATTTAAGCATTGTACAATAAAACTGAATTACAGATGTAATAATGATTGACAATTGCTCAAGTCTTATACTAGAAATTACTTAAAATTTCAGTAAAGTAAAGAACCAATAGCATTATTTACAATTACACGATAAATCATGCACAATCACAATTTCAATAAACACATCCATGCAATAAATTAATGCAAAGATATAATTTAATTTTCACTAGTATTCACAGGCAGTTCGCACAACTTTGATACTGAGCGTTTGATGATGTCTCCTCGACACCGCACACTGTATACCCGAGTTACGCCATCCGGGCCCGGGTGCTTCGCTACCACACGGCCGAGCGACCACTTTCCAGGTGGAAGCTGATCATCCTTTATCAACACAATATCTCCGATGTCAAATTCACGGCACCGTTTTAGCCACTTGGGCCTCTCTTGGAGTCTTGAAAGGTATTCGTTTTGCCACTTGTGCCAGAAATCTCTTACGAGTTTTTGTGTAAACTGCCAACGAGATAACCTATTGGTGTTGATCTGTCGTAAGTCTGGACTAGGTATTGTAACGGGTGCTTCTCCAATAAGAAAATGTCCAGGCGTCAGTATTTCGACGTTAGGGTCCGTGGTATCAAGGGGAATGAGAGGCCGGGAATTCAGGCAAGCTTCTATTTCACATAAAGTCGTGGTCAGTTCTTCAAAGGTAAGACTGGCGGTAAGTATTCTTTTTAAGTGGAACTTTACCTATTTCACTCCTGCCTCCCAAAGGCCTCCGAAATTTGGGCTGTATGGCGGTATGAAATGCCATTGCGTTCCATCCTCTGCAAGAGTTTTGATTAACTCGCCAGGTAGTTGTAAACCTGCTTGTTCCCATGCTAAAGCCAATTCTTTGTTTGCTCCGACGAAATTTCGTCCCTGGTCACTCCATAAGTGCGTGCATCTTCCTCGACGAGCAACAAAACGTTTAAACGCTCATGTGAAGGATTCGGTGCTCAGATCGCCAACTAGTTCGAGATGGATGGATTTTACCACCATACAAACAAAAATCGCAATATACGCCTTATTGGGTTTTGCTCCTCTGCCTCGAGACATTAAAACTTGCACGGGTCCCGCAAAATCCACGCCGCTGTGTAAAAACGGTCTTGCTTGTGTTATGCGAACCTTAGGAAGATCACCCATAATCTGTGTTCGCGCAGTCGCTCTCTGCTTGGCGCAAATAATACATTTGTGAATATGAGCCTTGATTGCGTTTTTGGCTCTGATGATCCAGTACTTTGATCTCAGATAACCGAACATTAACGGCAAATTGCCATGCAGAGTTTTCTTGTGGGCCTCTGCGATTATCAACGGCGTAAGTGCGTTTCGACTACCAAGTAAAATTGGATGCTTTGTCTCTTCCGGTAAGTCAGAATTTCTTAGCCTTCCGCCCACCCTGAGAACCCTTTTATCATCAAGGTACGGATCTAATTTCTTTATTGTACTGTCCCGTTTTACATATTTATTTTTCTTTAGGCTTTCTAGTTCTGCGCCATATTCTCTTCCTTGTACTATTTTTACACATCTTAGTAAAGCATCTTCCCATTCCATTGTTGTTATTTCGCTTTCAATAACCTCCGGGTTCCTTTTGCTGTTAATGAATCGCAAACTGTAAACAATAGTCTTTAAAAGATCTTGTAGTGTATCAAAGTTTTCAAACTTGATTCCCTTTTCTTCGCTCTCTATATTTAAATGTACATGTATATTTTTCTTTCTTTCTAATTCTATTTCCTTTATTTCAGGTCTTCTGTAAGGTATATCATCGGTTTGCAGCCACTTCGGGCCCTTCCACCATTTCTGATCTTGTGACAGATTTTGCAGGGTGGTTCCTCTACTCGCCATGTCAGCTGGGTTGTCTTCTGAAGCAACATGATACCATCTTTGATTGCCAATGTTATCTAGTATTTCAACTACTCGGTTACATACAAATACGTTCCACCTTCCAGGATCACCCAGAAGCCACGACAGGACTACTGAAGAATCGGTCCATGCATAAACGTGAGTATCAGGTATTCTCATAGCTTCCTTTACTTGTTTCAGTAGTCTAGAAAGGAGCACTGCACCACATAATTCCAATCGTGGCAAGGATACTGGTTTCACAGGCGCTACACGTGTTTTGGCGGCAATTAGGCCAGTTTTAATCTCTCCATTTACTGCTTTAACTCTCAGGTAAGCTACCGCTCCGTACGCCTTAGTTGAGGCATCACAGAATCCATGCACTGTAACCATTTTTATGTCGTGCAGAGTTGTGCCTAACCATCGGTCTACTTCGACGTTGGCGAGGTACTCAAATTCTCGATGTAGAGTTGTCCATCTTTGCTTAATCTCAGCGTTGACCTCCTCATCCCTAGAAATGCCTTGAAGCCACAAGTCTTGCATTAAAATTTTAGCTGGCAGTGTAGCAGGAGCCAACCAGCCCAACGGATCAAATAATCTTTGGATCTGAGCTAGTATGTTTCGCTTTGTTATAGTTTCAGGAATGGCTGGCAGCTCTAACGTATACTGAAATGTGTCTTTGCCTACATTCCATGATAATCCCAACGCTTGAATCGTGCCATCTATGTTGAGTTCGATATTGACACGAGAACTTCTTTTCGACGGTTCTATTTGCTGGAGGAAAGCTCGTTCGTTTGATGTCCATTTCTGTAAATTAAAACCGCCACGTTGAAGTATATCTTGAATTGTGTTTGCTGTGATTATTGCCTCGTCGATTGTATCATTCCCAGATATCAAATCGTCTATATAAAAGTCCTCTTTAATAACCCTAGCAGCAGCAGGTTGATCCTTTCCTTCGTCGTTAGCTAGTTGATGCAATGTCTTAACCGCTAAATAAGGGGCTGCAGCGGTCCCAAAGGTTACTCGAAGAATACGATAGTCTTTGATTTCTTCGTTTGGATGATTACGCCATACGAGTCGTTGGTAGTTTGCGTCAGATTTGGTTACCAGAATCTGGCGGTACATTTTTTCGACATCGGCTACATAACACACTCGTTTCATCCTCCACCGCATAATTATACTTCTCAAATCTTCCTGGAGTTGGGGGCCCACCAGCAAATCATCATTCAATGATTTGTTGTTGGAACTCTTAGCTGACGCGTCAAATACCACTCTAACCTTCGTAGTTTCCTTTACCATTTTCACTTGTGACGATGCTGCTGACGTAAGTTCCAAAGTGTGTATTTTATCCTCCAAAAATTGGAATAGTTCTGCTATGGTGGGCAGCTCTCCGGACCCTTGCAAGCTCACATGCTCTTCCCATTGTCTATGGCTATCCGGATCCAATTTTTGCGTCACTAAGAATATTAACATGGGATCCCAAGAGTCTGTGTTAATCGACATACCTCTAAATCCATGAATGCATTCCTTCATGTTGTCAACTATTAATTTCATTTGAGTAGCAGATTGACCCGTAATTTTTTTTGATGAAAAAAGTCTCTTGAGAATCGCATTTACAACAAGACGTTTGTGACTGTACCGTTTTTTTAATGTATCCCACGCTGCTTTGTAGTTTTTCTCCACGACCTTATAATGTCTTAATGTAGTACTAGCTTCACCGACTAAACAAGACTTTAAGTAATGAAACCGCTGCACGTCACTCAATGATTGGTTATTATGTATCACCGACGTAAAAATATCTTCGAATGCTTGCCATTCTTCGTAAATGCCCGAAAATTTCGGTAATTCCAGACGCGGTAACTTGACATCCATCACTGTTCTGATTCCTTCAGCAACCAACGAAGTATTAATTGGAGAAGAAGCCGGTTTTGGTGCATTATAGTCCAGCAGGTCTTGAAGCGTAGTTTTCATATTTAAGTATTTTTCTTCACATTTATCATAATAATTCTCAACGAAGTATAACAGGGTTTGGCGTTGTTCCGTAGTCGATATTTGTAGTAAAACGGAATGCAATCGTTTAAAAGATGCCCAGTACTCGTCAATATATTGCATGCGCACCTTTACGTAACCGAGGGTTAACCTTTCTTTAGGGCATTTTTTAAAATTCGTCTCCGCTTTCTTAATACAGTTATAAATATCTTCTATTTGCACCGAAATCTCTTCTATTGTTGGTGTGGCCATGGCAATGTAGGACAAAGAACGTTATAACTCCGAAAATTACAAAGTTATTCACTTGTTAATGACAATGATATAACTTAGCCGCCGAGCGCCCGATGATTAGCAAATATTAAAACGTAAACAAACTGCACTTTGCTCTCGATACAGGTGTCTTCGCGTCGGCCGGCCGGTGATAATCTTGTTATTCTTCTAATTCGCATCCGGTTCGAAGGACCATGTTCCGATAGCAATAAGGTTCAACTTTGGATGACTTCAAAATTAAATATTTTTAGCGTGTGGTCACAGCGATTGTTTATTTGCAACTGGCTTACATACGAATCCGTCTTAATATTACGAGCATCATGCATGTATGTGTGTGCGCCTAATTAACCAAACAGTCACTACTTAGTATATATTGGGCAACGGAAAGATGTACGGTATCGGTTTTAGAACCCCACAAAAACCCAACACCTCGGCTAAAACGCCACCCCCGACAAAACCAGAAAAGGGAACCCAACAACGGCCCTCAGTGAGGCGAAGCATTGGAGAGTGGGAAAATGGTACGCCAAATGCACCTCTCCAACTGTCACCGAGCCCCGCAAAGGCAGCTCCGGGGCCCTCTCAAAAGCCCCGCACAAAGGAACAAATGGCCCCAGATGCCCCACAAAAGGAACGACAGAGGACCCCGTTGCCACTATCGCAGACAACGGACGAAGAAGCACAGACGATGGCAGCTCCGGGGCCCTCTCAAAAGGCCAAAGCAAAAATTCCCCTAGAGGCTAGAGCAACAAAGCCCCCCGCGGAAACTGTAGAGGCCACCACCATCACCCAGAAGAAAGCCTATGCAAATAGGGTTGAAGAGGCCCGGGCAAACAACAACAAAGCCAAACAGCGGCTCAGGGAATCGGGAAACATAAAGACCACTATAAAAGTAGATGTGCAGCAAGCAGTTGAGCGACTCTACGAATTAGTGAAGGAATCGGAAGCGGAACTAAAGAGGGAGAGGGAAGGAAAGAGGCAAGAAGATCTGGCGGAACCTCCCCAAAGTGGACAATCGGAGCCGGACGCAAGAATCGAAACAGAATATAGAGAGGAAAATCATCAAATGATGGCACAAATTAAATGTAACACCCAACTCCTTGAAGAAAACAAAATAAAACTCGAAGAAATAAAAATGGAAATTGAAAAGCAGTCCGGGACAATGGAAAGAGCGACAACATACGCAACTGTGGTAGCGGCAAGCCAGCCGAAGAAACAAACCACAGAACAAACCACTCTACATTCAGTAATTGTCTCCTCTGAAAAAGAAACGGAAACAGGAGAAGAGGTACTGGAAAAAATAAGGAATGCAATAGATGCTAAAGAAGGATGGATAAGAATAGAAAAGGTAAGGAAAGCCAAAGATAGGAATGTAGTCATGGGATGCAGAACACAGGAAGAGAGAAACAAAATTAAGGAGAGGCTGGAGGCGGCGGGGCAGCATCTCGTCGTCGAGGAGGTGAAAAACAAGAACCCATTGGTTATAATGAGAGACGTGCTGTCAGTACATAGTGACGACGACATACAAAAAGCACTCCGAAACCAAAATAGGGAGGTCTTTCACGGTCTCAGCGATGAGAACTGCAAAATTGAGATTAAGTATCGCAGAAGAGCGAGAAATCCCCTGACTTGCCACATAATACTTAGCGTGTCTCCCACGATATGGAAAAGAGCAACCGAAGCAGGAAGATTAATGGTGGATCTCCAAAGCATACGGGTCTAGGACCAGACTCCGCTGGTGCAATGCACTCGCTGTCTAGGCTACGGTCACGGCCGGCGTTTTTGCAAGGAACCAGCAGACCTTTGCAGCCACTGCGGAGGTCCACATCTCAGAGAACAGTGCCCAGAGAGGGCAGTAGACGAACCACCATCCTGCCGAAATTGCATAGAAGCAAAGCTTAAACATCACGGACACAACGCTTTTAGCAGCGAATGTCCAGTGCGAAAAAAGTGGGATGCATTAGCCAGAGCCTCAATTGCATACTGCTAAAGTTGCGCCAGAGGTAAAAAGCTATAAAATTGTGCAGGCAAATCTCCAGCGGAGTAAATTGGCAACGCACGAACTCTTCTTAGAGGCAACAAAGCGGAAACTTACAGTAGCACTGCTCCAGGAGCCCTATGTGGGAAAAGGGGGGGAAGTGAAGGGATACCGGGGAGCCAGAATCTACCAAGACCCTGTAAGCCAAGAAGGACACACAAAGGCGGCAATAGCAATATTTGACCCCACATTGGAGGTCATACAATGCCCAGAACTCACAACAAAAAATATCGTGGTCCTGAGGATTAGTACCAGAGCTTGGAAGATAACTTTGTTGTCCTTCTACTTCGAACCGGACCAGCCCATGGACGGATACCTGGAGCAAATTAGACAAAATTGTCACCAAATTAGGAGCAGTAAAGATCATTGCTGGAGGTGACGCCAATTCAAAAAGCATTTGATGGGGCAGCGCAAAAGAGGATGCAAGGGGCGAACAACTATATGGCACTCTGACCGAAATGGAAATGCATGTCCTAAACACAGGCTCTACCCCGACGTTCGATACCATAAGAGGCGGCAAACGTTTCAGCAGTCACGTCGATATCACAGCCTGCACTGAGGACCTGTTAGGCCAGATAGAAGGATGGCAGGTAGAAGAAGGACTAACTAGCTCAGACCATAACGGCATATTATTCACAATAAGGAACACAAAATCACAAGGCACACATATACATAGAACTACGCGCAAGTATAATACCAAAAAGGCAAACTGGGGTCAGTTTCATGAGAAACTGACACAGGCTATGCAAGACACCCAACTTACAACACAATACATAGAGAACATACAAGACACAGACCAACTAGAAGAAACAGTAAACAAGTACACTAAAATCATAACAGATACGTGCCAACAAACCATACCCATTAAAAAGAACTTGGAGACGTTAACCTTGCCGTGGTGGTCTAAAGAACTTGAGCAAATGAAAAAGAATGTAGCAACCAAAAAACGTAGAATACGCTGCGCAACACCCGTCCGCAGAGAAATTGTGGTAAACCACTACCTGGAGGCGAAAGGGGAGTATGAGGCCGCGGTGCAGGCTGCCCAGACCGACAGCTGGAAGGAGTTCTGCTGTAAACAAGACAGGGAGGGTGTCTGGGAGGGCATATACAGAGTAATTGGCAGAGTAACAAAGAGAGAGGAAGACCAAATCCTCGAACACGAAGGGAAAACCTTAGACGAAAAGGAGTCCGTTGAACTACTGGCCAGGACGTTCTATCCCGAGGACAACGAGGGCGAAGACAATGTAGTACACCGCCGCATCAGAAGCTTAGCAGGTGCGGTGAACGAACTGTATCATGATGAAAGCCATGACCCGCCGTTTACTTCGTATGAGCTAGATGCGGCGGTGAGATCTTTCAACCCCAAAAAGGCCCCGGGTGCGGATGGTCTCACCGCGGACATCTGTACACAGGTAGTGAAATGCGACCCACAATGCTTCTTGTCTCTTATAAATAAATGCATGGAGCTCTACCATTTCCCAAAGTCTTGGAAAGAAGCCACAGTTGTAATACTTAGAAAGCCGGGAAAAGACTCATACGCCTCACCTAAATCATACAGACCAATAGGGCTCCTGCCTGTTATGGGCAAGATATTTGAAAAAATGCTAGTGGCCCGACTCAGGTATCACCTTTTACCAAAATTCAGTCCTCAACAATATGGTTTTATGCCACAAAAGAGTACCGAAGACTCCCTCTACAACCTTGTAAATTACGTACACAAAAAACTAGACGAGAAAAAGCTCATTACTATTATATCCTTGGACATAGAGGGAGCCTTCGATAGCGCATGGTGGCCTGCAATAAAAGTAAGACTAGCAGAAGAGGACTGTCCTGTGAACCTGAGGCGGGTCTTCGACAGTTATTTGAACGATAGAATGGTGTGCGTTAGGTACGCGGGCAAGGAACACAGGAGGTCCACTAGTAAAGGCTGCGTTCAGGGGTCGATAGGAGGACCAATACTCTGGAATCTCCTCTTAGACCCCCTCCTTAAGCAACTTAAAGAAAAAGGTGTATACTGCCAAGCCTTTGCAGATGACGTCGTCTTGGCGTTCGCTGGTAGCGAGGCACTGGATATTGAGAGGCAGGCAAATGCCGCTCTCGCACATGTGAGGGAGTGGGGCATAAATAGCAAACTGAGATTTGCAGCTCATAAAACATGTGCCATGTTAATTACAAGGAAGCTAAAATATGACACACCACGCCTGCACATGGGCGGGATCGACATTGCCATGTCCAGAGACATCAGGATCCTCGGCCTCACTATTGACGACAAGCTAACTTTCAACAAACACGTGGAAAACGTCTGCAGGAAGGCCCTCAACATTTACAAAAAACTGGCGAGGACGGCATGTGTTAGCTGGGGGCTGCACCCGGAGATAATTCGAGTTATATACACCGCAGCAGTAGAACCAGTTATCATGTATGCAGCAAGTGCCTGGGCACCGGCCGCCAAAAAAGTGGGGGTCATCAAGAAGCTGGAGGGAGTGCAGAGGGGCTTTGCACAGAAACTCTGTAAGGCCTATCGCACGGTCTCCCTCAACTCTGCATTGTTGCTGGCTGGAATGCTTCCCCTTGACCTTCGAGTTCAAGAGGCAGCTACACTATACAAGGCAAAAAAGGGAGTACCGCAGCCATCACTAGAAGACAGAGAGGTTGAGAGGATGGCTCCAGCTATTGAGGCTCCTCACCCTGCGGACCATGAAAACCTGGAGTTCATCAGGCTGGTAGACCAAGAACAAGTAAACCAACACAGTAATTTTGATATTTTAATATACACCGATGGGAGCAAGATTGAGGGCAAGGTCGGAGCAGCGTTATCCATATGGAACGGTCAAACGGAGATAAAAGCCCACAAACTTGCTCTCCCGAAATATTGTACGGTCTACCAGGCTGAACTGTTGGCTATCCATAAAGCAATTAAAGTGACTGTTGACCATAAGGCATCTTCTTTTGGAGTTTACAGTGACCCAATGGCAGCCCTCCAGACCATAACAAATCATAACTGCCTCCACCCCCTAGCAGTTGAGACTAGAGAAAACATCAGAAAAATTTCTCTCCAGAACAAAATGTTAACTTTGTTCTGGATAAAAGCTCACGCAGGACTGGAGGGAAACGAGAGGGCAAAGGAGGCTGCTGTAAGCTCCAAAAGAAAACCGGACTATGACCTCTGTCCGATATCATTCGTCAAGCGAGGCATACGTATGGCAACGCTCGACGAATGGAATCGCAGGTATGAAAATAGCGACACTGCCTCGATTACTAAAATGTTTTTCCCGAGTGCAGTGGCAGCGCACAGGATAATCCAGAAAATCAAACTAAACAGTGTCCTTACGCAAATAATGACGGGGCACGGTGGGTTTTCGGAATACTTGAATCGCTTCAAGTGTAAAGAGAGCCCATCGTGCATCTGCGACCCCGAAGTAGCAGAAACAATCCCACACCTGCTCCTTAAATGCCCCGAACATGATCTGGAAAGATATGATCTAGAGATACAAATAAACGAAAAACTAACAATGGAAAGTGTACAAAGTGTCATAAATAGCAACGATTGAAACAACTTTTTAAGGTATTGTGTTAAAATAGCAAATAAGGTTATAAAAAGAAATAAAACTAGATAAAGAAATATGCTGTCTTAATATAATGTAATATATTAGAGTTAAGCATAAACAAAAATTGTAAAAATAAAATAGAAGTAAAATATGTAACAATACTGAGAAATTTTTGTAACAAATAAAGATGAGTGAAATCTGTTTATTTACCCTGAAGACAATACACCTGTAATAAAAAATAAAGTAGTAGAGTAGAAATGGGCAACCCAACCATAAAATATGTAACGATACTGTGAAAATTTTGTAACAAATAAAAATGCGTGAAGTCTGTTTATTTACCCTGAAGACAGTACACCTGTAATGATAAATAAAGTAGTAGAGTAGAAATGGGCATCCCACCCATAACAGCAGCAACAGATATGACGAATGATAGAAAGAAACTGTATGAAGAATAAAAGTGCGAGAGGAAAGAAAGCGAGAACTGGTATGAATGAGAAGCTAGAAAACGGCTCCGATAACGTTGGAGATCCGAGAATAACAAAAAAAAAAAGAAAAAAAAAAAAAAAAACCTAACCTAACCTAAAAGTTCGAGTTCATTGCTGAAGTTAATTTTAATGTCGTTCATGTGAATGTTACAAACTTTAGCTTTGGGTGTGGGTGTGATCATAATGGTTTTTTGTGGGCCAAATTTTAATTTGTTAGCGAGTCCCCATTTAAAAAAAAAAAAAGTATTATGTACAATTTTGTTTGCATTATTTTCAAGTTCGTTGGTATTATTTCCAGAGCATATTATAAGTACGTCGTCGGCGTAGGCTTGTATGTAGTTGTGTGGAGGGAGAGGAATTTCAAGTAGTGAGTCCATAATAATGTTCCAGAAAATTGGGCCCAAGACTGAACCTTTTTAGGCGACTGGGTGCCATTCCCAGTTGAGTCGGGCATGCCGTCAGACGCGGGTCTGACGGTATACAATGAGTATCCCCTCCCGCGCCACAAAAAAAAAAAAAAACCTAACCTAACCTAACCGCATACAATATCTCAACTCCCTTTTAATAGAATACACTCGTGTCGCACATCAAAATCTTCAGCTCGCCAGCCCCTATCTACTGGCGGTGGTCCCGTTGCGATTGGTGCACGCGTTCCTGCAAAAAAGATAAGATAACAGTAAAAAACTTAGGTTTATAGGAAAATCACACTTTAAACGCCTCTAGTTTCATAGTTTTTCACATTTCGGTATATAGCCCGGAACTAAAGTTGCTAATCTTAACGTCCCCAGTAATTCTGCATCGCTGGATGCCCGCATGTGCCTTGATCCAATTCAATTGGATTGGTTTTCCTTCCCTCTCAGCGGTTTCAAGGCGCGCGCGGGTCTCCACGGCAATGGGGTTTAGACCATTGGGGTCACATACTGCCTGCAAGGCGGATCGGGAGTCGCAGTAAATGTCGAAAAGACTACATGCTATCTTCGGTCACAGAACCAAAAATGTAACCGAGAAGGTTACAACCTATCCTTTGGTCACGTCACCAAAAATGTCACTTACCTAGCTATGACAACATATCCTTTGGTCACAGCAGCAAAGATGTGCCGCACTGTCGTCCAATTCTTAAAACCGAACTAAGCCACAAATTGTAGTTTTGAGATAAACGCAAAAAACTCCTAAAACGATATCTCTAAATATACAATAAGAAGGTTTATCCAGAAAATTTTGAATAGGAAAATTCAAACTAAATTCATACTTGACATAGTAGCGTAGCATTTCGTGAAATACTCTTTTGTTTGTTTTATATTTACGATTTTATATTTTAGATGTGCATATAAATCACGGATGCTTAATTTCAACACTAAAACATCGCCAAGTATACTGTAACGGTTTTCTTGCAAAGCATTTGCACAATAATATATAAACATTTAAAACCCAATCACATTTAACAATATATGCATAGCTAAATAACTGGTGTATAGTAGTGTACTGATCACAATAACGACCAAAAAAACTTTGCAATAAAAAGGTTTTTGACCTGTAGCCATCTTATAGCTAAGAATTTACGAGAAACTTTAATTGCACTTCGACTGTGCACTAATCTAAAACACGTTAATTGACGAACCACCGTAGTTAAATTGTCTTAAGTCTTGTAATCCTACACAAGGAAGTTAGTTTGTATTGTCAAAACCACGCAATCCTTCATTTGTTGAATGAAAAGTACAAAAGTTATTTGACATTTTGTGTAAACGAAACACAGTCATGTATGATATAGGGACGGCCATTGAGATTGAGACGGACACGTCACGTGAGGTATGTTGGCGTCACCCTCAACACAAAATATTATTTCGGCATACTTCGGTCGGCTGGCTCTCGGAGACTGCTTCCGAGACAAGGAGGTCCCTCTGACCTGTATTCTAGAGTTATCTGGAGCACTTTATGGGGCACCTGTGTGGATGGAAATCCTCACGCCTAAAGTCAAGACCCTATTAAGGTAACCGCTAAGGGTCGTTAGTGCGTGCAATCCTAGGTGGCAGCCAGACTACTGGCCTCTGACCCGCCCTCGGAATCGCAGGCAGAGGTTCTGAGAGCTAGGGGAGAGCGTCCTAACCAATGGGAGGTAGAAGTCGTTGCAATAACTGACTTGCTTTCGAGATGGAGAGCAGATTTGGAGTTAGCAGATTAAACATAGGGGTAGCGCTGCCTCACTTTGAGAAGTGAAAAAGCCCCCAATGCCCCATGGCAGCGCTACACCCTTATGTAGCGCAGCAGTAGACGATGTGCACCACACACCGGAGGTATGTATACACGGCGGTATAACTTGGCTGTTAGATTAGGTAATTTAAAGAGCTATCGCTGCCAACCATTATATCGAAAATGTCCATATTGGTTTCGAAGGAGGCTGCGGAATGAGAGCGAAGGAACGACCCAGACGAAAAACGAGACGCGCATACCCCCTTTATGCGGGATCGCGGCACCCTAGCCGTTCAATAAGTTTACGGGATTGAAGCACTCCAACATTATCAGAGGCACTTTATAAGCGCGTCAAGCGAAACTTTCGCTATGTTTGTAAGTTACGTAGCCATAAAATCTTTGGGGGTTTAGTGGGTAGCCATGGGCCTTCCAACCGTTAGTTTCACGTACCCGTCCGGTCCACTTCAATCGGGCCGACAGCTCATCAAAGCATTATTCCAACGAAAAATTAAAAAAAGTTTAGATCCGCTACTCAGTTAGTCGCCGATCTAAACTTTTTTAATTACGACTAAGGTAAGATTAGGTTAGGACTACTTCCGGTTTTAAATACCAATCTGTGAAAATCACCCACCGGTATGTACTCCAGATACTTCTCGTTCATTTCTGTTCATCTCTCACACAGTCCATCCTTTTTCTTGGCCTACCCCTTCTGTTACATCCCTCCACATGCATACCTTATACCCTTTCTGACACATAACTAGATACAACTGTAGGTGAATAACAGCTCTTTATACTCATTCATATTATTATTCAATTCGTTCTCGTCAATCCACTCATCCTTCGCAGCATTCTCGTTTCATCCGCCACCTTTGCGGCCTATTTTTTGGCACACCCTCATGCGTGTCTGTGGTCATCCACAGGTCTTATAATGGTCATGTCAGATTTTGCCCTTCAAACAAAGAGGCATTTGGGCATCACATATAGAACCCGAGATAGATATAGCAGATATTTATAAATACTTAATTTATTCAAGACTCAGAAACAAATATGTTTATCAGTCGCATGCCTTTACCAGCATTCATACCAAGGATCGTCAGCTTCGTAGGCAGGCTAACTATAACCACTTAGCTAAACCGATAGTCAATAACTCCTACGTATTGGATAGGTTAACTCTGCTAATGCACATAAATTCATTCTTACCTTTTTCCGAGCATTATATGCAATTAAAATACAAATCCATCATTCACTAAACAACCTTCTGCGCATGGACCTCACCGCCGACTGCTCACTGACAGTGTAACTAGCGGCGTGTGATTTGCGCTTAGACCAGTTTTAACGAAGCAATGCTGGGTAATCGGGTTGTAGAAAAACTGACGGTCATTTTTTTGTGTTTTTGGTGTAGGAAAGTCTTTTATGGCAGTTAAATTATCTTTCAACGGAGTAATTGTATTATTTTTGATTATGTGTCCTAAATATTTTACCGAATCCTGAGCAAAGTTACATTTTGAGAATTTCAGTCTGTAACCTTCTTTCGAAATTGCTTCAAATAGCAACGACAAGTGGCTAATATGCTCTTGAAATGTTTTGGAAAATACCAAAATATCGTCTATGTAATTGACAGTGAATTTGGATAAGCCATTTTTTCTTATAATGCTGCTTAATATCCTCTGAAAAATGGCCGGCGAAGTCTTTAAACCGAACGGCAAACATGTCCATTGAAAGTGTCCTTCTTGAGTAACAAACGCAGTTTTTTTCCTGTCTTCAATTTTCATAGGAATTGACCAAAATGCCGAGTTTATATCCAGTGTTGAGAAGAACTTACAACCTCTAGTTTTGATGATTAAATCTTCAATTAGTGGAAATGGTTGTGACTCAGGGACAACAATTTTATTTAAGTCACGAAAGTCTACACAATCTAGATTTTCTTCCATCTTCTTTTTGTAGGCTAATAATTTACTGGCGCGGCAAAAGGACTATATCGATTATTCGATTATTATTATTTCTAATAATTTTGATATTTGCTGTTCTAATTCTCTTTTATCCTCAATAGTGCACCTATAAGGTCTTTTACAACAATACTTATCTATTAATAAATCTATGTGTGCCTCATAGTCCTTTACAGTACCTATATCGTATTTATCTTTGGCAAAAAGTGATGTATATTTGCCTATCAATTCCCCTATTTTAGACTGTTGCTGATGGTCGAGATGATTTATGAAAATATTAAAATTATCAACCTCTATGTGTTCATCATCATCATCATGTCAGCCGAAAGACGTCCACTGCTGGACATAGGCCTCCCCCAAAGACTTCCACAATGACCGGTCCTGCGCCACCCGCATCCAGCGGACACCCGCGACCTTCACCAGGTCATCAGTCCACCGTGTGGGGGGCCTGCCCACGCTACGCCTTCCGGTACGTGGTCGCCACTCGAGAACCTTTCCGCCCCAACGGCCATCGGTTCTACGTGCTATGTGCCCCGCCCACTGCCACTTAAGTTTAGCGATTCGGAGGGCTATATCGGTCACTTTGATTCTGCTGCGGATGGCCTCATTCCTGATGCGATCACGCAGAGAAACTCCCAACATAGCTCTCTCCATTGCCCTTTGGGTGACTTTGAGCCTTCTTATGAGGCCCATAGTAAGCGACCACGTTTCAGTGCCATATGTCATCACTGGCAACACACACTGGTCAAAGACTTTTGTCTTGAGACACTGCGGAATATTGGACGAAAAGATGTGCCGTAGCTTCCCGAACGCTGCCCAGCCGAGTCGGATTCGACGATTAACCTCTATCTCGAAGTTGGACCTACCTAACTGGACAGTCTGTCCTAGGTATACGTAATCATCTACAACTTCGAGCGTAAAGTGTCCTATTGTTAAGGGAGTTGGTGCGACATGGACATTTGACATGATCTTCGTCTTGTCCATGTTCATCCTTAGACCAACTCGCTCGGAGGCTTTACTGAGGTCATTGAGCATTGTACTTAAATCCTCCATGGTCCCAGCCAAACCGAAGGTGAGTGAGGTAGTCGCCGTTTATGTTGATGCCTAGCCTTCTCCAGTCCAGAGTCTTGAAAATATCCTCCAGTGCAGCGGAGAACAGTTTAGGAGAAATAACATCTCCTTGCCTGACTCCCCGCTGCAACGGAATAGGCTTTGAGTTCTGGTCCTGGAGTCGGACTGACATAGTGGCGTTCTTGTACAAACTTTTCAGCACTTCGATATACCGGTAGTCCACTTGGCACCGCTGGAGAGATTGTAGTACAGCCCAGGTTTCGATCGAATCGAAGGCTTTCTCGTAGTCCACGAACGCTAAACAGAGGGGCAGGTTATACTCCTCAGTCTTCTGTATAACCTGACGGAGCGTATGGATGTGGTCTACGGTGCTAAAGCCTCTTCGGAAACCGGCTTGTTCGGGAGGCTGGAAGTCATCTAGCCTGCGTGCGAGACGGTTCGTAATGACTCTTGAGAACAGCTTATAGACATGGCTCAGAAGTGAGATGGGTCGGTAGTTCTTCAGTAAGGAGTTGTCACCCTTTTTGAAGAACAGCACCACCACACCTCTGTTCCATGCCTTTGGAGTTTTCCCTTCCAGTAAGACGGAGTCGAACAACTTCTGAAGGGCCCTAAGGACCGGTTTTCCACCCGCCTTCAGGAGTTCAGCTGTAATTCCGTCTTCACCGGGTGCCCTGTTGTTCTTCAGCTGCTTAAGAGCCATTCTAATCTCGTACAGGCTGATGTCCGGGATATCTTCGGTATAGTGCCGGGTTAATCTAGCTCTAGGGTCTTCCGCCAGACCAACTTCGGGTCTGCTAGTTGACGTGTATAGCTGTCCATAAAAGCACTCTATCTCACTCAGAAGCTCAGGTTTGGACGAAACGATTCTACCATCCTCAGTTTTTAATCTGGCGAGCTGGCTATCTATGTGTTCATTAAAA
This sequence comes from Notocelia uddmanniana, assembly GCA_905163555.1. Lineage (NCBI taxonomy): Eukaryota > Metazoa > Arthropoda > Insecta > Lepidoptera > Tortricidae > Notocelia > Notocelia uddmanniana. The sequence goes on along the minus strand of LR991062.1, from coordinate 28,956,653 downwards.
TTTATTTTATACTCTTTTTTTGTTTTATTTCTCTTGTTACTAAGCTACTCACATCCTTACCGTTATTATATATTTTCTCTTCTATTTTATTACCTGAAATGTCAGGAATTATTTCAGATTCGGCACATACTACCTTCTCATTATTATCTTTCTTTAAAGTATCAATATTTTGTGTAACTTTCAAATTTTCGTTTTGAGTGAGGCGAAATTTTTGAATACAATCTAATCCAACCAAGAAATCGTAGTCAACATTTTCCTCATCAATCACAAAAACATTTATAGTATTTTCCATATTTAAGATTTTTATCTTTAAAGTCACTATCCTTTTAGATTTTTTAATTGATTAATGGCGGGATTTCTAGTTTTTTGGATCTATTTTATTCAATTCTGTCTCCAACTGAGAATTATTAACAGTTCTTATTTGGTCTAGTTATAAATTGTCACTAATTTTGTTCTTGAACCAGCACAATGATTCAGGGTGGTACCGATTTATTCTGTTTTCTTTTTCACAGATTCTGCATGGTCGGTATTTTATTGCCTTAATTTTATTCTCAAAAACAACTGTTTTCTTTTCTGGAATCCTTTTTACCACCAAATGTTCTAAACCCCTGAGATTATTGAATAAATCTGTGGCCTCTCTCAAGTTTTCTCTGTCAATTTTGTCAGCCACATAATTGGGCAACCCTGTAGCTATAAGATATATCAGTGTGGCTTTGTTTATTTTTTTATTTATCTCTAGTAGAAGACGTTCTTTTAACGCGTATTCTAGTAACGAACCCTGTATATATCTGAAAGACATAGCATACCTGACTGACGACCAACCTTTGTCCGCATAAGTTTCACAAAATATTTTTGACCACATCGACCATTCCGAGTCGACTGTAAATTTTATAAGCATTGAACTATACCAGTCGAGACACGAGTCCTCCAAAAATAACCTAAAAACTTCAATCTTCTTCTATCCCTAATCGGTTACACTCAGTTTCAAAATTGGCCACCCATTGACACACGTTTGACGTTTTTCTGCCAAATTTTTCTATGACGAATTATTTAATGCTAATATTCCGTTACGTTCTCTATTTATTATAATTATTTTATTAGATTAAAATATGACACTAAGTTTTATACATATCTTGTCAATTCAAAACCCAACTGACAACTCCCCGAATAACTATCATAGACAAGTTAAACGAGGAGCTATGAATCTCGTTTATATATATAAATCTGTTTTGAATATATAGGTACAAAAAAATAACATGTCCAGTAAAACTAATTATCTGTATGTCTGTAACAAATAAATTTGTTGTAAGTACATATTACCTTTATCAGCATAACACTACTGGCTTTCCAGTCTATTTCAGAAGAAGAAAATATGGTCAGGCAAGCGTTGGGTGTCGCGTACTCCGGCGCACGTATTTTTCTCAAAATGTTTGTGACACTAGTGTAATTCATCTTCAGGGAGCGAGCTGATGGAAATGCGGTAGAAATCACATTCAAACAGATCCTGCCTTGCCTTCATTGAGCCTTTTGTAAGACTAACTGGCATTTTGTGGTGGTAAACTTTAATGTCCCTTCGTTCACTAGCACAAATAGGTAGGTACACAACACCTACGGAACTTTTTAAAAGTTAAAATGTACGGAGCAATACACAGCTGAGGCGTAGAAATAAAGGTACGATAAATAATCAAAGCAAACACTTCTCTAGTTCTCACTCGACACGAAAACTGCAATCAGTGGGTAGACACTCCCCTACATTGTTAGGTTGCCAGTTTTACTGATCCGTGTAGTCTTTATAACACTTTGATTTACTGGTTCAACTTAATCTGGTATAGGCAATTAGGCAGTTACATATAAATAAAATATGTCAAGTAAGATCAGTTGCTGGGGAACACAATACAATTTACAAACAAACAAAACTAACCAACTAAACCTAACTTAAATTATTTGAACCTAACCTATATGTACATATTTCGCCTAAATCGATGCCACTGGGCAGGGTGCCCATAAGGCTGGCCGCGTTGCCTCGCTGAATGGCAATGCCAATTCGCTGTGCGAGGAACGAGCCAGCCCTACGGTCACCTGAGGACCGGATAAGCATGAAACTTAATTTTTTAAAAAGTTTTATTGCATCCGGTCCCCACGGACCCAGGGTCTCCACGGCAAAAGCCGCAAATATGTAACTATCGCCGAGAGTTGCATATTTGCGGCGCTTTGCAGCCTCGGCTACGGCGGCCGCTCCGCCAGCCCTCAACGACGTCGTGCCCAGGTGGGACGGAGCTAGGGTGTCCACACATGTGGCATCCCAAACTAAGGGCCGACCCTGTTGCCAGGGCACGAGAGTCATCCCGTCGGGTCTCTTGCCATCATCACGTGCTAGACCACTAGGCTCTAGTGTGGCCGGCACGTTGACGCTGACAAGAGCCCGACGAATGATGTCGTTGAGGCAGGAGTGGCGGGACATGCGGCCGGCGCTTTTTGGGCAAGCGAGGCCGTGGTGACCCGTCTTATCAACCATTGTGCCGCAGTGGCAGCGATGTTGTTCCACAATATTGGCCCCGAGTCGAAGACCAACAGCCAGTCGAAAACTGTTGGAGTCTAAAAGGTTCCCGTAGTTGGCAGAGGGGTAAGCGTGAAGCCAGTGGCTAGACTCTCTCTCTGAAATGGCCAACATACGAGCCCTATCTGACGCCAATGTGGAGGTTTCCACAAGGTGATCATGCACCCGCCGGCAGATGGGCAGGTCCCAGAGCTTCTGAAGTTCCGGGCGGACGGGAAGGTCTTTGCCTGGGCAGGCCATCTTCCATGCGTCTCTGGCCTCGGACAAGCACGCTATCTCACAGTCACGGTGTGACGGATTTAGAATTTTACCTGTTAGAGGTAGCGTACTGTGTACCGAGGACAGAAACGCCGGAAGGGCGACGCTAGAAATTTGTCTAATACCAAGACCACCGAACTTAACCGGCAGGGACGCAAGTAGAAACATTCTGTTATCAATTTTAATGTTAATAATTTTTTCTAAATGTGTCCAAATAATATTGTCAAGTTTTTCACATAAATTTAGAAGTTTCCAAAAGGGGCTGCATCGCATGACGTATGTGAATTTTGGGACAAAATGACAGTACCGGAGGATAAAAATAGCCATGTGAGAATTTATATGGAGAAGCCGGTCCGAAAATGAATTAAAGTGGTCAATATTTTTATTAACAAATCCTGGGATAGCCTCATCAAAAATCGGAGCCCCAAGGAGGTGAAGAGATTCTTTTGAGATAATTTTTATTCCTGGACAAAGGTTTTCGAAGGATCTAATAGTTTCCGTTTTTTTGTCATCGTCTTGGTCGACGTACAGTTCGCATTTACTGGAATTTAGTTGTAGGCCAATGCTTTCGAATTTTGATCTAATAGCGACAAAGTCATTCTTTACATTATTCGCTTCACCTCCCAGGGTGCCGTCGTCCAGGTACCATACGTTAAATTTTGAAGTAAGTTCGGTGATACTTGGTTGAATGGCGAGACTGAAGATGGCCGGGCCCAGGGGGTCACCTTGCTGACAGCCGATGGAAGATAATATAGTGTTGTTTTTGTATTTGAGATGGGAGGGGGAGCTGTAACATTGCCAGATGTAAGGATAAATGTCTGGAATGTTTTTTTGAACTTCACTCAGAAGGACATCCCGGTTGACTGAGTTGAAGGCGTTTTTAACATCTAACTTTAGAAGCACGATGTCATTGGTATTTTTAAGAAAGGTACGGCAGGCGTGCACGGCTGCTTCGCAGCCACCTTTGCTGCCAAAACCAAGTTGTGTTGGTTGGAATTTTGATTCTAAAACTGGGAGGATATGTTTACAGCAAATTTTCGAAGCCAAACGTCTAAAAGTCGAACCTATTGCGATGGGCCGCACACTACCGTCTTTTTTGGAAAGAGCGCAAAGGTTCGCGCCGTAGAGTGTCTTAATAACTGCTTCGTCTACCTTCCCACTTAGCATCAGGTTAATGAGGCGCGTGATGCTGGCCAGAAGATCGCCATAGCAACTACCAGGTGTGGCTGCCAACAGGTCCTTTAAATGTTGGGGAGTGATCCCATCCAGACCGCCAGCAGATCCGTTATTAAATGACATGATTGCCGCCAGGACGGCATCTTCTGATGCAACGAGGCCCGGCAGCGCGGTGTCAGGTGGGTCAGGTAAGTTAGATATCGCGGGGGCCGGCGGGTGCTTGCTCTCGAGGGCTGCGAGGGTGTCTGGAGAATCAGGTGCGGATGTGTCGCTGGAAAAGAGGATGCGTGCAGCGCCGCGAAGGTCACCATCATTTACTTTTGTTTCTACTTTTTTAAATAGATTGTGGTGCGTTGACGAAAGTTTGTTTGAGGGAGAGGGCGAAATGGAATGAGAACAGTTATGTTTAATTTTATAAGTTAATGATTTGGAGGATGTGGAATGATCGACGTGAAGAATTTGATAAGCAAAAGTGAGCAGTTTTTCCCATGAAGTCAGTGTGTTGGAATTGACACATTCATCGAGAACTTTTGAAAGGCTTTTAGCTACTGTAATTCTAGCACCTCTTGGTATTCTTTTAAGGATGGGAATGGAATCTTTGAATTCACTTAACTTATCAGATAATGAAGTTGTCGGAAAACTGGGTGTTGATGTTGCGGGGAGTTGAGGAGATGAATTGAGTGGTGGCTGACTACGGCTATGGTTATGTGATTTACTAATGTGGATATTCAAACCTCTTCGACCTTTGAACAGTTTAGTGGACGGGCATTGGGGGCATCGAAGAAATTCTTCCAGCGACACATCCGGGTGTGGAGGTGGCATGCGACTCGAGACACTTAATTTGTAAAAACAACTTAACAACTAAGAATAATCAAACATAAAAAAGATATTATGAAAAGTAAACAAGAACACAATATAAATAAAAAGTCTGTCATCACAGCTGTCACGCTGGCAGGGCCGCGGCTTGGCCGCGGCCGGTGCGCCGCCGCGGCCGGCAATGGATGCTAGGGCTTTTGCGCCTTATTTGGGCGTCTATGGAGGCGCTTATGGATGATTTTCGGTGAAAAAATCTCGGAGTGAAGTATGTTTGACGTATGTGGCGTGTCAAACGTATAACAGCTTTCTATTATGGTAGTTTAGAGGCATATTCTTCTTGGAAAGTACTGCTTATCCGATCGGAGTATATAAATGAGCTAAATTGAGATGGCCATGGAGCTTAAAGAACTCGGAAAATAATTATTATGTATTTTTTCGGATAAGGAAAATTTTTGACGTGTTATTCCGGTTGCTAGGTTCGGTTACCATCAACTGGGGTACCAACCTAACAGGTATTAATATTGACAGGTTGGTACAACTGTTAGTATTATCAGTAGTAGTATTATATTATCAGTTGAATCTGTGGTTCTTCTACTTTAAAGTCAACTAAAATGGCGGTGCATGTTTTCAAAAGTCATGGATTGTGAAGTTCATTTGTAAATGGAAAATTTTATTTTGTATATATTTGCTAGTAATAATGGCTAGCCGTATGTACAAAAAGTGTATCGTGTGTAACACTCGACGGATGCCCGGATCCGATGTATGTTTAGCCGCATTACCACTTGATCCTGTTCGGTAAGTAAAACTTGGCATCAATATTATTGTAAAATAATAATTAAAACAGTAAGGCTATTCAGGAATCTCGTAAGTCCCAGATTGTTTTTGTGTGTTATTGAATTTGGAATCTTCGTTAATTTTGATAAAGTTCGAAACTCGATTTTTTATATGAACGCGTACGCAGGGACTTCTCCTTATTGGAGGACGCTCTTTTATTTATGTTATTGTTCACCTTTTGTAAGCAGATATACTCATATTCTCAGGATTATCTTTATTTTGCATGGGGTTTCTTAATCCTAAATATATAGTCACAAGATAATATGTAACAATATAAAACCGTTATGAACTACATTTGTAGCAAATAAAAATATTTATATTTCTAAATAATAACGAGAAATTTTACCATCGTTTTAGTGATCGAAGCAGTTTCTCTCTTGTAGTTAGAATAAATAAATAATAATATACAGGGTGGAAAGATAAGTCGGGCCCTAGAGGGAAACTACCTTAAAACGTTGAGATAGCTCAATTTGCTGAAAGGAAACATTATTTTATTTCTCCTAAGAAATAAAACTTCATTCACAGATTTTTGAAAAAATTGTGAATGCACAGATTTTTTTTTAAATGTACAGATAGCAATAAAATAGCAATTTTTTTGACATTTTCGTCAAAAATATTTTTGATGCCAATTGATACCAATAGATCCTATTTTTATCAAGGAACAAAAATTTATTAAAGACAGACCTAGTCTAGGATACAAGAGAGCCCAAAAAAAATAAAGACATTTTGCACAATTAGTATTGAAAAAAAGGTTTCTTTTTCAAAAATCTGTGAATGAAGTTTTATGTTTCCTTTCAGCAAATTGAGCTATCTCAATGTTTTAAGGTAGTTTCCCTCCAGGGCCCGACTTATCTTTCCGCGCTGTATATTAGGTATGTTGTGAGATTGACGATTTATTTATCCAACTATGACGATAAAGCCAAAACAAAGATTGAATTATGTTCATAAAAACAAACCATTCAGTGCCGTTCCTAAGTATCACCTGCCACTACCAGCTCTACCAGAAGCGATTTTTGTAGATTTTCCGCTACATTTTGGTTGGGAGAAAGAAAAACATCAAAGCGGTGAGCCGTTATTATTGATTATACTGCTTCCAACTACGTAGCTGTAATTTTTTAAAGAAAGTATTGTGCTTAGCATTATTAATTGATGCACAAATGCATGGATTATTACGTAAGAGTACCATACTCCCATAATTGCCCTTTCGAATCTCCAGATTCAAAAAAAATCCTAACTGACCGAGTGAAACAATGGTCTCCGCTCCAGCTTCAATAAAAATGATTTCGTATGTCGAGATATCCGGTCGTTCTCCTCTACAGATCGAGTTTCTCAGCCGATTCCCGTGAAATTTTGTGAGCAGGTTCGATAATTATACTTACCTATAGATTTTTTGGCTTCGGCCGCCGACGAAACCATGCTACGTAACCGGTTACGTGAGAAGAATTGTTTTTCTTGCTACGAAACCAGTTACGTACAAAGAGGTTTTTTTCTTCCTACGAAACTAGTTCGAATTGAAATGAAACTCGATAGTGTAATGTGTGGCAAACAACCGAATACTTTTAACGCATAGCCAGCACGCGGTAGATATGAGAGGGCACGGGGAATTGGTAATGGCGAAACCGACTCGGATCGCGGATAGGTTAGAAGACGGAAGCGGGAGCTTCGCTCCCGCTTTCTTCTTCGAGGTTTTTTTTTTTATAAAAGAGCGGAATAACTTGTTTTTAAAACTTTTGTAAACCTATATGACGAAAAAATATTATACTTTGAACTTTATGAAATTTAATTCAATTCGAACTAGTTTTGTAGGAAGAAAAAAACCTCTTTGTACGTAACTGGTTTCATAGCAAGAAAAACAATTCTTCTCATGTAACCGGTTACGTAGCATGGTTTCGTCGGTGGCCGAAGGGGATTTTTTTGGTCGTGTCAAGGGGCTTGCAATGGGTGGAGCGCGCCGCGTTAATAACCTAACGCTCGAAATCCCCGAAACTAGCTGTCAGTCGCGGGCCGTCGCCGTCCGGTCCGCGCGTACGTGCCCGTCGTGATCCGCTGCCGCGCGCCGCCGACTTGATCGCGACGAACCGCGCTAACGTATTTTTCTGTGTAATTTAAAAAAAAACACGATGAAACCTATAACCGGCACCACATGTTCTGTATATGGTTGTTTAAATACCCGAAGGAACGTTGGTGTGTCTTTTTTTCAATTACCTACAAATTGTGAACGGTAAGTTTTTCTTTTAGTTTGGTATATGTAATAATAAGTACTTATTTAGTATAACCTTGGTGTTTAAAATTATCAAGTTGTAAGTTACAATGTACAACAACAATACAAATGAATACGATACGAACCACCTGGTTACTTTGTTAGGTACATTTCCGCCGATTTACTTATTAAGTACCTAACTGTAATTTTATTCAAAATGAAACACGCGTTATTCAATTTATTTTACTTGATTAGCTGCATAATAGTTGTCCTATTTAGATAGTTGTCCATTATTGTGTTGTGGCCATAGCATTTGAAACACGGACAAAGTGTAGGTACCTATACCTGAGAATCTTAAGAAGATGACCTGTTGTATGTGCTGTGTTGATTTGTATGTCCGACAAAACCTGTTGGTTCATGATTTGAAATGTATTTTTTTTTTGAGAGATGAAGGGGGAATGGTAATTTTTTGGCTCTTTTCTTAAATAATTATATTAAAATGACAAAAAATATATATTTGAGATGCACACAATGAGCTCTTCCATATGTAACACGATATTATGTATTTTGATGATTGTCCCCCAATATTATGTAGTTTGAAGGTACTTCCCCTACACGTAAAATGGGGATGCTTTTTTTTTCTTGCAAAACCCACCGTGTTTGGTAACGTTACATGGTTCGTTAAAAAAATATGAGATTTATTAAATGACTAGCTGTTGCCCGCGACTTCGTCCGCGTTCTCGCTCCTATTGGTCGCAGGGTGATGTTATATAGCCTAAAGCCTTCCTCAATAAATGGACTATCCAACAGAAAAATAATTTACAATTCTAACAAGTAGTTCCTAAGATTAGCGCGTTCAAACAAACAAACAAACTCTTCAGCTTTATAATAGTATAGATTACGCTATTCGTTTGCGTGATATCTATACTATAATATTATAAAGCTGAAGAGTTTGTTTGTTTGTTTGTTTGAACGCGCTAATCTCAGGAACTACTGGTTCGAATTGAAAAATTGTTTTTGTGTTGGATAGCCCATTTATCGAGGAAGGCTTTAGGCTATATAACATCACGCTGCGACCAATAGGAGACGCGGTAGTAATTTATAAAGTGTAAATTTTTGTTAGAGTTAGGTGTCCCCCTCAACCAAACCCCCCCCCCAACCCTCCATATCTTCTCCACAAGCAAGAGAATATGTGGAAAAAACATGGTAGTAATATAGGTATACAATGAAAACTAAAAACTATCACTGGGCCGTGAACGCTCTATTCATGTGAAGTAACATGTACTTCATTAATTTCGGTTCACTGTACTTAAGCGACATCTGGTGAGGTAGAACATGTTTTGCCTCATTGAAGTATTTTTGGCGTGACAACCCTAGGGCTACACGTGCCGCGCGTGAATGAATACAAGTTATGGGATAGACAGAGATGCAGAGAGTAGGCACGTTTCTTATGCCTAAACGCCGTTTTTGTTAGGAAGTGAAATTTCTGTACTTGTACTATTCCTTATTCTGTGGTCGTGTCAGTATTTGAAAAAAAAAGATTATTTTTACGAGGTCTACAGCTCACATAGCCACGAGTGACATTAGTGTACCTACAATTTACCAGTTATTAAGTCGTTTTCAAAAATAATAAAGTAGTGCGGCTGAAACAAAGTGCAGGCCCAACGTGTCACCGTTCGTTGATATCTTTTGGTTTCAACTGTTACACGTGATTGGCCAGTTTCATCAATTTCATCATGGTTCTCTTTTAAGTGTCTTGTTATGAGTTCCATAAAAAAATATGTGATCATAGTTTGGTCTACGAAGTCTTAATCCAAATATTAAAGTCGACGAGTAGACAAATATACCTGTATTCATAAAAAGATTGAAATTAATTTTTCATCATCATGACATTAGCCTATATATGTCACACTGTTGGGCACATGCTTCCTCTCGTAGATGCAAAAATTGATGTATGTCATGACCCCATACCCTATACGGGATACCCCATCAGCATTCAACACACTGACTATAGACAGTCATAGACTTGAGCATGTACTGATGTAAAATATTGATAATGTACTAGTTTATTTTCAACACCCAAAGCCCTGTCATGAAGAACATTTAACTGGTCCAGGTATGTCCAAATACATCATTAGTCATTAACCCTGAACCAGACTAAGATAGATAAATCTCCCACATATCCGCCGTATGGCCATACAAACTTTAATTTTTTAACCAACTTCAAGATTAGAAAGGAGATTCTCATGACATTCACAATATTTTTTTGAGTATTTTGTATTCTTGGTATCATATAAATTTGCTCAAGGCAAGGTCTGATTTTGGCGTACAGATTAGGTTCATCACTTACAATAGACACGCATATGTTGGTTTCGGTATTTTCTATAGGTAGTTTTTAATTTGATAGTGGTAATCAAGAATACCACCTGTCTGAAAAAACTGTAGTCTATGGACGCTTATGACTCCAGGAGAGTCACAAGCGCATTGCCAACCTTTACTGGCGTGAGGATTAGTTAAGTCGTCAACATGATACAAATGCAGGTCAATAACTCAACACAATGCAACCCGAAAGCTGTGGGGACTTATCCGCCTTAACACAATACTACATACCAACAGTGCAAGCAGTGTTGTTGTTATGATTGCGGTTTTGTGCAAGGTGTAGATACTTCCCCAGATAAGCTGTTCCTTTGAGCGAGATTGCTCTAGGGAAGCTTATTGAAGGAACATATTGAAGTAAAACTACATAATTATGAAGTACCAAAGGTAAGGAATAGGATACTTGAGGACGAACGTTCTCAATTATTATCGTCTCGAACATATATAATGATTTAAGTATTTACTATAATAAAGAACACCTTTACACTCAGCAAGCATGTGGTCAAGTGGAAAAGAAATGTGAAATGTGCAAGTGCATACTAGGGTAGGGTAGGTATATTACCTAAATTGGAGTTATTCTCGTATGTAGTAGCTTCAACATTCTATATATATATTCTTATTGCATCACGTCTAATAGGGAACTAATTGACATAGTTCTTGCAAAAAAGCATAATATTTAGTGAGTGATGTTTTAATATAAATAGGCCAGTAGTTGACCGATTGAAACGAAGGTCTCCACTTCAACTTCGCCAAAAATGATTTCGTATGTCCGGATTTCCGGTTGTTTTCCTCTACAGGTCTTTTCTCAATCGATTCTTGTGAAATTTTGTGAGTAGGTTCGATAATTATACAGTATGTTTTAATGAATTCATTTTTGGAAGGCCACTTTTTGAAACTCGGTGTAGTGGCAAACAAGCATACGGCCTATGGACGATTTCTGACGATGTTTTCCTTCACTGAAATGTATGATGTATATTTTAATGACTTGAGTTTGTAATCCTTTTGCCGCCCGACTGTTCTTTCTTTCCATAGTCACAACTTTATCTTAGATCTTGTGTAGTTTAGGAATTGCTATGGCCACCTTCTGTCTCCATCATGATCAGCTCGGTGGTGAAAACCTCGAACAGTTTTCCACATATGCTGACGTCCATGACCGTAATACCAGGCGGCGCCACGACTTGCGACTGCCTCCGACTCGACTAGCCAAGTCTAAAAAGGTCCTGCACTCAATTGGTCCAAAGGTGTATAACTCAGTACCGATAGACGCCAAAAATGCATCTAGCGATAGATCATTTATGACTAAGTTAAAAAAAAAAACTGATTGATGACGCATTATACACGGTTGACGAATTTTTCAAGTCACCTCAAAGTTAATGCCTGATTGCTTGCCCATATCGGTAGCAATACACATCTTTATAAAATAAAAAAAACATTATATTACTTAAATAACTGTGTACTCACTCACTGTTGTGTTACTACATTAATAAATACTCATAGTTATGTTGTGATGAATTGTGCAAACTGACATGTAAAATTATTGTATTTTATGAATAAATTGATTGTATTGTATTGGTGGTAGAATAAGATTGCATTGTCATCGAACTTAAAGCATAGCATAAGCATGCCAGATTTAAACTAAACAGGTTGATGAATTTGACCCTAGGAGGAAATTGATTTAACATAACATACCTACATGGAAACATTGCAAGTTAAATATAAGCTTGTCAAATAATAATTTCACTTCTTTTTATCCCATCTAGAGTCCACCAATTTTACTTCTTTTGAATCTGTGCAATAAAGTATAAATAAATATTTATTAAAACAACTAAAATCGTTATTAACTTAATTGCTTTCAGATGATATTGATGTGGGCGTCTCATCAAGGTAAGCCTCAGTCGACAAGCGGTGCATCAGAGGAAATCTTGGTGCAGATCTAGCTATAAAAGGATGAGGGTGTCTGGAGAAACTCACACGAAAAACGCAAAAAAACAAGAAATTTTGAAACGTCTTAAAAAGGCGAAACCACGGATCTATACCTAAACCGGATTGAGTACAAACTTTTATGAGCCAGTCAAACTTGAACCTTATTCTCGCGTAATACAGTTAATATCCTGTTATGACAGACAGACTAGAGAAAGCGGTCCGAGCGAGAGCAACCAACCGGAGGGCGGTGTCCCACTCGCACAACTTGCCAGTGTAAAAAAAATATATGTTGTGCTATTTTAGAATACTGAAAACAATTACTTGCTTGTACTAACTAGTACTGCATATTTATCAGGCATAATTTACATTTGACCTCATTCGTAATTGTATTAAATATCAACATTATTAACTGACTAAAACTTAGTATTGCAATAAATATAGTAGTATTTTTCAAATATTAATTGGTATCCCCAACGTTAATGGTGTCAAATTTGAAATTATGAAAATAAGCGGCTGATGAAATTAGTTGAAAATAGTGAAAACATGTTGTGTAAAGGGTTGTAAAAGTGAAAGTTTTATTAATTGTGGAATATCATTTCACAGGTAAGGAACAATTTGTTATATTTTACGATAAAACGACAAGACAAATGTCAAACTGATTAGGGTGACTATGACTTGGGCTGGTTTTGCAGAAATATTCGTTATTAAGTGTTTAGTGAGAAAACCTTTTCTAAAGGTCAGTTGAAATTCAATCTTTTAACAATTTTGTTATCATTATGAGCTTTTGTTTAACTTGGACTGTATGTGATTAAACTGTACAAGTACTTAAGTTGTCGTTCCAATTTTTTAACCATTTTACAGCTACTTTCCGGTATCCAATGGAGCTGAAATTTAGCATACTTATGTACAGTATGCTAATTTTCACGCATACTGTACATAAGTATGCTACATTTCAGCTCAATTGGATATCGGCAAGTTCGGTAACAGTTATATTGTATTGTTACCTACCGAACTCGTGTATCATGGCACCACCGTGCTGATCTGTTGATGGTGAATTAAAACTCGTCCTCGTCTTTTTTTAATTTACGCATTTGTTAAGAGATTTGGAAAATAAAGTAGGGCTTAGGCAAAAATTACACAAGACTATATTGTTTAACAATGTATGGATAATTGGATACACAAACTTGTGATTAGCGAAAATAAATATTTCTTTGAAAAATATTCTTATTTTATTTACTACCTAATTTAGTTTAAATTTCATTGTACATAGAACCTATATTAGAAATAATCCTCATATCCACAGATGTACTTGGTCACCCTAATTAAAACGAGATGCAATCCTCGAGTTTGGCTTCTCTGTCGGTCACACTTTTTCGTCACAGTACTCAATCCAGTTTAGGTATAGATCCGTGGGCGAAACTGTCTTTGCGGGCGTTAGCGAAGACGTCAATAAACTTAGACCAATTAGAATTCACTTTCTAAAAGAACTTCATAGTGGATTTTGTAAAAATCAAAAGAAGGCGTGAACAAAAAAAATGTCTCTTCCTAGTGAAAAAACACTACATTACTTAGACTATTAGAGAGCATACCTATGGAACCTGGGCTAAATTTAGGCATAATTTAAATGTTAAAGAACAACACAAAAGGAATGAATGAAAAGGACAGATATTGTGCCCTACTATTCGCACAACAAAGGCTACAACGAAAGTTCCAACAAGGTTGAAGGGTACGGTGACTATGGTCCAGGAGAATAAGTATATGGGAAGAAATTGCATCGTAGCTGATCATGCTCTGGTATTCATGTTACAGGGGATTGGGAAAAAAAATAAAGCAGCCACTTGCATATTATTTTGTTAATGGGATAGCGTTATGCGAGAAGTTGGCAGTTATTATTATACAAAATATAAGGTCCCTCAATGAAGTTGGCATATCCGTTTTAACAACTGTGTGTGACCAAGGGCCGACAATATCGGAGCGCTGAACTTATTAAAAAGAATGTCTAGGTTAGAACCCAACGATTATATTTTTTTTCGTGGAGGAAAAAAATGATTAATGATGTCCCTCATTTGTTTAAGTCTATAAGAAATAATTTGTACCAAGCAGGACAAATTTCTTATAACGGGAAAATTGGACAATGGCGTCATATAATTCAGCTTGAAGAAAAGAACCAGAATTTTTTGAATTTTAAAAAACTAAATTCAACTGAGGTTAACCCGACGTACAGGATAAAAATGAAGGTTAAATATGCTGCCCATGCTCTGAGCAACACTATGGCTGTTGTGATAAAAGTGTTGGCATTGAGCCATGAAGATCCAGTAAAGCAATAATTGAACGATACAGCATATACAGGGCGTCCCACGGCTATGCCACATGGAGGGAAAGTACCTTGAATATTGTAGATGGAACATTTTACTGAAAGAAGACATTATTTTAATTTAAAAAACAATTTAAACTGCATTCATAGATTTTTAAATAAATACATGGTAGAACCGGGAACCGAAACCGCTATTCAAGAAAAAAAAACATCCTGTAGCTTTATCATGCCGATCGAAAGACTTCGTCATAAGAATTATTTTTTGCTAAATAACAGAAATAATAATATAGTGTCAGAAATAAAAGGAAGACCATGTATTTTAACATTTTTAATTCAAAATTAATCAATTTAATTTATCAAATGCTCAAAATGAGTCCCATTCTGTTGAATACAAAGTCGCTCTCTTTTGATTATTTTGCTCCCTGTCGATTGTTTGATCATGTTGTGGTGGATATATAGAATAAGACGTCTAAGTTCTGCTTGTAGGTCATGGACAATTTCATACTGGTTTTTGTAAACTATTTTTTTACATAACCCCATAAAAAATGACAGCTTTTCATTTTTATGAACCAAATTTCACATCAAATTTTAAAATTCATGGTCTTCCTTTTATTTCTGACACCATGTTATTTAGCAAAAAATAATCCTTATGATGAAACCTCTCAATCGGCATGATAAAGCTACATGGTATTTTTTTTTCTCGTGTAGCGGGTTCGAATCCCGGTTCAACCATGTAATTATTTAAAAATCTATGAATACAGTTTAATTTGTTTTTTAAATTAAAATAATGTCTTGTTTCAGTAAAATGTTCCATCTACAATATTCAAGGTGCTTTCCCTCCATGTAGCATAGCCGTGGGACCGGTGGGACGCCCTGTATAATAAAAAAAACTGATGACGGTAGAATCGTTTCATCTAGACCTGAGCTTTTGAGTGAGATAGAGTGCTTTTAGGGACAGCTATACACGTGAACTAGCTGGCCCCAAAATTGGTCCAGCGGAAGACCCTAGAGCTAAAATAACCCGGTACTATACCGGAGACATCCCTAACATCAGCCTGTACGTGATTAGAAAAACAGCAAGGCACCCGGTGAAGACGGTATTACAGCCGAACTCCTAAAGGCGGATGGAAAAGCAATATATACGGCCCTTCAAAAGTTATTCGGTTCCGTCTTACTGGAAGGGAGAACGCCAAAGGCATGGAGCGGAAGTGTGTGGTGTTGTTCTTAAAAAAGGGCGACAACGCTCTACTGAAGAACTACCGTCCCATCTCACTTTTGAGCCATGTATATAAATTCATAGTATTATATAAGTTTGAACACCCAATACAGATTGTATCTTATAAAGGGCCTTTAACTATTATGTTCGCGCTTTTAATGAGTCGACTATGGTGATTATTGCATTAATAATTTAAAAAACGTTTTCAGCACCACAAGCTATCAACATATTGAAATGATGACTTATTACTCTTATAAGATGATTTAATTTATGATTATGTGAATAAATATTGAACAACGGAATCAAATTTTGATTTATAAGGGCTTAGTGTCTTGCAACCTTTGCTCCACGAGTAATCCCAGAAATATGTCCCGGCCAGATTGAGTTTAACCCCAAATCTCATTGAAATCGATAGTTGTTTAGAAATCCTATTTAAAATCAGGTAAAGTATACAAATGCTGCTGATTTAGTACTAATAACAAGCAGCATTTGTATTATAGTAATATACTGACGAATACGGAGGGCCGGTAAAAGTATCGTAATAATAAATATCGACTTTTCACATCACTATGTCGACAGGATTAAGATGATAGTGGGCAGCACTATTGTTTATTTTCTGTTTGGTTGGCAATTCGGTGCATACGGACTAGAAAAAAAAGTAGAGCTCACTCGACTCTATGAGAGTGCCGTCTCTTAGAACGTAGTGATTATATTCTCTTTGACTGCAATGGCCGCCGTTGGGGTCAAACTGGGTCAAACGTCAAATTGTAAGTTAGGTGCCGGAGGGGTGAGTGGAGATGGCGGGAGGAGCGGTAAATGTTACCCCAGGACTTTGCACTGTCAAATTTGACGTTTATAAAGCCCAATTCCAGTCTTTAAAGATAAACGCCCGTACTACGTTTCAACATAATAACGCAAGAAAATTGTTTCGTTTGTTATTCCCTTGCTCAGAGTACCCAGAGTAGACATCAAATAATAATACCGCTATGAGCGAGAAGATCATATACTAAATTGAATAAGAGCTGCAGAGAAGGATATATCATATATCATTTGTTGTCATTGTCATAGCACAGGGGTGCTACCGCGAACATCGAACTTCGTAGCGTGCCGTCCCTTTCACTCTTGTGTTATACACTGTATGACGGAAAGGGACGGTACGATACGAAGTTCGATTTTCGAAGTTCGCGGTAGCACCCCAGAATAAGTAATAGGTCATAGTTCCGCTTTTATTTATTTGCCTCAATGTCATCTAAACGTCAACTCAAATAGTTTGAGGCAAATAAACGATTACCCGGCCAAATTAAAGAGATTGTTTATTGTAAGCCGCCAGACGTTTGCAACTAGTTCTTAATTTAGCTGCATAAGAGTTTTTCTGTCCCCTTTTGTGAAACTCTTATAAGGGCTGTGTTCCGAATCACGCTCACAGCGCTCACAACGCTTACAGTGCTGGCGGCCGGTCCGAATCAGTTAGCGCGCTCAAGGCCGCGTGAGCGGTGTTTTGTTTCGGACCGGTCATGAGCGTGTTTACTGTCAAACGTCAACTGAATTTGAATTTTGAGTTCGTCAATTAATCATAGTATGAAATTCTGGGCTGGGTTTTTGATCTGTAGAAAATTGAAATTAATCGCAATCTGCAATGAACTAATATAAAACTGACGACATGTTCCAGGACCAAATTGTAGAGCATAGGGAATAGTTCATCTTCACACCTTAGAACCTGAATGGTCGCGTACGGTACAGTTTCAGAGGAATTTTCTCCATTGGACGCTCTGACTGTGGAATGAACTCCCTGCCGAGGTTTTCCCGAAGGACTACAGTATCGGGTTCTTCAAGAAAGGAGTATATACAATTTTAAAGAGTTGGTTATGCGCATGTGACACCCCTGGAGTTGCAGGCGTCCATAGGCTGCGATGACCACTTACCATCAGGCTGGCCGTACGCTTGTTTGCTACCGACAAAGTACAAAAAAAACTAATAAATAAACTATTATAACTGTAAAGTTTATTTTTCGCGCCTATAATGAAATGTCAAACGTCAACTTGACGTTTGCGCTCAAGGTGCTTACGGCTGGGAGTGTGAGCACCGTGAGCGCCGTCCATGACGTCATCAATGACGTCACGACATCTCGTGTAAACGTTGTGAGCGTGAATCGGTCCGACCGTGAGCGCGCTCACAGCGCTGTGAGCGTGATTCGGAACACAGCCAAGATCTCTATAGAAATCCTTACATGTTCCCTTTTGGTTCCCTTGACTGTGCATTATTATAGTCTGTGATAAAACTGACACTGACAGTGACAACTGTCTGTCACTGTCAGTGTCAGTGCGGACGTAATGTAGTGTGCTTGAGTGAAACAGTTTTCTTTGTTTATGTACGACGTAATCGTTTTACAATAAACGCCAGTGAGTCACCGCAACAACACAATTGACTAAAATATATTCTACAGAGAAATGTACAAATCTTGTGCTAATTAAGTACGTCGATTCCTAGTTATTGTGTACAATATTCATCTTTGGTCAAGACGTGTATTTGGTGGCAGTATAAACATACAAATGATAAGTGGAGCACGGAATGATCTTCTAAATTGACAATGTCTTTGGATATAGAAGAAAGTCCTATAATAAACTCGGATATCGAAGAAAATGTGACCAGCAGCAGCCGGAACCTGGTCGTCGAGGATCGAGGTACGTATCGTGATTTGTTGATATTGTTAGGTATAATACGCCTACCCTATCTGTCCGAGGTCGCGATTTGTAACTTCTGTATTGTTCGACAATGTAATATAATGATAATACTAATATGGTTTATTGCAATAATATTAATTATTATAATTAGTAACTTTCATTTAGATAGTTTACACTGAGTTTCTACCGTATTTCTTTGTTTAAGCATTGAGATAGTGTTGTATATTGTATATTGTCACTATGATTCACCAATAACCATAATGTAGGTCAGGGGGTGTAAAACACAGATCAGAATACTATCCACACAACATGACTATACTTTTGAGTTCTCATTCACTTTAGTTGACTTTCATCATTATAATTATTACAACGTTTATACAGTACTAGCTGTCCAGGCGAACTTTGTTCTGCCTCTGACCCGTCCCGTCCTTATGTATGAGAGAAAGTTTATTGTTTTTGTATGTTTTGCAGATATTTTAATAGCTATTCTGCTATTCACAGCCAATACAAATCAAATATTAAAATCTACCCAGCAATTCTTGACTTATAAATGGTGTAACCAATATGAGTTTGTTTTATATACAGGATGTTCGGCACATGAACGGTCAAAATATTTTGGTGTGCTGGTAGGGTGATATCCTACCTTTCCACCCTTGGACCCTGGGTCTTAGTCCTGTGGTTTTTTTTTTAAATTGAATTTTCTAAGTGTAAATGTTTTCGTACATTTGTTTTGTTTGTTAACAAAAAGCCCCACATGTTTATTTTGTGGTGTTATTTGTTACATAATAAATGTATTTTTAAACACACACTACATACACATAAGACAATTAAGCAAGTTATGCATGTAAAAGCATACACAAAAAAGTTATGGGGCTTCAAAGGTCAGAATTTGGGTAATTTAGGCAAAAATAAAAAAAATTGTACCTCCTTGACCGTAACTCTTATCACCCTACCAGCATGCCAAAAAATTTTGACAGTTCATGTACCGAACACCCTGTATATAGAAGAATGTTGTTTAATTGTATTTTCGGTCCAGAGTAGGCATAAAAAAGTAACAAAGGCACAGGCACAAAGAATCACTCTTAAATTTAAAGAATCTTTTACAGCATTAAATTATTATTATTATTTGCTGTAGAAGAAACAACAGGATGGATCAAAAGCAGGACAGTTCTCGGCATCATGGGCTTCCTGGGGTTTGCCAACGTGTATGCCATGAGAGTGAACCTGTCGGTGGCCATTGTGGCCATGATCAACTCCACAGCCCCGGTGCCCGCTGCT
Organism: Notocelia uddmanniana; assembly: GCA_905163555.1. Classification (NCBI taxonomy): domain Eukaryota; kingdom Metazoa; phylum Arthropoda; class Insecta; order Lepidoptera; family Tortricidae; genus Notocelia; species Notocelia uddmanniana. The sequence goes on along the minus strand of LR991062.1, from coordinate 28,937,024 downwards.
AATGACTCGATGCTGGACGTGTGCCCGGTGGGGGTGCCTGATAACAGCACAGTCGTACCAGTAAGTAGTCAGGAAGTATAATGTTATAAATGATGAACTTTGACCTCTAAAATCTGTACGACTTTCTGTGTGCTCACACTACATTTTATTTAGATCTGAATAAGCCCTATTATATAATAAACACCACACTATTATTTCATTTGCATATAATTGCATATAATAGATCTAGAAAGCGAGGCAGACCAAACCAAAGATGGGATGATGACATAAAACTAATAGCAGGTCCGAACTGGCAGAGATCAGCCCAAGACCGACTTTACTGGAGATCAATGGAGGAGACCTTTGCCAAATGGCAAACTGAAGTCACAAATGTACTATAGAATTATACATATATTCACTTATAAATCTTATAATACCAAATTGTACCTTCAGTTAATAAAGGTTATAATAATAATAATAATTATGTATATGTACCTGAGATATGCTGGAGTTTGGTTTACAATTATGAGATGCCAGACATTTTTCATCGTACAAATAAATTGCAAGGGAAAAGAGAAAATTGGTAAAAAAATATATGTATATAGTACAATAGAGAAAATAAGGACAACTTAGTATTTTGACTGTCATGTGAAAATTAGATGAAACATTAATACATATATTTAAAATAAGTAACAGTAATGCCAGTTTCACACGAGGGCAGAGCAGTGGGGCAGAACAGTAGGCAGCACAGTATTGCTACAATATGAACGCACATACTGACTGAGACACTACAGTACACACAGTAACAGTACTCTCCTGTCTCAGCAAGTGCGTTCAAATTGTCGCAATACTGTGCTGGCTACTGTTCTGCCCTACTGCTCTGCCCTCGTGTGAAACTGGCATAAAATATGGCTTTTGTTTTTAATCAGGCTAATAATCATTTAGATAAGTATTCAATTCAATTGGTTCACATATTTATTATTGAATCATTTATTTATGTACAAAGAAAATATAAACCCAAAATAACTTAAATAATATTAATAAAATAAGAACTAACTTAAATCTAAAACAGGCCCTTAAATCTAAACCAGAACATTTCAATTATATATACTTTAATACAATGTTTTGATTCAGAAAACGGGAGACTTCAATTGGTCGGCTGAGCAGCAGAGCATAATTCTAGGATCTTTTTTCTATGGATATGTGCTAACACAGGTAAATTATCTAACTTTTTAATCGTCGTTTTTGTAAGACTTATGCTTAGACAGTGTATGTTGTAATATAATTATAATCAGAAACTGTGCACTATAAGTAAAAGCTATTCAAGCCTCATATTTTTATTTTATTTAATAGGCACACAAAACAGATAACATTCATTGCACAGAAAAAGAAGATAGATCAGAGGTATTGATTGATTAAAAGTAAAAGTAGTTTATACTTCAAATTAGGCATATTACATGCACCTATTAACGTCAATAAACTACCACCGGTTCGGAAAAATATACCTCTGCCACGAGAAGAACCGGCGTAAGAAACTCGGCGAGGTGTCATTTTTGCAAAACAATATACATTGTATAGTTAAATATAAAATTAAAGTGTCAGCTACTACAAAATAACAATGCTACAGTAGAAAATATATTTTCACGATAGATTACCCGTGCAGGACGCTATCACTGCCAAACATCCCTATCCATGATGTAATCGTTTATCTTATAATATGCTCTTAAAATAAGTGTTTGTTTTACTACAGATTTGAATTTAGAATTGCTAAGTTCAGTAATGTGTTTAGATTGATTAACTCTTTATTCATATCCACAACATACATGGCATAACACAGTATTAAATTTAAATATTAAGAGGGCGCAGTACGCTCGGTTCTCCATACAAACGTATTTACGCTCTCATTTTAAAACGCCATGCTAGAATAATATGAATCTTTGTATACACAATAGGATCCGGCATATCTAGATCGAAAATTAGTTTCTGTTGCTAGAAATTGTATAAGAAAAACAATACAGCGGTTTTTTGAGTTTTTCACGGCTTGTATGAAAACCTTAATAATAGCTGTATTTTTTCTCCATTATAATAGCACAGAAACTAATTTCCGACCTAGATATGCCGAATCCCATTGTGTATACAAAGTTTCACGTTATTCTAGCATGGCGTTTTAAAATGAGAGCGTAAATACGTTTGTATGGAGAACCGAACGTACTGCGCACTCTTAATACAGACATTATCAGGCAACTACTAAGGAACTAAAACTTAGAAATTAAAAGGATACTGATTAGAATGCCATCCAAAACATGTATGCACATCATGATTACAAAATATCGGGAAGCGTAAACCTACATAAAATAACAATATATTTGAGCAAGTTACAAACAGAGATTTGAGTAGACACATGACTAAAATACAAATACAAATTTCTAGCCTTGAGTATTAAAAACCAATTCAAGCTAATTTAAGCGGCTGAGTACTTTAACCAAGAACTGTGACTATCTGCCTCATGAAAATCGTAAGTCGCGAGTCGAGAATATGTAAATATCATTCATTATGTTTTGATACCAGGTCATTATATTGACGACACATTCTTACAATGGTCTGTTTTGTGTGGGTTGTGCTCCGAAGAAATGTTCGATATGATGCATACGGCCGCTTTCTATCATTGCACCGCTCGCCGTCGGCAGGGCATTCATCCTCACACCTTAGAACCTAAATTATCGCGTACGGTACGGGTTCAGCGGAAATTCCTCCCTCGGACGCTCCGGTTGTGGAATGAGCTCCCTGCCGAGGTTTTCCCGAGGAACTACAGTAAGGGATTCTTCAGAAAGGAGTGTATAAATGTTTAAATGGTCGGCAACGCGCATGTGAAACCCCTGGTGTTGCAGGCGTCCATAAGCTGCGGTGACCGCTTACCATCAGGCGGCCTGTACGCTTGTTTACCACCGACGTGGTATTAAAAAAATGGATTGTAAAAAGAAGTATTGCTTCTATATGTATACTTAAAGCGCTAGTGCGTAATACCATCAAATACGTCACAATAATTTTAATAGTATTAATGCATACATACATTAACTCACGCCTATATTCCCAAAAGGGGCAGGCAGAGCACATGAAAATTATTTTCAGTGCCGCTTTTAGCAATTGCAGGTTTATAAATAGACAAAATGTGATATTGCAGTGACTGGTTGCTAGCCAATCGCCCACAACAGACTTCAACCTGGTTCCCATAGTCGACTCTTACGACACCCAAGGGAAGAAAGGGGGTGGTGCTATTCTAACCCGGCACTACACGAGTAATAATATTAATGTTTGTTATTGTTATGGCGCCTACATTATGGGTACCATTTACAGGGTAGAAACAAAACAATGGTTTTTACACCCTGCTTGCTCGGCGTAGCAACTATTAACTAAGTTGACAACCGACTGAGCTGCCTCTTTGGCCGCAGTGTGGACGCGAGCGGGGCGGAGGGCGGGCGCCCATACATTTAGCCCGCTCAAATATATTAGCGCCCGCTCGCCGCCCCGCTGCCCGCTGGCGTCCAGGCCGCGGCCTTATGTTGCCCTAACCTTAGGCGGAATAGATCGACATACCACGACGACCTGTTTAGCCTAGTTGGTAGTGGCACTGCCTCCGAAGCAAGAGGCCCCGGGTTTGAAACCCGGCCAGGGCATTATTTGTGCATTTAGTACGGATTTTGTTCATGGGTCTTGGATGTTTTCTATGTATTTAAGTATATATTTATCTATATAAGCATTGACTTAAGATATAGAAATAGACACACAATGCCGAACATAAATAACTAAAAATGTGGCGCAAGATGACAGTGACAGTTACATTCCAATAGCTGATATTAACGCTTCTTTATAGTCCGAGTCAAGATAAAAACTTCATACAAAAAAGAACTTACAGACATTAGCGTCAAGTGTCAAATTTGCAAACATAAGAACCAACATGGTAAAAACTTTTAGTAAAATGGCACTATCGTATACTGGCTACCAATGTTTACTCTATAAATTTCAAAAGTGAACAGTGAAAGTAATGGAGTCGCTTTGGTTATTTAAATTATTTTTATACTAATAATATTTTTAAACAAAAAAAATATGAATAAAACATTCCATTTCATTCATACACATTCGCGCACAATTCTGTGATTGTTACTGTTCTTTTTCTGTGTTAGAGATAAAGATGTTTACTTTCATGAAACTTTTGAGCAAGACTATAGGTCGTTATTTCAAAAGTACTGACTTCTGCCATTGAAGCAGCATTTGTACTTTTACAACTTTTGCTTTACAAGTCATCGTCATCTATCTCTGACATCTATTATAATAATAAAGCTGAAGAGGGTCGAAAGTCTGTACATGGAAGATATTAAAAAAAAAGTTTGCTGGGGATACTGAGAATCGATAACAGAACACGTTCCAACAGTTTTTAGAATTTTTGTCTGTTTGTCTGTTTATATGAACGCGCATCACGTGAAAACGGCTGAACGGATTTTGATGAAAACTTTACTAATCTGTCGAGTAAAAAAACCTGACCGGGTTTTAGGCTATAAAAATTGTGCAAATTTGGGTTAAAAGGGGGTAAAAAGAGGGGTTGAATTTTGTATGGGAACTCCTATAATCCATGAGTTACAGGTATGAAAATTGGTAAGCATATACTTGACCACAAAGGAAAAACATCCTCATTCAAAATTTGTGAAATCTTAAGATAGAAACAGAAAAAAAGTAAACGCAAGCGCTGCGCCGCGGCGCTGCCCAGTGTGCGCGCCAGCCGCCACGGTCTCTTCAAATTTTGAACACTATTATGATTTATTCCATTAGTAAACTGTGACTCTAAACCCAAATTTCAGTCCCGTTTTCTAGATTCAAAAACTACATTTATAACTTTGTAATCCCACTAATATTATACATGCGAAAGTTTAGATGTTTGGATGTTTGTTACTCAATCACGCAAAAACGGCTGAACAGATCAAGGTAATTTTTTGTATACTAAACATTATATAATCTGGATTCACTTATAGTATACTTTTTGTCCCGATAATCACCCTCAAAGGGATGAAATCGGGGGTGCAAATATGGTCTATGAAACTGGTGATTTAAATCCTCATACGCCATTCTAAGCTTTAAGTTTCGGCCAATTGGGAGTATAACGGCGTGTCAATAAATTTAACTTAAGCCATAGCAAAATTTGACGTATTGTAAACAAGCTGACGTTTCGATATGTCAAAGCCGAAATATCATAATTCCTTCTGATTGATGACGCTATTTTTGAGCATAACCTTTTAGCAATTAGGTCTATTATTGCGTGTAAATAAAAATAAATTTGCGATACTTTGGAATTGTTTGTCTTCATATGCTTAAAAACAAAAACAGCTGCTTCAGTGCAGTCTTTGTATCGTCGGTGTACAATTTAATTTTGTCGTGTATTATTTTTTACGTAATTGGTGACCCTTCACACTATAATAACTGTTTGATATAAGATATCACTTTGACTGGGCAGCCCAATCGTCAACATTGACGTTTGAAGCACCTTAGATCTATGCACAAAGTACAATATATATACTGATATAGAGATACCAGTGAAATTCTCCACATAGATCGTAGCGCCGTTGTGTATTTAGTAAGAACTAACCGCACGACCGCAGCATCCCTGTCACTTCAATATGCAAGTGCGATAGAGATAGCACCAAGTGACATCTGGTACAAACAAGTTAAACTAACATTTTCATAGAAAAAATCGTACTTCGAGCTGAAAGGCCCCTGGATCTATGCTTATCCGTATACATATAATACAGCTGTAGAGGATCGAAAATCTGTACATTGAAGATATTGGATAAATCAATGGAGCGATTGGAGGGCCCTTGGCATCGAAACAGAACACATTTCAACAGTTTTAAGAATTCGTGTCTGTTTGTCAATCGGTTTATATATCTAGACATATAGGCATTGTGACTCCTCCTCCTCCTCCTTCAGCCTCACGTGCATTGCCGCTCTGCTTCGGGCCTTCGGCCCTCAGCCTTACATGAGGGGCCCGCTCTGTTGGCTACCTTGCCACTCTGTGTGAATGATCGGCATGAGGAGCCCACTCTGTGTGAATGATCTGCCTTTAGACTCGCATGCCTTGCCCCTCTGCATCAGGCCTTCGGTCCTACATAAGGAGCCCGCTCTGTTGGGACGCTCGGCCTTCGGCCTCGCGTGCGTGTCACACGCCTCCGGACCTTCAGCCCTCAGCCTTATATAAGGATCCCGCTCTATTTGAATGTTCGGCCTTCGGCCTCGCATGCCTTGCCACTCCGTTTCCGACCGTTAGTCATCAACTTTACATGAAGAATCTACTCTGTTGGGAAGCTCGGCCTTCGGCCTCGCGTGTCTCGGCTCCCTGTTTCAAGTCTTCGGCCCTCAACCTTCCATAAGAAGCCCGCTCTGTGTGAATACTCGGCCTTCCGCCTTGCATGTTTTGCCACTATGCTTCCGGCTTTCGGCCATCACACTTACATGAAGAGCCCGCTCTGTTGGGATGTTTTACGGAAGGACTGCGTAGCGAGACTTTTATCATTGTACATGTAATATTTTACGGGCTTTATTCGTCTAGAATCGGTACATTTGATATTCCGAAATAAGCTTAATCATTCGTTGTGAAAGCACGAGCACGTAGCACCAACTCCCGTTACAATCGGACACTTTTACTTGAAGTTGTAGATGATTATATATCATACCTGGGACAGACTCTCCAGTTAGGTAGGTCCAACTTCGAGAAAGGGGTTAATCGTCGAATCCAACTCGGCTGGGCAACGTTCGGGAAGCTACGGCACATCTTTTAGTCCAATATTCCGCGGTGTCTCAAGACGAGGGTCTTTGACCAGTGGGTGTTGCCAGTGATGACATATGGCACTGAAACGTGGTCGCTTACTATGGGCCTTATAAGAAGGCTCAAAGTCACCCAAAGTGCAATGGAGATGGCTATGCTGGCAGTATCTTTGCGTGATCGTATCAGAAATGAGGCCATCCGCAGTAGAACCAAAGTAACCGACATAGCCCTCCGAACCGCTAAACTTAAATGGCAGTGGGCGGGGCATATTGCACGTAGAACCGTTGGCCGTTGGGGAGGAAAGGTTCTCGAGTGGCGACTACGTACCGGAAGGCGCAGCATGGGTAGGCCTCCCACGATGGCCTAAAATGCGGATGGCAAAGGAACGATCATTGTGTCACTCTTTGGGGGAGGCTTATGTCCACCAGTGGACGTCTTTCGGCTGATATGATGATGATGATGATTCGTTTTGAAAAATGGATTCCTATTGGAATTTGCCGTACGCGGTAAAGAGCATGTCATATTGAATGTAATCATTTATTAAGGGCGTGTAAAGAAGTGTGAAAGATGTATGGGAAAACAAATAATTCTAAAGTGAGGATGACTTCTACGCAGACGAAGTCGCGGGCAAAAGCTAGTAGTCTATAAAACAAAGATACCGACTATGAACTTGAAAGATAAATTAATTAAACATATTAACGTTGAATTGATTTTTATTACATCAATTCATATGAGTATATGAATATGTTTTCCTCTGCATGATTTTTCACGCTAAAATTATATGTTAAAACAGAATTTGAATAATGTCGGGAACGAACGGACTTACGTTCAACACAGATTTAGCAGTTGCAGTTAGTCGATTTAAGCCTTTATTGGTCCTGTATATGTCGGAAATAGGGAAATGGGCCGAACACACAACACTCGTGTGGCTTGGTTTATAGAGTGCGTCACGTCTATTTTGCGCTATAATAACGGTTCATTCTGAACGTCGCTGAGGATGATGTGGAAATCTTAAATTAAAACATAAATTTATTTCTTACCAATTTCATGTAAAAAATATTGACCTAATAGCGACTCCTTACAATTTGTTTCTTGATAACCTTTGATTTGAACTAACAACATTATAAAAATTATTTATTCAAAACCTTAAAATTACCAGGACTTTACATAAATTTGGAAAGACTCAAAATAAGTAACCTAAAGAAATATATTCCATCCTTTTCCTGGTTTTTTTAGCTATTAAAGCAGTTTTTCACAGCACATTTCGTTATTGTTGGACAACTGTCACTGTCTGCGGTCCAAACACGACTAAACAGGAATGTACCGCTTGAGTCGTGCGGGCGGTACTTTCACGGGGGCCATTTTTGTGGGCTGATTGTGAATCTAGTTCTGTAATAGTACATCAATGGGGTGACATGTATTTTGACACGTTTCACAGGTCCCAGGAGGCCGCATAGCAGAAGTGTTCGGCGGGAAGCTAGTGTACGGCGTGGGCGTGCTGCTGACGGCGCTGTTCACGCTGCTGAGCCCGCTGGCCGCGCGCGCCGACCTCGCGCTGTTCGTGGCGGTGCGCGCGCTGGAGGGGCTGGGCGAGGGCGTGACGTACCCCGCCATGCACGCCATGCTCGCGCGCTGGATCCCGCCGCTCGAGAGGTCCAAGTTCGCCGCTTATGTCTACGCGGGTGAGTGCGACGCACCCACACGGTTGCGACGATGGCGCGCGATGACTTTCAGAGACCTACGAGTGATAACTGTCTAAAGAGCGTGAGCGTGTGAATCTCCTTGAATAGTCATCGCGGTAGGTAAATGTTTGGTGCGACTAAAAGCTCCACTTACGAATTGGTTAATCCCATTCCAATTTTATTTTCTTCAGTAACTATTGAGAAGTACATCCCAACTGTTACCATACCACCGAGGGGAATAAAGGCAACCAAGAATCCACTCTGGCGTTAACAGCGGGGATTTTTTCCCCAGTATTTTCCAGTTACCACTGTACTGGGAACAGATGGCAAAAACTCCCGAGCTGTTAGACGTGGGAACAGCAAACGAGTGAAGTGGAAATAACTCTTTTAAATAAGGATTCTAAGATTTCTTAGCTAGTATGTACGAGTTTCGAAAATAAGTGTTTCACTTTAAAGCGTTATGATATTATACATTATAGGCTATGTCAAATTTGTAACATTTTTCTCTTTTGTGGGGCAATAGACATAGATTTTTTTTATTTAACACCACAATGAAAAAAGTTTACAGACAATGCTACAAAACATTACAAGCCTTAAAATAAAACTGAAATAGGCACAAATTTATATGTTTACATGTAGATTTTTTTTTTAAATTATGATGCTAAAAAGGAGCAAACCTCAGCATGTGTTACAGCAGGTTTATCTACTATTTACAACGCTGATTTTCAGGCCGACCCTTCGCACAATACGGATTTGCTTGCTGCTTGTCGGAAACTGTATGGCTAAGACTTATAGTTTGTGTAGAAAATAATATAAGTATATGTTTATGTTCGTGGATATATTTATAAAATTATACTGTATGATACTATGACATATGTGAAGATAGGTTTGATGTGTAGGCTAAATAAATACGCTGGGTAATGAAGTACATATTGAGGAAATAAATGTCATGAATGTAATAATTATACTATAAGTAGGTACTGAGTTTAACAAAGTTGATCGGTGCATAAGTACGATTTCGACCTCTACAGATACGACGGCAGGAGGTAGCGTGCTTTGAAATTCTAGAAGTTGTTGTTTGAGTTTTAATTTAAAAGTACCAATTGTATTTAAGTTTTTGATAGGTGGCTGGTGGCTGTATGTTATTCCAGCATTTTGTTGCTGAGTATTTAAAGCTACATTTGAAAATGGCAAAGTGACAACGAGGTAGTAACAGATCTTTGCAAACCGATCTGATTCCATACAAGCCTGACCTGCTATCGCGAAATTTAAACTTATTAAACAGATACTCTGATTTAGACATTTTAAAAACACCAAATAACAGAGATAAAAGATGCAATTCTCTACGTAGTGATATTTTAAGAATACGTGCTGAGTTCAAATATGGCGTCACGTGCTCTCGTGGGGTGACTCCAAAGCAGTAACGTGCGCAGGCGTTTTGTACTCTTTGCACCATCCGGTCTGTACTAGCTAATAAACGTTGGCCATAAACGACATCTGCATAATCAAACTTAGAGAGTACTAATGAAAGACAAAGCTTAATTCGCAAATTAACACTTAGGAAATCGCGAATCCGATAAAGTGTTTCAAGTCTGTAAAATGTGTTCTTCACAATTTGCGCCATGTGACCCTCGAAACGCAATGACTCATCCTTTAATCTGTCTCTTGGAACCAAAAAACATAACTTTGGATTTACTAGGGTTTAGCACTAAACTGTTTGACTCGGACTAGGCTGTAATATTCTCAAGATCTTTGTTTAATTTGTCAACGGCATAACTGGTATCAGTTGGGCCGAAAGAGATATAAATTTGGATATCATCAGCGTAAAGGTGAAAATTACAATTCTTAATGATACCACTGACATTGATCAGCTGTGTAGAGAATAAAAAGGAGCGGACCCAAGATTGAGCTGTAGTAGTTTTTTTTACGATAAAAATTCGGAAAGTAGGTAATATACAACGAGTGGTGGTAAACACGACACGAGTTGGGAATTACGTATCCGAACATGTATCGTACAACGTTTTATAATGCATTATGCGAGGAAACACAAAAATATAGTAGAGCTAATTACTACTTTGGATGAAAACAAACATGGCGGAATTTTTGTGCGGCGCTGGGGACCGGACCGCATAGGTAGGTACAATCACTTTTTAAAGGAAAAACTACTAAAAGTTTTGCTCAAACAGCAAAAAGGTGTATAAAATACTAACACGTTTATGGAACTGAAAAAATACATTTTTATTGTAATCTTGACATTTTAATTCAAATAAAGTTAATTAAAATGATATTACATTGAATATAATATTTTTACTACATATCGAACCTCTTTGTTAAGGAGGGAGGTTCGCACAATGTATGGCTGCTATATCTTTTAATCGACATTGTTATTTTTTTTCATATAATTTTTACAATAATGATATATAGTTAACTTCAATCTGTAATTTTTGACTAACAAATTCTAAATGGTATTTTACTAACAAACTATGGATCTTTGGTTATCTGACAAATGTTTATTATTATATAAATAATCTTGCGGTCCGAAATGAACTGATGAATTAATCTGTGTAATCAAATTTTTATTCATTCATATATTTATTTTCAGACAACTGGGATCCACTTCTTGTTAGTAAATATATTCAAATTCAAAGTTTGCATTAATATTTCAACATAACTGAAGTTAAAGCATTTCTGCAATTTTATTTTTCACAACATCTTAGTTTGAACATAACAATTGTAGGATTAATTCCCGCAAGCTTGCGGTAAATACTTTCCAGCACACGGGCCTGAAAGCAGCACTCTCTATGCCTATGTTGACTTCAAGAAAGCATACTTTTTGAGCATATGCATTATAGAGGATATTTATTACCTCTCTGTTTCTGTTCAATCTTAAACTATTAGCTTTTTCACAATAGGAATATAAAAGTAAAATAAAAACAAAAATAACTACAAATATATTAAAAAACACCTAACCTAAGGGTCACCGCCGGCAGCAAGTCAGGCCGCAGCTACCGGTGGTCGGTCCGCGCCGTGGCCAGCAGTACCGGCCGCTGTATCGGACCCGCCACCCAGCCACCTAGTCTGTCTAGAAGCGTCATCGTTTATTCCAATGATTGTAAGGAGGAGTGTGTACTGTACTGGCAGGTTCAAACTTCGGCACGGTGGTGTCGCTGCCGGTGTCGGGCTGGCTGTGCACGCTGCAGTGGGCGGGCGGCTGGCCGCTGTGCTTCTACCTGTTCGGCGGGCTGGGCCTGCTGTGGTTCGTGGCGTGGATGCTCCTCGTCTACGACTCGCCGCAGACGCATCCCCGGATATGCCCCAAGGAACTTGAATACATTACACATACTATAGGCCCACAGGCAAGTTTCATTTTTCATCATATATCCTGACTGTTTGTGTAGTTGGTAACAGTTTCGACCTCTATTTATACTTACTTACCACTATTACTTACTTAGGTACTTACCAGATTATGATCAATCTGACTGTAGTGTATCAAATATATGTATACTGCAGGAACATCGCACTGATAAACCGTGCAATCGTGCATCTAACGTTTTAACAAAACCCGGGCAATTTTTATTTAGAATAGCATTTGTTGTATTGATTGCACCTTGTCAAGCGCCTAATTAAATATAACTTTACAACAGAAATTAAATTATTATGTCATTATAGAATTGAGAAGTAATTTTAACTTAGCGCCCGATATGTCTATAAATGGTCTCCATTCCACAGTTAATCTGTAAACTTATTTAAATTGTCTTTGTTAATGACAAAAAGGCGATATGTTTGTCCATCCATATTCCATAAAGGAACAGTCGGCGCACTACACTATCAGGAGACCGCGCGTGAGTCAGCGCCGCCGTGACCGGTGACCTCACCTCACATGTGGAGCGCTGATTGATACTCGCGAATCCAAAACCGTATCGTTTACACCGGAATTTGCTTGATGCATGTATCCACTTCATTCGCTGTGCAAGGATTTGACTGACCGAATGATTTATTGCACTCCAATCATATAAATAAATATATGAATCAAATAAATAATGAGTAGGTATTCAAATGACAGTAGCGAAATGTTATTGCTCCCAAAACATCTGTGTATCGCTTAAATTATAACACAAGTGTTTTAAGTTATCCAGATATCTATTCTGCCTGGTACTTTCCGTTTTTTTTTTAATTTGGCATATTGTACAAAAAATGACGACCTATTATAAAGCTAAAGCTATTTTAAATGGGTGTTAAACTTGATATGCATAATAAATAATAAGGGTCCCATTAGAATATACCCAGGAGCAAATAAAACAGGTCAATCTTTAATAAAATTTGATACAAAGTGTACCCATTTTATTTGCTTTTGACCATAGTTGGTGCCCGTTCTCCTTGGTGAGTGGTTAATGGACATTTAAAATATATAATAAATCGCTTGGACTTGAGCATTCACTTGTAATGTCATTACATTGTAGCATTCTAGTTGTGTGGTGTTGTGTAATGATACGTTACAGGTAAAAGCTTACGTTACAAATAAAAAGGAGTGTTTGGGTCTAGTAGATCTAGCAACTCTAGCGAACGACAGTAAATTTATTACTTTCGTACTTTATTTTTGTAGTTTATAATTATTTTATTCCGTCACAAAAAATATTGCAACAAAATTTATTTACCTACGTTTCATAAAATGCCTAGGCGAACATTATCATTCCTCTGTTTCAAAAATCGCTTGGAAATGAGAACACCACTATTTGCTTTATTTAACAGAAACATGAGAATACTCCACTCTACCAAGAAGCCGAGCGCCTCCGTCAGATCAGATCGTTTGTAACATTTCCATTGCTAGTTTGATATAGGCAGGCCCTACAACTTCCTAACTAAAGTAGACAATGTATCATGAAGATGAAGAAATCAACACAGTCTATAACGAGCGTCCGGAGGCTTCAACGGTCGAACGTGGACTAAACGAAGCCGCGTAGAAAGCAGACAATTTGATTGCTTTTTGACACGCGAAGTACTTACACTCGCGACGTTTAGTTAGATTAAGGTCTGTGGTTCGCTAGAATGATCGTGAAAATGATCGTAGTGATGTTTAGCTCTATGCTTAACTCTGTTCCTTGTTCAATTGAAAAACAGCGAATGCTGTCTATGTTCCGTTACAAGTGATCGCTAAAGTGTAAGTGTAAAGTGTAATTTGTCGCCGTTAGATGGTGGCAGTAAAGTTGTAGTTCTGTTAGCGAAATAATGTTTGAATGTGTTCATTGTCCCAGGAGGAGAAGCGAGGCATGGCGATACCGTGGATGAAGTTCTTGACGTGCGTGCCGCTGTGGGCGATCCTGGTCGCGCAGTGCGGCCAGTCCTGGCTGTTCTACACGCAACTCACCGAGCTGCCCAGCTACATGAACAACATCCTGCACTTTGACATCGTGTCTGTGAGTACACGCATAGCACACTGACCGTGACCACCAACTGAACGTACACTTCCTCATAATACTGGTTCTGGGCTTTCCCCATCCGGTCAATGACACTTATTCCGGTGATTATATTTGATCAGGATTTCTTCTGCTGGTTAGATACGTTTTCGTTTTCTGCTGGTAGATAACGGACGCGAATTATGGTAGTAGTATGCGGTTTTTATTACAATCGTAAGATGGTAGGTGTAAATAGTATAATTAAATTAAAGTCGGTGTTTCTTAATAGTTTGTCCAACGTGTATGTGTCGTTCTGTCGTTGTAGAACGCGCGGCTGTCGGCGATCCCGTATCTGACGGCGTGGGTGGCGGGCATCCTGATCAGCATCTTCGCGGACTGGCTGCTCGCCAAGGGCGTCATCTCCCGCCTCAACAGCATGAAGCTGTGGAACACCGTCGGTGAGTGGAACCATACAATATGTACAGTCACCGGCAATAATATCTTCCTACACGAAGGCCGCTTAAATATGTGACACGTTCTTATGACCCTGCAAATAAGAGCGTGTTACATATTTTTGCGGCCTTCGTGTAGGAAGATACTATTGCCGGTGACTGTACTACCAGACCGAATTACCTTATTTTTCTTTGTGTTAAAATTTATTGTGGGAAGTCCCACAATAAGTTGTCGGAGTTGTTACGCTGTCGGAGTGGTTCTGGTTTCGAGTTATTCTCCTGCAAATAATTCGTAAATATGGGCTGATTTTATCTGGTTTCACTTTGAACCCCGGGACGAACGGTGGCTAATGCGGGTGAAGGGGTTGAGGGTGAGCTCGTCAAACGGCCTAATCCTTTGAGGCAAAGGCATTATTTTCTTTGAATAAATATAATATTATTTCAATTTACCATACATCGTTTGTGAGTTCTCGATATTTCGGTATTGTTGCAAGCACCATACTCGTATTCAAGTCAGGTCCAATCCAATCTCGGTCAGGGCATTATTTGTGCGGTGAGCACGAATATTTCTTAATGAGTCTCGGAGCGGCGCGGACAAGCCGGCCGCTGAAGCGAGTGTTGCAATCACTAAATACTTACTATTTTTCATATAAACTTGGTTTATTTTATTAATTTCAATAAAATTATACAGATCACGATGTCGATGACAAAAAAGGTCAAAGACAGAAGGGAAGTAAAGAAGTGTGGCAAGCGTATAAGGCGCGTTCACATAATGAAAGCCATATACAATGATTGCAGCGTGTTGACACAAGCATGTGTTGTTGTTACAGCGGCGTTCGTGCCGGCGTTCGGTCTGCTCGGCATCGCGTGGGCGGGCTGCGACCGCGTCGCCGTCATGTTGCTGCTCAGCGTCACCTCGGCCTTCGGCGGCGC
Source organism: Notocelia uddmanniana (assembly GCA_905163555.1). NCBI lineage: Eukaryota > Metazoa > Arthropoda > Insecta > Lepidoptera > Tortricidae > Notocelia > Notocelia uddmanniana. Next base: position 28,921,774 of record LR991062.1, on the reverse strand, counting down.
CGTCTACGCCGGTACACGCACACACACACACACACATACACAATCTGCCAGCTACTGCTATTTTGTATCAAAAACATAGACCGCCGTTTAAAAAAATATTCAGTGCTCACTGTCGAATCGCGCTAGCGATTTGTGGAGTGAAAGTAACTGACAACAATCTATAAACTTGTTTACCCAGGTAACCAGATGAACCACATCGATCTGTCGCCGCAGTTCGCGGGCACGATGTACGGCATCACCAACGCGGCCAGCAACCTGTGCGGCTTCCTCGCGCCCTACGCCATCGGCCGCGTCATCAGCGACTCGCAGGTATACACACACACGCGCACACACACACACACACACACACATACACACACTAGAATTTCAACTGCAACTCAAAATGAAAAAAAAAAACTACTTAGATCCGGTTTTTACCTCAACGCACTGCATTGACAACAAAACAAACAATACAACAAAAAACAATACAATAACTACATTGGCATATGAAATATGAATACAGGGTTACTGATCTTTTTCCTGACAGGAGGTTACATACGAGCTAAAATGCAACAAATTCGCTTTCTTTAAGGCGAAGGGGTGGGCAAGCTCTTTCCATACAAACTTTGTGCAAGTTTTTCTTCGTTTGTGTTTGCACTCCAGTTACTATCTTTGGTCCATATGCTTATTTTTTGTTAGCTATGTCTTGAAGTTTTTCTTTTTTAATTTTTATTATTTTTAGTATTTTTTTATTTTTATTTTTTTTGAAATTATGCAAAATTTCAACATCAAGTACTGCGTATATCCAATATGTACCAACAAAAAAATTAAATTAAATGCTGTAGTGCCAAAACTAACGCAAAAACCTTGCACAACCTTTGTATGGAGAATGGCTTGCCCTACCCTGCACCTTAAGTATCGGCAATATTCAAAAGTTTTCAAGATTAATATTTTGTGAATTTATTTAAATTTATTTTCGAAGTTAATGCAATCAGAAAAAGTACAAAAACATCGTAATAAAAAAAATACTACATATTTTTTTTCTTTTTCGACTTGTACGGGAACCGACACACCAGCGTGTAACGATTTGCGTAGGCACTTTGACGTCACGTGTGTAATTTAGTAACGAAAAACATAAGCTGCGCCACGTCGATAACACGCGGAAATTGGAATAACTTGTAAGCGTACTCTTCTTTTGTATTAATTCAAAATATCGAAAAGAACTGACAGAGGAAATGATAATTAGATTCAACAGAGGAATGAAATATAGTCTTCTAGTCTTAAACACACATAGTGTTTTTCTTACAATATTGAAGAAAACAGTTCGTCGATTAGTATACCGAGTGTAAAAAAATTGCATATGAACTTTGACTTCGCGAGTACAATTTAGGGACGGAAAACGAAAGCCGCAGGACACGGACGGATGCAAAAGCATCGATTACTTAGCACGCGGCGAACCGATTCTAAGTAGGGGTGTACCACACAAAAACATTTCGTATGTCCTGATGTCCGGATTTCCGGTTGTTCGGTTATATATAATTTTTTTGCCTAATCAGTTTTTTGAAATTTTGAAATTGGAGAAGAAAAGATTTTTTCCCGAGATCTACAGATCACAGAGTCACTAGTTTAAATTGGTTTCCTCTTCCTATTCGCAGTTTTCTGTTGTTTGTGTGCCGCGGCCGCGGACAACCTTGTAAACATTTGCATTTTTTCAGCAAACGCTGGGGCAGTGGCGCGAGGTGTTCTACCTGGCCGCGGCCATCGACCTCGGCGCCAACTTGTTCTACTTATTCTTTGCCAGCACAGACGAACAGGTAATTTATTATGATTGAGCATCAAGCGAGAAGCTACGACAGCCCAATGGTTTAAGTATGCGCCTGTCAAGCGCGGGCGTGAGTTTTCCGGCTCGTAGCATTGAGTTTTTTGCGCTTATGTACGGAATATCATTTGATATTTATCGTTAGCTTTTTGGTGAAGAAAAAATATTGCGAGGAAACCTGAATACATCTGCAAAGAAGTACAAAGGTTTACGCGCATCTCCGCATTGGGTTAGCTCGGGGATTATTGAGAGGTCTGTGCTCAGTATGACGGTGATGAAAATTGAGGCTGTTTTTCCACTGGTGCTACCCAAGTTTCTAGTTCCACTGAGCATCTATTTCTTAAACTGGTGTGTATTTCTTAAATACGGCTCAGCTTTGGTGAAAAGTAACCTCAAATTCATGTTATGACTTCAATTATATAATTATCGTAAGCGCGATAGCAATTATTTAGCGATTTGATATGTAACATTTTATTGCCAATTACTGGGTGCCAATGTTGTCGCCATTAACAAAATACTGGAAAGCACTCTAGTTGCCGGTTCTCTATCTGTATCGAGTTATTTTGATTCACTTCCACAATGCAAGGTGTCGTGTCCATTTCTAGGGTTCCGTAGTCAACTAGGAACCCTTATAGTTCCGCCATGTCCGTCTGTCTGTCCGAGGCTTTGCTCTGTGATTGTTAGTGCTACAAAGCTGCAATTTGGTATGTATATAGAAAACAATAAAAACGAGGAAGTCGTAAAATAAAATTTAAAAAATCTTTCTTTTCTTTCTTTAATCTTTGTCGGCCTGTTTAGCCTAGTTGGTAGTGATAGTGTTGGTAGTGGTGCCAAGCGTGGCGATTATGGCATTTACCCCCCATGACATTGGGGGAGGCCTATGTCCAGCAGTGGACGTCCTAGGGCTGATATGGTGGTGGTGGTGGTGGTAGTGACACTGCTTCCGAAGCTAGAGGTCCCGGTTTCGAATCCCGGTAAGGGCATTTGTTTTTGTGGTGAGCAGAAACATTTGTTCCTGAGATTTGGATGTTTTCTATGTATTTAAGTATAATATCTATTAAATATATCGTCGTCTAGTACCCATAACACAAGCCTTATTGAGCTTACTATGGGACTAGTTCGATGTATGTAAAAAAATGTCCCATATTATTTATTTATAAAAAAAGTAAGGGCCCCTACACGTAAAATGGAGATGCAATTTTTTTGTTTCAATCCTATGATGTGGGGTGTTGTTGGATAGGTCTTTCAAAATAAATGGAGTTCTTCATAAATTTTTTTTTAAAGTCAATATTTTCTGAAATACGAGTATTCAGTCAGTAATTTAAAAAAAGGTGCCTCCCCCCTGTAACTTTTAAACTATGCGTCAAAAAAAAAAATGAAAGTAAAGCTTAATAAAAACTTTCCACGAAAACTATAGCGGACATGATCAGTTGAGCTGTTTTTGAGTTTTCGTAAAAAGTCTTCCCTTCTTAGTAAAAGATGTATGAAATGCTGCGAAGGTATTCCAATTTGCTTGTTTTTTTTTTAAAAGTATGTTCATTGGGCAACTACGGAACCCTACACTGAGTATGGTGCGACATGCTCTTGGCCGATTTTTATGTAACGTCTAGTTTAAGTGGGGTGATATGAATGATGGATTGCGGTGCGCAGGACTGGTCGCTGCCCGCGAGCGACGACATGACGGCGTCGGCGCCCGTCGACAGCATCCTGCACGCCGAGTCCTAGCGCCCGCCCGGCCACTGCGTGCACGCCGTGTAGCCCGCCTGCACCCGCCCTCCCCCCGCCTGCACCCGCCCTCCCCCGCCTGTACCCGCCCTCCCCCCGCCTGCACCCGCCCTCCCCCCGCTTGTACCCGCCCTCCCCCCGCCTGTACCCGCCCTCCCCCCGCCTGTACCCGCCCTCCCCCCGCCTGCACCCGCCATCCCCCCGCCTGCACCCGCCCTCCCCCCGCCTGCACCCGCCCTCCCCCCACCTGTTCCCGGGTACAGACCCGGGAACAGGTGCTGCACACCAGTAAGCCCTCTATCTGCCAGCCCGGCCCCGACTTTGCACGTATAGCGGCCGCGCCCTCTCGTCGACTTGGACTATCGAAAGATCGAGGGGGATTCTTTAGAATAAATTAGTAAATCACTGTTAACTGAGCGTTTTCACTTTTTCTTCTACCAACTTTTACTATCTTTTAACTTAAGAATTTTTTGCCCAGAATCATGTATGATTATTGACCTTGCTATAAAAAAAAACGTCCTCAATTTACCATACATTTATTCGTTTCCACCGTGCGACCTTCTTCTACGAAAGAAACGTGAGAAATGGTGGAATAATAAATCGGGACAGTTATAGATGATTCTGAACGGGATAAATCAAATAATTCTAAATTCTGATATAAATTTTACTTTGATATAAAAGTAAAAGTACAACAAAAAGTGAACGCTTCAGTAATGGGTTGATGCGTTGCCATCTAGCGGCACCGAAAGGGTTAACACATGACAGCAGTGTAACGCGCCCGCCGACGCACAAACGCTTCGAACGTGTGTGAACTGGAAATACGTATTTGTTAAAAGTAATTACGCAAAGTTTGGCGTGTACAGTGATCCAGAACCAGGCCAGCTGTCCGTGCCTACTTTGAGAGTATAATTGAGTATATGTAAAGGGTATTGGCGTCATTTTGACCACGAATACATTAAAGTGGTTTAGTGAAAAATAGTAATTGCAGACTAAATTCTACCAAAATTATAATCATAATGTAAGTATTTAATGAATTGTGTCAGATGGCAAACCACCCAGTATTAAGTGAAGTGTAACTAGAGTAAACGAAAGTTAAATTTCTGCGCGTGATGTAACATTTAGAATCTTTTACTTAATTTTCTTGGCGCAAATAGCGACAAACCACTTACATCAGGCGCTTTTTGTTAACCCCTTCACCGCGAAAATATTCTAAAGTTATTGCTGCGATGCGACTGCGTGCGATGTGACACAGTTGTCACATCGCACGCAGTCAAAGTAGCTTTAATATTTATATTCGAGGTTCATATGCTGGTACGTGACGCGAGGCGGTGACGGGGTTCAACAGTTGGCTGCGACGCCAATGTTACATTAGGGACCCGTCGGTACTTACAGTTGACATACATGCAAGGACGGATGCTCAGAACTTTTTGTCACATTTGGTTGCAGCTAAAAAACTCTTACTTTTGCTTATTGTATAAAGTGAAAGTGCCCAATCTCTTATGAGGCCCGAGGGTGCCAACAGTTTTATATAACGTAGGAATTATAATTGGCTTTCGAGGTCTAATTGAAAATTTCTATAATGCTAACATATAAATAGTGGATTGGCAATAATGTGTTGGATGTATATATACATATACACGGAGGACTGTGATTTTGAGACTAAGTGTATGGAATTTTGTATAAAATATAAATGTTGTCAATTACTTTGAAGTTAGCATGTTGCTGTTACTACTAAAATTATAATGAATGTACGGCTAAGATAACACAGATTGTATACATTTATCTGACTGTGTATTTAGGAACCAATGAAAATTGTTTCGTTTCTTTCGCCCAGTTTAAAAAATATAATAAAAAATCCAGAATTGTTGAAGAGTAGAACAAACAGCCTTATGTACCATCGCCAGCACAGTCAACTAACCAGTCGTGCAGTTTATTGTCATTGTAATAAGGGTCACGAATGGTCAGTTCACTCATGGTCGTGGTTTGTACGAGAGTGAATCTATGGTGAATGCATGGTGTTTAGTTAATTTATAGGAAATATATTTAATAGTCAATTGTTCCTAGCAAATAAAGCATTATTCCTTAGTGTCGATTATATGCAATAATCGATTGAAAAATACACATGGAATACACTAATAAATATATCCCATCAAATAAATGTTGAAATGGGCAGTACATACACATGTAGTACACAAGTCAGAATGTTGGATTTGCGACCTTGCTCTACGTATATTATGACGTGATAAATTTACTTAGAACGGGAGCAGGGTGTTATTATTTTCTCTTCGTACAAAAAATCTCCATTTCTGAGTGTGTGACTGTGTGTCCAATATTTCACATTTTGCGTTAATTCGGCCCAAAGATTAGCATGATCAAAGTCAGTTTATGTGCGGTCAAAAATGGTAAACATAGTCGAGACTACAAGAGCTTATGTGTAAAAGAACTTTTTTAAATACACAACACTTAAATATGCCGATATTGTGTGCGGCACAGCTGTACCGTAATTACAAATATCATACCTAAATATCACCAACTAGATAATATTTCTTGAATAGCATATTTCCTTCGAATGGTCTCTTTTCTATCCTACATTAAAAGAGAGTTGGTCCTTGAAACACGGGGACCATGCGTCCATGACATAACTGGACAGGTTTATTATTAAATTACATAATTTAATTTGTTCTTATAATACTCTCAGATTAATCATTCCAATAGAAATAAAAAGGGGTCAGAAACATCTAACCTAAATATTTGGCCAATAAGATAAATAATCGGTGAATTTGTTTTCTTGTTCTTCTGACCTTAAGAATGTATATTTAGTTTACTGTAAGGTTGCAGTGAGGTGCACTGTATGTACCTACAGTACAACAGTGTTCATATGTGATGTGATGTGTTACAGGCATGTATGAAATATATTTTATTAATATGTTAGTATTGTTTTTATTTCGTTTTGCGCTCAATATGACATGAAAAAGAATGTGTCCACTATGTATACTAACAACAGTAATAACAAAGTACAGTGTAAACTGTAAGCTGGTGGATGTGTAAAAAATTACTGATATTATTTATGTATCTACTGCAGAATCTCTTCCCCTTCAATAATAAGTGTTAGTCATGCAACCTCTCGTCATATGATATCAGTTTTCCAGACAATTAAGTTGCTGTGATTATCCTTTTATAATTTATCTAGCTTATATTTACTACAAACATTAAATTGTATTTTTATATCTACAGAAATAAATAATTGCTAAAAAAATTTTTTTTTATTATTCACAATCTCGTCGAAGGTTCAAATTGAAACAGAGTTTATAATTGAGTGTTGCCGCGGATGGCGTTATTATAAGAACGCATTTAGTTTTTTGCGGGTCTAACTTAAACCGTGAGAAAATTACAAGTTACGGCCAAGGGCGCGACGGCGGCAAATTTTAGCTGCACACTTTAACACTAGAGGCGTTCGGAGCACCAGCCACACCGACAGATGTTTACTTAATGAAACTTATGTCTGGGGAGTAAGATTCAGAGTTGTATACCTAGTTATTATTGGGCGCGGGTAATTGGCGGGTGTGAACGACCGCGTCAATGCTAATATTTGTTTTCGCCCCGGAGTGGTTTTTCGTCAGCAACGAGGTGCCCGCGTGTGTAATTACCAAGATGACCGATTACGACAGCTGCGAGCGACATTCCTGACTTGGGTTTGTATTGCTAAGTAACTTGGCTGTCTGAATACGAGTTGGAAGGACGCCTCGCCCGTCGCTCACACAGCTGACGTAACAACGATATATGTACGAGTAGGTATGTTGTCCACTCGACGAAGATGCGCCCTCCCCTATCCGCGCTACGGGTAATACAGACTGGTACGCGATGAGGACTACAGGTCGCCGCCACGCTTTTACGACACTCGACTCTGGTATAGATAGATGAAATTTGGTATAGAGGTAGGTTGAGTCCCGAGAAAGGACATAGGATAGTTTTTATCCCGGAAATCATTCCTTAGGGGGTCAAAAGGGGGTGGAAGTTTATATGGGAGGGGATAATTAAGCCCGCGCGTACAATAATTAAAGAGCAATTATTTCTCTAAAGGCGATAACGAGTTCCACGCGGACACAAAAACCAGTATTTTATAAATCGGTATATCCGTTTTCCAATCAACTATGACGTCAATTTTTATTTTGGTTTCGGATGTAAAATTTTATTTACAAAAACTTAAATTTTTAATATAGAATCTTACGTACGAGGGGTTTAAAAATCTTGTGTAAGTAGGTATAGTAGTTAGAGAGCCTACGACAGTAAACCTACTAAGTTCGAAAAGACTCCCAGTTGATCTATACAGGGTGTTTTTATTGAATTCCGTTATTTGCGAGGGCACATTCCTGAGATGAAAAAAAGTAATCTTCTCTAAGACACTAGTATCCCAATTCGTACCATTTCGAAGTTATTCAAAAAATCATTTTCGTTATGTAACATTCCTAGTATAGTATAAAACATCCTTAACAAATAATCAAATAAACAATGTTGACGTGCGTCACGTGCGGTGTCATTCGAATTCCGAATATTGTCATACTATTGACATTAACTTTTGCTTAACTCCACGTTAACTCTTAAGGCCGGTTTGCATTCACCCTTGATATAATTAATTATTTTATCTGAAAATAAAAAATTCTCGAATTTTGAGAAACTAAATATGCTACGTCGTTTCTATGGCTATGCACGGCTATATGCTTGAAGGAACAGAAATCAATAATAACAACCTTGTACATAATTAGTCTAGATATTAATGGAGGAACACGCAATGGCGACTCAGGTAAAAACCTGGCAACGCTATTAATTTTTTTTAAATTTGAAATCCGATTTCTATTATGATAAGACTCCCATCTTAATGTTCCTCGAAACAGGGAAGGTGTAGGACTATAGGATAACGCAGTGCTGCAAGGCCTGCAAGTTCCCTGATTGGCCTTATCAGTTTGTCGGCCTGTTTAGCCTAGTTGTAGTGTCACTGCCTCCGAAGCTAGAGGTCCTGGGTTCAATTCAAATCACCTGTAAGGGTATTTGTTTCTGTGGTGAGCAGAGACATTTGTTCCTGAGACTTGGATGTTTTCTACGTATTTAAGTATAAGTATATCTATTAAATATATCGTCGTCTAGTACCTATCCATAACACAAGCCTTATTGAGCTTACTATGGAAGGTAGCCACTACAATGGAGACCCTATATAGCCGTTTTGGCGCGTAAACTATGTTCGGCTGCATAGGTATGCTATTAGAGAAATTTCTTCAAAATTTGAAAGCTAAAGCCCTTTAAGTACCTAATAATCACTGTGCCCCTGAACCCAAATTTCGGTCCCGTTTCCTAGATATAAAATCTACATGTGCAACTTTGTAATCCTATTACTTTTGCCGATTACTTAATATTCAGTCACTTATACCACATAAATAAAAAGATAAAGAAAGAAAGATAGACACATGATGTCGTCCTAAATAACCTATACATAGTGTGTCTAACTATGCTCTGGCGTCAGCCTCGCCTGCCTTGCCGCCCTCCACCACGCCTTCATTATCGCGTATAACACTCTTGGCTCGACTTGGCCCGCCCATCGGGCCTTCGGCCCTCAGCCTTATATGAAAAGCCCGCTCTGTTGGGATGCTCCACCTTCGGCCTCGCGTGCCTTACCTCTTAATTTCGGGCCTTCGGCCCTCAGCCTGATTAAATAGCCCGCTCTGTTGGGATGTTCAAACTACGCCCTTGCGTGCCTTACTACTCGGTTTAGGGCCTTCAGCCCTCAGAGTTACGTAAAGAGCCCGTTCTGTTGGTACGCTCAGACTTCGGCCTCGCGTGTCTTGCCGCTCTCCTTGGGGCATTCGGCCCTTATGGCCGCTTATAAGATCTAAATGTTGTCCTAAATAACTTATACATAGTGTGTATAACTACGCTCTGGCGTCAGCGTCGCGGGCCTTGCCACCCTCCACCACGCCTTTATTATCGCGTATAACACTCTTGGCTTGACTTGGCACGCTCATAGAGCCTTCGTCCCTCAGCCTTATATGAAAACTCCGCTCTATTGGGCCTTTCATATAAGGTCCAGCAGAGCCTTGGGCCTTCTGCCCTCAGCCATATATAAGGAGGCCGCTGTGTGTGAATGATCGGCTTTCGGTCTCGCATTTATTGCCGTTTAGCTTCGCATTATCGGCCATCATCATTACGTAAAGAACCCGCTCTGTTGGGACGCTCGGCCTTCGGTCTCGCGTGCTTTGCCGCTCTGCTTTGGGCCTTCGGCCTCAGCCTTGCATCTGCCTGCTCTGTTGGAATGATAGGCCCGCATGTCTTGGCGGTCTGCTTAGGGCCTTTGGCCATAATACTTACATGAAAAACTCGCTCTGTTGGGACTACGTTTTACGGCAGAACTGCGTAGCGAGACTTCTATCATTATGAATGTAACTTTTTTGACGGGATTCATTCATCTACAATCAGTACATTTGATTTTCCGAAATAAGCACTTAATCATTCGTTTTGACAATAAAACACGACCTGTAGAGGATAAAAATAATTTTGCTTATTTTATTATGTGTATCTAAGTAAAGTTCTTTTTCCCCTTCCCCCCTTTCCAAAAGTTTATATTCTCAACAACGTGTAGGTTTCAGGTATACTTACTTAATGTTTCTCCGAATATAATGGAAATCCGTTAATACCTAAACAACGCTACAGCAAACTTCCCTCCCTTTTCATTCCCCTTTTGTCCCCATTTTCCCTCAATCGAAAAAAGCTCTAGAAGATCGATTAGATATATAACCTGTTAATTTTTGCAATGCATTGCAATACAAGAAGTCCATTTTATTCTGTATGCTTAACAAACAACAAGAAATACTAACAATACAATACAAATACTCTTTATTGCACACCTCACACAAATGAATCTGTTACAAAAATAAACAAAACAACCTCTAGATATATGTTGACAACAGGCGGTCTTACTAACATTGAACAAAACAAAAAAGACTTGCAGAAACTATGTTCAGCGATGTTGGAGATATGAATTAAGAGTTGCTTTCAGACGATTGATTGATTTTCAGCTTGACGTCACAACTTTTGCAGTACGACTTCATTGAATTTGTATACTACTTCAGGTTATTCGTCAAATTGCACGAAAATAATGAAATACATGGCAGCAGATGCAATAATCTGGAAATATAATTAAATAATGACATAACGATTGAACACACCACACTAAACAGATTGAGAGCCCTTGCTCACTACTTATACTTACATTGAACATGAGAGTTGCATCCAGTGGGAAATAGCCGTAAATGGTGATCGCCGGGTCCTGGACAGCCATCAGCGATGTAAAATGTTGGATCTGATACAACGACAAAAGGATAATGCATTAGATCTAGACACGCGGTAGCGTGTCCAGCCAAGTTCACCCCAGGAACTGGCGGACAGCAGCCGTGTGTTATATTACACGAACCGTTTGGAGCCACTTTTGATCCCCCAATAATTCAAAATCTATCTAACATAAAATTCCAAAAGATATTAAATTCCAAAAAACGGCATTTTTACCACTGACTGACTGACTAGTAATCAAAAACCTAACCCACTTTCAGGTGACCTAGAAAGCTGAAATTTGGCATGCAGCTTGGTAATTGTGTGTGTACACCAGAAAAAATCAGAAAACGTTGATTTTTTTATTAGTTTTATTATTATTATTATTTATGCTAGTTACCCCAGAACTCCGTCATTTATTACCCGATTTGGAAAATTCTTTTTTTGTTTGAAACGGTATACTTCAGGGAAAGTACCATAGTTATCAGGTAAGAATCAGATCATAGGATCCTGGACAAATCGAGGGAACTCTTTAAATATTTGAGGTGCACCTATAGCGATTTGGGTATTTAGTATAGGAACTCGTGCTTTCGCTCTTAAAAAGCACCATTTGGCGAAGATTGACAAAAAGTAATGATATCCCATCAAAAACATAAATGTGAATAAGGGAGCCAAGTTCAATATTAAGAATATGCGATGCTTGGTTGTCGTCTTCACCGACAAAAGAATTGAGATCTAAATGGGTGCCAAGTTCCGTAGATTCTCTGAAATGGTGCCAAGTCCGGCACTACATCGTTTACAGTAAAACTAATTACTTAATGCATTTTGAGCCTTAACTTGGCAGTTTTCTATGCATTATGTTATAATACCATAAAAGCTGTTGGATATTTAAGAAAACTGCCAAGTTAAAGCTCAAAATGCATTAAGCCGGAGTAAATTAGTTTTACTGTAAAAAATGTAGTGCCGGACTTGGCACCATTTCAGAGAATCTACGGAACTTGGCACCCATTTAGATCTCAATTCTTTTGTCGGTGAAGACGACAACCAAGCATCGCATATTCTTAATATTGAACTTGGCTCCCTTTTTCACATTTATGTTTTTGATGGGATAGTACTTACATGATAACGTTTTCTTCTAAATATGCCATAGGTATATACGAGTATATGACACAGATTATTTATTTACAAGCTTTTGGTAAATATTGGTTATTTTAGTCATTAAGTTTGTGTGTTTGATTTAAATTGCCTTTTCTTGAAAATGAATTGAACACATATAACTTTCTGCATTTGTCGGCCTTCAAATTAAACTTCGGCCACCATAGAATTATGCTGCTCCTACTCTGGCTGTTATAAATGTTATACGATATCATATTGTAACAAAGATAAGGCTATGTAATAAGAATGATGTTGAAGAAAGATAGTTGCTGTTATAGAATATTTTTATAACTGCCAGTGTGGGACCACCATTATAGTGATAAGTTAATGATAATAGTAACTCTCTGCACCCCGGTGCATTACGCTGCTCGCTAGCCGCTATGTTTTTAAAAGTATACTCGTGGCCGAATTTAGAAACACAAGAAGTTATATGAATTTATTTCTAATTTTTCTTTTACTAATTTGTCGGTCTAGACAGATAAATTAAAATTTCCATTATAAAAACCGTTCGCATCCAGAATACATCTAATTCATACGTCTCTACGCACTTCAATATTAACTTACTTCTAAATATGCTTTCACATCTTGATCTCTGCTTATTGGGATGTTATGAATAGTGCGGCCAATTTTATTTACCTAAAAAAAGATAGTAATTATCGCCTTTACAGTTGTGAGCGTAGGTAACGTACAAATAGAGTACTTTTAAATAGATACCTGTGACTTCAACAAAGCTCCCGAGTGCGCCAAGACACACATCTTTAGGAGCTGGTTGCACACCCAGCAGCAGCACTCGACGATGACGTGCGTGGGGAAGTTGGACTGGAAGGAGAGGCCGTGGTACACCATATGCGGGAGGCTCACCAGCTCGTGGAAGATCATGGCCAGTGCCACCAGGATCGGGGCCTGGAACGCCGCGTTGATCCGCCGCTTGATCCTCATCGTGTTCACGTACACCTCCCTTATCTCAGCTATGTTCACTCCGAAATCAGCTTTAACGGAACTATCCCGAAGGTTATTTCTGACGTGCAAAATAATTTTGAACTCCTCCTTAACGTTTTTCAACAACGCCATAACCATCAAAATCATTACGAAATAAAATACAAGCATTACAAACTGTATCAGCTCTGGCAGAACAAACGTCGTGTTTATCAATATCATCTTCCAGAGACTCGTAGTTTCCGTGAGCGCGACGGCTGCCATCACGAGCGAGACGGCCAGCACCGACCCGAGCACGGCACAGTTGACCTGGACGCGCAGGAGGCCGAGAATCGCGCGCCGCTTGCCCGGCGCCAGCCGGTCCCAGCACGCGGCCAGGTCATTCAACATCGTCACATACAAGCTTCTATCCCGAACCACATGGAAAAACGAGACTGTGCAGAATAATATTTGTATCGACAGATCGATGGTATAATTCACCAATGTCATACGATCTTCCGTCATGGCGTTGTCTTCACTGGCGACGCTCAATTCTTGTAAGTGAAAAACAAAAAAGCCGTGAATAACCACTATCATGAATATCGTGCAAGCTGAATTCAATAAAGTATGTTTACAGGCGACGGAAGTATTTTGTATTCCATCAGGAAATTCTATGGCTTGTGGAAATAATCCAAGTGCGGACAGTAACACGTATAATGGTTTAAAAATCTGCAGCAAACACAGGTTTTCATCGTTGTTAACGATTGGAGAAAAATATTTTTTAAGGACAGCGAACATGATAGAAGAATACTTAGTGCTATGTTTCGATAAGTAAAACACTAACTGAAACCCCACTACAGTGTCAGGTGTTTTGTTCACAATAATTAAAAAGGCATGATGGTATTTTCAGCTAGTAAAAGTCAGAAAAAAAATCACGAATGCACGTACAATTAGTTAAATTATTAATATGATAACCACAGGAGTGCTACTCCGAACTTCGAAAATCGAACTTTGTGTCGTGCCGTCCCTTTCACTCTCGTGTTATACACTATATGACGGAAAGGGACGGCACGATACGAAGCTCGATTTTCGAAGTTCAGAGTAGGCCCTCAGGGGTCATTTCCGTCACGAATTAGGTACATAGCATGTGACATGTCATCGTATCTGCATATCTGGCTAAATAGGACTCGAGTTCAATATAAAGTTTTGCTCCAACGGGCACAAAGGGCACGGTTTTAAATATTTAACTGCCTCCACCCGGGTCATAAACGGCACGCTAAAAAACTGAACGGTAAAGCGACGTCGTATACGTTTCAAATGAACAACTAAAAAAGTTTTTAACAATGACGAAGTTATTGGCGAACCCTTGCAATTAAGCGTCGTAACAAAGTATTTCGCCGGCTCCGACGCGTGTTTGCTAAACAGGCTCGTTGTTCTTTTGTCGACGATAGTGAAGTTAACCCGTCATTTTACTGTTTAAAAACGATGCCGCGGGCGCGGCGCGGCGCTGCGATAAAATTTAAGAAAAGGTTTACGACCCAAGGGCAAAAGCGAAAACTACTAAAACTTGCCGCTCGAAAAATTTATGGCAGGGCTGTTCAATATTTTTTTTTCAAAAACGATATGTACCTAAGCATAATTGCGTCAAGGAGAAATGGCATTGCGAAGGCTGGCCGGTGGACGCCCCGTAGTTGCGAATACATTTCTGGAAGACTAGTTTCTGCCCGCGACTTTGTCCTCGTAATCTTCTACGTGCTTCTACTCCCTATCCCCATATGCTAATCCAGGCTACAGACGAGCTGTATACGAAGATTCATCATAATCCGTTTAGCCATTTTTGCGTGATTTAGCAACAAACTTTCAAGTTCCAAACATCTAAACTTTCGGATTTATAATATCAAACTTTACCTTTGCCCTAATGGAAATAAAAAATACGTCAATCTCTAAACAGCTCTATGTGCGTACCATGCATTTGCCCACTCCTGGATACGGTATGGAATTATTATAGGGCATTTAAATATTGAAATGAATACATATTGTACACGATTTTGTGTTGCAAAAGAAATGTATAAGGATCTTAGTTAACATAAACCAAACAGATAGTTGCAGACTTGTAGACCTTTGTTCCCGCCGTTAGGTATATAAAAAAAAAGAATTTGTATTTATTCGGTAGGTAGGTAGGTTTTTGAGAGGTAGGGCAGAGCGAAACGGCATCTCGCTCAAATTTGGAGCAGCCCAACTGGGGAAGTACCTCCACCCGACAGAAGACCGCAGCCATAATAACATCAACCTGCCCCTTAGGTAGGTATATGTGGTGTTGTCTTCCTGGTGGTGAGTAAGGTCGCCAGAGCTCCCGAGGATGCGCTGTGTTGGGAGTGAGGGATTTAACTTCTAATCTGCTGGAACCACTGGCATTTGATAACGATGATTAGAAGGTAAGTATAGTGCACACTATACCTTACAAACAAGTAAACACTTGCAATGAGGATGCATGAGGATGAGCGGACGCGTAGACGTGTCGGAGCTCAGCGTCGAAGTCATATTCAAGTACGAAAGCGGTGAACCGCATAGGTGTAGGTGCCCCGCCCCACCCACAATACAAAGCCGCGGTTTGCACACTGAAATCTATGATCAACAAGAACCCAATTCATTATGTTCAAACAGATACGTAGGTAAGCGGCTTGTGGGTTTTAAGTACAGCTGCGTCGGTTTCGGTAGCAATAAAACAATCTTTGTTGACAAAGGGTTTGTTCCTCGCTCCTTGTTCCTTCCCCGAAGGAGCTGTAAACAAGCTCGGACTTCACACAAACAATGGAATACTGTTCGCTATGGACACCGCGACGCATTCCCGTTGATGCTCAAAAAGACTGATTAGCTAGAGTATGTCTTTGGACTTACGCCTATTTTATCTGTTTCGCTTTCGGTATAACGTTTCGAATGGTTTGACTGTACCGCACGAATTACCGATATTTAGTGGTTGCTGAGTGAATAGGCGACGACATAATGAAACCATCGCCATCACAAAACTGCAGTTTATTATGTTTTGAAAGGTTCGAAATGTTGGAATAGGAGATGTAATCCGACAATAGTTACGAATGCGTTTAATGTGTGAACACACATTAAAACCAAGAATAGAGTATACCCCATGATCTAATTTATTATTCAAGTTTTGCTACTACGTTGGGCTTTACACACTTAACACGAAGACATAACGGTTTGAATAATTTTCTTACATTCATACTTTGTATGTTTCTAACATTTATACTGTACCTATTCCCATAGAAAAAAAACAGGACAAGTGCGAGTCCTACCAAATCAAAATTAAATTTATTTGTTAAACAGGTAGGTTTTACAGGTAGGTATTCATAGATTACTTACAATGTCATGTCCTGCTATGTTTTGCCGTTATGTATACAGAGGTATGTGGTAGAGGCCTGTATGGTGGACGTCCTTGGGTGGGTGCCTATGTATATGAATAAAAATATTTCGTTATACAATCCACACTAATCCATACTAATATTATAAATGCGAAAGTCACCCGTCTGTCTGTCTGTGTGTTACCTATTCACGCTTAAACCGCTAAGCTGATTTAGATGAAATTTGGTATAGATCCTCTATGAGATTGTGAGAGCTCATATCCAAAAACATAAGATAAGATGATCCTTGCGGCAGTCTCAATTACAAAACACCCTGCATGAAGATAATTAAAAAACCGGCCAAGTGCGAGTGGGACTCGCGCACCGAGGGTTCCGTAAAAAATATTTTTATTATATGATGTAACTAAAAATTTGTTATTTTCGAAATTATTCCTTTATCTGTGCTATAAGACGTTGCTTCGTACCAAATTTTAAGATTTTGAGTTGACGGGAAGTAGGTTTTGATTCTCTTGCGAGTGTCGAAAATTTGTGGAAATTTGCGGCATAAACGGCTTAATCTTTTAATTGCATTGGCTTAGAAGTTTGATTTTTTCACAGCTCCAAGGGACAGTAGATCTGAGTATTAAAAATATAAATTCCAGCTGAGTATTTGATATAAATTCCAGCTTGATAGCTCTATGCGTTCCTTAAAAAGGGTCTTGACAGACAGACAGACGGACGGACGGACAACAAAGTGAGTCAATGAATTGGAGTCGGACAACCGCTGGGTAATGCCTTACAATCCTGTCCTGTCACGTACTTTCATTGTTCATAATTAATGTAAGTAGAGTTATGCAACTCTGTTCAAGGTATGATATCGGGGCGACCCGGGTGACCTCTATAATTTAACACCAGGGTCTTTGGATTGGTTGTGCAACCTGGATGTGGATATATAATTTATATATTCTGTATAAATAATGAATATTCCTACTTCACGAAACGCCATACGATTAAATAAATAAATACATTTGCAAGTATGTGAACAAGGGTAGTGATCGGGCGGCCTTGACTCTTGAAATTCTTGAAAATGAAAACGGCCAGATAAAAATGTATGAAAGCGGTTGATACATAAGTAGCTCCGAAGCTGTTTGGAGGATCTTGAAGTTTCCCATTCATGAAAGGTTCCCTCCTGTCGTAGGTACACCTCACTGTACTTGAAAATGGTCAGCGTGTATACTTCACCTCCAACAAACATCTCAGAAAAGATACCTCAGACTACGTTGCTGGCTTTCTTTGAAATGCACCCGAAAGCATAAACCATAATAAATTGTATAAGTGCTAATAAAAAATAATTCTACCTGATAGTTGTAAATTTCTACATAATAACTACGATTTCTTTCGCAATGGATTTGTGTGTGTATGTGAGTTGTGTTTAGCTATTGTTAACTTGAAAGGTCCTCTTAAACAAGATCAACATAGGCTACAGTTTTTAGTTCTGCGCGTGCAAAGCCGCGGGCAAAAGCTAGTTTTAAATAAAATCATTCCCATTGTGTCCGTTATAAATTCATTTAATGTATAATATGCGGATTTTTCTTAGATTTTTTTTTACAGAAATCTGGGTTAGTCTTCTTTATAACTATTCCAAATTTCAAACTATAGCATTAGTAGTTTTTGAGATATTTAGCAATGTGCCAGACAGACAGACAGACAAAGCGGCACCATAAGGGTTCCTTTTTCACCATTTTCGTACGGAACCCTAAAAATAAAGATTAATAGAGGAAGTTGAGTTTTTAATCTACCTCCTGGCAATCTATTTTATCTTGTTATTATTATTAGTAGCATTATGGTTCATAAGTCATGAGACTGTAGGTATTATGTCGGAGATCCCTACGTGGATTTTTTCTTTCTTTCGTTTTAAGTTTATGTAAATATGTACATAAAGTACATCTCTAAAACTTCATTCTGTGACTACGGAGACTTTATATCTCCATTGAAACATTTTTTTTACCTACACACTTTCCGTATTTTATTTATACTCTTTACAACTCTGTATTATGAGATAAGTTTATAGCAAATAGGTACCCAGGTATCTGTTGCTAGGTATTCATCTCGCTTCATATCAGTGTAATTATATTGTACCGAAATTCTGATCCGTAAAAGACTGCTACCTGAAACTCATTTTTCAGGCAGATGCCTTATGTCAACCTACCACCCCTCAAATCTACGTGGTATCATTAAGTAGATATAGTGGTCGGCGGTTAAGAAGTCAATCCTGATGAGTAGACACGTAGGACTGACATTCGATTGTCGTCTTGATGAAGGGCAAAAACATTTGTATTTAATTTTTTATGAAAGTGAAAGGTTTAACCTAACAGGTGGAACTATTAAAAAAAATTATCATCTAATTTAAGGATTTCTGTTTGTAAAAAGATCTGACAACGCTCAATGCACTCTGTTCATTTACCTGGGCGTTGCAACTGATTTCTGTACGTGTATTATATAAAATATCTATTCACAGTGTTTTTCCATCGGCTTAACTCGGAATTCGACTGGATCCGAAGAAGTATCAACCAATCATCGTTGTTTAAAGTGATTGAAAAGTTCATGTCTGATAATGTGAAATTTTATTACCTAGTCAATGTCAAATGTCAGAATGGAAACTGGTAGTATTTTGCCGTTTAACGACATGCCATATGTTAAATACACAGACATCATATAAAAGCAGACTCGCAGTATTAAGCCAGACGATTTTTCATATAGTTGTCTCGTTAATCCTTATGGCACACCAAAATGAGTTAGAATGGGACAACTAGTACGATATTAACGAATTGTCCCGATTTAAAAAACACACCATGTCACACCAGAGTGAATTTAGTAAACATCACAACGATATTTATTATTTTTATTATTGTAAATTTATTTTTATTTAATTGTGAATCAGTATATTTTTTAAATCATTATTATTAAGTAAGATTGTCAGTTTTTTTTAATTGTATAAATTCACGCTTTGACTTGTAAAAGTGCCCTTGTGGCCTATTTGCAGAATAAATATTTGATTTTGATTTTGATTTTGATACGTCAAAAACAAAACGGTACCGAAAGTGCAATAGATATTGTGAAAATTACGAAATTATATGTATCAAAACTCGACAATCTTTATTTACAAGTAAGCAGAAATGTGGTACGTAGTGCAATGGTGCCGGAGCAGTTTAAAATCAGTGAAAATATCAGTTTTCATTGGTAAGAAACTTTTGCTATTATTTCAAAAATTGCACCAACATTATGCAACATAATAGTCTGAGATAGACTACAGATGCTGGATACTACAAAATGTACCTTTTGCGTAGTTCCAAATTCATTTCAGAAAGGTTTTTTGGTAAAAATTCATCTGTCGTGAACTGGGCTAGTGCTGTTACTTAATGAAAAAAAAATATGTCGACAATTTATCGATATGAATTATTTACGTAAGCATTTAGACGAGATATTATTGCGTTAAATTATTAATTACATGGTTATTTGTCAACTTTAGATTTCCGAATAATAATTTACTTCAAAAATGGATTGACGCAGTAGGACGCAATAATTGGACGCCGACCAAACATCACAGAATCTGCTCCAAACATTTTAAAAGTGACTTTTATGTTACTAAGAACAATAAAAGATTATTATTGCCAGATGCAATACCTACAATATTCCAGATGCCTCTTGAGGTAAGTTGGGAAAGATCAATATTTATTTACTGAATTTTCAGGGACCGCTTCAGATGAGTTGGTTTGGTTTAGGTTTAGGCATAATATGTTAAGACGTTGCATACATTAATATTTTTTTTATCTGAGAGAAATATTTTGATCTAAGTGAGCTAAGATAATTTGTTTTATGACAAAACTGGATTATAAACGCATATATAAATAAATAAGTATATATTAGGGGACAATTTCTTATAAAAATCAAACTAGTCCCATAGTAAGCTCAATAAGGCTGGTGTTATGGTCTAGACGACGATGGGGCGCTAGTCGGGTAACCTCCACGAGTGTCTGGGCTCTTCCAGTTCCTCTGGACCCTCGCGGGTCTGGGGGAAGGGGAAGGGTTCTGGCCGGTGCGCCCTGGAGGCAACCATAACCTAAAGTTTCAAATAAACATTTGAGTATAAAATGCTTAAAATCATTAGTCATTACCTACTACATAACTACATAATTTTAATTTGTAGGATATATTAGAATCTTTTAACGTTTGACGACCACTTTGGCTTAGTTGGTAGTGACCCTGCATACGACAGGGTTCGAATCCCGGTCAGGACATTATTTGTGCATTTATCGCGAGTTGTGCATTTATATATCGTCGTCTAGTACCCATGGTTAGTACAAGCTTTGCTTAGTTTGGGACGAAGTCGATTTGTATAAGATTGTCCCCTAATATTTATTTATATTTATTATTGATATTGAATGCAGTTTGTGTTTTTAATTTCATAAATATTTCAACAAAGTATAGGAGTAAGATATACGACTTAAGAATATCAATAGTAATTGAATATCGATGTCGATATTTCGTAGTAAATTATTTTTCACTGCACTAACTCTCGTCACGAAGCGATGAATAGTTGAGACAATGACAGTTGAAGACCTGTCAGACTACATGATATCTATTTATTTCTTACTTACTGATAAGTACGTTAGTGGGAATAGATCGGAAGTATAGAAAACGTTCAACTTATTAGCGCTTATCTGCTTTTCTCTGATATCTGTGGTTAAATAATACGGTTATTAATTGACACTTCGCCGTGTCTAGCCGTGTTCCGAGTTTAGCCGATGGAAAAACATTATTCACGACATCTGTAGGTAGGTATTCGTCAATGTAACGGTACGGTAAGTACGCACTGCAAATCTGACGAAGCCACAAAAAAACGTACCCGGCTTTGAAAAACATTCAAATTCGAACAACGGCATCTCAGACACTAAAAGACAAAACGCAGTTGCTCTGTCTTAAGCTCATAAAAATTAAAACTAGAGCAAACAGACCTTTTGTCAGACCCGTTTTTTTACGTCAGACGGCATGCGAAGACATTGCGCAGTTATTAAAAAAATGGGACCGTTACCGAAATTGTAACAGTTTTTATAGTAAAACACAACATACCCGTTATACGGGTTCTATTCCGGGAAACATGTTTTTATACGGGACGCTACGGTCGGAGTGATGTCGCCGAGCAAGTGACGACATCAGGTTTGCAAATCTTTAAAACAATATTAACTAATCGTAAGTAGGTAATTTGTGCAAACCTGATTAAAACTCCCATCAATGTATCTATGAATCTGAGTAATTTTATGATTTTTATGGTTATTTATTTAATTATTATTCTGGATGTCGGGCAGGAAAACAACGAATACCTTAATTTCTTCTTCTTTTGTAAAATTTAATGAATAAAACACCAGACTCCCACAGATTAGGTACTTAGCGTTAAAACAAGCAATGCATAATATATGCCTGCGTAAGCAGACACCGTAGGTTATGGACGTTTGCGACTCTAGAAGAATCACAAGCGCGTTACCGACCCTTTATTGACTTGAGGATTCGTAGCGCTGAGAGCTAGAAGCATATGCACAGTTTACACTATATGCAGGTGCCTAACTCTCAACACAGCGTAACCTCGGCAGCTCCAGCAATTAGAAACACAACATAATCCACTTTATATTACGAAACATTAGGTACTTAAAGCCGTCAATTATCACTTATCAACATATTATATAATTTTTATCATCATAAAACTAAGCCACATGGACCTGACGCACGTAAGTATACTTTGGTTTGAAATGATAATCTTGATAGTTTTGGTGTAATCTTGTTGACATGGCACGCGTGCAGAAATTGGTATTTTATGCAATCGTTATTTAATATATAACTATTGTATACAATACTTTTCCTACGAGTCAAAAATTAATTAAACAAACCGAAATATTTAAACAAACTATAGTCATACGGAAACGAAGTGCAGGCCCCACGGGTCAACGCTCGTTGATGTCTGAGGACTGTATCGTTAATTATATATACAATTTAACCTAGGCGTATTCCTTTCCTAAAGTATTTTTAGGGTTCCGTACCCAAAGGGTAAAAACGGGACCCTATTACTAAGACTTAGCTGTCCGTCCGTCCGTCCGTCTGTCACCATCACCAGGCTGTATCTTAAGAACCGTAATAGCTAGACAGTTGAAATTTTTTAGTTTAAAATAGCGCATGCGTTTAATTAGTGCCTAAGCTACATACACATTTCATTGGAATATCGTCGTGAAATCTGGTTTAGTCAAAATCGTTTACGCTGTATCAGCGATCAAAAGCAAAAACGTTTAAATTTTAACCGGTCTGGTGCGAGTCTGACTCGCGTGACAAGGGTTCCGTACAAAAATGTATTTGATGATTTCAAAAAAGTAGCATATACTCGTGCAGATCTGAAACTACTTTTCCCGCATCATTCTGAAGGTGATTGCTGCAGGCAAGTTATTTTTTAATTAAATCTCTAACTGCCGTATAATGTGGGACTGTATTTAGCGGATCAGTAAGTAGTCAGGACTACATAGACATATATTGTGTATAAGTACAAACACAATTATTTTGTTACTATATAACATTAGCATTTAAGTTTAATTTTTGTAATTATTACTTTTAAACAAAAAAATGAATTAATCTTATCATCATATGTAATTAATTCCGTTTTTTTCTCACAAACTTTGGAGATAGTAGGAGTTGGATATGGAGGGGGTAGGACGGAATTTTAATTCATATCCATACTATTATTATAAATGCGAAAGTGTGTCTGTTTAGATGAAACAGATGGAAAATTGGTATACCTAGAGATACTTTGAGTCTCAGGAAAGTAACCCTGCAAACACACAACATAGGATTTTTTATAATTATGGAAATCATCTCTTAAGGGTGAAAGTTTTTATGGAGATACGATATAAACGAATTATAAGCAGACGAAGTCACGGGCAAAGGGCAAGTCCTAAAAAAATGATAGCCGCGTTCACAACTATTCCATATTTTAAATCGATTGCTTAGGGTTTTATGTAGTTTCTGAAATATTTTAGTTGTGCTAGACTGGCAGAGAGAGTCGCACTGTAAGGTATCCTTCTGTACGTCTTTGGTACGGAAACCTAAAAAGATAACGTGAAATGATTAGATTCGTATAAAACTTGTAGATAAAAACAAACGTATCAGTGCGTCGAAGATCGCGGAGCGCGTCACACAGGGGTCTACTCGTAGCAGAGCAGTGTAGTGTAGCGATAATGCCAGGCGAGCTGATCCAGGCCACGAGCGAGAACCATGTCGGCCACTTCTTCATGGGTTACATGAAGACCGACCCCGATGCGCTCTGTCAGGTACACTATATAAGGTTCCTCACCTTGTAGTGTCCGTGCGCTCAACTCTGTTCCTCGGCACTTGACATTTAGTGGCAGATTTGTTAGAGGCTGCCTGCTTGTATGTACTAAGAGAATCGAAATGCCTAAAAATAAATAAGGATTAATTTAATGAGACCTGTTAATTATGTGTCGATGTTTATGAATATGAGTAAATAATTTGCTCTATAAAGACTGCTTCCTCGCATTTGTAGGGGATGTATTTTTTTTTACAAAACTCATGTTGTAAGTAGCTTTCTGTATTTTTTTCTGAAAAGGTTAAGAATTCTTAAAAGTGTCAGAAAAAAGTATTCGTTAAACGAACATTCCAAAATTTAAGCAAATAACACCGGGGCGGGCGGTCAACTTATTAGGCAGCATTTTTTGTACTAGTTCTTTGCACATAAGACCCCGCTTCGCTTGCCTGATCATTGATCAAACACAGTCAATACCAAGCAAGCATCAAAATTCAGTTCATTATCATACACATGACATAGTATTAAAATGGAATAGATCGACGCGGCGACCGGGCAGCAAGAGAGCCGGCGGTCCGTGGTGTCCCGCGCGGTGCGCCTCGCACAGTGCTTCCGGCGGCTGGGGCTGGTGCCGGGGGACGTGGTGGTGCTCGGGGGGAAGAACCACCTCGACGTGCACATCCCCTTCTACGCGGCTCTGCTCAACGGCCTTCCTTTGGCTGGGGTTGATCCCCTCTTCAAATATAGTAAGTACAAGATATACATAGGTACCTTTTTAATTGAGATTATCTTTACGACAAGAAATTTTCTACCAAAAAAACCAACTCCAATCTCCTACTATGTACAAATGCACTTACCTATATACGTGTACTATAATAAATACTGAATTTGCTAGAGGTATGTCATTATAGTTTGAAGAGTTCGCTTGACTTCTCCAGTATCCTGCGATCAGATACTGAGTTGATGACATTAGTAGGTACCAACTAGAAAGCATGCATATCCTTTTAAACAAAAAATAATTTTGGAAATAAGTAATCCGTGAATATACATACATAAAACAATATTTCGGCAAATTGAGAACCTCCTTTTTTTTGGGGGTCGGTTAAAAAGTAAGAAAATTGGCGATCTCAATGGTGAATTGATACTCGTATTATTTGGAAGTGTATATTGATGTACATATTAATTGATTTCGTTTTTGCAGGTGAAATAAAGGAGTTATTTACTATAGTGTCCCCAAAAGTGGCTTTTTGCCAAAATGATATGTACGGGGAGTATCGCCGAGCGGCGGAGGACCTGGGCCTCGCCACCCGGATCTACACCTTCGACGGCGACAACAGCATGGCCATGCTAATGGACAGCTACAAAGACCTGGAGCCGGAAGATCAGTTTGAGTGAGTATGCATAGTCAATTTCGTGCCCACTTTCAATAAGGGAAGTTGATTTCAATGACTACTTATATGATTTCGTATGAGCTAATTTGCTTCCCTTGTGATAATATTCCACGATTAGAAATTGATATATACCTTACTCTTCAACACGATGGTAAGGAAGACGAGAACCTTAATTTTCTGTATGTGTGAAAGTAGAAGTAATTTTGTTTAATGCGAATGTAACGATAGATGTTATGATTTAATCCTCAATTAATTTTGATTTATTTTTTTAGAATTGCGAGGTTCGATGTGAGCAAAGTGTATTGTTGGTTGGTGAGCACCAGTGGCTCCACCGGGTTCCCGAAGGTGGCCGCTTTGTCGCACTCCAACGTTCTCCAGAACCTGGGCTTCTTCCGACACGAGGCCCCGCAGAACTCGGGGTGAGTGACCGCGGCGCGGGCGAGAAGATAATAGTGCCAGCGAGAATGAGACAATTTACACGTAAAACAAGTGCAGTTTCGAACGTCAGCTGAACTGGCATTAAACTGAAAGTTACACAATTACCCTGTTACTGTGCAGGGTTCTTTATAATTAACTATTACACGTAAGTGCAACCCGGTCGTATCTCTATACTCTGCACTTAATGAAATGGACGAGTGCCAAGTACGGAACTACGGTGTTAACTCGATCGAGTTGTCCTACTGAATCAGTGAGCAGCTTTGATCTTGTCATCACTTCCCATCAGGAGAAACTAATTCGCTGATCAATTGGTAAAAAAATCTTGACAATATGTTTATTTCAGAGAGCGGAGAACGGCGATGAACCTGTCGTCCATCCAGTGGATCTCGGCGTGCTTCAACGTGCTGTGCATGCCCATCAACCACATCAAGCTGCAGACTTCCGCGCCGGCCACCACCGAGCACGTCATCGACCTCATCAACAAGTACAGGGTGCGTCGTCAAGCCCGGTTCACTGACGTAACACGTAACAGTTTTCAGTATTGCTAGGTATACTAAAAAGTCGATTAACTAAAACTAACTACGTTAGTATAGAATAAGACATAGCGTACGTGTGTAAATATTACGTATTTGAAATGCACACATCTCGAGTCCTTGATCTGCCTCAATCTCATTATCTAGAGATGACAATCAAATAAAATTATTCAAAGCGGCGCGAGTTTGTGTTATCACATTTTTATCTGTTTTGAATGCCTATCTATAGGCAATCAAAACAGGCAGATAGCGATCATAAGTGGAAAACGCGGTCCGCATGCAACATTAAGTTCCAGTATCATACAATATTCAATACAAGTATCAAATCTTACGATTATAAAGTTTTATTTTCCCTGTGTAAACTATCGCCATACGATGAAATAAAGTATTATACAAAGCTCACTGGATTCTGATCGCGCCCACAAAAGTTACAATCTGTGGTTGAAAGTGTTGAGATGCTCGTCATAGGGCCTTAATTAACATACAAATATTATATGACAAATTTTGACGCGCTTTAAATATATATAATAGCGAGGTACCTATCCATCAGTTGTAGCCCGCGGCGTGGTTTGCACAAATTGGTAATATCTCCTGTAAGTCCTTGCAGAATGTTTTCAGGGACAAGAGTCAAAAGTATTTATTACAAGGGAATAAGAGCTTTTGACACCTTTATATATGTAGCAACTTGCACGAAAGCACTGAATAAATAATACTTAATAAACTTATACTACGTACGAAAAATCAATTTAAATCGCACTTTCCCGTTTCGATTCCGAATTTTCATGAAAAATAGAGTAAAACAAATGTGTAACATTCCGAATCCGCTTGACAACTTCCACAAATATGTTAACATTGCGATTCCGCTTGACAACTTCCACAAATATGTTAACATTCCGATTCCACATGTGTTAAGTTAGTGTTGGACATTGAGCGAACAAATGTGTGATAATTTTAAACAAAATAACGATGTTATGATAACTAACGCGATTCATTAATGTGGCATATAAATAAAATAATATAAGTTATAATTTCATCATCGTCATCATCATCCGGTATTTACTTATGATGAATGTTTAGTTGTCAAAACACCCAACATCAAATTGAACAGATTGAAGACGCGTCTGGTTTTTAATTGGTTTGACTGTACAGGACGAGTCGCACCGATCGGCTGGAGTCGGCGCGCACCCCACTAGAGTTAAAGGAATTCGAACCCTCCATACAGATGTTAGAGTTCATATTTGAATGGGTTGCGGGCAGCCGGTTGGCTGCCGCCGGCTCTCCCCCTGCCGTTTGGACACGAAGTCTAGCTTCTGTAACTTTGAAACTGGTGGCGTGCGCGCCGACTCCGGTCGTTTGTTGCAAATCGTCCATAAGTGTAGTAATGTTGTTGGTGGCGTGTTGCAGCCGGTGGCGACCATGACGACGGCCACGCTGCTGGCGCCGCTGCTGCACCACGAGAAGCCCTGCGACCTCACCTGCTTCGACGTCATCAAGGTCGCAGGCTCCAAGGTGCACAAGGAATTCCTCAACGCTCTTCGAGTAAGTACTGTACTGTATGAAAACGACTTCTGCACCGAAGATTCTGTACAAATTATATTTATAATGGTTTTTTGACGATTAAGAAAAGAATTAGATTGGGAATATTGGGATATACTTATTTATATTTTACTGCAATACATATTCCTTTTGTACCTTTTATGCGAAAAACTCTAAATGGATGAGGGCCAAATTTATGGACCATCGTTAAGGAAAGGTTAATTTGACTACAATTTAATTCTCAACTTATACGGATAATTGTCGTGTCACAAGAGAATGAAATAAATTGTATGCGATTTAAATACCTTAACGATGGTCCAAAAATTTGACCCAAATCCGAGTATACTTTGTACGGAAATTAAATGAAAACGTGGCTAAAACACATTCACAGAAACAAAACTTTGGAAAATGAGTAGTTATCTAACGCGCGTTGTACTAAACCCTTACTGATTTTCTGAAGTTTCGTTGTTTTACATCCCAACACATGCTGAATCCGAATTGCAGGCCCGGGTGCGGCCAGACACGAAGATCGTGCAGGGCTACGGGCTGACGGAGTGCGGAGGGACGCTGTTCGACTGCGACCCCGACGGACCCTTCGGGAACCTGGGCCAGCTCAGGCCGGAATTCGAAGTCAAGGTCACATACACTTTAGACATCTTGCGAAGCTTAATTGTCAGCGAGAGAGAAACTTATTAAAGAACTACAGACGTACGGAAATGTATTTCACGTAAAGTCCGTGTGAAGAACATGTCAATGTGTTTCAATTAATATTTAGATGACGATTGTACAAGTGCAGTATTGACAGAAGCGCATCTGCTTTATATATATATAATTCTGTATATATAATACTTAGGCCGCTGATGGTTGGTGGATATTAAATCCTAGGAGACCACCCCGCCCTATCTATGATATAGACAAAACAAAATATATGAGTATAAGTATAAGTTAATCCTCGTGATTTTTTTAATTCTTCTTTTTCCTAAATTAATTATCCAAAGTCACGCTTTCTGAAAAACAGACGCCGGCCGGTCATTCACTCGCTCTGCTGGAAGACGCAAACGATCCTTTGAACCGAACACACATGTTGTAAATCTTTTTTTTTTTTTTTTTTTTTTTTTTATTATTGGTAAGAAACAAACAGTCATACATAAACATGGAACAGATATTTTGGAACGGAAAATAGACCTATAGTTTCATAAATATGTAGTAAAACAATACGTATAGCTAATGCACATCTACAAAATTTCACTAATTATGGAAACAGAAAATTAAAATAAGTATCGATTGACTTCAGTTATCATGCCTTTGATTACTTTTATTTTTAAATGCCTCTTTTAATAATGCACTAGTACAGTTAAAGATATCCATGTCTATGAGATTAAAATTATTATTGAATAATTTACAAGCCCGCTTTATGAAAGCATGCCCGGCGTAACAAGTCCTACTGAAAGGAATAGAGAAAAGGTCTTTTTTACGACATTGACGCTCTCGTCTGCGCGGAACCCTAAAACCTATCTTCTGCAATAACGCAGGGGCATCTAACTCTGAGTGAATAATTTTGAAAAGTAACACAGAATCCACTGAATCACGGCGGTCACTTAGTTTTTGTATATTAAGACGGTTACAAGTGTCTGTATAATCTGTGTTAGTTTGTCCAGTCCTAAACGCAAGAGACTTAATAAATATTTTTTGTATTTTTTCAATTCTATTAATATGTAGAGCGTGAGAGGGTTTCTAGACTGAACATGCAAATTCTAGATGACTGCGGACAAAACTGTTGTAAAGAATTTTATAAGTTAGAAGGTTTTTAAAAGGTTTACCTACCCGTAAAATAAAGCCTAGTTGTTTATAAGATTTTTTTTAAATATTGTCAATATGATGAAATCTTATAACAGAATTAATGTAATTTTCAGCTGGTGGACCCGGATACCGGCAAAGAAATTTTGGAACCAAACGTGACGGGAGAACTTTGGGTCCGAGGACCTAGAATGGAGGTAAACAAACATTTGGTATTAAATAACACTTTTCAGTTTACAAATTAAAACTAGTGCTTACGCCAAATATGTAGATTAGGTGCCAAAACGGACCTCGGGCTCCGGGATGATGACTTGCATTTAAGTGTATTTTACATTCTTTTTTTTCAGTGCTACTACAACAACCCGAAAGCAACAGCGGAAACATTCACAGAGGACGGCTTCATCAAAACTGGCGACCTGATGTACAGGGACAAAGACAACTACTACTTCTTCGTGGATAGATTGAAAATGTTGCTCAAATATAAGAATTATCAAGTACGTTTACAACTTTTGCGAGTTGATTTAAGCTACTTACCTTTTTTTACACTTTATCAATTTTTAAAGTCATATAAAAATAAGAAGAACACAATGTATGGAAGGATGTGAGTAAAGAGGTGACGGCGACATAGGTGCATGGAAGAAAGATCATGCTGCGACATGACGGCCTCAAGTAAAGTGAACCATGTCAAGTGAATGATGATACCTATGCGATAATAATTATCACTAAGCTAAGAGCCCGCGCGGACAGAGAGCGGTCACGGAGTTCTGCGAAATAACGCGAACGCAGAACTTGACCGGTCTCTATGACATTGTAGCGCGTCTGAGGCGAGTTCAGGTTTTTCACAGCTTCCTCGCAATTTGTTCCAGGTGATTCCACCGGAGATAGAGGAGGTGATCCTGCGGCACCCGGGCGTGCGCGACGTGTGCGTGGTGGGCGTGCCGCACGCCGACGACGGCGAGCGCGTCGCCGCCGCCGTCGTGCGCCGCGCCGCCGCCGCCGTCTCCGCGCAGGACCTCAAGGACCTCGTCGCCAGTTAGTACACCACCACCAAAGCGACCTTTGAGGCTGGCGGGCGGAGCAGCTCGCTCTTGCGGGACCTCGCGTGCTAACGCAGCTACCCGCGAAAAAAAATTGGTACTATTGTACAAAGACAAGGGCTTCGCAAAAATCTACCCGCCCGGAGCCTCGCACTGGTTAAGGCCGCCCCTTACGACAACTAAGATGATATTGAGGAAAACACGCTAACTAGGTTTAGTGGGAACACACTATCCCGAGCCCTGTCCTAACGCACCCCGTCTTGCAGAACGTCAGCGTGACGGCAGGCATGACCATTTTGTCCCTGATTTTGTCACCACAGATTCTCTAACACAGAGTTCACTAAAATGAGGTCAAATGTAAACAGCCAGGGATGGGAATTTGGATTAGGTAGGTTGATACTCAAGAAGGAGAAAGATAGAATAAAGACTTTATCTCTCAAGTTAAGTAAAAAATATATTAATTGGGATAAATAATATATCAAAGAAAATGAATTAATTACATTATCAAAGATTAACATGATAAAAAAACATAGTATTCATTCCGGAAAAATGTATATGTGCTGCTGCACATAGACCACTGGCGGATGGGCGGCAGCATCCCTAGAGTGCGGTGGAGATACTGCGATTGCCAATCCGCATGCCAAGCGTGGCGATTATGGCATTTATCCCCTATTAATTTGGGAGAGGCCTATGTCCAGCAATGGTCGTCCTTTGGCCTTTGGTAATATGGTGGTGATGGCTATATGTGCTGCATGTCCTATAAAGGGGTTAAAATAGGGGGCTTAGTGGAAGAATGAATTGTAATAACAGAGCTATAATAATGTTTTACGCAGATAGAGAGGCGGGCACATCATATGGGCAGGTTATTATAAGCGCTAATACGCTAGGAGGATGATGATTTGATGAAATTACATATTATATATAGTTGAATAACTCAGGAAAAGGACAACAAATTTCAGTCTTGGCGCCGATTCTCCATAGGTACGTAACCGGCTATACCCTTTTTACTTGCGCCTTGGTTTGTGCCCTACATGTTATTACCGATGCCCTATCTTAAATTTAACTCTGGCTACGACCCTGGGGCTATATTATATCATTGTTATATCATCTGTTATTACAATCATTAATTAGTTCCATTGCTTGGCTGTAGAATCAACATGTTGACGAAGTTTTACATATTAACTTACAAATATTGTATACGATGTGATAATGTCCCTGTTCCAGGTGAGCTGTCAGTGCACAAGCAGTTGTACGGAGGAGTTGTGTTCGTGGACGAGCTGCCACTCACCTCCAACGGGAAGATCCAGCGCATCAAGGTCAAGGAGCTCGTCATCAACTCCGAGAGGGAGTAGACGTGCCGATACCGAGGAAAGGGAGCCAAGGCCATACATCACCGGGCCTAAATGAGGATGTATTGATATGGCATTTGTTATGCGCCCTGGTTCTAGAATGAGGCTTATAGTCGTATCTAGTTTTTTTTGACGCCGGTCAATAGGCGGCGCTGGACTGGCACTGTACTGTTTATATGGACCCAGTTACACTTGACTGGTCCAAACATATATGGCGCCAGCAACTGGATACCGACTTACGTCTATAAGCGCCATAACACAAATGCAACACTTATCATACCATTGTCATACAAATACGTCGAGTGAGATAGACCCTTCCACTTCTACGTAGGTAGTTTGTTATAGTACTATAAAATACTCAAAGAAAGAAGTCTACGCCTGAAGATATTTTATTACTTACCCACCTATCTTTCCACCTCGAATAAAAAATAATGCAGGATTAATCGGATCCAGGTGAAGTTCAAAACGTTAAACCAGCGCTAGGCTGTAGTTTTATTTATATATATTTTTTTATACCACGTCGGTGTCATACAAGCGTACGGCCCGCCTGATGGTAAGCGGTCACCGCAGCCTATGGACGCCTGCAAAAAAAGAACAACAATAAGTGAAATTAAAAAAAAAATGTTTATTTATTTATTTATTTATTTAAAACCATACTAAAATTTTTCCACCCAGGTAGCAACTGATAATCACTTATTTTGCATCTATTAGGTTCCAATGTATGCAAATACTGTGGCAATGTCAGAATTTCTCAGGTTATCGGGTGTTGAAAATTTTGAATATAGTCAGAAGTATATAAGACAATGAAGGCGGGTGGGCTCGCGGCGCGGCCTCTGCATATGCAAGGCAAGACCCCACAGTACACAGAGTATCACCTATTATCAATGCTTGTTATCGCTGAGGGCTATGCAGTGTCGCTTTGCCGTGGATGATGTGGAGATTGGTGAGCTGAGTGACGTCCTTTCTTCTTCTTCTGAGCTGATTCGATTCAGTATTCGGAGGAGCTGAGATGTCGCCTCGCGATATAACGGTGAGCGGAGGGATACACCAAATTGAGTCACTATCACAATTCATTTAATGTCACAAGGTTGTTTAGTTACCGATCGGTTTTCACGACACAAAGAGAGAGAGTTTTGTATGAGCCGGCAGGCGTAAAAGGATTTGCAAATGAAATGCGCGCGTGTCACCATAGTCAACGTTAATTTTCTAACTGCCCGCCGCAAGCGCTGTCGATGATTTGAATGAATCGTCGCGCTTATGGCGCGAACAATGCTTATAAAACAAAGTACGTAACTTCCAAAAAAAACGTGAGGTCATACTCGTAGAAAATATTAACTACATAATATTAAGAATCATTAAAATTTGGCGTTACGCCCCTGTGACTGTCATCGTTCAAGTTATATAAAGCGTGGACACGAAAAAATCTGGTCATGTATGATATGGTAAATCTTGTCAATTAATGAAATTGTTTCAAGCAGCACTTTTTTTTAAATAATTTGTGTTTATCAAACTACATAATAAAAATACAATCATAATATAACGTTAAGTTGTCTGTGACTTTCAGCATTATATATTCCACCATACCTATATTTTGTTGAACAGCGCCTTCGGACAGTCTGTACCGAGTTTTCCTGTTAATATTTTTATTTTATTTTTAACTGGATATTTTAAATTTTACCTTATTACATCTTCCTTTCACAATAGCTAACATTTTTCTAGGTGACTTCAGATTGACGTAGTTCGTTTTTTTTTAATTTTGGTTTATATGCCTTTTTTACAGAAAAATGCCTCCCATATAAAACAACTTTCAATGCTTGGAGTAGAAAGTCTTCCTGACTGCCTCAAGTAGAAAAGAGTTCAAACAAGTATGTTATTGGAAAGATGAAATTCTAATGAGCTTAAAACAACTCGTAAAAATATAAATATAATTGTAGCTTTGTAGCAGGAAGCGAGTGAAGATTATCAGAAACCGCTGTTCAACAAAATATCGGTACGGTGAAATATATAATTCTGAAAGACACAGAAAACTTAACGTTAGATTATGATTGTATTTTTATTGTGTAGTTCGATATCCACAAATCATTATAAAAAAGCGGTGCCTGAAAATCCAAATTAATTTTAAAGATTTACCATATCATGCATGACCAGATTTTTTCGTGTCCACACTTTAAATATGTATGCACGGTGATCTACATAATCAGGCCAAACCAAACTTCGGTTTGTTGCGGCAGAGTAGTGAGTATAAGAATAATAAGGGTAATAAAGTGGTAGAAAAGGTACCCGATATAAAAACTAAAAATCTATATAAAACTAAACTACTGTGGATAGGCGCGACTGTCGGAGGCTGCGCGGTCGCTTTGAAGTGTCGGCGGTAGACGCAAACAAATTTATGCGCAGTGTCAATACATTAGGCGCGACGAGCCGGCTCTGATGTCAGCGCGCATTTGAATAATAAGCGCGCGCGCGCCGCTATTCGGGCGACGGCGGCGACTGGTCGCTCGGATCAAGTCGGAGTCACACCTGGAGCTCTATTCTGGAATGCATCAAATACCTACTGATTTATTGTAAATAGATCGTTTTACACTAGCTTGAGCATGCTAACATCGACGTCAATTGGCGCTCTCAAAATTGAGGAGAGAAAGAGTAAATAACAAAAATGCATCTGACCTTTCGAGTGAAAAAGAAAGAATATACAATAGATCTCGAATGGTATTTAAAGGTGTTTAGGGGGTAAAGGCTTGTGTTTATTTCGAGTGTAAAATGTCTTTTGTACAATAAACATTTCTCATTGTTTTCTTCGACTTGAAGCTTCTTCATTTCACGCTAGCTCGGACTGTCGGCATCCAAAAATGTATTGCATTTCCACTGTTTGGTTTTGCCGCAGTTTTTCCGAATAAGGCCGCGGGTGCAGTTCACCGCGCCGCCTATTATCGGGTCCTGATGGCTGCGTCTCACACGTGCCCGAGATAATCGCCACTTTTGTGCGCAACTCTACCTACCTACTCGTATACGTCTTGGCATTTTGAGAAGAGGCTGCATGGCTTCTTTTGACATTCACGCCAGATGGTTAAATTTACGAAGCGCTAATAGAATAGAACTCAAATGTGTCGGAGGCGGCTTAAAAAACACAGTATGAAATATTTGAATATGCAGTTCACGAGCGAGACAGGCGGGCATTTTTGCAGAATTGCAACACTTTGAAATATATCTCAGTATTTTTAACCTTAATTAGAAACAACGCATCTTTTCCCGATCTTGTCAAAATTTAAGATGGTTTGTTTTGGATTGACGCAAGACCTAACCTATAACTACTTTAAGCTGGCTATCAGCGTTCATATACATATACATATAACTCTACACTTTTAACCCTCTGAACGCCATCATATTTGAATGAAGTGATCACTCAGACGCCAAGGTATCAAAAATTTATGTAAGATTTTAATTAAACCAATAAAAACAATTCATAACAGTTTTTTTTATGATCAAAATACACCTTCACTCCGAACTTTTTAATGGTTGTTGGCGTGGTGGGCACGACGACACTCGACCACTTTATAGGCTCTTTGCGTTCAAAGGGTTAAGGGTGCCTTTCCACCAGAGATGTGCTATGCTACGTTGCTATGGATGCGTTTTGAATCTACCAATCATATTCATTGGTCCACATAGCATAACACAGGTGGAAACGGGTTTTCGTAGCGTAGCTTTCACATCCTTGCAGCATAGCTGTGCATAGCACATAGGTGGAAAGGCACCCTAAGTCTCTGTCTTTTAAAATCAGGGTAACGGGGACATGCAGTCCTTGGAAGTCCCCTTATACCCTTCTGTCAATTAAGACGATTGTAATTATATACCTAATCAAAAAATAAGGCAATAGCTGTGTCATGGTGGAACAGGAGCAGTAGGTATCTCATCTCGCTGTTTAATAACGATCTGTTCGTGATTGGCGATTGTATTCCATCCGCAATAAAATGTAGTTTTTTATTGCTCACTGCAACTAAGTTTATACGTACAACTTTTCCTTGCTGTCCATACTGTGAGTAAATCGGCTGTGTCATACCGACGGACGGCCGGACAGATATAACGAAACCGTAAGGGTTCCGTTTTCGCCATTCTATGCTCTACAGCAGGGGTTCCCAAAGTGGTCCAGGTGGACCCCCAGGGAGTGTGTACGCTGGAGTGGCAAAAAAATAGGGGTTCACAGTTTGTACGTGGGGGTCCACGAAAATTTATCTGGTTTCGATGGTAAATAACGAAACAGATAATGATTTTTGTATTATTTTTATAGCCTGGACGACTGATAAATATATAATAAAAATATTGCGTTCCTCCGTGATAAATATTTCGGTGAATCAAACTACCTATACTATAATACTATATTATTAAAATTACAACTTTCGGCTCCAAAACTTGTCGACTGCAAGTCTGCAACATATCGCGAACGAGCTGTTGGACAAACGAACAAGTCTAGGCTTGCGAAGCACCTTCGCGTCGCTATCGCCGGCGCCGACCAAAACGCTTGTTCGGACGTGCAAAGGGACGAAATACCTATGACTTACGGTAATGTGCTGTGCTTGTATGCACTTGTTTGATTCTTCACCAATAAATACGAATGCTAAGAACAAACGTTACTCATTTGTTTCCGGATTTCGACTACAAAAGTAAAGTGAATTGCTGTTCCTGGTTGCCAGAATCGTGTCGGAAAAGTAAGTACATTATTTGTTTATTTGCTATACAACTTATAGGTATCTCTTTTTGTAGTTAATATATTTGTCTTCTTTGTGTATGATAGACATGTATGAAATATGAAATAATGAACATTACGATTATTACCTACCTACTTCCATAAAACAACAGACAGCCGAAAAAAGTTTATTAGTATTCTTTTTTTGATTCATAGCGAAAAATTATAAATTCTGTTCTATAAAATAGCCATATCCTGTTAAGTAAGACTAAGAAGAAGTTAAGTAAGAATGTTAAGATCACAAAAACTTTTTTATACTTACAGGTAGCTAATTTGAAACATGGCGGAGCCAAAGAAGAAAATTAAGTGTCGACAGTACAGTGTGGAATATTTAAAATTTGGCTTTCTTCCATCAAACGCGGACAAGCGATTGCCCATGTGCCTTTTATGCAATAAAGTTTTGAGCAATGACTCTATGAAACCATCGAAGCTCGAAGATCATCTAAAAAGGTGCCACCCTGATAAAACAGGTAAAGATTTGAAATATTTTCAATCATTGAAAGAAAAATATGAAAAGAGACCCACCCTGCAAGGTATGTTCGCTTCAACATCTGAAAGTAACGATGATGGCTTGCGGGCATCTTACAACATCTCATTACTCATAGCGAAATCTGGAAAACCCCACACCATTGGTGAACAGTTAATTATACCCGCTGTTGAAGAAGTTTTAAAAACTGTTCTGCACAAACCTCCATTTGACATACTCAAAAAAATTCCTTTGAGTAACAACACTTTACAAAAACGTATTGACGAAATGAGCTCTGATATTGAAAGTTTCTTGTGTAATTATCTGCAAACAACTCATTTTTCTATTCAACTGGACGAGTCAACTTTACCTGATAATGAGGCATTATTATTAGCATTTGTGCGATTTGTTATGGACGAAGAAATTCATGAAGAGCTATTATTCGCCAAAACTTTGAAGACTGACACTAAAGGTGAATCGATATTTAACATCCTGAGCGATTTTTTAAAAGAAAAATCAATTCCGTTCACAAACGTTACATCGGCGGCAACAGATGGAGCTCCTGCAATGGTCGGGAAATATCGTGGGTTCATAAGCCATCTAAAAAAATGATACCAGATTTAACTGCAATTCACTGTGTCATCCACCGACAACACTTAGTAGCAAAAAATTTGAGTGCTAGACTGCACCAATCGCTCCAATTTGTGATTAACGCGGTTAATAAAATGAAAAGCAATGCTTTGAATACGCGTTTATTTGCCCAATTGTGCGATGAAAATGATGAAGACTTCCGACGATTGCTCTTACACACTGAAGTACGCTGGTTGTCGAAAGGTGCATGTTTAACAAGATTTTACTCACTTTTTGAGTCTGTCTTGGAGTTTCTGGATAGTAAAGCTCCAGATTTAAAAGAAAACCTGATCAAGTTCAAAGCAGATATCGCGTATTTGACAGATTTGTTCAAGAAGTTTAATGATATTAACTTACAACTGCAAGGGGACAACCTCAATTTAATTAAAACAAAGAGTGTGATTTCCGCTTTTCTTGGAAAATTGAAGTTAATGAAGCAAAACATTAGTCGACGCGAATTTTCCCAATTCTCAAGCTTGTCACAGGTAGAATGCGAGGATGATGAAATTCAGACATATGTTCAACATTTGATTGCCCTGCATGATGATTTGAAAACCAGATTTGAAGACATTCTCACGATGGAAATACCACCATGGATTATAAATCCATTTGATGAAATGGAAGTGGAGAACGTGATATTGCAAGAGGAGCTACTTGAGCTTAGCACTAATGAGGAGCTGAAGGTGAAATATAAAAAAGGGTATCAAACTTTTTGGCTGCAAGCAGAAATACCCGAAAAATATCCTGGACTGTGGAAAATTGCGAGAAAGCTTTTGATATCATTTCCCTCGTCATATCATGTGGAAAAAAGTTTCAGCACCGTTACAAACCTTTTAACGAAAAATAGGAACAGACTGAATATCACAGAACGAGGAGATTTGCGATTATTCCTGACAAAACTGAACCCAAATATTGACAATTTGTTGTCAATTCATCAAGCTCATCCCTCCCATTAATTTTGAGTGTCATTGTACTTAGAAGTTACGTAACAATGTTTAATTTTAATTATTTTACGACTGTTATTATCATCATAAATATTATAAAGTACTCGAATAAACACAACACAAGCAAAATATACTATATTTAATTTTATTTCACCACTCCGAGATTTAGATTTGATTGATTTTATTTTATTTGATACTGGAATAGATAGGTTGTGAGTAGATGTCAAAAAAGTAAAGTATTTATTATTGACAGCATATTAACCAATCATTTTTCACTTTTTTTTCTAAACCTGTAAAGAACATTTATGTCACACTGGCTAAAAGTGGATTTTTTCGCCCGATACATGTGCGGAAATAGCCGCTTTTTCGCCAAATGTTGACATAAAATGATGTATACAACACGGGAGATAATAAAGAAAGCCTTGATCGCACATTTGCGTCCTTCGCTTGCAGCTCGGGCCGTAAATATCTGCGATCTCGGCCTTTCTTTATATTATCTCCCTAGGTGTACATATAATATACTATACTATTTCATAGTTATATCGTCACCAGAGTTAGGTAATAGTCACATTTTTGTAATTTTTTGGGAATATGGTGTAGGCTGTAGAGTAGGGGGTCCACCAGAACCAGCAAATTTTTTAAAGTGGTCTATGAGAAAAAAAAGTTTGGGAACCCCTGCTCTACAGAGATCGTTCAGCACGCCACTTACATGAACCATTTAACGACACACTTTTTTAATTTAATCGTAAGGCATTTATTTACGAACCGTGAGATCTTCGAGAAGACAAGTACGGTTGCCAGTTTTGTTGCACTTTTAGCACCACCCAGGGGTCACGTGTAGGGTAACGGTGGGTACTCCCTACGGACGTGGTGCAACTTCGACCCCCCTTTGTCAAGTGAGTGGGCAACTTGACTGTTAGAAGTTCTCAAGCCGCCCGAAGGCCTCTAACTTGGCTTAACGACTGCTGTCGTAAACAGCAGCCGGGATCAACGGCTTAACGTGCCTTCCAATGCACGAGAGCGCTCAGTTAGTAACCACTCAAAGCGGTCACCCATCCAAGAACTGACCTGCGCCCACATTGCTTAACCTGGCATACCGCACGCGGTAGGCGCGTGCCGCTGGGCTACGAGCGCTCTGAGCTTTCAGACTATGACAAATGAAAAGGTACAGTACAATCAATCTTGAGTCATGCCACTTTAGTTTAATCTCAATTTGATGGAATCTCTGGGTCGACAAGAATAGTCAACAGCAAATATAGATGATCATTTAAGTACTTTGTCGCACTAACGTTACAATACTGCGACAGTTGGATTGCGTCAAAGTAGTGAAAGTGACAAGGTAATAAAATGATCATTTACTTTTGCTGTTGACTGTACAATGATATTAGTGCAGTATCCTAGCCCACAATCATAGTTTTCTGAGGCGTTCCAGTGCTCAGGTTTAAAAATACATATACACAACTACGAGTAGGTACCAAACTGATCATACACAGAACAGCCCATACATGCTATCAATGATGTGTAAGGTTTCACCGGCACATTCTCATCTATGCTCGAGATATTCGCCAGCATCTCCGCCGTCTTCTATTTCACATATCTATGGTGAAGTCCAGTGAACCGCCGTCACGGGTGTTAGACTAAACTTTGCAGACGCCTAAAAACTCGTGCTACGGTCGGGTCGCGTGCGGAGCGGGCCGCCACCGCCACGCGCGTCGCGTGCCGGCCGCCGGCCGCCGCCGGCCGCCGCCGCCGCCCGCCGCCGCCGGTCGCCGCCGCCGGCCCAGCCTCCGCCGCGCCGCGCCAGTCGCGCGCCGACACCCGAGCGCGCCGCACGCGATGCAGTGAGTGACAGTGACCAGACCGCATCATGGTGACCGGTGTTGGACAGCCGGCGATGCCGCCGGTGGAGAAGAAAGGCGATAACAGGAGGGTGAGTTTTTCGGAAAATTTTATTCTGTGATTATTTTTCTGTTCATTGTTTATTTTAGTACTTCACGTGACCTCTGGCGGATATTTTTATTGTCAAATCCACAAGTATAAACATTAAGGCGTAACAATTAAATAATTTGATTTGCAGGTGACTAAATAAGCTTAATAAAAATAAATTAAACATAACACTTCATTACATTAAAAGACATCAACGCGTAGTAACGTCGTCGTAATAAATTAAAATAAAATGTTTAAGTATTTATGATTCCGTCCCAAATTAATTCCACCTCACGTTCTAAGGATAATTATGTTATCTTTTCAACACGCCCGTGTCCCGCCACTCGCCAGCCTGTGCAAATAGAAAACAGCAGCTACTGAAAAGGAGCTCCGCCGGATTAGACGAGTCAACAAAGCGTTGAGATAAGATTAGAACACTGGCTGCTTATCAGCCGCGGTAAATACACACGCATCATTTAGAAGAGTTTACCAGCCGTTGGTTAAATATACCCACATAATTAAAACCAACTTCTAATTTATTTCTGCTTTGCACCCTGACTTCTGTTTCATTTTTATACAAGTATTTCATATTTTTATTCCAAATACCTTAGCGAAGTAAATACATATCAACGGTTAAAATTTCATACGATTTTTAATTACTTATATGGCAGTTATATTAACTCGAAGTGCGAAATTAAATAACCTTGGAATCATTGTCGTCCGACTAAAGTAAAGCAGATTGTATGCCAATTATAACACGCAATATTCAAGGTATTATTTCACATAAAATCGTTTCTGGTTGGTGATATTATAATTGAGGTAGGTACCTAGTACATACCCAATAAAATGTCTAGGTAATGCAAGAACTACAGCTCTACCATTTCTAGATACTAGAAAATTACAATAAAGTGAATGTGAAAAGCACAACAAGAAGGCTAGTAATAAAAACATGTTAAATAAAAGTAGAAGTAATTGATACATCTTCATGAAGCCTATTACTATTAGTGAGGGTAGATTTACAGATGTAGTGTTGGTATAGTTTGTGCTACGACGTAGTGGTTCGTAGACTATTTGTATACCTTATTCAAAAATGCACCTGGTTTACCGTGGTGCATTTTTGAATAAGACCATATTTATATCGTCCTCGGTTTTAGCGATGACTCATTAAATAAAACGATGTGTGTATTATGATTATGATTTATGACGTATTAAATAAATACCATTTCATACCAGCGCCTGTAGTCAAACAGGTAGACGCAGAATAGTTATTTGTTATACAAGGGTGCAAAGTTGTATTTTACCCGCGAGTGTGGAATTGAAACACGAGCCAGCGAAAGGATTCTATAGTTGAAAATATGTTCTAAAATAGAATCCTGAGCGTAGCGAGTGTTTCAATACACGAGAAGTAAAATACAACTTTGCACCAGTGTGTAACACAAAACTTTTCTCCTCACTATAGCGAGGAAAGTGCAACATGCAAAAAAACACAGTTCCACAGGCATGATTTTGATCACTGGAATCACTGATTTTTTTACGATATTATAACAGAAAACTCTGAAAGTTGTGTATAATATTTACGCGAGTCGGAGTCGGTGACAAGTTGTGTATATTTTAGTTGACATTTCTGACGATGCGTTTTGAAATTGCATCGACTCAACTTGTGCGTTTACAATTATACTCAAAGTCATTATAAAAAAAATACTTATAGAACTTTAAGGTTTACGACTTAAATCATTAAATAAATCTAAATTTGGTATTTTTTATTAAATTCTCAAACCATTTATTTAATGATAATTGATATCAAACGAACCATTAATATAAGCGTTTTACGTTTTGTTATCTGTCAAAAGTTACTCAAACACGCTCCAAGGTCAAATTACTTTCCCCACTTGTGGATAAAATGCGTTTTTACCCGCTTGTTTCAAAGGATAAAAGACGGCTTTCCGAGCTAGTGAGGGGAAAAAATATAAATTACTTATGTCAAATCTATGTACAAATACAAACTAGGGCTGGCTAGGTATGGGTTGATTAAGCAACATACAAATGTCCAGAAGAATATAAATACTAAATACGAAAAAATAAATTATATTTTAGTAGTATTGAATTTTAATCAAAACTTGACGTGGCATACTTTTCAAATCACCAAATTACTCATTTACAGTAGGTGTATTTGCAGTATTTTTACTCCGATATTTGGTTCTTTTACAATTGGTACTTTTGGTAGGCCATCCCGCCGCCGCCAGCTTCGGATCAAGCAACCACTACCTGTTATATTTACCTGCCGCTAGAATAGCGTTCCGTGATGTTCCGTGAAATTACTGTAGCTAACCATATTAGTACTGGGTATTGTTAATGTATTTTCACTGCTCCTATTCGAAAGTAAGGAAGCAAATTTCGTTTTTGCTCCCTGTATTTTTATTTTATTTTATTTCTGTTCTGACAAATCACGGGTAGCATAAACGAATTTTGTTCCCTCTAAACTGGCTAGAAAATATTTTTTCTTCGATTGATGTCAAGTTCCTCACTTCTCAGTTCGTGGAACCACATACTTAGACATAAAACTTAAAATATTACGTCATAAGCGTTCTACACATCTATCAATTTGTCAACACAACCGCCTTGAAAGTGAATGAATCATAGAGATAGGAGATACTACGTATTCATCTGTGGCCGAAAACGCGAGCCCAAAAGAGTCGCACTTTGTCAGTGTTTCATTCTGGAATCCTTCCTTTGGTAATATATTACAATTTACAATTGAATTATTAAGTTCTTCATCTTAGCGCTATTCCGGTTGCATGCT
This sequence comes from Notocelia uddmanniana, assembly GCA_905163555.1. NCBI lineage: Eukaryota > Metazoa > Arthropoda > Insecta > Lepidoptera > Tortricidae > Notocelia > Notocelia uddmanniana. The sequence goes on along the minus strand of LR991062.1, from coordinate 28,878,563 downwards.
GGTGAATTCTAATATTGCACATGTTTGCATCTAAGTGCTATTTCCATGTTGCCTCTCTGATTGCCTAAAACGCGCTATGAAAAGGATCTGCGTGCTTCTTTCAGAAGCTGCCTAAGTTCAGTGGCCACGCTACCGTACAAAAGACAACGTTACGTGAATAGATTACCTACTTGATCGCTGTTTTTCCCCGACATCGACACGCGTCTAATTCCCGGCGCACGCGTGCACGCGCGCGCGCAAACCGATGTGTCACGGCAGCCGTGCTCGTGGAAGAGGTGTTTTCGCGGCTCGTTGACATCTGCCATTAGTGATGTGATTATTAACGCTACGTTATCTTTCTCTTGGCACGACCTTGTGAGTTTTGTCAAGTCAGGAGACAAAAGCATAATTATAGATCTAACTAGAATGATCACAGATGTATGAATATAATATAGAATAAATATAGTATTCTATGCTCTGAGAGAATGATATATCTATTATCAGATATCCACAAAACCAAATTTGTCGACACTCTTTATATCAGTTTGAACGTGTCAGTCCTCTCCGGTGTTGACAATTTATACCTATCTAAAAATGTTTCGGTCTGAAACCACCGTGCATAAATAAAAATAAATAAATAAATATTGGGGGACAATCTTATGCAAATCGACTTAGTCCCAAACTAAGCAAAGCTTGTACTATGGGTACTAGACCACGATATAAATACTTATAAAGATAAATACATACTTAAATACATAGAAAACATCCAAGACCCAAGAACAAATACCCGTGAAAATGCACAAATAAATGCCCTGGCCGGGATTCGAACCCGGGACCTCTAGCTTCGGAGGCAGAGTCACTACCAACTAGGCTAAACAAGTCGTCAAAAAATACCACTTCTTCAATTAGATAGTAACAAGGTATCTGTTCTTACGTTAAGTTTTATAAGTTTATAACACTGTCCACTACATATTTAAGTATAAAAACAGTAAAGATCTTTATCACAACTTATTACTTTTCTATGTCTCTGTTGTAGCACCTGATGTAGCGTTGTTTATGGATCCAATAACAAGAAAATAGATAGGCTATCTAAGATCTGCTAAATTCTAAGTTATATGTATCATACAATCCAGCGGTATTTGTAGCTCTAACACTATATATGTCTCATGGCAATTACGGCAGTAATTTGTCGCGTACGGCTTCAGTAAGTTCTAGCGGCGCCCACTGCTCGCCGCCGCCGCCGCCCACCGCCGCCACCGCCACCGCCGCCGCCACCACCATAGGGTCAGCCTACACTATTACACTAACCTTATAGATTTGCGGTCATATACTGTAGTGACTAATAAGCAAGTGGGAAGCCATTGCATAAATATGTAAAACTCATTTTGTTTTAAAGGCACCTGTTTACATACGAAATACTTTAGGGTTGCCCTGTTGGTTTAGATAGTCTTTCACTCCTCTTTCATTTTAATAATTTCGTATACGCACTTTCTTATAAGTGCTTAACGTGCATGTCATATTCCCTCTGAGAATGTAGGTACTTAGGATTCTTAGGAACACCTACCTGGTTCCCAACACGATATAACTTATAGATGCCTTTTAAACAAAGTCGGACTTCATAGTCGTTCACGTGGTGATCTAGCGGCGGCAGGCGCAGAGTAGTGATGGCGCTAGCCGCGCGGTGCGGCGGCGTGGCGGTGCCGCGGTGAGTCAGCCGTGTGCGTGGGCGCCGACTAATTGTCGTGAGAACGCGCCCGCCGCCCGCCCGCGCACACCGCTACTAAATCCAACCAATGTTTAGTATAAGAGGATTAAACGATGCTAGTATTATTTATAAATAGATAACATCTTTATTGCCACAAACTCACTTAACCGTAACATTAACAAAACAACAAAACTGAGAGCTGACCACCTCGCGAGAGTCGCGTGCCACTATGGCACCGCCATTTAACTGAATTGACAAAAAACCATATTAACTATCGAACCTGCTCACAATTTTTTACGAGAATCGGTGGAGAAATGCGATATGTATAGAACAGCCGGACGTCCATCGGACATCCGGACATACGAAAGCCTTTTTTGTTCATGCTGAAACAGAGACGCTCTGCGCTCGCTCGGGCAACTAACTATTATGTAGGCGATTGGAGTCAAACTGTAACATAAATTACATATTCTAATTTGATTCTCGTATATATTCTCGTATATAGTATGTTCGGCGCACTGGCTGTCGAAATCCAATTCGAATGCAAAGTGTACATACAGTACCTATGTCTGAGGCTCATACCTCCACTTGGGTACCTCTACACTTCGGATGGAGATTTTTTTGTGCAGTAAGGTGTCATGTAATGCCATATTGCAATCTTCAAAAGTAAAAGTAGTTTATTCTTCAAATTAGGCATATTACATGCACCTATGAACGTCAATAAACTACTACTGGTTCGGAAAAATAAACCTCTGCCAAGAGAAGAATCGGCGTAAGAAACTCGGCGAGGTGTCATTTTTTCAAAACAATATACATTGTATAGTTAAATATAAAATTACAGTCTCAGTAACTACAAAAATAACAAGCTACAGTAGAAAACCTATTTTCGCGATAGATTAGCCGTGCAGGACACTATCACTGCCAAACGTCCCTGTCCATGATGTAATCGTTTACCTTATAATATGTTTTTGAAATAAGTGTTTGTTTTACTACAGATTTGAATTTAGAATTGCTAAGTTCAGTAATGTGTTTTGGAATTTTATTGTAGAATTTAATACAATTTCCCAAGAACGACTTTTTCGCCTTTACTAGTCTATAGAAGGTTATTTTCAGTTTCCCAGTGTTTCTGGTGGCTATTGGTTTATCAGCGTTCGTTGGGAAATTGCACAAATTCTTCCTAACATACATTATTATTTCAAATACGTATAGGGACGGCAGGGTTAGAATATCTATTTCTTCGAAAAATTCTCTTAATGAGTCACGCGACCCCAAGTTATTCCAAGTATAGCATGATATTAGGTACATGCAGGCCCACTGCCACCAACACCACTTTTATAGTGGACACTTACTATCAGGTGGGCTGTCAACTTGTTTCCCACCGACGTGGTATAAAAAATATAGAACCACAGCGGCTATTCAAAAAGCATATATACCACTTTGATACACCATACCATGATCATCCAGATGAAGAATGCTGAACGTCTCACGGATAAATAAGTATAATACCATCCAAAAGAGTCGCCGGGCTTATAGCTATTTTGTTAAAGATAATATGCACAGTATATTGTTTATTATATACATGTACATAGGATATTCACTAACGAAAATTGAGCGCTGATAAGAGATGATTGATATCGCCACGTCATCGTCATCGTAATATAACATAATGAATGTTCAAGAACAATATGAGCCTCAAATAATGTGCATCGAGCCACTGGACTGGACCTTAATTAAAATCACCGCTCAGCGTTCAAACTGTCACATTATGCCTCATCTGAAGTTAATGAGTTGGTCCTTATAATTACATGGGCGGGATAGGCAGGGAGCTATTAGAAGCGACGATCCATCATCGGGCGATAAACATCGCGCGGGATTAACCGCGCGCGCCCACGCACCGCCGCCGCCGCGCCGCCGCCTACACCACACGAAATTAACAAACTGTGCTGTGTTAGCGATATCAGTTGCGGTGCATAGGAACACGCTGCATACACAGAATTATTTCTGTGATTGCATGATTCCAATCAGTGCGGTGCGCCTGCGTTCCTAATAATCTATCTACATTAGGATTATGTACATATTCAATTAGTTTTTATAGGTACCTACACTACATATTGAATAAAAAAAAAGGTGTAAAAGTAAAAGAGCTCCCGAGGATGCGCTGCGTTGAAAAAGTGCGGGGTATTTTATGCATTTGGTTCTAGCTGTCAATTCAATATAAGGAATCCTCATAAGTATCAAGAAAAAGGTCGACAGAGCGCTTACAAATGTTCTGCAGCCGCAAGCGTCCATAGGCTACGGCACAAAATAAGGAATAGTACAAGTACAGAAATTTCACTTCCTAACAAAAACGGCGTTTAGGCATAAGAAACGTGCCTACTCTCTGCATCTCTGTCTATCCCATAACTTGTATTCATTCACGCGCGGCACGTGTAGCCCTAGGGTTGTCACGCCAAAAATACTTCAATGAGGCAAAACATGTTCTACCTCACCAGATGTCGCTTAAGTACAGTGAACCGAAATTAATGAAGTACATGTTACTTCACATGAATAGAGCGTTCATGGCCCAGTGATAGTTTTTAGTTTTCATTGAATACCTATATTACTACCATGTTTTTTCCACATATTCTCTTGCTTGTGGAGAAGATATGGAGGGTGGGGGGGGGGGGGGGGGGGTTGAGGGGGAGACCTAACTCTAACAAAAATTTACAATTTATAAATTACTACCGTGTCTCCTATTGGTCGCAGCGTGATGTGATGTGGTGTGAGCGTGATGATAGCCTAAAGCCTTCCTCGATAAATGGGCTATCCAACACAAAAACAATTTTTCAATTCGAACCAGTAGTTCCTGAGATTAGCGCGTTCAAACAAACAAACAAACTCTTCAGCTTTATAATATTATAGTATAGATATCACGCAAACGAATAGCGTAATCTATACTATTATAAAGCTGAAGAGTTTCTTTGTTTGTTTGAACGCACTAATCTTAGGAACTACTGGTTAGAATTGTAAATTATTTTTCTGTTGGATAGTCCATTTATTGAGGAAGGCTTTAGGCTATATAACATCACCCTGCGACCAATAGGAGCGAGAACGCGGACGAAGTCGCGGGCAACAGCTAGTCATTTAATAAATCTCATATTTTTTTAACGAACCATGTAAACCAAACACGGTGGGTTTTGCAAAAAAAAAAATGCATCCCCATTTTACGTGTAGGGGAAGTACCTTCAAACTACATAATATTGGGGGACAATCATCAAAATACATAATATCGTGTTACATATGGAAGAGCTCATTGTGTGCATCTCAAATATATATTTTTTGTCATTTTAATATAATTATTTAAGAAAAGAGCCAAAAAATTACCATTCCCCCTTCATCTCTCAAAAAAAAAATCATGAACCAACAGGTTTTGTCGGACATACAAATCAACACAGCACATACAACAGGTCATCTTCTTAAGTTTCTCAGGTATAGGTACATACACTTTGTCCGTGTTTCAAATGCTATGGCCACAACACAATAATGGACAACTATTATGTAGCTAATCAAGTAAAATAAATTGAATAACGCGTGTTTCATTTTGAATAAAATTACAGTTAGGTACTTAATAAGTAAATCTGCGGAAATGTACCTAACAAAGTAACCAGGTGGTTCGTATCGTATTCATTTGTATTGTTGTTGTACATTGTAACTGTTACTCGTCCGGACTATCAAGTTTTTCTAAAAATAGACGTCAAAAATGCATTTAATTCGGTGGACCGCGGTGCATTGTTAGCAGAAGTCAAAAAAGAACTGCCAGAGCTCTATAGATACCTATGGCAATGCTACGGTGCACCATCTAAATTATTCTTTGGTAATAAAACATTGTTATCAAGTATGGGCTGCCAACAAGGAGACCCGCTTGGGCCCGCAATATTTGGGTTAGTCATTCATCCCATAATCACTAGTCTAAATTCAAAATTCAATCTTTGGTATCTAGATGACGGTTGCCTTGGCGGAGATGCCGCAACTGTCCTACAAGATGTACAATCAATCATAGCAAAATTTTCGAAAATCGGACTTACATTAAATTTTACAAAATGTGAAATTTTTATACCAGATCACGTGCCATCGAATACAAAAATAGATATATTAACAAAATTTAACTCTGTTTTACCTAATATTTCAGTTCATTCTAAATCATCCCTCACCCTTTTAGGCTCTCCAATTTTTGATGAATCAATCACTCCTGTTATCAACTGCAAATTAAATTTATTCAACCATACCTCAGATCTTCTTTATAAAATAAACCCCCATATGGCACTTTTCATCATCCGTTTCTGCTTATTTACTCCCAAATTTATGTATTTACTCCGCAGTTGCCCAGTTTGGAAATTCCCTTCCATCCTGTCTTCCATCGACTCCTCCCTTCAGGGAACCCTTTCTAAAAGTCTAAACATTGATTTCGATGTTAGGTCATGGACCCAAGCGGTTCTCCCGATTAGGCTTGGTGGACTGGGTGTCCGCACTTCGGCTAGTTCGGCGCTGCCTGCATTCCTGGCTTCTGTATACGGTTCGCTGTCTCTCGTCGGTATTATTTTAAACCTTCCTCAGATACTTGACGACGAGATTGCGAACCTGAAGGAGGCCAGGGATGCCTGGTGTGAGTCATGTCCGGGTGAAGACATCCCAGTCTCTCGTCACATCCAGCGGGATTGGGACTCCCCCCGCCTAAAAGCAGCCCATACTTCGCTCCTTATTGATAGTCCGGATGATTTTGAACGTGCTCGAATTCTGGCAGTGTCAGCTCCCGAGTCGGGCCATTGGCTGCGTGCACTTCCTTCCAGACAAATAGGTACCGTTTTGGACCCCAGTAGCTTGAGGATAGCAATCTGTTTAAGGCTGGGGTCCAAAATGTGTGTCCCTCACGCGTGCGCTTGCGGCAAAAACGTGGACCAGCTGGGAAGACATGGCCTTTCTTGTGCGAGAAGCGCCGGCCGCCTATTTCGCCACGGCACTATTAATGATTTGGTCCGTCGTTCGCTTGCCACCGTCTCTTTGCCTGCAGTCCTTGAACCCGCGGGAATGGTGAGAGACGACGGCAAGCGACCTGACGGAGCCACATTAGTGCCGTGGAAATTAGGAAAGGCTCTGGTGTGGGATGCAACGTGCGTAGACACCTTTGCACAGTGCCACATACAGGCGACCCGCTCAAAGGCTGGTGCTGCGGCAGACCAGGCCCAGATTCTCAAGCGCCGCAAATACTCTTCCTTACTTAAGGACTACGAATTTGCGGCGCTCGCAGTGGAGACGCTGGGCCCTTGGTCTGCCGACATGAAGGCTTTTATTAGGGCACTGTCAGTTCGGCTGGTCGACTCTACAGGGGACCCCAGGGCTGGTGCGTACTTCTCTCAGCGTATCGCCCTAGCGGTGCAGAGAGGCAACGCCGCCAGCATAATGGGGTCCATGCCGCAGGTGGACCTGTTAGATGGGGTTTTCTTTTTATAATTGGGAGATTTTTTTTTTTTATAGGTAGGTATTTAAATTCTTAATATTAATTTATTTTTAGTTTAATTTTAATAGTCGTTGTTTTAATTATCATTTTTTCTTGTTAGTATTGATATCAATATCAATATAGGTATGTGTAGGGTGGAAAAAAAAAAAAAAAAAAAAAACTTACAACTTGATAATTTTAAACACCAAGGTTATACTAAATAAGTACTTAAATAACTACTTATTATTACATATACCAAACTAAAAGAAAAACTTACCGTTCACAATTTGTAGGTAATTGAAAAAAAGACACAACAACATTCCTTCGGGTATTTAAACAACCATATACAGAACATGTGGTGCCGGTTATAGGTTTCATCGTGTTTTTTTTTAAATAACACAAAAAAATACGTTAGCGTGGTTCGTCGCGATCAAGTCGGCGGCGCGCGGCAGCGGATCACGACGGGAACGTACGCGCGTACCGGACGGCGACGGCCCGCGCCTGACAGCTAGTTTCGGGGATTTCGAGCGTTAGGTTATTAACGCGGCGCGCTCCACCCATTGCAAGCCCCTTGGCTACGGTGTCTACCATCATCAGGAAACCCGTTTTATTGTTTGCCACCGTCGTAATTTAAATACAACCTAATTTTGGTCTGCAAAGACCCATTTCATACGCCCAGTTTTACCTTAGGTTACGTGTAGGTGTTAGAGGTGGTGGGTTCAATTAAAATCAAAAACTTATCTGTTGCCATGCACTTATGTTTTTCTTTCGTAGCGGATTTACCCAGGCAACGATCAAGTATTTTAGCACGGTTTGTCAAGTTGTTTTAACGAAATGTCTACCTTAAGTGGACGAATGTTTCTTTGTTTTATGTAGCCTATAAACCAAGGGCACAGGGAATTCTAATGTACACTGGGTTAACATGGCTAGTAGTACGTTCAGTTCAGAATAATACAGTAATTTATATCCCATAGAGTATTAGTAGCGCAGACAAGGACGCGTGTATCGCGGCACGTGTCGCGCCGCGCGTGCCGGAAGCGCGTCCGCTCCCACGCCTTGGCACGCGACGCCGACGGGACTGCAACCTAGCTTGCTCTCGCGAAATACACCTACACTACAACACAATACTACACCTAATCGCCACGCCACCTCACGCCAACGTAGACCCAATCCGTTCGCGTTAACGTTGAAAATGCACTTAGTCTTGCGCGTGCCCGGAAAATGCATCGACGAGCGTGTTCTAATTTAATCTATACCACGGTCCGTATAAAGGCTATTTTTGAACTAACGCTGCATACTTAATCTTCTGTTTTCACCTTAGCTATTGCTGGATATATTTATTTGTTTTAGGCGCCAGGTCAATCAAAGGTCGAGTCAAATCGAACGTAGCCCGTAATCGTAACGCTAGGTCGTCGTAAACCGTCTGATACACGGCACTAAAAGACTTAACGCGTGCCAACAGTGTGGTGCCAAGCCAACGTTACCAAACCTCTGGCCAGACTAACTCCACGTCACCTGACTTTATTTCGGGAATTCCAAGAAGCGCCCCGCGATTCCTTGATATCAGATAGCGTTTGCAGATTTTAATCGGTTTCTTGTTCCGACTTAATTGCTTTAAGTGTCTTGCCCAATGATTTTACCTTGGTTTGGGATAGAGACAGTACAATTTCATGTCTAGCCAGGCAAACTAATACGTTTTAAGACAACGTGGCGTGGTTTTGCATTCTTTTCTTCAAATATTTAGATTGTACAATAAATAAACATACTTATTGGTATAATATTTTAGGAGATACAAGATCATGTATGCATGTATGTATGTAAGCACTTTATTGTACACAATTGTAGATCATCAATGGATACTGCGAAAATCAATATCACAAAATGCAACAGGGACACATACGCACCACTAATTTTAACGCCTGCATCTGCGTCTCGTCTGCATTAGCAAACAGACTACAAAGCCTTACTTGCTCGTAATAAGATTCAAAATGCAGCATCGTTATATATATGTACATTGTTACCTGTGTTGTTGGCTAATGAGCAGGGTATGCGTTCATGTGTAGGTCGGCTGGGCGCGTGCCAGGCTCCGGGAAATAGACGGCGTCTGGCGGCGCGGGGCGGGCGGCCCGACGACGGCCGCGAGTGAGTTCCCGCCTCTACGCCGGGATCTGCGATGAAATTAAATGTCTTATAACTAAAGTAATATCATCTTACTAATAAAACTTACAACTCTGCATGTCAGAATGCATTGGTTGCGGCTGATTTCAAGCAATCGTCTTTGAGTGTATAATATAGGTCTGTGTTAGTTAACAATATCGTTAATTTGATGCGTGTCAAACAGAATACTACATAGCTGCCCGGTTTCACTCTATGTAAACATGAAGGAACTAACCTGATCGCCTCTAGAAAATGAGTAAAAGATAATTGAGAGGAGACCAGGGATCCCACAACGCTTACCGACAACTTACCTCAGGCGAACCAAAGAAAGCGGACTCTATATTTGTATAGTTATTCTACGGGGTGCTGTGTCTAGGGGTGAGCAGTGAAGTGAGACAGATCGCGAATCAGTAGTAGGGTGTAAGAAAATGTGTCACAGCCGGGAACGTCACGTGCCGGTCCCGCGGTCGCCGGCGCTAATCTATCAACATAATTATTATTATTATCTATTCTGCCTTGTCTCGCCCGCGCCCGCGCTTGCGCCGACATTACGTAAACGTCACGTTGATCGTCTGCCGTTGTTTATAGCACCTGCGGGTGGGGTCCGACTGAATCATGGACGACATGAAATCAGCAAGATAATTGGGTACCTAACGTGATTTCGAATTGGTATAAAATTGGGATGAAACTCGAATAAATTCATATTTTAATAAACAATAAGCAAGTACGCACGGATACTAATTAGATAGGTATTCTATTAGCTACGCACTTTGTACTGGTAAGACGCTTTTTCATTACGTACCTGGCGTTAATTTTTTGACAGATAATACACATATCCTTTCTATACTTATGAGTATTTTTGTCTGCATAAATCATGTGTGAAATCAGAATTAACGATACTTGGTTTATTCAGTGTATAAAGTATAAAGTTCGTGACTACCGATATAATTGTTAAACAGCTTATTGAAGCCAAACAAACGTTTTACAAGCAACAGATTCTACGAAAATGAGACCTGAATGAGTCCCGTGGTGCATTGAAATGTTCATGTTTTATTCAAGTATTCCTGCCGCAGTTATATGCTCGGATGAATCACTACACGTGCGGCAATATATCGGTTACAGGTGCACATACGTGCTGTTGTATGTAAAAACTCATATACGAGGAATATAACTATACATATTGCATTAATACTCGCGTGGAGCATGCATAAGGCACCTAAACTAAATGCAGCGATGTTGACACATGATCTGTGAGTGCTTGCTGATGATAGTGCTCATTTACTTGGTATGAAAATACATAGATAGCGCTTATACATTTCTAGAATATACATACTATCACTAAACGATGAGACCTATTAAGGCCGTGTATGATACAGTTCGTAATTATTTTATTTATTTTTAAACCGTATAGTTCAAAGGCTCAAAATTAGGTATATATACTTCTTTCTCTCATCCCGAATTTTCCGACCATGTAATAAGAATTCAGCTATGGTCACGTGAAAGTCTAGAAGCATGGCCGAGAAGAAGTAATGATGTCTACAACAACAAGGAATACAAAACGTATTTATGTAACGAAACGTTAGAAACAGCTGGCGACTAGCATTCATATCCATAAACGGATAATCGCCTGCTGCTCCGCATAAAATACCTCACTAAGCGTAAGGGTGATTTCAGCGCGGTTGTCGCTTGGAAAATCTACGGCGCTATTTGAAAATCTAATGCGACGTGTCAGTGGAAAATGGGCTCTAATGGTGTCACGCCGCGCCGTGCGCCTCGGTGTCGCGTGGCCGGCTGACGCACACCGCGGACTATTAGTTATTCTGTGACACTTCTCTTATCTATCTAGTTACACCTACAGTACAAACACTTGAGTAGACTAGGCATAATTGGAATGTGGGCAGTGAAGGGAATAACCAATATGCAAAATACACAAATGATTCGGATCACGCCTGCATTCCCAATAGGGGTAGGCAGAGCACACGAAACCCATGGGATGAAAGGGAATAGCACCACCGCCCAGTGGTGCTATTCGGACCTGGCACCACACGGGTAATGCCACAAATATATTGTAGAAATGTAGATACAATGTATATTTTCAACCGAATACTGTAATACATGACACAGTGGAAATTTATATGAAGCCACGTGACACAGTCACTCGTCCTGACACAGCTAGTGTATCACATTGAATGCGTGAGCGGTGCGCGCGGCCCTTAAGTGGCGTCGCCTGTAATGGTGCGACTAATATGACGTCACTCGCCTTAATTAAACGCTTTCATGTGGCCGCGGAGAAGAGTTTTCTAAAAGGCGTATCTGTAGAGAGATTGGCTGGGTTACACTTATCGGGATATAGAGGAGAGATAGACGATGGATTCATGAGTTAAGGGAAATCCTTTTAATGTTTATAGGTCAAACGAATCCCTAAGGTCCTCAAATGTGTGTTTACACCGTTTTTCAGAATGTTGCCTAAAATGACGTGTACTACTATATACTCGTAGTTGACTACTACGGAGACGTCAGTTCCAGGGCCTAATATATGATACATTTGAACAAATACAACGGCCGTGTGAAGTGCTTTACTATCACGACGAAGATTTATTTTCTGTAGGTCCCTTCCAACGGTTACATGTGCGTTATGTATTATTTATATAGCGCACTTGTAAGTACCAGAAACTGAAACCAATTTTGGCGTTGATATGCGAAGTGAAATTTTGCGTTGACGTTTACAAAATACAATAGATATTCGATAAAATACGCCAACCGTTTCCTTTGCCACGTGATTACTGATTGATTATAATACATAGCCCCATACACTTTGCCATCAATTATATTGTTCATGAATTTCGAATAGGAGTTGAAGTACCAGAGCGGAAGCGGTCGCGTGCCGGAACTCTCCCCCCCCATCACCAACTTACCTACGGCCTGTCGCATTGTATGAAAATTAACGTTCGTTCAATGACCAAGTGGCGAATGGAAAATCTTTGTTCGTCGAGGGGCCGGATACTCGCCGGGTACTGAAGCCAGGAAAAAACCGGTTCAATGTTTTCTTAGGACTGATACCTACATACAAGATATTGGTAGTATTGTTAAAAATTTAACAGAGAGGCATTATTTAACGTATTGATGTACAAATCAACAGTAATGAATGTAAATCACTGTTAGTTCTTAAATTACTAGATAGAGAACATTACATACTAACATATACTAACTACTTAAGCAGCGGTTATAATGGCAACTCGAAAATCGTTGTAATTATCAACCATAATCGTGCAATATGTGACTTTCCACAGAAGGGCACGTTGTGGCTATAGCCATTACCTTATTCGTGGAACTCTACATATGTTTACAAAAACACAAAGATAATAACAATCACGCTAAACACCAAAAACAATGAGAGCATGCTGTACATATACAGTGATTGTGTACTTATTTATTTACATACATGCAGCAGCTACTTACAGCAGCTAGCCGGCGCCACAAAGTTAGTTAATTCTGATTATTAACGGCCATGCCATAATACTGTGAATAAAACACGTGCGTTCAGCGTCGGCTGATACAGTGTGTACAAATCAGTAGAACTGGCTTTGAAGTTACAAACCGATACTGTCAAAATGCCGTGTGCCGATATTGTATCGGTTGTGTGATATCGACTATCAGAGGTCCGATATGCAAACGGTGTCGGATGATATAATCGCCAATTAAGACTTCGGCGCGTGTCGTATACTTAGAGGCCATGTGCGACATGCGCGATATTTCAGTACGGCTTCCTGAAGGGCCACGATGAAACGAGCTTTTACGATTTGGCTGTTGAAAGCTGTTGTGTTGCGTTGCGCCAACCCGGAACGCGAGGAAAGTCTTCATTTCTCTATGATCGTTTAAGTTAGTTTTGGAAGAACGACGAGTTGTATGTTGATGGTAGGTTTTATGGATTAGAAAAAGGCGTTTGTGCAACGTACGTAAAATAATTTAGACAGCCGTGTTGTTATAACCAAGCAACATGCGTCACAGTACGTTTCCTTTGAGTTAAATTAAGATTCACGGACCATAGAGAGACGACGAGATTGTGAAGCAGCAGTACAGTAGCACTGAATCACCAACTAACCGGGGATAATACTTCCTGGCTTTCGCGGTTTCGTAGACCCGCTCCTAATCGCGCGTCACGTGTCGCCTGCGCCGCGTCGCCAATCACGACTAACGCCGACCTTCACCTTGAGCCAGCGCACGCGCCGCTTACTGCACGGAAACCGTTGCAGCCAACACAGACCTTATGCTTCTCACTAAATGGTCTATTATTCCTTGATTTGTCTGCACGTGGTTCATGTACACGGTGTAACACGAGATTAATGGCGGTTTTTGTCACACGCCTTACTTGGTGAGAACGGGCGATAAACTTGGGCCATAACGCGCGCGTGGGCCGACGTATAATGCACCGGTTGATGGACAATTTAGAACTCAATTACACTGTCCATGATGTTTGTCGTATCGGGATTGAAACGTCAATTATGTTCAGGGTTTCAGCAGGATTGTTACGTAACATTAAATATGGTGTCCGTTGTCCGTGCGCTACAATTGCCATTTTCATTTAGAAAATTTAACGGTAGGCCTCTGATTTTCGTTACGCCTCCTCCAATGACCACTTTAAAAGCTAACAGTTAAATGATCCTTCGGGTTCTTATTGGAATCTTAAATGAGCTATGCCGGCAAGGAAAACAGTTTTTCCCATTATCTTGAACATACTAATAGTCTAAGATTATAAAAAATCCGCAACGCAATTTGTCGTTAGATGCATTATGAACTTGTAGTTATCCGGAAGTTTGCATTTAATTATTTGCATACCATGTCGGAGTATCAACTACAATTCATAAAAGGTCAAGCAGAAATAAATCTTCAAGTAAGGTCACCGTCAACCTTCACATGTCAGAATTGTAATGCAAATTAAATTACACTGAAGACAAAATGTGCAGCGAAGCGTCTCATCTGGACAAAGGAGTTTTTGCGGTAATCTCGTTAATGAGGCATTCTTTTGTTGCAGAGTAATAAGCCGATCATGGAGAAGCGCAGACGCGCGCGCATCAATAACTGTCTCAACGAACTGAAGGCGCTTATACTGGACGCTATGAAAAAAGACGTAAGTATACAGTTTGCAGTTAATGACTTCGGCATTTCTCGTAATAACGTTACATGTAAGGTTTAAGTACGCATCATATCGATGGACATAGGAAAAAATACTAAGTGACATATAACCGAGTGAGTTGTCGTTTGCCAACTTTTTCCGTCCCAGACATCGTCTGGCAGACACAGTTTATACTCGTAGTATATCCAGAATGAGTGTAAACGGATATTAAAAATAACTTGAGATACACATAACGATTGACAATAATCTTAAGTAATCACGCTTTGCTTCACAGGAGATTGGAAGGATTGCAAATGTGTTCATCGAATATGTTTGTTACAGCCAGCGAGACACTCAAAATTAGAAAAGGCTGACATCCTAGAGATGACCGTGAAGCACTTGGAAGGGCTCCGGACGGAGGGCGCGGCGTCGCCGGACCGGTTCCGCGCCGGCTACCGGCACTGCGTGTCCGAGGTGGCGCGCTTCCCGGGGCTGGAGGCGGGGCTGCGGCGGCGGCTCGTGCGGCACCTGGAGGCCGGCGCGGGCGCGCCCGCCGCCGCCGCCGCCGCCGCCGCGCGCCCGCCGGGCGCCCCCACGCCGCCCTCCGACGCCGAAGACGCCACGGTAGCCATTCCGCAGCATTCTACTATTTTAATCTCTGGTAAGTTGCGTTTTGTCTAACAAAGTGTAAACTGTAAAACAATGCGTTATAGTCCTGACTCTTTTGTGAACAGCTAAAAAAGTCTTCTCACAGATGTAATAAAGCTACCATTCTCACCGATGTTTCTTTTCCAGCGGGCCCCGGGTCGGGAGTGCGGCTGGTCCCCACGCGGCTGTCCAACGGCGACCTGGCGCTGGTGGTCCCGGCGGGCGCGGTGCCGACGCTGGTGCCGCTGTCCCCCGCGTCCCCCGCGTCCCCCGCGCCGCGCTGCCTGTCCCCCGCCAGCTCGGGCTGGGACTCCCCCGCGCCCCCCGCCGACGACCCCGCCCCTCTAGCTTTAGTCACGAGGAAAACTCCAGAAGACAAACCGTGGAGACCCTGGTGACACGTTTTCTATGTAACGCGCTCCTTTCCATTTCGAGAATTCCGGAAGATTTTTTCGCTACAATCTTCAGAATATTTGCTGGTGCAATGTTTATGGCGAGTTCTCGCGAAGATTGAGAGTGTGCTCATTACTTATAATGGATTCTGTGATATACCTTTAAGTACGTCTGTGAGCGGTGAGAATGAAGTTCCTAGACTAATATTAAAACGAGTGTTCGTGTGCCCGTTTTCGATTTGTTTGTACATATTGAACAGTGATTTGTAAATTTCCCCCAAGTTACTTGCATGGCCAGTATGTGTGCGATATTTATAATGTAAAATGTATTAATTCGATTTTTAAATTGAAGTAAACATTTTAGTGCTACTTTAATTTAGTCTTCCTTAAGTATAGAGTACGACTAGTATACTTAGTTATGGTTTGTATATTTGTGAAAGACATCTGAGGCAGTATTTCGTATGATTACGTGAGAGAACAGAATGTTCGATATATTTTATAGCATTGCGTAAACCTATATAATGTTGATTAAATTAAATAGACACTATTTAATACCTACTTACCTATAGGTCGCCGTGCCATTCATTACTATTTGTTTATCGGCTTCGCTAACACGCTGCAGTCTACCTTATCGCTTGTGGTTACGACAAATAAATAAGATTTATATACAACTTAATTAAATATAGGTAACATCAACTATTTAATTAAATAATTCTGCGTGCCTTATACAGCAAAATCGAATAGTCTTCCATTACATAGATCTAAGTGACCATTACATAATATTATGTATAATTTATCACTTAGTTCTCTTAAGTTAATTTAAAGTACTCGTAGTAAATGCTCAATTATTTAGCGTTACCGAAACTAAAACAAATAGTCGCACCGCGTCTTCCTCTTTAAGTTACCGCATTGGGCACAAGCCAGCGGCCGGGAGTCTTTCTAAACTAAATATCGTTGGAAATGCAAATGATGTGTTCATCAATGACGATTAGCACGAGAGAGAAACACCCTATGTCGCTGAAGATCTCTGGCTTGCGCTGTATTGTTTATATCTTCCTTGTATCATGAGATTATATTAGTAAAGATGGCTCGTCGTCTATTTACTTATTTTATTTACGGAATATATTTTTAAACACAAACGTTTTGGTAAACCTTTGCAAGTGTACCTTAGATTTATGTTAAGAAATTATTTAACTTCTTGAAGTAAAATGAAAGGCATTTCCGTCATACCTAACTTAATAAAATTAAAGTAAAATGTATGATATACTGTATATGTGTTGATATGCACAAACATATGTAAAGTTGACTTAATATTAAACATTAAGAGCATTAATTATGTTTAAAAGAAACTGATTACCTTTTATTTGTCTTGAGATAAACTTTATTAGAATAAATATCGTGATATTAAATACTAAGATGCATCTTACTGTTGTATTAGGTACCTAAAAGTGTATAGAGTTTCTAAAACTAAGAGCTAAAATGTACCTAAAAGAATATGCCATTTAAGTAAAATTGAAATAAATTTTATCATAATAATACCTACCACAGTATTTTATTGCCCAACACTATTCAAGAAAAACCCTCCTAATTGATATGGTTTAATCCCACCAAAAACATTTCATGAAAAATGTTGCCAACGACCACATAAGGTTTGCCCTGTGAAAAAGATATCAGATCTCATGAAATGTTTTTGGTGGGATTTCAGTTCTTTTTGTAAGTTGCTAGGCAGTCTTATTAATAGATTTTTTAGTTACTGTCTACAGTCCCGTGTAAACTTTCATATCCTAATTCATAAAATTGGTGATAGTCTCATATAAACTTCCACCCCCTCCATTTTAGGGGTTGGAGCGAAAGTTATAAGTTTATGAATTTTTTTGTTGGTTGTATACTAAACTTAGATTACATACCAAATTTCAGCTTTCTAGCACTTCAGGAAGTAGCCAAACATTTTGATGATCATCAGTGTGTCAGTGAGTGTGTTAGTGACGAAATCGGTGTATTTTAGATATCAATAAAATCTAAAGTATTAGAGCTATTCAATTGAGACTTAGATTTATTATTTATTATATTATTAAAACAGTATAGTTAACATGTATATTATTAAATAAACTAAATTAAAACCTTCTGTATGTTTAATAAGTCTATTATTCCCATCATATCCTGAGAATATGAACTATCTGGTACATCGGAAACCCACTTTATGAGGGTTCAAACAAAACGACGAAACACGTCGAGAAAAGGTAGGTAGTGCCCTTGCGCTTCGCTTGGCTCGTCTTAGCGAGGGCACCACCGTGCCCCCAAATAATGGAAATCTGTCATGGAAAGTTAACATACTTCGGAAAACAGGCAGAATAAAGCTGAAAATGTTACCATGACATGCCGTGCCGCAGTACACTACCTAGAGGACAGGTAAGTACACCGTGCCCAGTGCGGTCCGAGCCGAGCGCCGGCGCTAATTTCCCATACATAGCGTCGAAAACAGAATTTCAATCACGTCATTTAGTCTAGTCATATATTATGTTCCGCGGCCACGGATCGGGCATGGAACATGAGTCGTCCTTTTATACGTAGCTACATATGGCCGAAACGTACTAAAACGGCATAAGCAACATGTGATGGTATAAGCTATCGTACTAGCTAGGGTACTCAGCAACGGGAATCTCGAATGCAAGGGTCAGGGTAGCCTGGTAAGGGCATTGGTACGGCAAAAGGCGCGGGTTCGATTCCCGTCTCAGGCGAGATCACGGTTGATTTTGTTCTATGGTAACTTCCACGTATATCTAATATGAACAAAAAAAAATGTAATCAATAATTTGATTTGTGAATAACAATAGGCTGTATGATGAGACCATGATATTAGCGAAGATTCGAAACTAAAGTAACCCATGAATGATGTTTAAAGCGTCAGTAGCTGCGTAAAGCAAGAACAATCTTAACGATAAAGTGAAGTTACAGTAACTACTAATACTTATAATACAGGTACCTATTATTAGAACACTCAATTTCAAGTGACGTCTTCCTGGTAGATATACTTAAAAGATAAATATTTTACATAGGTTATTATTATCTACTTAGTAAACAAAACACTTAAGTATCCACTTACTACAAATACTACATCATTCTAATAAGGTCCGTGATTGTCGACCCTGTTGAGTCACTGAAGAAGAAGTTCGAGTACATGGGTAGTGCATAAAACAAAACATTATGAAGAATGATTGATTATTTGCTCGATTCGTTGTTGCCCTTGTGGCGCCCGCGTAATGCGAGTGCTTTGCGAGGATGGGTGACCGTTTTGAGTGGTTGCTAACTGAGCACTCTCGTGCTTTGGAAGGCACGTTAATCCCTTGATCCCGACTGCTATAACAGCAGTCGTTAAACCAAGTAAGAGGGCCTTCGGGCGGCTTAAGAATTTCTAACAGTCAAGTTGTCTACTCACTTAACAAACCTAATCCCGGTAAGGTCTAGATTCCCCCTTGGGTTGGGAGGTCAGATAGCAGTCGCTTCCGTAAAAACTAGTCACTACGCCATTTTTGGGATTAGGTAGCCGACCCCGGGCATCCTTCAGGATGCAACTGTACTGGGATAACGCTAGGATGATGATGATGATGATAATTAACTTAAGATAGTAACACTTAATTTATTAAACACCACATACAAGTTTAAGATGAACATAGTATGGTAGATGCATAATACTATGTACATCTTAAACTTAAGATTAAAAGTTAAAAACCGGCCAAGTGCGAGTCAGACTCGCGCACGAAGGGTTCCGTACCAGAAAAAAAACGCCAACAACTACTCTGTTATATGGGAGCTCCCTTAATTATTATTATTATTTTGATGTTAGTACTTGATGTTGTAGCCACAATAAAAATACATAATCTGTGCAAATTTCAACTGTATAGCTATTACGGTTTTTGAGATCTAACTCTGCGAGTGATAGAATGATAATGATAGATAAAAAAATGGCCAAAATATCACGTTTTTTGTATGGGAGCCCCCCTTAATTATTATTATTATTTTGTTTTTAGTATTTGTTGTTATAGCGGCAACAGAAATACACAATCTGTGAAAATTTCAACTGTCTAGCTATTACGGTTCTTGAGATACAGCCTGGTGACAGACGGACGGACGGACGGAGAGCGAAGTTTTAGTAATACGGAACCCTAAAAGCTAACATTAGGCAGTAACTATAGTAAGAGATAACTATGAGTGATGATAAATGGTGACAGCATAATGTTGCAGTGAACGTCTACACCACAACGCAGATGTCATTTTAGTCAGACCCTTCTACAGACAAGGGTTACTCGTTAAATAGGTACGTCTCGTCTGAATCATCATCATCATCATCATCATCATATCTGCCGATGGACGTCCGCTGCTGGACATAGGCCTCCCCTAAAGAGTCCCACAATGACCAGGTCATTAGTTCACCTTGTGGGGGGCCTGCCCACGCCACGCCTTCCAGTAGAGTCAGCATCAAAAGTAACGACACATATGAAGGGGTCAAAAGTAACGACACATATGAAGGGGTCAAAAGTAACGACACATATGAAGGGGTCAAAAGTAACGACACATATGAAGGGGTCAAAAGTAACGACACATATGAAGGGGTCAAAAGTAACGACACATATGAAGGGGTCAAAAGCTCTTATCCCCTTAAAATAGTTATAATAATGACTTTTGAACTTTTCAAATGCGTAGCTACTTTTGATGCCGACTGTACGTGGTCGCCACTCGAGAACCTTTTCGCCCTAACAGCCGTTGGTTCTACGTGCAATGTGCCCCGCCCCCTTAAGTTTACCGATCGAAATAACTGTCACCAATAAATATATAATCGTAATTATACTTCGACGTAATTGACGTTCCCAGAGAAATGCACAAATTAGACTATATAGTAATAGCAAACAGGTCAGGTCAAAAGCATCTATTTACTCTAAGCACATAAAATACATTATTTAAACGAGTATAAGTAGTTTTTATTGATAATTGATGTATATATCTATTTGGCTTTGCGTCCTTATCCTGCTGCTTTTCGACGGTTTGGGTGCGTTTTTACTGAAGCGGCGCTGTGTGAAATCGAGCTATGACATTTCACAGTCTGAAATTCGCTAGTGTGCACGTGTTGGTTTCGACACCAACGTAGCCCTGATTTATCTATTTCGCATAGCTCTGCATCAGTGGAGACGCGGCCTTAGGACAGACGGCCGGGTGAAAATGTACAAGAATAGGATGTACAGTTGAGATGGGTCAATACGGTACGATGAGTTACGGATTCCTTGGTGATACCTACGCAAATAAACTCTTAGGAGACCTTTACCTATTAACTTTTTGACAAACGATAATGATAATGAGTTTTTATTTTCATTCCAATCGATCCATGCCTTATATTATATCTTGCATTTTTCTTATAAAACTTTCACTTCAGTAACATCTTCTTCTTCTAAATATATAAAAGAAGAAACTGACTGACTGACTGACTGACTGACTGACATATCAACGCACAGCCCAAACCGCTGGTCCCAGAGATTCCAAATTTGGTACGTAGATTCCTTATAAGGTCTAGGGGTGCACTAAGAAAGGATTATTCAAAATTCCGAAGTTTGTAAGGGAAACAAGATTAAATTTAGTTAGACCGTTTTATTCGAAACTTCACAGGAGTATTTCTAACGATAAATGAGTAAACACGTGTTTCAGGATTCTTGAGAAATCAACCCCTAAAAGGGAAAAATGTGGTGACAAATTCAGAAAATCGACATGGGTATCGTTTATATGATTTATCGGGTCGCTGATTACGAAAACAACAATGATTTTAAAATCCAACGTGGAGAACGTGAAATACCATCTCCCCTGTTAAGGTGCGAAGGGGTTGAAATGTCTAAATATAAATAGGGGGGTCGTTTTTATGTTTTTTTTGGGTGATTAATTACGAAAATAGCATCGATTTTTAATTTAATATTGTCGACATGAATATTCATGAAAATTGCGATTTAATCGGTCCAGTAGTTTTAAAGCAAATCGGTTGTAACTTGTAACAGACGGACTGACAGACAGCCACACGTGATCATATAAGGGTCTCTTTTTGCTTTTGAGGTACGGAACGGGCCCGCGTATCCTAATAGATTTTTAGGTATGATGTTGATAGCTTTAGATGGGTTAGTCAGGAATAACTAAGATTCATTAACAGATGAACAAAAGTCAGTAAACGAGCAAATAGAAGTGCGTATGGAAGTGAGGCCAAATTTTCTTTTTGGATACTCCAATGGGAATTGGCAAAACCTACCTATTCAATTTAATTTTAGGAAAAATAAGGGGTACACGTGATATTTAATTAGCCGTGACTTCTTTGGGAATTGCCGCAACCACGCCCACCACATGGCGGTCAGACCAGCCACTCTGCGTTAAAGTTGTCCCTTACCGTAACAAATGTGAAACCCCATCCATCACATCATATTTAAAAATTGAGGAAAGGCCGTAGCAGGATAAGGGAAGAAAAAAATGCCCTTTTATGATTAAGATCTGTTTTTTTTCTACAGTTACTTACATTTAGTAGTGCTATTGTGCCAAGTTTTGTTGAAAAATTTCCAGTGGTTCAGCCGAGAAAAAAATAAATCCGAATTCATGAAATATGACTATTCTCTAAAACTATTAAACTTTATCATACTATCTTTTTTTCATTTTGGTTAGTTAAATAATAAATAGTATATATGTCCTGTAAGAAAATTGAGTATCTATCATTAACATTTCTGTAAAAAAAAACGTAAGTAAAAATTTCAAAAATAAGGCTTTTTTAGACATGACATTTAGAGTGGTCACTCCTTCAGAAATGTATAAATATTTTTTTTTAAATTTTCACTTACCATTTTTTTACAGAAATGTTAAAGATAGATACTCAATTTTCTTACAGGACATATATACTATTTAACTAACCAAAATGAAAAAAAGATAGTATGATGAAGTTTAATAGTTTTAGAGAAAAGTCATATTTCATGAATTCGGATTTTATTTTTTCCCGGCTGAACCACTGGGAATTTTTCAACAAAACTTGGCACAATAATACTACGGTGGTAGTTTATTGACGTTCATAGGTGCATGTAATATGCCTAATTTGAAGAATAAACTACTTTACTTTACTTTTACTTTACTTTACTAAATGTAAGTAACTGTAGAAACAAATCAGCTCTTAATCACAAACAATTTTCTTCCCTTATCCTGCTACGGCCTTTGTAGAAGTACTGAGAAAAGCTAAAATTATTGTCTGAGATGAAAGTACTATGGCCCATAAAAAGTTATAAAAACTTTGAATAGAACTCTGCAAGACGTACGCAGCAACAAAAGTTCGTTCGACCTGCTTACGGAGAATCAGGGTTTGTATCGCGTATTCCATTAATACCAAATGATTTTCCCTTTGATTTCAAAAGGCTACAGTTACCCCTCACTTCCTGTTTCACCATAACCACAAATAAGTCGCAGGGGCAAACTCTCAAATTCATCGGAGTAGACCTACGATACGATAGGACTGTTTCTCCCACGGTCTATTCTATGTGGCGTGCTCCCGTTTAAGTTCACCTCAAAGTGTGGTTATGTTGCTACCGCCTTCAAACAGGGCAATTTTTTTGTTTATAATTAAGTACTTTAATAAGCATACCTAAAGCATTGCATTTTTGAGAATATGATTCTAAGTAGCTGTTATCTGTACAGAGCATGTTATTCTGTTACAGTTTTCCTGTTTGATATAAAGTAAAGTAAAGTAACACAAATTAACACATTACGGCGTTCGCGGTCCGGCGCTGGCGTTACTGATGTCTTTTATGTCAGATAGATGCCAAGTGGTCGTAGGTGATAGTGGCCGGGTGAGATCCGAGGAGATGAGGTGTTTACTTGGGGTACCTTAAGGCTCATGCCTCTCAAATACCCTTTTCAGCATCCTCTTGAATGACCTTCCACAGGTCATAAAAGTTTGCAGCATTTATATGTATGCTGACGACGTGACAGCCGTTGTCACCGGCACATCTCATCAACAACTGGAAGTAAACGTCAACAGTGCACTTCGCTAACTGAGCCAGTGGTTCAATGCTAACGGTCTATCCCTCAACAAAAGTAAGACTTCTTATATGAAATTCAACCTAAATGGCCACCCGTCTCGGGCACTCGAGGTGTGCGGCGGTGATGTCGCTGTCAAGCAAGTGACCGAAACGAAGCTCCTAGGTTTCCTCATTGATAGTGGTCTATGGTGGGACGCGCACATTGACCAGTTGTGTGCAAGGCTGGGCAGCGCGTGCTACGCTTTGAGGCGTCTCGCTAGTACTGCGACAAGGGACGTCGTTAGGAGCTGCTACTTTGCCACAGTGCACGCTCTTATCTCGTATGGCACCGAGCTCTGGGCTAAAGCGGCGTACTGGCACCGGGTATTTGTGATGCAAAAGCGGGCCGTTCGAGCAATAGCAGGTGTTTCTGACGACGTCTCTGCTCGCGAGTACTTTAGTCAGTATAATATACTCACGCTGCCAACAAGTAGCTGTTTTTACACACATAAACAGCTAAAAGTTCGCGACAAAACAGGCGAACACGAAATACTGTATGCGTAGCAATATGAACGCGGGTCACTTCGCCCCTGTGCCGCACAAACTAGCGAAATCTAAACGATCAGCCTACGTTTTCGGTCCTCTAGTATATAGCCTTTTACCGGACTCTATCAGGGATGCACCTTCCTCACAAATATTTCCTCAAAAATAGACTTAAAAAATGGCTGTTACAGTCACAATTTTATAATATAAGAGAATTAATTATTCAATAATAAATTATAAATAATTTTATCATAAATAAATATAAATACCTCATGAATGTAATTCAATGACCTGTGTTAATAATAAAATTATACTTTACTTTACTTTACTAAACAAACTTAGAAGCGAACGGAATACGCGGTACAAACACAGTTTGCATCTACAAAAAACTTAGACGTATATGACGTGCAATGACAAATTCACAACAAAGTTTGATTTTAGGTAAATAGCAACATGACAAGTGTATCCAAACATGAAAAGTTTGTGTTATGGAAGACCAGGTGCGTTATGTTCAAAGTGTTTAAGGACACTACTGGATGGTTTACCTTTTACATCGTCAGTATTTACTACCGTATTTCTGTACTTCAAAGGACCAGAGTTAATGACCGCTGCTTGGTCGTTATCAGACATATTGGTGTTACTGTAGTGCACAGATACTTTTACTAAGGGCCATTTATGACAAGCTTTTATTTCCTCTGCCCTTTCCCCTTCGGCCTCTCGGAAAAGTACGATGATACGTTTAGATCCTTATTTTTGTCAAAATCAAATGGCATTCAACAGTTTGCCGGTTCTCAGAATGTATACTGACTTTTCATCTGTTCATCTGTTAATAAATCACAATCACCAAACGTCGTATACCGAAACCCCCGAAATTAAACAACTACTTTTCTGGAAACCGCATCTAGATCGGTTCAACCAAACGCGAGATAATCGTGGACAAACATACATACCTACGTACGTACATACATACATACGTACGGGTAAAAACAGAGAACTTCTTTTTTTAGACTGTTAAATGCGATGCCGCGGACAAACGCTAGTAAATACATAATCGGCCTTTGCTACGAGAAATCAGTGAGCAAAATTCGGTTATTCTAAAAGATTACTTTAATCTGCTGAATTGGGAGTTTGTAGAATTGGGAACCTGTAGAATTGGGAATCCGTTGAATTGGGAATCCGTGGGATTGGAATTAAGTGGACATAGGAATCCGTAGACATGAGAATCTGTAAAATTGGCAATTTTGTAGACTTGGGAACCTGTAGACGCGAGAATCTGTAAAATTGAGAATTTGTAGACATGGGCCTAAACGGCAGTCATCAGGCAGCAAGAGAAAGTCCGGGAGTTTTGTCTACCTCTGCGATGTTTTTTCAATGGGTTTGCAGTTTGTATGTTTTCGGAAATATAGACGCCGAAAGAGAATTGCAGATTGTGGCAATGCGAATCAAAACAGATTTCTTAAATTTCGAGTTGCAGTGTAGGTAACCCATAGCAATACGGGTTGGCCAGAAATAGGTTAATTTTTTTAAAGGAAGCTTCCTTAGAGTAACCGCAGTAACCTCTTGTGCCCACAAAATTTATATAGTTTTCAATGGAGAAATTTTAATTTTGCTCTAAAGTTATGAGCTCAAAGTAACCGATCTTTGCACCACGAGTTTATAGCGCGGCAGTCAATGCTGATTTTGAGGTAGCATCAAGTTATGACTCATAATAGTTGAAACATCTTTGGTTTTAAGGGATTTTTTTCAATAATTTTTTAGTGTTTTAAATTAAAGGATTATTAATATCACTACAGTATAGTAAAAAAGTACTCGAAAGCAATATTTGCATTTCTTTCAATTGAAACCACTTGGAAATAATTGCTGACAAGCTCAATAGTGTACCGTTTAATTTTTTGCCTATTATACAGGTCACATCAACACACACGATTAAGATATTGATTTGATGATTGCGTAAATAGCACCAGCAGTGCTTAAGTGAAATGGGAACCGGTTGGTAGGTATATAATTTTTTTTTTATAAAAATAACAATTATACTAAATTGTGTGGAAGTCTTTGGGGGAGGCCTATGTCCAGCAGTAGACGTCTTTCGACTGACATGATGATGATGATGATGATGTATTGGAAAGCCTGGATTAAATATTTAATGATTTTGTGAAGTATATACTTCTCTGTATAACTTGTATACTTAAGTTAAGTGTAACCATCATTGATGTGAAACTGGGTCCTGTAACACAGGGTTTCCTAGCTCAGGACACACTGTCGTGATATATCTTGTAATTACTTCTTGTGAACAAATAACTTTTTTCATTTATTTATTTTTTGTTATGAAATGCGTTGCAAGTAGTTACACATGACGTTTATATATGTATGTTCCACGATAACTCTTGACCACGTCGGCCGATTTTGATAACTCTTTTATTGTTTGAAAGCAGGTACCCCCATGTCGGTCCCATATAAATTTAGTGAAGTTCTGATGATGGGATCTAGGAGGAATCGAGGGAACTCCTCTAATTTGATAGGCACGCATATGCCGATTTCGGTATTTTCTGTAGGTACCCAAGCATTGGCTCACGGAAACCACAAATTGTGGCATAGCGAAGTACAAAATTGGAGTCGTTTTTTTTGGTATAAATTATTATGGTTATATTTAAAACCTATGATTAAGTATATGAAAGCTTTAATTAAGTATCTATATACCCACTACATCAGGCAGTTGGCGGCACTGTACCGGTAATGCTGCCATGCTCCCGATATTTCCTTGAACATGTGAATTCCTGCGTGTCCAAGTAATTGCTCCGATTCGACAAGCGTTTTTTATTTGGGCGACTGATTGCGAGGCCGCCGCCGCGGCCTCGGTGTGGTCCGCCTAATTCATCAGCCGTTTGATTACAACTGTTTGTTTGCACTGTTCGGACACTAATGACAGGCTATTGGAGGAATTATTGCACCGACCGCGGCAATTTGCCAATTTCGATCCTGGGTGACTTAATTATTTAATTTCGTCTTCCTTCGCGCAGCCTCTCTTGGCACGCTGGGTGGCTTTAGATATTTTATCTCAAAATTAAAAGCTAGTATTAAAAGACGTCGTTTATTATATTAATTAAAAACATAAAATGAACGTCGTTCTCAATTAAATTTTAAAGAGCTGAAAAATACGAGTGAGATACATGTTACGTTAATTGATATGAATAAAAACGGTATCGGATCACTTGTTTACCGCGGTACACATTAAAATTCATGAGATTATGTGTGTAATGTCCGCGATATCGTGCTCTAAGGACTGCGCGTAATTGATATGTGATTTTTTATGAATTTGAGCAGCATCTGTCGAGCCACCCACGGCGAGGCTGCGCGGCGGCCCCGTATTTTTCTAAACTACCGTTTACATCCATCTTAATGACGTTGCCCTTGTAATTTCGGCTAAATAATAGTCAATTTCGATGAAATTAACTAAGGCTTAGCGTCCGCAATTACTCTGTTAACAAGATTGAGAAATAAATTGGCAAAGTGTAGGTACCCACGTTGCAATTAGGCTCTACGTGTCGTCGCGTCCAAAATGGTCGATAATCATTTTAAGAGCGTTCGATTCCATGACTTTATTACCTATCATTCAGCGGGCAATGAGCGTAGGCATGGAGCTACTTATAAATTGAACTTGTCAAGCGATCGTCGGCGCCCGCCGCTGACTGACGGCGCCTCGTTACGGAAAGGTCGTTGCTTGCTTCTTGTCATTCCTTTTCTTTTTATCTCCGCGCCGGTATCAGTGTGATGCACAATTAATCAGTGTTATGACGCGTGACAAGACCCAATGAGAGTCGAACATGGTTCTCGCATGCAGATCGACTAGGCCGCGTTGCTGGAGGACGGCACATGATGTGTGGTTAAAGATCCGTCGATACAACCTTTTGATCGGCAGTTTCCCTTCACGTCACGATCACGTGTTTGCAAGACGTTAATTGAAAAGACAACACGCTCCTCGTTTGAAAGTTTCTTTGCGAGGTTTGTGGGAAAAACGGTTGTGTTGGTGGCCCAGCCTCGGCGCGGGGCACGGTGGTCCGGATTTCGTACTTGTTTTTGTGCGCAACCGCCGTGACATGTCTGTTGTGTTGTCAAACCACCAACTATTTAGACGGCCATGGCGGTGGTCGACAGTCTCAGAATTCTTATAATTACCTTATAGGAACTCAGAAGGTCGTGTGTGAGTCATGCGAAATTTCAGTCTCTGATCAAATCACACTAAGTACATTTCATATTGTTAACTACGCGATACAAATTACAAATTTTTACATCACTATGTCATGCCCATGCTTGATGGATCATACTGCATCATCATTTTTAAGCACGAATAAACTTACAACTATTTTTAATGCATATTTAAGCATAACATGTGTATAGGTTTAATAAACATTAAGTATTTAATGAAGGGTTTCTTAGCATTTTAGAGAATAATTAGAACATCGGGGTGGCCCTAAGTTGGATGCTGTTCATGCTGTAATAATAGCAATTTGAAGCGTCCAAATTGGTCACCTCCTGTTTGCTTTGGAATCTCTTATTTCTTTAAAACAACAAGTTCTTGGATGATCGGTGGGGCCATTGGTCGGTACACAAACTACAAATTCATTCGGTTTTTCAGTCTGGCCAAAAATATGTTTTTCATATTACTAGTCATATATTTATATAAGACATCATTTACTACCAAAAATATATCGTCGGAAATACCAATTTTAAATTTTTGAGCAAATTAAGTATAATAGAATTAAATACAATGTCTATAACGTGTTACGTTTTGATTCATTCACGTAGGCACAGAATAAATGGTCAGGTTTTCAAGTTCGGCAGGCCCCGAATGTGAAAAACTAAAGGCTCACCACCCACGGAGCGGGCGCAGCACGAGTATCGCACATGCGCGTGCGGTCGCCGGGGTTTTTAGCTCTAATAACTCGTTTTTTCCATCTTTGTCGGTCTACCGACTACAATCTCTGTTTGCGAAACTGTAAATGTGTGTAAACATTTTTTTCTATTTTGAAAGCATCATGTTGAATAAATATTTTGAATATCGATTATGATATTTGCAGGTACCACGGTACGTATGTATAATGCAGAATGAATTTACGGCTCGATCGAAGTGAACAATTGTCGATTAATTTGTAAACACACACGAAATAAGGTTTTTATAGAGCACCAACTACCTATAAAACGAACAATGCTTGTTCATAAATTCGATTTCATAGATCGAATTGGCTGAAATTGCATTTTGTATTGACTTGTGTTATTCCGTCGGGGCCTCTATTACCTATTTGTATAGACATGTTTGCAGTTCGCCTATCGATGTTATCTCCGGCTACAAAGCGTACATTTTCAGTTCGATTAATTCCGAGCATGCCTTCAATATGTCCAATCTGATGCAGAGAAAGAATCGATTCTTTACAGCGCGCATTAATCTTTCCAATTACGCGGTACGCGGCCGCTAGGAGGCGAACAGCCGTCTAAATTAAAACGGCGCAAGTCCGGCGCCCTCCGAGCATTCTTGCGGCCTCTTGCCACGACGGTTATCTCTTCAAATTAATTGAATTGATTAAAGGAAAAAATCGAATTGACCAATTGAATTTAGCGCAATTTAGTTTTTGTTCGCGTTAAGAGTGGGGAGCGATTACCACTCACGGGATACCGGCGGCGACACCTAATGTAATAGTTTAATTAGAGCTCCCGGGGCCGTTCGTAAATATGCTCCAGCAATTTGTTTGACCTTTATCTGTTGTTTGTTTGCGATCCGCGACGATCGCGGGTCTCGGGACACCTAAGTTAATATGTACTTTAATTAGACTGTGACGGCGTGTCCGTAAATACTCTACGACTATTTTGACCTTTGCTTCTTGGTGCTCGTATTTATTACAGATTTATAACTACTTTTTTGTTGTCGTGCGGCACCATAAGTCTCGAGGTAATTATGAAACCAGTCGTAATTGTCGTAAGTGGCGGAGAACACAGAGCCTCCACATTGTCAGCCGCTTCTTTCGACAAAACTATTTGTGGACCGTAATTATGATTTGAACTAATGTAGTTGTAGCGAATTCGATTTTTGTCTTTGTGGATTTCGCCACAATTGGGTATTTTCAAAAAAAAATGTGAATACAAAACGATGCAAACTGAAAAAGGCTATATGCTGCAGTCACTGACCTTGATGGCGGAACAGACTGGAGTTGGTTCCTCTGGCTGACTCCAAAGTGCCAGGGTACGCGGTGGCTGCTCGGTGCTTCCTCGTTTCACAACGTATCCGTTTATTGTCAATGCCGGCCGGCTTAGCACTTAAAGTTTGCACTGCGATGGTTAATTTTGACACCAGAATTGAAAATTATGATTACGTTATTAAGTTTGATGTTAGCCCGTTAATGGTTCAAAATGGAGTCGCAGAACACACCCTTTCTTCGGAGCGTGTCGTCTCGCTCGTGCAATACGAGCGCAGCTATCTAGCATCTCCTTCGCGTGACTGCAGGCGCAAGCGAAGATGCTTGCGTTAACCAATCAGAACGCATCGTGTATGAATCTAGTGGCGCGAAGAATTAAAACTACTATTTCAAACGGGAACATTCCGCCCACCAAAATACAATACTTTGTATTTTAATCAATATATACATCTACATTAGTATAATGTGTATGAACAATTATAAGACTAAAGGTCGACATAGACCTGAGATTTTAAAACTACACTTAACTAGGGTTGCGAAACTAGGCTTAATTACACTGGTTAGGAAGGGGGCATAATTTGGCTAATGGTCGCTTGAGGAGCGTTCCGTTAGCGGTGCGGATTGTTGCTAAGCGAACAATTCCGTCCGGTCCAGGATGTAGTTCTACTACGCGTGCAAGTGGCCAGTGTAAAGGTATAGTGTTTTCAGTTTTAATAATTACTATTGAATTAACATCTAAAGGCTGGCAGTGAGAAGTCCATTTCGCACGTTTTGTTAGCGATTGTAAATATTCAACCTTCCAACGCCTCCAAAAGTCTTGCTGAAACCGTTGAATTAATTGCCAGCGACCCAAGCGATTCAACTTTATAGACGTTAGATCTTCGTCTGGAACCGAAGTCAACGGCTCCAGCGTCAGAAAATGACCCGGGCTCAGAACGCTCAAATCGTTGGGATCAGAGCTGATGGGGCACAGCGGTCGCGAGTTTAATACAGACTCGATTTGAATGAATAACGTGGTCAACTCTTCAAACGTGAGAGTTTGGTCTCCGATAATACGATATAAGTGCGCTTTAGCAGCTTTGATTTGGATTTCCCAAACGCCTCCAAAATGGGGACTGGACGGAGGATTGAATCGAAACTCTATGTGCTGTGAGTCAGCTGCCAATTTTACATAGCCATTCAGCAAGTTACTTGCCCCTACGAAATTTGTCCCACAGTCTGAATGAATAATGTTAACGCGGCCGCGGCGGCCCACAAACCTACGAAGAGCCGCAATGAAGGCGTCGGAGGACAAGTCAGACACCGTTTCAAGGTGCACCGCTTTTGTCGTGAAGCATACGAACAAGCATAAGTAAGCTTTTCCAATCTTAGCACCTCTGTATGAACCAAGTCGAATGCGGAAAGGTCCCCCGAAATCAACACCTACTATGGAAAACGGTTTTACCTGATTCACGCGTACGGCCGGTAAGTCGCTCATGAAAGGTTCCAGAGGAACGGGATTTAATCGATAACATCGAATACATTTCGCTATGCAGTGTCTGATCGCACGTAAAGGACAAAGAATCCAAAATTGCTGTGTTATCAAATAAAGTGTAGTATTCGTGCCTGGGTGACAGTTTTCCCGATGCACAGCTTCTATAATGCGATAAGTCAGTATAGCGTTCCGAGGGAGTAAAGCTGGGTGTTTATGTTCAAATTCTAGCCCTGCTCTCGCTAGACGTCCGCCCACCCTGAGAATACCATTTTCATCCATAAATGGGTTTAATTTACGCATGGACTTGGAAAGAGGTTGTTTTGTTTGCAGCCTTATAATTTCATTATGAAAGTATCTCACCTGAACATGTCTTACGATCACGGTCAGGGCACTATGAAGCTCACTAAGGCTGAGATGAATAGACTGACGACGTGATAGCTTATTACGTGTGTTGGTTATAAACCGATAACAATAGGCTATGATTCTCTGAATCTTTCGTAACGATGAGATTTTGTCCAGTAACTGGTCAATCAAGTGAGTCTCGTCATTAACGATAAACGCTTGAACGCGCTCTTCTGCAACGACATTGGAATCATATTTAGTAGCGGACATGTCCACCGATGGCCACATTTTGAAGGGTTGCGTAAGCCACTCTGGTCCCGCCCACCACAAGGAATTGTGCAACAGTTCAGTAGGAAACTGACCCCGTGAAGCTATGTCTGCGGGGTTGTCTCCGGAAGGCACGTGGTTCCAAACAGCATCTGGTATGGCTTCCTGTATGTGACTCACTCTATTAGCGACAAATGTTTTCCAACGGTGTGATGGCGCCTTTATCCATGAGAGCGCGACGGTGGAATCCGACCAGGCAAAAATTTGGAGAATAGGTAACAATGATGAGTAGATTTGCTTAACATATTTGAGAAGGTCAGCAAGTAATACCGCTGAGCACAACTCCAATCGGGGGAGAGAAACGCGTTTGGTGGGAGCAACGCGAGATTTGGCGATAAGCAGGTAAACATGGACGTCGTCGTGATCATCCGTGGCGACCAGGTACACCACGGCCCCGTATCCAGCCTCTGAGCTGTCCGCGAACCCGTGGATTTGAATTTTTTTAAATTTTTGTCCGGTTAAGCATCGAGGTATTTCTACATACTGTAATGATGACAGTTGATCAGAGTAACGCTCCCATTTTTCCACGATATCTCTGGGTGGAGCTTCATCCCAACCAAGACATAAAATCCATAGCTGTTGTATAAAACATTTAGCGAGGAAAGTTAGAGGGGATAAGAACCCCATTGGGTCAAAAATACGAGCCAATTCACTAAGAATGGTACGCTTGGTACATTTTCGATTTAACGGTTTTACTTCGAACGTAAAAGCGTCCTTGACTGGGTTCCATTTTAGACCCAACACTTTTAGATTATGAGCTTGATCATAATCCATGGAAACAGAGTCGGTTAACCGATGCTCAGCTGGTAAATGCGCCAGTAGCTCAGGCAGATTACTAGCCCATTTACGGAGTTCAAATTGACCCTCCTTCAATAAAGCTATAACTTGAGATACAGTTTGTTCTGCTTCCTCTAGATTAGAGGAACCACTAACGATGTCGTCGACGTATAAGTCCGATTGTAATACCGACTTGGCCAAAGGATACTTATCGCCTCCGTCTAGGGCCAACTGTTTCACTGTGCGACAGGCGAGAAATGCAGCCGAGCTTACTCCATAAGTTACGGTATTCAACTGGTACTCTTGTACGGGCTCGGACTGGCTGAAACGCCAAAATATCCGTTGAAAGTCGCGGTCACTTTCGGAAATCAAGACCTGGCGGTACATTTGCCTCATGTCAGCAGTAAACACTATGGGATTTACGCGAAATCGACATAATATATCAAGGATATTTGTTTGTAGTTTCGGACCTATCAGCAAGGTTTCGTTAAGAGAGACACCGCGCGCGTCCTTAGCTGAGGCGTCGAATACCACACGAAGCTTAGTGGACACACTGTCTGGACGTGAGATAGAATGGTGTGGTATATAGTATTTACCCTGGGGTAATTGATTGATAGGAACCAGACTCATGTGACCGCTTTGTAAATAATCTGCCATGAAATCGGAGTATTGGTCATGAAGTTCTGGCTTGCTCAGAAGCTTTCGCTCTAGCGAATGAAATCGTTTAAGCGCCGTTTCCCGTGAGCCAGGGAAAGAGAGATGTTGGTTTTTTTCTTTGAACGGCAAAGTGACGATATATCTCCCCGTGGGATCACGAGATACGGTTTCGGAGTAATGTTGCTCACACTGGATCTCTTCTGCACTGAGTTTTGGAATGGCCTGAGGCACAGAGTCGAGCTCCCAAAACCTTTTTACTTGCTCATGTAGCTGGTCACCTTCAGAGATAAAAAACGAGCTCACTTCAGCCGTATTTGTGACTTTAACATTGCCTAATAGAACCCATCCGAAGACTGTGTTAAGAGCAGAAGGTTGTGATTGTCCTCCGTGAACGCTGCCCGGCAATAGAAGAGAAGAGAAGACTTCCGCGCCTAGAAGAACGTCGATATCCCCAGGCACGTGGCAGCCAGGGTCGGCGAGCTTCAAGTTTTGAAGATGAGTCCAAGTTGATTTGTCGAGCTTAACTGTAGGCATAAGGCCGCAAATATTAGCTAGAGTAAGGGCTTCGATATTAAATACAGTATTCTCATTAACTCCAACTTCAAGTTGAACCGTGCCCGAAACGGCAGCTGGTGACTGACCTAGACCACGTATAGTACGAGACGTCGATGATTTGTCCAAGGCCAGACGACTGGCTGCACGATCGGTTATAAAATGAGCTTGACTGCCCGAGTCAATCAGAGCACGAAAGGTTTGAAAGTTACCAGTATTGTCGCGGATGTCAATCATGGCGGTCGATAACAACACGAGTGAACTTTCGCGACTATTTGTCACCATGCTCACTTGGGTACAAGTGTTAGAAGGCTGTCCGGCATCGCAAATGTTTTCCGCCACGTTAACGTCTGAACCTTCGAGATGTAATAATGTGTGATGCCGTTTATGACACTTCTGGCATTTAAAAATAGATTTGCATTCTCTTAGGCCATGAGATGATTTTAAGCAGTTAAAACACCAGTGCTGCTGTTTAGCATAATCAAATCTCTCTTGAGGTGTTTTACGCGAGAACGCTTTGCAATGAATAATTGAATGCTCCTCACTACAGAATGAGCACTTAATAGTGGGGATGGGCGATGGCGCGCTTTGCTGTACCGACGACGTGGACTGCATAGCCGTTTCGACTTCACTACCAGTGTCTGACAATAAAACCGTTGACGCGGGTTTCATCGCGTAGGTTGGTTTATCGAATAGCTTGCTAGGATTATTAGGGTTGCGGCTCCTATCGAGTGTCCGAGGTCTATCCAACACGCGAGCTTTCTCATTAGCCGAAAAGTGTGTATCGCGCACAAGCGCATCGCATTGTGTGTAAAGAAAGGTCTTGAGTGAATCGTACGTAGGTAGCTCGCTCGTTGACGGCTGTTGTTCAAACATGCATCGGGTTTTTGAATCCAGTTTAGAAAGAAGAAGGTACGTTAATACAAAGTCCCATTTATCAGTAGGTAGGTCAAGACGCGTCAGCATTGTTAAGTTTTCATTGAAGGTATCGAGCGTTCTCCGAAACTCATGAGGTGAGTTTGACTTGAAGTTTACGTCTAACATTTCCTTCCAACATGTAAAAGCTAAGTCGCGTTTACCACGATAACGTCCAACTAAAGATTCGTACGCAGCGGAGTAGTAGGCCCCCGTCACAGGGAATGTACGAATGAGCGCTAAAGCGTCGCCGGACAAACAAGACACAAGGTAGTGCATTCGTTCTGTGTCCGATAAAGATTTATTTTCGTGAATGAGTGAATTGAATACGTCGTAAAACTCAGGCCATAACTTTACATCTCCGCTGAAGTTGGGCAAATTTATTTTTGGGAGTTTTACTTGAACGACGTCACTTGTCAAGGAACATGGCGATTGATTCGGTTCATCAGAAGTTACTACGAGTTGTCGGTGTAATGAAAGAATTTCAAAATAACATTCGTCGAATCGAGCTCGAATTTCATCTTCCCTGTCCTCCGAGGCACTGTCGATAATGCTCAGTATGTCGCCATGGGCCTCCTCGAACTTCGTTGAATACTTCCGAATTTCTGAGTAATAAATCAGAAATGCGTCAATTTTAGTTACGTCATTCTTTGCTTGTTGAGCAACTTCCAAAGTTTTTTTTAAACGGTTAAACGCGAGTGTACGTAAGCGACGTAAAGCGGGCAGGTCATTCACAGTCAAACCATCAATTTCAATAGATTTCGATTTGGTACCTTTAAATGTTTTCTTTTTATACATTATTCGAACGGTATCTAGGTACAAACGTAATATATAATAGGTTGGTTATTTATTACTAAGTAGACCCTTATAAAACCGCAACGCTGTTGTCTGTTAGGTATATCAAAGGGAGCAGTAGGTATTTGCAGGGAAACTACGTAAATACACAATATACACAGTACCTATGCAAATTGGAACGTTGTAAAGTCGCAGCTTTAAAAGCTAAAAATAAAGGGAATTAAGGTGAATTAAATGTTTACCTACAATATTACGGATAAATAGAGAATAGCAACCATATAAGTATGTAAGCAAGTGAGGAAAAGTTCAACACAATGAATTATTTGCCTATGATGAGCTATGTAATACCTATGCAAACTAAATGAGTATGACACTAGAATTTCTTGGGTTTTATTTAAGATCAATCGCACTACGAGAACGCTACGCACAACTAAAACGGTATTTTCGTTAGTATTGAATGTGTGAGTTTACGTATGGAGAGATGCGCTCAGAAATAACTTTAACACCAAAGAAATAATACCAAAACTAATACAATAATCAGCGCGACTAAATTTAGATGGTAGCCTTATAATATGAACTTCGCATGAAAGTAGTACGAGTAGAACGACTTCCTAATTTGGCCGGATAGTACTAAAAATTATTTGCAATAATTATTGCGTTGTTTTTACTAACGTACTATTATTTTATCGACAATCTTATTGCGAATAGGTTGTTCATACACACTAAACACTTGTTTCTTAACCTGGGTGTGAGAATTACCAGAAATTTAGAAAATATTAGTCACACCGCGCTCGCTGTGCTAACGGCGGGTAGGTATATTTATTAAACGTTACTAACTTCCTCGGAAATATTGTAATTAGGTGGTAAATGTTATTTAACTGAATGAATAATATTAAATTTTACAACTGAATCTAAAGATCCCGGGTTTCGGCACCATAAAATATGTAGCGAATTCGATTTTTGTCTTTGTGGATTTCGCCACAATTGGGTATTTTCAAAAAAAAATGTGAATACAAAACGATGCAAACTGAAAAAGGCTATATGCTGCAGTCACTGACCTTGATGGCGGAACAGACTGGAGTTGGTTCCTCTGGCTGACTCCAAAGTGCCAGGGTACGCGGTGGCTGCTCGGTGCTTCCTCGTTTCACAACGTATCCGTTTATTGTCAATGCCGGCCGGCTTAGCACTTAAAGTTTGCACTGCGATGGTTAATTTTGACACCAGAATTGAAAATTATGATTACGTTATTAAGTTTGATGTTAGCCCGTTAATGGTTCAAAATGGAGTCGCAGAACACACCCTTTCTTCGGAGCGTGTCGTCTCGCTCGTGCAATACGAGCGCAGCTATCTAGCATCTCCTTCGCGTGACTGCAGGCGCAAGCGAAGATGCTTGCGTTAACCAATCAGAACGCATCGTGTATGAATCTAGTGGCGCGAAGAATTAAAACTACTATTTCAAACGGGAACAGTAGTAGATGTTGGATCTCCGAATAAAGAAATAAATACCAACTAGCTAGTTAAAATTACTAATCATATGATAACATTGCTCATATAAGTACTATAAGCATAAAGATTTTCAAAATGTAATGAAGATCATAATAAAAAAAAGTATTGGGGGACAATCTTACACAAATCGACCTAGTCCCAAACTAAGCAAAGCTTGTACTATGGGTACTAGACGACGATATACATACTTATATAGATAAATACATACTTAAATACATAGAGAACATCCAAGGCCCAAGAACAAAATCCGTGTTAAATGCACAAATAATGCCCTAGCCGGGATTCGAACCCGGGACCTCTAGCTTCGGAGGCAGTGTCACTACCAACTAGGCTAAACAGGTCGTCAACGCCGTTTTTTACATTTATTATTTATTAAAATACAAAGTTAGTACCTGATTACCCCATCTGTTTAGCTAGGAGATTTGAGTTAAAAAATATTTCGTTGAGAAGCGATAAATTACCAACAATCGACTTATAAGCGATAAATTATCAATTAACCTGTCCTTCTTCGTCTAATTACTTTCTTACACGGACTGTTGCAAGAAGCTCACCTCGCACGCCATTTTCGCGCATTCTTATAAAAAGTCATGACGGCGAAGCGGCACTATTACTTAGAGCGACGCCTGCGCACAGCGACATTTCGATGCTTAATTACCTTGGCTGTTAATGCGTGCCTTAAAATAAAACGGCCAGACGGAATTTTATCGAGCCGGCGTCGACGGGGCTCTGCTCATTGTAAAGGCGTATATAGTGTCGGGTTATATTACTGATAGGGCCTTCTTGTGGGGAGGGGCTGGGCTCGGACGCACCGGCACCGGCACCGGCGAGCGGCGACCGGCGACCGCCGCTCAAACTGTGAACCTACGCACCGCCCTATCGGGAGCGCTACATCACGCGGTATCGGCCGTCCGGGGGTTGTTATGGATCCTGCAAACCTTACTTTATATTTATGTTATCGCTTTTTTTTCATTTGAAAGTTACCGAGAGAACATGCTGCATGCTGCTTTAAATCACACTTTATGTTCAAATATACTATTTGGCCTACAAAGACCCCAAAGACTTAAACTTTGTCAAAATACGTATTTTTTTAATTCAATAAAAAGGCACCAATATGTATAAGAGTCGCCTCTTTACGAAATACTTCCGTTAGTATTGCATTTCTCCGGTGGATTAATGCCACTTACAGTAAAGCTGGCACATTACAATCAACTTGCAACTGGCTACGAATGTGTTAATTCAGAATATTCAGATGCACTACCAGTGTTCATTGTGTAAGCCCGTGTTTAAATCATTTAAAACATCCTGTACTTGGCTGATACTTTGTAAGATTAATTATTATCAACACGCTACCACAAATAATTTAACAATGTAAGGTATAAATAAATCTCACATTTCGGAGAGGCGCAAGGGCGCAAGGGACCCGGCCCTGGATGTGTATAAGACATTATATCACTAGATACTTCGCCGGACGAAAATAGTTTTATTTAAGCACTAACGCTATAGGTTGTCCTAAATGTCAAAAGCATTATAGAGGTCATTATCTGGTTTTATTTATGCGTTACTCGGTTTATATCCGATTTTTATTGCGACATAAAGTTTAATGGCGTAACTTTTTGGATAAACTAGGCGCGAGATAACTGCGGCTCCATGCAGAAAAGTGCACACATTTGTAAACAATTTGACCCACAAATTGTAACTACATTACAGTTGTTTATCTTCCGAATTATTTCAAAGTAGACAGTATAATTACAGGATTAAACGAACTTACCTGCAGTAAAGTTCTATCCTGATTATATGAAGTATTCAGTCCGAGGTATTTACTTGTAGTAGTAGATGTGCCCACGCCTTAAACGTCGCGATTTTATAGCCTAGATAGAGAAAAAATGCCATAGCAACATTACATTACTCGCTGTCAACCTCATTAAGTTTAGAGCTAAATAAAGAATTCAATAGGGGAAAAATTAACATGTAGGTATCATGATAATGTTTGGGAGGGAGGGAACTCTGTACCTCGGACTGAATACTTCATATAATCAGGAAAGAACTTCACTTCAGGTAAGTTCGTTTAATCCTGTAATTATATTCATATTCAGTCCTAGGTATTTACTTGTAGATGTTTAGAGGAATTGACATCACTATTATACCAGTCGCATAATAATGCAGCTGTTCGTATCTAACTTTTGAATGTTATCGTAAAAATACAAGATTAACTACTAAATTGAATTCCATTTCCTCTCACCAGAGGAGGACAGCGCTCAACAGTCATAAAATAGGCTGATGATAGTGAAGTCTGTATGTGGTTGACAGCTAGTAATGTAATGTTGCTATGGCAATTTTTTTTTTCAGTATCTAGGCTATAAAATCGCGGCGTGGACACATCTACTACTACAAGTAAATACCTCGGACTGAATATGAATATAATAATTAAGTATAAGTAGCTCCGCATATGAAGGGATCAAAACCTCTTGTATACCCTTATAATAAACACTTTTGAACTTTTTAAATGAAGCTACTTTTGATGCTGACTGTACCTACATAAGTACCTAATCATAATCATACGTTCTTGACAAATGCACGATCGGATAATGCTTAAAAATAAACTAACTACTAGATAACATTACAATACATACATACATAAACTCACACGTATATTTCCAAAAGGGGTAGGGAGAGGACACGAAAATTATTTTCAGTGCCACTTTTAGCTATTGTAGGTTTATAAATGGAGAAAATATGATATTGCAGTAAGTAACAGGTTGCTAGCCTATCACCCACAACACACTTCAATACATTACAATAATCAGTCTATTATACCTTGTACAGCTAGGTAAAATGTCACACTGCTATGCCCAGCAGTATGTAGTAGTCAACCATCAACGAGACGGGATTGTCTGACTATAGACAGTCCCGTCTCATATACAGGGTGGGCCGTGTAACTGGAGCAAAAGATTAAACCGTCGACTATTGAAGCCGCAATTATTTCCAAGCGGTCCTTTATTGACCGAGCGAGCGAAGCGTCTCCGTTTCTTCGACAAAAATTTTACTCGATGAATGTCTGTCCGGATGTTCTCCTCTCAACAGCATTTCTCAACCGATTCTAGAAAAAATTATGAGCAGGTTCGATATTTATGTATAATTTTTTTGTCGAGACAGTTTTTGGAATTTTTTTGCTAGGTCTACAGCTCACAGAGCCACTACTACGTGTGTTTTACTATTTACGTGTCCTTTTAAGTCAGTAGGTACGTATCGGAAACATTTTGTATTACATCACATTAGCACAAAATAGTACAATAGTATTACATACTTACTGTTTACAGCCCCAGTGTATTTATTTAATAAAATCCAAGCCTACGTTATTTAGTACAGTGCCCAAGAACGATCAGAAATCTGCACCGAACCCTAAAGTGGACGATCTTAAATCCTTTTTAATGAATATAAAATACCATTTTCGCTCCGCCAAATATTTTAGTCCCCCGATTTATGGTAGTATTATAAGTGCTAAAAGTCCTGGCACCAATCTCGGTTGCACCTGCTTTGAGTGAGCCTCGTAAGTTTGATGGCAATCTGAAGTGTTGGGGTAATGTTGTTTTTATTTGCAACCTAATTAGCTCAAGGCTGTCGTCATTCAGGACCTGGCCGCTGCAGACTTAATTAGAGGTTTGGCACATTAACTGATCTTATTACAACACTGTGTAATGTTAATGTATTCACTCACTATAAAATCGAAAGGTTTAATTACTTTGCAATCGTACTTATTTTTTCAATGAAAATGAACTTCAAATAATAAATCGAATCGCTCCGAAGTCAGTGAGTGTTAAGCTGATACATATATCAAAATAACTATAATGTTAGATCAAACTTGAAACCGCATAGCTCTTGAGGTAAAACCTTTATGTCTAGGGATTAAAGTACGATTGAGACAAGTCGGTAATCACGTTTGATACATTTGTCATTTCAGTACGGACCATTAAGACCGTACACTTCCAGCGAGGTCGCGGGCCCCGGGCTCACTCGATTATTTACCGGCTCGGGGCTATGCTGCTTCTCGCTAATTTTATATGTAATTAAGTATTATGATGGGCAATTAAACGAATGTGAAATATGTTCCTGGCTGCCATGTAACTAGTTTATAGAGACTTCAAACAATGTAAAATAGCTGTGACTGTGCGCGGAGTCTTGGAAAAACAGTGTTGCAATTTAGAAACGTTTATTGAACTTTATTGTAAAACGCGATTAACATTTTTGCAGCAGTGTCATTGGCGTGGAATCATTTTAGAGTGATATTGGAGTAAATGGCTACTTATATAAACTGAATAATCCTTATTTAAAACAATTTTAACCAAAGATCAGAAACGAATTCCTAGTAAAGCACACGGTAATTTGTCAACAAAATGAACCAAAAAGTAGTGGTTATTTTGCGTGCGTTACAGCGACGCGTGCACATGGAGGACGGACGCGTCACGATCTCTGTAATTGCATGTCGTATCCCAAAAGGGCACATGTTCACAAGTACTGACAGGCCATGAGACTTTATGGTTTGATAGAGGAATATTGCACGCGCAAGCACCGCAGACTGGCCTTACACCATCGTGACCAGTGGTACTTCATCGCTACCAAATAAGAACAGCAGTTATGGAACTATAACGTCACATGCGACTTTGTTTTATTACCAAATGCAACTTTGGTATTCCATAGGATCTTCTAATAAAAGTAAATTTGCTTGGACACAATAATAAAGTCTCGAAACCTTCGCAATCACGCCTTAATAAAACCTAAACATTACATTTGTGTTAACCTTCGTGCAGCTTCTTATGAACCCTTCGACTAATGGACTAATCAATTTCGCATCAGCGTTAATAGCAATCAGGCAGCCATTTAAGTGTTCTTTTATGATAATAAAAGTTTATGGGCAGATCAAAAATCCAGACAAAGCTCGCGATCACGCTGCAGATATTCAGCCGCGCATGAGTCACGGGGTTCGATTCCCATCACATATTCCGGCGTCTGTATTTCCGAGTTTGTATTCATATAACTTTTTTAAGGCACGAGTGAATAGGCATCTTCTGGATGAGCTCGCTTCATCGTTGGCCTCATATTTGCCCCCTGGCTTGATGCCGGAC
The DNA here is from genome assembly GCA_905163555.1 of Notocelia uddmanniana. Classification (NCBI taxonomy): domain Eukaryota; kingdom Metazoa; phylum Arthropoda; class Insecta; order Lepidoptera; family Tortricidae; genus Notocelia; species Notocelia uddmanniana. The sequence continues at coordinate 28,835,885 of LR991062.1, read as the reverse complement.
AAGAGCAAATCCATTTTTAATTTAAAAAAAATGCATGATTCAGTGTAAAGAATTATTGATACAATCTTAACGAAGTGATAAGAAAAATATAATACCAGACCAGATTGATTTCTAAGCAGACTGAGGAAGACGACGACGATTAGAAGCCAGTTTTGTCCAAAATCCGTTTTGAGAAGGAGGTCAAGGAGTGGTGCTAAAAGAGAGACCAATTCTAGAGTGCGTTTTTAATGTGTTTAAAATGACACATACATGACATTTACATGTGTATCATTTAGACTCATTTGTTACCCAATAACACATCCAATAATATTATATGTGATGCTGAGTACTTAGGGCAAAGGTACCTGTTGGGTAGGGGAACAAATGATGGATTTGAGTCATGGTATATAATGGCTTTTGTTTAACAATAACTTCCTATTTTATACGTTAGATACCATCGCTGATACGAGCAATATGCGTTTTTGTACATATGTAGCAGCAAACTAAAGGATGACTAAAGGAAACTATGACAGCAAACGCAACGGCCGGCGTATTTCTCTAGAAGAAAACGGGCCGGCCCTGACACGGAACGGCCTACTGTGAATCATCCTTAAGTTGTCAATTGTCATACTACAACATACATATAGGAGATTGAACGCATAAATGTTAGTGGCATTGGTTGGCGAAACTCACATTAATAATATATGTATAATTAGACATTTTACGTTCATAAGCAATTTAGCAACTATTATTTAAGTGTAACTATCTTTTTTTTTTCTCTCTTGAATAGTATTGGAAACTATAGGTCTGCATATTATTAAGATAACTGTTAACAATATCTTTGTATGACTGTTTGTTTCATAATAAATAAATATAAAAAATAAAGCGACCGACGTCCGCCGGGTTCTTCACAAAACATACGATATTATGGATGGGCAAAGATATCAAACGGAGCAAATCGATAACCGATAATTTGTACTCTAGTTCTAGAAACAGTTGAATCCCTAGGCATGTAGGTATTAAAGGTGGTCCGGTCGTGAGAGAACGGGAGGGGGAGGGGTGAGAGAGAGCGTAGGTGCTATTTAGCCCTCAAGGTGGTGCGGGCTTCGTGACTTACCGCCGCGCGCACCAATAAACAAAAAACGAGCGCGGCCGCCTTAAAAATGTTAAAATAAATAAAATGCACACGTCGGGGCTTATCTTACGCTTGAGCGCAGCGAGGACAGCGAAGGGCCGACGCGCACTGGGCGATGATTATTTATCTACTTTACTTTACATTTTAACCACGGTACAAGCACGATTCTGATTAGATTAGATGGTACAAGTGACGGGGAGCACGTAGGTATGGAGTAGCGTATTGCCCCGCACTTACGGTCTGAGTGGCAGCGGCAGCGGTTTTCCTTTACATTGCGTGTGACCCCAACTAACCGCAGTGCGTTACGCGTCTCTGCCATACAATGAACAAATAAAAGTCATTGCCGTTTTCATAAAAGTTAGGTTTCTCTATGAAAAAAAAAAGGTTTCTCTACGAAGAATACAATCTGGATAGGACAGTTAGGTGCTAGTAGCGCTGCTGCTAACATCATTATCATCAGCCAGGTCCTACTGGTGGGCACATGCCCCCTCTTATAGGTGACAGGGAACGGGCTAGAGTGAACGGATGACTCCTGCAGTAGCCATTGATAAATACTAATATACTAATAAATATTGTGCGCCACTTCCCACCATTGAGCGGCTTGGAGACTGCGCAGGTCCGACTCAACGACATCATTCCAACGATACCTGGGACGGCTGACTGGTCGCCTCCCTACTGGATGGCTCAGATAGGCCCGTTTGGCGCCCCGATCTTCCCCATCCTTTCCATAAGGCCGAGTCAGCGGAGACGGTGCGCTTTCGTCTCTCCGATGATATGGAGGGTGCTGCCACAAGATCCTCAATTTCGAAGTTTTTCGTTCGTCCAGATGGGGTTACGTGGCGACGACTCGTGTCGGAGGCCAAGACGCACTTTGGGTCGGTGAGCCATTGTAGTTAGTTAATAAATATTGTAATAAAAGGGGTATGGATAGGGCATGACTAATTTGGCAGTGTGCGTGGCGCATGCGTGGCGTGTGCCCGCGGCAGGTGCGCGTGACCGGTCCTGCGCCTGCGCTGACCACCACCCACGCACACCAACAACGTGCTAAGTACCTGCACACTACCATGCACTTACGGCTTTATGGCTCAGCACGGCAGCTCTCAATACTGTCTCGGTGGCGTAAATAATCGAATATATCTATAAATCCTATGAACTTAAGCCATTTTTAACTCGAGAAGACATAGTGCTCGATATTAGCAACATTGATTCATTTCACTAACAATTAAAAACGCCGCACACAGTGCTTTGATTTGTGATAAATCGCTACCGTAGTTCAAGGTATTTGAGAAGTTTTGGGTCGAAATCAGAGCCACACGCCGTCTCAAGTCGAAATCGGAGTGATGAAATGAGATGAGCGTGCGTTACTTGCCCTCGGCTACCAATTATTAGCCGATTTTTAACCTGAAGTCAGAATGAGTTGCAGATTTTGCAACTTTCATGTTTTATTCTTGCATGATAATCGTACTGATTGAGGATTAATCGTAATGAACGTCCATAGTCGTCAACCAATGTCCATTACAATTAAGGTATAATCCGGTTTTGTACAAATGTGAAATCTCTCCCGTAATTCTTCTGGAAAAAGTTTCCGCTAAGAAGCTGTTTTTCGACGTTTTCCCTTTTGGAAACCAGGTGCCTTGCACAACATGTTTCTAAGTCGCATCACGTCCTGTCTCATTCGAACTGAGCGAATTAGAAAGAGGAGAGTAGATTTTCGTCTACTCGCGTCGCGCGTCGCGGCGGTAGTTGTGCGCCCCGCAGATATGATGAGTTTTCAACTGGTAACGAGGGAATCAGTTTCTCAAATGCAGATTAAGATCTCGGTAATTTTCATATTTGCTTGTCTGCCTGTCATACCTTAACTAAATTGGCACATGTTTATTTTAAATCAATAAGTACCATCATCATCATCATAGTGTTATCCCAGTGCAGGTTGCATCCTGAAGGATACCCGGGGTCCGCTACCGAAGCGGCTGCCGTCTGATCTTCCATCTCAAGAGGGAAACTAGAACTTATTGGGATTAGTCAAGTGAGTGGGCAACTTGACTTCTCTCAAGCCGCCCAAAGCCTCGAACTTAGCTTAAAGTTTCCTTACCATCCACCGATTATTTTACATATAGCATCATTAGCTGTACTCGACAGTGTTTTAACGGACGGACGTGTCCTGTGCTCGCTGGTTTACATTCGAACGCATTACGCGCTCATAATACTGGCGATCGTCGCCTGACCCTCTTTGTAATGGCTAATTTAGCCTCATTTACTTTTTTATTGTTGCCACTTTAACTTAACGAAGGCCTGCGAATCGAGGTTTGAACACTTTGAACGGATCCATTTTAATACAATGATCGTACTTGGGGTCAGTAGAGGGAAAATCAAATCGTACCTTAATTTTTTTATACAACGACGGTGACAGACCTGCTCACGGCCTGCCAGATGGTAAGCAGGCTCCGTCGCCTACGGATATTTGCGACTCCAGAGGAATCACAAGTGCGTTACCGATGGGATTCGTTGTGTTGACAGCTAGATACATGTGCAGGCCCCTCACTCTCAACACAGCATCCTCGGAAGCTCTGGCGACCTCTCTCACCACCAGGAACACAACACCACACACGACACGAGTGACACGATACACTTGACTCCAACAAAAGCACTTTAAAGTTTAACATCACGCAAATAGATTCGTGAATCAAAAAATGGTTAAAGAAAACCTACGTTACTTTTAAATGAGCTATCCCACGATATCCCACTACTTACCTATTTACTATAAAGTAACGGTTACTGAGCTAAGCCGTGGACGGACGGACGGATGGACATGGCGAAACCACGCGAAACTATGTTCCTTGTTTACAACTAAACTCTAAAAAAATTAGATATTTACCTACAACTCATTGCTGCATACACAGTAGTAATGTTAGGAACAGAGCGATGGCCAATTTTGATAACAAAATTGACATTACAAAGCAAATTATAGATCAATTTAACGTGGACTTCATACCTGCATAATACCAGTGGATCATCAGTGGATAGGCGTAGGTATTTTTTATGAAGCCAAATCACGTCTTTCGTCGCTGTCATGCGAATCCATTTGCTGTGAGTGGCGTATTATATGCCAGTGACTTGCGCATTCCGATTTTTAAATCACACGGAAGGGTTGCTCTCGAGCTGATGCGCTGATGACGGGCCTCGTTCTGCGTTGCATAAAAGGATCGATGATTAATCGATTTCTCATGGTTAGTATACAAGTATTGATAATATTGGGGTTTCATTCTCAATAATCCTGCGAAAGTGAACGAAGAAACTCGTTATTTTAATATTAAAAAATGCTGTTAAAACATACTTTAATGTCACTTCAGTCATTAAGTAGAATGTGTTGTTTATACTCAAGTTTTAAATAAAAGCACTGAAATATGATCGGTTGTATTTTTTGCGTGTAAAGTCAAGACGATAAACCTCATTAAAAAATAAACAGTGACATAAAGTGTGTCCTAAGACGCCGAGGGCCGAGTTAAATCCGCGAATCCGGTTCGATCGAAACAACAGCCTTTCCACGGCTCCGCTCGTTTTTTCGTTCGCAAAACTGTCTTATTTACGTTAATTAAGTGAAGTATAAGTTCGTGACTAGTACTGTGGGAGAGCATCGCCGAGAAACGTGACGCCGCTCCTCTCACTGGCGGGTGTTATTTATGTCATAAGAAGATTTTTAATGTTGTTGCCGAGTCGTCAGGCGCCTGTTCGGCGTCTTACGAGTTACACATATTGACCGTTAATATTTTAAACTACCTTTGTACGCATTATATGAGCTTAAATAAAGCGAAACTGCAAAAAAACCGCAGAGTTTTCTTGATATTATGCAATAATTTATCTTTGCTTAAAATACATTGCATTTTCAGTGGACAAGCTTGAAGTGCATCTTTGACAACTAAGTAGAGCGGGATTCGACGCAAAGTTTCAGCGATAACAAGGGACATTCCTACGACGGCCTACCCGTAAGTGGTGGTGTGTCAATTTTTTATATTCGAAAGGCAATTTTGTCAAAACACTTATTTATGCTCATAAGTATATGTCAAATAATTGTGGTCTCATAATTTGTGATGCATCATGCTAACAATGCTGAATCCACTCCCATACATTCATACTAAGTTTCTAATCAAATTGCGGTAATGGTACCTTACTTTTAATTACTTGTCGCAGCGAGTTGTCCTGCCACGTAAGTGGCTGACGAAGTGAAGTGGGAGTTCATTAATAAGTTAGTATAATGTGCTATTGAAATCTCAGCTTTTAATAGCACACTATTTACAAATTTACTGATACTGCAATATTTTAATTATAATAAGACTGCAGATGCAAACCATCATTAGTCAATTACTTGAAAATTCGTGGAACCAATTCAGATACCAAGCACCTTTAAATCTGGTTAATTTCATCACGTTTGTGTCATTATATGAATCAGTTGTTCACCTGATTTCTGCATTTATACCCGCTGTTTTATAATGGGGTCCTGTAAACGGCCTCGGCCGTGACTTATGGGGCCCACAGCGCCTTATTACAGTTATTACCTACCCGCTACATGCTCAATCGAATTATACAATAAAGCAAGTACCACAACCGGGTAACATTCCTCTTATCAACTCATTTCAGCCTTAGGGTAGCTCTTATGCGAAATGCCACGCATTCGAACATTAATTAACTCCATCGACAACACAAGTATTTTATACAATACAAGTATTTTATATCCATTTCCGAGTTTCGACTGTCTTTTTTTGGCAATACAAGTTACAAGAAAACATATGTACGAGTATATCTATATTAATAATTTCGTGCAGGGGTACGGTAGACCCGAACGAGACCTGTCTCAAATTGAAGAACGTATAAAAATAACGATTTCGAGTTGAACATATGTATCCGCAAAATTCGGATTGTCGCGTATTTTGCATTAAAAAGTGTTAATTTTACGACAAAAGGTCCGCCATATTAAATTTGTTGGTTGACAGCACAGACTACTAAGAAGATACTGTTGACAGCGTCGGGTTGGGTACGTTCGGAAATTGTAAACTATGTTTGCGTCCGGTGTGTTGGCCAGGTTGCTGGGCGTGGATTCGGCTAGCCGCGTCTGCAGCGTTTTGTTTTTGTAGTTTTCAAGCCTTCTATACACCTATCAGCCTAGCTAGCACGATAACTTATACCGTCACGTTATATGGGAGAAATGTATTAAATCGTCACATAAAACGTAACGGTATCATCTATCGTGCTAGCTAGGCTGATTGTCACAACAACCACCTTCAAGCGAATGTATGGGGCCTGTTACATGGTTATTATTATCACGTGATACATTCATATCACGATAAGTATCACGTGAATATTGATGCAGAATCCATACAAATTTGAAAACTGCGATAATATTGACACCCCAGTATTGTGATAATATTAATCGTGTAAAGGACACCACTTGAATGTTTGCTGAGTCTGTCCGCCATCTTAAAGCTGTGTCTCTATTTTGTTGTGACAAACTACTAGGTGACTTATGGCTTTTAAACGTCTAGCAAAATTCTATCCCTATCTCGCTCTATCTTATAACTTAGTGATACTGGGGGTCTACTCCGAAATTCGAAATCCGAACTTCGTATGGTGCCGTCCCTTTTACTCATATAGTCTATGACAGGAGAGTGAAAGGGACGGCACCATACGAAGTTCAGATTTCGAATTTCGGAGTAGACCCCCAGTACCACTAAGTTATACCCTCAGCTCATGCCGTTCGCCGCGCTCGGACGTTAGAGGCGCTACCGCGAACCGAAAACGAAGTATCTGTCTCTCTCTCGCACATGTATATTCGAACGACAGAGAGGAAGATAGTTCGTTTTTTGTTCGCGGTAGGCCCTCAGGCGTCAACTTTAAAACGAATAGGGTATTTTACTATAAGAGAAATAAAATTCAAAATGTAATAAAAACCAGCCAAGTGCGTCGGAGTCACACACTGAGGGTTCCGTACAACTAAAAAACAAATGTGATTTATCAATATATTGATATATTTGGTAAAATATACTTCATAATAAACATTATCACCTAATTTCAAGTTCATAGGTCGATGGGAAGTTAAAAATTATATGTGTGACAGACAACACACGGAATGTTCTTTGACTTTCTTCGACCGTCCGCCGCGCTCGGACTAAATTGCTACCAACCGAAAACTAAATATTTATGCCTGTCTGTCGCACTTGCATATTCGAGCGCGGAGAGGGAAATACTTCGTTTTCAGATCGCGGTAGGCCCTCTGGTCTGACGGCTCCTATTCCTGGATGGTGCGCGTATCGGAATGTGAAATACCTTTGGCAAAACGGAAAAAGTTGTTAAATAGCTTCCATTAATTGGAGAAAGTATTACCAACTGTTATTATTATCACGCGAAATACTGAATATTGAAGCAACATCCATAGGTTCCTGTTACATCATCCGTATCACGTGCAATGAATACTGAAGAAAAGTCCATACGATTTTGAAAACCACGATAATATTGACACGCCAGTATTGTGATAATATTAAGCGTTTAACAGACCCCATACAATTTTAAAAATCGCGATAATATTGACACATAATATTGAGTGTAAAGGGTCCCACTTAAGAGAATTTGGCGGAGAATAGAGAGCTGCTACCGCTAAACGAAAATGAACGAACATCGTGTATTTCCCTCTGTGTCGCTCGATTTTGCAAGTTCGACAGAGAGGGAGATACACGAACTTCATTTGTTTTCGTTCGCGTTAGCAGCTCTGACTTCGCATCAAAAATACTGACTGGCACATCAATATTTAACAATTGCACATCTGAACTGAATTTTAATGAACGATTAGTATTTTAGCAATACAAATCAGTACTGATTACGGTGTCAAATTTTCTTATGCTTAGGATTAACTTGCAAAGATACTAGCCTTTGCCCGTGACGTCGTCAGCGTAATCTTTTACTCCCTATTCCATATGTTAATCCAGACTACAGGTACAGACTATATTTCTATACGAAGTTGCATCGTAATCCGTTGTTGTAATGTTTTTATTTTATACATTTTTGTACACTATTTCTTTCGTCGTTTGCATAACTGTCACGAATAAATGTTTACTTTATTTATTTCACCCGAGCGAAGCCGGGTTTTCATCTAGTCTTCTTAAAAATTAACAATCGAGTCGCCATGCGCGTAAAAAAATAAGTATGTTGTTACTAAGGTATGGAGATCTCAGATGATTGATGATTTGATGAACAAGATAAACTACATATTTACAGTCTTTTTGTACTGCAATATTGGTAGTGCCATATGCTGGCCATGGCCATTAGTAATCTTAATTATAGAACTACGAGTATGCTTTAAAATGTCAAAGCTGAATAAGTTATCGACTCGTTTGAAATAGAATTTTAAGTATGTCGGTGATTTCCAACTGGTGTATCCTTGTGGTCATATTATGGTACATGTGTTATATGCACTCACCGTTCGAGTATTTCAAGAATTATAATACTGGCGACCCTTTCAAGAGTAGGTACATTTGTAGTACTTGTTTTATTGGTGTGCCAAATGCAAAGACTGCATGACTGGCTCACCTTACCACCACACCACCAGGAGATTTTGACCCCGATTGTGCTAGTTTAATAATAAATAATTAGAGTGGTTCGAATATAATTTATTGCATTATTGTATAGAGCTATCTAATGAAGTAAATGAACTTTATTCTGCAAGTAGGACGCAAAGGCACTTTTACAAGTCAAAATTTACCAGCGTTTCTGAAAAAAAAGACCACCGCCGAGAAGAAACGCTGAAACAAACTTGATAGTGAGTCATTTTCTCCCAAAATGTTAATTAAGTATTATCATTGTAATTATGTTAGGTTATATTACAATGATAATACTTAACCTACTTAATATAAGTAAATCTGAGTATGAATACAAAAAAAGAGGAAAAATATATTGCGTACATAGTTCAACAAGACAACATGTCGAATAGCTAATGCTAGTTTAGATCCAATAATTATATACGAAAAACGCGGTATAAGAGGAAATAAAAAACCGGCCAAGTAAGACTGGGACTCGCGCACGAAGAGTTCCGTACTATTATCTATACAATACTTTATTATAATCTTTTATATATTAATTAAAAAAAAATCTCCGTAAAGAGCTGGTTCCCTGGTTAAACATTTATTTTATTTTGTTTTTAGTATTTCTTGTTATAGCGGCAACAGAAATACATCATCTTTATTCATTTATTATTAATAAAATATATTAAGTATTTGGATTATCGCAATTTGACTTTTTGACAATATTTACCCCATTCATTTATTACCTACGTGGCCAAAATATTTACGACATTCAAAAATCAGCGATAACATCACTTTTAGCGACATCTAACGTTAGTAACGGAACTAAAATTTAAAACGTAAAAGCTGACAACAAAAAAAGCACTTCAGAAAATAGAAGACCGATACACTATCCGAACTGGCCATTCGGGGTCCGATATCACTTGGATATCAAAAATTGGTGGAAGGGAGACCATTATAATACCACCACCAGGTAACCACCAGCACCTTTGTTGTTGTTAATTGAGAGGGTAATTAAAAACTTTTGCTGCACAATGTTACAATTCTAATTCATGTTATTTAGATAAAATATCGCTGAGGGGCTCAAATATATAATACGTACATATTAATATTAACTAGTGGCTATGTGTGTAAAAAATATAATCTAACATTTAGTTCCTATGAAGAGATAAAAATAATTTAAAATACCTACATTTAACAATGAGACCGCGCTGATTGATAATTTAAGAGGACCATTAATACTTAATACCCTTACTTATGTGTACAAGCATTACAGAATAATATATAGCGCATCGGGTCTTAAGGATGCCGGAGCGCCAGCCGCGCCGTATACATATAAATTCAGGTACGAGTATAACTGCAAATACGTCTCTTTTGATTAGCAGCGCTGAATAGTCAGTAATTCCGGTAGCGGCGGCCGCCGTCCGCCAACTGAATAGATGCAACCGTCGCAGCATGGAAATGACGTATCTACGGCGTCTTTCATTCGCAGCTACGTCCTTGTGCCGCGAGCGCGGGCTGGCAGCCTGCGCCTGCGCCTGCGCCCCGCACCCGCTCATTACATACGAAATTATTATGCTGCGGAAATTCGCTATGCATACCATCTTCCACAAAGAATAATCTTCATCGGGTAATGACAGAATCGGGCTTGTTATTTGCGATGACGTAGCTTCATACGTGTTTTTATTAAAGCAGAGTACCATTTTTAGTTGGAGACCGAGCATATTATTCTTAAAAAAGGGTTTAATGATGATTCGCTTTACATTGTACTGGTGGCGTTGGAGAATGGTTAAGTCAGGTTAAGGTGTCTGGTAGCTACTGAGTGAATGTTGGGATTATAATGCTAAAAGGCTGCCTATCAAACAATTCCATAGCGATTTGTATAGCAAAATAGAATGGAATCTAGACACGCGGCAGCGTGTCCAGCCAAGTTCACCCCAGGAACTGGCGGACAGCAGCCGTGTGTTATATTACACGAACCGTTTACAGCCACTTTTGACCCCCTAATAACTCCAAATCTATCTAACACAAAAACATGACATTTGGTACATATATTAAGATCCTTTAGAACAACTAGAACCCCAAATTTCATAAATATAGGTTTAATAGTTATTGAGATATTAAATTCCAAAATACGGCATTTTTACCACTGACTGACTGATTGACTGACTAGTAATCAAAAACCTAACCCACTTCCAGATGACCTAGAAAGCTGAAATGTAGCATGCAGCTTGGTAATTATGTGTATACACCAGAAAAAATCAGAAAACTGTGATTTTATTATTAGTTTTATTATTATTATTATTTATACTAGGTACCTCAGAACTCCGTCATTTATTAACCGATTTGGAAAATTCTTTTTTGTTTGAAACGGTATAATTCCGGGGTGGTCCCATTGCGATCGGGTCAGAATCTGATCATAGGGTTCTGGAGAAATCGAGGGAACTCTTCAAATATTTTAGGTGCACCTATAGCGGTTTGGGAATTTTGTATAATAACTCGTGCATTCGCTCTGGGGAAGCACCACTGGATGAAGTTTGACAAAAAGTAAAGATAGCCCATCAAAAACATAAATGTGAAAATGGCAACCAAGTTCACCGACGAAAGAATTGAGATCTAAATGGGCGCCAAGTTCCGTGGATTATCTGAAAAGTTGCCAAGTTTGGCACTAGATTGTTTACAGTAAAACTAATTTAATTAATGCATTTTGAGCTTTTACTTGGCAGTTTTCTTAAATTTCCCACAGTTTTTATGGTATTATAACATACTGTATAGAAAACTGCCAAGTTAAGGCTCAAAATGCATTAAGCCGCAGTAAATTAGTTTTACTGTAAACAATCTAGTGCCAGACTTGGCAACTTTTCAGATAATCTACGGAATTTGGCGCCCATTTAGATCTCAATTCTTTTGTCGGTGAACTTGGCTGCCATTTTCACATTTATGTTTTTGATGGGTAGAATAGAAACCAATTTATTGCAAACCACAAAAGAACAGCACATTGCAATTAAAAAATTATGTAGCTGTATTTTACTAATGTTTACATTATACTGCTAATTTCACATTTCCTTTCGTTGTATAAATTTGGAATCCAACTCTAAGTACTAAAATATCTTAATTTACCTATTTTTAATTTTCTATTTGGATACCTACATCTAAGCCTACATGGTTGGAGCCAGGAAAATGTGTTAATACCGTTTTTAGGTACTTACTTACTGCTGTGGCGCAACGACCCGAAGTGGATCTTGGCCTCCGACACCAAAAATCGCCAGGCTTCCCTGTCCATGGCTGTTTCCTTCCATTTTAGGTACTTGCTATCTCTTTATCCTCTAACATTGTCAAAGAATTGATTTTACAAAAGCTACTGCCATCTGACGACCTTTTGACGCTATGGGAAAACTAGGGCTATTGTTTGGATTAGATTGGTTGTGTATAGTAATTATTTCAGTAAAAATATTAATTCTCAAAGGGCCCTTTTTTTCAAGATTTCAGCGGGCGTATGAGTAACTCCGATCTAAACTTATAATATAATATAATGTGTGATGCCTTCAATACGAACAGGGATGTAAATCTTGAATATAACTCTATATAGCCAGTGGGCTTTGAAAGGCGTAGCTGATATCGTCCCGGACAGACACACTGGCATATCGTGCGCCCCGCCAGTCGCTACTCCACGTTCTACGCACCTCCAAAACGGCACAAGTGTTGTAGATGTTCTTTTACAACACGACATTTACTCTCGACTCGTAATAGCTGTTTTCACGGCACGTTAAATAAATGCTTGCCGATAAATTGATATCAAAATTGTTAAATTGGGGCCGGTCGGTGTTAAAAATTCAGTACTTGTATGCTTTTACAATAATTTATTCTGAATAGTGTTTAAGTACCCTTTTATGCAATGGAACATGTCCGTGTAGAGTGGTTAAGTGCAGGCCGCGGTGAGGAGGGTATGATATATAACGTTTTTTTTAAGAAAGTAGGAAGTAGTCATGGCTTCACCTTTAAGTATTATTTAAGTTGGTATAATTGGTTAGGCTTTTAGCAACATCCTACTTTATCGATGCAAGGTAAACCTGACCTACTGTGTGATAAATTAGTACATTACGATACAAGTGCAGAGAACAGGAAATTCGCAACGAGTGGTGATACATTGAAACACGACCGAAGGGAGTGTTTTAAATCGACACGAGTTGCGAATTACCTGTTCGCACGTGTATTGTACAACGTTTTACAGTACATATGGCTCTTTAAAGTGTCGACATATGCACATGATCTGCTGATTACCGCACTCGTGCGGTAACGTAGCACCATATGTACTGTAAAATAATTTACGTACGAGTATGTACGTTTATTAAGTGGGTACCTATTGTTTTAGTTGTCATGCGATTCATTTTATTGATAAAAATGGGCTCGTCGCCAGGTGAGAATGATAAAGAGTTGACATAATTAAACACATATTTTTACTATAATTAATTAAAATTTTATTAATATTGTAATTGTAATCACCGAATAAACTAATTAAATTATACTATTAGAATACCTACCTGTACATATGATATAACTATTTTAAAAATTTGTTCTAATATAATTGTATTGAGATTCTATGTAACTACACTTGATATTAATAATGTTTGGTATTAATTAATAGGCGTTGAATGTAAATTTAAATTAAGTAGAGGTCCCATATGAATCTAAACTAAATGTATATTTATAAGATCTGTACACACTATGGTTGCAATAAATGCTATGACTATGACTATGAACGCACTGCTCCCTATAGGGTACAAATATTTACACAAAAGTAAAAATTTAAACTCTGAATGTCAAAGCTCCGTAAATTTATACAAAATCTGGGATTCATCATAGGTACAGACGAAATACTTTTTACAAATCCAGTGTCAAACAGTTTCCTGTCAAATCAAGTCCAATTCCACTCTCATTGCAACTTGGCGAGGGGATTTTTCTCATCAAAGAAGCAAACTTGAGCTATTCATAAAATGACATTCGTTCACCAGCACCACAACAACGGCACAAACACAAACTTATACTTAACTGAAGTAGTAAATGAATAACAAATATGAGTAACCAAACTGATTCCAATCCAGACTGATCCGTCGAATCTACCAGTGCAGTGCTGAAAACGTTTTATGAAACGCTTTACAGAAGAAACTTAAAGATCACTTGGCGTTACAAATGTACTATGTGATGCTATTGATATTAGTTCAAGAAGATGCAAAGATGTGCCGTGATATTGTATCACAGGTTTTGTAACCCAGTAGGAGAGCACCAACATATCAATCATCTGGCGTGTTGCACATCGCATTTGCCTCAGAGAATGCGTAAACTATTTGTTCGGCGTGACTCGGTTCACGCATCATCGCACGTGCAGCGCTGCCCATTTTACGGAGACCTTTCTCTTCTAACAAACTCATGTGGCTGACAGTCCCCGGTTGTTTGGGGGTGTCATGTATTGAGAGAGCATCTAATGCTCAACCGGCGGCGGGCGGCACGTCACGAGTCATCACCAGAGAGGTTGTTTCTGGAGAAGGTCGTAAGTGGTCGGGTAGAAACCGCACATGTGTCGTTCTCGGCTGCACGCCTCGCGGCGGCGCGCGGCGCGCACGACCCTGCATAAATTACCAACGACGCCGTCGCACGAGATCACAAAGGACGAGGAAAACAACTCCTACCTACCAAGATAAAGGTGCCTCCACAACACGTTCATGAATAATATTGTCAAGCTTTGGGTAAATAAAGAAATAATTGGCCAATCCTATATACGTACGTAAATCGATCTCTTTCCAAGCTAAGAGGCCCCTTGTATTACCGGGATTCAAACCCGTCATCAGCAACTATGCAGCTTCATAGATAGGGACGCAACTAACTAATACGTTCCTCTAGGCTAACTGCCCGTCGAAGACTAATTGGTAATTTTCATCAGTACATTTTAAGTTACCAAGCAGACAGACACTTCAACAACTGAGTCAATTTGCACTCCCGAGGAATTACGTAGCAACTTTGTATAATCCGTACATTCCGCATTTTAGAACGGCCAAATTGCCCGTACTTACGAAAACGCAATTCTGAGCCGGAGTGTCGGGTGCAAGTGTTAATGCTAATGATCTCCGGGGCTCGGCACTAAATCAACATCTCCGCTTGCCAGGCTCACTGTTCGCGGAAGGTAATTACGGTTTATGCTCATCACAGTTTGATGTGAGCATTCAGGTTGCGAGTAACGATAGCATAAGTCTCCGCTTTCAATTACTGCCGGGGATATTTACGGCTGGTTTAGCAGCCAGCAGCTTAAAGGCAGTGCCTTTTGAAGATCGCGTATTCTTAATGCTTTATTCTCTCGGGCATCGGTGTGCTGCTTAAGTAGTAAAAGGGCAGAGATGCTGTTGTGGGTGTTGTAGTTAGGTCGTTTCGGAGCGGGTGGGGTGTGGTAAGTGTGCATCTAACACCAGCGTCGCACGAGAGCGGGCGGCGGCGGCGGGCGCGGCGCGGCGCGGGCGCGCGACCGCCGCGACCTCGCCGCGGATGAATGCTGCTCGTCCGAACACACCTACTGGCGGCGATGGCGTTCCATGACAATTAGATTACATTAGAATTTAATTTTGATACTTTTGATATACATACACTTAACTAGTGGGAATTCATAGCTAGTATTTAACATACTCGTCACAGTCATCATCATTAATGTCTGCCAAACCAAAGGCGGAAAAAATATTTGACACACCTAACGGACCTGCAAATAGTGTCGTGTCAGATATTTCTGCGTACAACTAAACTAGGTTAATTTTGTAACAAAAATTCTAACTTTCAAATTAAAAGAAAAAAAATTGTGCTTCGAGTAGGATTTGAAACCTGCGACATCTGGCATACGAGGCCAATCGCTCTAGCCACTGCACTATCGGAACCAATCAAACACAACATTTAAAAAAAAAACCTTTTTATTTTAAATATAAATTATGTTAATTTTCCAATCCACCAAGGAAACGAAGAAAAACAATACGAGTAAGCTAAACGTTCCAAAACTCGACATGGGATTGAAAGTGCCATGCTGGAAATGAAATTTACTGACCTATAATGATGTTATTATTAAAAAAATTACTTTACTTTATATTTATTTATCTTACCACAACTAATTTTTTCATCTGCATTTCGTTTTAACCTAACTATCACATAATCAGTAGTTTCTTATATTAGAAAACCGTTTTGGTTAGTTCCTGGTGGATTTTTAGGTGATAATTTCGATCCATTAGATAAAAGTTTCTGGGTGACCGAGCTTTGTAATTAAATGTCCAATGTGTGTGTGTGTGTGTGTGTGTGTGTGTGTGTGTGTGTGGGTGTGTGTGTGTGTGTGTGTGTGTGTGTGTGTGTGTGTGTGTGTGTAATGTTGTTTTATAGGTCAGTAATACCCGAATTAATTGTTTTTTTGCTTAACATTTGTTTGGGTTTTCCGGAGAATAAGAGCTTTCCGAAGATAATACCTAGCTCATCGTCGTCGTAGTGTCGTCGATCGATTGTTCGTCTCCGAAACGCTTGCAAATTTAATTGAAATCGTTAGAGCCGTTTCTGAGATCACCGAAATATATATAAGTACAAAAATTGCTCCTTTAAAGATATTAAGAGTACTTGGGCGACCGAGCTATGCTCGGGTTTTCCCGGGGAATACGAGTTTTCTGGAAGATATTATTTTCTTTCCCGGAAACCCATATACTTATTGTAAATGTCATATAAATAGAACGGCTTTCGAGGATTTTTTGAGAGAAAATTACGAAGAAACAAATATGGGTAAATATACAAATGTGGCTCGTTTAACAGTAGAGGATAAAATGATAGCAATATGCGATTCCTGATGCGTACGAAAGAAATTCCGATTTGAGTTTGCCATTACCATCATGAATTCACCATACACACATCTTCTGACACAACAAACTGCACATAAATATCAGACAGTTCTAGGAATACAGTTGTTTCAGATATTTATGAGAAAGTGGTTCTGTTATAATATTATTTTAGGGGACCAAAGACAAGGAACGCATTCATATCATCATCCTCTCAAGCAGAATTAGAATACATAGGTAATTAGCAGCATTGACCAGTGCCCCCTGGGTCGGTGCGGTCGGCGCGCGCTGGGCGCGGGCGGCGCGTGCCTGGGAACCGGCGGCGCGCGCGCGTTCTCACGGCCTCGCTGACCTCCCCCCCACCGCGCCCCCCGCCCGGCCGGAGTCGTGCACCGAAACGCCTCCTCCACACACGACGAGACGCAAGCGACGGCCACCTCACCTTCACTTGTGACCTCTTGTCTAATCAGTCCTCGTGTGTAGGTAGCGTCCGTGTGGGTTTTGTTTGTACGCTGCTTCTAGAGTAGGAAGGCGGAGGTAGAATTTGTATTGTAGTTTTTTGAAGCGGCTAGTTACTAATACCCTTCACTGAGAGCGGGGTATTTTGACGAAGGGTTTTGTCCACAGAATGAAGACTTGTGTTCTCATGACATCGGAATTTCCTGCAGTAAAAACCTCAGTGGTATTCTAATTTGAAAATAATAATAATATTTATTGCCTCGCTATAGCATATATTTGTTTAATGTAACTTAT
The DNA here is from genome assembly GCA_905163555.1 of Notocelia uddmanniana. Classification (NCBI taxonomy): domain Eukaryota; kingdom Metazoa; phylum Arthropoda; class Insecta; order Lepidoptera; family Tortricidae; genus Notocelia; species Notocelia uddmanniana. The sequence continues at coordinate 28,818,609 of LR991062.1, read as the reverse complement.
CGTTGGTCTTCCTCTTCCTCGCTTGTCATGTCGTATAAGGAAATCAAGGAGGCGGCCCTAGATAGAGTCAGAAGGAGAGAGCGACGCCGACAAGAGTCTAAACTCTTAAATATGTGATGAACATATCTTGTTTTTGTAGGTGTAGAAATGGTTTTTAGAATATTTGAATTTCCACATCTTAATGTGGAAATGAGCTGCTGCATAGTTTGCCATAGATTATTTATCCTGTTAATGGAGCCTACTCAAACTTTGAGGTTAATTTGCCTTTTACGTTTCCAACATATAGGTTAAATCTAACAGTGCTCGTCACTAATTCCTTACTATCATAATTCATAACATGATGGCAATGGAGGTGACCAATCTTATCAAACTTTGGTCTGTTTAAATTACGTATAGAATTAATTACCTGCCATTTAAATACAGACCGAAGCCAAACCAAAAAGCGGCCAAGTACGTGTCGGCACGCGCAATGTGAGGTTCCGATTCCGAAGCTCCACCCGTGACATGTTTAGGACTTAAAATACACTTATATTTGCCATATATATGACAAATAAAACAACTCACTAGGTTTACCAATGGAAATTGTAGGAAAGACTGCTTTCCAAATAAATACATTTCTTATTAATTTTTTTTTATTTTATTTTGATTTGGTTTATTTTTTAAGTTGAGCTATTACTAGTCAATTAGTAATATACAACTGCTATGATTTATTTTACATACTAATAGGTATGTGAAAATATTCATAGCAGTATCAGTCAAGTCTCCCCTATGTCAGCCAATCGATTGCTAATAAGCAAATAATTGGCTGACATAGGGGGGACTTGACTCCGACAAAAATGTATCACAAGAGGATTCCTGAATCAAAAAATGGATAAAAATAAGATAACGGTACCCGACACGATGGGTTTTGCAACAAAAAATAACACTTCCACTTTACATGTCGAGGAGGTACTTACATAAAACAAGACTAATTAATTAAAAAAACTAAAAACGCCGACTGCGTTTCTGTGTAATTTGAATTTGGCGCCAAAAATCCGCCATTTTTTTATTTATTTTTATTTTGATATAAGTACCCAGTGTAACAGTAAATACCAATCTAACGACACCTCTCAAGCTAAAATCCAACGAGCCGTTCAGGCTGCAGCGTGCCAAACAATTATACATACATACTCTCGAAAAATATAACCCTCCTTCTGGCGCTGTCGGGTAAAAAAAAGTTAACCCCCGACGCAACGCAAAAGAGGGGTGTTATATGTTTAACGTGTGTACATGTGTGTCTCTCTGTGGCTATTTAACGGATGAACCGATTTGAGTGCGATTTTCTTAGATCGAAAGCAGGTTTTGTAACAATATTTCTTAGACATGTTTTATCAAAATCGGTTCAGCAGTTTTGAACTTTAAAATGAAAATGACGGGGATTTTTCACTTTTCTTAGTTGGTTATATATTTCAAGATTTTATGATAGCGTATAGTCCATGTGATCTAGACACGCTGCAGCGTGTCCAGCCAAGTTCACCCCAGGAACTGGCGGACAGCAGCCGTGTGCCAAGTCCGGCACTACATTGTTTACAGTAAAATTAATTTACTGCGGGTTAATGCATTTTGAGCCTTAACTTGGCAGTTTTCTATGCACTATGTTATGATACCATAAAAGCTGTTGGATATTTAAGAAAACTGCCAAGTTAAAGCTCAAAATGCCTTAAGCCGCAGTAAATTAGTTTTACTGTAACCAATGTAGTGCCGAACTTGCCACCATTTCAGAGAATCTACGGAACTTGGCACCCATTTAGATCTCAATTCTTTAGTCGGTGAAGATGACAACCAAGCATCGCATATTCTTAATATTGAACTTGGCTCCCATTTTTACATTTATGCGTTTAATGGGATTGTTAATTTAAGTATGCCTATGCTAAATTACAGCTTTTTAGTAGTAACGGTTACTGAGCTAAGCCGCGGACAGACGGACGGACGGACATGGCGAAAGTATAAAGTTTCCTTGTTCACTATGGAACCCTAAAAATTTTACTTCCACGTCCTCAACTTTCGGGAACAGAAGACAGAAGTGCCGCAGCGCGAAACATTATTTATGAAGGCGATGAAAAAACAAGGTACTACTTATACGCACTCTAACTTTAAGTAATATCGCAGAAATGATTTCTTCTTGTAAGTAACCTAAGAGAGTAAAAACGTAAATGCCCAGAAATACTTTTCTTGTAATAATAATCGCGCCGTAGACCGTTCAGGGCCCATTACATTACACCCAAGCATTTTAAACAACCTCAGACATCCTTGCACTCCAAAATAATGTTATGAAGTTTCCCACGGAGCTCAGGTGTGCATTATCCAAGTAATGGCTACAAGACACGGATAAAGTCACTATACAGAAGGTCGTATGCGCACTTAGAGTCCTGATGACGATAGGACGCTACTAGCTAAGGAGTTGGGGCTTTTTGTGCCCGGCAGCTCTCGAGTACATCATTATGAGCGCATGCTGCAGAAGCTGGTCTACGCATTGCTAACAAAACACGTAATTAAGCGTAAGATGGGAAAGGACTTCACTGGATTACAAAATAGGCGGCAGTTTTCCGCTGTGGCTAAGCTTTAGCCTGGGCCTTTTTATTAAGTGTACCTAATTAAGTACACCACGTTTAATAACATTTCTAGTACGTTAGTTTTCTTTGCTGATAATTAACAGACGTGGGAATTATACTGTGGGGAAAAAAGAGAATGTTTCATGACAAGACGTTGATAATTTACTATAAAAAATCGTTTATGGCAAAGGCTTATTCCAGGGTTGTGGACTATCTACCAGATAGAAATGCATGGCTCAAACCAGAAACCTAAATAGCATTAAGACTCATATTGTATATTTTCATTGTATCACGTCTATAGGAAATTAGTTAACACGGTTCTTGCAAGAAAGCATATCAAACGATTTAATTTATAGTCTAGTGGAAGTAATTTCCACTATTGTAATTACATACAAAATTATAAATAACCTAACCGCCTGCTGTCTACCTCTACCTACATATTACTGTTTTTTCTTTTTTCTGTTTGTAACGTTTCATTTGTGTGAGGTGTGCAATAAAGACTATTCGTATCGTATCGTATAAATACGCAAAGTGGACCCGCTTGTAGCTCAAGTATAATCATTGTAATATGCATATTTCGGGAGAAAATTACTGACTGTCGAGTTTGTTGTAAAGTTTCTTCTCGGTAGTGGTCGTCTTTTACAGAAACGCTAGTGCCATTGCGGCCTACTTACAGAATAAAGTTCATTTGGAAATCATTCAGGCGCAATCTTGATGTAACCTGTACAAATTCCAAAATTGATATGAACTTAAAATTAATAACAAAAGAATTCCTAATCCTAAAACACAATCATTTTTCTGCGCCTCAGGATATAATTATATAATTCCATAGTTGTAAATGTAGTTGCAAAAGAAAAAACGAGAAATCGCCATTGCTAATTGCTACATGGTAATTTTAAAATGATTCAGCATGACACACGACATTAATTAAAACAATTACGATTGCCCGCCATTTGAATACGAAATGCCAACCATAACATTAGATGAAACTCGTAAAAGTACTCGTGAGTGTCCAACAGCAAATGTGTTTATAAGTTAAGCGATATTGCAACAATATCGTAAGGCAGCGGAGACAAGTACGGGCCTTTATTGTGGCCGTAGGTAACAATAATGCTGCCGCGTCGTTACCGCGACGCGAGTTATCGGACGACGGCGACGCGACGTGAGCGCGGCGGGCCTATTCCCGCTACCATTACAGATACAGATGTCCGGAAAAATCTACTCCTTTTTGGCGAAAGCCGCGCGTTCTAGAGAAAATCTCATCTCCGTGATCGAAAAATAGGTAACATTAAGACTCAGTCCACAGGACGCTCAGTTCTCCACATAAACGTAGTTTCGCTCTCATTTTAAAAGGCCATGCTGGAATAACATGAAACTTTGTATACACAATGGGATCCGGCATATCTAGGTCAGAAATTAGTTTCTTTTTACATTATTATTGGTAAACGGGACTTAATCGCGTACAAAAATTAATCACCTGAGGTGTGCCCGAGTGAGTCAGCTCGTGACCACGGATGTTGCGATACATTCGAAACGTCGGGCATTTTTGCTGCAAGTTTAAATCAATATATTAGTTTCTTTCTTTTGAAAGGGAGAAAAAATACAGCGATTATTAAGGTTTTCATACCAAACGTAAAACTCAAAAACTCGCTATATTATTTTTCTATTTGCAACCGAAACTAATTTCCGACCTAGATATGGCGGCTTTCATTGTGTATTGCAAAGTTGTATGTTATTCCAGCATGCAGTTTTAAAATGAGAGCGAAACTACATTTGTATGGAGAACCGACCTTCCTGCGGACTCTAAAACATGTCATTATAATAATGCCCATGTCTATACGTAATATGTTTTCGATATTTTAAATTGTACAACAATAATTGGCTTTAAAGAAAACAGGTATGCGTCTTCAAGATATTTATGATGAGAGTCATGTATCTAATTAAATTACAAAACATGTCATTGATGCAAGCATGCGTAGGTCAGCATTGACTGAACAATTTCTGAAACGGAAAACAAGCGCACGGACTAATGAACCACGTCTTAGACTGTCTTAAGTCAAAATAATGCGCTACATTCTTTTAAACTAAGCTGAGATACGAGTATGTTACGATTCTTAGATATATACCTAACCTGTTTTGTTTCTAAGCATTCTTGGTTCACTATATGTATATGCTAAAAATAAGCAAGTGCGTTTGTTCGTGCAATATTAAACATTGTCTACAGGTATCTGCAAAACTTGCTACTGAAATAACTCGGTAAGCCGGCATCGACATCTTTGACTGTCTTCGAACACCATTAGTAACGATACCGACGTGGGTACCTTTTCCACTTATGTAGGTAACAAAGCTTTAAATCCTATCTATTACGGATGTTCTGCTATTGCAAGCCAGTTAACAGGTAATAAGCATGTAGAGCTGGATTCTCGAATAGGGTTGCCGCGGCGCGCACAAGGGTCCCGGCGCGGGACGCGAGATGCAATCTGCCTGCTTTATGGCCGCGCCGGCACGCTTTACGTTCTCCAGGCTTGATTATACTATAAAAATATTATGGCTTTACCCTACACTATGGGAATATGGGTTTTTATGTCAGGAAGAATGAATGAACGGTCGCTGATAGTTATATTCTTGCGTGGAATTCATCTTTGATATTTACTCTTAACGAGATAGGACCGACTATAGGCATATATTTGAATATTTTGAATGTATTGGGTTTCTAACGCCGAGAAGAAACCCAATGAGATAGTGAAATCGGAGGAGATACTTCTAGAACTGAACAGCTGCAGTAATTACGTTGTTGTATGTACTAATCTGAAAAAAAAAATGAAATACCTATCTAGAGTAAAGGTTTCCCGAAATGCTACACGTATTAAGTTTATAAAATAATTCCCGCTTAGTCAATAAAGGGTCGGCAACGCACTTGATTCGTCTAGAGTCGGAAGTGTCCATAGGCTACGGTGTCTGCTTATATACCCTCAGACAGACCGTAAGCTTGTTGCCACCGTCGTTATATATAAAAATCCTTGCTTTTGTCTCCTAAGTATGCACACTAAAGCGACTTCCTCGGGGCGGGAGCGATATGTGACAGGTACTTTGTTCTTTGACGTAGTTTTACTGAGATGTGAGATTTCCTCACTTGACGGAATACTGTCAGTAATACGTTTGCGCAGTAGTAATACCATGCGCAGAAGTGGGGCAGTACTGCATTGATATCGGTTGACACTGACAGCTGACAGTTTTCTCATATCGTACCGCCTCCGCATCGACAAATCAGGAAGGCGCCTTAGGTACCCTTTTCTACTGCATTGTATAATGTATTCAAGACGTGGGATTTACTCGTACATTAAGGCGATGTCACGGCGCAAGACCGGCGCAGTAATTTGAGGCATGAGGCAGCGCGGGCGCGGCACGTCCGCCTTGTCTTCATCTGCATCACTGCACATGATTGCAACTCAACCGTACAGTCACAAGTAACTATGAACCTCATGTGTCGAGTGCGTAGATACGACCTTTTTGATCAGAACGACAGATGTCGCATCTCCTGCGCATCTCATTTTATTGCGGAGCGATGGCGGAGCGACGTAAAACACGCTGCGCCTAACTCGTGTTTATCTTGAAGCCGGTTACACAATTACAGGTAGATTTACATGCAGATTTATTGAGCCATAATCCAAGTAGTTTTGTATTATTCCACAGCTTTCGCCTTGATTTTATGTCAATTTCCTTACGTCCATTCCGTGTATACATAGGTATTCAAACACGTTAATCCCCCTCTCATTCAAACGTTTTCGCCACGGGAATGAAAGAAGAAAAAAAAACATTTATTTAAGACAAATACAGATAATACAGAGAAATAGTAATTAAATATAACACGAACACTGTTTGTCAGAAAAGGGCCACAGCTCAGCATGAATCTGGAAAACCTTGAATGTTACAATTTTCTTGGAAGAAATTGCAAATGGAAGATTTTGGTTTAATGATTATTCATTTGATATTTACCTGTAGCTTTTTGGTGAAGGAAAACATCGTGAGGAAGGTCTAATCTCAACTAGTTTTCCCTCGGAGTTGGAAGGTCAAATGGCAGTCGATTACTTAAAACTAGTGCCTAGCGCTCTCTGCTCTTGGGGTTAAGAGCCAACACGGACCTCGGGCTAGTTTTATAGCACGTCGGTGGCAAACAAGCGTACGGCCCGCCTGACGGTAAGCGGTCACCGCAGCCTATGGACGTCTGCAACTCCAGGGGTGTCACATACGCATTGCCGACCCTTTGAAAATGTATACAATCCATTCTTGACTACACTCACATACATGTAGTCCCTCGAAAAAACCTCGGCAGGTAGCTCATCCCACAACCGGAGCGTCCGAGGGAGGAAATTCCTCTGAAACTGTACCGTACGCGACCATTTAGGTTCTAAGGTGTGAGGATGCCCTGCCGATGGGGAGCGGTGAGGTGGTAGAAAGCGGCCGTGGGCAACATGTCCAACAGTTCTTCGGAGCACAACCCATTATACAATTACAACTTAAAGGTTTAATATCGCTTGAACTGTTAAGTTTAACCGAACGCGTATCGTTAATTTATCGCAAATTAGCCCGAGGTCCATTTTGGCAACCGGAAAACCTCTATGCTATGGTAATGATGACCTAAATAAACCCACATAATAGCATGAGATGGGTACATTGCATAATAAACCTTAGACGTAACACATAAAACACATTCAACAGAGTTCACATCGTCATCATCATCATATCAGCCGAAGGACGTCCACTACTGGACAAAGGCCTCCCACAATTCATGGGTGGTAAATGCCATAATCACCACGCTTGGCATGCGGGTTGGCGATCGGGTATCTCCACCGCAATCCAGGGATTTTGCTGCCCATCCCAACAGTGGTCTCTCAGGGTCCCATAAGTTCACATAACGTCTATCTATTCAATAAACCACTTTGATGGAACTGTACACTTCGATGATGCCTTCTTATGGCATTAAGTCTGCCCTTTATACCTACGTATTTCAAGAATATGCAACAATACAAGAATTGTGCTAAATATAAAGGTTAAATAAATAAATAAATGATGGGACTGTACTGTAGACTTCGGCCACCTTTGGCACATGACTCAAGAAAACTTTTATTATTATAGGTGGTAGGTTTTTCCAAGACAGGTAGGTTGAGTCTAAACTAAAGTATCCCGGTGTTATGTTAGTCGTGTCACGTGGCAGGCTCGTGCAAGGTCGTAAATAAACGCCAGGCTCAAATTAAGTGAGACAAGTCCGCAAAAACGGTCTACCTGCGCGCGCGCCGACGGCGTCGCCGCAAAGGACGCCGCGGCTTCGGCGCGTCCTCCCGACAGAGATAAAACATCACACCCACACCAAGAAGGAAAGGAACGCATCTAAATCCTTTCTAAACTGAGGGTAAAATGTCAAAGGCGGTCGGCAGTGGCCGAACAAGTTATTTAAATTTCGATGGTTGTCTGGAGACCGCTATATAGGACCCGAGCGCAAAGTAGCCACGGCCGCTGCAATCTGAGTTATTGGCGTTTTTTTTTTCATATTTTTTGTCAATATTCGTGTGATTATGAGGCGACGAAAATAAAGAAAAAGCAACATGCGAATATTACGTACGTGGTCAATTTTGCATGTAACCAATAAAGTAATCATCGGGTTGGACCGACCAATTACGCCGCGGCAGACTCTTTCGTTGGCGAACGAAAATTAAAATTTAATTGATGGCAGCCGTGCCGCTGCCTGTGGAGCCCGTAACTCGCGGCCGCGGTGGCTCATTGCGTTTATGCAAAATAGATGGTAATTCAATTTGCGCTTTAAAGCCACCACAGCTGTAGGAGCAATATATTATGCTGTCCGCGGTGACACACTCCAGATACTAATTCAAGTCGACCGTTCGATGCGAGAAACGTTCGCTATTTAGGAGGATTCCCGGCTTACGATAAGCGTCTAAAATTGTGCATGTCCTGTAAATGGTCGCGCAAATGAGACTTATCAAGCGGACTCGGTGACAATGATTGACTTTTAAATGGCTGCGGGCAGTGCAGCGCGTCGTTTCCCCGCGAGGAGTCTCGGCTCGAGCGGGCCGCGGCATCCCGTGTCGCCCCCGTCTGTACTCAATTACTCATAGTCGACTTAAAAAGCGTACTGACACGTCGGTTTTTTTACCGAAAGAGGATCGTTTCGTTCCATTTTCACAAAGAGTCTCTGGTTAAGGCAATTTGTTTTGGATTGTGCGGCGCAGATGAATGGGGCGGCGGTATGCGGCGAGCGCGCCGCGCATACAGATGAGCCTCTACCGTCTTTAGGAAGCCAATTATTTCTTCCTTTCCTATTGCCGTTTCAAGTTTTTTCCTTAATGAATTAAATATTAGAGTAGCGGTAAAATGTTATAGAGTAGTGTTGCGCAAACTTGTGATGATAGATGTCTGTTGGGGTTATTGATGAGGCCGCTTGGACCGGCCCAGATTCCTGTCGGGAGCACCTGTGTTTGACAAATCTGTGAGCCTTCCTCGGCCCGCTGTTCGGCGGCGGAGACAAATGTCGCGGAATCTATTTAAAGTTCTGCATACATGCTTAATGGTTCGCTCTTACGTAGTAAATTATGAATTATGGAGGTTTTCCGCTTGCGAAAGCAACGCGAACTCCGTAACATAAATGTTTTATTTATAGTAAATTACATTAGCTCCTTACGTATTTATAACGTCTACATAAAATATACGTATGTCTAAGTTAAAACAAAGCGCAGTATGCAGGTTCTGCCTAGAGTCGGAGGAGACAGCTATTCACATCCTCTGCTCGTGTGGACCACTTATGCGCAAAAGAAGTATCTACCTCGGGAGGCACATCATGCAACCAGAGGAGATACTTACAACAAATTGCAGCCCAAAGAGTCTGGAAATTCTTGGAAGCAGTGGGTATAAGCAACGAACTATAAGGGCTGCCACAATAGATCAACTACTGAACGAAGCGGCATAAAATGGCCCACAACAAACCAAGAATAAATATGTCTAAGTTATAGGTAAATTTGGCATGTAGGTAGGCATGTAGTTAATTTTGAAACGAGCACGCATTAAATCTTGATCGAATTTTTTGCAAGTACAATATTGTTCATTTTGCTCGAATCTTGGTATCCTTGATAATACGTATTAAAAACTCATTTCAAAAAACTACACCCTAATATATTTTAAAACGATCCATAAATAAATATAAACGATATGTATTGCATTTTAATAATAGGCTAAGTAACTGCGGACCCTGCACTCATGATTACAATATGCAATTTAGTCTCATTGCGTATCAGAGTATTTAATGCGCCAGTCATGAGGTGAAAAATAAGAGCCCGAAGTTCAGAAATCGATTAAGGGAGACATGATTAACGGTCGGCTTTTGTAGTTTATTGTACTTTTTGCAGTTGTTGGTGCGCCCGCGCCGCGACAAGCGGCTTATGTTAAAATGTTTGCATACTCCGCAATAAAGCAATCGTCCGGTAAATAATTACATTATCGCTGCTCTTCTGTGATCCGCGACCGTTGACGCTCGGATTATGAACATGCAGTATGCAAACAAATGCAATACGCGCTTCCTCGCGCCGGCAAGTCTAAATATCGAATCAGAAGGAGCGCGCACGATTATTGCCAAACCGATTCTTTCTCTATACCACGTCGGTGGCAAACAAGCGTACGGCCCGCCAGATGGTAAGCGTTCACCGCAGCCTATGGACGCCTGCAACTCCAGGGGTGTCACATGCGCGTTGCTGATCCTTCAAAAATAATAGGACCCTTTAATTTTAATAGATATGTATTCACATGAAAAACGTTTCCAACCAATATTTTTTATTGTAAATTCCCATTTTTAATGGAACGTCACTTTTTTGCATAGTAAAAATTGTATGAAATTTCAAAAGTTGTATTATATTATTAAGTTTAGTCAAATAGACCCCGAAAATATGCAACAAACAAACAAACCTATCTCGCAGGGCTGAAGTCGCACTGTTCCATTCCATTATGTTACGAAATATTATTAGCAAAATGGTTATACGTAGCAGTAGGTAAAAGCTCCTATAAAAATTGGAGGACATGAGTGCATATTGTTTGTATGATGTGTTGGTGTACAGTCGACATTAAAGAAATGTCGCATTGAAGATATTTCGCTTAAAATGAAAATATGCGTTGAGCATTGTTTTCCTTTATGTGAATTAAATGACTGGTTCTAGAAATATTCATGCATTTTCTGATAATAACCTCAATTAGTGATCCAAGTCTTCTCGGAAGTGACCAGGCATGCTGCGTGTGTCAGATTAATAGTTACTTACATTGATCAAAAATGCTAATACGTTAAAAACTACTTGAATTTAAGTACTAATATCATAATATTGTAAAAGATTGATATTGGAATACATCTGGAATGCTCCCTAGGTATTATCTCGTTATAGGTGATACCTTCGAAAGCCATAAAAGGAAACTCTTAATGAACTACCTCGCTGACCCTTTTGAGGATCACTAATAATAAAATGAGAAAACTGTTATTGTTATTTTTTTATTTAACAAGGGTTGCCTGAATTATAACAGGGGTATACAGGTACTAACTTGCATTGCGTAATCTTAAATAGTATCGGTCTTGTATATACCTGGTTTATAACAATAATTGTATCCGTGTTTTACGTAATACCATATTTAATTAACCTCTTGAACTTGATCATGAGGAAATCCACGAACATATAATGAAATAAACCGGGTACATACGTATTGAAAGTAACAAGCAAAATAGATCATAAGTATACAGCAATCTTAAGCGAATCACTAGGAATTCAGCAGTGTGCCACGTGGTACCAATACAGAACATGGACATAAAGGACTCCTTTAAGATATAATTTAATAAATCGGGTAGATATATATTAGAATACAAGCTAAATAGATAATAAAATATTCTGCAATTTTTGGCAAATCATTAGGAATAAGCAGTATGCCACGTGGTACCATGTAGATAAATTAATTTCACTTAACTTCACACTAAAATTAATAAAATATTATACATTATACGTTATAGGACAATAATTCAAAAAGCAATAGAAGCAACATCATACCTGTTGTTAACTCGTTGCTGGTCTTCAACTGAATGTGTCTGTAAACTGGGCTCCACCCCTTTTTATAGCAACAGAACAAAGAACAGCCAGGATGTCCGTCAATACAATTTCATTTTAAAATATTTCGCACTTAAAATAAATCTTTAATTATAGTTCATTGTTGTAAAAATACAGAATAACGTACAATTTATATTAGAGTAAATTAACAACAGCTAAATGTTTCATTGATACAAGTTGCGTTAAAAATAAGAATCACTGCACCTACTAGTGTAAGTAATAGTAGCAATTAAATGAAATGCAATTTGCATAATAATTTCGAGTGAAAATATAGAAAGTAATTATTTATTTATTTTATATAGAAAACTCCCGTATTAAATATAATGAAACGAGGGTAGATTCTCGCCGCCGCCGCCTCCACCCGCGCCGAGCAACCGAGCGGACAGGGCACGGGCACGCAGTGCTAAGAAAACCGCCGCCGCGATAGGTGCTCATGATTAAGGACCGCGAACCGGTCTGAAACATGTCGAGCGATATTCGACCTTTAAGACGTGAGTGACCCATTTCATTATATTTATTTATTTATTCATGAACTTCACTGACGCTATACATATAATCATAAACTAAAAATAGTGTGGCTATTGAAAGTAAAGTCGGGAAAAGTATTTATAAATTTATATTTGCAGTTGTGGGTAGATTTGATTAAAATGAGAAATAGAATCTAATATTAACGTAAGTGTAACTAACACGGCTATATACTAACACGTGCATGAAACGCAGTCCATACGAGCCACGTCGTTGGCCATAACGCATATATTCTCATTCAGGTGCACTGTCAACTCATATAATAGCGGGACATATTTCGTATGGCCACAATATAATGGCACAGTGCGACTTCAGCGCTGCGAGATTAATGCCGTCTCTTACTAATGACACTTGCCTTTTACAAAAATGGCCGCCGGCGATTGAGACATCGTATTCCGTTTCGAAATAATAAAACATCCACAACAGATATTTTGGTCCGAAGGGCATAGAGTGCCGGCAGCGCTTTGTTTTTAATTACAACATGTAGGAGTGTAATTTTTAATAATAATTCATAAGGACGAGCAAAACTATCTACCGGGTTGGGTCGGTATGCTGTAATAGTACATTACTACAGAGGCCGGGATGAAAGGGGTTGCCGGCCGAAGACATATATACGGCCGAGAGAAGCGAGGCTTGATAGGTCTGAGGCGGGCATCCCCATATTTCCGGCCGAGGTATGTATAGTGCTTTTCTCAAACATGCAATGAAATGAACAACAAATAAAATTCAAAGTTTTATTTTTAATGCGCATAGTGCCAGAATGTCATGATGCCTGTGCCACAAATTTATGTGGAATGGAAATTAAAAAAGAAGACTTTGCCGGCCTAGGCCTGCAAGATTTGTATGAAATTCCATTAACTACCTCTTGTCCTAGCCGCACCTGAAACGTCATACTTCGCAGCCTATTATAAGGAACATAACATCAATATTTCATTACTTGTTTGAGAAAAGAAACAATTCACCATTATATTTCTGAATAAGGAAAAGAAAAATCACCAAGTCTTCGATTCGTCGCCTACCTACCTTATAGATAATTAAATATTGTTGTTCAATACAAGAATAAGATGTTTATATTTCGATCTATTTTCTTGAATAATAATTTCTGGTCATTCCTAAGTACCTAATACACGGATAAGAAATATATGTATTTCAACCGAGTTTTATACTACTTATTTATATTTAGACTTAGGTGGTTTATCTATCCTTTATTTTGAAATAAATACTTTCTAGAACTGTATGTATACCTGTGCAAAACATATTAAGTAACGGTGCCACACTCTCAAAATAAACTCAGCAGCTGCCCGATGATATGTTTACATATGCAATCGCTTAATTGAAAATATCAACAAACATTACTAAAAATCCGCTAAAGATAATTCATGCGCGGCGCGTCCCGCCCACCGTTGCGATTTAATTACAAAATCAATAATCGAATTGCGCGCCTGTTAATTGATTGTCTCGATATGACGCCGTTATCGCGACGCGTGCATCGCCATGCAAATATACATTCGATATCAATACGGCCAGGGTTGCCAACATGCCGTGTGGGACAGGTATAATTTGACCGTGCGAGTTTGGGAATAAAACCGGTGTCAATTCATAAACGTCTACGCAAGTTGATACCAAATGTCATCTCCATCCCCATTCAATTATAAATAGATAATGACTGTTGTGCTGCTCACCAGTCTGGAATCTGTTGAGCTGATTGGCCGAATCACATGAACATCACTGACTTTTGTCTAAACGGTTTTACAATGTAAGTAAATTAGATACGTCAACTACTTACTCGTTGAGAGGTTTCCAGATTCCAATGACCCCGAACACAACGGATTTATCATGTATAGTGTATAAATAGAACTATCAAATTCCACTCCTGTGTGTGTTACAGTGCTGCTTCATCTTTTAGGCCCTTGAGCAACTGCTCTTGTCAAGAAATTGAAAGACGCCACTACGTAAAATACTTAGGTATTCTTTTTGACCAATATCTCTCCTTCAAGCAACACCTGTCCGCGCTTGCCGCCAGAGTTAGGAAGCTGATTTACGTGATGAAGCGAATTCGTGACTGCGCTGACCTAGTTGTTCTCCGCCTAGTATATCATGCCCTATGTCAATCTATCCTACAGTATGGAGTGGCAGTCTGGGGCAGTGCTGCCAAGTGCTTCATGCTCGAGGTGGAGCGTGCACAGAGGGCGGTTATAAAGGTAATGCTGAAAAAACCGTTTCGATACCCCACAGACACGCTATACTGCGAATGTAAACTACTGCGAGTGAGACAGCTTTACATTGTGAAAGCAGTTTCCCGGACCCATACATGCCTGTTGAAATCGCCAAATTACAAGGAGCTTTTGAACAAGCGTATTTTCAAGGCGCCTCTGCCGCCACTTACATCAGCGATGGCCAGGAAAAGTCCTGCTTTTTCTCATCCTCACACCTACAATGACATTTGCAATCATCTTAATATTAAAACGTTACCCGTGGTTAAAGCCAAATGTGTAGTGAAGAATTGGTTGCTAACGCTTTCATATCCTTTGACTGAAAACCTAATATAACCAAACCGACACTGTTGTACTCTTGTGGAAATCTCACACACACACACACACACACACACACACACACACACACACACACACACACACACACATATATATACACACACACACACACACACACACACACACGCACACACACAAATAGTAATTTTAGTTTTGAATTGTAATGTTATGTAAAATATTCTTATATTAATTTTACTTTTATAGAAATAAAATTGTAATATTTGAAGTAATTGTGTTAAATCGCACTCGCAGGCGGCCAAGATTCAGGCTCAGCCTAGTTTGGCGTCTGACGGATATAACGTATAATAATATGATATAAATGTATTTTGGTTAAATAAATGATTTATTATTATTATTATTATAGTATAGGTAGTTTAGGAATACTATGGCCACCTTCTGTCTCCATTATCAGAGCAGTTCGCTGGTGTCATAATATTGCATTGTCACCGAACTTTCACAAGTAGGTGTATGCCAAATTTCACCAGTAGGTGTATGTCAATCGGATACCTGCAAGTGGCTGGAAAAAAGTTTGCAAATTATGAACGACAATTATGGACGATTCACACCAAACGGCCGGGGTCGGCGCGCACGCCACCAGGGGGCCAATTCTCGGGTTCAATCGAGATGATCTCTATTCGAGATTCCATACAAGTGACTCTACCATTCTATACAATGTCACGATAGACATGCATCTCGCTCGGACCGAGAATTGGCCCCCTGAGTAAAAGGAATTCGAACCCTCCATACAGAAGCTAGACTTCGTATCCAACCGGCGGCAGCCGATCGGAGCTGACTGGCTGCCCGAAACCCATTTAAATATGAAATCTAACTTCTGTATGGAGGGTTCGAATTCCTTTGATTCTAGTGGGGTGCGCGCCGGCTCCAGCCGTTCGGTGAGAATCGTCCATTAAAGCTACAAGCTTAAATGGGTCTATCATTTCCCAGCAACCCTACACATAGTCCATGCATGGTATCGAGAGCGCAGGCTGGAATCAATTCAAGTGCGACAGGCTGTGCGCGCGCGCGTGCGGGGACGCCATCAGTTACGGCGCACGCATCACTTGCTCGAGCGGCACGGCACACCCTGCGCCTGCGACTCGCAACCTGCACACTCACCATCCACCACTATATCTTGACGCTAGAGATTAATAACAACTGTGCGTGATCACAGGCCAAAGTTATACTGGTTATAATAATAGTCGTTGTCGGTAGTGAATAGCCCTGTGCCTAACTGGGGCCACAAACTGTAGCTATAATGACAGGAGTTACATTACTTAATACTCACTGCAGTTAGCAGAAAATATGTGTATAGCAATGCAGATCAAGTTACAGAGCGAGATTCATTTACATTTATACCTACAAATATCTTAGCTTTATTTAGACTAACTACCATTTTCGAAGTACAGTAAAGCACTTTTGGATCTTAGCAAAAGAGTTAACTAACTTTTGCTCTTCACTGTACATATTAGTATAGGTATCTTCTCGAAGATCTCACGGTTCTAAATTCATAAATAGGTACTTATTGCAAACTGATGCTAAAAATAAATCGATGTTGTGTACGCAAATTCTAATCCAAGATATTAATCCGAATTTAAGAGGGCGCAGTACGCTCGGTTCTCCACACAAACGTATTACGCTCTCATTTTAAAACGCCATGCTAGAATAATATGAAACTTTGTATACACGATGGAATCTGGCATATCTAGGTCGGAAATTAGTTTCTGTTGCTTGAAATTATAATGGAGAAAAAACGCAGCGGTTTTTTGAGTTTTATGAAAACCTTAATAATCCCATTGTGTATACAAAGTTTCATGTTATTCTAGCATGGCGTTTTAAAATGAGAGCGTAAATACGTTTGTATGGATGAGAACCGAGCGTACTGCGCACTCTTAAAAAAAATTGTAAAAATAATGTGTGTATGTGTGTGTGTGTGTGATGTGTAATGTGTTAGTTTTTACTTTTAAGCGAGTAGCCTGCCTAATGCGCAGGAGTCCTACCTACATCACAGCTCCTACTCCTTCGGTATCCATCCAATATCCATCATCATTCGCTTGCCCTTTGCCCATTCACCTAGGGTCAGCGTCAGCGCAAGTTTTTATCTTTCATACCTCTCCATCACCCGTCATCTCGTCACTCACATCCTTCCTCTTCGTATCGTCCCTCGCGCAATCCATCACCCTTTCCAAGGAAAGGGCGCAAGGCAGGCCAAGGCCTACCCCTTCTTATACAACCCTACTCGTGTGTATGTACATAGGTACGAGTATCAACATCAAGCAGTCTGCAGCGTAAAAACGTTTCACACTCCGGCCTAACGATTTGGAAGACGGAACAAGCATGCAAATCTTCGAAATAAACATCTTCAAAAAAAAAACAAATTGACCCCGAATCTTTGTTATGTATTTTATTTACATTCTTCAATTAAATTTTATCTGTAAATTGCCCGGGAATCACGAGGTTAGTTTTTCAAGCTAGGGTAGCAAGCTAGTTTTTTACTAAACTCTCCTGGGTTCCTTTTTTTTTTATACCACGTCGGTGGCAAACAAGCGTACGGCCCGCCTGATGATAAGCGGTCACCGCAGCCTATGGACGCCTGCAACTCCTAGGGGTGTCACATGCGCATTGCCGACCCTTTAAGAATTTATACACTCCTTTCTTGAAGAACCCCATACTGTAGTCCGTCGGGAAAACCTCGGCAGGGAGCTCATTCCACAATCGGAGCATCCGAGGGAGGAAATTCCTCAGAAACCGTACCGTACGGTACGCGACCATTTAGGTTCTAAGGTGTGAGGATGAATGCCCTGCCGACGGCGAGCGGTGCGATGGTAGAAAGCGGCCGTAGGCATCATGTCGAACAGTTCTTCGGAGCACAACCCATTATATAAGCGATAGAACACGCACAAGGAGGCAAAATTTCTCCTTAAACTCAATATCGCTCGTGAGCTTGGGATCGTCCACGATTCGCACAGCACGTCTCTGAAGCGAGTCAAAAGGCCCAAGCTGGTATCCAGGTGCTCCCACCGAGAGGTGACAGCAATACTCCATATGGGGACGGACTTGCGACTTGTATAAAAGAAGTTTCTGTCCCGGGGTGAAGTATCGCTTCGCTCTATTGAGCACACCTAGCTTTTTAGATGCCAGCTGGGCTTTGCCTTCTAAATGGCTCCGAAACTGGACGTCGCTGGAAATATCGACACCAAGGATCCCAATAGTCTCTGAGATGGAGAGGGTTGCGTCTTGGAACCGCGGGGCTACAGTGAATGGGGTTTTTTTAGCAGTGAACGCGCATACTTGTGTCTTGGTGGGGTTGAACTGGACCAGATTATCCTGGCCCCACTCAGAGACTCTGACTAGAATGCTCTCAATTTCGGACACAAGTTGTTCGCGACTCTCTAACACACAGGAACGAGGAATGTTGGCACGGCCCGTGTAATAAGCATCCCCGGTGCTGTCATCCGCATAACAATGGATGCCGTCAATAGATAGCATGTCATTGATATGCAGCAAAAACAGCTTCTGGATAGTACGGAGCCTTGTGGGACGCCAGCGTTAATGTCCATGCTTTTGGAGCAACTGCCATCTACTACGGCTCTAATGCATCTGCCGGACAGAAAGCTGGCAACCCACTTGCACAAACCCTCGGACAGTCCATAGAGTGGTAGCTTCGACAGAAGACCTCGGTGCCAGACCCGATCGAACGCCTTCGCTATGTCCAAGCTGACCGCTAAAGCCTCACCTTGACTCTCAATGTCAGAAGCCCACCGGTGAGTAAGATACACTAGAAGGTCACCAGTCGAGCGACCGTGGCGAAAGCCATACTGACGGTCGGTGATCAAATCGTGTTCATCTAGGTCTTGCTGACCTAGCTTGGAGCATGCTAGTTCTGTTTACATGATGCTTCTATTTTTTAAGCTAGTATTTACTGGAGTGATGAGGTGACCATACGTCCAACTGTTTACTAGCCAACTGCAAAATAGCTTCGCCGGTCACATGAAGCTAGTAAACAAGCCAGGATAGTAAAATCAGTGGTGGGGGGACGCTACTAGCCTGAAAATTTATTTATTTATTTTATTTGGCTCACCAACAATTGTTTAAACTAATACATTTAATAATGATACAATTACATTTAGTAGGTACATGCTAAGTGTAACAATCAATTAAAGGTAAACACCGCGTGCATTTAAAAAATTGTGAACTTTTAAACTACCTAAATTTTACTATGTTCTTAATCATAAACTTTGAATTTTTGCGCATTTGTTACTTAATACTTATTAGGTTGTTATTATTAAAGTAAACAATCGTAAATACTTTTCTTAAATCTAAAAACTGAGTCAAAGTGTACATCTATGACGTGACTGCAGCTGTTAATTATTTTGCACAATCTTGGGATAGAACTCCATCCTATTAAAAACTGTCCTGGCTTGTAAACTAGCTTACCAGCTTAGAAATAAAGATAGTTTTGTCTACACAAAGCCAGAAGTACTAGCTTGCTAGCTTACTAACACTAGCTTGCTATCCTAGCTTGAAAAACTAGCCTCGTGAACCCCGTGCATAACATCAATAGTATATATCCAGCCCTTTCTCTTTTCTTAACTGCAGAGCTTAATAAACCTGATACAGTCCTGAAACTTGCGTTAAACCTTTTTTGTCGTCGTTTTGACCTAAGGAGCCTGTTCTCGGTACAAAAAGTTATCAACCAGTTATCTGTAGTGGTCATTAAAATCACATCAGCGTCCAATAAATTATTTTATTAAATGTCGATTCACACCTATGGCGAGCGTGTCTAATGGAGGTCTTGCTCCGGCGCATAGTTTATGATTTGCATCGGCAGGTATTCGTATACGTGTATGTAGTCATGTTAATACCTAGCCCTATTTTTCTGTTACGTATTTTTAGCATCTTTGCTCAAACAAAAATATCCAAGAGACATTACAAATTAATCTTCGCGGCATTGTAACCAAAATAGTTTAGATAAACCTTTATGAATAGAGGAATTAAACTTTAGCATACCTGCAGGGTGATTGCGGAACTTATAGAACGCCCGTTGAGAATTTCCCAATCGTATCTTTTTAGTATGACAGTTTGATATGTTCTAACGAGTGTTTTAAAAGTTATGCGAACACCTTGCCGTTTTAAATAATTTTAGATTGTAAGTTTGTTCCTTTATCCGTATGATAGGACTGATAGCTTATTAAACTTTTATAAAAGGAGCTAATAACCGTAAGTTCACGCCCACTTCTATGACTAACTCAGCGGAAAATTCCAGACTCCTGATTTTATTACATACACCGTAAAAATTACAAGCGATAAATCTAAGGAGATTAGTATCGACGCTTTACAAAAATCTACCACAGACTCCGAAGGTTGCTTATATCAGATGGATGTAGAGGACATTAGATCATTCGGTTTTGAGGCATTTCATTGTTACAAGCATCAATTATCGGGTTACACGGGCTTAATGCGTGTTATCGAATAATTACAACTAGGATGTAAGTATCCTATAAAACGTACAAGATTAATATTGTTAAGGATCACTAATTTGGACAGATAAGATCGGGGTGATAGATTGATGGATGGTTCATTTTTATTTTACTTTGTATTTTAATGAACAGCGGCCGAAAGGAGGTAATGAGCTGGGGAGTTGTAATAACTATGTAAGAAAGCATTAATTTTGAAATATAGATGATTACTTGCCGTCATTATTGATCCGTATTGAGATCATGATGTATCATTTTGAGCGTCAAGTGCCGAAGGAATTGGCTATGTGCACGTCTGAAACGTCAAACGTCAAAGGTCCCGAGACAATGTCAAAATTTAGAGATGTCAAATAATGACACATGAATATTTTATTTACTTTAGTAAACGAGATAGACCCCGTATTGGAAATTTTACTGAAATAAATAAGAGAATAAATAAATACATACAAACGAAACGAATCGTAGGAAACCGTTAAGAAACCAATAGAAAACGTGAAAGTAAATTTGACAGTGGTCCCCGGTAAGTACACATTTCTGCCATGGTGTGCGCTACGATCGCCTAGCTTACCCCCACCACCTACTTCGCACATAGCCAATACGCCGTGTCCTGACGCCAGAGCTATAAAATAAAGTTAAGATAATAATGCCAAACCATCATAAAGGGTTCTAGGAGTGATATTTCATAATATATATAGTTTTTGAACGTACGTCAAGTGACTTCGGTGGCGTCGTACCGCAAGAATATAATAAGAATTTGTTGCGATACTTAGCGATTATTCCTTATTCCAATGATAACAGCCATTATATACACCTACACACCAGGCTGTAGTGTTCACGTTCTGAGGGACGACTATATCAGTGTAATAAGTGAAGAAGCAGTCCATCTTTAACATTCATACAACACGTTTTAAGCCTCTATAGATGGAAACTTTACAGTTGGCCACAGGTAGTCGTTTCTTGTATCATGTGTCCAAGAATGCATTCAGCATGTCATAAAAAATGACCATATTAATACTCGCATATGCGTACAAGCCATCACGATTAACAGCGGCGTCGCGCCCCGTCTTATTTGCATACGCACGTAATAACTGCGTCATTAGGGAACTAGCGCCTGCCTTAATACGGACCATTCATCCTCAGACAATAATACTTAAAGGTATTAGGTATTACATGTAAAGTATAGTCAACAGCAAAAATTGATGATCATTTTAGTACCTTGTCACTTTCCCTACTTCCACGCATCTCGAATGTCGCAGTATGGTTACGTTAGTGTGACAAAGTACTAAAATGATCATCTACAGTTGCTGTTGACTGTAAAAAGAGTGCACCTATCGGTATTTAAATAAGCGTAAGATCGGTGTCCTGTGCCCTAAACTAGGTAAACCTGTCTTACAGGGAACAGGGTATTCTGATGCTCATTTTTAAGATCGCTAAATGCTACATTCATACCTACTTGATGCAAAAGCGAAATACACTTAGTAATGGCTTTACCACCACCACATCAGCCCTGGGACCTCCACTGCTGGACATAGGCCTCCCCCAATTTCATGGGGGGTAAATGCCATAATCGCCACGCTTGGCATGCGGGTTGGCGATCGCAGTATCTCCACCGCACTCTGGGAATGCTGCTGCCCATTCCCCGGTGGTCTTGGTCGTAGTTTAAGGACATATTATACCCGGATCCAGTAATGGCTTTAAATTTAAGAAATTAAGATAGACATCTCGGTTTAATAAAGATCCGCGAGGCCTTGCTTATGTCGGTAACTTGTCAAAAAAGCAGCACACAAAAAAATATAAAAAGATGTATAGTACTTTTTTTTTTTTTTTGTTAATGGGATTACGTTTGACCTTAGTCTAACCTGATGGAAAGTTAAGACAAAGTCTAAGATGGAACACGCTCACCCAGAAGATGCCTATTCACTCTTACCTTGAACACATCGAGGTCATATGCTTCTGGAAATACAGACGCCGGAAGAGAATTCCAGACTGAAGCAGTGCGAATCAGAAATGATTTGTTAAACCGCGAGGTGCGGCATGGAGGGAATTCGACTACATGTGGGTGAAATCCCATACGGCGCCTAGTACTCCGATAAAGAAAAGTCGAAGGGGGGATAAGGTCATGGAGCTCAGCAGCACACTCTCCAAAATACAACCTATAGAAAATTGCCAGACAGGCGACCCTCCGCCGATGCTCCAAACTTTGGAGTTTGGTTCCAACGAGCGCAACGTCGCCTATCAGTCTCCTGGCTCTCCGGTCCACCGAGTCCAAAGCACCCAGCTGATATTTGGCTGCACCATCCCAAAGATGACAACAGTACTCCATACACGATCTCACCTGAGCTTGGTACAGGTGAAGCAACTGCTTCGGTGAGAAGTACCGTTGGACCTTACAGAGGATACCCAGTTACTTAACAAACCAAATATTGCACAACATATCATATAATTTGGTTTGTAGTTACTAAGTAGGTTCTCGAAAACGTTTCAAACGATTTCAATGAGGTTTACAAGAAAGCGGTTTACGGGATCTATAACCGATTTAACTAGGTCTTATTTCCAGGAAAACTTGATAATATACTGGCAGCTAAGTTCTTAAATTACGGTATTATGATGATATACTTTCATGCACATATCTCCTCATTGCGTTTCCAGTTTAGTTTATGTATTGTTCATTCGTTAGGCATGGGACGCATCTTATTTGCATATGCGCTTGTAATTAACAGCATCATTAGAGAACTAGCGCCTGCCTTAATACGGGCCATTCATTGTCGTACAATAACACTCGGGCATCCGTCTCCGGGCGGCTAACATCGGCCATTAGTCTTGGGACAGTAAACACTCGGGAGCACAATCATCATTTGTCAGGCCGGTGCCGCTGGCTGCTTTTACTTACCAATCAGAGGGTTAGTGAATAGAGGGATTTATCACACGTCGAACGGTAATTTAAAGAACTAGTGAACTAACTACCTTCAGCGTCAGCAAGCTCTTAGTGGCAGAGAGAAAGATCCTGACGTAGAGTCTGGGATCTAAAAATGGAAGATGGTAGCTGGAGCGTGCGGAGGAAATTGCAAGTGGAAGCATTGATTGCCGTGCCCAATATTGCCGTGTCCAAAAGCATATACTCCTCTTTGTCGTCGACTGCACAGATAATGCTAATTTACTTTTAAAACCGAGTATTTAAGACAGGCAGACTAGGTAGAGGTACTCGTATGCTATGTAGACAGCTTAGTTCCGTAGCGTTCTTTCAAAGGAATTATTCAGACTAAACCGTTACTACACCTACTACTGCGACTATATAAAAACCTGATTTTATATCAAATACCTTGCTGACAAATAAGGTGATGGATTGCTATAGTTTATCGGGGCTTAAAGGTCTTCGTAACGTTGCGTTTAAAGTGACAATAGTTGTTAGCCACGGCTGAAGTACATCGCTCCGCAGAAATCACGTGCCGACACGACGGTGTCGACACCGATGTCTCCGGTCCGGTGTCGACACTCGCCCGATGTCGCCGGAAGGAAAACGGCGTGCTTCTCGATTTGCGCGCGGAGCAAGGGACTGACGCAACGGAACGTTGACAGCCACGGTAATTTTAAGGTTAAATGCAGTGTAAAATACGTGAAGATTCTCGCATCAATCTTGCATCCCATCGAGTATCTTTACTACTACATAATTTATTCCTGAATTAAGTAATTGAATTGTCTTCCTTCTATTTTATTTTATTTTGTATATAATAGATATATCACGCACTATAAGGGTTTTATCGACAATTTTTTTGCATAATTTCATATACGAGACGTTCGAAATACATAATAAACGTTCAGCAAAAAAACCGTAATCATAATTTCAATAAGCATAATTCTTACATAATATAAAACTCATATATCATAACAACATCAGCTATAATGTTCAAAGTGCATCAAAACGAATTGCATAATTCTATACAAAATTATGTTGTTTATTTTTATGAAACTTAAGATTATGACAATTGATCATTAGGTATGTTTTTAGAAATGAACGTCAGTTATTTTTATAAAATTTGTTATTATGCAACTTAATCACTTATACAAGTTGAAATTACGAAATCCGTGTTTATGAAAAATTCAATTAAAAATTTGTTTTTATGCAAATAATTACAGTGCCCGTTTATTTTACTTAAAGTAATTTACTTCATAGGAACCTTAAGTAAATCGTTAAAAAGTTTGTGATAGTAGATTTTTCACTCACAAAATCTCTTGTAGATTAGAATTTGTTGTAACATTGGGATAGAATTTGTTTACCGAATTTGCCTATTGTCGAGTCATAAATTATATTTAATCAACGCGTATTTTCGTTATTATTTTAGGAAAGCATAGGCAATATTTTTTTGAGCCAGTATTCAGCATGTTTCGTTTGAATGTTTGAATGCTGCTCAAGCCTTATTATATCCATTTATTTATTTCTCTTAACACAAAGGCCATTATTGCGTGCCTCTGTCGGTGTCAAACTTTGACTTTTATTAGTTATAAACGCCTTCACGGCTTGTATGAACAGGGCGAGAACTGGTAATTAGTGAGGTAATTACTTTTAGAGATTATGTTATTAACGGGAGGTATACAGCCAGTGTTCTTTCGTCTAATGATTATATAAGCCTTTTGATAGTCTGATTATAATATTAGTATTTGTATTTATTTAATTGCTTACATGTGTGTTACAGGTGGTAATTTTAGTTAACAGAATCAACATGCACCCATTATGGGTATTGCAATATACTTAACCTAATTAAAGTTAGAGCATAACACATATGAGTTACATTAATTTTAAATGATTACAGAGATTCAACATATGAAGGCAAACAATTCATATTTATTTAATTACATTGGCATTAATAGAGATATTATTTTTATTAGTACTTTAAATTTTTAGATCACTCATATATTCATTTAAAGAATAATAACATTTCCGTAATAATAACGACTTCAACTCTTTGTGGAACAAATTGTAAGTAACTAGTGATTTAATACAGATAGGCAATTTGTTGTATACTTTTACAGCAGTGAATTCGGGGCTATTTTGCAACATTTTGATTTTGGCAGCTGGTTGAAGGAGCTGGTATTTATATCGGGGGTTTCTATTTACTTGAAACTTGTGTTTATTTTGCCGAACATAGATAGCTAGTGCCAGAATATATTGACAAGGGAGGGTCAGGACGCCGTATTCTGTAAAACAGGTCTACAGCTAGTTGGGCTTTGGATGACTGCTATGATTCGCAAGCATTTTTTCTGCATTTCTGCATATTAAACGTTAGTTATTAAGTTTTACTAAAACTTTGTCCACATGAATCGCTAGACTTAAGTGGCGGTGGGCGGGGCACCGATGGCCGAAAGGTTCTCGAGTGGCGATCACGTACTGGAAGGCCCCCCACAAGGTGGGCTGATGACCTGGTAAAGGTCGCGGGAGTCCGCTGGATGCGGGTGGCGCAGGACCAGTCATTGCGGCACTCTTTTAGGGGAGGCCTATGTCCAGCAGCGGATGTCCATCGGCTGATATGATGATGATGAAAACTTTGTCCCGTAACTTCGACTGCGTGATCTTCAATACTAATACGTCTCCTTTCCGGATGATTTCCGATATATGAAGTAAGGCGCTTTCCTGACTTGTCGATGCGGGGGCGGTACGATATGAGAAAACTGTCAGCTGTCAGTGCCCCACTTCTGCGCATGATATTACTACTGCACAAACGTATTACTGACAGTATTTCGTCAAGTGAGGAAATCTCACATCGGTAAATTCACGTCAAAGAGCAAAATACCTATGACATATCGCTCCCACCCCGCCAAATCAGGAAGTCGCCTTACCTATACGTTTTAATTCAGCTTGCATAACATCAGAGGAATAATATGTCATCTAAGTCCCCTATTTGTTTTTCCAAGCATAAAAGTAATAGTACGATATCAGATACTTTTATTCCACGTAGTACGAGTACTTAATACGAGTGACCCTATACTTGCCGAGAACAACGCGATCCCGAGCCCGCTCCCGGCTAGTGATGTGCCGTTCCCGGGAATATTCCCGGGGTGAAAAAATTCCCGGGAATATTCCCAGGAATATTCCCACACAAAGGGAACATTAGGTAATTTTGAAAGTAGAAGAAACTATTTACCGACACATTAAACAGTGTAACTCACTTGCGAAAGTAAATTCCCAATGTTCCCGGGAATATTCCTAATATTCTCGGGGTATATTCCCAATATTCCCAGGAATACTCCCATAGTTACTAGGGAAGCCGAACAAAAAAATGTTTTGAAAAGTATTTTTTATAAGCAAAATCTATACAAATCTGGTTTTTGTAACGGTACAGTACTTATAATGGCCCCTCTACATGATGGCCCATCCTATGGCCATGCGATGGTTAATCGCCACTACACGATGGCGACATTCAGTTGTGATCGAATCGTCTTGCGAGATTAAACGTAGTGATTATATTCTCTTTACCGCGGTCGACCGCGTACTGCAGAATGGGCGACGTGTAGATACGTACCGCCATCGCTGGCCCACTCCCTTTGATGTGCGGCCGAAAAACCGACACCGTGGCCATCACTTCGCCATCCCGCCGCGCCATAAGCTATCCGACACCACTACCCTCTCTACACGCTGGCCCATCCTAATCGGCCATCAGGATGGGCCATCATGTAGAGGAGCCATTACGATATAAATACTAGGACGAATCTGTCAATTTTTTATGCATTCGTACTGCACAGACTGAACAAATGCAACACGGTTTATCTTTTTAGAGGAAGGGACACAGCCATTGAAAGAAAGAGGCAGAAACATAATACTCAGAAACGGCATCGCAAAAAGAGAAACGATTTTGTGATCAAAAGAAAACCTAAAATTTTAGTATACAAAACATGTATTATGTGTAGTAGGTATAACTCGAGGTTTTTAGCAAAAGTCATTTAATTCTGCAGAGTACTTCATTATTAATTAACTTTAATAAAAAATAATTTGCCTAATCTTGTTTGCAATATTCCCCTGTTTTGGGAATATTCCTGGGAACAAAACGAATATTCCCATTCCCGGGAATATTCCCACGGCACATCACTACTCCCGGCTCACGAACGGTCCTGAGAGATCAGTGAGTGAGTGGTCTGTGTGTGAGTGGTGGGGGGCGTCAATAGCCCGGAATAGAATAATATGGAGAAGGTAAACAAGGGAATCAGCCTCAGACGATGAGGAAAGCATTTCCCCCGATCTTGACCAGATCATCAGTCTACCTTAGAGGGCTTGCCTTCCCACGCTGCGTCTTCCGGTGCATGGTCGCCACTCAAGAACCTTTCTGCCCCAGCGGACATCGGTAGGAGCAATCTAATACTCGTAGATATAAAGTTAAAAATGTATAAATTTAAAATTAAAAACGTATAAAATTTTATGTGAGCGGAGTGAACTCTCTCATGTGAATTACCTAGAAGTTACCCGTATTCCTTGCGAACATGAACAGACCAGGTAATCATCATCATCATAAGCCTATACACGTCTCACTGCTGGGCACAAGCCTGCACTCATAGATGTAGAGGGAGTATGCAGTAGTCCAAACGCTGGCTCAGCGTGGGTTAGAGACTTCACATTCTTCACATAAACCGTTGAATGTCTTCGTAGATGTATGCAGGTTTCTTCACATTACTTCAAGACTGGGTAACACTGTTCAAGTGTCCTTACATCATTTTAGAGCTGGCAAGAAACGAGCAGGCGATGAACGCACAATCATGCATTACGAAATCATGTGCACAAATTATGATTAGCTATTAGCCGTCTAATTTGCTGGCATTAGGTAATGCACTGCGCGCAATAGTGAGGTTGTGTGGATGTAGACTGGGTTTTAATTCATTGTGTGATGAGAAGAAACAAAAAACGTTTAGGCTGGATGCGCTGGACACATCTATTGCGAACTTTATGCCAGGCATCAAATAATATGGGCCACAGCATAGGCCAAACGCTCATAGTTTCCGGCGACATATTGGATTGTCCTACAACTTTTACAACCGTTGCCGGGAGCTTTTGGAAATTCGCATCATTAGGGTATACCCAATAGGGTGAGGTCCTTAAAAATTCAATAAGTCAGAATCGAAAGACACTAGTTTTTACTTCGTGCCGTACGTTTCAATTCCAATTCAGTTTAAAACCATCAATCACATTTAAAGCAGATTAAAAACAAAGCATGCGTGTAAGAAACTCCATTTATCCAGTTTTTGCGTGCTCAACGCAGCATAGTGCCGTATGAAAGTCCATTGTTCTGCACTTCGGTAAGAAAAGTCCTATGTACTGTGGAAATTGCAATGTAGTCGGCTTTTTAGGTGCAGAGTATTTTGGTGCACTCCAGCGGCCTCCGCGTGTTTTTACTGATCGGATGCGCGTCGGGAGATTTATCGGTTCGCGTAAACAGCCATCCATTCAAAACCCAACGTGTAACCTCTACAAATCAAGCAATTTTAACCTCTATACCATCACCCTAAGGTCTTTGAAAACTCCTGTAATTATTTGGTAGTTTCTACTATACTTAAGGGTGATTATGTCCCGGCGGGATTAACGACCGCACTTAATGGAAAAATCGCAAATCAATAGCTAATAAGTTGTAATGATACCGTAATGTCAACGTCGGGGATTGAGTAATGACGGCCTTCGGGTAATTTTGCGTAAATTAAATTTTTTGGTTTAAATTTATAGTCTCATTTTCAGAGCTTTTTGTATTCAGAGAAAGCATTTATGAGTCATAAAGAGATTTAGGTTCGCGTCTTTCCTGTGGACATTGCCCAAGTTAAGCGCTATAAAACCTAATTTTTGTATGGACTCTTAATCCGCATAAACGGCGTCTTATCTTATATAATTTAATGCGATAAAATTATTATATATATTATGTGCACGTAACCCCTTAACGATTGACCACAGGAAAGACGACTTTTGTTTTCGGTTCTCTTTATGACCCTTATATCGTTACATTGTGCATTCTACGAGTGTTCGGGACCCTGATAATACTAATAACATGAATTTTTGCACATACTCAAGAAGAGCAATCTTTAGAACCAAAATGGTCGCGTACGGTACAGTTTCAGAGGAATTTCCTCCCTCGGACGCTCCGGTTGTGGAATGAGCTTCCTGGGTTTTCCCGAGGGACTACAGTATGGGATTCTTCAAGAAAGTGTATACATTTTTAAAGGGTCGGCAACGAGCATGTGACACCCCCCTGGAGTTGCAGGCGTCCATAGGCTGCGGTGACGGCTTACCATCAGGCAGGCATCAGCTTGTATGCCACCGACGTGGTATAAAAAAATATCACGCAAACGGATTACAGAACAAAAAAAATTCAACAATCCACATCACATTACTTTTAAACGATTTGGATAGATATCCCACAAGATGGCTTTTGCAAGAAAAAAAAATGCCTCCCCACTTTAGGTTTTTTTTATACTGCAACCGTGGCAAAGAAGCTTACGGCCTGCCTAATGGTAAGCAGACACCGTCGCCTATGGATGCTTGCCGATGGACGTTTGTTATTTAATAGGTACTCACATTCATTATTTTACCAACCCTGCCTACGCCAAATCTTGAAATTAGAAGTCAAAAGGTGCGCCACATGACAGTTCCCATCAACTGAGGTTATATTTCAGATGCTTTTATTTTTTGTAACAGTTTTGTGAAACAGGCCAGAGCAGATTTTTTGAACCAACGCCGGTGACAAGACGGGCGTACGGCCCACCTGATGGTAAGCGGTCACCGCAGCCTATGGACGCCTGCAGTTCCAGGGGAGTGCGAGTTGCCGACCCTATACTAATTTATACTCTTTTCTTGAAGAGCCCCACACTAGCCTCTCGGGAAAACCTCAACAGGGACCTCATTCCACAACCGGAGCAGTTAAGGGAGAAAATTCCTCTGAAACCGTACCGTACGCGACCGTTAAAACATTTCACCGAAATCAGGCATGTGCTTGACATAATGTGGATGTTCCACTTAAAAATAACATTGTCAATCATCGAGCAGTTCGGCGTGTAATCTCGGCGAGCGCACGCCGTGACAGATTCGATTTGTACATTGTCGGGCAGCGCTAACGATTCGTTACGGAGGCCCGGTGGTACTGCTCTTAACGGGAAGGTTAAGGGTTAGCCTTGGCCTCGTAATAATGCTACTTACCTTCATGCAGTGACGTGTTGCAATAGTTGTAATAGAAGTCAGTTTCAGACATGCAACCCGAAATGGTGTAGATTTTAACATTTCACGCCGTTAATACTCGTACCAAGAATACCTCAGACTGCAGGTACGAGTAGCCTTGGAGTCAAGAGAAAAAAGTTAATTAATAGGCAATTTAAGGACCAACGTGTGTAGGTACATATTATCATTCTTCCCTTGGTCAGAAAGTGCGATATTCCAAATTTATGCTTTACATCCAGGGTAGAAGTTGAAAATGTTGGCTCATTCTGTGTCTAATTGGAATTGTGACTGAAGGATATATGTTTTTTATATAGACCACTAGGACTCCTGTCTCGCTCGGACTGTACAAATTAGAAAGAGGAGGGTAGATTTTCTCGCCTCGCGTCTAATCGCTGCAACAATTGTCTAGCACAACAGTCTGATAGATCTGCAGATTATAATAATGCCTGTCTTAAGTATACCCATGTTTAAACATTCTTGGTGCACAATCTTGTATCTTGCGTATTGATCGTAAGGTGCGACCAGACCGCAGCTTAAAAAACGGTCACGATACGGAATCGCAATGACGCGTTGTATGCGTACCGTTTTTGACGCATGCTCCCCACACCGCTGCTTAAAATAGGTACGCTGACTTACCGTAAAGTGATCTGCGTAAAAATCGCAAAAAATATTAAACGGAGATCTTATGGCAGACACCACACCGGCGACGTAAAAGACGCAACTGTTTTGTAAATGCAGCGTTTTTTACGCAAAGATTTGCGAATCGGGGTTTCTCGGTTATTGTCGTTAACACTTAGTTTTTCACATAGAGATTATCAGATTCTAGACATACCTTTTTTTTGTTGCAGTTGATCATCTACTTATGTCATATAGGTATCTGAAGCATGATTTTGACGCAGTGTATTTTAAGCACCGGTTTGGAAAGTTTGCGTCAAAAAAGATTCGCGTGAAGCACGTCACTGCGATTCCGTACCGTCACCGTTTTTTAAGCAGCGGTGTGGGGAGCATGCGTCAAAAACGGTACGCATCCGACGCGTCACTGCGATTCCGTATCGTGACCGTTTTTTAAGCTGCGGTCTGGTCGCACCTTAATCTGGGCTATCGGTTTAAAAACTAAACGTCGTTTAAGGCATCGTTAGACGGCGCCACCGGACCTCACCCCGTAATCTATCAGTGGCATCGATTCAATTAGCAGTAGGAGGTGGAACAATGGAATGGCCGCCGCCGGCCGGAAAGAACGATGCACGCTCCAGTACGGTCGGTTGCTCTGCCCGATATTTGGAATACTTTGTCAGTCGAACGGTTAACTTAAGTGGAGCTTAACCCAGAACGAAGACTTCAAAAATATGACGTCGATAATACCTACTAACATTATAAATGATGATGGTCTTTTCGTATTCACGCTAAACCGTGTAAGTATCTAATAAGAATAGCCCGCTAAATAAAATGATAGCGTATACAACTATACACTCCTATGGGGGTGATCTGTGACACACCTATAACAAAGTTATGAGTAGGTACCGCCCATTCCTACTCCATAATGTCTCCTCATATAGTAATCTAAAATTATAAAAAAAACTCTTGTATATTGACAGGCAACTATTCGTGTTCACAATTTCCAAGACCAAGATATCACCCCAGGGTCAGCACATAGGTACATCAACAAACCCATCACGTCCCAAAAGGGAACATGAAATTTAATTTAATCAGTATAGTATATTCTTGTAAATTTACTTGCTTCATATATGAAATAAACATTAACGGTAAATTGTATTGTTAGCGATGGGCTACCAACCTGTCACTGCAATATCATATTTTCTCCATCTATAAATCTACAATTGCTAAAAGTTGCACTGAAATTAATTTTCGTGCGCTCTGCCTCCCCCTTTTGGGAATTTAGGCGTGAGTTATAATGTATGTATTTTTAATATGATAGCGTACATGTGAAAATTTGCACGGGCATCCATAGGCGACCTCGGCTCCCGCGCGTGGGCGAAAACGCACATTAACTTTTGTCAAGCGTCGCCTACGGCACTGCGGCCTTAATAGCGCTCGTTTTTCGCACACAGCCTCCCATCCCACTGTGTATGTACTCTGTATAGTGTAAGTATACCGACGCCGACGCCGACGGTGATAAAGCTTACGGCTTTATCGCGCTATAAGATAAACTTTACAGAGTTTCAACGTAGTTTCAACTAGTAATTGACAGAAGATTAATGTCCAAGTTCAGAATGCACGGTGTTGAGTTTTTAGCATAACAACAGGTTTAATTTGCTTGTGTGTTGAAGCATCTCTTAGTTATTAAGACCACTAAGTAGTTATTAAGATTACTATAGCCAGCAATCTTTTGGCAACCCTTGGTGGGCGTAACTTGATTTGATTAAAATCATTAGGACAGTGATATAGTTATTTGTTATACAAGGGTGCAAAGTTGTATTTTACCCGCGAGAGTGGAATTGAAACACGAGCCAGCGAAAGGATTCTATAGTTGATTTCTAAAATAGAATCCTGAGCGTAGCGAGTGTTTCAACACACGAGAAGTAAAATACAACTTTGCACCCGTGTGTAACACAAAACTTTTCTCCTCACTATAGCGAGGAAAGTGCAACATGCAAAAACACAGTTCCACAGGCATGATTATCATCACAGGAATCACAGATTTTTTTACGATATTATAACAGAAAACTCTGAAAGTTGTGTATAATATTTACGCGAGTCGGAGTCTGTGACAAGTTGTGTATATTTTAGTTGACATTGACAATGATGACATTTCTGACGATGCGTTTTGAAATTGCATCGACTCAACTTGTGCGTTTACAATTATACTCAGTCATCAAAATGTTACTTATAGAATTTCAAGGTTTACGACTTAAATCATTAAATAAAGCTAAATTTGGTATTTTTTATTAAATTCTCAAACCATTTATTTAATGATAATTGATATCAAACGAACCATTAATATGAGCGTTTTACGTTTTGTTATCTGTCAAAAGCTACTCAAACACGCTCCAAGGTCAAATTACTTTCTCCACTTGTGGATAAAATGCGTTTTTACCCGCTTTTTTCAAAGGATAAAAGACGGCTTTCTGAGCTAGTGAGGGGAAAACATAATTTTTATACATTCAACGCTTTAGACTGTCCGAAACTCAAATGAGATGGCATTATCACGTAATGCGCAGACCGGCAAATCACGTTCTTAAGAATTGATTTTCCATGAATACCAAACGAAGAGGACGTGGAAGGCCGCCATCCACGTAAATGACAATTGTCCAGAAAGGGCCAGTCATCAGCCATGACATGACGCCGTAAATGGGCCATGGCTAGCACTACGAGTATGTTATGAAAAGATATGCTAGTATATTTTTGACCGAGCGAGCGAAGCGTCTCCGTTTCAGCTTTCGACAAAAAATCTTTCGTATGTCTGTCTGTCTGTCCGGATGTTCTCCTCTACAGGTCGCATTTCTCAACCGATTCTCGTAAATTTTTTGAGCAGGTTCGATAATGATATAGAATTTTTTTGTCGAGTCAGTATTTGGAAAATTTTAAATTTGGAAAAAAATGCGAGGTCTATAGCTCAAAGAGCCACTAGTAGATATTTCTAATGTATAGACAGCAGCAGAAGTAGAAGTGGCCATGCGGGCCTAGTGCTCATAATGCGCTACACACAGACTGTAAGGTCAAGAGAATAAGGCTCTGTGTAGATAATTGTGAACGTGTTACACCGCTTAGATACTTCTGCTGCTGACTGTACTACCTACTGATCTTTGAGACGTTTGACAAAGATACCAGGAAATTAAAAACCAGCCCATATACCTATATTTACAATTTCTATATAAGGTGTTAATTTATTAGTTGCGTCCCTGGAGTATATTTAAGTATGAAACATTATAGCTTTTACGATGTTTTTTTGGAGAAAACTGAAAAACAAATTTGTTACGTAAAACACCCTTTTAATGTGATTATTAAACGAGAACTCATTGAACAGATTCTAGTACCTCTTTTACGTACCACTTAACTGTAACTGGCCACTTCACGTCGATAAATCAAATGCTTGATTGATTGTCATGTTATTTTCTGTCTGATTGTGTCGTTTGCAAATCAATTTTACTATTTTGAAACGCCTTCTTTTCTTCATGCTTGCTTTTAAAATTACTTTAACTTACTTATCAAAGGCTAGTATTTGTTAACTATCCTAATGGGTGGATTTTCTTGACTAATTTTAACACGACAGCCCCAATTTCCATCCTACATTACATCCTACATTTGTAGTTTTTCCGCCGAATAATGACATTTAAGACAAACAATTGTTGACATGAGTGACATGACAGATAGTGTTAAACGTCTTATCAGGCACATGGTGATTATTTTTAGACGAAATTACAAGTACATTATTTGTTCGGTAAATGAAAACAAAAAAATATATATATATATATATGAAAAGGTTTCTTAATTTCTATTTAAAGTGAATTGTTTTAAAGTATCATCTGTTAAAATATCTGCAACTAATAAATTAACACCTTGTATAATATCACAGAGCACATGAGTAAGTAATAGTGCAATAATATCGTGTTTGACGTAAAGACATCATATGCCTCTTAAAATCATTTTTTCATTATCCTTGTTTTTTTGCCAATTAAAAATGCATCGGCAGGCGTATGATGGTTGCCGTTTTATCACTCATCGTCGTGGATATAAGAAATTTGTCACGCTCTGACAAGTTTGTGAGTGCGAGAGTGACGGGCGTTTTATCCACAGCGATAAGTGATAAAATTGCAACTATCATTCGCCCGGTTTAAGTATTTTAACCATTGCCTGATAATAAATTAGCTTTCGGTAGGTTACTTACTCCATTGATGAAACTTACAAATCTTATAGGTAATTTAAACTCTTTAGAACCGAAGACGTGAATAGCAACGTATCTTTATCATAATGTTAATGATTCTTTTAGTGCACTGTATATTGTGGATGAATTATTATATTGCAATAACAGACGTGTGCCAAGGTGCCACTATTAATGATAAATATAAAATGAGTTACGATTGGCATTCGATGCCCAAATAAATAGTGACGTCTCAATAAACTCGCGAAAGGCCATTGATTAACAACGACAACCCTGATTAATTGCAGTCGCTAATCATAAATCGTAATTAACACTTTTAAATATTACAGCAATCAACTCGAAAAGAATATCAAGTTATTTAATGCGCAACGAAGCCGAAATGTTTTGTTTGGAAGTCGAGCCGTTTCGAAATGCGTTTAACTATCACAATAACCATTAATGTCAACAGAAACTAAGCATTTTATTTTTAAGGGCGTTTAATTGATGAGGAGCGAGGCGCAATGTTGTGTCACCTCTTCAAATGCCCGCCGGCTTCCATCTTGAGCATAATTATCTCATTTATTTCCGATCTCTTACAGATAATAGTGGCTGGAGGTCAATCTGACTCGATATTTTGGATATATGAGTTGAGTTTATTTGAATAAATACTTTGTTAAATACACCATGATTCCTGCACCTCATCACCTCAATAAAAAGACAGTCAAAACTTTTGATTACTTTTTTAAAACGATACTTACTTTGTACTTCTTGCAGGCAATTAAATTTTCTAACAGAATCTGGTAGTTAATGTCATTTTTATTCTATATATTAATTATTTTTGGTCACGAATAAATATTTTTCTTCTTCTTCTTAGGGTCTGGTGGCATGCGCGCCGCCTCCGGCCGTTTAATGTGAATCGTCCATTAGACTATACTCTGTTTTTTAATGACCTTAATTAAATATTCTTGATGGAAGCGTTTTCGAATCGGGAGGTTTATAAGAAACCTATTAAAGTCATAGTTCGGGGCATATGTGGTGTGGATCGTTTTCAAATCAATGTGCATGTAAAAAACCAATTGTAAAGATAGTTCTGTCTGGGCGCACATGGATGAAATAGCTAAAGTTTGATATGGGCTAATAGCATTATAGCGCATCTGCGCGACTCACGAAAGTCTATCCTCCTCTTTTGAAATTGCTCAGTGCCAGTGCGACAGGATCCATCGAGTAGCAACTGACGTCAGTCAGCCGGCAGCGAATGGTGCCATATGATATAAATATGTTTTCGTGCCATACCAGCGTGGCTGGATCCATAAACACTACAGTGACGGGATTCTTATTTTATTTTTTTATTTATTTCCACATCAATGTCATATCAGCCGAGGCACGTCCACTACTGGACATAGGGGTCCCCCAAAGAGTGCCACAATGACCGGTCCCGCGCCACCCGCATCCAACGCACTCCCGCGACCTTGGCCAGGTCATCAGTCCACCTTGTACACGTGAAAACGCGTATGCGCAACAAACTCAAATGATTTATTTGTAAACATAGGTAGAAGAGTTGCTACAAAAAGTGTGTGTGAACGCTATTTTTCGCCCACAGGCATACAAATTTGAAATTAGGTGTACACATACCAATTAAAACACATTACTGCATGCAAATGTACTTAACTAAGGAAAAAATATAAATATATTATATCAGTAAATTATACAGTAAATTTAGCCGTCAAATATACCTATAGTAAAGTCATGTTAAATTCGAAATTAAATTGCGCGTATTACAAACTCATAATTATTTTTAAAATCTATTCATATTTTTATGTCAATAAGTCATGCATATATATAATACAATTACTTACAACCTAATATAAAGTATCACCAAGAAACTCTGGCAACGAATAATAACATTTAGAAATTAATAATTGATAGTTATTTAAAATGTCGCACCAAATAGATCTCCAGGGTGCCACGTGACAGCTCCCGGTGTTGTAGAGGGACAAGAACCTTTGAGAAAAAAAATGGATCCTAATGAGGGCGACGGCTATCGAGTGCCTTAATATTTCAATTAAGCATACGATTAAGAAATTAAGCGTAATGAGTGGTCGAACGCTGAAGCGTTGATTATGGACGTATGTTATCCTGTTCACAACTTGTTTCACCTCGCCACTGGTATATCTTGACCCAAGAAATCGTATTAATAATTTGTATTCAGAGGCCTAACTCCCGCTGGTTGTTGGAGTGTGAATAACCGCCTGCTTTCGAGGTTGACACCGCGTAGGCGTGTATTGAACGTGCCGACAAGGATTTAAAAGTGCTGCTTTCTTATCAGAGAGGAGAACGATTGAGACATTGTGGTAAAGTATGAACAGATTACATTGGAAGTAAGTTGATCACATAAATTTACCGACTGTCTTCAAAAACCTCAATCATAGCTTTCGCTCTGATAGAGCTAATAATAACACTGTTGAAGCATTACAGTTTAAGAGACGGTCGCACTCAACTTACTATTCCAGAATTCCAGATTCAACATTAAGCATAGAGACTTATATAGAGAGTTATCTAATACAAACTGGTCTTTGGTACAACCTACCTAACATATAAGTATTCCCACCAATTTGGCACCTTCCCGTTAAACAGCGTTTTTATTAATGTTTCACATTCATTAAAATGCGTGGCATAAATTACTACCTGTTCTGGGAATAATTCTAAAACAATTCTGAAAAACCCCTCCCTCTAATTACCCCTTAACTTTTAACATAATGGATTGACGTAGCTTAAACATTGCAGATATTTTAAGGACCAATTTATAAGACGCATACACGCTGTATTACAGAGCTTTAATGCTGCACTTATAGTATCCAAAGCGATAAACATTTTATGGAACCCGACAATGAGCAGTCAATTATACACGGGCCGAAAATAGCAGGCCAATCGGAAAATAATTACCGACCCATTATGGGCCGATGCGAATAAAAGATACGTTTTGAATAATTTATGTGTGCACTGCGCCGTAATGTGGACCGACGTGGCTTTTTCAATGGTGAACACAAGTGAGTGAAAACGACGGAAGTCACAGGGAACTTCATAGAGGCTTTTGTTGTTTTGGAAATAGTCAATACAAGCACGAGTTTGCGAAGCTACTAACGCGTTTGGGGCTACGGGACTTATACGTACAGTCGGGATATGGAAGACAAGGAAGCCGTTTCACGAAGCTACATGTTACAATTTTACATCAAGTCTGGCAATACTGAGGCATTTGACATGCGGTTTAACAATATCGACTGGTCATTTGACCAGCGCTGAGGACAACGGGAGCCTGAATCAAGCCCTCTGGGAATGAAGGATGTACGCGGACGAGAGATCGGAGATGCTGGACTCATTGAAGAGGACAATAGTTGGTCCCGTATCCCGTTGGTCCCGTATCCCGTTGGTCCCGGTTATGGCCTAAAACTACGACCAACACCCAAAACACCATGGGATGGGCAGCAGCATCCCTGGAGTGCGGTGGAGATACTGCGATGACTCACCCGCATGCCTTGCGAGGCGATTATGGCATTTAACCCCCATGAAATTGCGGGAGGCCTATGTCCAGCAGTGAAAAAAAAACCATCCGTCCGTGGACGTCCTTCGGCTGATATGGTGGTGGTGGTATCCCACGAGGACCTAGCTTCGTGCGGACAGAATTTTGAGCAAGTTTACTGCACAAACTTTGAAGAGTCAGGACAGCAGTGTACATTTTGGACCAGTTCGACGCTCAGTAACGTTTTTGTATTGTTCCATCGCATTTGGGGAAAACGAAGTACAAACAGAGCCTGCACAGGAAAGGAAGTTTGGGGCTTTCAAGAAACAGCATGCGTGAAATGAGCCGAAGCAGTATGACAGCGCCCAAGATTCGGTCTGGACGACGAGAGGCAGGTAAGACCATGAGGAGGTGGAAGGGATGGTCCATTTTTTTTAGAATAAGAATAATTTATTAAAAACTTGACCAGTGTTGCCGCTGCAACCTTAGTGAAAAAAATTATCCGTGAATTATCCAAAATCATTTTATCCTGTAGGTAACTAGTGTAATTTCCATTCACAATTGTACTTATATGTTCTACCCCCAAATTTTTGTCTTGGACTCTTCGTCGCTAGCTGGAGGTAACTCGATATATTCCGTGCTCTTCGCCACCTATATAACCACCATAACTTGTGCAGTTTGAATAAAAAATCATATTGTCACAACGAATGATGATTTCGAAATAAGTATCGAACGTTTCACATTTTAGATAAAGGACTTTCACCAATCTTTTTTTGAAAGAACTGTGATAATACCTACCGCATTGGTTTGGTAGCAATTTTTTATTTCTAATTTACTTTATTTTTGACTTCCTTTTAAGGATTTATGGGAAATTGAAACTTTCAGATTACTAATAGGACATTAATGAAGGACATATCCTCAGAATTGTTCGCTGGCTCATTTACAATCATTTAATTAGCGTATCAAAAACGAACAACTTGGTGTAACTTTTTCTCTTAATTGGCACGAAATTGTACTGAAGTTGCACCTCGGTCCACGCAGCTTCTTCTATTGATATACAATTATTTTGAATCCTGCCAATCTAATAACATCTCAGAGACAGAAATGAAATATGACCGTCTTTTTAAATAGGGAATAAGGGAATAACAGTACATTAATATTAATGTTATTAGTCCTTTCATTTAATGAGAAGTATGTCATCATTTTAGTGGAAGGCTTGATGTTGAAGCGGCGGGCTTACATCTAATAAATATAGTAAATATGTAATATATCGTGTTGTTGTAATTTTTGTTTTTATTCACTGTATTGATTACATGAACATTTTCTTATGTATAAACGGCAAAGTCTCAACGGTAATCACTACCATCATCATAGGTACCCAGCCGCCGCCGAGACTCACATCAACCTTCGTTAAAAATACTTTATTCAAAAAACCAAAAATAAGATAAACGTACAAGGTAAGGCACATTAAAATGTATCAAAGCTGCACGTGCATACAACGTACGTAATAGCACCTACAAGATAAAACCCGGGTTTATAATAAAACTGCGTTTTCGAGACAGAAGGCTCATTATACGCGGGAGCGCGCTGTTATGCATTGTTCGACAACCGCCTTCTCTCCATACGCACTATAATTGGACGAAACTAACCTCCCGCATATGGATATTCGCCAAAAACACGCGCAAAAAGTGGCGCGTCGCGAACTAGCGCGCGCGCACCTTAAGAGATGACAGCGCGCTCGCGACGAACAAAGAATGATACGAGAAATAATTACGCCCATTGATCGGAGCTCATTAAAGCGCACCAATGGGCGCTGCGCGGGCGCGGACAAAGCCGGCGCGGGTCCCCGCAATTTGCTGCGGCGCCGCTGCCGCACCTTTCTTATTGAAATAATTCGAATTCGCTACCGCTGAATTCAATTAGAGACAGCCCGTTATTCTTTCCTAAAAGAATTTTTAAATTAAATCGATTCGGTCGCTCGTTAAGCCATTGAAATTCAAAGCGGTGACCTTCAATTATTTCTGCTACGTCTTGAGCTGTCAGGGGCTGCACTCGGGGCCCGTTTTAGAACCTAACTATGGACATGTCCGTGTGATAAAAGAGGATGATGTAGGATTTTGTCAGCCGGCCACTAAACCTAACCTAACCCAGCTGATTCTGGGGCTAACACATCTCTAGCGAGTCATCTTATTGTAAAGGAGGGAGTCAACTCAGGCCGCAATTTCATTTTATCTTCATTACCAGTTCCACCTAATCATCCTTATTATTACAAATTATTAATCCCATTTGAAATAAAAATGCGAGATAAATAGAGATGATTCACATAAATAATATGAATGCGTTGAAAATGCCTATTAAGTATTTTTGGCAAAATGCACAAAAAATATATAATATATGTTATGTGCATTCTAGGTATTACCACAGAATAAGTAATAGTATTACTTATAAGACGCGGTCTTAATTAGCTCTACTACTAGCTAGGGGCTCATTTCGCAAAAGATCTCTTTGAAATTTCTTCATCACAGTATGACAGGACTGTTAAGTTGGTCACACATAACTAGGTAATTAGGTATGTATAATAAATGTACGATCAGGATCACTACTTGCCCCTTAGGTAGGTATGTGGTGTTGTGTTCCTGGTGGTGAATAAGGTCGCCAGAGCTCCCGAGGATGCTCTGTGTTGGGAGTGAGGGGCCTGCATATGTCTCTAGCTTAACAGCTGGAGAAATCTGCGGGTCTTTCACTCTCAACACAGCGCACCCCCAAGTCAATAAAGGGTCGGCAACGCACTTGCGATTCCTCTGGAGTCGCAAGTGTCCATAGGCTACGGTGTCTGCTTACCCTCAGGCAGGCCGTAAGCTTGTGTGCCACCGTCGTAGTATATAAAAAACGATCAGTTTTGTTCAGGGGGTTTGTTTTGACTAAACGAATTGAATTTGAATCGGGAAAATGTCAATTCTAAAACATTTGATTTAGTTGATCACACAGAAAATATGACTTTCGTTTTTGCAAATATATGTGACCCTGCCTCTAAGATAAAATAAATCATGTTAGACGGTAGCACCTATATATATCCATAATTTTATTTGGCATAATCACCTTTTGCCATGCTTTAATGATAATTTAAATAAAAGTTAGGTTTGTTTTATAAAAAGTCTTGAAAAAATAACAGTTTTTGAGAATGTTAGACATAAAATAATATAATAATAATATGTTTATTGATTTCTAGAGACTTATAACAAGTACATTCTTAGACATAAATACAATGTTAGTTTTAAAGTCTTAATAGGCCGAAATTGTGTCGCTGATACTTAAAATAGGTCAAACCTGTGCTACAAGCATCAGCTTCCTTCCATCTGTCTGATGTGATTTATTAAGACTAGTTATAAATGTTACAATGGGGGTATACGACCTAAGGTTAAAACAATTAAATGCAGAAATAGAAGTAGAACTACGTAATTATTTATTTATTGTGTACATGTACAATTTCAATGCATATAAATACATGATGTTACATAGTGGTGAGGTAGTGTACATGCTACCATGTAAGGGAATTACAATGTCATCTTATTAACTAGGTATAAGTACTAATTATTATACAATGTAAGCTTTAAATAATGGGACTAAAGGAAATGGCATTAGTATGATGTTATTAAAGTGTATGCGCGTGCCTGGGTGTTTATGAAGACATAAACTCGTTTATGTCTTTACTGAGGCATGCTGGGGCTCACCTACGCGTTAACCATTTGCAAATTCAATTCCGTCGAAATGTGCAGATAATTATGATAAAACAGTTTTATTCCCTATTTGTTAGTCTTTTGTTTTAATGGCCATGTTTTCGTTTATTAGAATATTATTTAGAAGCGTTATTTGGGTCGGTTAAAACAAATGTGGTGAAAGTTGTTGGGGAAAAGTGCGTTGGGTGGTGGAGACTTGCAAATAGGACGAAACCCTTTTCTTTATATAAAGTATAGCAGAATTAGCAGTTGTACAGAACTTCCGTTTTCTGTATATTTCTTTTTAACCCTTTAAAAGCCATTTTTCATGAACAGCAGTGACACTTGCACGCCAAGTAATTTATATATGTTATGACTATAATTTATACATAATATGTATATATGTTATGACTACAGTCGTTATTGGCGCCAAATGCACAACAACATACATACAATACCTTTAGGTGTTCATGGCGTTCAAAGGGTTAAATGACAAATATAACCTACGACATCTATGGTATGTAACCTATGACATACTTTAATTATTTAATAATTTTGACATGTAATATTTTATTAATAAAATGAGTATGAGTATACTGTCCATGACACAATAATACAAGGTATGACACTCCGGGAAATTCAGTAGTGTGGGTGACACAAGCCTACGTCATTTCTGCGGGCGTAGGTGTGAGTTGCTGTATTGCCAGTGTTGTATGATACTCCCCGACATGTATACCTGCGAGTGTTTTATTAGATTATTACTATAATTCAAGATTAACTTGACCTATTTTGTTTGCTTAGACAAACAAATGTCAATTGCAATGCGTAAATATCATTTATTTATGTACAACGAAAATATATACAAGAATACTTAACCAGAATAATATAAAGAAAATTAAAACTAACTTAAATCTAAAACGGGCCCTTGAGGCATTGTACCGAGGATGCTGGCGGCATTTCCTCGCTGTATCGCAATGCTGATACGTTGAGCGAGGAAACCGCCAGCTCTTCGGTCACCAGTTATGTCAACCAGACGCTTCGCAATTTCTGAAAATAACTTATGCGCGCTGGGACCCCATGGACCTAGAGTTTCGACGCCAAAAGGTACAAACATGTACTCTCTGCCGAGGCCCTTGTATTTATTACGCTTTAGAATTTAATACGTAAATGATATATTTTCCATGATTACGGCAGAAAAATATCCTTCATCAGTTGTTTTGTTACTATGAAGTGGTAACTCAATAGAGACGTATCCTTGTGTCAAAATCCGGAGTAGTAGGTAGTCCTTGTTTCCTGAGACCGTGATACTGTGAAATGCAAATGCGAGTGTGGTAGCGCCTAGCGATATACAGCCTCTGCTGGTCAATCTATGATAGGCTTTGCTTGCTTGCTTGCTATCCTGCATGAGAAACTATGACCTCCTATTTATGTAGGTATCTCGCACTTAACGCTAGAACATGTATTGCTTGCTTGATTTAAAGGCCCGCTGAGCGTTTATTGCACACAATTCAATTTGATCGAAACCGCCTGCATTCTGCACGCCTCCGCCTGTAGCGAGCGAACGCGGTTCATGTTATATTTCGGCCATCGTTTAGTGGCTCATCAGCTCTTTATGACTCGAGATTAGTGATTCACGTTCAGTATCGACTCACCTCTCATCCGATTACTATTAAAGAATCTAAATGGTCGCGTACGGTACGATTTCAGAGGAATTTCTTCCCTCGGACGCTCCGACTGTGGAATGAGCTCCCTGTCGAGGGTTTCCCGAAGGACTACAATATGGGGTTCTTCAAGAAAGGCGTGTATAAATTTTCAATGGGTCAGCAACGCGCATGTGACAACCCTGGAGTTGCAGGCGTCCAGGCTGCGTTGACCGCTTACCATCAGGCGGGCCGTACGCTTGTTTGCCACCGACGTGGTAAAAAAAAATGAAAATATAAATAATTATAAACATATTAACGGCCTGTTTAGCCTAGTTGGTAGTGACACTGCCTCCGAAGCTAGAGGTCCCGGGTTCGAATCCCGGCCAGGGCATTATTTGTGCATTTAGCACGGATATATATTTGCTCTTGGGTCTTGGATGTTTTCTATGTACTATTTAAGTATGTTTTTATCTATATAAGTATGTATATCGTCGTCTAGTATCTATAGTACAAGCTTTGCTTAGTTTTGGACTAGGTCGATTTATGTAAGATTGTCCCCCAATATATATATATATATATATATATATATATATATATATTATTTAATTATAATAGGCTCTTGGCTGATATTTGCAAAACCGGGTGAAAACAGATTTAGCTTCGTCTAATTTCCGAGTAAGTAAACTCATTTATTCTGGAAAACGCGAAAAGTAACGAGAGCACGGTATCTCAGCTATTTGTTTTTTTTGTTAATCGTATGGCATTTATTAAGACGACGAATTGAAAATATTGGCGGTAGGGATTGCAATTTTTCTCCGCAACCAAG
Source organism: Notocelia uddmanniana (assembly GCA_905163555.1). NCBI lineage: Eukaryota > Metazoa > Arthropoda > Insecta > Lepidoptera > Tortricidae > Notocelia > Notocelia uddmanniana. The sequence goes on along the minus strand of LR991062.1, from coordinate 28,773,626 downwards.
AAACATACGAACACGATTATTTTTTATATGATCCATAGTACCTTTGGCTTCACTTTTGTAATAGCTTTACATGATTGGATAATTTTCATAACACAAAAATAATTTTCTTTTAAACCTCTTTAAAAACAGAGATTTGCATTTTACAGATAAACGGCACTTGTTAAAGTCTCTTAGTTTTCCATTTAAATTCATCTAAGCAATCACTTCAATATTATAATTGGATTTTATTAAATTACTAATGGTTTTTATTTAAACTGAAAAAGACTGTTTTGTCGCATACGCCCTTACGGTATAAGCTAGCCGCCCGCGTGTTTTCTATGCAATCAGTGTCCCCTCAGTCCGCTACCGACTACTGTCAGCGTTGGGCCTGTGCAAGGCGAGCTCCCGCGCTTTATGGATACTGTTTGCGTTTAGGTACATTTAAAGTGGTATTTTATTCATTTGAAAATAAGGAAATAATCGGTGAAGGTCTCTAAAAAAAGGAACGCTTGTTCAATTAAGCAATGTAAAAATAATTAAGTAATTGTTCCAAAACAACTTTATTTACCAAACTAGATAATGTTCCAATTATAAAATAAATCGTTTTTTTAAACTCGTGTATACTAAACCGAGATGTTTCTACTGACAAAATATTCTTTTAAATTTATAAGTAAAGCGAAAATGAATTTTATTTGTCTATTTTAGAAAACAATAATTAGAACAAGGCAAAGCCATGGAGTCGTCTCCGGATTTAGGCGAAATCGAAACTATGTCAGATAAGTCCTTAGAAAGGTTAGTGTTTGGGAGATAGGTAGGTACTTATAAACTAATTTAAGGGTAATATAATACCTATTTATATTACAAGCTTTTATTTAACTTGCAATGTATGTATGTTGTTGGACCCGGGTATGTCCTAAAATTACGACCAAGACCACCGGGGGATGGGCAGCAGCATCCCTGGAGTGCGGTGGAGTTACTGCGATCGCCAACCCGCATGCCATGCGTGGCGATTATGGCATATACCCCCCGTGAATTTGGGGGAGGCCTATGTCCAGCAGTGGACGTCCTTTGGCTGATATGGTGGTGGTGGTAGTATGTATGTTGGTCGGTCGGTGTTGTTGGACCCGGGTATGTCCTTAAACCACAACCAAGACCACCGGAAGATGGGCAGCAGCATCCTTGGAGTGCGGTGGAAATACTGCGATCGCGAACCCGCATGCCAAGCGTGGAGATCATTGCTATATCTCCCGTGAATTTAGGGGAGGCCTATGTGCAGCAGTGGACAACCTTCGGCTGATATGGTGTTATGTATGTTTGTTCGGGTGGAATCTTGCAACTCCATTTTGAAGCAGATATCTTCAACCGATTGTGCTGAAATTTGGCGTACTTATGTAACCACCACCACTAGGTATATCAGCTCAAGGACGTCCACTGCTGGACAGACCTCCCCCAGTTACATGGGGAGTAAATGTCATAATCGCCACGATTGGCATGCGGGTTGGCTATCATTTTCACCGTATTCGAGGGATTCTACAGCTCATCCCACGGTGGTCATACTTATGTAAGGTGACAATACATACAATATTATGGTATTATCGAGCTGATCTGATGATAGAAACAGAAGGTCGCTATAGCAACTCCTAAACTATAGAAGATAAACCCGTATTTGGGCTCATTCGTCCAACCGAGTAGTTGATGATTATGGAAAAGCTGGCCAAGTGCTTCCATAATCATCAACTACTCGGTCTGAACCACACACAAAGAAGGGTTTCATACCGATACCTCCTAATCTACGTTTACTATACAATCATCATCATCATCATTTCAGCCGAATGACGTCCACTGCTGGACATAGGCCTCCCCCAAAGACTTCCACAATGACCGGTCCTGCGCCACCCGCATCCAGCGGACACCCACGACCCTTACCAGGTCATCAGTCCACCGTGTGGGGGGCCTGCCCACGCTACGCCTTCCGGTACGTGGTCGCCACTCGAGAACCTTCCCGCCCCAACGGCCATCGGTTCTGCGTGCTATGTGCCCCGCCCACTGCCACTTAAGTTTAGCGATTCGAAGGGCTATATCGGTCACTTTGGTTCTGCTGCGGATGGCCTAATTTCTGATGCGATCACGCAGAGAAACTCCCAGCATAGCCCTCTCCATTGCTCTTTGGGTGACTTCGAGCCTTCTTATGAGGCCCATAGTAAGCGACCACGTTTCAGTACCATATTTCATCACTGGCAACACACACTGGTCAAAGACTTTCGTCTTGAGACACTGCGGGATATTGGACGAAAAGATGTGACGTAGCTTCCCGAACACTGCCCAGCCGAGTCGGATTCGACGATTAACCTCTTCCTCGAAGTTGGACTTACCTAACTGGACAGTCTGTCTTAGGTATATGTAATCGTCTACAACTTCGAGCGTAAAGTGTCCGATTGTTACGGGAGTTGGTGCTACATGGGCATTTGACATGATCTTCGTCTTGTCCATGTTCATCCTTAGACCAACTCGCTCGGAGGCTTTACTGAGGTCATTGAGCATTGTACTTAAATCCTCCATGGTCTCAGCCAAGACTACTATATCGTCAGCAAACCGAAGGTGAGTGAGATAGTCGCCGTTTATGTTGATGCCTAGCCTTCTCCAGTCCAGAGTCTTGAACACGTCCTCCAGTGCAGCGGAAAACAGTTTAGGAGAAATAACATCTCCTTGCCTGACTCCCCGCTGCAGCGGAATAGGTTTCGAGTTCTGGTCCTGGAGTCGGACTGACATAGTGGCGTTCTCGTACAAACACTTCAGCACTTCGATATAGCGGTAGTCCACTTGGCACCGTTGGAGAGATTGTAGTACAGCCCAGGTTTCAATCGAATCGAAGGCTTTCTCGTAGTCCACGAACGCTAGACAGAGGGGCAGGGTATACTCCTCAGTCTTCTGTATAACCTGACGAAGCGTATGGATGTGGTCTACGGTGCTAAAGCCTCTTCGGAAACCGGCTTGTTCGGGAGGCTGGAAGTCATCTAGCCTGCGTGCGAGACGGTTCGTAATGACTCTTGAAAACAGCTTATAGACATGGCTCAGAAGTGAGATGGGGCGGTAGTTCTTCAGTAAGGCGTTGTCACCCTTTTTGAAGAACAGCACCACCACACCTCTGTTCCATGCCTTCGGAGTTTTCCCTTCCAGTAAGACGGAGTCGAACAACTTCTGAAGGGCCCTAAGGGCCGGTTTTCCACCCGCCTTCAAGAGTTCAACTGTTATTATGTACTGTTATAGTGTCCAGTTAGGTAGTTTATTGACGTTCATAGGTGCATGTAATATGCCTAATTTGAAGAATAAACTACTTTTACTTTTACTTTTTTACTTTTATTCCGTCTTCACCGGGTGCCTTGTTGTTCTTTAGCTGTTTAAGAGCCATTCTAATCTCGTACAGGCTGATGTCCGGGATATCTACTATACAATACATTTTACCAAAAAAGATCGTATCTTCATAGGAAACTCACGGCACTTGCGCCCTTTTGTTTGGGCAAGACAGTTTTTCGGCAATAACTGAAACACAGTTAGACGACACTTGATCAAACTAAAAATCATTCAATGGATTTATTAATGTACATCACCTTGATTATTTCAGAATTTTAAACTTCATAGTTTGGGAATTAGAGGGGGGGGGGGGGGGACACTTTTTACGACTTTGACAGATAATATCTCACCAACGGTTGACTTAAATAGAAAAGTTTTTTAGAAACCTGTGTATGTTATTATCGCACCAACTCCCGTAACAATCGGACACATTACGCTCGAAGTTGTAGACGATTACATATACCTAGGACAGACTGTCCAGTTAGGTAGGTCCAACTTCGAGAAAGAGGTTAATCGTCGAATCCGACTTGGCTGGGTAGCGTTCGGGAAGCTACAGCATATCTTTTCGTACAATATTCCGCAGTGTCTCAAGACGAAAGTCTTTAAACAGTGTGTGTTGCCAGTGATGACATATGGCACTGAAACGTGGTCGCTTACTGTGGGCCTCATAAGAAGGCTCAAAGTCACCCAAAGATCAATGGAGAGAGCTATGTTGGGAGTTTCTCTGCGTGATCGCATCAGAAATAAGGCCATCCGCAGCAGAACCAAAGTGACCGATATAGCCCTCCAAATCGCTAAACTTAAGTGGCAGTGGGCGGGGTACATAGCACATAGAACCGATGGCCATTGGGGCGGAAAGGTTCTCGAGTGGCGACCGCGTACCGGAAGGCGTAGTGTGGGCAGGCCCTCCACACGGTGGACTGATGACCTGGTGAAGGTCGCGTGTGTCCGCTGGATGCGGGTGGCGCAGGACCGGTCATTGTGGAAGTCTTTGGGGGAGGCCTATGTCCAGCAGTGAACGTCTTTCAGCTGAAAGATGATGATAATGATGATGAACCCACGATAACCATTTTTTGTCCTTTACTTTTTACGAGAAATAATGGCTCATTTACGAAGCGATTTTAAGCAATACAGCATTAATCCTTGTGCGCCGCTCTGAATTTACCTATTTATTCATAAATTTTGTACGGAGTATCTTCCGTGTCACGCGTCCGGCGTTCCAATGTGATTCTCATAGAAATTGTACTGGCTAGTGCCTGAATTTGCTTACACACTCCTTATCTACCAAAACATCAAAATCCCAAGAAAATACATGAGGGTATCAAAGTTATTGAAGATGGAGATTTTGAAAAAAATTATAATCCTCTGCTCTGAAAGGGCAATATCGGCAATAAAATTTGTGTTGTTACAGTGGTGACGGCACATTCAAAACAGCTCCACGTCCTTTCAGTCAGCTTTATATTATTCATCTAGACGTAGACGGCGACCTGTTTAGCCTAGTTGGTAGTGACACTGCCTCCGAACGGGCGGACAAGACACATCCTTTTCGATAAACAATATTCAGCCTTATTGAAGAAGCTGGAAAGAAAAACAATATCGCCGCTAAATTTCCTTAAAAAGATTAATTTTATTAGATTGAAACTGGGTTTTAAAAAAGGAAAAGGAAAGAAGGTTCGAATATAAATACAAGTGTATGCATATTTATGTAGCTGACCGTGAGAGAATTTAATTTGTTATTATAAGTTATTGTTTATTATTAGAAGTCAGTCTTAAAGAGTAAGGATGTTTTTTGTTGCACTTTACCCTACCGCAAACTAAATCAACTTTTGGATTCGACAATCAAAAAATTATCAATTAGACCTCGTTAATTACGTGCATATACTTATACAACCAAATCCGTACCAGCATTGTAAATTCCAAAAAGTAATATATAGTTAAATAGTAGATTATACACTAAGGGGATAAAGCACTGTTTTATGTCACGGGAGCGAATTGAATCCCGAACGTAACGAAGGACTCATCATTTAACTCCTGAGCGTAGCGAGGGAGTTATAAGTTAATTCCTGAGCGAAGCGAGGGAATTAAGACTGAGTCCTGAGTGCAGTGAGGGGTTCAACCGCCCAAGACTAAAACAGTCTTATCCCCGAGGTGTATACTCTACTTTTCACACCTTATGCGAGACAAAAAAACAGGCTCAGTAGATAAATAATGTTTATTTAGCAAATTAAAAGTACATAGTAACATTAGACACGTTAGTCCAATTATGGAAAGATAAGGTAATGTTTTAATTTGGTACTCGATTTGTTCGTCACGCGTGAACAAAGGCGCGCGACGTTCCAAATTCGAAAGCACAAGCCGTGGTCCTAGATTCGAAATTCGAATTTCGAACACCGCGCTCCTCCGGACCGGGGTTCACACGGAGGCAAACTTCATTTATTTTGTCAAATCAAGTAGGCCATGGCCTAGGACAAATTGTGTTTAGCAAAATTAAACTTTATGCATATAGTAATAAGAATTATGAAAAGTGAAATCATATTATTAACCAGCGGGTTATAATGAAATTCAGTACAACATTATAACCCGGCTAATACCAAGGGATTTAATGTCTTGCTTTCGGTAGGGTTTACATGACCTATAATTCGGCATTGTCGAGCATGTGGTTTGAAAAAATATTTAAATAAATGTGCAAGCATAGAATCTCCTTGGACGTCTATGTTCTAGCGCGTGGCCGCGCAGCGCACGAGTCGAACGACCGCGCTCTGTCCGGCCGGCGCTCCGCCATCGAAAGCCGCGTAAGAATAGAGGGGTGGATGCGGGGAAAGCGTAAGAGGGCTCTATTCGAGTTTAATTGTTTATCAATGCGTCGCCTTAAGAACCGTGAGATCTTAGAGAAGACAAGTACGGTTGCCAGTTTTTGTTGCAATTTTAGCACCACCCAGGGGTCAGGTGTAGGGTTACGGTGGGTACTCCCTACGGATGTGGTGCAACTTCGACCCCCCTTTGTCAAGTGAGTGGGCAACTTGACTGTTAGAAGTTCTCAAGCCGCCCGAAGGCCTCTAACTTGGCTTAACGCCGACTGCTGTCGTAGACAGCAGCCGGGATCAACGGCTTAACGTGCCTTCCAAAGCATGGGAGCGCTCAGTTAATAACCAGTCAAAGCGGTCTCCCATCCAGGAACTGACCTGCGCCCACATTGCTTAACCTCGCATAGCGCACGCGGTACGCGGGCGCCGCTGGGCCACGAAAGCTACTTGTGATGAATATGCGACATCAGAAACAGAAAATTTATTGTATATATTTTTTTATTGTTGTGTTGTAGTTTGAAAGGTTAGTAGGTACATGTTATTCGTTCCAACAGTTTTTACTCTTTTCGGGCATACAATGATTAAATTCTTAGCCTAGGTATAATACACGCGTTTACGCTTTAGGTACGTGATTATAATATTCTTTGGGAGTCATCTGAGTCTCGGAGGTCAGATTTAAAATGGTTCGCATCAAGCGACGTTTTGGTTCGTGAATGAACGAGGTCTTTATGGATATGCTTTAGGCTTTAGGGAACAATGCTCGGCGATTTTTTATAATGATCGTTAAGCACTAATTGCGACCATGCCGGGCCGTTTTCGACTAAGTGCTGGCGTAATGAATATAAATTTTGGGAGCTTACGCTCACCGCCATATAATAAGTAATTTTTCCGAGATATTATTATTGCTGTCTTATTGTGAGTCCTAACCCATTGAAAGCCAAGAACTTCTAAAGGTGTTGCACGTTCTGTTGTCGCACCTACCGCGCCAATAACGACACACGTACAGGTGTTATGACGGACGCTGTCAAAGTCACCTTCGTTCTACACTAAGGTACAAGTGTCAGTGTCGTTCATGAAGAATGGCGTTCAAAGGGTTACAGCCCATTGAATCCAGGAACCTCCTGATTCTTTGGCCGGTGCTATGTTGTGTCTCTTCTGGTTGCGTGATGTGCTGACCTAGGTAGGTACTTCTTTTGGTGAACGAATGAGAAGAGATTGATGTTTCCTCTGACTCTTGGCAAAATCTCACATGATGTCTGAGATAAGACGAACACTCGAGAAAGACTCAAGTGATATTGGACTTGAAGGCTACTTTTCTCCTATTCCCACCTAACAGGCTGTTCATCTTACCCCACATCACTCTACAACCAGCATATATCTTTAAAATGTTGTCCGTTAATAATTAATTAACGGACAACATTTTAAAGATATATTTGTTTGGAATGAGATGCCAACTAGGCTTTTTGCGCTTGCAAAGAACTTGCATGGTCGGCCTCGAATATAGAGAATGGCAGAGGAGATGAACTAGTTTCTAGACTACCTACCAAACTTCGTAGAAAACATTTTAATGATCGAAATGAAACTTATGATAAAAACAATGCATAACTATAAGTATAATGTTCATCTATTTTAATAGCATATTATTTGTAGGTATGTATGTAAATAGTTACTACCTACTAAAATAAGTACAAAACGTTTGCTACTTTTTACCCGACTGCGCCAAAAGGAGGGTTATGTTTTTCGAGAGTATGTATGTACGTATGTATGTATGTATGTATAATTGTTTGGCACGCTCTGCAGCCTGAACGGCTCGATAGATTTTAGCTTGAGAGGTGTTGTTAGATTTGTATTTACTGTGAGAGTGACACTGGGTATATCAAAATAAAATAAAAACAAAATGCACAGAAACGCAGTCGGGTTTTTTAATTGATTAGTTGTTTAAGCCTTTTCGTTACTGCAACTCCTGAGTCCGGAGGAACAGCAATTTTAATTGCTTTTATTTATTGTCTACCAATCGTTTGTCAGCCAGCCCCATCCATAATCTGTCAATGCCTCTCTTAATTTTGACTACAAATTACTGGTATCCGCACTAATATCTCGGACGTGCCGACATGTGACGAATGGCCGATACACCGGCAATTAAAAATGCGCCTCACCTCGCCGAAACAAAAACCTACCACGTCCTTGTCGATGCCGGCGCAAAAAGCGGCGATGTTAGTGAGTTGCACTTACAAGAGCCCCGGCCAGTTTTTGCGCCGCCGTATCAATGGAAAGCTGAATGGCGAAGGCCCGGCGACAAAAACGTCGCCCCGTGACGCCATTAGTATGTGCGGGAGCCTCCGAATGTAAGCATTAATTTACTGATAATATCACAGTGTACTTTTCAGAGGATGCCTAACTGAATTGCTGATAGGGATCGTACTGGGAATGTGCGGTGGGACAGACACGGCTAGATGCTGCTGCCTGAAGCTGTATCGTTAATTAGGTGTCGATTGAGTGTGGGATAACGAGCTCGCGATGCGAACGTATTGCATTCCGATAGAATGCGTTTGTTTCTGAATTGGTCAGCTTCGTTTCAATTACAACATGCGCAATATAACAAACTCATTTGAATCTAAACTAGGCAATGTTACTCCTTTCCTAGCTGGCTTTTATTTAGTTTTTGTTCAGTGGCGTGAGACACGACATGAGTGACAATTAAATCGCTATTTTCTCCGACAAAACTGGCGATTCCATTGTACATAAAAAATAATAAGACACCATAATTAAAAGTACAGTCAACCAAAAGTACGAAGTAATGATTTTTAGAGAAACCTCTGTCCCTTTGCTACCCTACTACCGAATATGCGAAGCTCGGTGTTGTCCCAATGCGGCCATTAATTTATTGATAATATTGTAGTGAATAATGTTCCCGAGCACGCGCACGCTTCCTGCCGCACCCACTTCATTCTAAAAAGACGTATTTGCATGCGTATTTCAATAACACATACTTCCTTCTTCACAAGCAAGGAGGATTCGGCATTTACAATGCTGGCCACTTTCATTGACTTCATAATTTTGTTTTTACTAATTGTCGTATCCGCATTGCGTTTCTTTGTGAGCCGATCTGATCGATCAGCGGGTTGGCGCAGTGCACGTGCAGCATCAGGGCAATCTATACAATATCGTATATAATTTTTGCTTGTGAAAGTCCTGGAAGCACCATCAATATTTAAGATGGAACAAAAATTGTGTCAATCCGTTTAAGGTATTAATTGGTATCGCATTACAAATAAAATTACCAATAACGCCAACTAATTAGCAATTATAGCCTTATACGTGTCGCCACCATTTCTGTCGCCTCACTGTGAACACTCGTGTTCTCTTTTCTTATATCTAGAGTTGTTAACATGTTAAGAAGAAAATAAAAGCTATAACATTTTTATGCCTTGAACTTCGATATACAATATTTTATAATACTTAAAATATTTATTTAAAACGGGTCTAACGCGATATTTATTAATTTACCTTTATTACCAACACACGTTCGTGTAAATATTTTAAGTAAGTGTACAAAACGCGAGACTTTAAAGTGTTATAATATATTTTTTTCACACTTGTTCGTAAAGGGTTTTATTGTGCGCAGGCGTATAGAGTAATTATAGCCGATTTAGCTCCCGAGGGAGTTATGCATTTTCATAACTCCCTATGGAGTTATGAGTTTTTCTGTGATCTGATTGGTTTAAAAAATCCATTTGGCCGCGCTCCACAAGAATCTGCTCTGTGATTGGTTGAAATATTGAGGTGACTAATCTAGTAGGCCGCGTGCCGCCATAATATTGCTTTGTGATTAGTTGCAATATTGAAGCTGCGCACTGCGCGCTCCTCTCGGCAACCATGCATTGATACTGGAGATCAAGTAGTAGATTTCTTAAATTTTGGTTGTTTTTGAGTTATTTATTTCCTCGCAAATGTGATGAAAACATTGGTTACCTCGGGACGTAAGAAAATTGCAAACTCGAGTCATCAAAACTAATAGACTCTCGTTCGCAATTTTCCACTTACGCCCCTCGTTAAACAATGTACTATGTGTAATACTGTTTCGTCTTATGGTCGCAGCTTTTTAGGCCCATTTTTGTTTTGACCCTTTATTCATAAACGTCCATCAAGCCTCTATTAGTTAGTTAACAAGCCGCTAAAGTTGGTTTGTCCTTATCTGTCACTTTGACATTTATGTTTGTGAGAAAGGGACAAAACAACTTTTAGTTAACAGAGGTTTGTCAAGTTTTATGAATAAGGGGTTCAGCTCTAAACGCAGAGAGCGGGCGCGGCGCGGTGCGGGGCGGAAGCGGTTTTGCATATTAGATTTTTCTGAAACTGTCGATAGTGCCAATTACTGCTTCATATGTCACACACGCCACCTCCGCTCCGCTATCCCGGGAGGTCTTTTGATGCGACGTCCCCGGACCGTGTTAAGCTTGCCGGAAAACCGCCTCGGCCCCGCAATGACGTTGCGCCGCGCTCTGTGCGATAACGCAAGCGTAGTTACCTACTTGCGGGATAAAGTATAGCCTATATTCATTCTTAAGATCTGTTCTTTATACTGTTGTAAGGTTTTTTTTTATCGGCGCAACTGTTCCAGAGATTACCCGGAACATACCAACTTACAAAGTCACAAACATTACCACTTTACAATATTAAGGTAGACATATCTCTAGTCCATGTTTTTCTGAGTATTTTCCGCACGTCGACATCCAAAGTGCCTATTTTGCGTGTTGCGTGCCATGTTATAAATACCATAAAGACTAATGTCCAGTCAATTGTACGAGGAAAATTTACATTTGATTTAATGCTGAAAGTTCTATCGCTATTTACTATATATGTAGTAGGTATGTAAAAAATACAAAACAACGGTGCGAAAGCATATTTTCTCGTCCACAACAAAAAGAACTCTACGTCTTCTATAAAACACGAGAACAAGGCATTGTGTGGTTACGAGTATTAATTAAAAACACCACGGAGCTCGCTTAACACCGGGAGGTATTTTTCGCCGGAGCAGCGAAAGGTGATCAACAACGAAATTCGCCGATAACTTGCAATCCAGCACTTTAATCAGCAAAATGGACCAAAAATGTATATGCCTGTGGTATAGCATTAATTAAAATACTCGGTGGACATTCCACGGAGGCCGATACGACCGAGCGGGAACTTCTGCACTGAAAAATTGATAAAAATATTCGGTAAACGACTCTTTGGTCAAGTACCTTAAAGCGTATTTTACTGGCGTCAAGCATCTTGTCATCTTCACTACTTTTGCGTAGACTGTACCGCAATCTGTCACGGATATTTGTTAAAAGAGCACTTGATAAGAATGCAGATAGCGTTAAGCGTTTAATGCAAACCGACATCGCATCGATATGAAAGCCGAGCGACTACGACGTCAATTTATCAAATTAAGACGGTTGTAAGAACATACCGAGATAGCGATTAGTAGTTCGGCAATGCAGTCTGGTCGGTTACCTGTGTAACCAAAAGGCTTCAATGTGACAAAATTCTTACTAATAATGTTTTTTTTTTTTCAAAATGGGATTGCTCTTGGCCAGCATCTAGCCAGGGGGCAAAGATGAGGCCGACGATGAAGCGAGCTCACCCAGAAGATGCCTATTCACTCGTGCCAGGGGGGCGACACGGCCTATCGTTCGTCTTGCCGCGGCTAGCTGTCCACACACCGCGTGCCCCTCGCGCACCCCCGTTCACGTCCGGTCACGCACACATAGCCGCGAGACGGGTTTACAGCACACATGCTTCGGTGTCGCTTCTTTTTACGTTAGTATATATCTTCTTTGCTTGTGCCTTAAAAAGGTCTAGGTTATATGAACTCGGAAATACAGACGCCGGCAGAGAATTCCAAACCTTAGAAGTGCGCATTATAAAAGAAGATGCAAAGCGCTTAAACTTCTTCTTTTTAAGTTTTTTTTATACCACGTAGGTGGCAAACAAGCGTACAGCCCGCTTGATGGTAAGCGGTCTGCCTTTTTAAGTACATGCGGACGAAGCAACTTCAGTCACACACTCCTAGTACGTACAAGTTTAGTACTTTTCTACGAGAAATATACATTTAGGAAGTACGTCGTCGATTTTGGAACTAAAGAAGTCTACATACCAAACTTTTCAAAAAATCCTTTACTAGTCATGGTCGCGAATTGAACCGGAAATCTGTTGAAAAAATTGAAGGTAGATTGAAGAAAATTGATAGAGTAAGCTAAAAGAAACAATATGTAGCTATTGAAACCTACGAGTACGTTTTTATATGTGTTTGCTGGATTGTTTTGATAATTGAAGAGAACAGTTAAAAATCAAAGAGCGGGACATGATGATGATGCAGGTACCTACAGAAAAAATATTTTGTACAATTTATTATTGCACTTTTGAGGCTATCCTTAAAATAATTTCAACTTTCGAATACCTCCGGGCACTGCCTAATTGCGCCTCGTCAGCCAACACGTTTCGTGAGTCGGAAAACACATAAATCCTTTTCTGATTTACTTTTGTTTTGCGCCTCTTCTCCAGTTCGCCTCTTTTGAGTCTAAATTGCCAGTTTTTGCGCGGGTGCGCGGACAATCGGATCATATTTCAACACAGCTTCAAGCAATAAACTAAATAAGTAAGTAAAGCGGTCAGCTTCAACGATCGACGAATGCATTAGTGGCTGCGGCGGCACAGTCACTTCTCTTGCCTGTTGTATATTTGTGCTAAAAGTTTGCCGAAAGTAGGCCAAAGATATAAATAAATCGTTTTAAGGATGATTCACAGTAGGCCGTTCTGTGTCCGGTCCGGGCCGGCCCGTTTTCTTCTAGAGAAATACGCCGGCCGTTGCGTTTGCTGTCATAGAAAACGGGCCGGCCCGGACACGGAACGGTCAACTGTGAATCATCCTTTATCTTGTTGCTCAACAATTATTATACTTGTACTTACCAAAAATGTGGCAACTTGTAGGTATATGTCTTTTTAGGTATACGATTGGAATATATGCTTATAACATTTTCTTAACAATACCATGAGAAATTTATTGAAAATACGAGTACATAATATATAATATCCAGAAATTTTGTGTACTTACCTATTGTATAGGCAGAGAAATGAGATGCTTAGAACTAGATTAGGTACTACGAGTATATTGGACTGAGCTGCACTGGTACACCTGTGCAGTACACCTGGCACATGTGAGCTGCACAGGTGTACCATCATCATCATCATCAGCAGAAGGAAGTCCACTGCTAGACATGGGCCTCCCCAAAAGAGTTCCACAATGACCGGTCCTGCGCCACCCGCATCCAGCGGACACCCACGACTCTTACCAGGTCACCAGTCCACCAGGTGTACCATATCAAATCTTATTAGCATTTCAATTCTCTGCTATGAAATATATGTCGAATCGTAGGTCTTGAGGTACACTAGGTTTAGTGAAACATTAGGACAAGTAGTTATTGGCCAAGTGACGCTATCCGGATTGCCAATTTCGTCTTGATCAAATCAGAGACCCAACCATTGCCTACCACAGCACAAAACCTCTGACTGGTTGCTAAGTATACCGTGGTACTTTTTCTCATCAAACTTACTTACGCTATGAAATTAAGAACATCGTAAATCGTTAAACGTCTTTGTACACATGCATGTAAAAAGTTAAAAACCACCACCACACCATAATTAGCGACAGCATCAGCATTGAAATCGGACCAACAAAAGGCTCGAATAAAAACAAAACGATAAATTTATCGGATTGGATAAAGCCTGCCGTTTGCATACGCGCACTGACAGCGGATTGACAGTGAGCTCTCATTAAGTCTACTGAAGTCAAGTTGAGTCAGGACCGATTCCAAAGTTGGAGGGCCAGCATTTTGGACTTGACTTTGATGTGAAGGCTGCCGTGTAAGTATTACGACAAATTCGGATTTTAATAAAAAGTAGTTTTTTTCTCTGCATTACTTACCAATAATAAATATTTACATTATAGCTTGTTGCAAGTATTGTAACGTTGTTTTTTTAGGAGACCTAAATTTTTTTGGCTACAATATGCCCACAAGAAACATGTGTTCTTGACACGTACAGTTGAAAAGTCTAACCTAGTAATATAACCAGAGGGATAGTCAGCCCCATTTTTTTTTAATTTATTTATTTGATTCTATAACCTTATCATCATTATCATCATCATTTATTTAAGAGCTAGGCTCTATTCGGTGGAGCAATCTCCATTCTATAACCTATTGCCTTAATATTTCATTATACATACACATAAACCAATTACATCAAAACGTACATTATTATACTCCTCACGTGACGATCGGTTTCAAACGATTTGCACATAAACCTCTTCATCGGATTTTCTTGCGAGTAACATTGTTTTGTGGACGATTTATCACTTCTGGGACAATTCATACATATTAAGGCTACAGCCATTTAGAGGAGACGTTGCATACAGCGCCCGTGGACTGATATGACAATGATTTATTCTTTGTTAACGTATGTGAGAGAAGTGAACTCAAGCGCACCTTACTCCGCCGGCACAACTAATATATCTCATTGATCACTTATTCAGCTTATAATTGTTGAATGAGTTTTCATTGTTGAGATTTGAATGACGGCAATTTAGATTGAGTTAATGAATGAATCTCATGGTACGTCAGGTACGTGCATCCTACTAATATTATAATGTAAAAGTTAGGTTGTTACTCAAACACGTAAAACGGTTGAACAGAATCAGATGAAATAAAAAATACATGAGAGAGTTACAGAGATGGTTTTATAAAGGGATGAATTGAGGATGGAGAGATAGTTCTAAAGGGATGAATTGAGGATGGAGAGATAGTTCTAAAGGGATGAATTGAGGATGGAGAGATAGTTCTAAAGGGATGAATTGAGGATGGAGAGATAGTTCTAAAGGGATGAATTGAGGATGGAGAGATAGTGATGTTGATGCGGGCGGGAGTTTACGAGGATTAAGTCGCGAGCAAATGCTAATACCTTTATAAAAGTGTATTATTGGATTTTTCGTAAAGAATCGTTGCAAGTGCCTTTAAGACGTAAGCTAAATTATCTTTTCACTAAACACACTGAACTTACTATCACACTGCGCTATAGACGACAAGCTACTTTTATAAGTAGGTAAGTCGTCGCATTGAGCCGCCTACCTCCAGAAGCTTCTCTTGTTGACACGGATGTCGCTCGGTGATTTGCTTGTCATCTGCTGCAGAATAAGTAATAGTACTCGTACTACGTAAAAACCTACATCTGGAGTACAGCTCTTTATGGATGTGAGAGCTGGAACATCACAACCCAAGACCGACATCGACTGGAGGCCTTTGAAATGTGGTGTTGGCGCAGGATGCTTAGGGATCAGCTGGACAGAAAGGCGTAACAATGAAGAAGTGTTGGAAAAGGCAAGGGAAAAAAGACAGATAATATCCGCCTTAGAAAAACGAAGAGCTAAATGCATTGGCCACATATTGAGACATGAGGGGTTAAACGTTACCATCTTAGAAGGCAAAATTGACGGAGCGAGAGGGAGAGGCAGGCCCAGAATACCATACATGGCACAAATGAAAGAATGGTGCTGTAGCCACTCATACCAAGAAGTGAAGACGAAGGCCCAAGACAGGTTGGAATGGAGAATGCTGCAACGACAGAGGACCAGGCCCTCTTAATATTGATGATGATGACTCGTACTACGCTCTACGTACGAGTAAGTATACCTACTGCTTATTAGGCTAAAAATGTTATCCCAAGCGTAAGTACACCACTCTTGGCACGTACCAAGTCATAGCATACTGCAATACTATATGTTTGAACTTCATGCCACTCAACCAACATGTCCTAAGATGAGGCTTTCGCCCGAAGTGTACCAAGAGTGTTGCACTGTGATGTGCCGTGTCCGCGGCGTTGCTTTCTACATTGTAAGACTTGACACATATCGGGAGGAACGAGAGAGTGATTTATAGGTATGTCTCGTGCAGTGCGACCCCCGGCGGACCCCGCGCGTACATTAACTTTTTGACCGAAGGGTGTCTGCTCTGTCACACGTTCACGGACACAGGCGTAATCTGAGACCCTCGTGATACCACACTATGGTTGAAGCCGGTGATATTCACCGCGACAAAACAGCCACCCCGTCCGCAGGCGAGAGGTTCTCATAAGACTATTATGAGGCGGGCATCTTGTGCCGTTTCGGGCGCATTACAAATTTTACACGTGCTGCATCAAAAGCTTCAGAGATCGCTTCAATTTAATATACCTCTAAGGGGGACGTCGCATGCTCTGACGACAAGCGCCTGTAGATGTAATGGCTGTGGATGTGCTGCCACAAGAGGAAAGTTTTAGTTTGTATGAAATTACCTACATACATATACCTAACGTGGTGGTATGATATTTGGTAACACAGATATATATTTCGACGGGAAACTAGTACCTATTATACTAGTACATTGGGAAATCGTAAACGTGTATCATCCTCAGGTACGGCATAAAAAACCAAATACTCACCAAACGCAATGGTAGTCACAGGCTTGAAGTCATTTCTTGGTTACACACGTGAATCGTTGGTTATAAATAATTTATAATGTAATTTACACACATGACACTAATTTAAATAGCGGATGTCTTATTTTAATTGCACACAACAATCACAATGGAAGCACTCAGTAATTTCGCGAGTGACTCAATTCCGCGAGATAAAAGTAAAATAAACACTGCTCTTAATGTTTAAAAAAACCGGCCAAGAGCGTGTCGGGCCACGCTCAGTGTAGGGTTCCGTAGTTTTCCGTCCGTCACATTAAGTTGACATATTAAGTACAGAAACACAAAACCTTTGAAAGCACGTCATTTCATTGTGATTTTGTAGAAATGACAGGTACAATAAACACCTGTTTATACGGTTAAATTACAAACTTAGTTCAGAAATTATTTATGTAATTTTTTCAAAAACTATTCAACCTATCAAGTTCAAAATAATTTTCCTACAAAGTTTTTATAAAGTTCTACTTTTGAGATTTTTTTCATATTTTTAAAACTTATGGTTCAAAAGTTAGAGGGGGGGGGACACATTTTTTTTACTTCTGGAGCGATTATTTCCGAAAATATTAACATTATCAAAAAATTATTTTAGTAAACCCCTATTTATTTTTAAATACCTATCTAACAATATATCACACGTTAGGGTTAAAATGAAAAAAAAATCACTCCCCACTTTACGTATAGGGGAGGTACCCTAATAAAATATTTTTTTCCGCTTTTTATTTTACCACTTTGTCGGCGTAATTGATATACATATTAGTACCAAATTTCAGCTTTCTAGTGCTAACGGTCACTGAGATTATCCGCGGACGGACGGACGGACAGACGGACGGACAGACATGGCGAAACTATAAGGGTTCCTAGTTGACTACGGAACCCTAAAAATGATCTTTAAACCTATAAGTTAACAATATTTGCAAAGAGCGGTTGCCACAAGTTTTAATCGCGATAATCAAGGGTTTGTCGCAATAATCTAGTTTAAAATGAATGGTCCAAGTAAGTGAGATTAAATTTGATGTGCTTGTGACAGAGGAAGGAGGATGTGAGTGTCTACGTGGGCTCGCATATACTCGTAGTGCGCGGTCTGAAGAGGCTTAGGGCCTTTGGCACGCAGAACTCGGATCGGCTCTACTTTGAACATTTAGCGATAGGATAGTGCATGAGGTTCACGCGTAGGCTCGCGTAGAGAGCGTGACTCTTCACGCTGAGGCTTTTAGGCTCTTCGGGTCTTCTGACCTGCGCGGAGCTCAGCTTTTGGTCTCGCGTGCCTCGCTACTCACATTTGCGCTTTCGGTCCTCAAATTCAATTGTAAGACACTCGTGGACAGTAAGTGTCCGTGTTGGCTCGCCCTTTGGGTCTTCGGCCCTCAGGCTCGCGTAGAGAACTCTCTTGAGGGACGTTCCGAGCCTTCAGGTTCTCTTGTAAAATACTCGGTAGGAAGAATCTACTCGGGCCTCGGGCTTCAGGCCTCGGGCTTCAGGCCTCGGGCTGGCGTAGCGAGTGTTTTCTGATGGGAGACTTCGGACCTTTGTCCATACGCTGAGCTCTGCCTTCGGCCTACCATGCCTCTTTCCCGGAATATAAAGCGTTAGGTGAGAAACAACTACCTATTGTTTTTTATACCACGTCGGTGGCATACAAGCGTACGGTCCACTTGACGGTAAGCGGTTACCGCAGCCTATGGACGTTTGCAACTCCAGGGGTTACAATGCGCGTTGCTGATTCTTTAAACATGTATACACTTCTTTCTTGAATAGCCCTATACTATTAAATAGTCCCTACGGAAAACTCGGGAGGGAGCTCATTTTCCAACTGCAGCGTTTGAGTGAGGAATGTATTGACATTGCTCTCTAAAAAGAATAAAATAAAACAAAATTAAAAATTTTGAAAAACCCACGACGGATTAATTTAATTGAAAAATCATAAAATAAAATAAATGTGAATCCCCCGACTGGGTATATACGAAGTAAGTACATAGAGATAAAAATAGATTTCAAAAACGGTTGTATGGTCGCGAGGTATAGTTACAAAGTCAGAAAAATCCGTCAGTGGGTGCCATTGCCATGTCTGTTCCTAATTTCATTAAAATATGAATACAAGTCCATAAAAAATGGGGTAAAGCTCGAGGTACATTACATATAGCAACTTAAATCGAGGTACCTATAATACAGACCTCGTAATCTTACTTCATTTCAGGGCAGGCAATGGCAGCCCCCGACGGATTTTTCTGGCTTTGTAACTATACCTCGCGACCATACAACCGTTTTAAAAATCTATTTTTATCTCTATGTACTTACTTCGTATATACCCAGTCGGGGGATTCACATTTATTTTATTTTATGATTTTTCAATAAAATTAATCCGTCGTGGGTTTTTCAAAATTTTTAATTTTGTTTTATCTTCTTTGTCATAGGTGCAGGTTTTGGAGTCGGCGAACCTGTGTCAAAAAAAGATTTTTGGAATTTTAACATAGGTACTTATACCACTTTGTGTAACACAAAGTAGTATATACAATTTTTATTTTACTTTATATGGAAAGTTATATACTTAGTAACAGTACTTTAGCCAATAATACGTGGTGTTTTGCAGAATTCAGCTACAATATTAAACTTATAAGTACCTACATCAGTAGAAATAGTAAAATATTATAAATTCATTAATCACCACCACCACCATAACAGCCAAAGGACGTCCCCTGCTGGATATAGGCCTCCCCCAAATTCACGGGGGCATAAATTCATTAACAGTTTTAAAATATCTAAAACGGTTTACATAGTAGTTGCTTGTACTATTCCTTATTCTGTGGTAGTTGTGATCATTAAATTTACTACCATAAACCCCACCAAATAGAAATATACGACTTGTATTTATTTGTTTAAATTGGTGTTGTGCGGATAAATTTGTAATTTACAGAAATCCATTCCAATTATCTTTTTAAAAAGGTAGGTAGGTAGGTAGAATTTAAGCCTATAGAAAGGGTGCGCATTCAATTGAAGCTAAATATCTTTGGTAGATGTTAACTTGTTAGCTGTGTAATCTAAAAAGTGTTGAATGTGATATTTTATTGGCCGCTACTGTAAGTACCTACTCTTTATTCTGTTATTCAGAATTGCTTTTCCGTCATAACCGGCAAGATATCACATTCGGTAACAAAACAAATGACAATTTCATCACCTATATCTTGCGGACGATACACACCAGTGAAAACCTTCCATTACGACAGTAATTGAAAGTGACCTCTACTTTATAACACTCATTAGCAAACCCTTATTCTGCATGCTCGTCTACCTACTCAGTTATAACATTAGATAAACCTTATACGCATTTTGGAAAAGCCTGCGAGTCGAGATAGCTGGCAGAATGCTGCAGATAAGCTACCGTGGAGGTGGGAGGGTATCGGGCGGTGTCATCGGGAAAAGTGAAAGAAAGTTACAACGACGGGCGCACCTCCTCGGCAATTAGGGGGAAGAATATAGGTACAGGTAGCGTTTTTATGCAGCATGTCTTAGTAAGTATTTGTACAATCAGCTGCAATAATATCTGCCACAAAAATATTTGGACAAGACTCTAGTACTGGGTGACAGTACAGTCAGCGTCAAAAGTAACTGAACAAAAACAAGCTATTAAAAGTAATAGTCATGTGTAGTGTCTAAAGATACACATCATTTAACAATAAACAAGATTATCTGCAGCCAGTTCAAATAGGCTTTGGCACCCCTCAAGGGTGTGAGGCAGCTATCCATGCCACGCGTGCTTTTGCGCTCACAAATGAATGGTCCAGCGCCGTCATTTTGAAAATCGACATCAAGAATGCTTTCAACAGTGTGGAGAGGGACACAATTCTTGGTGAAGTCTTGGACAAAGTGCCCTCGATCTATCCATTCATTCATCAATGTTACTCCACAGCTAGCCATCTATTATTTAATAACACCCCGATTTCCTCGCGAGTGGGGGCTCAGCAGGGTGATCCGTTAGGGCCTTTGATATTTTGTTTAGCCATCCAAAGTGCAATTTCGTCGTTAGAGTCCCCCTTGAACGTGTGGTACTTGGATGATGGAACAATCGGCGGTGATCCTCGGACTGTCCTGGAGGACTTGGAAAAGTTGGTGCCGGCTTTGAAGGAAATGGGTTTAGAGATAAACCCCACTAAATGCGAGCTTTTCGGCTGTGGGACTGTGGACGCGGGTTTGATGGAGAGTTTTGAGGAGGTGTTACCGGGGGTGCGGCATCTTCAGAAATCGTCTTTTTCCCTGCTGGGTGCTCCTATCTTCCCGGAGCGGGTCAGTTCGGCGCTAGAGGAGAAGCGGTTGGCGTTGGTTAGGGCTTCGGAGCACTTGAATAATTTATCCGCGCACGTCTCTCTTGCACTTCTGAGGAACTGTTTCGCGTTGCCGCGGATGATGTACATTTTGAGAACGTCTCCCATCTGGATGTTTGAGGATGATGTGGCGAGGGTGGATCCCTCGCTTAAATTGGCTCTGGAGTCCATTCTGAATGTACATCTGAATGAAACGCAGTGGTGTCAAGCTGCTTTACCGATTCGTCACGGAGGGTTGGGAATACGGCGATGTCAGGAGGTCGGCGTGGTGGCATTCCTGGCCTCGGCTCATGGGACTTTGGGTCTTGTCACTCGGATCTTATCGGTTGATGGTGGCAATATTCGGATACCATTTGTCGAGGAGGCGCTCGGTAGGTGGTCGGCCATTTGTCAAGGGGATGAACAGCCTAAAAGTCTTGCCGTGCAGAGAGGTTGGGATGAGCTGTTGTGCAAACGCATTTGTGCGGATCTTCTGGAGGAGGCAGTAGGTTCCGATATAGCGCGCTTCAAGGCCGCCTTTAGCCCTGAGTCGGGGGCTTGGCTGCACGCATTACCTTCCCCCCACCTGGGTACTCTTTTAGATAACGATTCTCTTAGAATCGCTGTTGCGTTACGTTTGGGTTGTAAGGTGTGCGAAGCGCACCGTTGCATTTGTGGGGTGATGGTTGAAGAAGACGGGCATCATGGACTTAGTTGTCAGAGGTGTGCGGGTCGGTTTCCGAGGCATCATGCCATTAACGAGGTGGTTCGCCGGGCTTTAGTTTCGGCCAACGTGCCGTGTGTCCTGGAGCCTCCGGGGCTATGCCGCACTGATGGAAAAAGACCAGACGGTCTGACATTGGTTCCTTGGCGGAAGGGTCGGTGTCTCTTATGGGACGCAACGTGCGTGAGCACGTTTGCCCCATCTCATTTGAGTCACACCATTAGATCCGCGGGATCAGCGGCAGAGTCGGCGGCTCGAGCGAAACATTTAAAATACTCTGCCTTGGAACCAGTGTACGACTTTGTGCCGGTGGCGGTGGAGACTGCGGGACCCTGGGGTGCAGAGGCCAGGGACTTTTTAAAAGATGTGGGTCGGCGGCTGAGAGAGAGGGGTTGCGATCCTTTTTTGGCTCAACAGATTTCGTTGGCCATTCAGCGTGGCAACGCCGCCAGCATCATGGGAACTTTTGAGCCATCTACGATCCGGGGCGGTCCTTTAGATTAGGTTAGGTTAGGTTGACGGTATTGACGAAGCCTGTTGCGGATTTTGTAATAATTAGTTATTAATAAAATAAAGTGTACTATTGTTTAAATAATAAACATAAATGTGAGATTTAACAATTCAGAATTATCTGAGATTTTTAATGTTCATAATAAATGATCATGGCAATGATGCAAAAGTAAAATACCAGACATTTCACAAAACAATCGAAAACAATGAAGTTTCAAAATTAACTGATAGGGCACACATTCACAATAGAATGAACGCATTTGACGCCTTACAATATTTTCTTTTGAAATTTGACATTCATCGAGAAGAGATCAGTAATGTCATGCGATACATTCGTCCCTTTCATTTCGGCTCCGACGTCATGGAGTCTTCATTTGTTCTTTTGGGAATCGCTTATTACACATTTTTATAAGTTTACACTTTACTAGACTAAGGCTGGGTTGCACCAAACCGTCTGTAATCGTAAGCTGTGTTCGTTAAAATCCGAATGTATGAAAAGTTTGACAAGTTTCTATGGGATGACAGCTGCAGGCGCCATATTTAACGTTGATCGCTCTGTGATCGTAAGTTGGTGCAACTCAGCCTAAGTGTAGAGTAAGTTGTGACAGATAATTCAATGTAGGTACCAAAATAGTTAAACATTCGCTGAATCACTGACATGGTAAACATGAAATGAGCGTCGCAGTTCCATTTCTTTTGCTAACATGCAAAAAAACTTGTATGCGGCGGCAGCCCGAAGATTGCCATGAACCTCGGAAATTAAAGAAAGCCCTGCTTTTCAGAGTTTAAATTATCTTGTGTATTGAAATAACCAAAAATATATACAAAGTCACACGCACAGTCTACAATTTTTCACAGCTTACAGGTAAACAAAAATATTTCTTTTCTTGTTTATCTGACTGCTCTGTTATAAGCTGTGATAGTCTGTAGAACTAATTTGACTTGATAAATGTGCACATATTTCTCATCGAATTGGCGCACGGATATTTTTGGCTAATAGATCGTACATATATTTATGAACACGACAGAACAAAAATGACGATACCTTTTGACTGCAGTTTCTACGAAGTTCGGAATTCGTTTGGCCCTCCTGTACAGACATATCTATAAATATATATATATATATAAATTTAATTGTGAGAGATAAGATACAAAAACACATACACATTTAAACGTGACCGTATCTTGTTTGGACTTATAAAAAACCGGCCAAGTGCGTGTCGGACCACGCACAATAAGGGTTCCGTATCGACACCTCCTAATCTACATTTAAAACCACTATACAGTTAATCACAAAAAGTCGTATCTTCATAGGAAACTTACGACACTTACGCCCTTTTGTTTTGGCAAGACAGTTTTTCAGCAATAAAATAACTCAAAAACCGTTAAACCTATCTTGTTCAAACCAAAAATACTTGAAATGTAACATCATCGTGTTTTTTTTAGTAAATTAAACTTCATGCCCCCCCCCCCCCCCCCAGTTTAATATTATTTTCATAATTTCATATCATATTTCTATAGCGGTTCATAACATACACTTTTACACCAAATTTCATAATTGTAGTGATCATATTCTCCGAGTAAATCGGCTGTGACATACGGACGCACAGACCGACAGACATGACTTCCGTTTTTTGCTATTTAGCTACGGAACCCTAAAAAGGTAGAAAGAATAAATTATACAGCAGTCAGCGTTATTAACTTACAAAAATAAAATCACAAATCAAACGTACAAATTATCATGCACGAAATATAAAAACTCACTCGACAAAAAAAAACCTGTATGATTATCGAACCTGTTCACAAAATTTCACGGTTGAACAATGCGACCTGTAGAGGAGAGCATCCGGACAGACAGACAGACATACTAAAGAATTTTTGTCGAAAGCTAAAACGGAGACGCTTCGCTCGCTCGGTCAGTAACCAATTTGGTAAGATAGCTTCAAGAAAATCAAATTGAACAAAGTTTTTATTTTATTTTAGAACAATGATTTATTTGTATGCATTCCAAAGAGTTTGTTAAAACTTTCAAGTACTTATGAAACAGTATTTTCAGATAATTATGAAATGACACATGGTCAAATAATTATGACAACTATGAAGTGATCTATTTTTGAAATTTAAAATTAAGTTTATTTTGAAGTTAGCGCTCGTCATATATTTTTGACTCAGCGGTTGTGTCAGACAATTCTGGCCATTTAAGCCGTCACTATCATTTGATAATTTCATATGCTAAGCTACTTTTGATGCTGACTGTACCAGCACAGGCTGGTCTGATGTAATGGTGGTGTCTGCGAATCATCATCATCATCATCCTAGCGTTATTCCCAGTACAGTTGCATCCTAAAGGATGCCCAGGGTCCGCTACCTAATCCCAAGAATTGGCGCAGGCACTAGTTTTTACGAAAGCGACTGCCATCTGACCTTTCAACCCAAGGGGGAAACTAGACCTTATTGGGATGTCTACGAATATCATAGTTTAAATTGGTTCTAGTATACTATTTTCTTTATTTTTCTTTCAACTTGAGCTAGATTTTTTACAATACATTTATAAAAGTTAAATATAAAAATATACATATAAAATATAAAAGAATTATAAAAAAACCCAACCTAGAGTGCCGCGTGGTTAGGGCGACAGAGAGAGGAACCTCCGGACTATCCGCGCCGTGTCCAGGAGTACCGCCTTCTGCATCTGACCCTTGACCCAGCCATCTAGCGAGAGTCTCTTATCGAGACTCTTCGCAGACACGACTATCGGGACAATGATCGTCGAATCAACATCCCACATGGCGGTTACCTCGTATGCCAGGTCTAAGTACTTGCTAGCCTTGTCCTTCTCGGCCTTCACGAGGTTCTCATCATGGGGGATGGTGATGTCGACGAGCACTGTCTGGCGCTTCAATCGACCTATTATTATCCTCTGCCTCAAGTAAGATTTCTAAAGTAAATCGAACCAATTTCTCAATGGTAGTACATTGAACGATATATTGTAGAGAATGTTCTCAATTCGTTCGCCAGTAAGTACAGTTTCGGGCGCGGCCCGTGCGCCGGCGCTGCACAAAAACCGCGCGCAGCGCCACTCACTTATTTGTCAAAAATAAAACTTATGTCCCGATTATTATTTCAAGGGACGGCATCCGCTCAGCCGCGATCCAGGCGATAAAGCTACAATAAAACACATAAATAATTCATATTGGGGAGCCTGTATTGATTCGCAAGAACGTGTCTCAAATGTTTTATTGCTGGTGGTATTAATAAATGGGGCAGATGTAGACCTGTTCTTACGACTTGTCCGATTGCTGGGCAATTAATAAAATTGAAACGCTATTAATTTGTACAAAAAGGCTTTCGTCATTTCAGGAATTCGTGAAGTGGAAGGCCTTGCTTCAAGACAGGTCGAACATGGATTGGCTTGTGACTCTTCCTAGTGTGTCAATTTTTCAACCCAAAAATTTATTATTGTGCCGTACTTCTGAGGCATTCCACCAAGATTACTTATAGAAATTAACAGATAGTGTAGATACCATACTGGTATTTCCTATATCCTAGGCTGAATGCCTAATACTTATTGATTTTTAAAGATTTTGATGAAAATGTGTCAAAACGAGATTATACCAAATTTTTGAGTACTACGCAATGGATTAATATGTAGTCGCGCACTTGTACATAAATGTAATTTTAATAATTTAATATATGTACCTATTACACCTATATAAATAAGATTTATTGTATTTTATTTTAATGTTAGTACAGTTTTTATGTTGCATGCTCGTTAATAAATTAAAACCTTACAAGCCTGCCACCCGCGTTAACGGTTTTAATATCGTTTTTAATTTTAATTACTCACTAAATATGAATATTTTATGAGTAACTACATGTAATCTAATAAACTAACATTATTATGTCCATTACAGCCACCGCATCGTGTTGTCGCATTTGTAAGACAAGTTCAGTACTTAAGTTACATACTAAGTTGCATATTTGAATACGTCGTAATTTGTTATTAGGGCATATAATTTCGATTTTAATATGATTTTTTTATTAGATTAGTTCTTTATTCCATTTTTAGTACTTAAACCAATCGAAGAAGATTATTTTCAGTGCATCAACGGCCCGAAGCTAATAGTACGTAGCAGCTCTACGATGTAATTTGCGGCGTTTGGCGATCGAGCGTTGTTCTTTTGCTGGATTGTTCCTTAGAACCCAAGTAAAGATTTAACAAGAGGAGGTGTCTCGATTTTTGAAATGAGGAGGAGTTATGAAATCATCATTTTTTTTATGGATTTCAAAAACAATATTCGTTAGCCCGACGTCAAAAAAAGACCTACTTAAAAATATTTTCGTATAATACCAAGTTTGGGCTCTTGTAGGTAGAAAACGGCTGAATGAATTATTATTAAATCTGCGCAAAATACTTGATAATATACTTATACTGATATCTGAGATCGTGGAAGGAATTTAGAAAATACTAATATTTTTTTTATATATTTTGTGGCCCCGCTTCCACGAGGTAGTATTAATCGAAATTTTAAAATTTATATTCGGAAAGTGTTTCGTATCGCACTAAAATATGATAGGAGAAAGAAAAGAAAATGCTAACACTTGCGCTGGAAATGGGCTGGAAAATATGGCGGACCTCAGACCCTCTGACCCAAACCTTGTTGATTCCATTACCGGGTTCATTAGAGTGCATTTCGTTCTTATCAAGTCATCAACATCCAGAACGTTTGGTTAACATCTTATTTTACGATGACAAACATTTTTATAGTCCATCAATTGCTAATTTTCTTATGGAAGTGTAAAGTACAAACTTTACGATTATCAAGTATGTTTTGCGTGTTAATATAATATCGGGTAAAGAGCTTACAAGGTAGTTGAAAGGTATTTTAAATTGGTTATCATTATTCTGTAGAAGGTAATAAATTGTGTTATTACCGATCTAATACCGGCGTCGTTGTACCTAATTGACAGTCACTATCAAATACCTATACACTTATTTAAACACACACACACACACACTTATTACTTTTTTTTTTTTACACTTGCGTAAAAATACAGATTTTAGGTAATAATACTCTAACGCCTGCCAATAGTCTTGTTCAGATAATTGTGGCCACCATTTTCGCCCCCCCCCCCCCCCTATATATCTATGTGATGGGAACTGGACTGTCGGTACCTAGCATAGTTTCGTATTTTGATTTTATCTACAGACTAGCTATAGCCCGCGACTTCGCCCGCATCTTCGCTTCTATTGGTCGCAGCGTGATGTTATTTAGCCTAAAGCTTTCCTCGATAAATGGACTATCCAACACAAAAAGAATTTTTCAATTCGAACCAGTGGTTCCTGAGATTAGTGCGTTCAAACAAACAAACTCTTCTTAAAATTAGTATACATTTAAACTCGCCATTTGTGTTGTGATAACAGTCAATCATTTAATAATACAAATGAACAAAAATTGGGGGACGATCTAACACAAATCGATGTACTCCTAAACTAAGCAAAACTTGTAAGTACTATGGGTACTAGATGACGATAGACATATTTAAATGGATAAATAAATATACAGAGAAAAATCCAATACTAAGAACAAATACTTGTGTGCATCACACAAATAAATACCCATACCGGAATTCGAACCCGGCGCCAACTGGGCCAAAGTGGTAAAAGTTGCGTTATTTTTTACTGACTTCAATAGAAGGAAGGAGGTACTCAGTTCGTCTGCATGTTTGCTTGTTTTTTTTTTTGGTATGTATGTTCTCCGATAACTCTTGACCACGCGGGCCGATTTTGATAATTCTTTATTTGTTTCAAAGCAGGTACCCCAACATTGCTCCCATATAAAATTGGTGAAGGTCTGATGATGGGATCTAGAGGAATCGAGGGAACTCCTCGAATATGATAGGCCTATTATATGCCGATTTCGGTATTTTCTGTGGGTCACCAAGCATTGGCTCACGGAAACCACAAATTGTGGCATAGCAAGTACAAAATTGGAGTCGGTTTTTTTTTTGGTATAAATTATTGAATGCAAAAGAAATATACTTAAGCTGGACAGGTTAGTATTATATTGATTTAAACTTGCACGATTTTTACACATTATTATTGGTAAACGGGACTTAATATGTACATATGTATGTATTGCTTTATTGTACATAAAACACGATAAAATGACAAACAAACTGAGCTTCATAAACTGAAAGTCCTTTTCTACAGAACGTCATTACTACAGTAGTACCTAATTTCAACCGGGATGAGGGTTTTAAGATTTCATCTTCGTGGAATCCAGTTATTAATAAGTGCAAGCGTCAAAATACGACGTCCATTACATTAACGGACATTGTTAGTGTTGTGTGTCGGGCGAGTGACAACCCTAGCGTAAAATGTGAATAATTAATTCAAAGTCAAACATTGCATATCACATTTTTTACATTAGATGGTACAGAGGATATAAGTTACATGTGACGCCCTGCAAGGGCTCAGCATTATGTAGAGAGGACTACTATTTAAAGACCAAGTGCGAGTAGTTTGGAAAACCCGTGCAGCTCGAAGATGTTGATACCCGCTCGAGCCAGTCAGCTCGTGACTACGGATGTTGTGATACATTCGAAACGTTGGGCATACCTCAGGTGGATAATTTCAGTTGTACACGATTAAGTGCCGTTTACCAATAATAATGGAGAGTTAATATTAGACACCCAGTTAGTGTCCACTTCAGGAATCCAGTATTCTTTCTTGAATAGTCCGTGTTTATGTAGATATATGTATATCCTCTTTGATGTAACTTACCATCCCCCATCCCCACATATACTAATACCTTCATTTGCATCACTTATATGCATGCATTCCTAATTACATAATTGCTTCATTTTCCGATCAGAGCCCCCATTAAAATAGTCTCTTTCAATGGATCGAATTACCTATTTAATAGGCGATTCCATTCAATTTACGACTATATAAATGCTTTGAGGACAATTAGCGTAAAACATGCCACATACCCGTCGCGTTCCTAGGTGAAAAACAATGTACGGTTAATGACGTCACGCGGTAAATCAGCCAATGGGCGGTCGGTACCAGTTGGTGGACAGTCCGAATCAAAAAGATGTACACACTCTTGTACTTTATTGCAAAGAGATAAGGTCGAGAAGTGTATACATGTTATGATGTCGCCTGCGCCCCGGAGGCGGTACCGACTACCAACTAGACATATCAAGGTTTTCAAGTCCCGTTCAATGCTGGATTGTTGATATGAACATGAACATACAATATATAAATTAATCATGCGTTTACCTAGTTTTTTGTTCGACATTTAAAGGTTACTGATTCATTGAAAAAGCAATTTGTGTCTTGAATAATGGAGTATTTATTTTATTGGAAGTCGATAACGAAGGTATTTACAGTAAGGAACTGTTTTATATTTTTCTCAAACATGCAATGAAATATTGATGTTATGTTCCTTATAATAGGCTGCGAAGTATGACGTTTCAGGTGCGGCTAGGACAAGAGGTCGTTAATGGAACTTCATATACAAATCTTACAGGCCGGCCGGCAAAGTCCTCTTTTTTAATTTTCATTCCACATAAATTTGTGGCACAGGCATCATGACATTCTGCCACTATGCGTATTAAAAATAAAACTTCGATTTTGTTGTTTATTTCATTGCATGTTTGAGAAAAGCACTATACATACCTCGGCGGGAAATATGGGATGCGAGCGTATTAGAACTGGTAGAAATACACCGCTGACATTCACCCCACCAACAGTCAGCCCAGCGTTAAGTACGGTGGTGTGGTGGAGGCATATGAATGATTCAAAAGCTCTTATTCCCTTGTAATAAAGACTTTTCAATTGCGTAGCTACTTTCGACGCTGACTGTACCTACGGATATCAAGTACCTGGGAGAAAGAGCTTTGCTCGGCTCTATTCGTGTTTTTCCGAACAATACAAGTTTACCGGGAACTAGATCGACCTAGATCGACCTTACGCCCCCGTAAACCTATTTCGTGAATTGCATGAAATTCGTTTGAAGCCGTTTCTCGAATTCAATTATAGATAAATATATTTTCATATTTATTTATTCGTAATTCTCGATATTACATGTCAGGGTTTTTACAACATTTAAATAATATAAAGTTATTTTCATCTAATATGTATAATATACTCTCTTTATTGACCGAGCGAGCGAAGCGTCTCCGTTTCAGCTTTCGACAAAAATATTTTCGTATGTCCGGATGTCCGGATGTTCTCCACTACAGGTCGCATTTCTCAACCGGTTCTCGTGAAATTTTGTGAGCAGGTTCGATAATTAAATAGATTTTTTAGTCGAATCAGTTTTTCGGGAATTTTATAATTTGAAAAAATAAATGCGAGGTCTATAGTTCACAGAGCCACTAGTATTGTATAAGGATCGTCAATTCATTATAATCACCAAGTCTATCCAAGTAGGCCCCACTGCTTTGACGACCACTTTGGCTTAGTTGGTAGTGACCTTGCCTACGAAGCCGGAGGTCCCGGGTTCGAATCCCGGTCAGGGCATTATTTGTGCAGTTATCACGATATTGTTCCTGGGTCTTGGATGTTTCCTAACATGTATTTATTTAAGTATGTATATCGTCGTGTACTCGTGTAGTACCCATAGTACAAGCTTTGCTTAGTTTGGGACTAGGGCGATTTGTGTAAAATTGTCCCCCAATATTTATTTCTTTATTGACGACCTGTTTAGCTTAGTTGGTAGTGACACTGCCTCCGAAGCTAGAGGTCCCGGGTTCGAATCCCGGCCAGGGCATTATTTGTGCATTTAGCACGGATTTTGTTCTTGGGTCTTGGATGTTCTCTATGTATTTAAGTATGTATTTATCTATATAAGTATGTATATCGTCGCCTAGTACCCATAGTACAAGCTTCGCTTAGTTTGGGACTAGGTCGATTTGTGTAAGATGGTCCCCCAATATTTATTTTATTTATTTTTATTTATTTTTTATTTATACTGCTGGGCAGGGGCCAGTATCATGGGTGATAATAAATAAGAATAAGAAACGAAGCATGATAATAAATTAGAACTACCAGTGACGAAATTAGCGATGTACAAAAACGTTGCTGTTGTCCTAATAATTACAGTTTTTATAGAATTTAAGTTTTTCGAGCGCATATATTTTTGAGGATAGACGCCTCACTGGTATGGATAGAGCCCTCACCAATCTCACCATCAAAAGGCAAAGAAGGATAGATGCCTTATGAAATAAAATAACTTAAAACAAAATAATATAAAAAAATGGTTATTTTGTATCTTAATAGATAATAGGTACTTTTTTACCAATTGTTAATACCTACCTATCATCAAACAATTGCCGGTACATATTTGACACGTTATAAAATTGAAAATGTCATGTATTGGTTAAATATCGAGTACAGGGACGTTTACCGTACAATACAAGAACAGTTGCACTCGAAAAAAACTTCATGTTTATCCAGTAGCATATAATACGCAACTGAATATGTATGATTGTTGTCGCTACCTTAAATCCGGTCCGTAATTCATCTCATTATAGACAGCCCGCAAAAACCGCGAAATGGTCGACTAGTCTAATTATAAATCGTTTATAGAACTCTCGAAGCTTCCATAAAATTTTAAAGCGCCGAGGTTCGCATCAAAGAGGCCGCGGCTCGAAGATTTGCTCCACAAAATGTCAACAATGTATGAGTGCCGACAAAGGACGCGAATAAGGTAACGTTATTCACAGCTTGTCTCTCAGCCCGCCTCACTCACCTCTAGTATATGTTGACGCTGAGATTCCTAATAGCTTTGCGTTGACAGAGGTCTTACTTGATGCTGGTCGTCGCGGTGCGTTGTTGCGAAGCGTGATGAATACGACAAGGGTCGGGCATCCGCGGCCCGCCACGCTTATTTTAAAGTAATCAGTTAATTGTGTGCCCTTAACGAGCGCCCGCCGCTGCGCCTCTTCTGGGACATTTACAATGCTTACCGATACGTATCAGCTGTGGCGAACCAGTTTAGCCCAGACCATGGCTTAGGTACACGTAGCTGTTAAGAAAATTCGGCATCAAATATGCTAGGTGAGGTGAATTAGGTGAAGTGAAACAAATGACCACTCGCAGTATGATGTTCACAACCTGTGTTGACTCACCTCACCTTACCGCACTTTTAGTATTAAGTATGGTTGGTTAACCTCTTATAGTGATTCGACTCAGTCAACACGCAGTCAACAGCTATGACACCGCTGGGCTGATGTACACAAAACACTCGCCACTCGCCTCAGGAGACCAGTGATATGTCATTTTTCTAAGTATATACTCTGTTCAGGTAAACTGGCAGAGAACGCGAAACTGTATGAACTACTAAAGTTACCGCAAAAAGGAAAATAGGTATTATTGGGTGTAAAAAAAACTGGATTATCAATGACACCCAGCAGATCAAAAAAGTCACCTTGGTTTACCGTCACTACCTTGGCTCAAGGAGCCAACATTTACACAGCGTAAATGTTGGCTCCTGAACAGAGTAGGTATCACGTAGGTATACTTATATACTTAGTTAAAAAATGACATTTTTATTAATTAATTTAAATTATCAAAGTAGCCCCATTATTCCCAATATTTGACACGTATTGTTCATAGATTGACTGTGTTTAATAATCGGTTAGCGACAATCACTATGGGACGCGTAACCGGAGATGTGACGAGCATCAGCGTGATGCGGCGAGTGTGATGTGACTGCGTGTGCCGAGGTCGAGTGAGATGAGTTTTTATAAATACTGAACCTACCTGGTTATGATTTATCTACTAAATATTTGTCATAATCGCGTTATTCCCATTTCGTCTAAGTTTTATTTCCCAGTAGCTCTGTCTGACAGCCATTTAACTACGCATAGGTAATCATCATCCTAGCGTTACCACAGACAGTTACATCCCGAAGGATACCGGTGATCCGCTGCCGCCATTTACCTACGCATATTTTTTTATAAATCCGGGATCAAGGTAAACTAGCAACGAGCGTTGAGCTCAACTGAGTCGAGGTTTGAGTTAACACTACCCGCGCGGTACGCACCTGAGCCAAGACCGGGAGCCAGCATCATCCTAGTACCAGTTGTTAATGCTTGTTCTTAGCTTATGGGGTAAACTACCTTTTCATTACGTACCGATTTTTAGAAAATCGTCAAATACAAGTATTTCCTGATTTTTAATGAAATAAATAAACTTTTCTCAAACATGCAATGAAATATTGATGTCATGTTCCTAATAATAGGCTGCGAAGTATGACGTTTCAGGTGCGGCTAGGACAAGAGGTCGTTAATGGAATTTCATACAAATCTTGCAGGCCTAGGCCGGCAAAGTCCTCTTTTTTAATTTCTATTCCACATAAATTTGAGGCACAGGCATCATGACATTCTGCCACTATGCGCATCAAAAATAAAATTTTGTTTTTTTTTGTTGTTTATTTCATTGCATGTTTGAGAAAAGCACTGTACATACCTCGGCGGGAAATTTGGGGTTGCCCGCCTCAGACCTATCCGACCTCGCTCCGCTCGGCCGTATATATGTCTTCGGCCGGCAACCCCTTCCGTCCCGGCCTCTGTAGTAATGTACTATTATTGTGCAAGTAGGCCGCAATGTCACTTTTATAAGTCAAAATTTACCAGCGTTTCTGAAAAAGAAGACCACCGCCGAGAAGAAACGCCGAAACAAACTCGACAGTCAGTCCTTGACGACTTCTCGGTTATCTAGCAAGACTATAGACCCAGGGGCGGCCTTTAGGGGTGCACGGGGTGGCCAGCAGGGCAGCCGCCCGGGGCCTCGCGTACTCACGCAACTACCCGCGAAAAATAATAGGTACAATGACAAAGGTCTCGCAAAAATCGTTCAGGTCCACTTCGTCCACATTCCCAACTCGTCCACATTCCCATTTCGTCCACATTCCTAACTCGTCCACAGTTCCATTTCGTCCACAATTGCATCTCATCCACATTCTCGTCTCGTCCACATTCCTAACTCGTCCACAGTTCCATTTCGTCCACAATCGCATCTCGTCGACATTCTCATCTCGTTCACATTCCCAACTCGTTCAATTTCTCACCTCATCCACATATCATTCTCAAATCGTCCCCACTGTCATCTGGTCCACTTTATGGCATAAAAAAACCTGACTAATCTCGATAAGGCCTAGTATACCCTCTGCGTTGGAAGGTCAGATGGCAGTCGCTTTCGTAAAACTAGTGCCTACGGTAATTCTTGAGATTAGTTGTCAAGCAGATCCTAGGCTGTCATGAGCCGTGGCAAATGCCGGGATAATGCGAGGAAGATGATGATGTCTGTATGTTCGCGTGGGTTAGAAATTTTATATGTTATCGGTAAGTCGGTCAGAGCCAAGAGAGAATTCGCGTGCACTTGTTAAACGGGAGCATCATAACGGATAAAGCTCTGTGAACGCGGATTACGATAATGTGGACGAGTTGGTAATGTGGCGGAGTTGAAATTGTTGAGAATGTGAACGAGTAGGGAATGTGGACGAAATGGGAATGTGAACGACTAGGGAATGTGGACTAGTTGGAAATGTGGACGAGTTGGAAATGTGGACGAGTTTGGAATGTGGACGAGTTGGAAATGTGGACTAGTTGGGAATGTAGACGAGTTGTAAATGTGGACGATTTGGGATTTCTATGTGGACGAGTTAGGAATGTGGACGAAATGGGAATGTGGACGAGTTGGGAATGTGGACGAAGTGGACCTGAACGGCAAAAATCTACCCACCCGGAGCCTCACAATTCACAATGGCTATAAGGCCGCCCTATACGCCTTCCTATAGATAGACGTTAACAGCTACAAAATATCGTAACATTACCTTAGATTAGAGCACATAATAGCTAATTAATATTGGGAAGTTCAATTTGTACTCTGGCAAAAGCCGTTTAAATGCAAATGTATAAGGTATAAGGTTTGAGACGGAATAAAAGACTAGCAAGAAGCTTAATCATTTTTAATCAAGAATTAACTGGTATTTTCGTAATGAGGCGATACTTGTCACAAGCGGGTCGTGTTATGAGCATAAAACCGCTAAATATCACATTTTATGTCGCCGACATCGCGGTGTGTGGTCCCGAGTCGTCGCAAAATAAGTGCAAGTCTTATCTTAATAACAGATAAATAAGGACTTATGCAGCTATGCCGCTCAAAACGTTTACGTCCTTTTAAAATCCTAGTCGCGCTGCACCCAGAAACGCTATGTTAATTTATGCGAAATTCTAATTACTGACAGCATTCTGATATTATAAGTGCCTGGGTAACCAACCTGTGTTGTTATTGCAGATCTAAGAGCAAAACTAACCTTAATCTTTATTAATCCGCTGATGGTATTGCCTGGCCTGGTATCAACCAGTTCTAGGGTTGTTGGTTTTCGTTTCTGTTGGTGAATTTTGTGCTTTGGGGTAAAATATAAACGAAGTAGTAGTGTACTTTCTTAATCATTCATCTCGCAGTCAGCATACTTAGGAGCGAACTATTAAAATGTCACATATATTCAAAATATAGGTTAATAATCCTCTTGGCTAGGAGGTAGATACCAGCTAAGTATATACCACATTAACATTACCCAGTCATTTCCCGATGGCTGGATACCTGGTTCGCAGGAAAAGGAGGTAGACACCAAGTTAGCAAAGGAATCCAGTAGAAATCAACAGATACCATTATTATGCATATCATGGTTGTGCCTATAAATAAGTACTTAATCTTATATAAACAAACTACTTAACTCGAAAACTGTTGTTTGCGATAGATCATTTTTCATTTAATGTATAATATCAAATATCCTCCTCACGCACTGACTCGGTGAAAGTTGACTGGCATACGAGTTAGGTAGGTACCTACTTCTGTATTTGATTGCGCTAAATCAATGAACATAAAAATGTACAGTAAGTACTACTTTATTATAGGTACCTGTAATAGAACGGTTCATGAAGCTATACCTAGTATACCTATACTTATGTTATAGCATAGCCTACTGCTCCCTTTCGAGTTTCCTGAAAATATTTCGTATGCGAATATTAGTCAGGACCTGAAATATTACACTTTCACTGCCAGTGCCAACATGCCAAAATCTGTAAGTTCAGAAAAGTGCCCGCCCACCGACCCAGGCCGAGCGTGTGAGTTCAAAAGTGGATGATAATATTTTTAAATTAAATAAATAAATATAAAATAATATATAAGTATATTTTTTTAAAGTCGAACATCGTATTCTCACGCTTTTATAATAAAAATAATGTATCTCTTACCCTTACAGTCCACATCGCAAAAAGTTTACAATAGTACCCCATTGATTGATTCTTTCACACCGTTAGATGCGGGAAGTATAAAAAATTTGCGCATCTGACGCACCTATTAATCTGGACACTTGTTGCACACTTTTTTATGTACGTAGGAATGTGGTATTATTGTGTATCCAAACGTTGGCCATTTGATAGGTAGATAGTCTTTTTTGTATGCATCGTGAGAACCAAGGAATTAACTTCTATGAATGGATATATGCTTAGATAGCTCAGGTGGGCCTGTTGATTCTGTATGTTGAAAATATATGTACTTAATTCACCTAAAACGTTTTCATGTAAAATGAGCCATATTGTGTCGTCTTGGCACGACACAATATGGCTCGCACTGTCAAAATATGTCATAGTTTCTAACTCTACACACCCTGACTCTAAAAGCTCTAATTTCACAAACTCTATACACCTTAGTCAAAGTATGTAGCTTGGTGGTTTCGCTGCCGTCACATGGGCGTAAGGTGAAAATTTTATTCACTGTTCATTACTTTTCTGTTACACAATAGTTCTGGTAGTAATATTGTGCGAGTTCGAGAGTTCTGGTTCCGATAAGTCAGGTTTAGTTAGTTAGTTAACAAGTACTCTTTCTGTTACTTTAGTTCAAATCATTGGGCTATTGAAAAACGCTTTTTCAGTTATGTAGGTATATATAATAACACTAGGCTGCCTACAATGTCATTATCCTATTATGTCATGAAGTTGTTTTAACGGTTGTCGCGCTTAAACCGCAATGGAATATATAGGACACCTATCAACCCACACTTTAAGTGCACAAGCACTATACGGGCTTACGGAGTGCTTCTTCTGTAGAAACATAAAAAAGCGAGCGCACATTGTGGGAGCCTATTACGGATTGAATCGGTGAGATGATTGAGACGTCGGGTTACCTTATTGTCCGAGCCCACCGGGTGGAATCGGCTGGCGGGTGACCGTGGGACGGCCTAATCCTTTTGCGTGAGAACCTTATGATTCCAAGCTTTTTTAACCGATTTCAATAGAAGGAAGGTGGTTCTCAGTTCGTCTGAATGTTTTTTTTTAAAATATTTTTTTATAGATATATATGTTCCCCGATAACTCTTGACCACGTTGGCCGATTTTGATAACAGTTTTTTTTTTCAAAGCAGGTACCCCCAAATTGGTTCCATATAAATTTGGTGACGGTCTGATGATGGGATCTAGAGGAATCGAGGGAACTCCTCAATTTGAAAGGCGCGCGTATGGCGATTGCGGTATTTTCTGTAATTAATTGGAGTCGGATTTATTCGGGTATAAATTATTTTTATTTCTAATTGGGTTTATCAGCTAGGTATAGTCAACAGCAATAGTAGCTGATCATTTTAGTACCTTGTCACTTTCACTACTTCGACGTATCCAACTGTCGCAGTATTGTTACGTTAATGCGATAAAGTAGTAAAATGATCATCTACTTTTGCTGTTGACTACTTAGGAGCGCATTTATTGTATAAACTATATTGACGGTCTTGTGATATCAAGGTAATTTTTATATTTATGCCATTGTCACATACATTTATTGATTTATCCCTCTATCTCTCGCCCAGTAGCATCCGTTCTAAAATCCGCAGAAGAGAAAAACGTAAATATAGTAACGCCTGTGAGAAACGTCATGCAACATTTACCACTTCCGTCACATCAGTCGATGGAGTCTCCGCTCCACAAATGTCCGCCTTTATAAAACATCTTGGTGAAGCTATTGCCCACCGCTGGGACAGACCCCTAACTGTAATAATGGGCTGGTTAAGGTCAAAAATTATAATACCCATAATCCGAGCCACAAGTAAGCGGCAAGCGGCTTCACCGACGGGTCAGCTCTACCCAAAATCACCCCCTAACCCCTCTCTACATACAACTGTCTGTTCTTTTTTATACTTGTTAAATATTGATTTCCTTCATAATTAATACCGTTATAGCCTTTTATTTATAACGAGTATTAGGAAGCCAAGATAGGTACATTGTTTATTTACTTTTGTGCCTATATGACATCCAACGGATTTTGACCTAAAATTTCGAAAATGTACGTAGTACAGTCAGTCAGCATCAAAAGTAGTTACGCATTTGAAAAGTTTAAAAGCCAACTCACTCACTCACTCACACTGCCTCTTTTTCTGCTGGTCACTTTTTTATGCTGATTGTACATACCTACATTTCATAATCATCATCGTCAGCTGGCCGACGTCCACTGCTGGGCATAGGCCTCCCTCAGAGACCGCCACAATGACCGATCATGGGTATGCCCGCATCCAGCTACATTTAATACGATTAATTATGTATTTATAACTAGATGTCGTCACAACGGATCTTCAAACCCAATAAAGCGCCGGAGTGGTGCTGACTTGTGGGGAGTGCGCTCGCACATTCCACAAAGCTGAGCATCCTAAATAAGGTCAAGCGATACTTCACCCCTGGGCAGCTTCTATCTTTATATAAAGCCCAAGTCCGGTCTTGCATGGAGTATTGTAGTCACCTTTGGGATGGCTCGGCTAAGTACCAACTTGCCGCACTCGACTCGGTGGACCGCAGAGCCAGGAGGCTCATTGGCGGCAGTAGGGTAGTGGGAAATAAGCTGCAGAGCTTAGCACATCGACGCAAAGTAGCATGTCTGTGCGTCTTCTACAAACTGTACTTCGGTGAGTGTGCTCAGGAGCTCTATGAGCTCATACCGCCTTCCCCCTTCTTCCATCGGACATCCAGACGTACGGCTGGCTACCATCCTTACCTGGTCGAAATTCCTCTAATTCGAACCAAGCGCTTTGCATCTTCTTTTATAATGCGCACCTCTAAGGTCTGGAATTCTCTGCCGGCGTATGTATTTCCGAGTTCATATAACCTGGACCTTTTTAAGGCACGAGTGAATAGGCATCTTCTGGGTGAGCTCGCTTCATCGTCGGCCTCATCTTTGCCCCCTGGCTAGATGCTAGCCGAGAGCAATCCCATTTTTAATAAAAAAAAAAGAAAAAAATTCCCTGCAAAGTATTTTTAACCGACTTTAAAAAAGGAGGAGGTTCTCTATTCGACTTTTTTTTTAATGTTTGTTACGTCAGAACTTTCGAGTGGGTGAACCGATTTTGATGAATAAAAAAAATATAAGAAAATATATTGGGGGACAATCTTACACAAATCGATGTAGTCCCAAACTAAACAAAGCTTGTACTACGGGTACTAGACCACCATATACATACTTATATAGATAAATACATACTTAGATACATAGAAAACATCCAAGACCCAAGAACAAATATCTGTGATAAATGCACAAATAAATGAAATGCCCTGGCCGCGATTCGAACCCCGGGCCCTCTAGCTTCGGAGGCAGAATCACTATCAACTAGGCTAAACAGGCCGTCAAGATTCTTTCTTTAAAGATGATTCACAGTACACCGTTCCGTGTCCGGGCCGGCCCGTTTTCTTCTATAGAAATACGCCGGCCGTTACGTTTGCTGTCATAGAAAACGGGCCGGCCCGGACACGGAACGGTCTACTGTGAATCATCCCTTATTTGGAAGCTGCAGGTGTTTCCCTTGTGGTCCCATATTAATTTGGTCTAGTTCTGACAATGGCATCCATGAGAACACCATATAAGCTTGTATTAAATTTGCATTAAGTATGTGCACAATAAATGGATGAGTAACTCGGTTGAAGTCGGTTTATTTTTGTGGAGATTATTTTATACAACGACATACATACGTAAACTCACGCCTTTATTCCCAAAAGGGGTAGGCAGAGCACACGAAAATTAATACAACGACGGTGACAAACAAGCTTACAGCCTGCCTGATGGTAAGCGGACCCCGTCGCCTGTGGACGCTTGCGACTCCAGAAGAATCGCAAGCGCGTTGCCGACCCTTTATTGGCTTGAGGATTCGTTGCGAAGATAGGCTATGCAAGTCACCTCATGAGCGACACCCTCACTAGGCAGTTTCTTCTTTGCAGACGCCGTAGTTTAAATCGACCAGGATGATGTTTGATGATGAAACGCTCGCCTGCGGCTCGTTTGGAGTAGCAAACGGCCATGGGTACCTACGCTAAAGCCTCTGCTAGCCATCAGGTTGTATCTTGATTGCCACCATCGTGGTATAAAAAATGGCACTAAACCAATAGGATAATCTCAGACCTAGAAAAATATATATTAAAAAGCTTTATACTAGAAACACCGTCACTTTCCGACCGTGTTCACATTATCCGATCGATGTCGGTGTAGAATTCGACACCGATATAATGTGAATACGCTCTTACTTAGGTCTCGCCGGAAGATCAGCGCCGGCTCCCTGAGTCGGCATTTATGCTGAGGCGAGACCCTTTCGTGACGAATTACGATTTTCATTTTATTTTTTTATTGTATACTAATTATTTTTGGTCACGCATAAATATTTTTCTTCTTCTTCTTCTTTATTGACAAAAAGTCTGGCTCCGCTAGCCACTTCTTTAATTCCTCCCCTAGTTGTGCAGACCTGATGGCCACAAACATTGGATTCAGATGGGTTGGAATATCGGACAGTTAGTTCTTTATTCCCTTATACTTCTTCTATCATCTCAGAGACAAACCCCCCTATTCATAAAACTTAACAAACCTCTGTTAACTAAAATTTGTTTTGTCCCTTTCTCACAAACATAAATGTCAAAGTGACAGATAAGGACAAACAAACTTTAGCGGCTTGTTAACTAATATAGGCTTGATGCACGTTTATGAATACGGGCAAAAGAGTGCTAATCATTTTTAAGAAAAAAAAATCGACTTCAATGTGGCAGGCCGGTGAAAGATTATTATACTTAGATGGTGCACTCTTAGATTCCATACAATAAAATAAAAATGGCTATAAGTATGTTTATAATGGTAGAAGGCTAAGTACCCTCAATTCCTCATGAATCCTCCATCAGAACTCAAGCTTGACGAAAATGTGTCCTGAAAACCTAGCTTGCTTGACAAACAAAACGAAGAGAACAAATCGCCAAACATGAACTACGCGTCGTTGAAGAGTTCCGTTCTGATGTCACTTTTTTGAATCAAATGTCACTTTTTTGAATGAAAATGCTTGATTAGTTTATGAAAGTACTAAAATCACTATTCGTGTTCCTTTCACATTTGAAGAGCTCCCTCGATTCCTAATGGATCCCATCATCAGAACTCGAGCATGACAAAAAATAATCGTGAAAAGAGAACTTGCTTAACAAACACAGCTAGAAGGACAAATCGCCATTCGTGAACTTTTCGTCGTTGAAGAGTTCTGTTCTGATCATCATCAGCAGTTCCACTTCAACAAATGTCACATTTTTGGATGAAATTGCTCGACATGTTGATAAAAACATAAAAATCACTATATGTTTTCCTTTAACATTTGAGGAGTTCCCTCAATTCCTCAAGAATCCCATCATCAGAACTGCGTTTTGACAAAAACGGGACCAACTTGGATATATATACTTACAATCAAAAAAAGAATTTTCCAAATTGGTTAAGAAATGACGGAGTTATAGACTAACAAAATTAAAAAAAAAACAACTGAATTGATAACCTCCTCGTTTGAAATCTTGAAGTCGGTTAAAAAGTTGTCTGAGTGTACCTAAATATCTATTAGGCTGGGTTGCACCAAACCGTCTGTAATTGTAATCTGTGTCCGTTAAAATTTGAATGTATGGAAAGTTTGACAAGTTTCTATGGGATGACAGCTGCCGGCGCCATATTTAACGTTGATCAGTCTGTGATGGTAAGTCGGTGCAACCCAGCCTTATTCTTGGTCTGAGAGGATAATTTACTGATATTAGGTGCCACTCCAGCACGTAAGTACACGTGTTAAAATACATGGCAGTGATATTTAAAGCAAAATTAACATTATTATGAAGGTTTTAATCAACTGCCCCGCTACAGCTACTGCTTGTAAAAGTGCCATTGCGGCCTGGTTGCAGAATAATAGTACATTACTACAGAGGCCGGGACAAAAGGGGTTGCCGGCCGAAGACATATAGACGGCCGAGCGAAGCGAGGCCGGATAGGTCTCAGGCGGGCAACCCCATATTTCCCGCCGAGGTATGTATAGTGCTTTTCTCAAACATGCAATGAAATAAACAACAAAAAAATCAAAGTTTTATTTTTAATACGCATAGTGGCAGAGTGTCATGATGCCTGTGCCACAAATTAATGTGGAATGGAAATTAAAAAAGAGGACTGCCGGCCTAGGCCTGCAACATTTGTATGAAATTGCATTAACGACCTTTTGTCCTAGCCGCACCTGAAACGTCATACTTCGCAGCCTATTATGAGGAACATAACATCAATATTTCATTGCATGTTTGAGAAAAGTTAATTTAATATTTTACAAAACAACGCCATTGAATAGAAAAACCCTTTGTTGCAAGATACTTATAGAAAAATGTCATTAGAATATGATTAGAATAAATGGAAAGGTCATGAATATGCATAACCCTTTCATTCCTTTCAAAACGACACTGATTTAACAATCAATCTACCTATCGATAATCGTACACGTAGTGATTATATTCTCTTTGTTCGTACAGAGTATCTTCATTGACAGCAACCCAAGTTGCACACGTTTTAGCCTTTAGTCGAAAAGGGAGTATGTGCATACAATCACTACACCCTTTAAGCCTTTTAGAATTGTTTTTCAGCCGTCTCCCCAACTTTATAGTCTTCCAACCCTTTACAACAAAAGCTCGAAACCCTTCGACAGCAAATCAATGCATCTATTATGCCTCATGAATATGCAAA
Organism: Notocelia uddmanniana; assembly: GCA_905163555.1. Lineage (NCBI taxonomy): Eukaryota > Metazoa > Arthropoda > Insecta > Lepidoptera > Tortricidae > Notocelia > Notocelia uddmanniana. Next base: position 28,730,357 of record LR991062.1, on the reverse strand, counting down.
AATAACAATTAAAGGGGGCAATCAATATTGGTTTTGGTCTCCAGATTGGGTTGTCATCTTGCTACCATTAAGCTTTTTGTTATTTTTTGTGGCAGTTTGCGCCCTACCGTTGGTGATGGTAAAAAATAAATACGTAAGGTGCTTTTCACATTTATTGAGCATCACGCGAGCCTGCGAGCCGGCATGTTACTTCTAACCGATAACGCCCTACGCTCTCTTTCTATGTCTTGGTCATCACATTGATCATCTGTAATTATGTGGCTAAGATATTTGCATTTGGCTGCCATATTTAGGACAACTCCAGAATGAGTGACGGGAGGTATGAAATAAGGTTTTATTTACCTGCCTTGAAGACCATCACCTCACTCTTCGCTGTTTACATTATAGTCGCGGAGTGAAATTCCTCACTTTTCGACCCTGACGGCATTAAAATAGAATTGATATAAGTGATGAACCTTTTCATTCCGCCACTGTACATTCACCCTAATGCACACCGAATAAAAGTGCATCTCGGATCCTCCACTTTCCTGTAACTCGCCCGAGAATCTCACGAGTATTCATTTACTTTCAGTTAAAAGTTTAGCGGTAATCAATCAAATCAATCAATCTTTGGGCGATATGGCTCCATCAAAGCCTTGATGATTCTGCCAATGTCGAGGTAAGATGAGCACTAATGCACTATAGTGGGCGGCTCCTGACACCTGTCATATCCATAGAGTTTATAACCTCAAAGTGACTTTTAGGTCATAAAATTTATGGAATTGACAGGTATTTATGGATTGACTTCGTAAACGCCGACCACTACACAGATATCAGAGTAAAGCAGATCCGCTCATTTAATTTGAACGATTTTTGTACGTCTGAGCTATTCTCACTAATGTACAAATCAGAAAGTTTGAGAGACAGACAAGTGACATCTGACACGTCTTCACCTGTCAGTGTCTCCGTTTTCGTAACTGAAAATTGTACTGAACTGACGTTATGGTGTGTTAAGTTTATATGGGATTTAACATCCTGGTGTGCTCGCAAATCGAGACAACTTGTTAACAGCCGAAAATGATTGTATTATCTGCTGCATTCTAACTCATTTTGGTGCACCATAAGGATTAAAGAGAACTATATGGAAAATCATCTGGCTTAATACTGCGAGTCTGCTTTTCTCTGATGTCTGTGGACCACTATAATGGTATTTTTTTTGTAACTGTGTGGGTACCTAGGATAAACCAATAAAAAACATATTTTTTTATAAAAGCAAGCTTTATTCAAAATTTTGCTCGACAAAATGATCCGAACTAAAAATAAATGCATCAATAATAGCCGACAACAATACCTACTTCAATAATCAATTCATGATTTTCAACCACACAGCCATTCAGCAACAGATCACTAAACACGTACAAAAATACTTTTGAAACGTAACATTCTCACTGTTGTCTTGCCACTAAAATAAAAGTAAGAACATCTGCCTATCTAGCACGATAGCTTATATAGTCACGTTTTATGTGACTTTTTAATACCATTCGGCTATATCAAGTGACCCGGGACCCGGGTATGTTTTAAAACTACGACCAAGACCACCGGGGGATGGGCAGCATCCTTGGTGTGCGGAGGAGATACTGCGATCGTCAATCTGCATGCCAAGCGTGGCGATTATGGCATTAACCCCCCCATGAATTTGGGGGAGGTCTATTGTCCATTAGTGCACGTCCTTCATATGGTATACAACGTGACTGTATAAGCTATCACGCGAGCTGGGCTGCCTTTCTTGTCTTGTATTAAATACAAGTAGATACCTAACCAACTTAGAAAGGTTGAGAAACCCCGACATTTTCATTTAAAATTTGAATATCTCAAAAATGCTCGATTTTAGAAAACATGTCTAAAAGCCATCGATAGAAAACCTGCTTTCAAATGAAAAAAAAACTGCACTCGGTTCATCCGTTAAAGAGCTGCAGTGCCAGAGGACACATACATACACAGATATAACACATCTCTATGACGTTGTGTCGGGGGCTAAAAAGGAAGGATAAATACATCATGCGGCCTGCCAGATAACGTGTATCGATTCAACGCCATCTAGTGAGATTAGCGGCCTTGTCTCGGTGGCGGGAGAGGCGGGCAGCGGGGCGGGACGCGCGGTGTACCGCGACAATGGGAACGGCGGGAGCCTTGGCTGAGATTTACATTTCGACATAATTTAATTATGTCCAATAATCCAATAGAGCATTATTTTATTTGTTTTTTTTTCTTTATGTCTAAACTCTTTGCTGATATTAGTCAGGTGGATTTGCCAATGTGTATTCCAATATTGTCGTGACTTTAGACTTACACGCGAGGAGAATGTTCGGTTTGTTAATTTACTTTTTTGAGAAAGGATCAGACTGGAAATCTACAAATAAAGAACATGGCCATCACAGACCGTAAACTAGTGTATGCAACTGTACATAGTCCGACCTTAAAATAAAACACGAGTGGTTTTATTGAACGAGCCGCAGGCGAGTTCATTCACAATAAAATCACATTCGAGTTTTAAGGCCCTCTCATTATGTAACAGTAACAGTTGCATAAACTATTACACGTTGGACGCGCCTATAGTTTGGAGATCCAGTCCTGCAGAGCGGCCAGGTGCGTGGGCGCGTCGTCATCGTCGGCGTTGGCCGAGCCCTCGGCCAGCGTGACGCGGGCGCCGAGCTGCGAGAACTCGAAGTCGCGGCCCGCCGCGCCGAGCCCCGCGCGCGCCGCCTGCGCCGGCTCCACCGACTGCAGTTGGCTGGACTTCGTCACGCGCACCAGGTTCCTGTCGACGGTTCATACATATAGGATTCTACGTCCAAGTACTCACCGTCTGTCTTCCGCGAAACAACATAAAAATTAAAAATATATACAGCAGCATAATCGGTATAACAGTACAGTTGCATCCTGAAGGATGCCCGGGGTCCGCTACCTAATCCCAAGAATTGGCGTAGGCACCAATTTTTACGGAAGCGACTGCCATCTGACCTTCCAACCCGAGGGGGAAACTAGATCTTATTGGGATTAGGCTTGTCAAGTGAGTGGGCAACTTGACTGTTAGAAGTTCTCAAGCCGCCCGAAAGCCTCTAACTTGGCTTAACGTGCATTCCACGGGAGCGCTCAGTTAGTAACCACTCAAAGCGATCACCCATCCAAGGACTGACCCCACCCGACATTGCTTAAACTCGCGTACCGCATGCAGTACGCGGGCGCCGCTGGGCCCCGAACGCTCCGAAATAACAGTTCCATAATAATGTACTCGTATAGAAATCCATTTTAATTATCCCACCAGTCATATGCCCTTGTCTATGGTATAGACTCGCATTTGTATAAAAAGTTTCTTATTTTATTACTGCTGTCAGTCATTCATTTCTCAAATTATAATGCTGCGGTAGAAAAGGAAATATTTTTCTCAAAAGTATCCGTAAAAGTAGTCGTTACTTTACTCGCTACATATTGAAAAACATGGTAAAGTTTATGGTCCGTCACAACATAAATTAATAAAACTCAAACATTACAGGCTCACCTGAACATTTTTATGATTATTATTATGTTAATTGTTTTATTTTTACTGTCAATGACATGCTAATTTTAATTAATGAATGTAATTGACAATGTACGATTAGTACAAATAAACACATATCATATCATATCCTATCACCCCACGCGACTACAATGTTACGTATTAGGAGGATATATATACAATAAGGAAGATATTGCAATTTAAAAATACATTGCACTTACAATTAAAACTATTAAAATGTCCGACATTAATAAAAACTGTCATTTGAGTTTGAATCTTCTTGCTTGGACAGTAAAGTCGCTTTCTGAACAGACTTTTTGAATATAATTCGGCCAAATTAAAACGAGCTTAAGTATACTCACAGTTCCTTCTCCAACAAGCTCTTGATGACCTGGCTGCCCTTGGCGAGCGGCAGGTCCTGTTTGTTGCACAGCACCAGCACCGGCGGGCTGTTGCTCTGGACTGTCGGGTCCGATAAGATTGTATACAAATACCTGCACACATAATAAATTAAATGGTTAGTTTAAGTTTAAACCCTAAGAGATGGAAACTTTTTTGAAAACGTTTTTTTTATGATAAGACAGACCAGCGTTTGGCTTTATTCTCACCTGATGGAAAGCAATGACAAAGCCTAAGATGTTGCTCACTGGTTCAGTAATAGCCTATCATTCTTGTCTTGATGAGACCGAGATTGTATGTATCAGCAAATACAGACGACGGCAGCAAATTCCAGTCCTTAGCTGTTTGCATTAGGAAAAAAGAAGCAAATCGCTTCATGCGAATAAATGGTTATTAAGCATAAGCAGTAAAAAATTTGTACTTTGACACATCCCATGTTTTCTAATAAGATTTGGGAAGATGTTCAAGGAATTTTTGAAAATTAATTCAAAATTATACTTGCCTCTAAACATATGATGACTTAAGGTGCAAACTGCTAAGGTACTCCGAAACTTTATAGGACTAGACTGATGTTCTTTTTGTATAATACCTAATGGGGGGATGGCATTTTCTCTATAGCATGTTAGGGTGGTGTTCCGCTTAATATATTTTTGTCCAATGTGCATTTGATCAATGAAATCGGATAATTAAAGTGCCTCACAGAAAACCTCGTATGTGTCGCAAAAAGGAGCTATTCGGAATACCTAAAACTAGAACATGTTATGCACGTAATAACTATGTTAGACGTGCTAGTAGGTTATATAATATTTAAAACTAAGTTGGGTATGTATAATGTTACTAATATTTAATTGTACTCGTAGTAACTTTTGATTCGTCTGATAAATGCGTTTATTAGTATTTATCAGACGTACCTTATTCCATAAAAACACTGTACTGTAAACTAAATAAAATGAACAGCTCAGATAGAAATTTTTGGTTCAAATGCAAGAAAAAAAATTTTTGCTATCGTATCTTTAATTAAGGAAACTGTAGGTTTAAATTAATTATTATATAGTTACCTTATACCTGTGCCTGTGTACCTGTGTTACCTTATATGTATACAACCGTTTGTTTCTTAATAAACAATAAATAAAATAAAAAGATATTGTGGAGTATGACTCTTAGTGACAAACAAATCTATGGCCCTGACAACAACAGGAAGATTACAGTTACCGTTTTCTTAAGTCACCCTAGAGGAGCAAACGGCCTTTGCTATCTCACGCTATACCTTTTTGAAGTCATCTCGCTCAGTCCGCCAACTCATAATTGAACATGGCATTAAGAGAAATTAGGCATGAAGAGGTAAGTTATGATTGAGAGGGCCACTTACTCAGCAACATCCCTTATCTCCTTCTGCACTGTCTCGGAGTCGATGACGTAAACGATGCCCTTGGCACTGCTCTTGTACTGATCAAAGAACTTGTTCCTGAGCCTCTCCTGACCAGGTAAATCTACAAGCTTCAGTGTTTTCTACAAAAACAAACACACATTAGTCCAACGAAAAACTAGCTTGGATAGTCTTTGATAGTTGTATTGACTAGGTTTCTACAAAATATTGGCAACATGCTGTCTTTCCCTTAGCAGAAAGGGGAGGGGAGCCTAATGAAAACATTGGTATAAGTACAGTTGAATACAAAAAGGAACCAATTTTACTGTAATAAGGTACAGTCAGCGTCAAAAGTAGTTATGCATAAGAAGGAGTCAAAAGCTCTTATTCCCTTATAATAAAGATTTTGAACTTTTCAAATACATAGCTACTTTTGATGCTAACTGTACTTAAAGGCGGAAAAATTACATATTTCTTTGAAGTTGACTGTACAGTCACCAGCATTAACATGTGCCAAAACAAAGACGGCGAAAATATCTGACGCGTCTTAACGGCTCTAGAAATAGCGCTTTGTCAGATATTTATGCGCGCTTTGTTATGGCAGATATTGGTGCTGGTGACTGTACAGAATCAAGGCAAAGAAAAACTAATTGAGATGATCAGAATTCAGACGGATAACAACATTGATCTTTTTGGAATGAAAACCCGCCTCTGCCATCTGGGGAATTAAAAAAAAAATGGGTTGTCATTTTTTTCTCAGAATATGTACATTTTGGGCTCATTCAACAAAGTTTTGTTATTTTCCGTATATGCGTAGCTGTAAGAAAACCAACATCAAAATTTTGTATCTAAATGTGGGGACACTTTTTTCTTATTTTAGGAATGATAGCATCTGAGATTTCGAGTCGAATAATATCAAAAAGTCCATACTCTGAGAAAATATTGGAATGCCCCATTTTTTTGGCATTCCCCATCTCTCTCAAGAGGATTCTCAGTTTGTTTGGGCACTTGGTGTGAGCCCAATAGTTTGAAAAAGTCTGATACTTGTCGGCCAAAATGAGAGCAAGAGAAGCAGAGGCAGAATACCCACTTGTTGGTTTGATGCAATCGAGGAAGTTATGTACTTGAAACTCTAAGGCTCTTAGGAAGCTAAAATTGGGTCTGTCTGGACAGCACTACAGGCTGAAGCAATTCATGATGGTTATAAGGTTTCGACAAGAAAGAAGAACAATGAACAGTAAAACAATGTGAATCTCTCTGTCCATGCATATCTAGATATTTATACAAAACCTTGTGAAACTCTTCTGTTCTTTCAAAACCTAGACATTTCTAGAGTATTATATCTTTTTATTTCAAGCTACATATAAAATGCACTTACACTACCAACAGCATAATCCTCAACATTCTCCTTCATCGAAGTGAAGGTCTGTCGGTACTGGGAGTATGCGAGTCGCACAAACAGCAGTGTCTTGCCAGAGTCCGAGAGCCCCGTCAGCAACACCGAGCGCCTCTGCTGGCGCCGTCGGGAGATCAGCCACCAGAATACTGAAAACAATACAATCTACTTTATTAATCTATTTCATTTTATTATAATCTATCTGATAAAAGCACATTGGACTTCGATTATAGTTTTCTAAATATTAGTTTAATAAGTAATTCAATTGTTACTAACAACATGATCCAAGTTGGTCGTAAATAAACGGATTTATTATTATTATTTATTGCACAAAAAGGTACCAAAAGCCAAGATAGCAAAACTATATGATATTTACACTTTTATATAATGATAATTGATAGTGCACTTATTTGACGAGAGAGACGGCTTGACGCTTGAACCACGTGGGTATTAAATTGCTCACAATGCCTGAGTTTATATGAATAAACATTAATCTTCATTAAGAAAAACACATAATACCCTCCGATAATCGTATTTAACAAGAAATACCTGACGCATCAATTGTAAAGAGTACTGAAAACAAGAAAAAGTAAACAACTGCAAAATTTTAGGTCAAGTAACTGTAATTAGTCTACTTACCCAGGGTAAAAATAAGAACAATCAAACTAAGTAAGGTTATGTATCGCGGATCGTTTAACATAGGTTCTGTGTGTATTTTTTCTTTGACTACTTCTGAGTCCATTTTTAGGTTGATTTAAAAAGCTGTGGTAAGAATCCTGGTGCCTAAATTAACAAAATTTATCTAGAAAAACCTCAAGTTCGTCGCAACAATACTACAACAACACGTATCGGTGTTCGTGGTAATTTTGACTCAACTGACAGCTGTCAGTTGTTTTTTTTTTTTTTTTCTTGGCCATGGGTACAAAGTCCTTCAGCCGAACTGCTGTCAGTTATGACTTGTGGGTGTTGCTATGGATGAACGCAATTATATTAATCTGAAGTAAAGACCAGCGTTTTTAACCGTAACTTAAATAATCGCACATACTTTTTGACTAATGACCAAGCTAATAACTTTGTTATATGTTGGCTTGGCATTTGGCATTGGCAACTTTACTTGACATAACATAATAAACTAGTGGTAGTAGTGGTTATATTCTCTTTGATAAACTTAACTTGATAACTTTAACTTGTAAAATAGTAGTTAGTAAATAAACAAATAAAGTCTAAAGTGTCTTACATTATTTAGTAGTGAAGCCAGGTAGTCCTTCCACTTTTTTAACGTGGGCGAAGATTAAACTATTTATTTTACTAATACTTTTGTATTCTGTTTTATTAAAAACTATGATAACCTCATTGATAACCCCATAAACATATTATGATATTTAAAAGACGATTTCTACACTCAGCGACTGGATTCAGGAAAAAGATGGACATTGACGTATCAGGTATGTAATATATTATAGTTAATTATTGTATAAAACTGTACAGTTCATATAATTAGTACGGAGAGTGTAAAAAGTCTGGTAGGGTCAGTATAAGGATCTCACACATCAATCACATTATATGGTAGTAAGGCATAGCATGGGCAGTGCATGCATTACATAGCCATAGCCCGGAGAGAAAAGGGGTTTAAGTACTTACCTATATTTATTACACTCTCTGATTTGGAGAAGCTTCTTATCTTAAGGTCCAGCGCAAACCGGGGTAGCGCAGCGGAAAAGACCGAAGTGCATGTGTCTTTTTGTGGAGCTTTCTTATGGAAAAAAAAGAAGGAATTAACAGCATGCTTGTCACTACCCCAACCCCAGTCTCTCTTCCTCCTCTTAGCCAATCTCGGCTACGGTACCTGCTTATATTTACTATAATATATAATATATTGGATATTACATACATATTATATAATATAATAAATATATTTAATATATTATTTTATATTTACTTTCTAATTTTAATTAATGAATGTAAATGTGTTTAGTAGAAATAAACACATATCATATACTAATTTTGTATCAAGCAGTAACGCTGCTAACGAAAATTTTATATTAAAGAGAAAAATTTCGTGTTCCGAGCAGGATTTGAACCTGCAACATATGCAGCCAATACAATTATTTACTATGAGCATGATGCTGCCCAGCTAGCATGATGGGTTATAAAAAAATAATAAACATATATTTCGTGTAACTATGGACACATATTATGTTAGTATGAGTTGAAGAGAAAAAATAAAATTAATATTATTGTTAGTACTAGGAAATAGACAATTATTTCATTCATTATTATTATTAGGTGCATGTAATATGCCTAATTTGAAGAATAAATTAACTTTTATTATCATTAATTCACCACAGTATCACACTAGTAGGGGAATGCAGTCCCTCGCAGTGTGACATGTAGTCGCAGTCTAGCCTGTCCGCTAATATGCGCAGGACGGTGTTGGGACTGCCTCGCACCCGGCGCAGCAGTCACTGCTACTACATACTACTACTATCACTGTTACACATACTGTTATACTGTCATATTTTATATGATGTATCATTTTGACCATAAAATGTGACGGTATAACCTATCATGCTAACTTAACCATAGAGTCCATAGATATTGTATATTCGACTCTGTTATTTTATTTTTTTGTGTTATATGATGTTATACGATATTTTATATGATGTATCTGTACATTTTGGCCATAAAATGTGACGGTATAACCTATCATGCTAACTTAACCATAGAGTCCATAGATATTGTATATTCGACTCTGTTATTTTATTTTTTAGGGCTAAGGAAGGAGTGCAGGAACAAGGATGAAGCATTTCTGGAAAAACATTTAGTGTCCAAAGAGCCAATTGGGCAATTCAAGTTTTGGTATGAAGAAGTATGTGCCAGTAAGGATGTTCGTTTTCCCGGTGCTATGTGCCTTGCCACTGTCTCACAGTCAGTATTAAATAATGATTTTATCAATTTCACGTTTCTATGCTTCATAATTCACCTCGCCTTTTTATTATGCAGGGATGGTTTTCCGTCAGCCAGATACGTCATATGCACTAGCTTCAGTAAAGATGGTTTCAAGTTTTTTACTGATTATGGGAGTAGAAAATCTACAGAAATGGTATGTCTGCCAATTCTACTCATTAGAGGTTATGGCAAGGTGTATGATTCTATTAAATATAATGAAACGGGCCACTCACGTGTTTAAGGTCGAATATCGCTCGACATGTTTCAGACCGCTTCGCGCCGCCGCGATAGGTACTCATGATTAAGGATTGAAGTTGTTCTGAAATATGTCGAGTGATATTCGACTTTAAAGACTCCGTTTCATTATATTTAATATGTCTCGAACTCACGGGAGTTTTCTATATAAAATTGTATGATTCTAAATATACTATTTCAAACTATTGCATTATTTTAGGATCACAATCCAAATGTGGCAGCAACATTCTACTGGGCTGCTTGTGACAGATCAGTAAGAATAGAGGGACAAGTTGAGAAATTGCCTGTAGAAGAATCTATTAAAGCTTTTCAGTCACGCCCTGTTGAGGCTCAACTAGCGTTATGGGGCAGCTCACAAAGTACTCCTATCGAATCAAAATATTTACTTCATGAGCGCCAAAACGAATTAAGAAAGCAATACCTGACACCTGGAAAAGAAATACCAAAACCAGACTATTGGTAAGCATTTTTTTCATGCACAGAAAAAAAAATTCCTACTGTTCAGCAAAGACCTGCAGGGCTCGGAACCGGTTAATCTCAAACCTGAAATAGCCAAATATTTTTAATTAGTTTATGCTCTTTATGTAGGACTCAATAATGTATTTGGGTTATTACTTCATATTGTTAGATTGCCTGATTAAACATGAAATAGTAGACGAAAGAACGATAAGAACTAAAAAAATACAGGTATTTTTATATGGACAGAATACCGGTTTCCGAGCCCTGCTTTAATGAGCCACATTGACCCAATGTATGTTAGAGATTTCACGTATTGCCCGGTTAAAACATCTGTGCACATTGCCGCGTGACGGCATATACTTATAGGTAGGCGTTCCGAGCACGGCGTACAGACCACTATAAAACTTTTGAAATAATATGTACTTAAACATAATTACATTACTTACGTGCATTTCCTGTAACATGGACGTAAGGAAAAAATACAATAATTCCGATTGGAATGATACATATTTACGAAACTACTTATAATCGCTGAACATACATAGGGGTTAAATTGATAGCTTTTATATGCTCTACTTTGGTTTTTGGGACACCCAGTATAGATTCCAGGAAACCTATAGGTTTGATGCCGGATTCTAACCAACGTCTATGGTCAAAAAGTGATACGCTTAAACAATCTGCTAACACTGTTTTCCTATTTTTTTTATTTATTAAAAATGGAATTGCTCTTGGCCAACATCTAAAATATATTTTACAGTACATATGGTGCTACTTTACCGCACGAGTGCGGTAAACAGCAGATTACGTGCTTATGTCGAAACTTTAAAGAGCCATATGTACTGTAAAACTTTGTACGATACACGTGCGAACTGGTAATTCACAACTCGTGTCGATTTAAAACACTCCCTTCGGCCGTGTTTTAATTTATCACCACTCGTTGCGTATTTCCTGTTCTCTGCACTTGTATCGTAATGTACTATTAAAGTATAGCTCTACTCAGTTCTTATTATTAGTAACTGTAGCTGTAAACTGAACAACTATAAATAAATTTATAATTGTAATTTTAATTTGTGCACAATCTTACACAAACTTGACCTTTTTTTTGACGGTGTGTAAATGCTTTATGCATACCCCCAGCCCAGGGAAGGCCATTTGGGGGTTATGTGGGACTCTCTCCCCCCGCCGAGTGATGGTGACAGGAGGAGCATACCCACTAAAAACACACCGGCGTCACCCGCTCTGCCGTTAAAGGGGGCGCAATGGGATCGCGAGCATTTCACCACGATGCCCCCCGAACACAAATTGACCTAGTTTCTAAACTAACCAGAGCTTGTATAAAAACTAAGCGACGATATATATATATATTTAGGTATACTACTAACTACGAATAACAAACTCTGTGAGTTGTAGGCTTGCTGTAGACCGCGTGTTTTTTTATTTATTTCCTAAAACTGACTCGAATAAAACTTCTATATAAATATCAAACCCGCTCAAAAAATTTAACAAGAATCGGTGAAAATGCGACCTGTAAAAAAGAGCAGCCGGAAATCCGACTGACGTACGAAAGCTTAGCCTAGTTGGTAGTAACACTGCCTCCGAAGCTAGAGGTCCCGGTTTCGAATCCCGGCCAGGGCATTATTTGTGCATTTAGCACGGATTTTGTTCTTGGGTCTTGGATGTTCTCTATTTATTTAAGTATGTATTTATCTATATAAGTATGTATATCATCGTCTAGTACCCATAGTTAAAGCTTTGCTTAGTTTGGGACTAGGTCGATTTGTGTAAGATTGTCCCCCAATATTTATTAAATTTATGAGACCTTCGTTTCAATTGGTCAATAAATACTCCAACAACAAAAAAACCGGCCGGTGCGAGTCGGACTCGCGCACGAAGGGTTCCGTAGCAACACCTCCTCATCTACATTTAAAAATATACAATACATTTAATCAAAAAAGGTCGTTTCTTCATAGGAAACTTATGGCACTTACACCCTTTTGTTTGGGCAAGACAGTTTTTCAGCAATAACTCAAAAACCGTTAAACCTATCTTGTTCAAACCAAAAATCGTTGAAAGTATTTATTCATTTACATAATCTTGTTTTTTTCAGAATTTTAAACTTTATAATTTGGAAATAGAGGGATGGGGGGGGGACCCTTTTTTGTATTCACTCTCCTGTCATACACTATATGAGTGAAAGGAACGGCATCATACGAAGTTCGGATTTCGAATTTCGGAGTAGACCACCAGGTTCGTAGGCAGGGTTGACCTTCTAGGCAAAAGTGGTTATAAAGTAGTGTTTTCTTTCCAGGGGAGGATACGTAATACACCCGAGCTCTATAGAGTTCTGGCAAGCCCAATCTAATCGTCTCTCTGACCGAATAAGGTTTAGAAGATCAAAAGAGGGAGAACATCCGGATGGAAAATTACTTCACAAAGGTGAAGATGGTTGGGTGTATGAAAGACTTTCTCCTTAATTCATCTGTTAAAAAGATTCTAGAACAATATATTTTTGCTTTGCCGCTTGTAAAGAATGACATGAACCCTCTTGCGTCTTTCGTATGGGTTAAAATCATGTTAAAATACGTATGTCAGTAAATAAATTTATTTGTAGAGAATGCCTAAGTCCGCCAATTGTACTTTTTTAAATCTGTGCAATTAAGTTTAAGAAAATAAATTATCAATTATTAACCTGCATGTTTTTTTATCAAACTAGCAAAAGCGTATAGTTCTAAAAACTTATCATTATCACGAAAGCAAAGTAGTTGATTCAATGAATTACTCAATTTTGAAATGAAACGAAAATTAGTAACAATATTGTGAAGTTCTTAAAGGAAAAATATATTTGATTTTTATGTTTTCTAGACCTTTTACTTTTACCTTTGGAGTAGGTATCTCATGATGGGCATCGTGATAAATAAATCATGTAATGCATAATAGTAGTTAGGTATTTTCTACAGTAAGTCATATTTATGCGGTCTCAAAACTACAAATGAGGTGGAGTTGATGAGCAATACAAGCTGAACACTGGAATGGGATTTCATGGAAATATTATGCACGTTCCGAATGGATAACGAAAAATACAAATGAGAGATTTGAACTCCCTCTAATTATAAACACATTTACAGCGATATCGGCATAGCTATACATTTGTTCCCGGAAAGCATTTCATGTGGAAATGTGCGAACATAATATACTTACCCACTTTGTATTATCATATCATATATGACATAAATGGATTGGTAAACTGTATTATCTTATCCATATCCAAAGGAGTAAAATGGACAAAAAATCTGCACATCTTTTATGTATCATATTATAGTTTAACCCTTAAATCGACGAAGAAAAAAATTGAAATTTTAAGTTTTTATTGTTATAAATTAACTGTGGACATTTGTGGTTCTTATTTTCCAGTCCAGTCAGTTATTTTTTGCATTGGAAAAATCACGGAAATATAATATGAAAAAACCAGTTGATGATAATTCCAGAAAAAACTATATATGTCAAGGAAGCATATTGGACGTTGTCAATTATGCAGAGTATTGTGGATATTGTCAAGTTTTAAATTATAAGTTTATTTGTTTAAATATGCATTTAGAAGGACCTAAAATATATATATATCAACAATTACATAAATTATGTATTCACATTTTTACAAACGGTGAGCGCGGTGCAGATTGCGCAAGTGAAACGCAGCCGCCGCCGTCGACGATAAATGATGAGCGTAAGTAACTGTTATTTTACTATCTATATTAATCTGCCTATGCTTACGACTACGCACAGTAAAAAAAACAAAAAATGGTACTTATGGCATTTATTTTCGAACCGCGAGATCTTCGAGAAGACAGTACGGTTGCCAGTTTGTTGCACTTTTAGCACCACCCAGGGGTCACGTGGGAAATCATGTCACAGATCTTCAATGTAATGTTATTAGAACTACGAAACCGCCAAGCCACACATTTTAAACCACGCTGTATAATAGGTACCAGTGCTTGGAGTGCGGTGGAGATACTGCGATCGCTAATCCAAGCCAAGCATCGCCAAGCGTGCTAATTATGGAATTTTTCCATCAATTTTGAAATTTGGCTAGGCCTATGTCCAGCTGTGGACGTCCTTCGGCTGATATGGTGGTGGTGGTGGGTATAATACCATAACCATACTCTTAACATAATTTAGAGGGTAAGTAAAGTCAGGACTAGGGGGCCTTACTTTTCCTGGGAGCTGATTACCTTTTTACAGCAAAAGAGTTATGGTATGAGCTTCAGAGCCTTCGCCGCCAATTTTACACGAAATGATTTTGTAGGGATCTCATTTCTCTTTGTGAGATGCCCTAGTTTCTTTTTCATTTCTTGAGCGTTAGGTACTTATTCATTTTTTCGTCATGCACTGCTAATACCTAAAATACTAGGATTTGGCCACTCACTCCCTCACCATTTCTTCTAGGGTACCTTCCCGATAGTTGCTCGTGCGTGCATACCCTTATAGTTCTGATAACAAAAAATATTTTTGATTTTCTGTGCACACTTAAGGTTCCTTATCCTTAGAAAACAAGTTAAACGTTGACGTACACTCAAAGTCAGCTGACATATTTTTTACCGCTATGTACAGTACAATCAACGACAAATACATGTTAACATTTTCTCACCATTTTGAGAATATATTTCAAATTCTATATAGTCGCAAGACAAAAAAGTTGCTCGTGCGCGCATACCCTAACTCCTCTACACAAAGTGTGACCAGCCCGGCTAGTATGATAGCTTATACCGTCACGTTTTATGTGACGTTTCAGAAGTGGTATTCTTGTAAAAGTATTGGCTTGTGGCGTAAAGACGTACGTCTCCACCTCTAGTTATCACCTCAACGGTCGCCCCACCTTAAACGCTCGCTCCATCTGTCATATGTCAGCCAGTACAGTCTAACTCCTATATACGTAACATGGTTTTAATTTGATAAAATGTAGGCTTTGCACTTGATATTTCATACACAAATTTTGTAAAAATAATTTTCTCTTTCATTCGTAGTGTTTTTTTAATCAATAAGCGGTTTATATTACTTGAATCAGGATAGTTTTAATGCATAAATCCATCGATTAGTACGTCGATAACTAGAACATCACTAGAGGTGAGATGGTTTGACAGTTACACGTATTCGCAAAGTATTTTTGAAAAGGTGGGGACGCACGCCACGACACGTTAATGTCAAAAACGTTGTCCCCACCTTACACCTCTAGCAATGTAGGTGTAGTTGCTATGGTGGGTGGCCGTCGCGGGCGTAGTTGCTATGGTCGTTGCTAAGGCAGTTGACATTTGGTGTCAGTAGTATATTTCATGTGCTAAGATGTTTAAAATAGACATCTATAATGTAACAAGAAATCAGTATTTCAGTCTGAAAAAATAATTTCCTTTTGTTGGGGATCATTATTTAACCATGCCTTTGGTTCTCCACATAGAATGGATGTCTTCTATTGTAAATTCCAGTGATGTGATGGACAGGTAACCTATTATGTAAATTTGTTTTGCCGAGTGTTTATGAAAATTAACATGTAAATTGGAAAGAAAATGTGCCTAACACTTTGATGAATCTAATGTCCACCTACCTAAATATTTATTTCATGTTAGCTGGGAGAGGTTTGCCGATGATTTAAGTACCAAGTACTAGTTGCCGAAAGCATGTTAAGTGTTTTTTTATTGCAGGATTATGGAGAAATTCTACTTGGTGATCATGCAATGTAAGCTGCAAAATGCAACAAATACAGCTGTAAGCAGTACCAGGAAAAATATTTCAACCATTCATAATGATAAATATATTCCGGCTTAGTAAATTAGTAAAATGAAGAACCAGAAGTTAATGACAGTATAAGGACCCTTTCAATGCTTATTCATTATTTACTCTTTCTTCATAGGATAGCATTTGTTGTAGGTATTATATTTTAGAATAAAATTAAGAATATTTTATTTTATTTTTTATTAATACATTATAAAAACACCCACACAAAAAGATAGCCTAGTCAAACAAGAAAACCCCTGTGTTGTACTGGGCGAAAAAATCACACTTGCTGCGTTACCACTTTGGATCAGTTGGATGGCGATGGATAACCTTTGCACCAGACAAGAATCAGAGCATCAAACCCTCTCCTAGTTTCGTCGCCTTCCTTCATTTATGAAGACTAAAGCGTCAGGCTCCCAGCACCCTATATATTTGTCTCGCTTTTAAATTTTTGAATAAAAACAGGCTTGTATGTTAGTAACTATTGTTCCCGTTATATGTATAATTGTTATATAAGTAAACAATTTTAGGCATACGCACTTATATACACATATTATTATATCATCCCCTGACCGTGATGGCTCCAACATCACCTGTGGCCCTTATGTGGGCCCTGGGTACTAGATCTCCTGTAGCTTATGAGTAAGTAAGAGAATGTATGTAAATAAAATGCAAGTTATTATAAGTAATTATGTATAGTACAGGTACTCTTTAATTATAGTACAGGTCGCCCATTTCTCTAAAATATAACCGACAAGTATGACAATGCAGGATATCGATAATTTTTATGTTTGTTCTTTTGCGTTGTATGTTCTCGATCAGTCATATACGACATCTTATCACTGCTGCCAGTTGTTTTAATTTTTCATTCAGTTCTCGGTTTCTCGGTGATCGGAAGCCGTTACTCCATCATGACAGCTGCAGCATTAGACCCGGCTTGCTGCATGCTTCGTATCTTCCTTTGCAGGTCGTGTTTGTTAGTGCATATGCTGCGCGCTTGTGGCCGTATATGATTACCATTATATCATGTACAAAATTACAGAAAATTAAGAGCATAGAATTAAAATTATATAAAATCAAATAAAATAAAAATAAAAATCATTTATTCATTATAATTTGCCTATCGTTGCTATGCGATGCGACCGAGCGCTGTGTAAGCCGGGAAAATATTCTCATCAAAGACATTGTATAGAACTATACGAGACCGCTATCTTTTAAAACCTTGACAGTTAAAATTAATCTTTATGTCTAAAGTCACAAGACTGTTTTTAAATTATTCACAGATGTAGTGCTAGTGCTTGAAGTTATCAATGCTGCTCTCAAGTGGCGGTCGTGGGTTCGAAACCTGCCTCGTATTAATGAGTTTTTTGGAACTTAAGTAATACGGAGTTTAATTTGATATTTACCATCGGGTGAAGGAAAACATCGAGAGGAAACCTGCATAGATCTTGAAAGCTATTTCTGTTTTGAAAGTTGCGTGTTTACATTTTTGATCACTAATTCTGTCATCGAGGTCAACGGTCCCTAATCATGAGTACTTATAGCGGCGGCGTTTCTTTTAGTATTAAAAGGGTAAAGGAGGGGGTAAAATGACTGCCGCTGCGATAAGTACTCATGAATCTCACGATTAAGGTCTGCGAACCGGTCTGAAACATGTCGAGCGATAGTTGACCTTAACGTCGGGGGGTCAACGTGAATGACCCGTTTCATCATATTTTAATATGTTTGAAACTCACGGGAGCTTTCTGTATACAATTTTAATAATATTTCAAATTAGGGCGCAGTTTGACCTTAGAAAATTGTGACGTCATTAGGTAAATTTGCTTACAAACAATACTAAGCGAGCGTTTTTGACGCTTCGTAAAAAGTTGCTGATTTGACTATCAGTAAAATACAGTATAATCTTATACGCCCCGACCGACAGGATTTCAGGGCCCTTTCCAGCGCTCGTATATTTTTTCTCTAACAAATTGGACCTTTACCTATTTGTACTTCTGAGTATTTAAAAATTTGGTTTCATTCAAGATGTATATATAGGTCGATTCACAAGAGCTGGCGCGGAATGTCTATGAAATTAATGACAGTTACATACATTTTTCGCGCCAGCTCTTGTGAATCGACCTATATAATTCCTTAACTTGTGATTAACAACTTTTAAGTTAAAGATTGTTTTATTTCTTTTTATACCACGTCGGTGGCAAACCAGCGTACGGCCTGATGGTAAGCAGTCACCGCAGCCTATGGACACCTGCAACTCCAGGGGTGTCACATGCGCGTTGCCGACCCTTTAAAAATGTATAAACTCCTTTCTTGAAGAATCCCATACTGTGGTTACTCGGGAGAACCTCGGCAGGGAGCTCATTCCACAACCAGAGCGTCCGAGGGAGGGAGTTCCTCTGAGACCGTACCATACGCGACCGTTTAGGTTCTAAGGTGTGAAGATGAATGCCCATGCCGACGGCGAGCAGTGCGATGATAGAAAGCGGCCGTCGGCATCATGTTAAAAAATTGTTCTTTCACTCTGTTGATTGAAGACCTCCATAACATAAGTTTTATTCCAATGAGTAGGTACTATCAACAATCTTGTGGTTTATTTAATACATAGTCCAATTTTATTTGTAATATATCTCTCAAGTTATATACGTAAATTTTGATCAAAATAGTAAATAAATTTCCTTCGGCCCGCTACTACAGTAGTCTCTCCTTTTATTTAGTATTTTGTACATCTATGATACCGGTTTAGGCATTTGCTGTCAAAATTGACAATCGATGAGTTGATTTTCTTGTAAAGAGGTTTAGTAAGTAGCAAGTCGAGTCAGAAAAGGCAGCGGGTTGTAACGGAGATCCAACCATGAATTATGTATGAGTAAATATTACTTAAGTCTTAATTTTCACTTCTAATCATTCCGTATGAATTAGAGAAAATGTAATAACAAATCTATACTCAATTTACAAAGAGCGGTAATACACGTCTGATTTTTAGGGTTCCGTAGCCAAAATGGCAAAATCGGAACCCTTATAGATTCGTCATGTCTGTCCGTCCGTCCGTATATGTCACAGCCGATTTAGTCAGGGACTATACATATGTTATATATTTTGATTTAACTTGAATGCTCATCCGGTTTTTAGATTATTGTGTTTGTGTTCTGTACTAACTAACAGTAGTTTTGTAAGACTTTTGTAATAATTATTAACACTTTATGGGCAATGCCTGAAATAAAAAATGGTGTCCTGGACCTTTGGAAGGCGTGCGCGGAGCCGAAGTACCGAGGTACCAAGTAACAACCGAGTACCACATAGCCAACACGAAGAGGCACTTTTGACAATTTAATGAAATGCAAGGGGTACACCGAGCGGATGCTGTCCCTGCCCGTATCATGGGACGCACGCAGAGACAGCAACACAATTTATTATTATTATATGAGCACTACAATTACGAAATTTGGTAGGAAGGTGTATTCTATGAACCGATATAGAAATGTGATGTGAAATTACGAAAAAATATTTAAACTGGGGGGCACCCCATGTATTTAACAGTAGGGTCATAATTTTTTTTTCAATGCACATGTGCATGCTAGAAAGTAAGGGAGAAACAATCAAAATAAACAAAGGAGTAAGACAAGGAGACCCACTTTCGCCAAAGATCTTCTCTGCAGTACTTGAGGCAATATTTAGAAACATTAACTCGGAAAGGAACCCTAATTACGGATTTAAAATAGACGGCACCATACTTACTCATCTACGTTTCGCAGATGACCTAGTCTTAATCTCGAACACAGCCGATGCTCTACAAAATATGCTACAAGAACTAGTTAACGAGAGTGAAGTAATGGGTTTGCGAATAAATATGGAAAAAACGAAAACAATGACTAATTCCAAGAAGATACCAATAGAAGTCAATCAGGGAATTGTTGAGTATGTAGATGAGTACATATACGTCGGCCTCTT
Organism: Notocelia uddmanniana; assembly: GCA_905163555.1. Lineage (NCBI taxonomy): Eukaryota > Metazoa > Arthropoda > Insecta > Lepidoptera > Tortricidae > Notocelia > Notocelia uddmanniana. The sequence goes on along the minus strand of LR991062.1, from coordinate 28,710,287 downwards.
TAGACTAGTTGGTAGTGTCATTGCCTCCGAAGCTAGAGGTCCCGGGTTCGATTCCCGGTAAGGGCATTTGTTTCTGTGGTGAGCAGAGACATTTGTTCCTGAGACTTGGATGTTTTCTATATATTTAAGTATATATCTATTAAATATATCGTCGTCTAGTACCCATAACACAAGCCTTATTGAGCTTACTGTGGGACTAGTTCGATTTGTGTAAAAAATGTCCCCTAATATTTATTATTTATTTATTATTTATTATATACTTAGGACAAACAATATCCATGAACAATCAAATGGAAAAGAGATCGACAGGCGAACAACCAATGCTTGGAAAAGGTACTGGTCACTGAAGGAAGTCATGAAAAACAAGGAAACAAGGCTTTCCACAAAGAAAAAGCTATTTAATGCATGTGTGTTGCCCGTGTTAACCTATGGCAGCCAAACTTGGGCATTAACAAATAGCAACCTGAACAAATTACAAGTATGCCAAAGGTCAATGGAAAGAAGTACGATTGGTGTGAAACGGAAAGAAAAAATCCGAATCGAAACAATAAGACGTAAAACTGGAGTGGAAGATGTAGCTGTTAAGGTGAAAACACTCAAATGGCGATGGACAGGACACATAATAAGGAATAAAGAGAAGTGGAGCAAAAGAATAATATGGTGGTACCCCAGAGACAAAACAAGGAAAACAGGTAGACAAAAAATAAGATGGGACGACGAAATAATAAAAGTGGCGGGTAGACAATAGACAAGGCTAGCGAGACACAAAGATAGATGGAAAGGGATGGAGGAGGCCTTTGCCAAAAGGCAAACGGACAGAGCCGATGCTGTCAATAGAATATAAATCATAAGAAAAAAAATTTGTAAACAATTGATTGAATAAAAGGCTTATATTATTATATTATTATTATTATGTGCTTGCCAAGCATTACGTATAGACAGGTCTTCAAAAATTCCAGAGGATGCTAAAAAATCCATTTCTACCGTTGTTGGTGAGATATTAGCTGGCTGGATAATTTCCAAGCAATGAAGTTTAAAATTCAGAAAAAAATCAAGATGATGTACATTAATAACTACTTTCAACAATTTTTGGTTTGAACAAGATAGATCTAACTGTTTTGAGTTTTTGCTGAAAAAATGTCTTACTCAAACAAAAGGGCTTAAGTGCCGAGAATTTCCTATGAAAATACAACCTTTTTTGATTCAATATATTGTATTGTGCTTTTAAATGTAGATTAGGTGTCGGTACGGAACCCTTCTTTGTGCGTGATCCGACACGCACTTGTCCGGTTTTTTCTTCGTATAGTCGGAATTGACTGTGGTCATTTTCAATCCTTTAAGTTTGGGGAATTGTTTATAAATAAATTACATAGGAAATCATGGGCGTCATTTGAGTATACTTACTCATAGCACAATACAAACGATGCAATTTGTCATGACAGCCTGAAATGGCTGAAATGAATTGCTGTCTCATTTTAACTAAACCTACAACTCTATCGGTTTTTGTGACAAACTGCAAGATGTGTAATATGTAATGGCCTTATAATGACGATCATAAACGACCATGAATAAGTCATATCTTCAGAACGATTGGAATACATATTAAACTATGAAGCAATAAAAGAACCATGAAGCGCACATATTTTTGAACTGCTTTTTCATACAAGTTTACAATCAAAGAACTATCCAGCTGCAAAATGCGACTAATTTGAAAAATCTCAAGCTGTTAACCCCGAATTACATAGCAATATGCGCAACATTCTTCAAGCTTTAAAATAGACCGAGACAATACTTTTTACTTTACTGATATAGATCTTAGTCTATCTTATAGGATGACTGCAGAACTACGTGAGACCGCCTATCCAGCTAGCATGATAGCACAATGGCAGATTTTATGGTCACGCTTTATCGTCAAAGTCGGGTAAAAATTGACTCCGACAAACCGTGAAGCTAAAGTATGCCGCAGACCTTACGCATGTACTACCTAAAACATGATATGATATACCTAGACAATATTATCGATAAAATAATACCAATGCGGATGAGTCAATCCCTACCACGCCAATGTCTCGGTCGTTCGTCTCTTCTTGCACCCGTCGCAGACTGTCAATGTCAGAAGCATGTGAATTAGGTGCAATGTCAAATAGACGGACGTCTGGTGATGACTCGAGCGGACCAATGCGTTAAACCCCCGATTACGTATTGTTATTATGAGCCCCGGCGTCAATATATATTAGGGGTGGGCTGTGCCGTCATCGGTCTTGGACGTGCACCCCACCTCTGGCTTGTTTTGTGAATAACATAGCTGTACATTTTGGCCGTATACGCTATCATACTAGCCGGACAGGCCAAGGTTTTTTGAATTTCTCTCTCGCAAAAAAACCTTACGGAACGTCGCATGAACCCATAAAGATAAGAGACTTTCTACGGAACGGAACGTCGCGTGTGATTTGATTTGACCACAGATATCAGAGAAAAGCAGATAAGCGCTAATAAGTTGAACGTTTTCTATACTTCCGATCTATTCCCACTAACGTACTTATCAGTAAGTAAGAAAGAAGTAGATATCATGTAGTCTGATAGGTCTTCATCTGTCATTGTCTCAACTATTCATCGCTTCGTGACGAGAGTTAGTGCAGTGAAAGATAATTTACTACGAAATATCGACATCGATATTCAATTACTATTGATATTCTTAAGTCGTATACTTTGTTGAAATATTTATGAAATTAAAAACACAAACTGCATTCAATATCAATAATAAATATAAATAAATATTAGGGGACAATCTTATACAAATCGACCTCGTCCCAAACTAAGCAAAGCTTGTACTAACCATGGGTACTAGACGACGATATACATACTTATATAGATAAATGCATAGAAAACATCCAAGACCCAGGATAAATGCACAAATCGCGATAAATGCACAAATAATGTCCTGACCGGTATTCGAACCCTGTCGTATGCAGGGTCACTACCAACTAAGCCAAAGTGGTCGTCAAACGTCAAAAGATTCTAATATATCCTACAAATTAAAATTATGTAGTTATGTAGTAGGTAATGACTAATGATTTTAAGCATTTTATACTCAAATGTTTATTTGAAACTTTAGGTTATGGTTGCCTCCAGGGCGCACCGGCCAGAACCCTTCCCCTTCCCCCAGACCCGCGAGGGTCCAGAGGAACTGGAAGAGCCCAGACACTCGTGGAGGTTACCCGACTAGCGCCCCATCGTCGTCTAGACCATAACACCAGCCTTATTGAGCTTACTATGGGACTAGTTTGATTTTTATAAGAAATTGTCCCCTAATATATACTTATTTATTTATATATGCGTTTATAATCCAGTTTTGTCATAAAACAAATTATTTTAGCTCATTTAGATCAAAATATTTCTCTCAGATAAAAAAAATATTAATGTATGCAACGTCTTAACATATTATGCCTAAACCTAAACCAAACCAACTCATCTGAAGCGGTCCCTGAAAATTCAGTAAATAAATATTGATCTTTCCCAACTTACCTCAAGGGGCATCTGGAATATTGTAGGTATTGCATCTGGCAATAATAATCTTTTATTGTTCTTAGTAACATAAAAGTCACTTTTAAAATGTTTGGAGCAGATTCTGTGATGTTTGGTCGGCATTTAATTATTGCGTCCTACTGCGTCAATCCATTTTTGAAGTAAATTATTATTCGGAAATCTAAAGTTGACAAATAACCATGTAATTAATAATTTAACGCAATAATATCTCGTCTAAATGCTTACGTAAATAATTCATATCGATAAATTGTCGACATATTTTTTTTCATTAAGTAACAGCAAAAAAATTCCCAAAAAACCTTTCTGAAATGAATTTGGAACTACGCAAAAGGTACATTTTGTAGTATCCAGCATCTGTAGTCTATCTCAGACTATTATGTTGCATAATGTTCGTGCAATATTTGAAATAATAGCAAAAGTTTGTTACCAATGAAAACTGATATTTTCTCCGGACATTTTCACTGATTTTAAACTGCTCCGGCACCATTGCACTACGTACCACATTTCTGCTTACTTGTAAATAAAGATTGTTGAGTTTTGATACATATAATTTCGTAATTTTCACAATATCTATTGCACTTTCGGTACCGTTTTTTAAATCGGGACAAATTCGTTAATATCGTACTAGTTGTCCCATTCTAACTCATTTTTGTGTGCCATAAGGATTAACGAGACAACTATATGAAAAATCGTCTGGCTTAATATTGCGAGTCTGCTTTTATATGATGTCTGTGGATTTGACAGTGATAATTTGACAAACAAACAAATGCTTGGTTATCTTATTGCCTTATCAAATATAATTGTCAATTGTTTTCCTTTCCTTAATTAAATGCGTTCTCTCACGGACCTCGCTAGAAAGAGAAGCTTACTTTAAAAAAGGCTGAAGTACTACGGTTAATGTTTTAAGTAAAAGTAAAACGAATGGGAAGCGTTTCGATCGGACGTTTCTTGTTATTCTCAGCTGTTACACCAAGACTGCGCAAAATGAGCGTCGATATTGGAGGTATTTAACAATAATACAATTCATAGTTCATTTTAATGCTTAAATAAATTTATTGGAACTAAAAACAGAACAAATAATAACACATTACGATAAAACATTTAACACTAAAATAAAGCTAAAAGCTATACTTAAACCACAGAATTGTATATTTTTTCGTATGAGTAGTAAAATTTACGATCTGACCACTAAGTTAAAATGACCAACATGTGTCTATACAAATAATAAATTAAAAGTTACTATACAAATTGGCAGTAGGCGGGGCACATAGCACGTAGAACCGATGGCCGTTGGGGCGGAAAGGTTCTCGAGTGGCGACCACGTACCGCAAGGCGTAGCGTGGGCAGGCCCCCCACACGGTGGACCGATGACCTGGTGAAGGTCGCGGGTGTCCGCTGGATGCGGGTGGCGCAGGACCGGTCATTGTGGAAGTCTTTGGGGGAGGCCTATGTCCAGCAGTGGACGTCTTTCGGCTGACATGATGATGATGATGATGATGATAAAAATTAATTTCAATGAAGGCTGACCATTAGTGTAACTTCATTATTCCAGGAATGAGAATCAAATACAAGGACAGGAGTGATACATTTTTGGAAAAGGATCTAGTGTCTAAAGAGCCATTTGGACAATTCAAGATCTGGTTCGAAGAAGCATGCGCAAGGGAGGAGATCCTTGAACCGAATGCTATGTGCTTAGCGACTGTGTCTCCGTGAGTATCAATCTGCCTTTTTCCACTTAGGCAGTCAAGCAGTGGCGGCTGTACCTTGAGTGCGCTCGTGCGTTGCACTACCAAAAATTTTGCACCATCAATACCATTGTCATCAATAAAAAAATCACAATTATCTGTAATATACATACATATATTACATTTAAAAAAATGCAAAATAGCCAACCACTACGCTATGTCGTAGTCTTTAAAACTCTTTCGCTCAGTCTCAAATCCAAAAACCTCTCCGTGCGCTTCGTGGAGCGCACGCACTAGTCAGTACATTTTCTATGAAAAACGCGTTAGAACGCCAGGCGCGTGAGACGGAAGATACTCCGTACAAACTCTATGAAGAAATCGGTGCGCCGCACGAACCTCGCGTAAGCCCGCGTACTGCCGCTTAGCCGAAGATATCCGAGAATTTGCCGACTAGACACGAGGCGGCCGGCCGAGTGGATGACTCATGTATTACCCGACCAAGCGAAGTTAACGCTCAAAATGTAAAGCTTTTCTTGCGCACCAATTGTCAAGTTCGCTTAGTTGGTTAATAACATGTCCTGTGCACTTTTCTTCGATCTTGTCCGTGCAGCGCGCTATTATTCGTTTCGTGTTTATTGTTTGTTTTTGTATGTAAAGTAAGTGTGCCTGTCTTTTGTAAAGTGAGGAACTGTGTGTTTAATGGAAAGAATAAGTGTGAACAATAAAATCGAGAATATTAAAAACAATAAAAAACTTTTAGTGATTGATAAATTAGAAATAAAATAGCTGGACCGCCAAAGTCATGTCTTATTTGCCAGGGACCAAAATCGACGGATTGAGGTAATACATAAAAAATAAAATTGTTAGTAGGAAAACGTGGTTGTATTGCAATTTTTGAGTTATATAATATAATATAATATTCCATATATCCATAAATTAGCGCACCACCGGTTCTCATAGTCAGCAGCCGCCACTGCAGTCAAGCATGAAATGGAATCAGACTAGATTAAATGTGCTACTATTACCTAAATGTACAGGTAAATTACTTTGGAGACGTTTTTGCATCTGTAGTAGAATTTGTATATTTACAGGAACACATGGACATGTATACAGACACACGTTAACGTGTGTGTGAGGCCAGCTACAAGCTGTCTACAGAGGTCACAACTACAAATGCAAAAACATCTCGAAAGTAATTTACCTGTATAGAGATTTGAGAAAATTGTGACCGGCCTGATTGAACACAATGTGCTTTTATTTATTAACTTATTCCATTCAATTACATGAAATAGGAATATTTTTATTTGCTATACATGTACTACCTGAATGTTGAGGTGTTATAATTATATATTTTTTTTTCGAACTGACAGTACATCAGACTGACTGACTGGGCATTCATCCTCACACCTTGGAACCTAAATGGTAGCGTACCGTACAGTTTCAGAGGAATTTCCTCCCTCAGACGCTTCAATTGTGGAATGAGCTCCCATGCCGAGGTTTTCCTGAGGGACTACTGTTTGGGGTTCTTCAAGAAAGGAGTGTATACATTTTTAAAGGGTCCGCAATGCGCATGTGGCCTATTACCTGCGTAAGGGGTCCCAATAACAGCAAAAAAAAGATGTACCTTAGCAATTAAGTTTTCTAAAAATTTTTAATATTTTTTATTCGTATTACTTTGTTGGGAAATAAAAAGGCCTTATTATTATTATAACGCGCATGTGACACCCCTGGAGTTGCAGGCGTCCATAGGCTGCGGTGACCGCTTACCATCAGGCCGGCCGTTCGCTTGTTTGCCACCTGGTATAAAATTAAAAAAAAAGACAAACATCTGACATTCATCATCTTGCAGATCCTAAAATATTCATCTTGCAATACTATTGCTACATGTTGACACATCATACCTGTCTAGCGAATTCTTACCAACCTACACCTACTCTGGAAATATAGATACAACTTGTCGAAAAAAACAAGTTGTTCCTAGCCAGGTTCGCAGATATTTCCGACGGGTTGTAAATAATTAGCTTTGTGGTTTAATTTTTTTACAGGCAAGGTTTTCCTTCAGCTAGACATGTTTTACTCAAAGGATATGGAAAAGAAGGCTTTAAGTTTTTCACTAATTATGGAAGCAGGAAAGCTAAAGAACTGGTAAGTTTGAATAATTAAAATAAAATCCGTAACTGTCATAAACATAACCTTACGCTGTGAGGGTAGTAATTAGAATGTATGTATCATTGAAACTCGTAACTTCACCTATGGCAGTTATCTCTGACTAATTTAATTTTTATCTAAAGCTACATCATCAATATCATCATCCTCAAGCGAAACCGAACGGCTGCACTTAAAGGGAGTTTTAGGTACAGGTCTACAAAGTGTTGGAACAACATTCCTCCGCCAATCTGCCTACCTCCCAGTACAGTTGCATACTGAAGCATGCCTGGGGTCCTACTTCCAGGAATTGGCATACGCACTAGTCTTTACACAAGGAACAAGGGGACTTCCAACATAAGGGGGAACTAGATCTTATTGGGATTAGGCTTGTCAAGTGAGGGGGCAACTTGACTTTTAGGAGTTTTCAAGCCGCCTGAAGGCCTCCAGTTTGTCTTAACGACTGCTGTCATAGACAGCAGCTGAGATCAATGGCTTGCCTTCCAAAGCACGGGAGTGCTCAGTTAGCAAACCAGTCAAAGCGGTCACCCATCCAAGGACTGACCCTGGCCGACATTGCTTAACCTCGCATACCGCGTGCGGTACGCGGTCACGAACGCTCATCATCCAAAGGTACTTGGGGCCTTTAAATCCCGTTTTTACTTCTCTTGTACTGCCCATAAAAAAATTTTGAATTGAAAGTTGGTATGGTGTTAGCTAGACCAAGCCACAGAATTCTACAAAGAACTTTACAAGAGAACAAACGAAGATAGCGAAAAAATTAAAACACTAACAAGAAAAACAGAAGAAAATCAAGAAAGAATTAACCCAATTAGCAGCGACGAAATACTCAAACACATCCAAAGGCTTAAATATGAGAAAAGCCCAGGTCCCGATAACATAAGTAATGAGGTGTTAAAAATTGGCGCACCCATATTGGCCCCCCACTTAATGCAAGTATTCAACATGGTGTTAGAAACAGTCCCTGAGCAGTGGTGTATCTCAGACATAATACTACTATATAAGAAGGGCAATCCAGCCGACATAGGAAACTATAGGCCAATAAGTTTAATGTCCAGTGTGTACAAACTATTCTCATCAATATTATTGAGCCGCATAACACCAAACATAGAAAAGAACCAACCCATTGAACAGGCAGGTTTCCGAGCAGGTTTTTCCACCATAGACCACATTCACACCCTGGAGCAAGTACTCGAAAAGTATAAGGAGTTCAACTATCCCCTATATATAGGCTTTATCGACTACTCTAAAGCATTCGACAGTATATCCCATAAGTCGATTTGGAATGCACTCAATAAATGTGGGATAAATGAAAAATACATTAATGTCATTAGATACACTTACCAGAGAAGCAAAAGCAGAGTCCGACTAGAAAAAAAAGGGGAAGACATACCAATACAGAGAGGAGTCAGACAGGGCGACCCTCTGTCACCGAAACTGTTCATTGCGGTACTAGACGATATTTTCACAAATCTGGAATGGAAGAATAAAGGAATTCGAATAAGAGGAAAATACTTGAACCAATACTTTTGATTTGCGGACGATATCGTACTGTTTGCTAATTCAGCAACCGAGCTAAAATATATGATTAGCACCTTAGATAACGAGAGCAAGAAGATAGGACTCCACATGAATACTAACAAAACCAAAATAATGACCAATAGTAGGAAGAAGGAAGTAATCGTGTCAGGAATACACGTCGAATATGTAAGTGAATATATCTATCTCGGAAAGCAAATATCATTTAACAAGAAAAGCAATGAAGAAGAAGTAGATAGGAAGATAGCAAACACTTGGAAGAAATTCTGGTCCCAAAAAGACGTTCTTAAAGGAAATTACCATTTAAATCTAAAAGGAATAGTAATGGACACCTGTATACTACCAAGCTTGACATATGGAAGCCAGACATGGACATATACAAATAGAATCAAAAATAAAATCACAACCTGCCAGCGCTAAATGGAGAGAAGCATCCTAAAACTACGTAAAATTCATAAAACTAGAAGTGAAGACATCAGAAGGAGAACAAAAATTAAAGATGCACTAAAACATGCTCTTCGCCAGAAATAGAGATGGGCAGGACACATCGCAAGATATCAAGAAAAAAGGTGGGCGCTGGAGACAACTAAATGGCCTGGCCCGGATGAAAAACGCACCCAAGGAAGGCCAATGCAAAGATGGATTGATGACATAGAGAAGATAGCCGGAAGCGACTGGCTTAAAAAAGCACAAGACAGAGAAGATTGGAGAAAGATGGAAGAGGAGGCTTCAACCTATTAAGGGTCGATAAATAAATATATAACTAAACATAAACATATACCTGTAAAAACTGGAATAAAGAAGTTTAATAAAAAAAATTGTGTTAGCTGTGGTGGTTGTAGGCAAAGATCCATCATAGGCGAAGTTATATTCATCCATCATAGGCGAAGTTATATTCATCCATCATAGGCAAAGTTACGAATTTCAGTACTCGCCTACTAAATACATAATAATATTTTTTCAGGATCTTAATCCAAATGTGGCAGTATCCTTTTACTGGGAAGCGCTAAACAGGTCTGTTAGAATTGAAGGCCATGTGGAAAAGCTAAGTGAAGAGGAGTCAAAGGCATACTTCCGCACCCGGCCCGTGCCGAGCCAGATCGCAGCCTGCGCCAGCCGCCAGAGCACTCCCATAGAGTCCAGAGATGTGCTGTCTGAGAGGGAGAGTGCACTGGAGGCTCAGTACCTGGACCCTGAAAAGGAAGTTCCGAAGCCAAGCTATTGGTGAGCAAATATTATTTTTTATTTTAAATCATTATAAAAACCTAACCTAGTGCCGCCGGCAGCGAAGTATATTAGTTTATGACATAATAATAATAAATAAATAAATAAATATATTGGGACAATTTTTTACACAAATCGAACTAGTCCCACAGTAAGCTCAATAAGGCTTGTGTTATGGGTACCAGACGACGATATATTTAATTTAATAGATATATACATAAATACATAGAAAAACATCCAAGTCTCAGGAACAAATGTCTCTGCTCACCACAGAAACAAATGCCCTTACCGGGAATCGAACCCGGGACCTCTAGCTTCGGAGGCAGTGGCACTACCAACTAGGCTAAACAGGCCGACAACATGCGTTGGAGGCATGTGGTTAGAATCCGAAGAGGTTGCTATCAGTGTTCTTATCGGTATTTGAAAGCTAAAAACAATGGCATGTTATTATTTCATCATCCTCCCAATCTTATCTAGTGTTGTTTACATCATTAATCTTAGTGGTATTCAAGATGAAAGTAATTTTATTGTATGGTGCGCCTTCTTTTCAGGGGTGGGTACATTATTCGGCCCAGAGCTGTGGAGTTCTGGCAAGGGCAGGTGGATCGCCTCCACGACAGAATCCAGTTTAGGAAGTTAAAAGAAGGGGAAAAGCCTGATGGGAAGCTACTGCATCAAGGAGAGGATGGGTGGGTCTATGAAAGACTTTCACCATAATTTTCCATAGACACTTTGTTGTCATTGCTTTTTTTTTATTTGGTGTTTGTATCTAAATGTAAGAAATATTCCTGCATTTACCTTGTTGATTTTTATTAAATGCTTTAATTAAAAACATGATTATATAAATAAACTGTTTCTTAAATTAATGGTATGAGTATATAGATTCGGTTTAAAGATTGTATACTGAGTGTGATAGGTAAAGTCTTCCAATCCTTTTTAATATCACAAATTTTTATTTACAGCTTTTAATGATAGTTTATAAAATAAATGCTTAATCATGTCTTTCTGGTCAATTTTAATATTTCACGAAGTATGCCCCCAGAACTGGTCCAACAAACTTTGCTTTCAAGTCGTCCATTTATATCTAAATTTTTCTCAAATTGCCTTGTGCCTCCGCCAACGCCAAAATAGCAAGTTTTTGCAGCTACATACACTTCACCATCCTTGGTTAACCTTTTTAAAAATAAATCAATTAGCTTATCATAGTTTGTGGTATTATAAATTGTCTCTGAAGTTAATATGATGTCAAAAACATCATTATCTGCCAGTTTGTTGTTGAATGAGGCCCAGTCTCCGGAATAGAATCTGCATTTGTTAATGTCCATTGTTTTCTCGTCTTCTTCAATGTTTAACAACACATTAGGTATTGTAACACATTCAATTATTTCTTTATTCTGTAAAAAAATGATGAATTTGTTCTTAAAAGAATTTTAGGATGCACATTTAGAGCTGATATAGAAAGTAAATGCCAATATTATTATTTCTTATTCCCCTTTTCTTGAAAATTCATCAACTCATGTACTTACATAGTCTTGAAATGTGACATGTGATTCCTTTAAAAATGCATATATACCAAGGATGCCAGCACCACAACCCAAATCTAATACTCTTTTATTTTCAAACTGTATTTCATCATGATTCTCAAGATACTCTACTAAATCATAAGTGCACTCCCATATTTTCAGACCACCTGAAAATACATTATTTATATGTACTAAAAACCTGATAGCATAATAATAATAAAAAAAGTAAGTAAAAAATATAAACGTGCGTGAAAATCGTACGTGTTGTACCTTCATATTTTCCAGCAACTAAGTCACTGTGTTTTGTTTCTGCTAACTCAACAGCATTTTTGAACTCATTATCCCCTGTGTACATTTTATTGAGTGCTTCAGAAGCTACCACGTGTCCGATCTCCACATCTCCGCAGACAATCATTTTGGCATGCGTTACAAGATCATCAATATCTTGTATTTGTTTTTGTGGTATAATTTCTTCACATTCTAACCATATTATATCTTCGTTTAATTTATCTTTGTTTTCTTGCTCGGCATCAGCCTGATTAGAAAAGTTAAATTTAAATGTAGACATTATTAGTATGAGAAAGTAAACAGTGGTTTTTAGATAATAAGATGAAATATTTTAATTTGACGCAAAACATACAGTTTCCTATGAAAGAAGTAGTAAAGTAGAATGAATAGTGGGAGTGGGGAGGAAAGACCATGCGTATTTGACAGTTTGACATTGACAGCATCTATGACTATTGACAGACTAACTTATGGCAGCGGTACTCTGAGTATGGCAGCACTATGGTATGTTCAAGGCATAGTATTAAACGTTCAAATATGAATACATGATTTAGATGCGTTCATAATATACTGAACGGTAATACCTTGAAAAAGTTTTAATACAAACGTCAAATAAAGCCACAATAACCGCACAAAATTAAAAAAATATATAAAAATAAGTTGTATTGGCGTCCGCACTTTCTAATACCATTCAATACAATAATGGCGTCACATAAAGAGAAAGATTTACACCTTGAAAGTCTCCGAATCTCGGTAGGGTGTGCATGTAATAATTTTATAACTACAGTTTGATTATGCTGTTACTATCCTTGAACGCAGCTAAAACCAAATCAAATTCAATTCATGATTTGTAGGGACGAGCTGTTGAATTAGCTAATATATTTAGTGGATTTCTACCCATTTGGATACAATAAGTGAATCGAATAAGTTTGAGTTGTATTAATAATTATCTACAGAATAATGACGGACGTAGCGAAAAAGGTAAATTGTTCCACTTAGCAGCAAAATTTGTTTGACACGAGTTGCGAACAATGAAGTGTGCGTGACCTTACAATTTCCGAGTAAAGTACGTCTAAATATAACCGTCGTGTGATTTCATGTCACGTTTGGCTTAATCACGACGTTTAGGGTACGGGGAAAGCGTTGTCTTGGGCGCCGGGGCCCTGGTAGTCAACATAACCTCTGCGCGGCCATCAGTATGGCAGGAGCTTACTGCGCGTGCCTCGGCCGCTGCCGTTTGTTTAATTCCCTTACCTCTACTCGCAATGTTTCAGGTGCAGGAGTACAAAGATTCTCTCAAGCAAAAAGCCGAGCATTTAATCATAAAAGGCTTCCCAGAAAAAATAGTGAAGTTGAATGAGCTTCTGGAAACGTCAAATTTCCAAAACCGAGATTTCGCAGATGTCCATCAGGTAAGCCGCCATAATATCGCAATTTGAAGAGAAAATTTACAATTTATACTGAAATTAGCAATTTAGTATACAATTTTTTCTCCGACTAATAGTAAGTAATTTAGTTTGTAGATTCACTTTTTGTTAAATAGCTTTTGGATAACTTATACTTACTCACTCAGTTATTTACATATTAATCAATATTAGCAGTGAAATAACTTCAGCTGGATTGGTGGTATTGCAAAGTTAGATATAACAGTAAACTTTATTTTTCCAGGATCTAAACATTCCAGTGCCTCCACCTGCAGCATCTGTGAACGAGCCAAATGCAAAGCGGCCGAGAACAGACTCGTCGGAGATGTCCAGTCAGTCATCCATTGACGGCACCCGGGTGTATGCACTTCCCAATGGGTCTGTTCCATGTAACAAGCCGCTCAGTGACCTCATCCATCTCGTTAAACCACACATTCGGGAGCTTGTGGAAGACTCTAATTTAGTAAGTCAATTAATATTCCTATTTTGGCAATATATCTGAGCAGTTTTGTTTAAATTTATGTACAGTCAAACTCATAAGTAGCTGGCCATCTTGATAATTTGATGGTTTCACCCATGAGGAATTTTTGATGTTGATAGTTTAAAGATGATGTTTTAACCTGAAGGTGTTATGCTCCTTGTGTTTGACTATACCTATTTGATATCTGTTATAAAACTGTGTGAGAAAGGGGACCTAATCTTTTGTGGCTGTAAGTCTCTTTAAGTTGGGAAATACCATGCCATGCTAAACTCTTGTCAGCAGAATGACGTAAATGTGTGCTAGGTTTTCCCCATTTTATATTATAGTTTAATTTGTGTTTAAGGCAAATGTTTTCTATGAAATGATGAATATTAGATATTATTCAACTAGTTTTCTTCTCATGCTTTAGTTTCATGCCTCTCATGGATTCAGCTGTGCTACCGCGAACTTCGAAAATCGAACTTCGTGTCGTGCCGTCCCTTTCACTCTCGTGTTATACTCTATATGACGGAAAGGGACGGTACGATACGAAGTTCGATTTTCGAAGTTCGCAGTAGTACCCCAGTTTCCAAGGATATAGTTATTAAAAAAAGAACACATTTATATTATATTTTAGCCAGTTTACACAAAACCCGGACGATTTATACACATAAACCTTTCTCATGAAACACCCTGTCAATTGGTGAAAACCATTCGCCCAGTTATTTTCAAACATGTCCCATTCATATATACTACAATATTGGTAGACTGATGGTAGATTAAGCATGAGTCACTACTAACCTCACTAGTGAGTCTCTATCGTTGCCTCATCCAGGAAAAGATGTAGGTGTAGTCATGCCAACAATATGGGCCCATTATGATTCCACTATATCACCACAATGGTTATAACACATTTAAATTGTCACTGAGTCACATTTTGTAACTGTCGCGCAAAGTTCCTGTAAGAGATAGTGCTATCTACCAAGTTAAGATGTTACACAACACATGTACAACATTTTACCTAAATTGAACACCAACAACCTGCTCTTATTTACTTGCATGTAAAGTTAAATGGAAGCTTGTGAATTGGGTCCAATTTGCTTGTACAGCAAAGATTTTTATATATTCAAATGTAGCTTACTTGTATAATTAATAATTATCGAATTTCACATCCAAGTTCGTTTGATCATATATTTTACTGCTGTGTACAGTGTGTCAGGGTTGTAGCAAATGGAAATCTGTATTCTCTGCCTGTCCCCCTGGGAAGCAGGCGTGATTATATGTATGTTCGGGGGGGGGGGGGGATAATATGATAAAAGCCACAGCAGGTGGAGGTTGGACAACAACCAGAGATAGGGAGAAATGGCGACAGTTGGGGGAGGCCTTTGCCTATAAAAGGCATACAGACAGGATAGTCAAGGCATAGAAAATAAAATAAAAAAATGAATTTTTACAAAACATGTACTTAAAAACAAATATTGTAACTGTCTGAATAAAGGCTTATTATTATTATTATTATTATTATGTATACTGTGATGACTTAATAAAATAAACAAAAAAATATGACATGTTCAGACATGAGTGTAACACGTATTGAACATGTTGTTAATATGTGAATCATCCAGTGATTCCAATCCAATGTCTGCTAGGGATGGGAAAGAAAAAAAAACTGTTTTTTACTCCAAACAATAAAATTAGCAATTACAGTCCGGCTAGTATGATAGCTTATACCGTCACGTTTTATGTGACGTTTCAGTATATTTTGGCCATATATGGTGACGGTACAAGCTATCATACTAGCCGGGCAGTTAGGTAGATCCTAAATCCATTGTAGAATCATCTAGACTAGGTAGTTGTGCAAAAAAAGTACATTCAGCTATAACGCTAAATACGAAAAATGAAAAACGAAAGGCTACGATTAAATTTTTTTAGAGAAAATATTTTATTATAGAAAATTATCTAGCATCCCTATTTAAGGTTCCGTAGTCAACTGGGAACTCTTATAGTGTCGCCATTCTGTCTGTCTGACGCTTTCCTGCTGCAATTTATAGTATCGAAAAAAAAACTGAAATAATCACTTCAAAAGAAAAAGAACAATTTCTTTTTATTGTCCCTCCCCTCTCTTTATTTTGAACTATGGGTCCAAAAAATATGAAAAAATCTACGAAAGTAATATTTTAGTTTAAAAAAGATTCAACGAAAACTATAGCGGTCGGTTAAACTGTTTTTGAGTTATCGTAAAAAGTCTTCCCTTAGTAAAAACCTATGAAACGCTGCGAAAGTATTCCCTTTTGCTGGTTATTGTTTTTTTTATTAAGTTCATTGGGCAATTACGGAACCCGAGCCGCCCGCCATGCCCTTGGCCGATCTTTTTTTGTTATTATATCAAAACGTACAGCTGAAGATTGATATCTATTATTTTTTTCCAGTTAAAAATGTGGATCTCATTCATGATCCCCAAAATCGAGGACGGCAACAATTTCGGGGTGTCGATACAAGAGGACACTCTAGCCGAGGTCCAGTCAGTGGAGTCGGAGGCTGCGGCCTTCTTCGACCAGATCTCGCGGTACTTCATCTCGAGGGCCAAGATAGTCTCCAAAGTCGCCAAATATCCACACATCGAGGACTACAGGCGAGCAGTTCGAGTGAGTATCCACCACCACCACCATATCAGCCAAAGGACGTCCACTGCTGGACGTAGGCCTCCCCCAAATTCACAGGGGGTATATGCCATAATCGCCACGCTTGGCATGCGGGTTGGCGATAGCAGTATTTCCACCGCACTCCAGGGATGCTGCTGCCCATCCCCCGGTGTTGTCATAGTTTTAGGACATAGCAGAGTGCGTATATTTTTGTATAATTATTTTATTATTAGGTTGGCAGAACTGATGATGATGATGCTCCTGGGAGGATGTATTCCAGGTTAAAAAATGACATTTCAATTTAGTTTACAAAGTGCCCTCTGTGTCCTTTATTTGACATTTGATAGAAGGCTAAGCGATTAATTATTTCAATTAATTGGTATAAAAAACTAATCAATTTATCACAAAAATCTATCAACAAACAGTTGATAGATTCCCATCCCTACTAATACTATTTCTTGAATAAGGATGGGAACAATAAGTTCCCATCCCTATTCAAGAAATAATGGTTGCTTTAAAATAGCAGCAATTCCTCGAAATACTTTTGTTGCATGACAATGCTGCATTTAGTTATGTTAGTATGTCATGGACTTAAGGACAACAAATGCAGCCACTCTCATTCTAGCGTGACAAATAACCAGAAGATCACAATATCATCAGCATCACTAACAGCTGTGATTTTGCACTTTGCCAATATTACAATACAATACAATACTCTTTATTGCACACCTCAATAACACCTCAATATTAATTCAGTGCTTGAGCCGCAAATGGGTAATTTTTACTGTGATAATAGGAATCGATGTCATCAATGTCACTCTATGTGGCTCAAGTTATGATGGCTAGATGCTGGCCAAGAGCAATACCACTTTTAGTAAAAAAAAAGTTTGTAATGATAGTCCATCATTGCTGAGACTCGGAAAGTACCCTTATTTTGCCTTTCCGTCAAGGTAACCCAATCCCGGTGTCGGCCAAGGTAGTAATGTAATGATAATGTAATGAGAAGTGAGGTGGTAATATAGTGATTTTCTAAAACAATGTGAAGAAATATGACAAACATTGCAAAAAGCTGGATAATATTTCGACTATGATTTAGCTGCAAGGTCTTTCTACGACTTCTATAAAAAGCAGTATTTAGTTTCTACATTCTAATTCAGTTTTGAAAGTAAATATAACACACTAGATGTTGCCCGCGACTTCGTCTGCGTCTTCGCTCCTATTGGTCGCAGCGTGATGTTATATAGCCTAAAGCCTTTCTCGATAAATGGACTATGAAACACAAAAAGAATTTTTCAATTCGAACCAGTAGTTCCTGAGATTAGCGCGTTCAAACAAACTCTTCAGCTTTATAATATTAGTATAGATTTAGTTGATTTCGTGTTCAAATTAATGAAGTTACTATTAAGAGGGCGCAGTACGTTTGGTTCTCCATACAAACGTATTTATGCTGTCATTTTAAAACGCCATGCTAGAATAACATGAAACTTTGTATACACAATGGGATCCAGCTTGTCTAGGGCGGAAATTAGTTTCTGTTGCTTGAAATTATAATGGCGAAAAAATACAGCGATTATTAAGGTTTTCATACAAGCCGTAAAAAACTCAAAAAACCGCTGTATTTTTTTTCTTTTTCAATTTCTATCAACAGAAACTAATTTCCGACCTAGGTATGCCGGATCCCATTGTGTATACAAAGTTTCATGTTATTCTAGCATGGCGTTTTATAATGAGAGCCTAAATACGTTTGTATGGAGAATCGATTCACACCGATCGTACTGCGCCATCTTAACTTATTTTTTTTAAGGTTAAATTAAAAATTTAAAGTATGTTACAATTCGTAGACAATAAAGAGCAAAAAAATATACGGGATAATAAAATACACTGGAAAATTGGCGGGTTGCGGGCGGTTTTCATTGGCTGAATGTCATTTTTCCTTAGTGCATTCGATTTAATACGGTGTGTCAACACAGGTTAATCGGTATTGGTAGGATTATTATTAAACTCGTAGTGGAGTATAAGTAATAAAATAAGTAAGAGTTTTAATTTAACTTTTTAATTTCGTGCGGATAAAAATTTGGCCCTTAGCGTGTTTCTTTTTCAAACAAAACACGATCCTCGCATGTCTGAGAAAAGGTTTACTTGCTCAGGAGCTGGACGAGAAGGAGTACCTGTCGCTGTGGCTGGTGATGTGCGAGATCCGCAACCGCTACTGCTCGCTGCACGACATCGTCATCAAGAACCTCGAGAAGATCAAGAAGCCGCGCTCTTCCAACGCCGAGAGCCTCTACTAGCCACCCCGCTACCACCGTTTGCTATGACCTTTTTTGACATAATCCTGTGTAATGTTTGATAGAATACCAGTCTGGCAAACATGAAACCCCAGTCATTTTTGTCGTGCAAGCATCCCGAGGCTACAGTGACGGCTTATAATCACGCGGCCCGTATGCTAGTATGCCAGTGACGTGGTTTGAAAATAACCTAGTTCCATAGTGACTCTTGAAACTTTTCAAACCACGCTCTGTTGGGTGTATGTGCACTATAGTACATTGTTTAACGAGGGGCGTAAGTGGAAAATTGCGAACGAGAGTAGTCTTTTGGTGACACAAGATTGCAATTTTCTTACGTCCGAGGTAATCACAATGTTTTCATCACATTTGCGAGGCAACAAATAACTCCAGAACTAATCAAAATTGAACCCTAGGGTGTTATGAAAAGGTAAATCAGCTATAACTGCTCTATACGCCTGTGTACAAGCAATAAGACCCTTTACGAGCAATTGTGATGGATAATATTATTTAATGTGGTCATTATAAGTATATTTTTATTACGCGCTATCAATGTCATCTAGTATTCAATAACAAAAATTTTTCGACATAAGGGTGTCTTTCCACCAGATACCTTCTATGCGGCTATGCTGCGAGGATGTGAAAGCTACGCTACGAAAACCCGTTTCCACTTGTGCTATGCTATGTGGATCAATGAATATTATTGGTGGATTCAAATGCATACATAGCGATGTACAGGTCAATTACTTTCGAGACGGTTTTTGCATTTGTAGTTTTGTATATTTACAGGGACACACGTACACGTTGACGGACACAGACACACGTATGTGTGTGTGTGTGTGTGTGAGGCTGGCTACAGAGGTCACCACTGCAAGTTCGAAAGTAATTTACCTGTAGCACAGCAAATCTCTATTGGAAAGACACCCTTACTATGGTATTTTGTCAGCCTAAAAGCAGAATCTTTGTATAAAATACAGGAATTTTGTCAGCCGCCTAACTGAACTGAATAACGAAGTTGATTGATCCAAGTTTAATAATACAATGTGGTGTTGGGTCACATATTTGGTGAATATTATTTTATTACTGACTAGCAGTTTTATGTCAAACATTACGTAGAACAAAATGTCGTTGCATCCAATCATTAGCGCCGAGTGTAAGAATTTTCGCCACTATTGCTGGGCAATAAGGTTGAAAGAACCATAGTCAAAAAAAGTTATACCAAACCAGCGTATATCTCTTAGTCATATAATTGTATGCAAGATCGTCGATGATCGTTTCCGAGCGTCATTTTTTATTCACTAATCTCTATTTAAGTACAAATGCTGACATTATTACTAGATTTAATCATTAATCATTGCGTCATGCAAGTCATTTTGTAATAAAGTATTTTAGAATAATTACATCATTCATGGTATGTCCAGGACTGTCGAGAATTGAATTTTTGTAAACGCCAATACGAGTACCTATTTAAATTAATAAAATTTGACAATGTATTGTATTTCCAATTCGAAAAAGCAGTGAGTAAAAAATAGATGCTTGCGGAACTTGTAGTAAAATGGGTGTACCGGAGTCTCGTCGCCCGGATAATTATTAATCATTAGTATTTTAATATTGCGACTTCGTACCTCTCTCGGTACTGGTTTAGGGGTACCGTCTGCAAGGCACGTGCGAGGCTGTTTCAAATGTACGGGGTTCCACACCTGAGACCCAGAGTATAATTTTTTATTTTGTTTACACCACACCTTGCCAAAAAGCGCGTTTCTCCGCACGCTGCGCGTCCGGAAAAACCCACTTTTTGCCCGTGTGGTGACGTAAAATTGTGTACAAAACACGGCTCGTAAATAGCTATTTTGGATTTAGAACTGTTAGTAATTCAGGTAAAGTTTAATTTTACTTTTTGAAACTGTACAAAACAATTGTACGCGGGGTCTTATGAGTTAAGACATTATAAAAAATAAAGTGAAGCTAACCGTGATTCTAATGGAGCTAACCTGGTTGGCGAAAAAAAGCTGTTTTATAGGAAAATATCATCAATCGATTAACCGAAATGTATGAAGGACAGTCAGCATCATAAATATTTATACATTTCGGAACTAATGTCTGGGGAACAAGGTTCAAAATTGTATACATATTTATGACGCTGACTGTACATTCTGAATTTTTTGGCATGGACAGAGTTGGTCCCATAGTACTTAAGACTGCGCAGTACGTTCGGTTCTCCATACAAACGTATTTATGCTCTCATTTTAAAACGCCAGGCTAGAATAACATGAAACTTTGTATACACAATGGGATCCGGCATATCTAGGTCGGACCATAGTTTCTGTTGCTTGAAATTATAATGGCGAAAAAATACAGCGATTATTAAGGTTTTCATACAAGCCGTAAAAAACTCAAAAAGCCGCTGTATTTTTTTTCTTTTACAATTTCTAGCAACAGAAACTATGGTCCGACCTAAATATGCCGGATCCCATTGTGTATACAAATTTTCATGTTATTCTAGCATGGCGTTATAAATTGAGAGGTTAAATACGTTTGTATGGAGAACCGAGCCAACCCAGCGTACTGCGCCCTGTTAAAAGTTGTATTTTTATTTTAATGAATTAGGCACAATAATTTTTGGGAGGCGCAATATATACATCGTTGTACAAGAAAATAAATACAACTAAACGTAAATTATTTCTAACAATCTATATTAATAATTTCGTGCAGGGGTACGGTAGACCCGAACGAGACCTGTCTCAAATTGAAGAACGTATAAAAATAACGATTTTTGAGTTGTACATATGTATCCGCAAAATTCGGATTGTCGCGTATTTTGCATTAAAAAGTGTTAATTTTATGACGAAAGGTCGGCCATATTAAATTCGTTGGTTGACAGCACAGACTACTAAGAAGATACTGTTGACAGCGTCGGGTTGGGTACGTTCGGAAATTGTAAACTATGTTTGCGTCCGGTGTGTTGGCCAGGTTGCTGGGCGTGGATTCGGCTAGCCGCGTCTGTAGCGTTTTGTTTTTGTAGTTTTCAAGCGTTCTATACACCTATCAGCCTAGCTAGCACGATAACTTATACCGTCACGTTATATGGGCGAAATGTATTAAAACGTCACATAAAACGTAACGGTATAATCTATCGTGCTAGCTAGGCTGATTGTCACAACAACCGCCTTCAAAGCGAATGTATGAGGCCTGTTACATGGTTATTATTATCACGTGATACATTCATATCACGATAAGTATCACGTGAATATTGAAGCAGAATCCATACAAATTTGAAAACTGCGATAATATTGACACCCCAGTATTGTGATAATATTAATCGTGTAAAGGACACCACTTGAATGTTTGCTGAGTCTGTCCGCCATCTTAAAGCTGCGTCTCTATTTTGTTGTGACAAACTACTAGGTGACTTATGGCTTTTAAACGTCTAGAAAAATTCTATCCCTATCTCGCTCTATCTTATAACTTAGTGGTACTGGGGGTCTACTCCGAAATTCGAAATCTGAACTTCGTATGGTGCCGTCCCTTTCACTCATATAGTCTATGACAGGAGAGTGAAAGGGACGGCACCATACGAAGTTAGGATTTTGAATTTCGGAGTTAACCCCCAGCTCATGCCGTTCGCCGCGCTCGGACGTTAGAGGCGCTACCGCGAACCGACAACGAAGTAGGTATCTGCCTCTCTCTTGCACATGTATATTCGAACGATAGAGAGGAAGATAGTTCGTTTTTGGTTCGCGGTCAAAATCAAAATCAAAAATCAAAATCAAATATTTATTCTGCAAATAGGCCACAAGGGCACTTTTACATGTCAAAGCATGAATTTATACAATTTAAAAAACTGAGGTAGGCCCTCAGGCATCAACTTTAAAACGAATAGGGTATTTTACTATAAGAGAAATAAAATTCAAAATGTAATAAAAACCAGCCAAGTGCGTCGGAGTCGCACACTGAGGGTTCCGTACAACTAAAAAACAAATGTGATTTATCAATATATTGATATTTTTGGTAAAATATACTTCATAATAAACATTATCACCTAATTTCAAGTTATGGTCGATGGGAAGTTAAAAAATTATATGTGTGACAGACAACACACGGAATGTTCTTTGACTTTCTTCGACCGTCCGCCGCGCTCGGACTAAAGTGCTACCAACCGAAAACTAAATATATATGCCTCTCTGTCGCACTTGCATATTCGAGCGCGGAGAGGGAAATACTTCGTTTTCAGATCGCGGTAGGCTCTCTGGTCTGACGGCTCCTATTCCTGGATGGTGCGCGTATCGGTATGTGAAATACCTTTGACAAAACGGAACAAGTTGTTAAATAGCTTCCATTAATTGGAGAAAATATTACCAACTGTTATTATTATCACGCGAAATACTGCATATTGAAGCAACATCCATAGGGGCCTGTTACATGGTTATTATTATCACGCGATATACTCATATCACGATCCGTATCACGTGCAATGAATATTGAAGAAAAATCCATACGATTTTGAAAACCACGATAATATTGACACACCAGTATTGTGATAATATGAAGCGTTTAACAGAGCCATACAATTTTAAAAATCGCGATAATATTGACACATAATATTGAGTGTAAAGGGCCCCACTTAATAGAATTTGGCGGAGAATTGAGAGCTGCTACCGCGAAACGAACGAACATCGTGTATTTCCCTCTGTGTCGCTCGATTTTGCAAGTTCGACAGAGAGGGAGATACACGAACTTCATTTGTTTTCGTTCGCCTTAGCAGCTCTAACTTCGCACCAAAAATACTGACTGGCACATCAATATTAACAATTGCACATCTGAACTGAATTTTAATGAACAATTAGTATTTTAGCTATACAAATCAGTACTGATTACGGTGTCAAATTTTTTATGTGCCTTTAAATACTACCCTTATAAAAATGCTTAGGATTAACTTGCAAAGATACTAGCCTTTGCCCGTGACGTCGTCAGCGTAATCTTTTAGTCCCTATTCCATATTTTAATCCAGACTACAGACTATATTTCTATACGAAGTTTCATCATAATTCGTTGTTGTAATGTTTTTATTTTATACATTTTTGTACACAATTTCTTTTGTCGTTTGCATAACTGTCACGAATAAATGTTTACTTTATTTATTTCACCCGAGCGAAGCCGGGCTTTCATCTAGTTATAAGAATAATACAGGGGTATTATACCAACAGCCGTTCCATTTTTATTTCATTTTTATAACACCAGCTCACTACATCTAGTATTAAAACACAGCTTAGCACGTCGTCTCTTGTGGATTGTGCCCTTTGAACGCTTGAACACGACACGGTTTTCCGCCGGGCGGTTTAAAAACGTGAGTCTGCGGCGATTTCCGCGTGTAGAGTCTGCAGGAATCTCGGTTCTCCATACAAACCTAGTTTCGCTCTCATTTTAAAACGCCATGCTGGAATAACATGAAACTTTGTATACACAATGAGATCCGGCATATCTAGGCCGGAAATTAGTTTCCGTTGCTTGACATTGTAATTAATGGAGAAAAGATACAGCAATTTTTAAGGTTTTCATACAAGACCTAAAAATCTCAACAACTTGTTGTATTTTTCTCTATTACAATTTCTAGCAACAGAAACTAATTTCCGGCCTAGGTATGGCGGATCCCATGTATACTAAGTTTCATGTTATTTCAGCACGGCGATTTAAAATGAGAACGAAACTACGTTTGTATGGAGAATCTAGTTCAGTCGAGCGTGTGTGGGACCCTTAACAACCGTGTACGGTGGAAAACCGCGTGTTCAAGCGCTCTGTCACTATAGGCATATAGGTTAAATAAATGTCCCGAATAACGTAATTGATCAATCCTCCATACCATACATTCGACCTTCTATTCATTTAAGTTGAATGAAATATTGTTTATTCAATTTTCATTTGGAGAGCCTGTGTTATTATATAGTTAAGATACGTGTCCCGACCCTCTTTAGTTTAAATATGTACCCGATACCAATAAATGTAATACATTTCTATGTACTTGTGTATTTGTTATTGCTACAGCGTTTTGTCCCACCCCACCCACCCAGACAATAAATACAGTCAGCATGAAAAGTAGCTAGGCATATGAAGAGGTCAAAAGCTCCCTTATAATAATGACTTATGAACTTTCAAATGCGTAGCGGACTGTACAACTTGTAAGTTATACCTTGTAATCTGTTACTTCAACCATTTGACACATCACAACATTCATAGAACGTAAACACGCAAGACTTATCGGAATTATAAATACATTCCCGTAATAGTGTTACGACTTTTCAAGTAATTAAAAATAATATTTTGCTTTTCTTAAACATAATTTAAGTTATGTTACATGTTTTTAGTTAATTGTTTGTTGAGTATTTTACGATAATAATTCACCACCCAAACAGTTACGTGTTATGTCGATTTCTTTTTAAAACTAGTGTTGTGAGATAAATGACAGAGAAAAATCAGTGACAGCTGTAAAAACATATACAACATAAGAGCCACTGATACCAGCCCGGCTAGTATGATAGCTTATACCGTCACGTTATATGGCCAAAATGTACTGAAACGTCACATAAAACGTGACGGTATAAGCTATCATACTAGCCGGGCAGGGGCCTTTCAGGTCGAAGTACGAATTTTTCTATGGAGATGTTAGTTTACTTGTTTGTACCAGTGGGACTAGTATGATCGCTTATATGTCGGACATATAGCATTCGTCCCTCTCGCACTTACATACTTGACAGTACGGGACGAATGATATATGTCCGACATATAAGCGATCATACTAGCCCCTCAGATATCGCTCGCTATCGCACTGAAGTTCAATCAACGACTTTCGTTGTTTGGCCTCTAGTTCCAGCCTCTTTCGTGCTGACATGGATGTGGATGCGGACGGTACCTTATTGTGCGGTGACAGCGGGTGCGGCACACCGTCGTTCCTCAACGACGGCGCCTTATTTGACATACGGCTGCTGCCTGCCACGAACGTCGTGTCTGCGGCGTGACATGTCAGCGGTACTGGTGAAGAGCCTGCTGTGCTACCTTCGAAAATCGAACTTCGTCTCGTGCCGTCCCTTTCACTCTCGTGTTATACTCTATATGACGGAAAGAGACGGTACGATACGAAGTTCGATTTTCGAAATTCGCGGTAGCACCCCGGTGCCTTTTCAGGCGTCGACAATTTTGATTCTGCCTTGCGTTCAGCGCGGGTTTTTATTCCACTCGGCGTGCGAAACACATAACAACATATTTCGCGGTGTACATATGTTTGGTTCGAATTTACACTATAAACGGTTCGAAGACCACTTTGTTGACGCTGTACACCTAAATATCAGCAAAACTCCGTAAAGTTGGAAAATATGTGCAAAATTTATTGATTGATATAAATGACGAGACAGACCGACCAGCTTACGGCATCAGCATAGCAATGACGTGATTAAGAGAATATGTCGGTCTTTCTTATTTCTTCTTAAAATGTATCTTATTGTATAGAATATAGAACGCCATACATAATAAGTAACATTTTTTTGTTTGAGGGAGGAGACTGATACAATCATGGGATATAAAATAATTAAAGGCATCATAAAAACATTTCGAAAATCGTCTGTAAAATCGATTCAATCAACCATTCGTTAATAATCGCTTCTTTTGACAAACGATACGTCTTAGCCTCATCACTACAAACGTCAATTCATAAATAAAAAAAAAAAAAAGGTTGAAGTAACCACGGATCTATACCTAAACCGGATTGAGTACTGTGACGAAAAAGTGTGACCGACAGAGAAGCCAAACTCGAGGATTGCATCTCGTTTTAATTAGGGTGACCAAGTACATCTGTGGATATGAGGATTATTTCTAATTAGGTTCTATGTACAATGAAATTTAAACGAAATTGGGTAGTAAATAAAATAAGAATATTTTTCAAAGAAATATTTATTTTGGCTAATCACAAGTTTGTGTATCCAATTATCCATACATTGTTAAACAATATAGTCTTGTGTAATTTTTGCCTAAGCCCTACTTTATTTTCCAAATCTCTTAACAAATGTGTTCTCCCGTGATGGGCCATGCGTAAATTAAAAAAAGACGAGGACGAGTTTTAATTCACCATCAACAGATCAGCACGGTGGTGCCATGATACACGAGTTCGGTAGGTAACAATACAATATAACTGTTACCGAACTTGCCGGTATCCAATTGAGCTGAAATGTAGCATACTTATGTACAGTATGCGTGAAAATTAGCATACTGTACATAAGTATGCTAAATTTCAACTCAATTGGATACCGGAAAGTAGCTGTAAAATGGTTAAAAAATTGGAACGACAACTTAAGTACTTGCACAGTTTAATCACATACAGTCCAAGTTAAACAAAAGCTCATAATGATAACAAAATTGTTAAAAGATTGAATTTCAACTGACCTTTAGAAAAGGTTTTCTCACTAAACACTTAATAACGAATATTTCTGCAAAACCAGCCCAAGTCATAGTCACCCTAATCAGTTTGACATTTGTCTTGTCGTTTTATCGTAACATATAACAAATTGTTCCTTACCTGTGAAATGATATTCCACAATTAATAAAACTTTCACTTTTACAACCCTTTACACAACATGTTTTCACTATTTTCAACTAATTTCATCAGCCGCTTATTTTCATAATTTCAAATTTGACACCATTAAGGTTGGGGATACCAATTAATATTTAAACAATACTACTATATTTATTGCAATACTAGGTTTTAGTCAGTTAATAATGTTGATATTTTATACAATTACGAATTATGTCAAATGTAAATTATGCCTGATAAATATGCAGTACTAGTTAGTACAAGCAAGTAATTGTTTTCAGTATTCTAAAATACCACAACATATACATTTTTTTACACTGGCAAGTTGTGCGAGTGGGACACCGCCCTCCGGTTGGTTGCTCTCGCTCGGACCGCTTTCTCTAGTCTGTCTGTCATAACAGGATATTAACTGTATTACGCGAGAATAAGGTTCAAGTTTGACTGGCTCATAAAAGTTTGTACTCAATCCGGTTTAGGTATAGATCCGTGGAAGTAACAGATTACAAGGTATAGTTAATAGAATAACGCCTAAGGCTGGCCTTACACAGTCTGAATCCGAACTGAATTCATAATCTGAATTCCTAAGCCTTGCCTCACACATGTTTTAAAAACTCCGACCATTCCATATCAACACGTCACATGGCTGCAATATCAACTGACAGATTCGTAGCCGAATCCAGTACCTATGTATGTGCTCGTCCCGCAGACATCAGAGAAAAGCAGACTCGCAGTATTAAGCCAGATGATTTTCCATATAGTTGTCTCTTTAATCCTTATGGTGCACCAAAATGAGTTAGAATGTGACAAATAATACAATCATTTTCGGCTGTTAACAAGTTGTCTGGATTTGTGAGCACACCAGGATGTTAAATCCCATATAAACTTAACACACCATAACGTCAGTTCAGTACAATTTTCAGTTATGAAGACGGAGACACTGACAGGTGAAGACGTGTCAGATGTCACTTGTCTGTCTCTCTCAAACTGTCTGATTAGTACATTAGTGAGAATAGATCAGTGGGGCTAGTATGATCGCTTATATGTCGGACATATAGCATTCGTCCCTCTCGCACTTACATACTTGACAGTACGGGACGAATGCTATATGTCCGACATATAAGCGATCATACTAGCCCCTCAGACGTACAAAAATCGTTCAACTTAAATGAGCGGATCTGCTTTACTCCGATATCTGTGGCTCGTCCGTACTAATTGTATAGAAATAGGTGCGTTCGGAATTCAAAATCTGAATTCATAACGCATGTCAGCAAAGAGAATATAATGAATATAATCACTTGCATGTCAGTATCATTCTGACAGATCAATCTGAGAAATTCATAATCTGAATGTGTGTTGTTAATAGTTAAATTGTATGCGATTCCGTGTCAGTTCGGTGTCAATTTTTGGTAAGAACGAGCCGATCTGATGATGGAGACAGAAAGTGGCCGTAGCAAGTAAGCCACACAAGATACCAAACCCGTCGTGTTGGCGGTCCTTGGAACCCTCTCAACGAGTAGATGATGACTGGAAAAAAATATAAAAACAGTAAACGAAAAAAGCATAGAACGCGAGCTTCCTACAAAAGTCCACATTAAAACGGGGCATTTATTCTAAATACGCACGCGCAGTGTTGTACCAATAAGAATTGGCAAAAATATCAGCCGATTTTCTATTACCCAAAACAAATAAACGTGATAGGTAAATTTCAAAATGATTGATATCCTAGCGCTGACGTTTTATGTGTCAAAATGGCGGCGACAACGCTTAGCGGGTGGATGGTTGCATGCAACAAAAAGTCATCTTCGTACGCAAAACCGCCGTATTATTTAAATTTGATTTCAATATTTATTTTATTTTTAAATATAATAAGATAACCTTATAGATATTGGGCGACCATGTACATAATTTACTGTTAGACGTAGAGAACAGCAACCACTCGTAATCGAAACGTTTACAGTATGTTCTATGTAAAACTACTTCTCTTATTCTAAAGAGGGATTATATTGCTAGCTGGACAGGTGTGAAAGGCGATATGTAAGTATGTGCCACTCTGTAGCAATCTGTAGAAATTCTTTTTTCGTGTTGTGCGTTTTAACCATTTATACGCCATAATATTTGAATGAAGTGATCACTCAGACGCCAAGGTATCAAAAATTGATGTAACGTTTAAACCAATAAAAACAATTCATAATGACTATTTTCATGATCAAAGTATCTACACATTCACTCCGACCTTTTTAGTGGTTGTTGGCGTGGTGGGCACGACGACACACGACCAATTTATAGGCTCTTGGCGTTCAAAGGGTTAAACAGCTGAATCCCTCATTACGGTCAAGATTCTACTTTTGAGTCCCGAGCGTAGCGATTTTGAGAATCTTTTGCTTCTCAGGATCCAAAATACCGCCCTCGCCGTAAATAAAATATAGGATTTTGCTCCCTTGAGACAATCTACTAAACTCGTTGTCGAGTAAAAGTGGCTGGTAGCACAGTTCTTAAATCAGTTTACCTTTTTAACCGACTCAAAAAAGGAGGAGTGTCTCAATTCGGTTGTAATAGGTTTTTAACGTCTGTTACATCGGAACTCCGTAATTTATGAACCGATTCGGAAAATGATTTTTTTTTGTTTGTGAGAAGGCGCCTCTAAGTGGTCCTAGATCTGATGACGAGACCCACGAGGAATCGAAGGGACTCCTCAAATATTAAGTATAGGCACATTTATGGCGATCTTGGTGTTTTTAAGGTTCCGTACAATACATTAGAAAAAAAAACCGGCCAAGAGCGTGTCGGGCCACGCTCAGTGTAGGGTTCCGTAGTTTTCAGTCTGTCACATTAAGTTGACATATTAAGTACAGAAACACAAAACCCTAAAAAGCACGTCATTTCATTGTGATTTTGTAGAAATGACAGGTACAATAAACACCTGTTTATACGGTTAAATTACAAACTTAGTTCAGAAATTATTTTTGTAATTTTTTCAAAAACTATTCAACCTATCAAGTTCAAAATAATTTTCCTACAAAGTTTTTATATTTGTGTGTGTGTGTGTGTGTGTGTGTGTGTGTGTGTGTGTGTGTGTGTGTGTGTGTGTGTGTGTGTGTGTGTGTGTGTGTGTGTGTGTGTGTGTGTGTGTGTGTGTGTGTGTGTGTGTGTGTGTGTGTGTGTGTGTGTGTGTGTGTGTGTGTGTGTGTGTGTGTGTGTGTGTGTGTGTGTGTGTGTGTGTGTGTGTGTGTGTGTGTGTGTGTGTGTGTGTGTGTGTGTGTGTGTGTGTGTGTGTGTGTGTGTGTGTGTGTGTGTGTGTGTGTGTGTGTGTGTGTGTGTGTGTGTGTGTGTGTGTGTGTGTGTGTGTGTGTGTGTGTGTGTGTGTGTGTGTGTGTGTGTGTGTGTGTGTGTGTGTGTGTGTGTGTGTGTGTGTGTGTGTGTGTGTGTGTGTGTGTGTGTGTGTGTGTGTGTGTGTGTGTGTGTGTGTGTGTGTGTGTGTGTGTGTGTGTGTGTGTGTGTGTGTGTGTGTGTGTGTGTGTGTGTGTGTGTGTGTGTGTGTGTGTGTGTGTGTGTGTGTGTGTGTGTGTGTGTGTGTGTGTGTGTGTGTGTGTGTGTGTGTGTGTGTGTGTGTGTGTGTGTGTGTGTGTGTGTGTGTGTGTGTGTGTGTGTGTGTGTGTGTGTGTGTGTGTGTGTGTGTGTGTGTGTGTGTGTGTGTGTGTGTGTGTGTGTGTGTGTGTGTGTGTGTGTGTGTGTGTGTGTGTGTGTGTGTGTGTGTGTGTGTGTGTGTGTGTGTGTGTGTGTGTGTGTGTGTGTGTGTGTGTGTGTGTGTGTGTGTGTGTGTGTGTGTGTGTGTGTGTGTGTGTGTGTGTGTGTGTGTGTGTGTGTGTGTGTGTGTGTGTGTGTGTGTGTGTGTGTGTGTGTGTGTGTGTGTGTGTGTGTGTGTGTGTGTGGGTGTGCGTGTGCGTGTGCGTGTGCGTGTGTGTTTGTGTGTGTGTGTGTGCGGTGTCTGAGTATGTGCAAAGTCTAAAGGTAAATAGTATGATCTATGATAGCGTGTAATAATATATATTTATATAGGTAATATAATAATAATATATAGGTAATAAGAGGCAACTGGATTTATTACTTCAGATTTACTATTGATATGGTTTAAATATCTTACAGAATTTGATTTTTGATCAATGTAGGGCATCTAACTACTTATATTAAGAGATCTTCAATTTCAAGATAGCTTTTAGCTTTAAGCCAATTGTTTAGCATTGTCTTGCACTCTTTGAGCCTCACTGGGTAGATGTTAATATTTTTATTTACCGTATTATATAATCTTGTAGATTGAGCAGTAAATTGTCTTTTTGCATATGCTGATTTGGTGATTACTACAGGAATTACATTAGGCTTTCTACGTGAAGTTATAGGGTCGTTTTTATAAATGGTATTTTTATGTTTCTTTAGTATCACATTTAAAACGTAAAGTTTTCTTACTGTCAGTAAGTCACAAGTTTTATAAAGTTCAGTTGTAGGAAAAGTGAAAGGCTTTGAGTACATAACCTTTAACAGTGCCCTCTGGGCCCTTTCCAGTTCAAGAAATTTAGTTTTTGTGGCCCCACCCCAGATCGGCATACAATATGTGAGGATTGATTGAGCCAAAGCAACATATATTTGATTCATAACAGTTTTTGTGGCAGCGTGTCTTAGGTTTTTAAACAACCATATTAGTTTACGTGTTCTGGTCATGATGACATCTGTGTGAACGTGCCATGTTAGTCTTTGGTCAACCATAATACCAAGGTATTTAGTGTACTCTACTTTTTGTATAAAGGAGCAAGCACAGTTAGGGCTGATTGCACTGTTGCATGTATGTATTTTTATCATAAATGTTGTGTCGGGTTGGGTCCTATTGTATTTTGTAAAACACATGAAGTTAGTTTTATTAGTGTTAAGGGTAAGCAGGTTGTTTTGTAGCCAACGGGCGATCTTGGAAAGTCCCAATTCCGCGGTTTCTCTAGCTTCTTCCCAGGTATTTCCCGAGAACACAACTGCTGTATCATCAGCATAAGAGAAGATAGATGCATTTTCAATGTGTAGATTACAGAGCTGGTTGATATATACTAGGAAGAGGGTGGGACCTAGGACGCTTCCCTGTGGAACACCATATCCAATCACCGATTCATCACTAATGTAGTCTCCAATTTTAATTTTTGAAAACGGTTCTGAAGATAACTACCCAGCAGCTGAAGCGGAATTCCTCTTATGCCAATGTTCTCTAGAGATTTTATAAGAATAGGGACAGAAACGGTGTCAAAGGCTTTCATAAGGTCTAGGAAAACAGTTACGCATTTTTTATTGTTGTCTACAATTTTAACTATTTCAGAAGAAAGTGCGGCAACAGCATCCTCGGGCGAGAGGCCACGTCGAAAGCCATACTGATTTTTTGATAGGATATTGAATTTGTTTAGGTAATTTATCAGACGGTCGTTTATCAGTTTTTCTATAACTTTTGATATGGCTGGTAGGACGGATATGGGACGATAATTTGAGACACCGCCTCTGTCTCCACTCTTATACACAGGAGTGACTATGGCCTGCTTCAGAGAGTCTGGAAAGGTTCCAGACCTGAAGCAGGAATTAGCCAAGTGGGTAAGTAAAGGAACCACAATAGCACTAGCTTGCTTTAAGAACATAGTGGGGATGCTATCCCAGCCAGGAGCACTAGATGATTTTAGATTAGTAAGGAGAATATAGACTTCATTTGGGTCTGTATCATAGAGTACAAAAGAAGAAGGTATGTGAGTAGAGGAGTGTGGGGAAGAATGAGGAGATAATTGACACCTAATTATAATTTTTTCGGCAAGAGATTTTCCAATTTCTGAGAAATAACGATTAACACTATTAACGGCAAGCTGAGGAGTTGCATCACTTTCCAATAGATCATTATTGCTACTACTGGCAGGTTTTCTATGTGTTATTTCATTTACAGCTCTCCAAAGTGTTTTTGAATTCTTACTTGCTTTCTTTAACTTGTCTTTATCAAATTTGCGTTTAAGCTTTTTAATTAGGTTGTTTAGAAAATTGCGGTATCTTTTATAGGTTATTTTGAGTGTAACATTATCGGGGTCTGAGCGAAGCTTCCTCTGCATGTCGTTTCTATTTCTAATACAGCGGAGGATACCGAGGGTAATCCAGGGCTTAATAATGCGGCGACTTCTGGGCACAGGTGTTGTTATAGTATTAGATGTAAGACATGCCTTAATTTTATTTATTATAAGATTAGTGAGTTGATTAGGGTCATCAATATTATATAGCTCAGCCAAGTTGCATTCAGAAAGGGAACTTAGTGCTTTATTAAAGTTGGTTGTAGTTATAGTCTTGAGTTTTGTTTTAATAGGATAAGTCCTATCCAGTTTTAGCAGAACCATCGCATGGTCTGTAATTGTTGTTTCTAATACAACGACAAGGGCATTTAAATTTAAATTATTTTTACCACTTTTTATGATTATATGGTCAAGACATGTTTTGTCTCTGGTTGGCAGAAGATGTCCTGGTAAGGCACCATGCATCGCCAACATGTTTAAATAATTAAGTCGATTTGTGCGCTCATAGCATTGCTCGTTAGATTTGTGAATGAGGTTAATGTTTATGTCCCCAGTTATAATTAGGTTTTTGCATGTCATTATAGATTCAAGGTGTGAATTTAAGCTATTTATAAATTCATCAGCATTGTATATTGAAGGCGACCGATAGATACCCAAAATTTTCATATCCGAAATTGTTACTTCAAGGCAAGACGCATGTGTTAGTTTTATTTCTCTAACTTGAATTTTATGGGTATTTTTCACATAAATGACCACTCCGTCATTTTGATTGAGATGATTAGTAGTGGAAAATTGTAAATAATTTTCTATTGATGGCACAGGTTTGTCAGGGTGTAGTCTGCATTCACTAAGAATTATAAGGTCAATATTGAAGTCTAATTGCGCCAGAACCGTTAAGAGGTTATCTAAGTTACAATAAATACTCCTGATGTTTTGGGAAATGACAGTGAGATCAGTCAGTGAGAACTTAATATATTTAGTTAAATCTTCGCACTTACATGCCATAGTTTGTGCCACTGAGAGGTCATCTATTTCGTGAATTGCCGATAAAGTGCTGTCCATTATGTAGTATTAGTAGAGACTGAATCGGGTAACTTAATTCGTTTCAAGTAATATAAAACACGTGTGATCGGTAAGAGTATTGCATTTTTTGGGTATAGTGCCTTAGGAATGTGTATTGCAATAAATGGGTGTAAGGCGATAGTAATAGTGGGGTACTTATATCGCAGCTGTATGTTTTTCAATTGTGACGTTTGTTTAGTGTGGAGGGTAAGTGTGAAGATTCGTGAGTGAGTGAGTTTACTAGTTTTATACGTTATATTCTTAGTATTTTGACATTTTTTAGTTGATATAGATTGGTGGTGGTTTCGAATGGGCTCAAGTTTCGGGACAATGCTTATCCATCGTAATGTAGAAAAACGTGTTGATTTATTGGTGTGTTGGTAAATGTTAATATGTGTATTATAGAGTGTGCAAAAGTTTGTAATATACTTGTAAGTGGCTTTGTGACCAGGAGTACACGCGATATGAGATAGTGTAACTATTACAAATTGAGTTAGTACACAGCTTAGCTTATATAAATATGCGTTTCGGATACCAGGAAAACATAAGTTATAGAAGAGCAAAACTATTATATATAAAGTTAGGGGAAACCTTGACTTATAATATAAATTTAAAGTGAGTCTGCTACCAGGAGTACATAGGTTATACACAGTTTTTATAATTCCAACAAACGGAAATTGCAGATATTTGTAAGTGGCTTTGTTACCAGGAGTACATGCGATATGAGACGGTATAGTTATTACATTTTGAGTCAGTACGTAGTTTAGCATACGAAGGGCTACATCTCGGGTACCAGGAAGACATAAGTTATAGAAGGACAATCCTATAACGTTTAAAAATTGTAGCTTATAATATAATTTTATAATGACTCTGCTACCAGGAGTGCATAAGTTACACACAGTTATGACAATCACAGCTAGCACAGATAGCGAGTACAGTTTACAAGATGTGACACGCGTTCGCTTTGTAGCGTAGCTTATATTGCTGTTTATGGGCACAAAAATACATACAATACGTGTTATGTAGTACGATGTATACAGTCATGTTTGTAAGAATAAGTTTTGTACTTGCGCCTCACTTTTTATCTGAATTACACGGGATGTTGCACTTTTCCGTACAAATACACGTCCAAAACTGGTCCAGCAGTAAAGGTAATCTTTAGATTTAGCTAGGTCGCGTGCGAGAAAGCGTAGCCTAGCAGCTTTTGGGGTAAGTTGTTCTGTCACATATATCGGGCTATTTTCCTGTTTGGTGTGTCCTAGGTGTTTGGCACAGAGTTTATCGCCAGGGTTTTTCACATTGTACTGTTTGCACTTCTGCAGGAGGTCCGACTTGGTGATGGATGTGACTAGCTCTACGATGATGGGAGCGTTTTGCCTGTCCTCTTGCTTTGCTCGCACCCTATATATATCGGCTATATCGGAAAGTGAGATCACGTGACCAGTCGAATCTGAGAGTTTCATGACCATGTTTACTAAATCCCCGCGGGTCTCTTTTTCAATTTTAGGTACATTTTTTATTTCGATGGTATTCTTCCTATTTTCTCTTTGCAGATCTTCTAATTTCTCCTCCAGCAGGCTGATGTATTCCTTATCTTCTCTTTTCTCAGTCTCCAACTTTTCTACTTTCTTCTTTAGTTCGTCTGTTTGAGCCGACAAAAATGCAATAGATTTTTCGATGTTTTTGTTTGTCTCTTTAATTTCTAGGGTTATATTTTTTAGCTCTTTTTGTTGGGACAGCATGAGTTCTTGAATCATCAGCCTCATCTCCTCTTTAAAGTTATCAAGCTCTGTCCCTGGGCTATCGCGGCCTCTTTTTTGGTTACGTTGAGTGCCAAAATTGGGTGGAGTTTGGGATGTGTCATCGTAACGTTCCGTTGACTCCGAGAGCGTATTGTTTCCAGTTCCACTTACATCCTCCATGTCCATGCACGCGAATGTGTTTTCACCCATCATAATCTTGTACGAAGTACCAGGGAGTTACGAGTTATAGGAGCTTATTAGCGCGCAGGTAAGTTGCACGAGTGAGACGCGCCAGTTAGACTATACCTCCCGCCGCGCACTTTAGTACTAGGGTAGCAGCACTTCACGGGAGACGTCACTTCACTTACAATCGCACGACTTCAAGTTATGCGCCCCTATTATTTGAACACTAATTAAATTGTTTAAAATTTATATTAAATTTGGAAAAATAAATAAAATAGACTCAATAGGCACGTTTACACCTGAGGGTGGTCCGCGGGGAAGAGGAATAAAGTTTTGAGTTATCGCCAAGTATTATATGTTATCGCTGAAAAACTGCCATGCCCAGACAAAAGGATATAAGTGCCATGAGTTTAATTCAAAGTATGTACAGGATAGTGGTTTTAAAATGTGGAGTAGTAGTAGGCACGGAATCCTTCATTGTGCGTAGCCCGACACGCATTTCGCCAGTTTTATAAAGTAAGTAGTACGAAATAAAATGTTTTTTGAGCGCGATCCCATAAAAAATGTTTTTTTTTTCCGTAAGTAGGCCGCAATGGCACTTTTACAAGCCAAAATCTACTAGCGTTTCTGAAAAAAAAGACCACTGCCGAGAAGAAACGCCGAAACAAACTCGACAATCAGTTAGTCATTTTCTCCCATGCTTAATACAATGACAATACTTATTATGATTAGTTTTTTTTGTTTAAAATTTTACTTCTGTGAAATAATCGGCGGCGAACGGCATACATATATACTCTTTGCAACGATTGATTTACCATTTCATATTTGATTTTAGAATCCCTATCAAATCATCATTGACAGTGACCCACGACATTAGGGTAAGTTTTTTGACAACTATTATTATTTTACGTCTATTTTAATTTTGTCAGTCAAACCATTTTATGTAATTTGTAAAATATTTGTTTTTAATCGAGACTTGCATCTAAAAACTTGTTCAATTAAGGGTATGTTTATAGACTGTTGACCTGTCGTGATGGCGAGCGACATCGATAAGCGACACTATGGAGACAGTGCGAGGAACGAACTGCAGTGCGTGACGGCTCGTAAGGCTTCCAACCACGTGTTTGACGGCGCTGGAGAGAACATCCACTATCACAGCGACACGGAGTCCCTCGGCTCCAGGAAAAGCAAGACAAGATACATAAACTCTGCTATTTACATAGAGCCTGTGGAGGCTTCGCACTCGGTAACAGCCTTAGAATACCAGCCAATAAATATAGCCATATAATCATTTATTTATGTACAACGAAAATATATACAAGAATACTTAACCAAAATAATATAAAGAAAATTACAACTAACTTAAATCTAAAACGGGCCCTTGAGGCATTGTACCGAGGATGCTGGCGGCATTTCCTCGCTGTATCGCAATGCTGATACGTTGAGCGAGGAAACCGCCAGCTCTTCGGTCACCAGAGGGGCTAGTATGATCGCTTATATGTCGGACATATAGCATTCGTCCCGTACTGTCAAGTATGTAAGTGCGAGAGGGACGAATGCTATATGTCCGACATATAAGCTATCATACTAGCCGGGCAGTTACGTCAACCAGACGCTTCGCAATTTCTGCAAATAACTTATGCGCGCTGGGACCCCATGGACCATATAGCCATTAGATTCAATGTTAAAGTCAAAGTAATTTATTGCAAATCACATTAAAGTTAAAAAGATGGAATTAAGAATAGGTCTACATGTGATTATGAGTACTAATTTATTACATAATTTTTACTTTTACTATTACTACTAATATTACTAGATTAGATTTAGATTCTTTTATTTCATGATAAGGATCTACAATATAAATTTGCATATGTCAATGTATATGTCAACGAAAGGTTATATAATAATTTATACCCAAATAAAACCGCCTCTAATTAACTACAGAAAATACCGTAATCGCCATACGCGTGCCTATCAAATTTGAGGAGTTCCCTTGATTCCTCATGGATCCCATCATCAGACTTTCACCAAATTTATATGGAACCAACTTGGGGGTGCCTGCTTTGAAACAAACAGAGAATAATCAATATCAGTCAACGTCACCAAGAGTTATCGGGGAACATACATACATAAAAAAAAACATGCAGACGAACTGAGAACCTCCTTCGTTCTATTGAAGTCGGTTAATAAGAAAAACAAATGCCATCTTTCATTTGGAATCGTCAAGCCAGTTGAAACTAGTGGCTCCGTGAGCAGTAGACCTCGCCAATTTTTTTTTCAAACTTTAAAAGTTCCAAAAACTGGCTCCGACAAAAAATCTATTTAATTATAGAACCTGCTCACAAAATTTCGCGAGCATCGGTTGAGAAATGCGACCTGTAGAGGAGAACATCCGGACATACATACGATAAAAGCTTGTATATTATTTCAAATTTCAAAATTTCCAAAAACTGACTCGACAAAAAAAATCTATATTAAATTATCGAACCTGCTCACAAAATTTCACGAGAATCGGTTGAGAAATACGACCTGTAGAGGAGAACATCCAGACAGACAGACATTCGAAAGAATTTTTTTCGAAACCTTAAACGGAGGCACTTCGCTCGCTCGGTCAATTACATTTAAAATTTCAGTAAAAAAAAATATATATCAATATCTAAGACTCTTTAACCAAGTACAAAATTTTTTCCGAGAAAAGGCGTTTCAGGCGGCGTCGAAATGCTTCGTCAGATGGTTCGAGTCTACGATCCAGAGGCTCGGTAGTACAAACGCCAACTCAGTAACTTACCATTCGAGACCCTTATCACAATGATAATAAAGTGCATAAATGCTCAGTGAACTATGTTGGCGATGGTACATGGATAGCGGCTCCAGTCCCGGATCTAAGTGGGGGCAAACCGGGGCACTTGCCCCGGGCGGCAGTTTCATGGGGGCGCCAAATCTGGCAATTTTAACAGTTTTTCTCAAGCACTAAAGACAGGGGGCGCCACCATCAAGGTTTTGCCCCGGTTTAAAAAAATCGTAGATCCGGGGCTGAGCGGCTCTATGTAATTGTTGGTTGAAGGTAACATCACTGCGCACCGACGGGTCCTGTGTGGACGTGACTCCACACCCGCATAGCACGTACCGCAGCAGCTCGACACCGTACCTTTCAGGACGTACCTCGAGCACCTCCAGTATCAAGAGGAAGTCGTGTCGGCTGGACCTCCAGGCTACCGCTCGGGAGGAGGAAACGCCGAGGGACGACCGCACCTATAGGTATACTGACAAAGCACCATCATCATAACAGCCGAAAGACGTCCACTGCTAGACAAAGGCCTCCTCCCTCAAGGATCTCCACAATGACCGGTCTTGCGCTGCCCTCATCGGCTCGACGGCTTCCCTCGCTCTTGACCTGGTCTGACGAACTCGTCAGTCCACCTGGTCCACTCGGTGCTTGGTGAAAAAGCGGTTGGTCTAAAGCAGAAGGGGAATATAAGGGATTTGGAAGATATGGTATCTTTCGTAAAGAAAACATATAGTCTAACCGAAAGGCCCTTTTTGTATCATCATGTCAGCCGAAAGACGTCCACTGCTGGACATAGGCCTCCCCTAAAGACTTCCACAATGACCGGTCCTGCCCCTTCCCTCATCCAGCGGACACCCGAGACCCTTACCAGGTCATCAGTCCACCGTGTGGGGGCCTGCCCACGCTACGCGTTCCGGTACGTGGTCGCCACTCGAGAACCTTTCCGCCCCAACGGCCTTTTTGTATAATCTAATGTACACTAATTCTGTGCTACGAAAGTGGCAAACATCGTAAGCTACACAAAACTAAGCCTATGCACGCTTAAAACTCTAAAAGAATCACAAGCTCTTTATTTATTTTTATTAAAAATGGGATTGCTCTTGGCCAGCATCTAGCCAGGGGGCAAAGATGAGCTCACTTAGAAGATGCCTGTATTATTGGTACAAGTAGTGACTGATTCAGGTCCCTTTTTCTCACAGCTCATCGAGAGCTCGGGAACACGACACCACATACCTAACAGTGCAAGCACTGGTGTTAGTTATGGCTGCGGGCATCTGTAGCTTGCCCAGTGCATCATCATATCATCATCATATCGGCCGAAAGACGTCCACTGCTTGAAAAAAGTCTCCCCGCTTCCCGCGATCATGACAGATCGTCGGGTCACTTTATTGGGGGCTGGGCCAGTTGGGTTGCTCTAATCATGAGCGAGGTGACATTTTGCTGTGCCTTACCTCTAGG
The DNA here is from genome assembly GCA_905163555.1 of Notocelia uddmanniana. Classification (NCBI taxonomy): domain Eukaryota; kingdom Metazoa; phylum Arthropoda; class Insecta; order Lepidoptera; family Tortricidae; genus Notocelia; species Notocelia uddmanniana. The sequence continues at coordinate 28,669,629 of LR991062.1, read as the reverse complement.
AAATTCAATATTACATTAATGTCATAAAGAATTTAACGGGTAAAAAACTTTTGTAACTTATTATTTAGGGAAGGGCAGGACACGTTCCGGCTGTCAGTGGCATCTGTGTCCACCACCACAACGGCCAAAGAGGAGCGGGAGCGGAACGAAGCCAAGAAGAGGCAGGTGTTCGAGCAGTGGCTGGCGAGGAAGGAGCGGGAGGTATGTTGAGTCACTATTTAAGGTCACTCACTAATAGGACCTCACTAGTAGTAAGGTATGTGTACGAGGATCGGCAGATGTCTCCTGGCGGTGTCAACCCACCGCCACGGCAAAGAAGGGATACAGGTGTTTGAGCAGTGGCTGGCGAGGAAGGAGTGGGAATTTAGCTTGAGTAATTTGCCGACTTTAGCCGTTGTCACATACATAAACATCCGCTATATTCCCAAAAGGGGTAATCAGAGCGCACGAAAATTAATGTCAGTGCCACTTTTAGCTATTGTAGATTTATAGATGGAGAAAATGTGATATTGTAGCCGTTATCATGTCGTTTAAATTGATTATAGCTAGTGTTGCTGCCTGCTTTATTGGGTTTCTCGCTAGTTTATCGCTTATACTTAGGTACCTAAAATTTTCACATGTCTCTGTCAGTGCGCACAAACGGTAGGTGCACGAAGCAGATTGCTTGCTTAAAATTTTCTCTTGTTTATCTGGATATGAACCCGGAGACAAAATATCGCGACAAATATTTGTTCAGGTATTTATCTTTTGTTATATTGTTGTTGTATTCATGTCACGTAGTATCTTTGTATTGTTAATGTCAAAGAGCCATTGATGCCTAATACTTAAAGAATTAATAGTCTGTTGAAAACCAAAGCTCGTATCTCACTTTCGCTTCAGTATTGACACATTTTATTGACTTTCGTTTTGATTTTGATACCGCTCAGAAACGCGAGAAAGCCCGCCTAGAAAAGTTGAAGCGGCAGACTCCCGCGCAGCCCACGGCGGAGCAGCGCGAGGAGTCGTACCGGCGCTGGCTGGAGCGCAAGCGCACGCAGACCGAGCGCCGCCGCGCCGACGACATCGTGCACCGCTTCCGCGACGCCGAGCGCCAGGCCGAGCTGCGCCGCGCGCGCGAGCGGGCCAAGGAGGAGAAGCTGGCCGAGTGGATACGGAAAAAGGAGGAGGACATGAAACGTAAGTGATATATAGCGTAGAAAGTCCACCGGTTTTGAGACGAAGAGAAACTAACAGAACAGTGGAACGCGCGTGAGCGGGCTAAAGAGGAGAAGCCGGCTGAGTTGATACGGAAGATGGAAGAGGACTATAAGTGCGTGTCATACTAGGAAGACAGTCCACAGACAGTAGCTAAACGCGCGCACGTGCGCCTAGAATCAGATGCTGGCTGAGTACATACGACTAAATATTGGTGGTCTTTAAATTAGCTGCAGAGGAGCCTGTCATTTTACTTCCAGCATATACGATGCTTTATTTTCAAGTGTAATCCATAATACTGATACCGACAACACTATATCTATGTTTGAGTTGCTTTGATGATAGAGCCCATATTTTATGAAATAATAAAAAAAAACCTTCGAGATATTAGGACTCGACCACAACTCTCTCGCTAGCGGTGATCCATTAGCGCCGCTGTCGCACCCTCGTCTCTCCCTCTCTCTTATAGTGTATCACTGAACGCACGCTCCACATGTAGCGGGCACTCGAGCTGGGTTTCCCACGTTGTCCCTTGTACTGATGGTAGTTAACCTGGCAGTGATGAAGACGCGCGAGGAGCGGCGCGCGGCGCGGCTCGCCATCGAGGAGAAGCGCAAGCGCGCGGAGGGCGAGCGCGCCTACCGCGACTGGCTGCGCACGAGCCGCAACAAGCCGCTGCCCGTGCCGCTCAACCAGGGCGAGCTCAGTCAGTATACCTCCTCCTACTTAAGGATGAATAGGATGATTCACAGTAGGCCGTTCCGTGTCCAAGCCGGCCCGTTTTCTATGACAGCATGCCCGGCCGCAACCGCGTCCGGGCTCAGTGACACGTAAGTGCCAGGGTCCGGCCACTCTTTGGTCAACGCGAAGTGCGCTGACGAGCTTGAATTGGCACGTCAATGTTTCTAACCTCTAATAACCGCCATTTACCATGATCTAAAGATTTATAATGATTCGCGGCAACGGCAACAATCAATTCATCCCATAAATCCTTAGATTTAAGCTGGATTGCACCAAACCGTCTGTAATCGTAAGCTGTGTTTGTCAAAATTGGAATTTATGGAAAGTTTGACAAGTTTCTATGGGATGACAGCTGTTGGCACCATATTTAACTTTGATCAGTCTGTGATCGTAAGTCGGTGCAACCCAGCCTAATAATACTAACAGATCCGTAGTGTTGAGCAAGATGATTTTTTCATATAGTTGTCTCTATGAATCCTTATGGTTAACCAAGATGAGTTAGAACGGGACAGATAGTAAGATCCATCAGTATCCTACATCGGAGACGACAATGCAACGGGCCACGCAGGTTCGTCGCCTAAATAAAGGGAGACACTGACAGGTAAAGACCTGTCAGATATCATATTCATTAACAATCACGTAGTCTCGAAGGCTTACATTGATCGTTGCCCAGAGGCGCTACAGCAAACCGTAAACGAAATATCTGCCTCTCTGTCGCACTATTCGAGCGACAGAGAGGGAGATACTTCGTTTTCGGTTCGCGGTAGGCCCATAGGCTACTTTATTCATGCGAGGTAGGGCTGGTCTGTGTAATTGTCGGTTCCATTTTCTATCGTTGGATTAGCTGGCATAGATCTATACTCATCCACAGCTAAATTTAATGTGTTTTGAAGTGGACGGAGTGAGAGTATGTCGATATTTTGTATGATTAGCGTGATATCATGCTAGCGCACTTGACCCTTTGACAAGATTGTCTTGGAGCACAGCACGGATACATTTTTCGTTCCATCCGGTTACCAACACTTCAGGAAGACACTCGCCCCATTCGCTCGTCTTAATCGCCATTCGTCACCATTTTCAAATCTGTTTTCTATGTACAACAGGTATGCGAGGCTCAGTCTCCAAGATGTACATCAATCCCATTCCGTGGCAGGCGCCAACCTGATCGGCAACGGATCGGCCCGATTTCTTTGCGTCAGACAATGTGACCATATCGCTCACTATCAATGTTATACTTGTAGCTTTTATTCTTACAAACTGTACTTTATTTTAGATTAAATTTTCGATTTTTAGATTAACATTTGTGCTATTTATAGTCAGGGCATCGTCGGTTTAAATAATAAAGCCTTTATTTTAAAACGTTTATTTAATTACTAACAATATTAAAATATCTACAGGGTCCCTTCAAGTTACATTACAAATGACGTGAATTAGAAAAATACATTATAAAAACCGTTCATGACGTGCGATCCACTTACGCTGGCTAAGAAATTCGGCACACGACTAGTTCCCTCGAAACATTTAATAATTATCTAGGAGTGCAACATGACAAGCAAATGATACGAAAGTTTTAGATCCAGCCCTCTTACAGACCAGGTAAAATTTTGGTCAGTGAAATTTGAATCATGTTTGTAGGAATTTGTGTTCCTTTACGAGGCTTGCACTGAAAGTGGCGGGAATCGAATACTTATTAATTTATTTTTAACATGTATTATACCTTTTTATAATCTCTGAAGTTTCCTTATCTCAACACACTGGCCACTTAGAAAAAAAAAAGTATGGTTCGGTTTCAATTGTTTATTGAAGTCGTCGAGTCACTGCTTAAAATGGAATTGTGCCGTGAAAATTTCAGAGCTATGATTTATTATGACTTTAAAAGTGGACTAACACAAAAACAATGTGAAGAGCGGATGGTTGCTGCTTTTAATATTGAAGCTCCTTCAAAGACTACAATATACAGGTGGTATTCAGAATTTCAACGTGGCCGTGTATCCCTCACCGACGAAGTGCGTGAAGGTCGACCAAAATCGGCAGTCACGCAAGAAAACGTCGATGTTGTGCGTCGTCTGATAAATGAAGACCGACATGTGACATATCGGGAAATTCAAGAGCACCTGGGTATTGGAATGAGTCAAATACAAATTATTTTAAAAGAAGAATTAGGCGTGAAAAAGTTATTTTCCCGTTGGATACCTCACCTATTGTCTGACGAGCAGAAAATAGTCCGTGTCAATTGGTGCCGCAAAACTTTGAAAAGATTTAACAAGGGACGCTCAAATGCTGTTTTTAGCATAGTATCAGGTGACGAGTCGTGGATATACGCTTATGAGCCTGAAACTAAAAACCAATCCCGAGTATGGGTCTTCGAAGACGAGCTCAAACCCACAAAAGTTGTTCGTTCTCGCAGTACGGCTAAGAAGATGGTGGCTACGTTTATCTATAAATCTGGTCACGTAGCTACTGTGGCTCTTGAGGATCGTAGAACAGTCAATGCTGATTGGTACACCACTATTTGTTTGCCGAACGTCTTTGCTGAACTCCGAAAAACAAACCCTAGTCGTCGCATCATCCTTCACCACGACAACGCCAGCCCACACACCGCTCGGACAACAACTGAGTACCTGGACGGTGAAAAAGTCGAAATATTGGACCACCCTCCATATAGCCCTGACTTAAGTCCCAACGACTTTTTTACATTCCCCAGAATCAAGGACAAACTGCGTGGTCAGCGGTTTCAGACGCCAGAAGAAGCAGTGGAGGCCTATAAAATAGCCATTTTGTCGACCCCTACTTCAGAGTTCAAAAAGTGCTTTATGGACTGGTTTGAACGCATGCATAAGTGCATGAAATACAAAGGAGAATATTATGAAAAACAATAAAAATAAATAAACTCACTTATACTGCATATTTTCTTCTATTCCCGAAACTTTCAGTTTTACCCTCGTAGTTCATAAATTTAATGAAACACTGATTTACATTTGGCCTTACGAGGATAGGTAAGCCACCAGTCCAGTGTTCCTGATATCAAGAGAAAACTGCTTTCCCAAGACCGTTGTCCCCCAGTATTTGGCGTCGTCTTCTACATAAAGTACGATGTGAAACCCTTTATCGTCAAAGCAGTCTTCCGTGAACCAACACCGAATGTGTCAGGATGCTTCCTCAAGAAATATGTTGTTATCTATTCAAAATAAACCCCTTTTTATTTTACAGAGGTGTACAGGAAGCCGTCAGTTAACATTAACCTTCTGCAGCTTAACCTAATAAGGCTAAGTTTACCGCTAACAAAACCTATGTTTGACGCGTTCGTAGACGGCGATGGCGACCATAGCAAATGTCTGTCCTAAACCTGCTGCTTTTTATCTCAAAAACTGTTGCCGATATACAGAACGCGTTTGATTCTATCAATAAATCTCCTCTTCCTCTTTGAGTCGTAGGATGTCGGACTTGTTCATGAAGTAGTAGGAGGGTTGGCGCCCCTTCAGGTCCTTGAGTACGCGCTTAGCGCCCGCGCGAATGAGGACGCGACTTAGCGATTCCATCTTTTCGACACCCATCGCGTAGTGCAGTGGCGTGCGCTCCAACTGGAAATAAAACAACGATTGTGTCACCATTATTATTAATCGTATGGCATTTGTTATCGAACCGTGAGATCTTCGAGAAGACGAGTACGGTTGCCAGTTTTGTTGCACTTTTAGCACCACCCAGGGGTCACGTGTAGGGTAACGGTGGGTACTCCCTACGGACGTGGTGCAACGTCGACCCCCCTTTGCCAAGTGAGTGGGCAACTTGACTGTTAGAAGTTCTCAAGCCGCCCGAAGGCCTCTAACTTGGCTTAACGACTGCTGTCATAGAAAACAGCCGGGATCAACGGCTTAACATGCCCTCCAAAGCACGGGAGCGCTCAGTTAGTAACCACTCAAAGCGGTCACCCATCCAAGAACTGACCTGCGCCCACATTGCTTAACCTCGCATACCGCACGCGGTTCCCGGGCGCCGCTGGGCGACGAGCGATTTTTCATTGTTTACTCCGTGGTTTATTATGGTAAACCCGAGGAACGATATGTCGATAAAAATGTATTGTAATTTCAACTATACCTATAAAAAATCTAGGTTTCAAATAAAAAAATCGTTATACGCACACGTGTCTACGTCGCTCAAGAGGTTAATAAATAGTAGGTACGGCCCATCGGCCGTGCACGTAACCGCAGGTTCGTAACCAGATAATATATCCGTCGTTCACTCGCGCGAGATGCACATAGGTATGCTTCGTGGGATTGTAACTCCCCATGATCAGTATCATCATACTCCTAGCATTTTCACAGAGCTGCTACCGTGAAACAAAAACGGCCGAAGTTTGAATATTTAAGCGTGAGAGAGGGAGGTATTCGAACTTCCTTAAAGGAAGAAAAAAATCTTTGTATTAAGCAGAAAAAAGATTTGATCGTATCTGGTTACGAATCTGTAGTTTACGAACGCGACCGAAGGGATTTTTTTCAAGATCTCATTATATATCCAGTGCGGTGCCGTTCTGCTGACGGAGAGCTTGTCTCTTGTGAAGGTCCGCCTGTCCTCTATTTAATTACAAGGTGCGCCTGTTGCCAAGTCATCTCTCTTTTTTTTTCGTACTTTTTTTTTTACACCACGTGGGTGGCAAACAAGCGTACGGCCCGCCTGATGGTACCCGGTCACCGCAGCCAATCCTATATTGTAGTTCCTCGGGAAAACCTCGGCAGGGAGCTAATTCCATTACCGGAGCGTCCGAGGGAGGAAGCTCCTCTGAAACCGTACCGTGCGCGACCATTTAGGTTCTAAGGTGTGAGGATGAATGCCCTGCCGACGGCGAGCATTGCGATGGTAGAAAGCGGCCGTGGGCATCATGTCGAACAGTTCTTCGGAGCACAACCCATTATACAAGCGATAGAACACGCACAAGGAGGCCAAGTTTCTCCTTAAACTTAACGGTTCAATATCGCTCGTGAGTTTGGGATCGTCCACGATTCGCACAGCACGTCACTTGCACTGTGGAGGCTACCGCACGAGTCGCAATAAAATTTATCAAGATCTCACATTGTCTCCAATGCGCAGCAGCTCAGGGAACTTGGAGGCGAGCAGCGCCACGATCTCCTCATGCTGCGCCAGCACCGCCACGTGCAGGGCCGTCCTGCTGAAGGAGCTCTTGCCCCGGGCGAGGGTCCGCCCGCCCTCCGCCGACAGGGTCGTCTCGACCGCCGCTAAATCTCCTCTTCTAATTGCGCTGTGGAGGCTGTCCCGCGAGTCCTAGTAGAAGTTATGAAAGGATTAACATCAATTTTGACCCAAGTTTATAATTATGAATATCGGATTTTACAGGAAATTTGAAGAGCTATCACATTTTTTCAACTAAAATAACGTACGTTAGATGTTATCTATCTGTAATTTTATTTAGTTTGGAAAATGACCATCACAACCACTTTATCGTACGTTCAAAATGTTACGCACAGATCGTGATCCCAGAAAACCAGTCTATATGAGGGTATTTTGTATCAGGGAATAAATTCTGTTATAATGTTACACTTAAGAATAATTGATAATTCCGGAAATCTGGCAACTCTTGGTTGTTTGAGAATTTAGATTTCGTAAAATATTGTTAATTAGGCTTATTGTTAATCGCAGAAACAGTCAGTTGTGACTGATATTCACCGACGAACCTCATTGTGGTTGAGTTTCCAAGCACCCTCCGTGGTGCTGGGTGGTTTCACCTGCTAGGTGTTGTGGCGGGTCGCGTCACCGCTAAAGTGGAACGGGCTGCAAGCCGTCATTTAGGGGACGGTTATTTTTGTGGACGGCGACAACGAACCTCGAAGGCAGGTATCGATGCCAACACGTTGCTCATCTCGCCGTCGCCGCGACTCGCCACGACGTCGACGATGGGCGCGCCTTCGTCGTCCACCACGTCCAGTATGTGGTCGTAGCCTTCTAGGAACAACTCCATTATCTTCTCCGTATTACCTGCGATCAAAAATACATTTGATAGAGCCTGACCAGCGAGTCGAATGCGTTATGAAAGGAGGGGTTATTAGACGGGCCGTACGATTATTGGCTACCGACGTGGTATAAAAAAATTATAACAAAAAATGACGAGACTAAACTCGATAGGGTTGAGTTGTTTTTAAACATAATTTTTATAGCCATCTTTCAGTTCCATCGTCGAACCAGATCTGTGACACCATAACATTTAATCGGCATCCAATCACATATCTGGTCCTTACATACGTAATAAGTAGGTACAAAATTATTGAGATAGTTTAGTTTAATCGGATGCCAAATGGGGTTTACATAACTGTCGACACGAGGTAATCTAGCCTCCTCTTTCTAACTGGAATTACCGATTTGCGCGCGAGATTGGCCGCAAGTTGTCTTAGCATGCCAGGAATTAGATCCTTATGAGATTTGACGAATAGATCTCAGAGAAACCTTCATATGCCAACGCAAATTATTTAAACAGATGAAAGCAATATTGGAAATGCAAAGGAATCCGCATTACCTCTAGCAGCCAAATGCAGCACCCAGCGGTCGATCTCCGCGGTGTTCTCCAGCACGTTGGCCTGGATGGAGACGTCGCGCGCCGTGCGGTACAGCTCGTCGCGGAGGGCCAGGCTCACGTCCGACTCCTGCAGCAGCTGGAACAGCGCGTTGCGCGTGTGCGTGCGCGCAGCCGCGAAGTGCAGCATCGACTGCCCGTGCTCGTCCTGAAATACTTATTTGTTCAACACGAGAGGAAAGTCGATTTTTGCTGCGAGTGTTGATGTTGAGTCCCGAGCAAGCGAAATATTTTATAATATTCAAAATTAGAACCTTGAACGTAGCGTGGGACTCAAAAACACGAGATGCAAATATTTCTGCTCTCGTGTGATACATACAACTTTTCGCCTCAGCGGCGAGAACATATAACATGAGTTTTTTTCACGCTCACAGCAAAATTGCATTTTGCCCTCTGGTTTCAAGCAGAAAAAGTCATTTTCACGATCGCAGCAAAATTGCATTTTGCTCACTGGTTTCAAGCAGCAAAATCGCCATTTTCGAGCTGCTGAGGTGAAAATAGTATTTTCCCCTCACTAGCTCGGAAAGCCGTCTTTTATCCTTTGAAACAAGCGGGTAAAAACGCATTTTATCCACAAGTGAAGAAAGTAATTTGACCTTGGAGCGTGTTTGAGTAGTTTTGACAGATAACAAAACGTAAATCGCTCATAATAATGGTTAGTTTGATATCAATTATCATTAAATAAATGGTTTGAGAATTTAATACAAAATACCAAATTTAGCTTTATTTAATGATTTAAGTCGTAAACCTTCAAATTCTATAAATAACATTCGTTTTATAATGATATTGAGTTTAATTGTAAACGCACAAGTTGAGTCGATGCAATTTCAAAACGCATCGTCAGAAAGAAATGTCATCATTGTCAATGTCAACTAAAATATACACAACTTGTCACGGACTCCGACTCACGTAAATTTTATACACAACATCCAGAGTTACCTGTTATAATAGCGTAAAAAAATCGGTGATTCCAGTGATGAAAATCATGCATGTGGAACTGTGTTTTTTGCAGGTTGCACTTTTCTCGCTATATTGAGGAGAAAAGTTTTGTGTTACACACGGGTCCAAAGTTGTATTTTACTTCTCGTGTGTTGAAACACTCGCTACGCTCAGGATTCTATTTTAGAACCACTCGCTTCTCTCGTGGTTCAACTATAGAATCCTTTCGCTGGCTCGTGCTTCAATTCCACACTCGCGGGTAAAATACAACTTTGCACCCTTTTATAACAAATAACGATTCTTTAACAAATTTCGGACAAGCAGCTCTAGCACAAGCTCGAATTTATTTTTCAAATATCGAAACGTACAATAAAACATTTATCAAACCTGCTCACAAAATTTCACGAGATTCCGGACCGGCGGACATCCGCAACGTACGAAATCATTTTTGCCCATGGCCGGACCTAGAATAGAGCGGATGGAACGGCCGCTTTAGGTGCCATCTGGCTAGGTGCGCATAAATGCCAAATGAGAAAAAAATCAAGGGAAGTTAAAATTTTAAAGACGTTTCTCGTGTCTCGTGACTCTTCTCCTAATCAGGGGCTAGGACCTGGCCATGCAATAACAAAAAAAAAAACATTAATACGAAGTTGGGCTTTGTAAAACCACTACAAGTTCCTGGAATCAGAATGCTAAGTTCACCAGCCTAGCTAGCACGATAGCTTATACCGTCACGTTTTATGTGACGTCTTAGTAAATTTCGGCCATATAACGTTACGGTAAACGCTATCATGCAGTTATTGAATGAAGGAAATTGAGTACTTAACGAATTACAAAAATTCATCATATATTATTCAGAAAATCCAGGAAAGCCAACTTACTCTATCAGCGCTACTGAAGGCAGCTTCCGGCGCATCAGGACTGTGCTCATTCCGGGGATCAACTGTGATGACGTCGATAGGCCGGTGCGGCCGCGTGGCCGTACGGGTCGCGCTTCGGGACAACGCAGCTGCTTGTTCCGCTATCTTCACGGGCGCCACTGGCGGAGGCTGTTCGTTCTCCACCTCAGGGGCCTCTTGCGTCACTAACACATTGGATTCCTGTTTACAGAGTGGCGACTAAAGGCATGCAAGTTAAGTGCTACATTCCGTTCTAGCCATGCAAAAATTGTTTCAATTTGATTTTAAGAATTATCGTTAACAACAACAACACAACACACAATAACAATAACATATAATAAAATTGTTATATATACATACATATATACATTATACATATATTGTTATATGTTATTGTTATTGTTATATATCGGTCTACTCGCAGCATTAGAAGCGAAATTTCATAATGTATGGAATACTTTACGAGACCGATCCATCGATTGGACTTATTAAGAGGAAAACTATGACAAAATTTATTTCACTGTTAAATCTCCCGAAGTGTTCTAAATCTATCCATTATGGAAGTTAAAGAAAAACATGCACCAGCTCACCTGCGTACCTAATCTTGGTTTCTCATTCTCCGGAAAATTGTGTAAGAAGCTCGCGAGAAACGCCACCGGGTCCTTTGGCTTCACGTTTGCCACTTCGGTCAATCCTTTGATCAAAGGATCGCCGAGAGCTGTAAAAACAGTGTCCGTATAAGCGTCCTTCGTTTGTATTTCTTCCATTTGAATTGAATTTAAACTATAATAATCTGAGAGCTTACACTTGGCGAGGTATCTGCCCTCGTCGGTCCTAAAGATGGGAATGTCCATGTGGCCGTTGGCGAGGTCCGTACCTGAAAGCGATAAATTATTCAGTCGGCCTTCGGTGCGTTTGTGTGAGCGCACGTGTGAATACACACGACATGACACACCTGTAGGTAGGCATAGGGGGGTAATTTGTCGGTTGAAAAAGCCGTCGGTAAATAGAACCGTCTATTAGCGTCCATAGCTAATAATTGATATGACGTAGTTATTGATCGTCCATGATACATATCCTACGTGACCTACTACTGTGACCTGAGTCATGGATACGTAGTAGTTGATTTTAATTTAGAAAGTAGATCAATATTCGGTGCTTTCAATTAATGGTTTCCAGTGACTAATGACAATGACGCACTGTTCCAGATTCATCAATTCTGGTTTAAATTTGTTCAAATTACATGTTGTAAATTTCACGTGAAATAGGTACATACAGTGTTTTTAATTTATATCTACTTTAACATTTTAAGCCTTATCTTTCTTCTGGAAGGTTGGGTTGGGACTTTACCTAATTATTTGCACAAATAAGAAACCGGGCATCTAGCTTATGTATCTAATAAGATACGAGTATATGGTCTACAAAAGGGTTAAACAAATCCGGTCGTGAATCCTCGCATACCCGACCGACCCCATGTACTTCAAGGAAACATAATTATTTTAGTACATATAATATCAAGGCCTATTTTATGGGCGCGCAGCGACGATCATGTAACTAGTATGAAATTGCACGTTTATTTACATAAACCTAATATCGCCATATACGCCACGCCTATCCATAAACGAGGCCTAACACAAGTGCTGTGATGGAACACGTCAAACACACACAGTTGGTATCTAATGTTGGAAAGACTGCTGGCATTGCTGTGGTACGATACGTGCAATACAGGAAGCTCTTAAAACTGCTCGGTGTCAAGCATTGGGATCACGACACTCGACACAAGTCACACAAACAACAAATGTGAGGGTGACTTAGTATAATGAGAATACTGACCTAAAACAATAACCGCACTGTTGTGTAACAATTACAGCAGTTCTCATGGGGCTACTAGTGATGTATATCTCCCACTCCGTTGACATTATCCGCACCTACATCTTTCCAACATTCGATTAAGTATTATTAAAAATAAATTGAAAAGTGGCTAGTCTAGTCTACAAACTTAATATTCTTCGCTAATGTTTTTTTTACGGTTTCTCGTATTCCGGCGTTTCTTGACCGGATAAACTGCTTCTTTTTCGACGGAAAATATTAGACAGCATCGTCGCAATGTGCGCCGAGTTTTGCATCGACAAATCTTTTTCCAAGTGCAATAAATTAGACGCCGCCGTCGTGAAATCGTTGAAACAGTTCGATTCGGTAACGCTGAGGCACTGATAGTTACTGATTCGGGCTATATCTGTGCTCAAAGTCTCTTTATACTGTAGCCCTCTCATGGCACATAAATGCTTCATGTTATCAGGATCTTTCGATAGCCCAGGAAAATTGACTATAAGACTAAAACGGATACCAGATCCTAAAAATGTTGGCCGGCTAGATAAATGGCCAAGTTTATAATCTAATACAAAATCAAATTTCTCGTGAAGATATGTCATGATGGTATACAGTTTACTGAACGGGAGGCCGATTTCTCCGGGGGATTCTGCAGGGCAAGACGTTAATACGCGAATGTGGTCATGAACGTTTATCCAGATGGCTACAGTTTTGTCGTCGCTGACATACACTCCGCGTCCATAAGGCCAGTGCTTGCCATGTAAGCGAGTATAATCATCGATTTCTTCCCTGTCACAGAGAGCAATCAGCAGCCCGGCAGATGCTAAGGCGGCAGAGATTTCCGACGGTTTTTCCAACACCTCATTCAATGTGTAATATGTTCCCCCTTTTTGGTCAGACTCAGGATTAGATTGTGCTGTAATTTTAGCAAAATCTTCTCGCATCAAGATTGTGGTTATAATACGTTCTATTGTTTCCAGTTTTCCGATTTTCAAATTAATAGGCAACTCAAACCCTTGCAGGTTTCTAGAACATTCTATGCTGCCCGAGAGTACGAACTCATCACCAGGGTCTATGTTCAATTCGACGAGCGGCTCCGAAGATGATGATGATTTTGTCTGCGGCCTTTGATGAGTCACAAAATCGGAAGGAGGATGCAGTGGCAAATCTGAATGCACGTTAATGTTGTGCAAGTCCTTAATTAAGGGGGTCAAGAATTCATGAAACACCTCGTAGACATAGTAGTCGGGGGCCGTCACCCCCCCTGGGAAGTCTTCTTCCACGGTCTGGACGACGTTTCTATTATCTGGCAATTTTTTAACAGCAGGCCATATTACGTCGAATAAGTCGTGATCTAATTTAGTTACTCTGTACTTGAGTACATCAAAGATAGGCTTCTTAAGGAATCTGCCCAGTACCAGTGGGGGCGTGGCTCGGTTGGAAGAGGCCGAGAGCGGCGTGCGCGCAGGCCGCGCGGACGCCAGCAAGCGATAGCAACGCTCGAGCGTCTCCAATGCTTCCGGTACATCCAACATGCGCCTCGACGAAACCTGGTCCTCTGGCACTGGTATGATTTTAAACAAAGTTTGTGCATACATTTATTTGAATTTGTAAGCAAAGCGCATTATAACATAAATTGTCTACGAAGCTAATCCTGTTGCTTACCTTTGTCCGACAACATCTCTTTGGCCGCTTGCTCGTTTATGCCAAAGTCTGCAATCAACTGACTAAATGGCAATAAACTTGGTTTCTTGTAATATTCCTCCGCGGAGCGACCGTTCTGTGTAATAAATATGAGTTACTTGTAGGTGTTTCAAATAGAAAATGTAGACATTAAACTGAAAATATAATAAGATGGTGTTCTTACATCATCTAAATCCTTCGCATTGGCTCCTAGTTGTTGTAATAAATTGTAGTAGTGACCATTGTCTGGCAAAACCGCTGCATAATGTAAAGCTGTCCTTCCTTCAAAATCAACCGCTGAGAGCGTTTCAGGAAACCTGCAAAAAGGAAACAACAAACAATATCATTATCACAGTACTTTTATACCATAATATACCAGTGGCTCTGTGAGCTGTAGACCTCGCAAGTCGATAGTTACATCGGATTTTCTTGAGTCAGTTTTTGCACATTATTCAAAATTATAGATTTTCTCACAAAGTTTTAAATAATTGGTTGAGAAGTGCGACCAATAAAGGAAAACAGTCGGAATTCCGAGCACACGAACATGGAGAGGCTTCGCTCGCTCGGTCAACGAGTATTTATTAGAATTGAAATACTCACCTCCCACCAAGATATTTCATAATATTGGTTTTTCCAAAAACTGTTGCTACATGCAAAGGCGTGGCGCCGTTGGGTGAAATAGAATCTCTAGCGATGGCAAATTTCCGCCGATCTAACGCAGCTTGTAGGTCTCTTATATTGCCATCCTTTGCTGCTTGGTGGACTTTATTGATTTTTTGCTAAAACAATAATTTAATTTTAAAACACTACAACTTAGACCACTTAGACGACGTCGCTGTCTCGCCAAATTAGGCGTCGCCGCGCCGTTACATTTAAGCGATCTTAGTAGTTAGTAGCAATTAATGATAGCAAGAAAATTTACCATGTACGTTGAAACATTATCTAAAAACGCTTGTAATTCAGAATTTCCTGAACGTCTACCAACTAGTCTCGATCCTTCGCCGTTTAGAACCAATGCTGCCAACATTTCCATGTTCGCATTGTTTATCAGCTCCGTCACCTCTGGGTCTATTTCATTGTCCTGTTAAACATTAATGATTAAGATTTTTAGAAAATTAAATGTGTAAAGAATAAAGTGAAAGGCATTCGCGGTCTAAGAAGTACTATTAAACATATAGGTTTCTAACTAAGAAGCTGGCAAATCAATTTATGACAGTGGTGTTACGAATCGTGCCTGTGAAAATACACAGTGCTACAATGATGCTTCTAGTCTAAAAACACCACAATCAGCTAATTAATTTACGTACTCGTTACCTTTCTCTGTTTGGAATGTCTTACGGGGTGGTACGGTATGAGTTATACTTACAACAACGAGCCCATCCCCGTGAACTGATCCGTCCCTCTGTGTAATACTTGCATCTTGGGAGTCCAATTCGGCTTCCCCGTTAACTATTCCTTCAATAAGACTGTCTTGTGTACGTCTTCCATCAGTCAGGTTTCCTTAATCAGCAAAATAATTAAAAATGTTGAGCTTGTCAGGGACCCTTTTACAAATGATTAAATAGGTGTGGTGATTATGTTTTTATTGTTTCGTGTATGGTACCGGAAGAGATGGCACTTTTACCTCTCTTGGCACTACTCGTGTCGGATAGTTCGGCAGTACTTCTGAGGTTTGTGTCGCTGTATTCGGAATGAGCGTCTCCTTGTACTTGTACGTCATCGTCATCTTCGTTGTGGTCATAGTTATTATTACCTTCTTTCGGAGAATTAATATTTTCCTCTTCTGATTCGCTACCAGCCTCTCCAGTATGTTCATAAACGTCACTATTTTTAACGAGGTCATCGTTTTCATCAGCCTGTACCTCACTATCATGTTCTTCGTGGTTTTCATCAGCTAAAGTGTGTTCTGCATCTTTTTCATCTTCATTTTCATGACTTATTTTGTGGTCGTTTTCTGAATGTTCTGCCTCCTTTGTCTCTGAAGTTTCTGGTTCTTGTTCTTCAGATGCAGTATTTGTAATCTCTTCTACCTCAGGTTTTTTCCTATCTTTACCTTCGTCATGACTTTCAACAACATCGGGCAATTGATCTTTAATTTCCTTATTATCTTCTTCGGTTTGTTCATGTTCGGGATTATGGAATTCCGATTCATTGTTTTCATTCTTTTCCTCATCATCTTCTTGTTGGTGTGTGCTGTCATGCTGACCATCTTCTTCAGTTTCATGCTCTTCGTCATTAAGATCTTCTTTGACCTCCGTCTCCTCTTCATGCGGTACATCTTCTGATTGTTCTTCTTCATTTTTGGCATTTTCTTCATCTTCAGTATGGTTTTCGTTTCCATCGTCTGTTTCTTCAGCTATTTGTGAATCCTAAAATGCAAAAATAAAAGTTCATGCAGATGCTTATCAAAAAGCTATGCAAATAAATCATTACAATAATAGTGTAAGCGTGGCATGCACTCACCTCTATAACATTACCACTGGCATCGCCATTGTTGTGATTGGGCTTGGCACTATCCTCTAGATCTGGCAAGTCTTTTATGAATTCATGCGTGCTACTAGCTTTCATTGCCCCTGTTTTGTTTTCTATTGATTCAGAGATTGTGGTTGTATTATTTTTTGAAGAAATATTTTCACTAGATGCTTTCATTTTCCTCCTTGACTTTTTGTTGAGTTCAGCTATGACCTCAGTGTCCAGTAGCTTCCAATCCCAGGAGGAAGGGTAGGCGCTAGACGGGGTTCGGGGCGCCTCGGGGATTGTTTTCAGTATATTTTTATCTATTTCCTGGGGTCTATTTATGTAATAACCAGGCGTTTTGTTTTTCTACAAAAAACAATATATTTATCGAAATATATCATTTAATTTGTCATATCATAAATTGTACTACCTCTATAAAAAAAAAATCTAGATTGTGTACAAGTAGGTAATTCTTGTGAGTGGATGGATTGCTTGTCATTGAAGATTCCATTGAATGAATAACTCGTACTTAAATGTATTAATCACTAATTAGATATTTGTGTGATATTATGGTAAAATTTAATATACCCTTCCATTTAATTTTTTACCATAACAATAAGAGTCGCTGAGTAGAAGTAATGATACCAAAGAGCGACATAAAAGTTGATTAACCCGTAAACCAAAGTCAACTGTACTTTGCATTTGTTTCAATGTCTACTGGTGATTGTAGTGTGAACTATGTGAGCTGGCATGCGACTCACGTTGTCGACCGCCGCCTCGTCAGCTCCGAGCCCCACGAGAGTGTTGTAAGTGTGCTGGTCGTCGCGCACGGTGGCCGCGTAGTGCAGCGGCGTGCGTCCGTCGTTGTCCGCGTCGTTGATACCTTGTGGATACCGGTCCAAGATGTACTTCATTATGCTGACGTGGCCAAGACCGGCGGCCTGAAAAAAATAAAAATAAAAGAATAACATCTTTAAAAGGCAACCTGGCCGCTATTTCATTAGGTCGCCTAAAGACAATTTGTCGTACATTTCTGAGTCTACAAATTAAGATCCTCGCTGGGTACTAATGTTCAAATGTATGCTAAATTTTCATTTTCAAGGATGAAATACGGACAGAGGCACAAGTAGCTTAATAAACCATAGGTACCTAATCATCCTTGCAATTTATTAATAATTTAAAACAAAAAAAGTTTTTTTTGTCTACTGCGACATCGTGGCTGGACAGCACCTGCGGTGTTACCGGGTCACCCGCGTACTCCACTAGCCCCTCAAGGTCGTATTAGCGCCATCTACCGACATACACACCTTATGCATAACCGTCATGTTGTTGACGTCGCGGCTGGACAGCGCCTGCGGCGTCACCGGATCGCCCGCGTGCTTCATCAGCCCCTCAAGGTCATTCTGCACCACTGCCTCGTGGATGTCGCGGATTGTGTTCTGGAACAAAATTTAATGCCGTTTTACTCGGGAGCTTTCTTCTCTTCTGTTAGATACTGGCGCAATATGTAAGAGTAATCGAAAACGGTCGTTACGCTCTGTAGCCGAAAACATGCCAAAATCGTGTGTACCTACTCTCGAAACGAGAAGAAAAAGATGAACAAGAATTAAGAAACAGCACCATTGAACACGACATCAAGTAAGGTAACCTAAAGGAAGTTGTGGACCTCGGGCTGTTTGGACCTTGCTGATCTCAGCGACCACCTGGCCGGACCCGTGGCCCTCCCATAAGCGTTTTGATGTAACAGCCACTCAGCATGTAGTGAGTGGTAGTTTATTGACAGTCATAGGTGCATCTAAAATGCCTAAATTAAAGAATAAAAACAAAACAACAAAAAACAAACCATCAAGTAAGGCACGGCCTCCAGGAACTTCTTGACCACGGGCTGGTTGGAGACCTCGCTGAGGAGGCGGGAGCCGTGGCCCTCCCACACCACGCGCTGCAATCGCGCCATGTCGCAGTCGTGACACCATATTCGGATGTTGTGCCGTTTTATCACCAGTCCTGTAAAATCATCATCATCATCATCATGTCAGCCGAAAGACGTCCACTGCTGGACATAGGCCTCCCCCAAAGACTTCCACAATGACCGGTCCTGCGCCACCCGCATCTAGCGGACACCCGCGACCTTCACCAGGTCATCGGTCCACCGTGTGGGGGGCCTGCCCACGCTACGCCTTCCGGTACGTGGTCGCCACTCGAGAACCTTTCCGCCCCAACGGCCATCGGTTCTACGTGCTATGTGCCCCGCCCACTGCCACTTAAGTTTAGCAATTCGGTCCTGTAAAATAGAACATAATAATGATTTAAATGCATATTGTCAAATCCATTGTATCTCTTGGTCTTGGTTTGGGTGAATTGACAATTCTACAACGTAATTACAGGGAGACCTCAAAACCTCTTACGAGACATCAAAACCTTTGACATCCCTCTTTTATGGAACGCGCCATGCAGTACACGCCCGAGTTAACCGGAAGGCTCGACGGAGAATGATTTTTTTTTTTTAAAGATGGGGTTGCTCTTGTCCAGCATCTAGCCAGGGGGCAAAGATGAGGCCGACGATGAAGCGAGCTCACGCAGAAGATGCCTATTCATTCGTGCCTTAAAAAGGTCCACACCAAGACCAAGACCAACCAACCAACACATTAAGAGATCACAATAACACAAAAAACACATACACAACATAACATTAAGGATCACATTAAGAGTAAGTTTCTTTAATTTAAAACAAATTTATATACCGTTTAGCTATTCAGGACACATTGTACTCGTAGTTCATCGTCACTGTACGCAATTAATTTTGACGTGCTTCCCTGTGGGCGGCGATAGCGTGATGTATATCACGTGTAAAATAATCAGTTACATGACTTGCATGATTCGCTTTCATGTAACAACCAGGCAGCAATACGCGGGTACGTCACCACCCCACATAACGTCGGCTGAAGCCACAGAATGAAAGGAACTAGACAACAAAAGTGTTTCACTTGGAATCGCAATCGATGTCGCGGTTCAAGGTGAAACCATTCAAATGGACAAACGTAGATATATATTCCCAACCTGTATTCCCGAAAGGAACTGCCAGATCTCATTAAATGATCTAGTCCGGTTATTCAGAGAAAAAAGTCCACCATTTTTACTAATTTGTTTTGTGCAATATAGTTTAAAAAATAAATAAAATGTGATATCTCATTAATAAGTTAGCTGTCACACACAACATACTTCACTCCAATAGTCCAGTCTAGATGACTGTATGGGAAGAAAGGGATAGCACTAAGTGAAAACACACGGGGAGCCAAGTATAAATAGGGCAAAGCAGAACAGAAAGGGGAGAACATGGCGTAACAATTTAAAAATGTTAAAAAGGTGATGAATCGTATTGCGTGTGAATATCCAATAGAGGGAGTTACGTAAATGGCTTTTTCTACCGTTAACACGATTGGGCCTCGTTTATTGTTCGTAATGATTGAACGTTTGATGAGGTGGTATTCAATTGACTAAATTTAGACTTCGATTTCTTTATGATGGAGTAACAAGGACGTGGAAAACTTGTAAGGCAAATTAAGGTTATCAAAGGTTGAATGCAGGCAAATGCAAAGTATATGCCAGAAATTTGAGTCACCATCATATCAGCCAAAGGACGTCCACTGCTGGACATAGGCCTCCCCCAAATTCACGGGGGGTATATGCCATAATCGCCACGCTTGGCATACGGGTTGGCGTCGCGATCGCAGTATCTCCACCGCACTCCAGGAATGCTGCTGCCCATCCCCCGGTGGTGTTGGTGGAAATTTGAGCATTTAGCCTTTTAATATTGCAAGCAATTATAGACAAATTAAATTGAAAAAAAAAATTGAAATAATATTGAATTAATTAGATTGAAAAATGTAACTGCTAAATAAATAAATTTTGTATTTTGTATTTGTATTTTGTATATTTAGTATGCCATGTTCCTTATAGTTGCCACTTTATGTGCGTATACATATACGTGTAGAAGCATAACGCGAATGCGTGTATGATAAAAGAGTTACTTTCGTTTTAAGGGTGCTTTCGTTTTAATCAGTTCAAAAATAAAACTGCTGTTTTTACTTTGGACGCATAGATGTACGAATCCAACAACGTAAAAATGCGAAGTACGAATCCAACAACATGAAACTATGTATTTAAAAGGTACTTAAATACAATATATAAGTACATTATACATACAGCAGCCTCTTTTTTTCAATATCTATCGTTAAAAAATAATCACAATCATTTAGGAGTGGCGCTAATCGACACGTTAAAGCACCCTTAAGAAAATCGGATGGACATAAAGGATTCGCCTGCAGCCTTGGGTAAAGGGTAAATATGAGTCACACGATGGCCTGTATGAAATGATAAATTGTTTAATTTGAAAAAGGAATGGAATAATAAGACCGAAAATGTTATTTCGATCGGAGAAACGAATAGGTGTGCGTTGTGTCATATCGAGTTGTGAAAGTATTTGTTCTGAAAAGAGAAGACTGCATCAACAAGAGAGCATCTTTGAAGAAATGATGAGTCAAATTAAGCCAATCCAATTTATTTAAATCCCACGTTTGAGTTGCTCGTGAACAACCAAGCTTGCAAGTTGCATTGTTGTGGTCACAGGATGTCCTGAAATTCTCTTTTTAACCGACTTCAAGATTTCAAAGGAGTATGTTTTTTTTAATGTTTGTTACTCTATAACTCCGTCATGTCTGAACCGATATTTGAAAATTATTTTTTGATTGTAAGTATATATATCCAAGTTAGTCCCGTTTTTGTCAAAACGCAGTTCTGATGATGGGATCCATGAGGAATCGAGGGAACTCCTCAAATCTTAAAGGAAAACATATAACGATTTTTGTGTTTTTATCAACAAATCAAGCATTTCCATTCAAATAAGTGACATTTGATGAAGTGGAACTGCTGATGATGATCATAACGGAACTCTTCAATAACGCATACCTATAGTTCACGTTTGGCGATTTGTTCTCTTCGTTATGTTTTTCAAGCAAGCTAGGTTTTCAAGACACATTTTTGTAAAGCTTGAGTTCTGATGGAGGATTCCATGAGGGATTGAGGGTACTTAGTCTTCTACCATTATAAACATGCTTATAACCATTTTTATTTGCATGGAATCTAAGATTGCACTATCTAAGTATAATAATCTTTCACCGGCCTCCACCATTGAACTCGTTTTTTATTTTCTTAAAAATTATTTCATTTCTTCAACGTATCGGTCCGATAACACACGGCTGAAGTGTCAAGGGCGCCCTGTATTATTCAGCGCGGAGGCACAGACAGACAACACGTTAATGTTTGATGTCGATCGATGCCACACACCTGCTGTTTGTGTCTACGTGCTCCGGTCGATTATTACGCGGAGGCTTCCGGAATAACGTTTTTAATTACACTTATCGGGAGATTCCATCGAAGGAAAGTAAAATGATTGATGGACTGCTCCAATTAGATGCCAACTGCTTTTTTTATGATTATCCAAACAAAACCTACTACATGTTTACATATATGCCTAATGAATCGAATGTTTTAACAATGCTCTATATTTTATTACTAAGTACAATATAATAATATGGTAACCGATTTATTGGCAACTATAATAAAGTAGTTCATGCTGACGTGTATCATTCTAAACTGAAAACACATAGTTAGTAACATTTTAATTTACGTTATGACACATTTGAATTACCGTTTTGCGTAAAAACTATGTGTTATTGATAAAATATATAGGTATTGATAACTAACAACAAAAAAAGGATTCAAACAGCCGACTCTGATTGACGACAAGCTGCACAGGACAGAGCACATCAGTGTGGCATGTCATGGTGTCGGAGGCCAAAATCCACTTTGGGCCTCTGAGCCAGCGTAGTAAGTAAGTGGATGTGTTGTTTATTATCTTATTGCTATGGACAAGAGTAACATAGTACATGCAATAAAATTTTCATCCTCTTTCTATTCAACGAGTTTGATTGACTTGAGATATCAACATATAAATATTTGGTGACAATACAATTGTGAAATGCCGATGATACCGGCAACTTTAATATTTTTTATACAAATATCTCACTGCTAAGGACAACTCCCTTCGTAATCCAAGTCTCTCTAAGGCAAGAGCGAATAGGCAGAACTGAGTCAGCGAGTTCATCTTTAGCCTACTTGTAATTTATCTTCTGAGACTTTGGCCAATCGCTGGTCAGTTATTCAATAAATAAAACCTCTTTCGTTCTTACTTATGTCATAGATAGATAGTTATAATAATTATAATAAACTAGCCTGTTTTAAAGACATAAATAAAGAGTGGAATGTAGATGATGGCCGCGCCCCGTGGCGTGACCGCCGGCCGCTATAAAGCTCATGCGATGACATTACCTACCCTACCCCTCGACCTAAAAGGATTCAACTACGTCGATGTTATGCAGATTTTTTGTTTGTCTATGTATTCAGATATTTTTGTAAGTATATCTTTGCTTTATTTCAAAGATCATGGACAATATAAAGTACAAAATATATTTATTGATAAAATTCAATATACACAAACAAATAGTCAAATACAAGAACACAAACAAAACAAAATCTATTTAAACCTAATAAAAACAAAAACCTATACTAAAACATAATTTAAAAAAAATCGGCGTAAAATCGAGACCCCTTGGTAGGGTATCCATAACGCAGGCAGCATTCCCGCGCTGGATAGCGATTGCTACCCTTTGCGCGAGAAAGCTGCCTGCCCTCGGGTCACCTGTACATTCCCGCAGGCGCTTGCTCAGCGCCTTGTGGAGCCCAAGCGCGCTCCGGCCCCACGGGCCGAGTGTCTCGACGCCTAATGGTAAAAACTCATATTGGGCGCCGAGACAACTTTATTTGCCCACCTTCAATCTCTCACGAGAGTCCGCCGCCGCACCAGCCGTTTTGCTGGTCGCTGGAAGGTAGGACGCCGCCAGCGTATCGGCGCAAGTAGCGTCCCAAACCATCGCGCGACCCATATTTTTTGGTTGGTTAATAATGATGAAAGAATTGTTTTCAAAAAGTTACGATCTGAGAACAAAGTTTCGTTTGCCGCTTCAGACGGTATTTGCATTTGACTATGTTTATTACACTCACTTTTACCTGATCACTGAACGAATTTGTCAGAAGAAGTATAATGTGCCTCACATTAAAACCTCCTCATTTATTTATTTATATAATTATAGGACAATCAATAGCAGTAAAACTAAGTAACAAGATGAATCATAACAGCGCAGCAGCAGCAGAGTCAGATAGCGCTAAAATATGCGCTATAGGTATATAGAAAACAAACTGCGTACTCGAATATTTATAATCACATAAGCCAAGATTATAGGTATTAGGATGAGAATATTACAAACTCAAAATGTACATAATTATAATGTACGATTTTATTAAAATATTTCCATTCCTAGATTACAATATTATGCGAAAGTTATGAACCAATTCGGATCGTTGTTTTACCTCGCATAAAAGAAAACAACTTCTCCAATAACCACTTTAACATCGAAAATACGTTCCCTCTTATAATATTTTGGAAGTTTTATAATACACTAGCTTTTGCCCGCGACTTCGTCTGCGTAGAACTCATTCTCGCTTTAGAATTATTTGTTTTCCCATAAATCTTTCACCCTTCTTTACACCCCCTTAAGAAATGATTACATTCAATATGACATGCTCTTTACCGCGCACGGCAAATTTTAATAGGGATCCTTTTTTCAAAACGAACCAACATATCAGCCGACAGACGTCCACTGCTGGACATAAGCCTACCGCAAAGAGTGACACAATGGCCGTTCCTTTGCCATCCACATCCAGCGGGCACCTGCGACCTTTACCAGGTCATCAGCCCAACTTGTGGGGGGCCTACCCACGCCGACCCTTCCGGTACGTAGTCACCACTCGAGAACCTTTCCTCCCCAACGGCCAACGGTTCTACGTGCAATATACCCCACCCACTGCCACTTAAGTTTAGCGGTTCGGAGGGCTATATCGGTTACTTTGGTTCTACTGCGGATAGCCTCATTTCTGATGCGATCACGCAGAGATATTCCTAGCATATCCCTCTCCATTGATCTTTGGGTGACTTTGAGCCTTTTTATGAGGTAAGCGACCACGTTTCCGTGCCATATGTCGTCACTGGAAAAACACACTGGTCAAAGAGCCTCGTCTTGAGACACTGCGGAATATTGAACGAAAAGATGTGCCGTAGCTTCCCGAACGCTGCCCAGCCAAGTTGGATTCGACGATGAACCCCTTTCTCGAAGTTGGACCTAACTAACTGGACAGTCTGGAAGTCTTTGACCAGTGTGTGTTGCCAGTGATGACATATGGTACTGAAACGTGGTCGCTTACTATGGGCCTCATAAGAAGGCTCAAAGTCACCCAAAGAGCAATGGAGAGGGCTATGCTGGGAGTTTCTCTGCGTGATCGCATCAGAAATGAGGCCATCCGCAGCAGAACCAAAGTGACCGATATAGCCCTTCGAATCGCTAAACTTAAGTGGCAGTGGGCGGGGCACATAGCACGCAGAACCGATGGCCGTTGGGGCAGAAAGGTTCTCGAGTGGCGACCACGTACCGGAAGGCGTAACGTGGACAGGCCCCCCACACGGTGGACTGATGACCTGGTAAGGGTCGCGGGTGTCCGCTGGATGCGGGTGGCGCAGGACCGGTCATTGTGGAAGTCTTTGGGGGAGGCCTATGTCGAGAAGTGGACGTCATTCCACTGAATGATGATGATGATGATGATGAACTGGACAGTGTGTCCTAGGTATATATAATCGTCTACAACTTCGAGTAAAAGTGTCCGATTGTAACGGGAGTTGGTGCTACGTGCTCGTGCTTTCAAAACAAATGATTTAGCTTATTTCAGAATATCAAATGTACCGATTATAGACGAATGAAGCCCGTAAAAATATTACATGTACAATGATAAAAGTCTCGCTACGCAGTTCTTCCGTAAAACGTCCCAACATAGCGGGTTCTTTATGTAAGTATGATGACCGAAGGCCGAGTATTCACACAGAGCGGGCTTCTTTAAGGTTGAGGGCCGAAGGCCTGAAGCAGGGAGGCGAGACCCGCGAAGCCGAAGGCCGAGCTTCCCAACAGAGTGGATTTTTTATGTAAAGTTGATGACTAACGGGCCGAAACGGAGTGGCAAGGCATGCGAGGCCGAAGGCCGAGCATTAACATAAAGCGGAATCCTTATAATTATAAGGCTGAGGGCTGAAGACCCGGAGCCGTGTGGTACGTACGCGAGGCCGAAGGCCGAGCGATCCAACAGAGCGGGCTCCTTATGTAGGGCCGAAGGCCTGAAGCAGAGTGGCAATGCACGCGAGGCCGAAGGCTGAGAGTCCCAACAGAGCGGGCTCCATATGTGGGGCCGAAGGCCTAATGCACGCGAGTCCAAAGGCAGACAGAGCGGGCTCCTCATGCCGATCATTCACACAGAGTGGCAAGGTAGCCAACAGAGAGCGGTCCGCTCATGTAAGACTGAGGGCCGAAGGAGGAAGGGGGAAGCAGAGCGGCAATGCACGGGAGGCTGAAGGCACAATGCTTAGACATATAAACAGATACGAATTCTTAAAACTGTTGAAATGTGTTCTGTTTTGATGCCAAGGGCCCTCCAATCGCTCCATTGATTTATCCAATATCTTCAATGTACAGATTTTCGACCCTCTACAGCTGTATTATATGTACGGATGAGCATAGATCCAGGGGCCTTTTATCTCGAAGTACGAATTTTTCTATGGCAATGTTAGTTTAACTTGTTTGTACCAGATGTCACTGGGTGCTATCTCTATCGCACTTGCATATTGAAGTGACAGAGATGCAGCGGTCGTGCGGTTAGTTCTTACTAAATACACAACGGCGCTACGATCTATGTAGAATACTTCACTGGTCTTTCACTCTATTTTAGTGTATATATATTGTACTTTGTGCATAGATCTAAGGTGCTTCAACTCTCAATGTTGACGATTGGGATGCCCAGCCCAAGTGATCTCTTATATCAAACGGTTATTATGGTGTGAAGGGTCACCATTACGAAAAAATAATACACGACAAAATTAAATTGTACACCGACGATACAAAGACTGCATTGAAGCAGGTGTTTTTGTATTTAAGCATATGAAGGCCACCAATTTCAAAGTATCGCAAATTTATTTTGATTTACACGCAATAATATACCTACTGGCTAAGAGGTTATGCTCAAAAATAGCGTCATCAATCAGAAGGAATTATGATACTTCGGCTTTGACATATCGAAACGTCAGCTTGTTTACAATACGTCAAATTCTGCTATGGTTAATTTACATTTATTGACACGCCGTTATATTCCCAACTGGCTGAAACTTAAAGCTTAGAATGGCGTATGAGGATTTAAATCACCCCGTTTCATAGACCATATTTGCACCCCCAATTTCATCCCTTTGAGGGTGATTATCGGGGACAAAAAGTATACTATATGTGAATCCAGATTATATACTGTTAGTATACAAAAAATCATCTTGATCTGTTCAGCCGTTTTTGCGTGATTGAGCAACAAACATCCAAACATCCAAACATCCAAACATCTAAACTTTCGCATTTATAATATTAGTGGGATAAGGTGAACGCAACAAGTTAGCGTGTGGCGGCGTTCGAATACTCTTAATACGTACACGAAGGACCGATGGAAAGTAACTCTTTCCTTCACGAACGCCACTACATTTCTCAAAGACTTACCAGATTTATGGTGAAAATTATGTAACGTGTTACAACCGACATTCATTTCTTTTATTACCTCCAAGAATAGAATAATTTATGGAAGAACAGATTAGGGGAAAGTACAATTTGAGTTGAAAATAAAACATCGCCTAATTGCTTTGCGTTGGCAGTCGCATGCGTTAATGTAAGTTTTTCATATGTAAATTAGGCGGTATTTAGATAAAACGTGGATAAGCTTTTGACAATATGTGCCACGGAATGAATAAAACGAATTGTTTGTTTGTGTCGTTTCAACAGTAGCCTAATTCTTCGTGTGATCGAGACGCATTATGGAATTTATTTAACCCACATGAGGAGGTTTATGCCACTAATTACAATCGATTTCGTGTAGTCGTTGGTTGTTGTTTCCCTGCTTGTTTTTCACTATACATTTATTACTCATACACTACAAAAACAAGGTGGTTCTATCAACACAAACAAGGTGTTCTTTGCATTCCAAGGAGTTTCACGCGATCGTTTTAACAAGTTGATTCAGCACATGGAAAAAAGAGAGCGAAACTCGTTGATATTAAATCGACCTTGTCCCAAACTAAGCAAAGCTACTAGACGACGATATACATACTTAAATAGATAAATATATACTAAAATACATAGAAAACATCCAAGACCCAGGAACTAATATCCTTGCTAAACGCACAAATAATGCTAGAGCGCTCGTGGCCCAGCGGCGCCCGCGTACCGCGTGCGGTATGCGAGGTTAAGCAATGTGGGCGCAGGTCAGTTCTTGGATGGGTGACCGCTTTGAGTGGTTACTAACTGGGCGCTCTCGTGTTTTGAAAGGCACGTTAAGCCAAGTCAAGTTGCCCACTGACTTGACAAAGGGGGGTCGAAGTTACACCACGTCCGTAGGGAGTACCCACCGTTACCCTACACGTGACCCCTGGGTGGTGCTAAAAGTGCAACATAAACTGACAACCGTATACTTGTCTTATCGAAGATCTCACGGTTCGTAAATAAACGCCATTCGAAATTTAAAAAAAAAATGCCCTGGCCGGGATTCGAACCCGGGACCTCTAGCTTCGGAGGCAGTGTCACTACCGACTAGGCTAAACAGGTTGTCGATTTACATATCATTTGAATGCGTCAATATGGCGCTTTGGTATTGGGCCCCTAGCACGTCCCTAGTGACCAAGGCCTCACGTACCGCCCAATATTTCACATGTACCGTAGTTACTAATTAACTAAAACAAAGACAAAAACTTAATGACTAGAAATAATAATAATAATATTGGGGGACAATCTTACACAAATCGACCTAGTCCCAAACTAAGCAAAGCTTGTACTATGGGTACTAGACGACGATGTACATACTTATATAGATAAATACATACTTAAATACATAGAAAACATCCAAGACCCAAGAACAAATATCCGTGAAAAATGCACAAATTAATGCCCTGGCCGGGATTCGAATCCGGGACCTCTAGCTTCGGAGGCAGAGTCACTACCAACTAGGCTAAACAGGTCCCAAACTAAGCAAAGCTTGTACTATGGGTACTAGACGACGATGTACATACTTATATAGATAAATACATACTTAAATACATAGAAAACATCCAAGACCCAAGAACAAATATCCGTGAAAAATGCACAAATAAATGCCCTGGCCGGGATTCGAACCCGGAACCTCTAGCTTCGGAGGCAGAGTCACTACCAACTAGGCTAAACAGGTCGACGAAATAGTAAAATATCCCCGCGGTATAGTGCCAAAGATGCTGGCAGCATTTCCCCGCTGCTGTGCGAGGAAGCTGCCAGCCCTTTGGTCACCACTGTTATCCACAAAGCCACTTCTTTGAAGAGGTCATGGGCCGGGGGTCATTAACTTAAAATAGTACAATATTTATCGAGACATGGAAGGAGGCAAATGCAGGCTGAGTGTTAGTTTTTAACGGATGACCTTGGGAGTACGTTTCATTAATACGAAGCCTGCAATTGACATTCCAGCCGAGGCTAATATAGCGATTTTCTCAAAAATGGGGAAAATTTTTCGTCAATTCATTACAAAAAGAGTAACTACATCTGAACGTTTGTTAAATTAAATTGAATTGATTGGTTGATTAAATTGGAATTAAATTTAAATAAATATAACCCTAAAACGTCAAAATGTTCATGATCTCCGGCCCAACACTTTTTTGAAACAGAATCAGATGTGAATTTTTCGACCGAAAACAGCAAATTATTTCAGACACGTACAAATATACAAAAACGTCGCGTTTCCAACAGAAAAATAAGGCTTTGGCTCTATACGACCTGTGACATCTTTTGTTTGGCTGTTTTTTAATTCCGAAATTGAAAAATATTCATATGGAGCCTGCAAAACGAACAACATCCACTTTTACGGGCATTTTTGGGAAAAGGCAATTAAAGTGTTGAAATTGATACGATTTACTTCGGGCCGTGTACATTTCATTTCATGTTATATTAGTTACAAAACTTAATAATCCCTAATATTAGTACCACTCTGCTATAAGCCGATATCACCTCCATACAATCAAATGGAACTAACGAAGGAAAAGCTATAATCGATTAATGTATTTTAAAATTAATTGAATACCTCGGCCTTACAAGTAATTATATAGACTTCGTAGCGGTTCTACGAAATTTCGTAGAGCGTCTACGGCGCCGCCGCCGTGCGGCCATCGCATCGACGAGTCTTTGTACTAATTTACTATTTTTATTTTATATTTAATTTGTAGAGATCCCGGGTTCGATTCCCGGTAAGGGCAATTGTTTTTGTGGTGAGCAGAGACATTTGTTCTTGAGACTCGGATGTTTTCTATGTATTTATGTATATATCTATTAAATATATCGTCGTTACCCATAACACAAGCCTTATTGAGCTTACGGTGGGACTAGTTCGATTTGTGTAACAAATGTCCTCTATAATATTTATTTATTTATTTATTTAATTTGATATTCTATATCCTATTAAACTTCCAGCAGGCGTATGATGGTTGCCATTTTATCACTTATCGTCGTGGATAAGACATTCCTCACGTTCGGACATAAGACAAAACATCTCAATTTTCTTAAGAAAAACTTGCTTTTTTTAAATTTTGTTATTTCATATTATTTTATTAACATTGTAAATGCTTTGTGGTTACAAATTCGCTTATTTAAAATTAACACAGCCCATAGAAGTCAAGACACTTGGTTTGTTCCGATAACGTCGACTGTATGTCTGTATGGAATGGATTATAAAAATAAAATTTTTACGATTATTTTGTCGTTAAAATTGCAGCTAGGTCCATCCCTATTTGTTTGTGCACTTTATTCAGGGACATACTTATATGCTATTTAATTTTCAATTACTGAATTAATAAGTGTGTACCTTTTTACTTAAACAGTTTTGTTTATATGAGTATTTCGTTGTATAGTATAATTCTTGTTTATTCTTCTGTTGTAAACAACAGCTTAAATTAAGAATCCTAGCTCTTGTTGACTTGAAATGAAATGAAAAGAATTTATTTGCGGAATATGGACCGCATTAAGGTGGTACATATTTCGCGTTCAACTACAGTACTCTATTTAAATAAGCATGCACTCATAATTATAAACTGTTTTTGCATAACTTTAGCCTAATTGCGAGCAAATAACGAATGGATTTCTACGCGCAAATACATCTCCTTTAAAAATAATAAAATTCAAAAACGAGCTGGCCTTAGCTTTTCCGTTATTCACTTTCACTTAGCGACATTTAATGATTGTAATGTTAACGACTATGGGTTCTTTAATTTAATTAATAAATGAAAGTACCTACATCTACATAATATATATTTGTCAAGGTTAGATAATCAAACATGTGGGAACGCGCCACATATCGTTCTTCAAATGAAATGTCTAACTTAAAAAAACTGCCATTAGATTTTGAACCTTGCTTAAAAACAGTAAAGATGCTATTAGAACGGACTAATTTGATACAATTCGGCCAATTCAAATTATTTTAAATATACCGATGCAGATGGTGCGTGTGTGTAGGCACTAGTTTTACGAAAACGACTGCCGGTTGCAACCCAGAAAGTTAGACCTAGTCGGGATTTAGACAGGTTTCCTCATGATGTTCTCCTTCACCGAAATGTTACTGTTAAAACATCACATGAAACGTACAGTAAGTTTATACTCGTACATATATACTTACTGTATGTTTATTTACGTACTTATAGAGCGGTGTTCTCTTAACACAAGTGTCTAGTAATCTTAAGAGACACCAGCACAGTTATCGTCACTAAACCTTAGAAGATGCTGAATATTTTTTTTATAATATGTTTTTTTGAAAGACCCAGGGGTGGTTTCATATTGGCCCTGGCTCAATCTCTTAAATTTTGAAACGGTCGTTTCTAACGTTATAACATTCACAATTTATTTTTATCTGGTTCACAGAATTAGCGTCGCGTCTTTCCTGTGGACATATAGAGGTATAAAGTTAGGCTATAAAGCCCAATTTATGGTTGGACTCATAAACTGCATAAATGGTGTCCCCGTTTCTATAAATCCATATGATAAAATCATAATTTACATGCTCACAAGTCGTTAACTATTGACAACATGAGGAACAAGTGGCAGGACAAGCCGCGATATCTCTTTTGCAGACTACCCTACTACTACTACTACTTATAAGTAGTGGCTCTCTGTACTGTAGACATCGAGATATTTTTTTAATATACAAAAACTAATTTCTTAAAAAAAAACTATAAAATTATACACACATTTCACAAGAATCGGTTAAGAAATGCGAGCAGAACAGCGGGAAATGCGCCATCCGCCGGCCGGACATTGAAAGCATTTTTCGCGTATTGAAACGGAGATCTCGTTCCACTCGTACAGTAATAGAATTTAGAACAATTCTGATATTAATCATTTAAGCTCTGATTGAGTTTTTATCCCTATTTGGTCGAATCTGGCCTAAATATGTCAATTTCAAAATTACTTTGCATGCTTAATTTTTACAAGTAAACATGCAAGTTGTAAATTATTTGCCCGCTCAAGGTCCGTATTTTCTCAGAAACACAAACAAAAATATTCTCCCGACACTAACTAAAGTTTTTGGTGGACTCACACCACAGCATTTAAACTGCACCATTGCATTCCAACAAGAATAAAAACGCGACCCATTAAGTAAGACACGCATCTAAACGAACGAACACCTTAATTTGATTAATAGCTTGAACAAGTTTTTGTGAGACTTTTAGTGAAAAGTACGTTTAAAAAATATTTTTCACCGAGGCTGTTGACACTCATTGTTATTTAATCAACTTTAAATTTCACCGAGGGATGCTTAGTTTTATTAAATTAAGCGTAAAAACAAAGTTTTAAGTGGGACTGACCTGGCTTGGCCGGCATGGCGCTGATGTCGGGCGTCGCGAGCGAAGTGTGAGCGCGGCTGAAGGTGGGCGGCGCACCGCCCCGCGCGCCCCCGCGCCCCGCGGCCAGCGCACAGGCGGACTGACCAGCACGTATGTGTCTTATGAATCCCACTGACCTTCTACTACTTTTCTTCGACCGGGCTAGCACGAGACACTTCAATTCAAACGAACGAGGGACGAGAAAATCAACACTGTCTGATTTCTACAGTATGAATTTATTTAATCGTATGGCATTTATTTACGAACCGTGAGATCTTCGAGAAAACAAGTACGTACGGTTGCCAGTTTTGTTGCACTTTTAGCACCACCCAGGAGTCACGTGTAGGGTAACGGTGGGTACTCCCTACGGACGTGGTGCAACTTCGACCCCCCTTTGTCAAGTGAGTGGGCAACTTGACTGTTAGAAGTTCTCAAGCCACCCGAAGGCCTCTAACTTGGCTTAACGACTGCTGTCGTAAACAGCAGCCGGGATCAACGGCTTAACGTGCCTTCCAAAGCACGAGAGCGCTCAGTTAGTAACCAGTCAAAGCGGTAGTAACCAGTCAAAGCGGTACAGTATGAATGAGAAACGTTGATCGTGCTGCGTTATATAACGGCATGAGAGAGTAAATGGTATTTTTAAAGGGTCGGCAACATGCATCTAACACCCCTGGAGTTGCAGGCGTCCATAGGCTGCGGTGACCGCTTACCATCAGGCGGGCCGTGCGCTTGTTTGCCACCGACGTGGTATTAAAAAAAGTAATTTGCAGTCGAACGTCATCTCGCTTATATTCGGAGTAGCCCAAGGGAAGTACCTCCACCTTGTACAGGGTGTGGCCTGTAATAGGAGCAAAAAATTAAACGGTACACTATTGAGCTCTCCAGCAATTATTTCCAAATGATTTTTTTGAAAAAAAAAAAGTTTTTTTTTGATTTTTTTTCGCAAATGTAGCTTATCTGTACTTTTTTACTCTACTGGAGTGATATTAATAACAATTTATTCAAAAAAGACTAAAAATTTATAAAAAAAAATTGAAAAATGCCAGAAATATTCTTTCAAACCAAAAATGCGACAACGATTATGAGTCACAATTTGAAGCAACCTCAAAATCAGCATTGACTGCCGCGCTATAATCTCTGGGTGCCAAGATCCATTACTTGGAGGTCGTAACTTTAGATCAAAATTTCTCCCAATTGAAAAAAGATAAAAAAAATGTGGACACAAGAGGTTACTGCAGATGCTCTAAGGAAGCGTCCTTTAAATTTATTGCTCCTATTACAGGCCACACCCTGTAGAAAATCGCAGGGATAATAACACTAGTACTTGCTCTGTCACTATGTGGTGTTGTATTCCTGGTGGTGAGTGAGCTCACCAGAGTTCTCGAAGATGCGCTGTGTTAAAAGAGAGAAACCTGCATTTGTCTCTACTCTAGCGGTCAACATAACGAAACCTCACGTCAATAAAGGGACGGCAATGCACTTGTGATTCTTCTGGAGTGGCGAGTGTCCACAGGCGTCTGCATACAATCATCGACTCAAGACTGTCGCTTTATGCTGATGATACGAAAATTATGGGTAACCCTCTTATCACATATAATATCATACAGGAAGATCTGAATCGAATTGTACGGTGGACACATGACTGGCTCGTGTAACTAAATTCTGAAAAATGCACTGTTCTACATATTGGACCCACTAATCCTCATCTTCCTTATTCTATACACTCCCAAATCCTGGTAAAAGTGAACACACAAAAAGGTCTTGGAGTAACTGTCACAAGTAACCTGAAGTGGGACATGCACATCCTTGAAATAAATAAAAGAGCCAATTCACTAACGTTTCTAATTCGAAAGACATTCAATACAATTAATAGAGATTTATTTCTGAAGCTCTTTCAAAGTTACATCAGAACTCTTCTTGAATATGCTTACCAAGTTTGGAGTCCATACTTTCAGAAGGATATTAATATGCTTGAAAAGGTAGAATGCGTAATATGCCATATGTAGAAAGGCTTACCAATCTTGGTTTGACTACCCTGGAGCGGAGAAGACAGCGTGGTGACCTCATAGAAACTTATAAGATCCTGCATGATTATTATGACCTATCTAACTTAAAGACTCTGTTTGCAATGAGTAAGAATCATCGTCTAAGAGGCCACAGCTTAAATATTCCTCGGGGATCCAGTAGAAGCAATCCTAGGAAGCATTTTTTACCAAATCGAGTAGTACGCAAGTGGAATAAATTACCAGGTGATAAGTGCCCCTTCAGTAAATAGCTTCAAAAATAGACTGGACAAATATTTAAAACAAAACCATAAAACATAATTTTAAATAACAAGTGCAGTGATATACACGCATCAGCTTGTAGCTGCTAGTGTTTAAATAATAATAATACTATCAGGCAGGTCGTAAGCTTGTCTGCCACAGTAGTTGTATAAAAAACCTGCGGGAAAACTGATGCTTTGACGCAACGCGAGCGTTTGACCATTGACCAACACGACAGTTGTGTCTCTTGGTCAGACTGACCTGTCTGCCATGGTTGTACCAAGCCCACTGCTCGCGCTAGTAGGCGGGAGGGTGGCCACTGACCAATATGATAGATGTGTCTCGTAGTGCGACTGACCTGGCTTGTCTGCCATGGCTGCCCTCTCGGGTAGCGTGAGCCAAGCGCGCTTCTCGCGGTAAAAGGCGGGCGTGTGGACGCTGATCAGCATGAAGGATGTGTCTCTTGGTCCGACTGACCTGTCTTATCTGCCATAGCTGCCCTCTCGGGTAGTGCGAGCGAAGCGCGCTGCCCGCGGTAGAAGGCGGGCGTGTGTCCGGCCGCGTCCCGCGCGCCGCGCGCCGCCCCCGCGCGCTCCAGCAGCACGGCCGCGCTCCGCGACGCGTAGTGCAGCGCCGTACGCCCGAACTGACCAACGAAAGAGAACAAACTAAGTGCATCAGCATCTTAACTTATACGCATGCTCCCCACGATGATCGTTTGGTTTGGGAAGCGTCTTAATTCAGTTAACGTTACATATCAAGAGCATACGAACTGCCAACAAACTGCTACGCAGTTTAGCAGTACAGTTTATGATGTAACATTTGATCTGTCTTTATGAAATAAATAAATTAAAAAAATATATTTATTTAGTTATTTATTTATTTATTTCTTACAAATGTTTACATGGCCTTACAGTTAACCCAATGCGCCATGAAACTTAAGCTTATAAAATATCTATTTAGGCGACGAAACGGCGTGGCCCCGTTGCATCGTCGTCTCCGGTGTAGGATTCGGTAGGTTGCCCCGGAACCGTCGAAACACGACACCCTTCGGCCAGAAGTCAGCACACGCGATGGTCTCCTGCAGCGGCCGCGGCACGTGCACCACAAATGAGCTGAAGTGCACGTAGTGACGTGAACGCAGCGGGAAGTCGGTCTTCTGGCGAACGTACTCCACCACATCATCAGCCCACAAAATATGGCGCCCACAGCTGTCATACCACAGAAAATTTTAGAACTACCCAGTTTATCAGATTTTAACGAACACTGCCCAGTTGCCCACATATACTAACGGTATGGTAGGCACCAGGAGGGAGGGTAGGGATAAAAGTCATGTTACGAGGAAGGTCATCATCATCATCATGTCAGCCGAAAGACGTCCACTGCTGGACATAGGCCTCCCCCAAAGACTTCCACAATGACCGGTCCTGCGCCACCCGCATCCAGCGGACACCCGCGACCTTCACCAGGTCATCAGTCCACCGTGTAGGGGGCCTGCCCACGCTACGCCTTCCGGTACGTGGTCGCCACTCGAGAACCTTGCCGCCCCAACGGCCATCGGTTCTACGTGCTATGTGCCCCGCCCACTGTCACTTAAGTTTAGCGTTTTGGAGGGCTATATCGGTCACTTTGGTTCTGCTGCGGCCTCATTCCTGATGCGATCACGCAGAGAAACTCCCAACATAGCTCTCTCCATTGCCCTTTGGGTGACTTTGAGCCTTCTTATGAGGCCCATATTAAGCGACCACAAGGAAGGTATTAGGCATGAATGTGGAGGGATGTAAGAGGCCAAAGAAAAGGTGGCTGGATTGCGTGAGAGATGACGGGCGATAGAGAGGTATGGAAGGAAAAAACCAGTTGCGCCGACCACAAGTAAATGGGAAAAAGGGCACGCGAATGATGATAGTTACTAACGGTATGGTATACTTTCCGTAAACTGGTTGAAAACGCATTTAAATCTTAGCTAGATACTATTTATTAGGTTGGTGGTTGCCTACGAAGCCGGAGGTCCGAGTTCGTATCCCGGTCAGGGCATTTATTTGTGTGTTTAACATAAATGTTCATGAATGATACTTGGATTTTTATATGTAATATTTTTATATTTTTATTGTGGAGACACTGGGACCGTGGAGCGCGGGTGCCCACCGACTTTTTGGGCAACTATCCCGAAGGCTGGCCGAGGTGTCAGGAGACCGTAGGGCTGGCTCGTTCCTCGGCCAGCGGATCAGCATAGCTATCCAAAGGGGGAACGCTGCCAGCCTTATGGGAACCCTTCCACAGGGCTCCGATCTGGGAGACCTTTTTTTTAAATTAGTTTTAGTTGTTTTGTTTTATATTTAAGTATCATGTTTTCATGTTTTTTGTATAGGTATTAAGAAGTTGTTTTTTTATATGTAATTATTTCTGTAACTAAGTATGTATATCGTCGTCTAGTACCTATATTAACTACGATACATGTAAGAAACTACTACGAGTAAATATGACATATGAGGATACAGAGGAGTTAATGACTGGTTGTAAAATGAAATGATCATATTTGTTGTGTTTAATGTGTTGTTATGTTCCTAGTTTATTTATTCTTAATTAGTTGTACTGACATAATAAGAGTCTAACAGTATTTTTCTGTTATCATTAGTTTTACCAGATAATAACAGTTAATAATAATAATAATCCGCCGTCCCGGAGAGTCACTCAGGCATATTATTTCTGGTTGTAGTCATCTTGCTAACGGCGAGTACTTGCACAGACATAACTTGGTGGCCAGGATTATTCACCAGCAGCTTGCTATTTTATACGGTCTTGTGGACTTCGAAGTGCCATATTATAAGTACACACCTGCGCCAGTTCTCGAAAATGGTCGTGCAACGCTCTATTGGGATCGATCTGTCATCACGGACAGGACTATTGTAGCCAACAAGCCTGATATCGTGCTGACAGATCGATTGAAGCGCCAGGCAGTGCTCGTTGACATCACCATCCCCCATGACGAGAACCTCGTGAAAGCTGAGAAGGACAAAGTCAGCAAGTACCTAGACTTGGCACATGAGGTAACCGCCATGTGGGATGTTGATTCAACGATTATTGTCCCGATAGTCGTCTCTGTGAACGGTCTAATAGCGAAGAGTCTCGACCAACATCTCAAGAGACTCTCGTTAGATGGCTGGGTCAAGGGTCAAATACAGAAGGCGGTACTCCTGGACACGGCGCGGATAAACCGGAGGTTCTCTCTGTCGCCCTAACCACCGGTAGCTTAGGCCCGCCTCGCTGCCGGCGGCACTCTAGGTTAGGTTTTTTATAATGCTTTTATACTTTGTACGTGTATTTTTATATTTTACATTTGATAAATTTATTGTAAAAAATCTAGCCCAAGAAAAATAAATAAATAAGGTGAATAATAATGACACGGGCAGAAACAGGATATCCCTTGCACTTAATTAAATCGTCAAAAGGGCCTCTACGTGTTGGCTATGTGGTACTCGTTTGATACTTCGGTAGCTCGGTACTTCAGCTATGCGCACGCGTCCCAAAGGTGCGGTACACCATTGTCCCGTGAGCAGGAAAGACATACTAATAATTTTAATAATAATAAGACTTTTATTCAAAGTTTGTACACCTGCATGGCAATTTACAGACACTTAATAATAATAATAATATTGGGGGACAATCTTACACAAATCGACCTAGTCCCAAACTAAGCAAAGCTTGTACTATGGGTACTAGACGACGATATACATACTTATATAGATAAATACATACTTAAATACATAGAAAACATCCAAGACCCAAGAACAAATATCCGTGCTAAATGCACAAATAAATGGCTGGAACTTATAAAAACAAAACACAGCACACATACAAAAACAGTCGAAAAGGACGAAAAGCCAGAGAGGAGGAGACAGCAGTTGAAATGGCGGGAGGAAGGAGTTAAACCGTTTTTAATTTTTGTAGATGAATGCATTATTTTTGTCCATTTGCCTGAAACACAGGGAACATACATTCTAGTTCACGCACATGATATTTCTTCTCTATAAATAATTTTAGGCTATAATAACATAATTGTGAAAAAAGTTTTTAATAAATTATTCTTATTGTACAAGTTTTACTTAGTTTGGGAGTAGGTCGATTTGTGTAAGATATGTTTTTATTTTTTATAACAGAAGTCCTGGCCTGGTTGCATATAGATGTGAATGTAGCTAAAACAAATATTTTAATCATTACACGTAACCCTAAGCTCCAACTCACGAGGAAGCCCATAATGTGACGCATTAATCCACGTACATGCTCTTATAAACCTACAACTCGATTGACAGCAATCGATAACCCGATAGACGCATATAGAACACTAACCTATGCGTCGCCTATCTGTGCTAGATAACCTCTCGTCATTAGCTAGCTATTCAGGCATTCCAAAAACCTAAAAGCTACGATAGTATCACTTGGTAGAACAATTACTAAAACAATGTGCATGTATATTTCATTCGGCCATTACACTCACGGCCTCCGTTTTGCAGGTAACAATTTCATTTCTTTATATTGAAAACGGGCCTAGTGCGTATCCGGCCACGCGTAATGTAGGGTTCCGTAGTTGTCCATACGTTTTAGGTTTAGAAGTAAGTAAGGACCGTAGTATTTGGCATTATCTGGTCTCTGCCTACCCCAATGGGATGCGGGCGTCAGTACAGTTACAAATGTTTCAATTCATGTCAAGGAGAACGACGAGGCCTCAAATGTCACAGCTTACAAATACAGTTACAAATGTTACAATTCATGACAAGAAAAACTATGAGGCCTCAAACGTCCCAGCGTACAAATACAGTTACAAATTTTACAATTCATGTCAAGGAGAACGACGAGACCTCAAATGTCATAGCTTACAAATGTTACAATTCAATACAAGGAGGATATAATGAGGCGTTAAATGTGAGAGCTTAAAAATACAGGGAGGTACAAATGTTACATTTCATGACAAGGAGGACTATGAGGCCTCAAGTGTCACAGCGTACATATACAGTTACAAATGTTACAATTCATGACAAGGAGGATATAGTGAAGCCTTAAATATCAGAGTTACAACAATTCATCACAAGGTGGACCCACAGCTAACATAATTATTTAAGTGTATCTACAATAGCTATATAGTTGTATTGTAATTGCTTGGGTATATAAGGATTGTGATATTATAGTTGTGAGCGGTGCGATGCATTCGCGTCACGCATAAACCTTAAGGCGCAGGGTAGGGCAAGCCATTCTCCATACAAAGGTTGTGCAAGTTTTTTGCGTTAGTTTTGGCACTACAGTATTTAATTTTATTTTTTGTTGGTACATATTCGATATACGCAGAACTTGATGTTGAAATTTTGCATTATTTAAAAAAAAAATACAAAAAATAATTAAAATTAAAAAAGAAAAACATCAAGACATAGCTAACAAAAAAATAAGCATATGGACCAAAGATAGTAACTGGAGTGCAAACACAAACGAAGAAAAACTTGCACAAAGTTTGTATGGAAAGAGCTTGCCCACCCCTTCGCCTTAAATAGGTTTCTGTGCGCGTCTATTAGTTTTGTATGAAATGTTTATTTTTCGTAACATAAAGAAATAAAAAAAAAGTAAGCAATGAAAACTTTACACTTTACGTGTAGGGGAGGTATTTGTTGTTTTACAAAGTGAAAAATGTGCGCGCGTAACGTATTGAAATCAAGTTTGAATGCGTTGGAGCCGTTACTGTCGGGCCTGTTTTTTCTAGCTGCAAAACATCTGCACACAAACGGCTCTTTTGCAGCCAGATAGCAGCTGAAATGTACTTCGGTCCTAAACATCTCTCTCGAATGCCTTGGAGCTCTAACACAAAATTATACAACGACGGTGGCAAACAAGCGTGTGGCCCGCCTGATTGTAAGCGGTCACAGTAGCCTATGGACGCCTGCAACTCCTAGGGGTGTCACATGCGCGTTACCGACCCTTACAGAATGTATACACTACACTCCTTTCTTGAAGAACCCCATACTGTAGTCCGTCGGGAAAACCTCGGCAGGGAGCTCATTCCACATTCGGAGCGTCCGAGGGAGGAAATTCCTCTGAAACCGTACCGTACGCGACCATTTAGGTTCTAAGGTGCGAGGATGAATGCCCTGCCGACGGCGAGCGGTGCGTTGGTGGTGATATGCCGGTGCCTGCAGACAACGTCGCCTATAGGAATGTTTTTAATTTGAGGATTCGTTGTGTTAGCATCGAGACATATGCAGGTCCCCCGCCCTGAACACAGCGCATCCTCGGGAGCTCTGGCGACCTTATTCACCGCCAGGAACACAACACAACATACCTGACGAATAAGAAGTGATGCTATTATGGCTGCCGTTTTCTGTAAGGTGGCACTTCCCCAGTTGGGATGCTCCAAATATGAGCGAGATGACGTTTCCGTTTCACTGGGCCCTGCCTCCACAAAAAGGTTCACATACTGCAATGATACGTCAGAAACAAGCTCCGCAGTCTGTTCCGCGGGCGGTCATTACTACATGATAATTGGATATATCGAATCAGACGGCCAATTCACAGCAAAACTATGTTATCACACTGTTGGTATGGGTTTTATGATTTATATGCGATTTTACTTCGGATAGTATTTATCGTTCAAGAGAATTCGTATTTTGTACGGTTACCGTGTATGTAGGTTGCATTTTGGACAATTCATTATATCTAGATAGACATAAGTGACCATGTCCTTCTGAACGTTTTAAATAAATAAATGAGATTAAGGCGCTGGTATCGCATTCTGACTAGAAATAAAGTAGGAATAGTTATTTGTTATACAAGGGTGCAAAGTTGTATTTTACCCGCGAGTGTGGAATTAAAACACGAGCCAGCGAAAGGATTCTATAGTTGAACCACGAGCGAAGCGAGTGGTTCTAAAATAGAATCCTGAGCCTAGCGAGTGTTTCAACACACGAGAAGTTAAATACAACTTTGCACCCGTGTGTAACACAAAACTTTTCTCCTCACTATAGCGAGGAAAGTGCAACATGCAAAAAAACACAGTTCCACAGGCATGATTTTCATCACTGGAATCACTGATTTTTTTTACGATATTATAACAGAAAACTCTGAAAGTTGTGTATAATATTTACGCGAGTCGGAGTCGGTGACAAGTTGTGTATATTTTAGTTGACATTGACAAGATGACATTTCTGACGATGCGTTTTGAAATTGCATCGACTCAACTTGTTCGTTTACAATTATACTCAAAGTCATTATGAAAAAAATGTTACTTATAGAAATTTAAGGTTTACGACTTAAATCATTAAATAAAGCTAAATTTGGTATTTTTTATTAAATTCTCAAATAATTTATTTAATGATTATTGATATCAAACGAACCATTAATATGAGCGTTTTACGTTTTGTTATCTGTCAAAAGCTACTCAAACACGCTCCAAGGTCAAATTACTTTCCCCACTTGTGGATAAAATGCGTTTTTACCCGCTTGTTTCAAAGGATAAAAGACGGCTTTCCGAGCTAGTGAGGGGAAAAAACATTTTAGACTCATTTTTTTTGTTTTTGTATTGGGAATTGGCAAATTTGACGCAGGGGCTTCTCTGTTGAGACGACGGGCCTACGCCCAAACCGGAAAGACAATTGGGAGTTTTAAAAATTATACTAGGTTAAGTAGTCCTGTATTACGAATTTAGTACCCGCGAAATCGCGTGGCATTTGTTGATTCCCTCCAATTAGGGCGGAACGAAATACCGCACACCCGCGTACTCACTGCGTCCCCTTGATGGACGAGCTGCGGGTAGTGGGTCACGAGCAACTTGTCAATGTTCGTGTACCCGTAGTACACGGCCTTGTGAAGCAGCCCGTGTACACCGCACACACGTGTACTCACCGAGTCCCCCTGATGGACGAGCCGTGGGTCCCGAGCCATTCGACAATGTCCGTGTACCCGTAGTACAGGGCCTTGTGCAGCACCCCGTGTACACCGCACATACGTGTACTCACCGAGTCCCCCTGCTGGACGAGCCGTGGGTCACGAGCCACTCGACAATGTCCGTGTACCCGTAGTACACGGCCTTGTGCAGCAGCCCGTGTACACCGCACACACGTGTACTCACCGAGTCCCTCTGATGCACCAGCTGCGGGTAGTGGGTCACGAGCCACTCAACGATGTCCGTGTACTCGTAGAACACGGCCTTGTGGAGAAGCCCCACGCCGGCCTCGTCGCGACACATCACGGCCTTCCGGCGGGTGTGCTCGCCCTCCAGCAGCTCCTGTAAATAAACATTTTATTAAAAGTAGTTTAGTTTCAATACTTTCAATATGTCTCGTTCTTAGGGAAAATTACCTTAAGCTTGAAAAGCACAGAGCGCTTAGCAGCGTCGTTGCGAGGTGGAGGCGGTTTTGCGGTAAAGCAAACGCTGTCCGGGGCACGTCGCACCAAAAAACCCGCGCCGTATTCGGTAGCGCGGTAAAGCGGAGACGGTGTTTGCGATATAAGAAGTATTTTCGGAGATCAAAAATGCAAAAGTGCCTTTGCCCCGCACCGCGCCGCGCGTTTCTGTCCGTTTCAAGGTTTAGCGCGTTTGGCGCTTATTTATACAACTGCCACGATTTAAGACCATAATAAATTAAACGCCTAATGCGCAGTCGGAGGGTACGATACGGATTCGGATAGGA
This sequence comes from Notocelia uddmanniana, assembly GCA_905163555.1. NCBI lineage: Eukaryota > Metazoa > Arthropoda > Insecta > Lepidoptera > Tortricidae > Notocelia > Notocelia uddmanniana. Next base: position 28,626,241 of record LR991062.1, on the reverse strand, counting down.
GCCGAATTGACATTGACTATAATTTAACACAGCCTGTCAATAACTTCTCCCAGATGTACAGTCTCTGACTTCCGAGCAACGAGTCTGTCTACAGCGTTACGCTTGGTGAGCAAGGTCTCAATGTGGGAGGTCAGGGCAGCAGGTTGACCTCATCATCATTATATCAGCCGAAAAACGTTCACTGATAGACAAAGGCCTCCCCCACCCCCCAAAGATCTCCACAATGACCAGTCTGGCGGCACCCCTCATCAGCAGCCACCGGCCCTGCGGCTGGCGCAGCTAACACTACTCCTAACATGACAGTTAATAGTGACATCAATTACCAGATGTACCTGCAGTTCGAGCAGCGATCCCTTCTCGACAGCGTCATGTAGCGCCTCGCACTTGATGACGAGCGCCTCGATGTGTGCGGGCAGGGGGAGCGGCGCCTCCGCCAGCAGCCGCCGGCCCTGCCCCGCCACGCGCCAGCTGGCGCAGCTAACATTACTCCTAACATCACAGTTAATAGAGACATCAATTACCAGATGTACCTGCAGTTCGAGCAGCGATCCCTTCTCGACAGCGTCGTGTAGCGCCTCGCACTTGATGACGAGCGCCTCGATGTGTGCGGGCAGGGGGAGCGGCGCCTCCGCCAGCAGCCGCCGGCCCTGCCCCGCCACGCGCCAGCTGGCGCAGCTAACATTACTCCTAACATCACAGTTAATAGAGACATCAATTACCAGATGTACCTGCAGTTCGAGCAGCGATCCCTTCTCGACAGCGTCGTGTAGCGCCTCGCACTTGATGACGAGCGCCTCGATGTGTGCGGGCAGGGGGAGCGGCGCCTCCGCCAGCAGCCGCCGGCCCTGCCCCGCCACGCGCCAGCTGGCGCAGCTAACATTACTCCTAACATCACAGTTAATAGAGACATCAATTACCAGATGTACCTGCAGTTCGAGCAGCGATCCCTTCTCGACAGCGTCGTGTAGCGCCTCGCACTTGATGACGAGCGCCTCGATGTGTGCGGGCAGGGGGAGCGGCGCCTCCGCCAGCAGCCGCCGGCCCTGCCCCGCCACGCGCCAGCTGGCGCAGCTAACATTACTCCTAACATCACAGTTAATAGAGACATCAATTACCAGATGTACCTGCAGTTCGAGCAGCGATCCCTTCTCGACAGCGTCGTGTAGCGCCTCGCACTTGATGACGAGCGCCTCGATGTGTGCGGGCAGGGGGAGCGGCGCCTCCGCCAGCAGCCGCCGGCCCTGCCCCGCCACGCGCCAGCTGGCGCAGCTAACATTACTCCTAACATCACAGTTAATAGAGACATCAATTACCAGATGTACCTGCAGTTCGGGCAGCGATCCCTTCTCGACAGCGTCGTGTAGCGCCTCGCACTTGATGACGAGCGCCTCGATGTGTGCGGGCAGGGGGAGCGGCGCCTCCGCCAGCAGCCGCCGGCCCTGCCCCGCCACGCGCCAGCTGGCGCAGCTAACATTACTCCTAACATCACAGTTAATAGAGACATCAATTACCAGATGTACCTGCAGTTCGAGCAGCGATCCCTTCTCGACAGCGTCGTGTAGCGCCTCGCACTTGATGACGAGCGCCTCGATGTGTGCGGGCAGGGGGAGCGGCGCCTCCGCCAGCAGCCGCCGGCCCTGCCCCGCCACGCGCCAGCTGGCGCAGCTAACATTACTCCTAACATCACAGTTAATAGAGACATCAATTACCAGATGTACCTGCAGTTCGAGCAGCGATCCCTTCTCGACAGCGTCGTGTAGCGCCTCGCACTTGATGACGAGCGCCTCGATGTGTGCGGGCAGGGGGAGCGGCGCCTCCGCCAGCAGCCGCCGGCCCTGCCCCGCCACGCGCCAGCTGGCGCAGCTAACATTACTCCTAACATCACAGTTAATAGAGACATCAATTACCAGATGTACCTGCAGTTCGAGCAGCGATCCCTTCTCGACAGCGTCGTGTAGCGCCTCGCACTTGATGACGAGCGCCTCGATGTGTGCGGGCAGGGGGAGCGGCGCCTCCGCCAGCAGCCGCCGGCCCTGCCCCGCCACGCGCCAGCTGGCGCAGCTAACATTACTCCTAACATCACAGTTAATAGAGACATCAATTACCAGATGTACCTGCAGTTCGAGCAGCGATCCCTTCTCGACAGCGTCATGTAGCGCCTCGCACTTGATGACGAGCGCCTCGATGTGTGCGGGCAGGGGGAGCGGCGCCTCCGCCAGCAGCCGCCGGCCCTGCCCCGCCAGCACCGCTCGCTCCAGCCCGCCGTCCGCGCCGCCGCGCGCCAGCTGGCGCAGCTGGGCTGCTGATACTACTCCTAATACTGGAGAAAAGAAATAAGAATGAAAAAGTTTCTGTCATCAAACATTTTACTACTACTACTGTAAGGTAATTTTAAGATTGCTCAAATTAAGAGGGTAACAAAAAAATAAAATAACCGCTTGGTCTTGGGCTGTCAGATAGACAGGAGGGGCTGCGCGGCAAGTGAGACCAATGGCGGGTCATTAGATAAGTGACGGCGGACGTGGACAGATTTGTGAAGGGTGAACACGGTGTATTGTCGATACCGGAGAACAAATAAATCAAGTATTGTGCCTTGTTTCGGAGGTTTACTACACTACTATCTGTCGCATGAAACAGCCACCCGCGTCATCCTGGAATGCGAAGGTGTAGCTACACAACGGACTCAAATCCTCAACGCACCGAGGTCACTCCGCGAAGCCTGTGGTGACACCAGGAGGGTCCTGCGCTTCTGGTCGGAGTTAGGCTGGCTAGATCCCTAGCCGGCGTTTTACGTCACGCACAATGGTCCAACTTTCACGGACTAAGCGCGGAAAAAGGAGTCCATAACCAAAACCATCTATCTGTCGCATTCTAACTTATTTTGGTGCATTAAAAGGATTTAACGATACAACTATATGAAAAATCAACTGGCTTAATACTGGTAGTCTGCTTTTCTTTGATGTCCGTGGGTAACAGAGGTTGGTTGAGTTTTTTGAATAAAGGGTCGGTAATTATACTAACGTCTTATCGCTCTTCACGTTCGGCACGTAGTGACAGACCTAGAGATCGCTTTCAAACTTTTATTACGACTGGCCTTTATTGGCGAACCGGCGAAAGCAATAATTACAGGCAATAAAAACATTATCGGTACTTCCTGATGACAGAATTAGAGGTTTTGTAGCTGGCCGATGAGTGTTGACTGTCGCGCAATCGCACAAGAATATAATAATGGCTGTGATTTGCGATATTCAAAGCGTGTACCTCTGGTATTAAGTACCTATGTAGAAATCAGATTTTCTTAATACATGAATACATGACGAGATATTTATACAATATAAGGTCAGTACTGTGTTCAGTCGAGATTCGACATGAAAAAATATTAATAATTTTATGCATGTTTGCCGAAGGACGTCCACTACTTTTTTTTAAATTATGGACATCCACCACCACCATATCAGCCCTAGGACGTCCACTGCTGGACATAGGCCTCCCCCAATTTCATGGGGGGCAAATGCCATCATCGCCACGCTTGGCATGCGGGTTGGCGATCGCAGTATCTCCACCGCACTCAAGGAATGCTGCTGCCCATTCCCCGGTGGTCTTGGTCGTGGTTTTAGGACATACCCTGGTCCACAATTATGGACATATTATTCTCAAATTGTATTTCAAATAAATTATGTTATGTCATAAATAAATAAATAAATATTGGGGGACAATCTTACACAAATCAACCTACTCCCAAACTAAGCAAAGCTTGTACTATGGGTACTAGACGACGATATACATACTTGTATAGATAAATACATACTTAAATACATAGAGAACATACTTAAATACCATCAGGCGATTCGTCTGCTCGTTTGCCACCTATGTCATAATAATTTTTAAGAAAAAAAAACCGACTTCAATGGGGGAGTCCGGTGAAAGATTATTAATCTTAGATGGTGCACTCTTAGATTCCATACAATAAAATACAAAAATGGCTATAAGTATGTTTATAATGGTAGAAGACTAAGTACCCTCAATTCCTTATGAAATCATGGAAAAACCTTGCTTGCTTGACAAACAAAAAGAAAGAGAACAAATCGCCAAACGTGAACTACGCGTCGTTGAAGAGTTCCGTTCTGATCATCATCAGCAGTTCCACTTCATCAAATGTCACTTTTATGAATGAAAATGCTTGATTAGTTCATGAAAATACTAAAATCACTATTTGTGTGCCTTTCAGATTTGAGGAGTTTCCTCGATTCCTAATGGATTCCATCATCAGAACTCGAGCATGACAAAAATCAATCGTGAAAATAGAACTTGCTTAACAAACACAGCTAGAAGGACAAATCGCCAAACGTGAACTTTTCGTCGTTGAAGAGTTCTGTTCTGATCATCATCAGCAGTTCCACTTCATCAAATGTCACATTTTTGTATGATAATGCTCGATTTGTTGATAAAAACACATGTTTGCCTTTAAGATTTGAAGAGTTCCCTCAATTCCTCATGGATCCCATCATCAGAACTGCCTTATGACAAAAACGGGACCAACTTGGATATATATACATACAATCAAAAAAAGAATTTTTCAAATCGGTTAAGAAATGACGGAGTTATGGAGTAACAAACATTAAAAAAAAAAAAAAAAAAAAATTCAATGAATTGATAACCTCCTCTTTTGAAATCTTGAAGTCGGTTAAAAAGTATATATATTAATTGTTATGTGAATAAATGACTATGACTATGACTGCTGGACATAGGCTTCGCCCAAAGAGAGCCACAATGATGTTCTGCACGGGGGGTAAAATGCCATAATCGCCACGCTTGTCATGCGGGTTGGCGATCGCAGTATAGATCGTAGCCCCTGTCCTGCCCTGTAAAATGACCAAAAAGATTTTTTTTATGCCACGTCGGTGGCAAACAAGCGTACGGCCCGCCTGATGGTAAGCGGTCACCGCAGCCTATGGACGTCTGCAATGCCAGGAATGTCACATGTGCATTGCCGATCATAAATCGTACAATATTGAGCTCTCCAGTAATTATTCGCGAATGGTTACAATTGAAAAAAGAAAGTGTGTATTTTTTATGCTAATAGACCAAACTTACGTGTATTATATAACTCTACTGTTGTGATATTAATTACTTTTTATTTTAAAAACACTAACAATTGATAACAAAAAGAAATCCCAAAAATATTCTTTGAAACCAAAAGTGTAATAACTATTATATGAGTCATACTCATACCTTGATGTTACCTGAAAATCTAATCTCGTGGTGTCAAGATCTACTCGCACTTCGAGGTAATACCACCACCACCACCATATCAGCCAAAGCACGTCCACTGCTGGACATAGGCCTCCCCCAAATTCACGGGGGGTATATGCCATAATCGCCACGCTTGGCATGCGGGTTGGCGATCGCAGTATCTCCACCGCACTCCAGGGATGCTGCTGCCCATCCCCCGGTGGTTTGGTCGTAGTTTTAGGACATACCCGGGTCCAAGTACATACCCGGGTCGAGGTGATGATTATACGCGGCTGCTGTGAGATCCCCTTGACTCCTCAAGGCACCGGTGTATTCAAGCGACCCTCGACACGATTGTAATGGGAATAACCGCCCACGAACGGGATCTGCTCTGAATTACGCGACAATTGGCGCGGAGCATAATTTCGGACCGAAGTTAATCGACAATTATTTTAAGTAATAGAATGTTGCCATACTAAAAATCGATTCAAATCTAAAGACTATGATTTTTAACCGAGCAAGCGAAGCGAGCGAAGTGTCTCTGTTTCAATTTGTGCAAGAATGCTTTCAAATATCCCGCTGTTTTCTTTTACAGGTCGCATTTCTTAACTGATTCTCGTGAAATATTGCGAGCAGGTTCGATAATTGTATAAAAAAAATGTCAATTCAGTTTTATTTTTCAAAATGATGGAACCATGGGGCTGATAACGTATAAACACAGAGCCACTAGTTAAATAGTTTTACGTTACTGTAAAAGTGGCTGACAATTAGTAAGCCCACTGGCTGGCTCAGCACAGCCAGCAACAACTACTCCGCAAGACCTGATGTGCTACCGCGAACTTCGAAAATCGAACTTCGTGTCGTGCCGTCCCTTTCACTCTCGTGTTATACAGTATATGACGGAAAGGGACGGTACGATACGAAGTTCGATTTTCGAAGTTCGCGGTAGCACCCCTGATCCCCACCGCGTGATATACGGAGGTGCTTGCTATCGTCTCCGCATCGCGCTAGATTACGTACAGGGTGCTTGCGAATGTTTTTATGTTGGTATAAAAGTATAAATAAGACGATCTGATTTATTTATTTATATAGACAGCCAACACCTTTTATAGCACAATTAACAATAACACTTTAAAAATAAAAAGGTAAAAAAATAATTTATAAATTTAAATAAAACGCCTTCTTTCATTTACTTGGTAGTAGTTGATTAACTATCTTAATCGAAATATCCTAATATCACTATCCATGAAAAATTTTCCAAACCAAATCGGAGACATTCTGCAGAAAGGCCAGGTCAGGAGTACCCTATTTAAATCGGCGCGCATGCATGAAGAATGTTATGAAAGTTGATGAAGCGAAAGTTGTATGTCAGGATCGTAGCAAGTGGAATCCGTGATCTCTGCCTACCCCTCTGGGAAACAGGCGTGATTATATGTATGTATGTATGAAAAACTCTTTACTTCGGAAAAATGCACGTGTTACTTTTAAAAAATACTAAAACCGCTATATTAGTTATGCCTATAAAAATTGACGAGTTCCCTCGATTTCTCCAGGATCCCGTCATCAGATTCTGACATAATGACAATGGGACCAGTTGGTGCCATTCTCATCATTTATAGTTATAAAGCATACCCTTTGAAACCAAAAAAGATTTAATGAAATCAGCCTAATAGTCTCCGAGTAATCGAGTCCAAAAAAAATAAACCATTTCTTAACTGACTATACAATCAAATTGGGGTCGTGTATGTCGGTATCGACTGTTCTAATAATTAATTTCATTTGAGCCATGTCATGTATTTGCCCTATTACCGATTGGGAACATCAAAATGCCAGTTGTAAATCGAGCAGGCCACGTACAAATAAACGTAGTGTATGTACCTATTTAATAGCGTGAAAAATCGCTGTAGTTGAAAAATAGTGAACGTTTAATAAAGATAAGAAGTGGGAAAAGATCAAGGCTGATTCGTTGAACTGTTTGTAAGTATTTACCATTCAGTTAATGAATACAAATAACAATCATAACTAACTGTGATTTCAAGGAATGCATGCGGAGTTTCGGGGTAAAATATAAGCAAAGCCTCACGACACGACATACACATACATATTATTACATCTCTTTCCCGGAGGGAAAGATATCATTATACACCTAGATATTTTTCTAGCACGAACGACTTGATGTAAGTGATTGACAAAATAAAAACATCGACAGCCCTGTTATCGATAAGTGCCACTTCAACGTCATAGATAAATGTTCGAAAATTACTGGGGTTGTCTAGTAGGTACCATGACACATTGCAATTGATCATAAACTTTGTTAGGTAAATATGAAATCGATTTTTTTCTTCGCGAATTCTTAAGCTTGTCTGTGTTAATGTGATGTGATGTTATGTTTCTTTGGGACGATGTTTATTTTGCATTTGGTGCAAAATAATGTTGAACCACGAAATCTGATTTCTAGTAAATTTACAATAAAGGAGGTGATTGCCTCTTCTCGGGACGTTTTTCTGGGTGGCATTTTTTTGTATTCCATCTTGGGTTTACAATATATTTGCCTAAATATGCAATGTGAATAAACGTCACATTGTATGTCAATTATTTACTTTTTTAACCGACTTCAAGATTTCAAAAGAGGAGGTTATCAATTCGGTTGTATGTTTTTATTTTTTTTAATGTTTGTTACTCCATAACTCCGTCATTTCTAAACCGATTTTGAATATTATTTTTTTGATTGTAAGTATATATATCCAAGTTGGTCTCGTTTTTGTCAAAACGCAGTTCTGATGATGGGATCCATGAGGAATTGAGGGAACTCCTCAAATCTTGAAGGCAAATATAGTGATTTTTGTGTTTTTATCAACAAATCGAGCATTTTCATACCAAAAGTGGAACTGCTGATGATGATCAGAACAGAACTCTTCAACGACGAAAAGTTGACGTTTGGCGATTTGTACTTTTAGTAGTGTTTGTTAAGCAAGTTCTATTTATTTTCAGGATTAATTTTTGTCATGCTCGAGTTCTGATAATGGGATCCATTAGGAATCGAGGGAACTCCTCAAATGTGAAAGGCAGACAAATAGTGATTTTAATATTTTCATGAACTAATCAATGGTGATCAGAACGGAACTCTTCAACGACGCGTAGTTCTCGTTTGACGATTTGTTCTCTTCGTTTTGTTTGTCAAGCAAGCTAGGTTTTCAAGACACATTTTTGTCAAGCTTTGAGTTATGATGGAGGATTCCATGAGGAATTGATGGTACTTAGTCTTCTACCATTATAAACATAAAGACCTAAGAAAGTGTACGGATTACGTTCAATTTGTACAAGATCGGTGCACGCGGCGTCTAGGTAGGTAGCCGATATAAGTCTGTGATTTTATGTACGTCTTGTCGTTGAAGAATTATGTACTTATCGATAACAGGATTGTCGATATTTTTATTGTGGCTAGCACTAAACAAATGTTGTTCCTGCTAGAAAAATATCTAGGTATAGATATCAAGCATTTACATTCTATATACCCAGTTGTAGTATTAGTAAAACAATTTTTTGTACATCATAACAAAGTAAACAATAAAATAGAAAGGAAAGATCAAGTACAAAAGCAAACGAAATGTATATTTTATTTATCTATTAGTACCGATTAAGTACAGATAAATTAACTACCTATAGGGTTGTACCGTGCTTCGCAGACAGAAGTTTCATAGATTTATTGATTCGCAGAATTATTCATTTCATAGAAAGCTTTTTTCCAAAGGGTCGCAGTTCTAACCTAACCTAACCTACTTTTCCGGTAGACCTAAATGAGTTCTACACAATGACCTAAAAAGCCTACCTATAAAGATAACGGTTTTGGGAAAAAAAGCTTTCTATGAAATGAATAATTTGCCGAATCAATACATCTATTAAACTTTTGTCTGCGAAACAATGCATCACGTTACCTATAGATTTATTTATAAAATAACACCTTAAACTATACAATAAAAATAAAATTAAACTTAAGATAAAAAAAAAATTGATTGATTGGTTGATTTATTTATTGGTAAAATTATTTTACAAGTCAATATTACATTAAATATTTACATAAAAAAAAAAGATAAGATCTATATAAAATATTCACATATACTAAGTTATTTATACTACACATCACAGCAAAATCATGAATTCGTACAGCATTAATGAACTCCACGGAGAAACTCGTCTACGCTGTAGCATGCCTGTGCGATTAGCAGCGATTTAAGTTTCTTGGTAAACTCATTTTCACTTTCCGCTGACTTTGATGGATTTGACTTTGACTTTGATTTGACGTTGATGTCATGCGGAACAGAGTTGTAGATCTTTGCCCCAATGACACTGAGTGCGTTCCTGAGCTTAGCGAGTCGTTTTACAAGGGCAACCAACATTGATTGGCCGTCTGTTATGAAAAATCACGTCTTAGTAATGACTAATTAGAGAAAATTAAGTTCAGTCTCATGCAGAAGGTATTTACGTACAAGTTAAGTACACCTACAGCTTTTTAAGTTCCTCGTAATCATAAGTAAATTCCCTTTTCCAAGAAACACGTCGTTTTAAAAAACGTGCCCTTGGTCGGAAAATGTAAAATGCTAATGGAACAGCCTGTTGGTCGCATGTTTATGACCATTTCTGAGATTGCGGGATTTATGGTCTCACAACCCGTGGCCATAGCGTGACCTAGCACGCGCATCTATACTGGTCTATCATACCTATATACAAAAACTTATTTCACCAGACTGCCGCAGAGAAAGGTTTATATTCTGTTGGGGAAAAGTTTTTTTTTAATAACACGTCGGTGGTAAACAAGCGTACGGCCAGCCTGATGGTAAGCGGTCACCGCAGCCTATAGCTTAAGTTGGTATTAGGGAGTACCCACCATTACCCTACACGTGACCCCTGGGTGGTGCTAAAAATGCAACAAACTGGCAACCGTATCCTGTCTTCTCGAAGATCCACCGGTTCGAAAAATAAATGCCATACGACAAATTAACAAGCTCTGCTGCTTAAAAGGTTTGATGGATTCTAATGAATATTCTGTAGATTTTAAAATGTGAGGTAATTAGTCCGTTTTCGCAATTGCGGTTTCACAATTCGCGGTTTCGCAATCAATTACGAAACAGGAATTTATTTGCCGTTTTCGAAATCAACTTCCGTAATCAACTTCGAAAGAAGATTTTTTTTCTTTGTTCGTAATGAATTAGTTACGAAAGAGGAATTATTATTCCTGTTCCACAATCAATCATGAAATGAATGATTAGTACGAACTATGTGTAATCTAAGATCATATATTTATACTGGTAAACCTGTGGCTATGCGGTCGGTAAACGTGAATTCGAAGACTAGGTATGTAGTACTTATTTAATACTTCAGTGTGGGGTTAAGTACCTTGTCTTTTTAATTAATTTAGCATTCGCACGGCCGCAGTATTGTGCGGTTACTGCGACATGGTACCAACGTGACTTGCTTCTTTTGAGCTTTACTGTTGACTACGTAATTGTATGGTATAATTTAATACCTACACGGAAGGCGTGCATTTTTATGCTAATTTCTTTCTAAACGTGATTCATTGGCAGTATATAAGTATAGAAATAATTTAGATAAAATTTCAAAGCCTGACCAGAAATATACATTATGAACTTAAACCATAAAGGATATTGCTACTATCAGGAGATCCCAAAGAATTTGACGTGGCTATAAAGAGCAAAGAATGGGAATTAGCAGTTAAGAAAGAATTGGATAATGGATTTTCATCTTACCACTTGCTTGACTATAACAAAGATTTGCACTTAACAACATGCAAACAGATACCTTAAAATGGTTTAAACAAACGATTTTTGAACGAACTACTTTAATTTTTCGGCATATAGCCATTATAGCGCATTAGCGTTCTTTTTTCTTTTTTTATGTTGTTTGGGTCTTTTTTTTTATTACAAATGGGATTGCTCTTGGCTAGCACCTAGCCGGGGGGCAAAGATGAGGCCGACGATGAAGCGAGCTCACCCAGAAGATGCCTATTCACTCGTGCCTTAAAAAGGTCTAGGTTATATGAACTCGGAAATACAGACGCCGGCAGAGAATTCCAAACCTTAGAAGTGTGCAAGTCTGTGTCGTCATTCGATAGATTTCAGACAGGACCCCACTGAAAACCAGCGTCATGGTTTGCCGTGGCATTATGCTTCGTGGAGCCCTTTTTAGCGTCGCTTGTTGTTCCTTTTTTATAAAAATGTTATTAAATATTATGTGTATAGACGTTAATCAATGTATTTTCTCTCTTTCTTTCTTTCTAGCGCTCTCGGCGTAGTTTTGGTCTGTGCCATCATTACGGACATTTTGTACTCTCTGAACTGAACTTGAAATCAAATATAGTGAAAAACCTTTTCCATGAACCATCTAAGTATTTTTCAGCGATTTAAGTATTTATGAGAAACTATAGGCAAGAACTTATTGGGAACAATGGGAACCTTGTAGTATAAAAAAAATATAAAATAAAAATTAATGTTGGGGGACAATCTTACACAAATTGACCTTGACCCAAATTCAGCAAAGCTTGTACTATTATATAGATAAATACATACTTAAATACATAGAAAACATCCAAGACGCAAGAACAAAATCCGTGGTAAATCCACAAATAATGTCCTGGCCGGGATTCGAACCCGGGACCTCTAGCTTCGGAGGCAGTGTCACTACGAACCATCAATATTGTCATAAGTATCAATATTGTTTGTACAAATAAATAGCTATTAGAAGCTAGGGCTTTGGCTATTGAAATGTTTTGTAGGCCGCTCAGGTGAACAGCCGATTGGCCGTCGAACCCGCATCAATATTACACGTGTCCACATCATTTACATACAAACTTGCCACGCCATTTCAACCCTTATTTACATTACAGAAGGTTGGAAATAGTCGAATGGCGAGTGAAATTGATATGCTACTTCTATTACTTAATGATGGGCATCGAGGCATGAACCAAGAAGACTGTCAATGGCTGTACGAAGTCGTGTGTTAAAAAAAAAGGTTCTGTATTCGGTGCCACTAGATGTCTCTGTAAGAGAGAGGTGTTTGAGGTGTGTGTAAGGTGTAATTTCGATTGGGGCTTAGACTTCTGTTTAACATAATGCAGCCTATGAACTCGACGAAAATAACTCCAATTGATGGTGGTATTGTGTTAAGCAGAGGTTTTGTGCCATACGAAATTAATGGTAAGTCAGGTAAATCAATACAGATACATACCATTGTACTTTATAGCATTACCATGTAAAGTAAGTTTATTAATTGGATGTGACCTCTAAGGTATCCATACACAATTTAGCCTGAATACTTTCTCTTTGGAAGGTCAGATGACAAGTATGGCAACCGCTTTCGTAAAACTAGTGCCTACGCCAACTGTTAGGATTAGGTGCCAAAGCGAATCTCGGGCTTCATTAGGATACAACCGGTAAATCTCTGGGAGGATGATGAGCAGAAGAATATGGTACTCGTCATAAAATAGGTAAGCCAGTGAAAATCAACTTCTATAGATAGGTACTCACGGCTGTTATGTAATCAAAAAGTTTGCGGCAAATAAAAAAGTGGATCTATCTCTGTCGCTCTTATTCAATTTAGTATATGACCATCCTGTCGGTACCTCGGTAGTGGTATTATTATTTGACGTTTTCTCTACAGTCCTCTCGATTTATTCATCCATAGCGCGAACACAAGGCTAGCACGCTGTCATCCTCGTAGCCTAGCGTTATTCCCAGTACAGTTGCATCCTGAAGGATGCCTGGGGTCCGCTACCTAATCCCAACAATTAGCGTAGGCTACGGCTAGCACGCTGTATGATCAATTATTCACGATATTGTACAGTCAACAGCAAAAGCCATTATTATCATAACCCATCATTGACCGAGCGTTGCGAAGCGTCTCCGTTTCAGCTCTAGACAAAAATTCTTTCGTATGTCTGTCTGTCCGGATGTTCTCCTCTACAGGTCGCATTTCTCAACCGACTCTCGTGAAATTTTGTGAGCAGGTTCGATAATTAAATAGTTTTTTTTGTCAAGTCAGTTTTTGGAAATTTTGAAATTTAAAAAAAAAATCTTTTTTGTGAGCTCACAGAGCCACTAGTTTTAGTACCTTGTCACTTTCAGAACTTTGACGTACGCCAACTGTCGCAACTCAGTATTGCGGTAGTGCGGCAAAGTACTAAAATGATCATCTATATTTGCTGTTGACTGTACCTATAAGCCGGCTATTGCCTTCCACGACTTTGTCTCTGTAATGACATCGATGTGGGTTACTATAGGACTTAGTACTTAATAGTGTAGCCTAGTATTATGCTGTTCTTTAGGTACGTACTAAGTGTCATGATTATGATCGATATGTTAGAATCGGAATATCTGACCGGTAATTACGAGTATATGGGCCACACTGGAGGTATGTAATGGAATTCAATATGATTGATAAGTTAATCTAATGAAATATTATTCTGATGTAGTTTGAAAGAAAAAATCTTCATTTGTTTTGTATAGTTTTGTTTTGCCGGACTAGAGTGGTAGTGGTAACTGCTATAATAAAAAGAAAATATTATTAAATCTTATACTAATTAACAGTCTGTCCACATTGCTAAAACATTGAGATAATTGAAAAATATGTGAGCTGACTTTGAGTGCACGTCAACGTATAATTAACTTTTTCCTTAGGTATATATTACGTGTCCACAGAAAATCAAAAACATTTTCTAGTATTAAACTTCAATTCATACTACACAGTGAGACCAGACCAAGATTTTTTGAATTTCCCGCTAAAACTTTAGGTAATTTTTCAGTAGTCAGACTCTGTAAGTAGGTAGACTTTCACCATCTAAAATAAAATACTTAATATATTTCAATTATACCAGAGTCTGGTCTGGTGACCAGACATTTACCTAGGGTGTGTTTCATAATGAGGTCAATCTTATTTGCTCACATAAAGGCTTAAGCGGCGACTGTTCTCCGCTAAAATACTTCATTTTGCAAGTAGATAGAAGTAGGTGTACTTATTGCGAAATACCGCGCGATATTCGTGTAATTAACTCCCCAGAGACGGCTGTGCTATTCACAACCATCCTTCCACTTGGTCTATCGTCGCTACTATACTGGGTGGCCCATTCAAATCGGTCAGTATGGGAAAGTCTAAAACTATAAGACATACGAAGATTTGTTCTTAGGAACCATGTCACCGATTTTGATAAAAAGAAAAACTGCATTCATACATTTGAAAAAAAAACACTGTACCCAGCTAGGGAATCGAACCCGGTAGTTTTGAAAAAATAAACTTACACTATTTCTATTCAGATATCGTTTGTGTAGGTCTTAAGCAGTAAATGTCTCTAAGAAACATAATGTCTAAAATGAATAAAATGCATTTTTTTCACATACTTTAATTTATCATAGTAGGTGTTCAAAGTGACCACCGTTACAATATTCAACAAGTTCAGGCATGTAAAATTGTCTCTATGGTTGTTTGTACCTCTCTACTTGTAAAATCGGTGACATGGTTCCTAAGAACAAATCTTCGTATGTCTTATAGTTTTAGACTTTCCCATACTGACCGATTTGAATGGGCCACCCTGTATATTGACCTAATTTCAAATTAAAGTGAAAAATTTAATGCTCCGAGCACGATTCGAACCTGTGACATCTGGCATACACGGCTAATCGTTCCAGCCTCTGAGCTATCAGAACAACCAAAAAAATGTTTCAATTTTTCCCTTTTATTGAAATTTGAAATTTGGAATTTTTGTTAGCAGCGTTACTGCTTAATACAGAATTAATTTATATATTGACCTTTTCAACCCTTTGGTACCGTTTGGTAACTAAAAGTTCGTAACCTACTTCGAAACGGAATAAAAAACCCATTCGGTAACTGGCTTCAAAACGTGACTTTTCCATTACCGATTCGTAACCGTGGTTACGCACCAGCTTCGGAAAATCAAAATCAAAAATTTTATTCTGCAAATAGGACACAAGGGCACTTTTACAAGTCAACACATGAATTATACAATTAAATAAATTGACAATGATAATTATAATGTTTTCAAAACAGAATTGCAGAACTAAAAAAAAGTAGACAATAATAATAATGATTTTATTCAATTAAAATTAACTTATAAGACATTATATAAAAAAAAAAATTTAGTGACCTATATATACGGTCTCTGTCCGAATACACAAAAGTATATACAATAAATTTAATATCTCAGAGATGTATATGGTCTCTGAGCGTCCATTATTCCTAAGTCCTTAGAGATGTACATGGTCTCTAAGCGTCTAAATTAAAATAAGTAGTAAATGAAAATAGCACTTAAGTAATTTAATATTCTCAGAGATGTATAAGGTCTCTAAGCGTCAATAACAATAAAATTAATCCAAAACAGGATGATGTCTCTCGTCAATCTCCAATAAAATAACACTAGTATTAAGGTATTAATCATGCCCTTGCAAGCATGAAGAGACCGGACTCCACAAACAGCACCCGATCACGAGTATGACGCGTATCTCAGCCACCATAAAATAACACTAGTATTAAGGTATTAATCATGCCCTTGCAAGCATGAACAGACCGGACTCCACAAACAGCACCCGATCACGAGTATGACGCGTATCTCAGCCATCGCCTCCCTCGACCATTTGTTAGGGAAGGGAAAAGGAAATAAAACCCGTATTGTAACTGGTTACAATACAGGAATTTTAAATTACCGATTTGTAACCGCAGTTACAAACCAGCCCAAGGTTATATACACGTTTTGCTACCAAACGGCACTAGACAGGCCCATTACGCAACCGGCTACAAACATGGAATTTTTAAATTCCCTTTCTGTTGCCAGTTACAAAACTTGGCTACAAAACGGAACTACGCTGGCCCATCCGGTAGCCAGCTACAAAATGGGAATTTGAAAATCCCTGTTCGTAGCCAGTTACATAACTTGGCTACTAAACGGTACCAAAGGTTTTCAACGCTTCTAGAGAGGTAGGGTATGGTGGAAACCTCTCAATTAGGAGCAGCTTATCTGCTGCACGGCAACTTAAAGAAGACAGCAACTATAATAGCACCACTACTCTATATCTGATATTACATATGTTCCTGGTGTAGAGGAAGAGCCGGGCCACACTGCTCCGTTGCGTTGCGTTTATGAATAGGTTCCCACGGTGTCGCCATCCTGATTCTATTCATAAACGCAACGCAACGCAGCGCAACGGAGAGAGTCGAGTGTGGCCCGGCTCTAAGAAAGCGGCTTCTTGATGATGAGCGCATCATCAAGAAGCCGCGCCCTCACTCTTAACACTCATCATCAAGAAGCCACGCCCTCACTCTCAACACGCCCTCACAGCAGTGTTGAGAGTGAGGGAGCAGTATTTGTCTCTTGGCATGGACACAGCGAATCTTCAAAATATGAAAATAATAAAAAATAATAAATAAATAAATATTGAGGGACAATATTACACAAATCAACCTAGTCCCAAACAAAGGGACGGCAAGTCGACTTCTAAGGAGCCGCAAGCGTCCTCAGGCGTCTACGTTCCATCAGTCAGGCCGTATGATTTTTTGCCACCACATTGGTATTGACAAATACTTAAATACTGGATCGCCAGAATTTGCCAGTAAGCATTGTGAATGTGCCCAGAGCCCTGATTCACAACGCTTACGAGTACCACCGCCTCACCTCAGGCGAACGAGTGTGCCAGAGCTCCGATTACGAGTTGTTATTACGAACCGCAGTGTCAAGATATACAAGGGACTTTAGGGAGTGGTGAAATGATGTCAAACAAGTGGTAAACGGCCCGGCGCACGACAGGCGTGCGAAATGTTCACGCCATCACGCTAAGGTCGACCCGAGTTGTTGTTGACCAGTTGCTGAGGGCAGCGCAGTAAGACTTTTTAGAAACTGTCTAGGAATTAGCCAGAAAGGCTCTAGAACTCTCTTACCATCACATTTCCGATGTTTTTCCCAAAATCGTTTTTCCTTGTAGCGATGTTTCTTTTCGCATAATTTCACAATCGCGATTTTGCCTGATAACTGATAGTGTTTTTCTATTTTGTTAAATTTTACTTTGTACATATAATTAAGAACGTGACTAAACAATGTAGACTTTTACTATATGGTTCATTTTTCAACATTAAACATAGGGTTTATCATTATCATTAACTATTACTGTCATCAGTTCTGTCACCTATGTTTAGTCAATAAGGAAGATTAAATAGCTGGTATGTACTTGCAGCGCAGGTTATATTTTATACTTATTACAGGTAACAGCGGCACATTGTTTAATTATAGTACATTTCGATACAAGTGCAGAAAACAGGAAATTCGTAACGAGTGGTGATAAATTAAAACACGACCGAAGGGAGAGAATTACCTATTCGCACGTGTATCGTACAACGTTTTACAGTACATATGGCTCTTTAAAGTTTCGACATATGCACGTAATCTGCTGATTACCGCACTCGTGCGGTAATGTAGCACCATATGTACCGTAAAGGTTATTAAGTAATTTCAGAATAGTTAAGTTAATGAAATGCTTGTTCTTGAATAAATTATTTTATTATTATTAAAAAAAAGATTTGACGATACTTTATCCTTTATTTTATTACTAGCATTTGCCCGCGGCTTCGCCCGCGTACTAAGCGAAATTTTTAACCGTCTACAAAAAACAGGTTCGTATGTTTGTCCACGATTATCTCACGTTTGGCTGAACCGATTTAGATGCGGTCTCCAGAAAAGTTGTTACATTCTGGAGGTTTCGGTGTACGAAGTTTGGTGATTGTGATTCATTAACAGATGAACATGAAAAGTCAGTATACATTCTGAGAACCGGAAAACTGTTGAATTTCATTTGATTTTGGCAAAAATAGGGATCGAAAACCATACATTTCCGAGAGGCCGAAGGGGAAAGGGCCGATGAAATAAAAGCATGACTTAAATGGCCCTTAGTAAAAGTATCTGTGTACTACAGTAACACCAATAGGTCTGTAAACGACCAAGCAGCGCGCAGCGGTCATAAACTCTGGTCCTTTGAAGTACAGAAATATGGCTAATTCAGTATCACGTGTAACATTTATTTTTCCTAAACTTAAATTTATTAGGTAGGTTTTGCCAATCCCCATTGGAGCATCCAAAAAGAAAATTTGGCCTCACTTCCATTCGCACTCCTTACTGTCAGTCCGTCTGTTACAACCAAGTTGCTTTTACTGGACCGATTGAATTGCAATTTGGCACAAACTATCAAGAATTTAGAACGCTCGTGGCCCAGCGGCACCCGCCTACCGCGTGCGGTGTGCGAGGTTAAGCAATGTGGGCCCAGGTCAGTTCTTGGATGGGTGACCGCTTTGAGTGGTTACTAACTGACTCTCGTGCTTTGGAAGGCACGCTAAGCCGTTGATCCCGGCTGCAATCGTTAAGCCAAGTTAGAGGCCTTCGAGCGGCTTGCGAACTTCTAACAGTCAAGTTGCCCACTCACTTGACAAAGGGGGGTCGAAGTTGCACCACGTCCGCAGGGAGTACTGACCGTTACCCTACACGTGACCCCTGGATGGTGCTAAAAGTGCAACAAAAACCTGCAACCGTACTTGTCTTCTCGAAAATCTCACGGTTCGTAAATAAATGCCATACGATTAAAAAAATCTAAAGGTTGATTGAAATGGAAAAAAATATCGAAACTTCTATGTCGTTTTTAAAAGCAAATCTATAGATACCCCACACGCCTATATAGTAACATTAAACTTTTTTGCATACAGGCATGTATGGAGTACCAAGTTTTACCCCAGATTCGTATTAGGAGACCTGTCGGACGCTCGGATATCGATTTTGAACGAAATTGGGTTGAAATGAAGAAAATCAATAAGGCTGCCAGTTTTCCAAATTTTACCTCGGATTCGTATTAAGAATTCTCTCGGACGCTCAGATATCGATGTTGAACAAAATCGGGACGGAAATGATAAAAATGAATATGGCCGCCACTTTTTCTAAATTTTACCTCGGATTCGTATTACGAGACCTCTCGGACGCTCAGATATCGATTTTGAATGAAATCGGGGCGAAAAAAAAGAAAATTAATATAACTGCGGCTTTTTCCAAATTTTACCTCGGAGTCGTATTAGGGGACCTCTCGGACGATCAGATGTCGATTACTATTTAGTAAAAAGTAAAAGTAAAAGTAGTTTATTCTTCAAATTAGGCATATTACATGCACCTATGAACGTCAATAAACTACCACCGGTTCGGAAAAATAAACCTCTGCCACGAGAAGAACCGGCGTAAGAAACTCGGCGAGGTGTCATTTTTTCAAAACAATATACATTGTATAGTTAAATATAAATTACAGTGTCAGCTACTACAAAATAACTGAAATAACAATGCTACAGTAGAAAACATATTTTCGCGATAGATTACCCGTGCAGGACGCTATCACTGCCAAACATCCCTATCCATGATGTAATCGTTTATCTTATAATATGCTTTTGAAATAAGTGTTTGTTTTACTACAGATTTGAATTTAGAATTACTAAGTTCAGTAATGTGTTTAGGAATTTTATTGTAGAATTTGATACAATTTCCCAAGAACGACTTTTTCGCCTTTACTAGTCTATAGAAGGTTACTTTCAGTTTCCCAGTATTTCTCGTGGCTATTGGTTTATCAGCGTTCGTTGGAAAATTGCCCAAATTCTTCCTAACATACATTATTATTTCAAATATATATAGGGACGGCAGGGTTAGAATATCTATTTCTTTGAAAAATTCTCTTAATGACTCACGTGACCCCAAGTTATAAATTGCTCGGATAGCCCTTTTTTGCAAAATAAAAACAGTTTCAATATCTGCAGCTGATCCCCATAAGATAAGACCATAAGTAATTATACTATTAAAATAAGCAAAGTAAACTAACCGTGCCGTTGCCACATTGGTAAGCTGCCTTATTCTCCTGACTGCAAATGCAGCAGAGCTCAACCTACTTCCTATCGCTGTTATATGGGAACCCCACTGCAATTTTGAGTCCAATGTAATACCTAAGAATACAGTAGAAGTAACAAATTCTAATGTTTGACCATTAAGTCTAATATTTGTATATAAGTTTCTGTTTGATGAGTTCGCAAGAGAGAATTTAATACATTTCGTTTTTTTCGGGTTCAATACTAAGTTATTGGCAGCAAACCAGTCAGATATCATGGAGAGGGTATTATTTGGTTCAATGAGTTCAGTATCTCTCCTATTTACCTTGAACAGTAATGAGGTGTCGTCTGCGAACATTACAATGCCTGATCTTCGGCTTACCATATATGGCAGATCATTTACATAAACAAGGAACAGGAACGGACCTAGAATAGACCCCTGAGGTACTCCCATCTCTACCACTGTCTCTGACGAAATGGCTTTATTTATCGCTACCTTTTGATTTCTCTGTGTTAAGTATGACTTCATGAGATCTAATGCGTGCCCTCTGATGCCATAAAACTTAAGTTTACAAATTAAAGTACCATGATCTACACAATCAAAAGCCTTGGAAAGGTCACAGAACACTCCGATGGCGTCGTGCGACTCTTCCCAAGACTGCAAAATAAATTTTAATAAACTTGCACCTGCATCAGTAGTTGACCTACCCTTCGTGAAGCCAAACTGCTGTGCGTGCAAAATATTGTGAGAATTAAAGTGAGAAACCAATTGCGTAAGCATTATTTTTTCGAATATTTTGCTAAACGCAGGTAGGATAGAAACTGGACGATAATCAGAAGGATTATCTCTATGACCTGATTTGAAAATTGGAACTACTTTACTACATTTCATTAAGTCTGGAAAAATGCCATAGTCTATACAGTTATTAAAAATGAGAGCTAGAGTTGGTGCAACGACCTCCAGAATAGATTCCAGTACCTTGACTGACACGCCCCATAAGTCCTCAGTGCTCTTTATTTTTAACATTTCAAAGGATTTCAGTACATCTAGAGGAGAAACATGATGAAATTTGAAATTAGTTAGTGATTCTAATTTTACGTTGTCATTCAGAAGGGATTCAGCTTTTGTGGTAGATGATGCTAAACTTTGAGTAGTGACTATAGGAATTTTAGAAAAGAAATTATTAAATTCATCAGCTACTTTTACTGCATCAGTTATTAAATTATCCTTTACTTTCAAAGAAATTGTGAACTCTCTATTATTTCTCTTCCCAGTCTCTGTGTTAATTATTTTCCAGACTGTCTTGGCTTTATTATCTGAGGACTTAATTTTATTATTCAAGTGCATTGCTTTTGCTTTTGTGCACACTGTTTTAAACAATTTGGAATAATCCCTAACATACTGATGGAAACATTCGTCAGTGGTGCAAGATCTCCTTTCATAAAGTTGGTATAAGTTATCTCTACTTTTCCGAATTCCGGTAGTTGCCCACTCATTAAATCTCATTTTATTATTTATCTTAATACGCTTTTTACTACAAGTCTTATTAAATTCGTTGCACACTGTATTCAGAAGCATTTTGAATTGATCATTCGGATCATTTGATTCTACCTGGGTGTTCGGCATGGCGACTAGTAGATTAGACTTTAGTAATTCTAGTCTACTTCTACTCAGCGGTCTTATTTCTATAACGCGATCTGGATGTTTTACTTCGCAAGGTAGCCTGACCATCTGAGCTTTATGATCCGAACGAACTCCATTCACTATGCTACTGTCTATATGAGAACTGTTTAACCAAATATTATCTATACAAGTGGCCGAGGTCGGAGTAACTCTGGTAGGTACTTCAAACAAGTAGTCAAAATTGAAAGATTTCAAAAGAGTAATGTACTTATCTTTTTCAGCTGATTGTGATAAAATATCGATATTAAAGTCGCCACAGACCACTACTGACTTTTTACCACTTGTTGCTTTCCTGAGTACATCCTCCATAATTTCCATAAAAGATGTTAAATCACCTGATGGTGGTTTATAAATGCAAATTATCAGATACTGATCCATCTCTGCACAAGCAATCTCGCAAACACGATCAACAGAACAGCCTGAGACGTCTCTACGTTCCTTAAAAGTCAAACCATTTTTCACTAAAATAATAGATCCACCACCCTCTGCTGTAGTTCTGTTGAACGCGCTGGCCAATACGTAATTATTTACATTGAATTTCATCATGTGATTCTTTAACCAAGTTTCTGTTAAGCAGACTACATCTACATTAAACTCTTCCGTAAATAATTCTAAATCTAGTATTTTGCCAGTGAAGCGATTAATATTTTGGTGTAATAAAGTTACACTATTGTGCCTCTCTGTTGTCCTAACAGTCAGTTTAAAGACAAATCCGCAGTTGGAGATGTCGTCCTATCCAAGGTGGAGAGGGAGCTTTGATTTCCGAAAACGGAATTAATAAAAGATGCTAAAGATTTAGCAAGTCTGTCAGTTGTAATACGGTAATCACTAATAGCATTATTAGTGTCAAAAAATATAACGTCACTATGACGGCACGTCAGCTTATATATAAGCTTATTAAGATTACACGCATGACTGTTAGCACTGCATGGAGAAGCAGAATAGGGTAATGCGCCTATAATAACATTTTTAGCACCTAGCTTAGACAGGCAGTCAAACTCAGCCTTCATCTCAGAGTACCTAATATTTGAACCATCACCCAACATTAATACAATTGTTGTTTGTTCATCTATATGGGTATGTTTGATGTTATCTATAATTTTTAGAAATGAGGCATCGGGCATACAATGATTTATAACACATTTAGACCATTATAAGGAACTTACATGCCAAATTTGGTATCTCTCGAACCAGCAGTTTGGGCTGTGCGTTGATATGTCACTCACTCAGTCAGTCAGTTTCTTCTTGCAATTTGGCACCTACTTTTAAGTTTTCATGCCCGCAATATTAAATTTCAAAATCAATGCTATTTTCGAAATTAACGACCCTAAAAATCTTAAAAATCACACCCATATTAATATTTAGACATTCCAACCCCCTCGTACCCCAACAGAGGGGATGGTATTTCACGTCCTCCACGTGGGATTTTAAAATCATTGTTGTTTTCGTAATCAGCGACCCGATAAACCATAAAAACAACACCCATATCGATTTTCAGAATTTGTCACCAGATTTCCCCCTTTTAGGGGTTGATTTTTCAAAAAACCTGAAACAGATGTTTACTCATTTATCGTTAGAAATACTCCTGTGAAGTTTCGAATAAAATAATCCAACTAATCTTGATTCCCTATACAAACTTCGGACCCCCATTTCACCCCCTTAGGGGTTGAATTTTGAATAATCCTTTCGTAATGCACCTCAAGAGTTTATATGGAACCTACATACTAAATTTGAAATCTCTAGAACCAGCAGTTTGCGCTGTGCGTTGATAGGTCAGTTACTCAGTTAGTCAGTTATTTCTTGAAATTTGGCACAAACTTTCAAAAGTTTTCATGTCCACAATATTAAATTTCAAAACCGATGCCATTTTCGTAATTAACGTCCCAAAAAATCATAAAAACGACACCCATATTAATATTTAGACATATCATCCCCCTCGCACCCCAACAGGGGGGATGGTATTTCACGTCCTACACGTGAGATTTTAAAATCATTGCTGTTTTCGTTATCGGCGACCCGGTATATCATAAAAACAATACCCATGTCGATTTTCAGAATATGTCACCACCTTTCCCCCTTTAGGGGTTGATTTCTCAAAAAACCTGAAACACGTATTTACTCATTTATCGTTAGATATACTCGTGTGAAGTTTCGAATAAAATAGTCCAACTAATCTTGTTTCCCCATACAAACTTCGGGCTCCCATTTCACCCCCTTAGGGGTTGAATTTTGAAAAATCCTTTCTTAGTGCACCCCTAGACCTTATAAGGAACCTACGTGCAAAATTTGGAATCTCTAGGACCAGCGGTTTGGGCTGTGCGTTGATATGTCAGTCAGTCAGTCAGTCAGTCAGTCAGTCAGTCAGTCAGTTTCTTCTTTTATATATTTAGAAATATGTGTTTGTTAAGCCAGTAGGTAATTCATTACTTACCTATAGCTACTTATATATCTACTGTACTTATAGCAACGTAGCAACTATGCCCACTGCACGGCCTGGTTTCCATGGATCAATCAATTATGCAAGAAATAGCAATACCCTCGTTTATAAACCTCCAACACATCTGTTCCTTTCTCAAATATACCTGAGTAAATTACTGTATTAAGACGATTTAGTTATGTAAATTTTTATTATTACTTATTGGGGGACAATCTTACCCAAATCGACCTAGTCCCAAACTAAGCAAAGCTTGTAGTATGGGTACTAGACGACGATATACATACTTATATAGGTAAATACATACTTAAATACATAGAGAACATCCAAGAACCAAGAACAAAATCCGTACTAAATGCACAAATAATGCCCTGGCCGGGATTCAAACCCCGGACCTCTAGCTTCGGAGGCAGTGTCACTCCAACTAGGCTAAACAGGTCGTCAAGATTAGTATTGGCTTTTAATTCGCCTACAATTTAAATGATTACGTTATCATAGAAAAGTTACCTATATAAATTTTAGGTAAGTAGGTATGCCTAATTTATGTGTCACAACGGAACCGAATTAATTAGTCAACAATTTAATCGTGCTTTTAAAGAAGAAGAAGAAGAAAAATATTTATTCGTGACCAAAAATAATTAGTATACAATAAAAAAATAAAAATCGTAATTCGTCACGAAAGGGTCTCGCCTCAGCATAAATGCCGACTCAGGGAGCCGGCGCTGATCTTCCGGCGTGACCTAAGTAAGAGCGTGTTCACATTATATCGGTGTCGGATTCTACACCGACATCGATCGATAATGTGAACACGGTCGGAAAGTGACGGTGTTTCTAGTATGGTCCGCCTAAAATTGAACGCGACCAAAAAAAACGAAAAGCGACGGACCTGTTGTGACACTGACATGCGTCAAAGGGGCGTCCAATCAAACTAGTGGTGAGTCACAAAGTACAATATATACAGGGTGTGGCCTGTAATAGGAGCAAAAAATTAAACGGCACACTATTGAGCTCTCCAGCAATTATTTCCAAATGGTTTTAATTGAAAAAAAAGTTTTTTTTTAAATTTGTTTTTCGCAGAAATAGCTTATTAGTGTTTTTTTTTACTCTACTTGAGCTATATTAATCACTATTTATTTAAAAAACACAAAAAAAAGAATAAAAAAATTTGAAAAATCCCAAAAATATCCTTTTTAACCAAAAATGCAACAAAGATTATCAGTCATAACTAGATGCTACCTTAATATCAGCAGTCACTGCCGCGCTATAATCTCTAGGTGCCAAGATCCATTACTTGGAGGTCATAACTTTAGATCAAAATTTCTCCCAAGTGAAAAAAGATAAAAAAAATTGGACACAAGAGGTTACTGTAGATGCTCTAAAGAAGCAGCCTTTAAATTTGTTGCTCCTATTATGGGCCACACCCTGTATACTGAGATAGAGATACGATTGAAATACTCCACAAAGATCGTAGCGCCGTTGTGTATTTAAGTAAGAACTAACCGCACGACCGCTGCATCCCTGTCACTTCATATGCAAGTGTGATAGAGATAGCACCCAGTGACATCTGGTACAAACAAGTTAAACTAATATTTCCATAGAAAAAATCGTACTTCGAGCTGAAAGGCCCCTGTGGTGAGTCGTTGACGGTTTTCGCTTCAACGAGCATATTACTATGGCCCAACGATTTACACTTCATCCAGCAGAGACAAGTTATTACGAGCATAGACAAGATTGTCTTCCTTGGGTTCTACTTTACTCATAATCTTTTACATATTCTGGGTAATTTACTAGTCATAATCATCAGCCTGTGTCCACTGCTGGACATATGCCTCTCCCATGGCACGCCACTGAGCTCGGTATTCAGCTCTCCTCCCAGTCCTTGCCCACTGCCTTACGAATGTCATCGCCCGCCCTTAGTTACAGCGCGCCCCTATAGGCGCGTAAAATTAGCGAAACCTGGACATAATTGTTTCTGGCAGAGTGCAACCTACTCCAAAAAAATACTATCCTAAACAACCTAGGTAGAATGTTGGATTTAGTTTTGGTCAATGAGAAAGTGGCCGGAGTATCGGTGTCTGTCTGCCAGGGAATCGTTTCAGGGGAAGTCCACCATGTGCCACTAGACGTAGCGATTCAGATTAACACAGGGCAAACAACGGTTATCTCGCGAACTCCGTGCTTGAGTGAGGTAGATTTGCCACCTCAGAGAAATTTTCGCAAAGCAAATTTCCCTCTTCTCTATTCGGAACTAGAAACCACGTGCTGGGATGATTCCTACTTACATAATGATGTTAATGATGCAGTTTTGGCCTTCTATGATGCTCTAGATAGAATTATAGACCTGGCGGTGCCTTTTAAAACCAGCAAAGTACAAAAGACTCGGTATCCGCCATGGTTCACGACGGAAACAATAATGTTGAACAGGCTCAAAAACCAGTATCATAAATGGTATAAAGGTAGTAACGATCAATTATATTATGCTCTCTTTACGTACTACCGACGACAGTTGAAAAAAAGTTTGGACCAAGATTTTGAAGCATACAATAATCGCATACAATTAAATATTAAACGAGATGTCTCTTCGTTTTGGACCTACGTGAAAAGCAATAGGATGAATAACGAACAGGCCATATTCGGTGATTTATCGTCCCTGTAAATCGCGGAGGAGTTTTCGAAGTATTTTAGTAAAGTATTCCTGCCCGATCCCCCCGCATTAGATTATCGAGCTGCCTTGCAACACTGGGATAGTTCACATCAACTCGTGACTATCGAGCACATTAGTGACGACGACATCCGAAAAGCCATAAAGCGATTGGCTGCCAAGAGCACGCATGGTCCGGACTGTATCCCGCAATATGTAGTACGCGATTGTTGCGAGGCTTTTATAAAACCTCTGTCATTTATATTTAACTTGTCAATTAAAACGCATACCTATCCTGCACTCTGGAAAATCTCAAAGGTCCTCCCGATTCACAAAAGTGGATCTAAATCGGATTTCGAAAACTACAGACCTATCGCAGTCCTTTCAGTATTTGGCAAAGTGTTCGAAAGTGTCATACACAGAAAAATTTATCTCCAGATAAGAGGATGGTTCACAGACGCACAACATGGTTTTTTACCCAATAGGTCAACGACTTCAAACCTCCTGAATTTGGTAACATACATAGCCCATAATCTGGATGAAAGAAAACAAGTGGACGTCGCTTATTTGGATTTCCGAAAGGCTTTTGACAGGATTAACTGTGACACATTATTGCAGAAAATGGCCATGACTGGTTTTTCCCAAACATTACTAAATTTATTTGCTAATTATTTTTCTGAGCGCAAGCAGTATGTTTTATACAGGGGAGCCAGATCAGAGAGTTACTCCGTTACTTCAGGAATTGGTCAGGGAAGCAGTCTTGGGCCACTCTTATTTTTAATCACTATTAATGACCTCCCTGATCACATCAATCATTCAATGATATTAATGTTTGCCGATGATGTTAAGCTAATCAGGCCAATAAATGGTCCATCCGACTCAATTAAACTCCAAAGTGATATAGATAGTGTTTATCGTTGGGGGCTTGTCAATAGTTTGCAATTAAACACGAGTAAATGTGCAGTTATGACTTACTCAAAGGCATCCCTGACCAGCGATCGCTCCTATACATTAAATGGAGAGTCCCTTCAAAATGTTCGGACTGTGCGCGACCTTGGTACACTGTTTGATACTGAAATAACATTTAACGAAAATATAGTCCAGATCTGCAAAAAGTCGCGGAAGGCTCTAGGTTTTGTTGTTCGTCAATCAAAATTTTTCCACAGTCGCCATGTGATAACACTACTGTTTGACTCATTTGTGCGTAGCCAACTAGAGAGTAATTGTATTATCTGGAATCCTCACGAAAAGAAATATACTCTCCTTCTAGAAACAGTCCAAAAACAATTTATTAGATTCCTATACAAGAAAATACATGGCTACTATCCCTACATGTACCCCACGCCGTTTGTACTGGGGATGGTGAGATACCAAAGCCTCGAAGTGCGTAGGGAACTTGCATCAGTAAAATACTTTTTCAGACTAATCCGAGGCTTGCTGACGAACCCATGGCTGCTACAATTTGTACAATTTAAAGCACCGACGTATTTTGGCAGAAGTACTCTTCGGCCCCGCGAAAAACCGCTTTTTGTAATTCCCAGCATGAGTACGGTGACCCTAGTTACTAGTCCCTTATACATGGCACTGAATACTATAAATAACATTCTTCTATACGACCCCACTTTGGACCTGTTCTCGCAGACGGAACCGATATTCCTGGCTGCAGCCGCACGCTATCTTGAATCAAACTCCACTCCCACTACTATTCAATAATATATGTAGCATTGTATTAGTAATAAGTACCTAATTGTAACCTACAACTTGCATGTTTGGTTTATCTGTCAATGTAAGTTGGTTAGTAAATAAATAAATAAATAATTCGATAACTGTAATTTTCTTTTTCTATGATTTAAAGTATTGTTAGTTATAGTTAAAATAAAAAGAATTAAACACTTTAAGGCTCCGCGTCAATATTAAAAAAACCATGTTAATTAAACAAAAAATATTCACGATAATTGATTAAATGATATTTTTTCATATCATAATACAGGTACTTTCACAAAGTTATTTATTATGGCTTACTTAAGAAATCAAAATGTGTTAAAAATTTAGTTTTTTTGTTTATTAACATTGACGCGGAGCCTTAAAATGTTTAATTTTTTATATTTTAAGTATAACTAACAATACTTCAAATCATAGAAAAAGAAAATTACAGTTATCGAATTATGTTCAGGTTTTGCTAATTGTATTGGACTACTCGTACTATACGTTTGCCGACACGCTGTCTCCACTCGAGAGCCAGTCTACCCCAACAGCTATCGGTTCTGCGACACACGTGACCAGCCCACTGCCACTTCAGCTTGTGAATTACTATTTCAACAACAGTTACCACATATCTTCTTATTGGATACCCTGGTTTTTTTGTTTGTCTGCTACATGTGGCGTATCAGCGGTCTGAGCTTTGCAGCATTATGCATGTCGTTAAGATTAGCGCCGGTGACCTTCACTTATAAACAACAATGTTATATTCAAATACTCGTATTGTTTACTGCACGTGTGACCTAAAACTTTATTATTTTATCATTAACAATATCCGTCAGAATCGCAGGGAATAATAAAACAGGTTTTACAGTACATATGGTGGTACGAGTGCGGTAATCAGCAGATTACGGGCATATGTCGAAACTTTAAAGAGCCATATGTACTGTAAAACATTGTACGATACACGTGCGAACAGGTAATTCGCTCGTGTCGATTTAAAACACTCCCTTCGGTCGTGTTTGAATTTATCACCACTTGTTGCGAATTTCCTGTTCTCTGCACTTGTATCGTAATGTACTATTAATTGGGTTCCTCTAAACGAAGCTTCGGTTACACCTCTGACAATAGTAAAGGAGTGATTTTGACGCTTAGATACCTTTTGTATTTAAGAATATTAAAGTAATTATTATTAAATATGTATTTGGACGCTCAGAGACCTTATTTTACTTATATTAATATTTATTTAATAAATAATAATAAAAAATATTGGGGGACAATCTTACACAAATCGACCTAGACCCAAACTAAGCAAAGCTTGTACTATGGGTACTAGGCGACGATATACATACTTATATAGAAAAATACATACTTAAATACATAGAGAACATCCAAGACCCAAGAACAAAATCCGTGCTAAATGCACAAATAATGCCCTGGTCGGGATTCGAACCCGGGGCCTCTAGCTCCAGAGGCAGTGTCACTACCAACTAGGCTAAACAGGTCGTCAAACGACGTTTAAACAACATGTGTATTATAAAATAAACTAAATTAAAACCTTACATATCTAAATACAAATACAAATATCTTTATCTAAAAACCTAAGTCTAAAATTGGCCCATTAAAGCAAGGTTTTTTTAAATAGTTAATTTCAGTTAACATGTAAAGGTGCCAACGTGGCCTATCTGCAGAAAAAATCATCATCATCATCCTAGCGTTATCCCAGTACAGTTCCATCCTGAAAGATGCCTGGGGTCCGCTACCTAATCTCGATAATTGGCGTAGGCACTAGTTTTTACGGAAGCGACTGCCGTCTGACCTTGCAACCCAAGGAAGAGACTAGACCTTATTGGGACTTGTCAAGTGAGTGGGCAACATGACTGTTAGAAGTTCTCAAGCCACCCGAATACTTCGAACTTGGCTTAACGACTGCTATCGTATAGATAGCAGCCGGGATCAACGGCTTAAAGTGAACGCTCTATTTAAAGTTGTGTCGTCGTACCAAAGATTTTTTTAATACGGACAACATCTTTATTTCATTTAAATCTAGACTAATTCTAGACTTACGAATTCAGTTATTTGAAAACCGAGAAATTCTAAAATAAAAATAAAAAATTCTTAAGAAAAATTCTTCGGGCCCAATTCATTTTTTTTTGTGCCAGACCACGTAGCAGATGACTTCATCTATCCCCAATATACGTATGTCCATCCATCTGCCGAAAAGCCTGTTTATAAAATTTTGAATAACTAACTTTGAAATTCAATTTAAACAAGTGAGTTTGTCTAATTCTCAGTAAATTCGCTGACTAATACCACCTCACGATACATCACCTACGACTTCAAAACTCATATTTGCATTTTTAATGAATTCCAACTTTATTTCGAAGCGGTTTAGGTTGTGTTTGCATGCGCTGCATCCAGTATGACAAGAGCGAGCGTGTGAAACTGGCCCGAGGAAATGTTATATGCGCATTGGACATGTTAGCTCGCAAATTGCTCATTTCATGTTGACCCTGACAACGTGCTATGTCAAACGATCAGGTTGTCGCAAATTCTACTTTAGTGTTTGGAAAATAGAGTTCATATTTGAAATGAGTAAGAAAATATGAGTGTTGAGCAATGTTTCAGCACGGCACGCGATAGGCTTTTGGGCGGACAGAATGTTTGCACGACACTTTTATCCTGGCACCTCACTGATTGGCGTTTGATTTAGTTTTTTTTTGGAAATGGAGTTAGATGGTGTTTTGTGGTTCCGTATAATGGAAACCGGTTAAGCTATGTCTATAGCACTACTGGCTGTTTACCCTATCAGTTATCAGGCGTATGATGGTTGCCATTTTATCACTTATCGTCGTGGATAAGACGCCCGTCACTCTTGCACTCGCATACTTGTCAGAACGTGACGAATGTCTTATCCACGACGATAAGTGATAAAATGGCAACCATCATAGTCCTGCTGGTTATCACAGTCGATTTCTTGTGTTGAGTTTATGATAATTTTTGAGAATGATTAAAGTTTACGAGTTTGTATGTTACGGGTAATCTCTGGAACTATTTATTCCATTTCTTTTGCTAACCAATATATATAATCGACCTTCGTGATAGACATATGTAGGACATGTAGGTGAGCTGAGCCACGTGGGCAGTGCAATAGACAAACAAATCAGGTCTCGGAACCGGTTAATCTCAAAATCCTGAAATAGCCAAATATTTTTAATTAGTTTATGCTCTTTATGTAGGACTCAATAATGTATTTCGGTTATTACTTCATATTGTTAGATTGCCTGATTAAACATGAAATAGTAGACGAGAGAACGATAAGAACTAAAAAAATACCGGTATTTTGGTATGGACAGAATACCGGTTTCCGAGCCCTGAAACAAATACCTTACGTCTGGGTCACTTCACACTCTCCATACCCGGCCTTCGACCCCACTACTGAACAAGTGCCTTACGTTTGGGCGGGCTGTGGTGAACGTAGACCCAGTCTTTACCGCGTCGCTCCAGCAGCCACTTCTTCACACTCTCCATAACCGGCCCTCGCGCAGTGTCTCTTCACCACTGAAACATCTGCATTGTTAACAGATTTAGAAAAACCGGCCACGTGCGAGTCGGACTCTCACACCGAGGGTACCGTCCAGTTAAAAAAAAGCAAATATGGTATTTTTTAGTAAAAAAAATAGTAAGTTAAAAATGCTTCGGAACAAAACGTGTGACAGACAGACACCCGAGTTATAGCAATAGGCCCCATGGTGGGATGCTGGGGTACTGAGTGAAAATTGCATGCTGGACCGCCCAAATCAATACCGTGCCGTGTTGGGGCCCCCCTGGGAAACCGACCTGGACTCGCCAATGATTGCTGATAAAGTTATATGGCCAATTTTGCTACCATTCAGTTATATGGCTGACCGTATCTATGTTCATAATATTTTGTGTGCACATAAACATAATTCATGGAATATTTTTTAGGATATCATTAGATTCATTAGCAGGATATTACTACTTTAAGATATTATTGTATTACTTAACATGAAACGCAATAAATGATTGAATTGAGTTGAACGGGAGGGATTACCTAAAATGACTAAAGGTCTTTATCAGGAAAAGTTCTACTAAGAATTTAGTTTCACATCCAGTCTCAATCATTTACTGGAAATCAAACTGAAATACATATTAATGCCAAGAATTCGTAGTAATTTATGTTGTGGGCAGTGGCATACATTTGGTGATGTTTGTGTCATCGATTGCCGGCCGGCGGGGAGGTCGATAATGCTCCGTATTAAATATTAATCGGTGTGTCGAGCTGTCTGACTGACACCATTCGTTGAAGTTGTTGACCTATTACCGAAATAACACTTCTGTTAGACGTTATACAGCGTGTATTTTTGATACAACCTCAAACTTTACAAGTTCTTAGTATATGCCCTAATGAATATATTTTTCTATAAATTATTAAAAATGTACGATTTTTTTTTTCATTGTAAAATAATTGAGCACGCAATGTTTCTCATTATTATTTATGCAATGAAAGCAATTTTTTTAAAATATTTTTCACTCAATTCTTATTGATCACATTGATGAAGTATTTTTCGGATCCCGGTAAGGGCATTTGTTTCTATGGTGAGCAGAAACATTTGTTCTGAGACTTGGATGTATTCTATGTATTTAAGTATGGATTCATATATATCTATTAAATATATCGTCGTCTATTACCCATAACACAAGCCTTATCGAGGTTACTATGGGACTAGTTTGATTTGTGTATTTTATTTTATTTAACAATAATAAGTAAAAAACAATACTAAACACGCTTCTTCCATGTGTCAAATAAGTGTACAAACGCAAAACATTGCTGCTCGAAACTAAAAAATAATTAACACTACATTAATATTTTGTTTTGATATCGGTTCATAGCACTAAAATCTACGACTGGTTACAGATTGTCGCTATATCAAGAATACACGCTGTATACACACATATGTAGGTAGTTAGTCGGTTTAAGAAATTTGAACTTAAAATCTTCGGATTAATGTTCAAATTTGCTTGTGAGATTATAAACTCATTATTAAAACGTTTATAGTCTGGCAATTTTTTTTGTGTAGCAATTAAAAAGTGGCAACACTGTAGTGTCATCCCTTTCAAATCAATCTAGGAAAAAAGGGACGACACTACAGTGGTGCCACTTTTTAATTTCTACTCTTTTTTGCCAGACTAAGATAAGTACTGTAACACTGACCTCTATGTAGAATCTTCTTAATATTCAACTCGCACCAGATTCGTCATTAGTCCATTTTATCGTTTTATTCCGTTTTATAAATAATATAACCATTGGTATCCGGTATACTTCATTTGTTATCTAAGCTTAAGTAAAAATTACTAAATTAATAACAAGTTCTGGGTTAATTATTTGCAATGTGATGTTATCTTATCTTTGATGAAAGTTATTGCTAATTATGCGTGGCAGTCAGCTTAACTTCTACGAATATGACATAATGCATTTACCAATATTTTTCATAAGATATAGTGAAATGACTACAGAATGCGATTTATTATACAGGGTGTGGCCTGTAATAGGAGCAAAAAATTAAACGGTACACTATTGAGCTCTCCAGCAATTATTTCCAAATGATTTTAATTGAAAAAAAAAAGTTTTTTTTTGGATTTTTTTTTCGCAAATGTAGCTTCCCACCACATCAGCCCTAGGACGTCCACTGCTGGACATAGGCCTCCCCCAATTTCATGGGGGGTAAATGCCATAATCGCCACGCTTGGCATGCGGGTTGGCGATCGCAGTATCTCCACCGCACTCACTAAATGTAGCTTATCTGTACTTTTTTACTCTACTGGAGTGATATTAATAACAATTTATTCAAAAAAGACTAAAAATTTATAAAAAAAAAAATAAAAAATGCCAGAAATATTCTTTCAAACCAAAAATGCGACAACGATTATGAGTCACAATTTGAAGCAACCTCAAAATCAGCATTGACTGCCGCGCTATAATCTCTGGGTGCCAAGATCCATTACTTGGAGGTCGTAACTTTAGATCAAAATTTCTCCCAATTGAAAAAAGATAAAAAAAATGTGGACACAAGAGGTTACTACAGATGCTCTAAGGAAGCGTCCTTTAAATTTATTGCTCCTATTACAGGCCACACCCTGTATTATGGTTGCGTTTTTCACACTTTCTGTCAAATACATAGATGTTTAGTGTTAGAAAGAGAGAAATTTATCATGCGACAAATGTGAGCAACATGAATGTATAAAACTGAAACAAAAAGGCGGAGGGCTATTTTAGGACGATACGTCAAAATTGTAAACTAATCTTAGAATAAGGTCTATTCTTAGCCCAAATTGATATTTAACACAACACTCACGTATTCTTCAAGAGGTCTACGGTAACATACTGAATAAGGTATGTGAGGAGTTGCACATAATAGATGGCTGGCACCATTATAGCTGGTGCGGTGTGCGGGCCGGCGGCGCACCTTCACGGTTCACACGAGACGCCGTCTGGCGACAATGGGTACACCAGGCGAAACAGCGCGAACACTTTACTTAGCCAAAGCGTTAGCATTTGAAATTATACTTACGTACTTACCTACTACGCTAGCTCAGCGACACAAAGGTCCCAAACTGCATCCTCCCGACAGTAAGATCCACCACACTGAGCTCCGTCCTGGGCAGGCCAATCAGACTACAGTATGGAGTTCTTCAAGAAAGGAGTGTATACATTTAAAGGGTCGGCAACGAGCATGTGACATCCCTGAAATTGCAGGCATGTACATACCCGTACACGGTGACCGCTTACCATCAGGCGGGCCGTAAGCTTGTTTGCCCCCGACGTGGTATAAAAAAATCCGAGTCGGCTGGCAGCGGTCTTCTTGGACTTCATCTGTCCAGCGATACCTTGGTCAGCCGATCGGGTGTCGAGGATTTGGACACCCGAGGTATGCTCTTTTAGCGGCACGATTCTCACCCATCCTCTCAAGAGCCAGCACAGACGGACAGATT
Source organism: Notocelia uddmanniana (assembly GCA_905163555.1). Taxonomy (NCBI): domain Eukaryota; kingdom Metazoa; phylum Arthropoda; class Insecta; order Lepidoptera; family Tortricidae; genus Notocelia; species Notocelia uddmanniana. The sequence continues at coordinate 28,590,622 of LR991062.1, read as the reverse complement.
TGCTTTCTCCGAGGAATATATTCGTTGCTACGTGTGGGATCCACGATAGCTTAGTTGGTTAGAGCAGTGACCGGAATATTTATATTCCCACACAATACGGAAATCATTTTCCAAATTTTCACCTTAATTAAACAGCTTGTGCTAGTATAGTGGCCGTCGAATGTATTTATAGTCTTCAGAATGAGCTCTACAGTATCTGAACATACACTACCTATAGAGCCTAGTCTAGACAGTAAAGCCGTGTTCAGATATTTATGAGCTAAACTCATTATTTCGCCTATGATGCCAATCTTCACTTATAACCATCTACAATCCAACACGACCTCAAATAAGCGGCAGTAGAGGCGTAAGAAAGGGATGTCTGCATTACGCCCTTGGGCAATTACAGGTTATTGTGGCTCAATATGTTCGCTTACCACTTGGACCCAGGTATGTCCTAAAACTACGACCAAGACCACCGGGGGATGCGCAGCAGCATCCCTGGAGTGCGGTGGAGATACTGCGATCGCCAACCCGCATGCCAAGCGTGGCGATTATGGCATATACCCCCCGTTAATATGGGGGAGGCCTATGTTCAGCAGTGGACGTTCTTTGGCTGATATGGTGGTGGTGGGATGTTTGCTTACCATGCCACCGTTTACGAGCAAGTGTGATGAAAATTAACTTATTACCAACACTCTCTTCTCTGCAAAGCCAGTCAAGCTCTCTCTAGCTACCGGCGTAACTTTCTTGCATGACTGTACCTGACTCGGCGATAATATAAATAAAAAGAAAATCATCGCAACAAAAGGCTTGTCGACAGAATAATTAATGACTGCTGAATATTTCTAATTTGGCTAAATGCTCTAAAGCCGCGCTTCGTGTACTGAATCAAAATTAGCTCTAACCAAACGCAGGTACAGTCAGCAGAAGTAGCTACGCGGGCCTACTGCTCAAAATGAGCTACACACAGACTCTGATGTCAAGAGATTATTCTTTTTTAAACTCAAAATTATTTATTTGCAAATATAGGTATATAGTGGTGGCCTTTTTTATTAATAGATTCGCTATAATTTACCGATAGGCGTGCCGTAATATTTATTCTTAAGCACATATTTCAAACTACTGCTTTTTACAGTAATTTATTACATACTCAAATAATAAAGCATACTTCATATTATTAATAAATAACACAAAATCACAATCTCAAATATACATAGTAACCAATAAATCCGCGATGTCGGGCTAGAAACTAACCTAGTAAATATTCAGGGAAAGTATACTCGTAGTAGCACTTATCAATTAATAATAACATTAGGGCTCACTTAAATTCAACTATGTTTTTATTTTTATTGAGCCAGGTAGTTTATTATATTATATATTTTGCATGCCAAACAAATCACACTTTTTAGGGTTCCGTAGTCAACTAGGAACCCTTATAGTTTCGCCATGTCTGTCCGTCCGTCTGTCCGTCCGTCCGCGGATAATCTCAGTGACCGTTAGCACTAGAAAGCTGAAATTTGGTACTAATATGTATATCAATTACGCCGACAAAGTGGTAAAATAAAAAGTGGAAAAAAATATTTTATTAGGGTACCACCCCTATACGTAAAGTGGGGTTTTTTTTTTTCATTTTAACCCTAACGTGTGATATATTGTTAGATAGGTATTTAAAAATAAATAGGGGTTTACTAAAATCATTTTTTGATAATGTTAATATTTTCGGAAATAATCGCTCCAGAAGTAAAAAAAAATGTGTCCCCCCCCCCTCTAACTTTTGAACCATAAGTTTTAAAAATATGAAAAAAATCTCAAAAATAGAACTTTATAAAAACTTTGTAGGAAAATTATTTTGAACTTGATAGGTTGAATAGTTTTTGAAAAAATTACAAAAATAATTTCTGAACTAAGTTTGTAATTTAACCGTATAATCCAAACTCTTTCTTTAGTTATCACCGTCCTCTGTGGGCCCGTTTTTAGGGTTTTGTGTTTCTGTACTTAATATGTCAACTTAATGTGACGGACGGAAAACTACGGAACCCTACACTGAGCGTGGCCCGACACGCTCTTGGCCGGTTTTAGCTTTAATGCGGTGTTAGCTATTTCTGTGTGAAAGTTTAATTCATTTTGCAGACTTTTACTACGAGACTTTGTTATTTTTTTAAATAGAGTGGGGTTCGTTTGGACGTAAACAGCGCTTTTCGTATTAAGTAAAGAGTGATGGTACAGTGAGTACTTTCAAAGATTTAAAATATGGGGCTGGGCTATCTGTTGGCTTAAGGCCACAAATTGCTCTTATACACAATTTTTGGGCTTGGAATACTAATTATCTATAAGGTGAATTGCCCCAAAATATAATTCCGTAGCGCAAGGTTGACACTACGTATCCATGATAAGCTGCCATACTTGTGTCCCTATTTACTTGCTTCGCAAGTTTGTAAAGTGCACAGGAGAAGTGTGTTAAGCTTTCGAAATATTTCTGCCGTGTGCGATACTGTAGATAACTGTTAACGTGTTATACTGCTCAGCTACTTCAGCTGCCGACTGCGAGCTGCGTCGAATTCACAAGGGGTGCGACACCTATCTGCCCTGTCGCTGTAACAGCATGTTGAAACTGTCATACTAAATTTCCAACGGGTGAGAGCGAAAAAGTACCAAGTGTCCAGCTATTTATGAGTCCAAAATATCTAATAACTAACTTTGACAGTGGCGCCAAATGGGAAGCACAAAAACCGTAGCTCTGATTATGCTTTTGCCAAAATACAAATTATCGTGAATACTCAACGGTAATAATTAATAATAATAACACTTTAATCGAGCACGGCACCGCAGCTTTTTACTGGGATACTAAGGAGTGTTTTACCAAAGCGCAAGTCTTATGGCACTAGCGAACCACCCCTTTGTCGTTCCTCGGCAGTCCACCTTGCTTCCCCGTGTGGATACGTCTATAGATAAACAGCCGCATAGGTACAGTCAAGGGAACCAACATGCAGACATTTTATCACACAGTTTCAATGAAATAAGGTCTACTAATGTATACATATCTATGCCCTCCACTCTTTCGCAACTGAAACGCTGCAAAAAGTCGCTGCGTGTCACCCTGTCACCGCTCTAAATCTAAACGGCTTTGGTTGGTGTTAACAATTTATTGCAGGATATTCATTACACATATACAGTATTTATAGCAACAAAACCAGTTCTTACGTTTAGTTGAATTTGGACCTATTTGTTCTTCCCACGATCCATCGATGTTTTGGAGTCAGACTTGGGAAAATTGCGATGAGAGTGGGAGTCTGTTCGCTTGTCCCTGGTCGCGTTGGTTTGTTCTGAAAAAGTAAATGCTATAATGTATACACGGTAGGACTACCATACGCCATTACGGTACGTTCGAGCGCAGTGCGAAAGGGGTGTGTTTTAATTAAATTACTGTTCCACCTAGTGCCAGTTTCGCTGGCGCTGTTACCCTTTCCACACCGCATAGCTACCGCCGGCACTGAATCGTTTCAACAGTATGTACATATTGTACATAGTAATGTATGTTTACTCACCACTACTTAGTTGATTCAAAATACGATGATACAATTCGTTGAACTTCTTTTGACGTTTGACGTTAGAAGGTGTGCGAACTACCAACGTAGGCAGTAAAATAAAATGCTCCAGATTAAGCTCTTCTTTCTGATGGTTTTTTCTGCGGGAAGGATCTTTCTTGACAACTAAGCGGGGTCTGCATCGTTGTTTTTCTGAGGAAGCAGTGCTGCTGCTTGAGAGCCTTGCTCTGGCGTCGTCACGGGTGGTTTTATATGATCTTTTAGAGGGGCCCGCGGCGTGGTAGCAGCAGGTGGGCTCGCGGCGAGAGGAAGCGCGCGGCGCAACATAGCTGGGCCCCGGCGTGCACTCCTCATGCCCCGCTCGCCGTCTCTGTGCCTGCTCAGATGACATCAACCGGTCGTCACTCCTGTGACATCGATGACCATACTCGGGCCACCTTTGGCTGCGCATGATCACACCAGAGGCGTTTTGGCCGGCGACCGCGTCGTTTTCATCTCTCGGGTGTTTGTGCTTGTGACTGGCCACGATGATGTCGCCAGTTTTGCCAACCCGCCCCGGAATAGTTTCCTGGCGGTTATTCAGTTTGACTATCCGGTAATGGCGTCGTCGTCTACGTTCGACGTGCGCCACGCGTTCCCTAAGGAGGTTGTCTATGAGACGTTGCAGCTCGCACCTCGTGTTGCCCCGTTCCTGCTGTGCGTGGCGGCGGCTCAGCCGCGCGGTCGGCCAGTGCGTGCGGCACACGTCTTCCCAAATAATGTCACTGAGCACGGCTTCTCGCGACGGAGTCAGTTTTATACCATCGTTGCGCGGAGCAAACTCCCCCTGCGCCAAGTAGTGCACGGTGTCCATTAATCTGTAATCTCTCACTGGGTTGAGCTTGTGACGTATCTTTGTCATCCTCTCGGCAGCCTGTTGCGGCAGGTCCTCTCGCTTGGTCGTCGCGGAGGCGCACTGCCGCCGTCCCCGCGCCGTGAGGCCATCGTACGCTGTGAAGTCCCGTCCATATTGTTCCGAATTATGCTCTTTTTCTATAGTAGTACCTTTATTGGTCGACAGTGTTTGCTGAGCGTATCGTTGGAACGCTGATGTCTCCGGGACATGGCTGTACTCTATATAACTACACCCCGGCCGCGACTTAGAGCTGTGTCTCATCATGTCCCTGGATTCATCATCTGATGAGGACAGAGAATGATCATTATCACCGAGAACCATTTCTTGTCTTCTTACTAAATCTTTCAAAATCTCTAACTTTCTATTCAAGTCATTTATTGAGTCGGATAGGTTTTCATTGTTAATGTAAGTTGCATATACAAGTTTACCAATGTTTTCAGCGAGTTTTGGTGACTTATTCAGGTTTCGGGCGGGTTCGTCATGGTTTATTGGACGTACACGGCGGAGCGCAGACGCGTAACATGTTTCTGTTGGTCTTTGTTTCGTCTTATGACTATCGGGTTCCCGGAGCGGGCTCTCTACCTGCGGTTGGTAATGGAGCACGTGATGCGATGTCTCGTCAGGTCTTTCTTTGCGTTCTGCCCGTGTTTTGTATGTGTTGCGAGTTATGGGGTCGACAGAACTTGAGCGTGCTTCACTAAAATCTGTAGAAAAGAGCAACTACTTCAAGCCGTGACGTGAAACAGTACTAAATTTAACAACAAACTGAAGACAATTCAATATGCTACGACTATTTTAATAACACACCTAACTACAAATAAAAGAAGCATGATCTTACAAGTACTGATAGACGGGTGATCTCCAATAGCAAGTAACGATTTAGATTTTTCTGATCCCTGAAAAGACATAAAATATCCATACATTTAGTCAAATCATACAGTTAGTAGCACAACTGAACCAATGTCCACTACTTTGATAAGTATCGTCAATTTAAACAAAAAGGGTTAAGAATAATGTTTCCATTGAAACATTATTCGTTAGCATACATTGTAGGGATAATCTGCCGTTATGTAATTTTAGATCAAGATATTGCATTTTGTCTCAAGGGTGACATTAGCATTAAATCAAATTTGCACCGACCATTTTCTATGGAAGTTTGTCTGATCTATCGGCTGTATCTTAGGAAATTGCCAATAAATTAACATTAATTCAGTCAGCTGTGTTCAGCAAGAATCAATAACAAAACTGTAACACCTTTGAGCAACGACATAAGAGGAGAAAAAAAAGTTTAGTCGTCAAGAAACGTGTCAATTATATGTTTTTGTTTTTGTATGACGACCCCAAATTATTTAATTGTCTATAAAAGTTAATTCTAGCTTCCTTAAAATGAGCACGCAACCGCCTGAATCAGACACGTACTTTTGTAGTTATTGTAGGGTTAGACTCAGTTGAATAAGGTGTCCACCATTCAGTTTCCATACTTATTTACATTGACTCACTTTCGCACCGAACTCTTTGTAGCCAATAATTACCACCTAAAATATATCTCATCAACATACTTTCCGAATCACTCTTAAGAGACTGAAATTGCCTATTTTAGGTGGTTTCAGTTTTTTGGGTTGACTTGAAAAAAAAAACAAATTATTAGGAAAATAAATTAGGGTCAAAAATTCCAGTTTTTAGGTTTCAGTAGGTAAAAAACTATAAATCGTAAGTAATACATTTGTACAGCAGTTTTGTTGCTCATTTCTAGGAGTAATATTGCATATAAAACATTTATATTTTTATATAGTTTGACATCTATTAAATCGAACCCTACTAACATTTGAATATTGACTCACTTATGCTACTAACTGTATATCTCCATTTCAATCCTAATGAAATAAGTTAATAACGAATTCTAATCTACTAACCCTACTGAACCGGCTCTTTTCAGCGACGAAGATAGTCTTGACTGCAGGACTTCGTGGATTAATAGTTACAAGGATCCGTTGCGATGGCTCCTGGTAACTGGATTTTTTTTGGAGGCTTTGGACTAAAAACGAAATTAAGAATATGCATAACATGCGAAAGCAAAGCATCCAACCTCATAATAGATGATAGCAATTTATTTATTTCAATAGATCGGTTCAAGTAAAGATTCATTTCATCATCAAGGTCATCAAGGGCGGGCCGCACCAGCTTACGATCACAGACCTATCAGCGTTAAATATGGCACCGGCAGCTGTCATCCCATACAAGATTGTAACGAACACCGCTTACAATTACAGACGATTTGGTGCAACCTAACACCTCGTATGTCAAGTGACGTACATTGGCTAAATTTACCTGGAAAAAGTCGTTTTTTAAACGGGCGAGCGGCCTCCGAATGGAATTCGCATTTCACTTGACGAATTGATTTATCTACCTGTTTGGATAGTGACTTCTTTTTTGATGGAGAATTTTTATCTTCCATCACATTTTACTTTTCGCTTCCCCGGCATAGCTTTAAATTATTTACCGAAATAATAAGAAATAATAAATTTAGCACAAAAATTTAGTGTATGTATTCAAGTGACAAAAAGTAGATTATGACAGCTAAAGGAAAAAAAAGTCTTCAAGAAGATTTTACAATTTTTACACGGACAAAATATTCTTTTTAAACCAACCTTAAACTGTCCAGTTTTTCAAGCAAACCTCTTTTAATGACTAATTTATTTACTCACAAGCGTAGTCATATAAAATATATTTATACGGACATAAATTTGTAGTTATCATTAATTGCATTCCCAATATAATTATAATATAGCGTGTTATATTCTACCGACTATGGTACTGGTTTGTTAGAAAATAGAAGAGGCAGGAAAACAAATAGACTGTCAAAATCAACATAGTGACGTTTCACCAATTTATGATTCTTTATTAAAAAATATTAGGCAATTTTCTGATGAATAATTAGTTAAGTGTGTAAAGTTAAGTTTCCGAGAAATGTCGGAAAATGAGGAGAAAGATAGACACAAGGCTAAGGAGTCCACCGTGATCGTGGTGAACCAGCAGGCTTCGGCCGACAACAGGATGCCGTACCCCGCGGACCTGCAGGAAGAGTCCAACAAACGGTCCAAAATACCTAGTATCCCCTGTACGATCTTCGGAAGATGGAATATTGTATTTGAGTCAGCTGTTCGCTTACTCCTATACAGTTTACCATCCTAGTGTATCTAACATTAGTAGTGATGGCCCACAATATAGTGTTTTGCGTATCCGTAAATGTATTGTAGTCTAATGGATACTTACTAGAGATGTACGAAGCTGTTTGTAGATTTGACAATTGACACCCCGCATGCAGGCAGATGTCAAATGTATGGACAGAGATCTTCGTGCAAACTTGGTGGATGCTCATCCTAAAACGAAATGACTTATTTAGCGCGACTGTATAACACAACATTCTGCAAATTCTTCGTCTTGTTTGATTGCAACCAATGAAGACAGTTTTAGGCTCAACTTTAGAATATGCAACACCGAGTTTAGCGTTCATATTTTTTTATAAACAGTACTCATGATTAGAAAGCTTTCCACAAAATTTCAAGTTGCGGAAACGTAAAAAAAAAATTGGGCAGTTTCTATACAAAAATCGGTAAATAATACCACGCCATGACAATCAGTTGAGTTGCGTCACTCACGTCACTGGGGCGTAGGTATATCAAAAACCGAATCAGAGCACCCCACTATCCACGTGGTCTTGTCTGCACTACCCCTAGAGTGTATATCAAAATTCGGAGGCGCGAAGGGAGAGCAGCCCTCGCCCGCCGTGACAAAGCGCGGGAACCAAGCGAGGTGGAGCGGCTGAGCCTGGTCGCCGGAGGCGACCAGCAAGGCGAAGCTGCGGAGCCGAGCATGGATGACCGTGCTTTGTTACGCGAGGGCGGAAGGGGTGCTCGTCCCGCAGCGCCGGAGCTAAGGCGGAGTGAGACTGTCATGGCGTCGTATTAATTACCGATTTTTGTATAGAAACTTTCAACTTTCCAATTTTTTTTTCTCTTAAACCGTACGTCGCCTCAACTTGCAATTTTGTGGAAAGCTTTATAATAGTGAGTACTATTTATAAAAAAAAATATGAACGCTAAACTCGGTGTTGCATATTCTGAAGTCCTTTTCCCAGTTTGACGATAATTCTTATCTCAATTTAGAAAAAACCTAAACTTGGATTAATTTTTCTTCCTGTTTAGATGTTATGTTTTGTTTCCATAAGTTTGTTTTTCTATAGGAGGGTTTCATAATATTTATTAACTAATAATAGTTATTAATTGTCAGCCATAGTAGCGGATTTAAAAGAGGCCAGTACTGCGCAGCACACTGAAGTCAACAAACAAGAGAGCTCAGAACGAAATACCCCAGCTCCAGGTGAGGATCCATGGAAAGAAATTTTACTTAGTCATGACGTAATAGAAAACGTGTAACGTGTCTGTTACGTGGAGCCGGGAATGTCCTAAAACTGCGACCTAGACCACCGTAGTGGGATGGGCAGTAGCATCCCTGGAGTGCGGTGGAGATTTGTGATCGTCAACCCGCATGCCAAGCGTGGCGATTATGGCATTTACCCCCCATGAACTTGGGGGAGGCCTATGTCCAGCTGGGGACGTCCTTGGGCTGATATGCTGGTGGTGGTCTGTTACATAGAGAACGTGTTCAGTTGATATCACTGGCTCATCATCTATTCTAATATTATAAAGCTAAAGAGTTTGTTTGTTTGAACGCGCTAATCTCAGGAACTACTGGTTCGTATTGGAAAATCGATCGAGATCGAGATCGATATCGAGGAAGGCTTGAGGCTATATAACATCACCCTCCGACCAATAGGAGCGAAAACGCGGACGAAGTCGCGGGCAACAGCTAGTTACAAATATATATAATTGCTAAATCTCCTTGTCTCAGCCTCACGGTCACGGCTCATTACAAACAAGGTGCACCGAGGGTATACCTTGCACTCTCGGTGCACCGTGAGGGACGCTTAATTTTAGACATAAACGCAATAGCACTAGCGAGACTAAATTTAATTGGCTCCTCTATAGGTCGCATTTCTCAACCGATGTTGTGAAATTTTGCGAGAAGGTTTAGGTTTAGGTTTAGAGATGCTTTATTACTCAAAAGAACAATACAGTTCACTTAAATGAGCTAACATAATAAAATAAATTCAAGTAAAATAGATTGAGCATGATTGTTACAGATTCACCGTGTTATAAATGTGTTTTTTTAGTTTAGTTTTAAATATACTGAAAGTTTCGCAATCTTTAACATGATTTGGTAGTTCATTGAACATCCGTGCTCCCTCATACATTATGCTACTTTTACCATAGCCAGTTCTATTTTGATATAATTATATTGATTTTTAGTATAGTCAGAATTGGAAATTTAAAAAAAAATCGCGAAGTCTACAACTCACAGAGGCACACTTGCTTACTGTTTTCAAAAACATATACCTCGCCGAGTTATTTCTCCGTATCAACTCGCGACAGAGGTTTATTTTCCGAATGGTTGTTAGTCTATTGATTATCATAGGTGCATGTGATACTTAAATAATAAGTGTATACTTAAATTAAAGAATGAAGAGTGAATTTCAATTTGAGTTACTCTGATATGATATAAATAGTAGGGGACCCGGGTATGTCCTTAAACTACGACCAAGACCACCGGGGAATGGGCAGCAGCATTCCTAGAGTGCGGTGGAGATACTGCGATCGCCAACCCGCATGCCAAGCGTGGCGATTATGGCATTTACCCCCCATGAAATTGGGGGAGGCCTATGTCCAGCAGTGGGGGTCCTAGGGCTGATGTGGTGGATATAAATAGTGTTGTTTTTTTTCCAGTGGCTACTATCCCCAAGCACCAGGCCTCCGCGATGCTGGCCTCGAACGCGCACATGCCAGAAATCGCCAAACCCTTCGACACCATCGACCTAGAAACGATGGAATCAGAACCTGTATTAGTAAGTTGGCTATATATTGATTTTGGTTTATTTTAGATTTTTAGTAAAACTATTTGGCATTCAGTGCAGAGCAATCACAAACGGATTTTTTTATTAGCATGCCAAACCATTTTCCTAGCTTTTATTTTACATTGCTTTTATTGCATGTGTCTGTAGGTACGATTATATGCGTAGTTCAAACATCGAAAGCGAATTTCGAATAGCTTCCTGGTAGTCTGATTGCTCAGAATTTTTGTACAAATTTTTGCGACTGTAATGATTTTTCAATAAAGGTTCAGCTTGGAAGAATCTTTATCTTCCAAGCTGAACCGATGATGGAAATAGAACTGTTTGTTAGAATTATAGCTAACAGCTGAGCTAAAAATTACAGTTGTCAAGTAAAGCTTGTGTTAAATCGCTTTTAACAGAACTTCAGGATCCCCCGCACGCTGGGCTGAACTCGATTCTCCATAAAAACATAGTTTTGTTCTCATTTTAAAACGCCGTGCTGAAATAAACCGAACCGAATCGGTTTTTACTAGGTAAGCGCGCTCCATCCTAGACCACAATATCGCTTACCATCAGGTGATCTGTGGTCAAGCGCAATCCTCTCCGGAGTAAAAAAAAAAACATGAAACTTTGTACACACAATGGGAGCCGCTTTATCTAGGTCGAAAATTAGTTTCTTTTGCTAGAAATTCGTTATAGAAAAAATACAGCGAGTTTTGAGTTTTATTTTACATCTGGTATGAAAAGCTTAATAATCGCTGTATTTTTTCTCCATTATAATTTCAAGCTACAAAAATTAATTTCCGACCTATAGATATGCCGGATCCCACTGTGTATACAACGTTTCATGTTACCCCAGCATGGCGTTTTAAAATGAGAGCGAAACTACGTTTGTATGGAGAACTGAGCGTACTGCGGACTCTTAATAAAGGCTTTATTTAACCACAATTATACAATTCCAGAAGGTGATACCATCGGAGCCGATTCCCCTCGACATAAAGCCGACCAAGTCCCGGGGCTCGCTGCGCTCGGGGCAGGCGGCAGGCGAGGAGATGTCTGATGAAGAGGATATCACCGTGCTGCCGACCCGCGAAGCCACCAGGCTCTCCGACTGGGTGCGTATTCATTGATTCTATAAAACTAAATTTAGACCGGATTTATAGTCCTCTGACGTGATCCTCTTTGATGCGATCTAACGCCTGACACAGTATAGGCAGTCAGCATTTAACCCAGGAGACGCCATTTATATACTTACCCCACTGCCAAAGGTATACAAATCTGCCACGTTATTAAAAACTAACTTCATTATTCGATTATACGTCAGTCTCGAAATTGTTCTCGGCGTGTGAAGAGCTCCCTCAAAACGCCTGTATGTGCTGTTTTTGGGTCAAACAACGTTTTACTTTATCAAATTTACAAGAAGATGAATAATATGAATTTTTATAATTTTATGCACACAAGTTTTAATTCAAATCGTAAATCGAACATCGATTACAAAGTCGATTTAAAAACATTCGTGATTGACCATCACGGCTGGCCGCCATATTGACGTCAAACGTCAGCCGAATTTCAGGAAATAAGGACTGCAGTCAACGCAAATTTCTATGAAATATGCTCCTCGGCGATTTCGGTTAATTTGACCATCCGATAATAAAATTAAAAAAATAAAATTTAAAATTAAAATGCCGGATACTTAATAATAATAATAATAGAGCTCGATATCGATTCGATAATAGCTACACCCGCGCTCGTCTGTTATGAGACTGTACATCCCGCGGAAGTTTGGAGGTCACGGCTTCTTATTATTTTTATTTCGTAAACAGCGAGTGTGCGATGCCTCGTGATGTAGTGGCAGTAGACACACTCTTCACCCCGCTCTCCATGGCAAACGAGAACTGGCGCAGACTTAAAGTACTGAGCGCCGAGGACCGCAGGGCGGTATGAAAGAGTAAGGAGCTACATGGGCGGTTCTATAAAGCCCTTATGGGGCCCGACGTAGATGTGCTCGCATCGGTGAACTGGCTACGTTTTGGGGATCTTTTTGGGGAAACTGAAGGTTTTGTCTGTGCAATTGCAGACGAGGTTATCATGACGAACAACTACCGGAGATATATCCTGAAGGACGGTACGGTCGACATTTGTCGGGCATGCCGCCGTCCCGGAGAGTCACTCAGGTATATTATCTCCGGTTGTGGTCATCTTGCTAACGGCGAGTACTTGCACAGACATAACTTGATAGCCAGGATTATTCACCAGCAGCTTGCTCTTCTGTACGGTCTTGTGGAAGTACACACCTGCGCCAGTTCTCGAGAATGGTCGTGCAACGCTCTATTGGGATTGATCTGTCATCACCGACAGGACTATTGTAGCCAACAAACCTGATATCGTGCTGACAGATCGTTTGAAGCGCCAGGCAATACTCGTTGACATCACCATCCCCCATGACGAGAACCACGTGAAAGCGGAGAAGGACAAAGCCAGCAAGTACCTGGCACACGAGGTGACTACCATGTGGGATGTTGATTCAACGATCATTGTCCCGATAGTCGTCTCTGCGAACGGTCTAATAGCGAAGAGTCTCGAACAACATCTCAAAAGACTCGTTAGATGGCTGGGTCAAGGGTCAGATACAGAAGGCGGTACTCCTGGACACGGCGCGGATAGTCCGGAGGTTCCTTGCTCTGTCGCCCTAATTAGCTTAGGCCTTGCCTCGCTGCCGGCGGCACCGTAGGTTAGGTTTTCATAATACTTTTATGTTTTGTAAATATTGTTTTATATTTTACTTAAGAGTATAATAGAAATATTGTAAAAACCTAAACTAAGAAATAAAATGAATAAAGAGATAATAATAAGTTCTTTATTTCAGACGTTTACATCCATAGTTTGTTAATAAGGGCTTATATATCTATGTTAGTAAAATTCAAATTGGGCCACACTTTTTATTTGCCCTACCTAAAACTTTTTTATTGGGTAATCACAGCTATCTGCTAACGCATTAATGAACCTAGTACTCCTAGTAGGTATGAACGCGAGAAAAATCGACTGTTATTACTCATATTTAGTGTTTTTAATGTGCGTGCGTTATTTTTTTAGTGTGGGTGCGTGTTACCTCGCCCCCCTCAAAAAATGGCGAAATATTTTGCTTGTAAAGATGTGATGATGGCGTGTCCTGTCTAAATGGTCTAAGAGCCAGAGCGCCACAGATGCACATGAATCTAACTGTACGAAAAGTATGAAAAAACACAACACGTCAGAATAGTATGAATCCGGTTATAGTTTTGTTTAAATTAGTTTAATTAAATAGTATGGTCTATTCTCCGTTGGCGCGGTAGCCCGCATGCTAGTTCTCAGCATTATATGCCGTGTTCTGGAAACGTTACGTGAAATTAAAGTCATACACAGGTTGGGTACTAATCTGTTGCAATGGTCCCCGATGTTTCATAAAAAGAAACACGAAGAGCTATAACAAATCTACTTTTACAAGCTGAAAAAGCATAATTATCATAAGGATGGGATCCAGTGACATTATTATTGTAGTCGCGCTCTTTAATCTGTGACCCACGACGCAATGTTTTTCTTTAAATTTCTTTAAGTACAGTTTAACAGGACTGCACACCTCATGGGAGCCCCAAATGAATTTCCTGACTGTACTCTGTGTAAAGTCAAAGAAATGAATCTTACTTGGAGAGTTGTTGCCTAACTTTTCAATCGAGAATTAATAGTACATAGTAACTGTAATTTTTAACTTCGAAACTGGAAGTTTATATATCGTAGCGGCGTTCGTTCACGCAACACGCTCTCTGCTGGTAATCACTGCTTTTACCCTAATGAAGTTATACTTCTTAAGCTTTAAGTGTCTGGTCCTCAAAGCATTACTTATAATGCAGGGCCCGCAGTTTTATTCACCTTAATATCGGAATTATTGGGACGGAGTTTGTTTTGGTAACTATCGCAAGTAGATACACGTTCGCTTTCATGCACGTGTAATATAAGTATATGTGCATGCTAGCGAACGTGCCCGAACACAAAACTTTCAATGGGATCGTTCAGAAACAGTTGGGATAGGGACATAGTATCGCTTACGTTTGAATCTGTGTATGATGGATTCGTATTGTTATAGTCGGATGAGCAAGAAGCCGGCGGGCTGCCGCGCACCGGATCCCGCTCGTCGCGCGTCTCCCGCGCGGTGCGGCAACTGTTCTGTTGCGGTGTCGCCTACTCGCCCGCCTCCGAAGACGACATCTCCACCACCCGCGCGTTCTCCGCTATCTGAAATGTCGCTAGGCTCATGTTTATGGACGATGTGGCAACGCGCGGGTCATCGCCGTGCGGCAACTGTTCTGTTGCGGCGTGACCTTCTCGCCTCATTACGAAACGCACAGAGCGGGCACGGCGCGGTGCGGCGGTTTTGCATTTTTGATCTTTCCGAAACTATCGACTGTCATCACTGCTTCATATGACACACGCGCCGCCTCCGCTCTGCCGTGCTACAGAATACTGAGCGAATGTTTTGGTACTGTCCCCCGGGCCGCGTTCGCTTCACCATAAAACCGCCTCCGCCACGCACCGACGCTGCGCGGCGCTCTGTCGTTTCGAACTTACCACCCGCACCTTCTCCGCTATCTGAACCGCTAGGCTTGTTTATGGACAGCGACCTAACGTGTGTGTCCGCGCCGTGCGGCAACTGTTCTGTTGCGGCGTAGCCTTCTCCTCCGCCCCCGAAGACGACATCACCAGTATCACCACCCGTACCTTCACCGCTATCTGAGCCACTTGGTTTTTTATCCCCCATGTCCCCACCGTGCGGCACCGGTTCTGTTGTGACATGGCATACTCCTCCACCTCAATCACATCTCCAATACTGTCTGATCCCCAGTACATGTAACACAACTTGCGGCTAAGTCAAACCAGCGACTCCTGTCACACTCACACTAAGCTAATTCGAAAGAGGGTGATTTATTAATTTCACTTCGCAACCTGAATTGTGCCCCGCTGACGTTTATAGATACCGTGGAAAATGCTTTAATAGTAGTGCCATCGTGGTGGGGCGGTACTTGTCTGTAATTTCAAACTCCCACCACCACCACATCAGCCCAAGGACGTCCTCTACTGGACAGAGGCCTCCCCCAATTTAATGGGAGGTAAATGCCATAATCGCCACGTCGCAATCGCAGTATCTCCACCGCACTCCAGGGATGCTGCTGCCCATCCCACGGTGGTCTTGGTCGTAGTTATGTATGTTAGGTATTTCAAACTCCATACTAAACTATCAAAGATTTTGCCGTGACTGACTTATGGCTTTGTCAGTGCTGTTATTGGTTATTCAAATGACTTATTCCACTTACGTCAACTTCCACTTAGGTCAGATTATTTTTTTCTCATACATCAAAAATTATAAAATTCCATATAGGTCAGAAAATCAAAACGGCTGACGTAAGTGGAATGTTTTAATTCCAAATTTGTCAGGTCCAGTTAGGACAGAAGTTTTTATTCCAGTTAGGACAGTTTTTCTAAATACCGTCTAAATAATCATTATTGTCAAGAAATAAAAAGGTCATCAATTATAATTGACAAAGTATACAAATGGCGAGATGTAGAAAAAGACGAACTGACAGTAAAAATGTGCAGATTTGTTCCGTTCAGAAATAGGAGCCCCGCAGAGCGGGGCTCCGTCAATTTTGAGCCCGAGTGAAATTAGTCGTATCAATACTTTCAGTTTGCTGTTACTTTTGGTATCCAGCTGTCAGCGTACTGTCCATACAGGTGTCGAGGTAGGTAAGATATTTTCTGTTGACAACTTTCCAATTAGGTCAGATATGACCTAATTGGAATAAAAACAAAATTTGACCTAAGTGGAAGTTGACGTAAGTGGAATAAGTCATTCAAATATAGTGCAAAAGTACTGCTGGATCCCTGGAAGCTCCCTGGGTTAGGCGGTCTGTAACGCTGCCTAGGTACCCAGGTAACTACCGGGTTTCGGATGTTCAAGACCGCTATGAATATCAACGCAACATAAATTTTCTTCCTCAGTACAGCTGCTTAAAATTTATCGGCACGACATTGTTTATTTTACTCATAAAACACATTTTTCGTAAGACTTTTATCGCTAAGCGTAAATATACAAAGCCAAAAACACTGACTGCAATAACTGACGATTACCCAATGTGAGTTGAGACGTTGGTACCTTTAAGAAGCCCGAGTCTCGCTGTACGCCTTCCTAAGACGTTGTAAGAGGGAACTAGTGAAAGATTTCGTGCTTGAGCTTGATTGTTCCGGTAACTCACGTGGCTAGAGCGATTGCTGGCCGCGTATGCCAGAAGGCCTAATCCGAACTACGAAAATCGAACTTCGTATCGTGTCGTCCCTTTCCGTCATATAGTGTATAACACGAGAGTGAAAGGGACGGCACGACACGGAGTTCGATTTTCGAAGTTCGGAGTAGGCCCACAGAGGCCGCAGATCGGAATCCTGTTCGGAACTCAAATTTCCCTTTAATTTGAAATTTAGTACCTCCTACTGAAGACAGATACTGTTTTAAAGACAAGCCATTGGTAGATTGGTCTTAAAACTCCTGTGCTACGCATGTAATACTATTAAACTATTCTGTGGCTACGCCATATGTTTCTGTATACGCGTGTTGTGATTTGTTCGCCGCGCCGTCGACCACCCGCTCGTCCATATACGTGGCCTACCCGTAATTTCTCCTTGTAACAAGTTTAGATTATGTGAGTGTTTATTGTCGAGCTATTGATAAGGATATCGACATGTGTTAATAGTTTTAAAAATGTACATAATGTATGGAAATTAAAAATGGTTTTGGTTTTTTAACGAGTCGTTTTCGTTGTGTGAATAGGTTAAATATAAACCTTAGCACCAAAGTAGGACCATGATGGCGGCTGTCACGCAGACGTGTGCGCATGCCTCATCAAAGATTACACCTACCTACTACGTAACCTACTGTATAGGTTCTACATACCGGCATGTAAGCAGTGCAATTAAAAATTCACTATAGCGCGTAAATTTGCTATACATCTGCAGAATTCACACTATACATGCACAACGCGCCAACAACAGGCAAAATGCATTGTGTATATTATTTATTACTTGTATTGTATAGTGCTCATTTTGCTTTTGGCTCAGTGGCCTCTATAGGTCAATTTTCTTTTTTAACCGACTTCAAGATTTCAAAAGAGGAGGTTATCAATTCGGTTGTATGTTTTTTTTTTAAATGTTTGTTAGTCCATAACTCCGTCATTTCTTAACCGATTTGGAAAATTCTTTTTTTGATTGTAAGTATATATATCCAAGTTGGTCCCGTTTTTGTCAAAACGCAGTCTGATGATGGGATCCATGAGGAATTGAGGGAACTCCTCAAATCTTTAAGGCAAACATGTAGTGATTTTTGTGTTTTTATCAACAAGTCAAGCATTTTCATCCAAAAATGTGACATTGGATGAAGTGGAACTACTGATGATGATCAGAACAGAACTCTTCAACGACGAAAAGTTCACGTTTGGCGATTTGTCCTCCTAGCTGTGTTTGTTAAGCAATTTCTATTTTCAAGATTAATTTTTGTCATGCTTGATTTCTGATGATGGGATCCATGAGGAATTGAGGGAACTCCTCAAATCTTAAAGGCAAACATATAGTGATTTTTGTGTTTTTATCAACAAATCGAGCATTATCATACAAAAATGTGACATTTGATGAAGTGGAACTGCTGATGATGATCAGAACAGAACTCTTCAACGACCAAAAGTTCACATTTGGCGATTTGTCCTCCTAGCTGTGTTTGTTAAGCAAGTTCTATTATCACGATTAATTTTTATCATCCTCGATATTTGATAATGGGATCCATTAGGAATTGAGGGAACTCCTCAAACCTTAAAGGCAAACATATAGTATTATTGTGTTTTTATCAACAAATCGAGCATTATCATACTAAAATGTGACATTTGATGACGTGGAACTGCTGATGATGATCAGAACGGAACTCTTCAACGACGCGTAGTTCACGTTTGGCGATTGGTTCTCTTCGTTTTGTTTGTCAAGCAAACAAGGTTTTTCCATGATTCCATTAGGAATTGAGGGTACTTAGTCTTCTACCATTATAAACATACTTATAGCCATTTTTATTTTATTGTATGGAATCTAAGAGTGCACCATCTAAGTATAATAATCTTTCACCGGCCTCCCCCATTGAAGTCGGTTTTTTTTTCTTAAAAATTATTTTATACCACGTCGGTGGAAGACAAGCTGACAGCCCACCTGATGGTAAGTGGTCACCGTCGCCAATAGACGCTTGCAACACCAGAGGCGTTACTCGCGCGTTGCCGACCCGTAAGAAACCTTTTCACGCCTTTTCTGAATCCCATGCTGTAGCTCAATGGGAATACCTTCCTAATGATACACCACCACCACCGCCACCATATCAGCCCATAGACGTCCACTGCAGGACATAGGCCTCCCCCACTTTCATGGGGGGTAAATGCAATAATCGCCACGCTTGGCATGCGGGTTGGCGATCGCAGTATCTCCACCGCATTCCAGGAATGCTGCTGCCCAACCCCCGGTGGTCTTGGTCGTAGTTTTAGGACATACCCGGGTCCCTAATACAGCTTTTGGTCAACTGTGTCATAGGTACATTAATTTTCCTAATCGCGCAACCAGGTGTGCCATGGGGAATTAAGATTACCGATGGCTCAACCAGAAGAGCAGCGTCGTTGTGCCGTGGGTCACAAGGGCTCGGAGCTCTTTCCACAACCTATGTTTTCTCAGTATGCTGAAGTACCTATTTAAATGTCGTACTGTCCGAGATCGAAATGGCTTCAAGGTGTGAGGATGCGCTTGCTGGCGATGGCGAGAGGTGCGATGAGGAAAGGTAGCCGTTGCCATCATGCCAAACGGTTCCAAAGAGCACTTATCTAACGATAACACGGCACAGGCAGGTGTGCTCAGGAGCACCATGAGCTCATACCGCCTTCCCCCTTCTTCCATCGGACATCCAGACGTACGGCTGGCTACCATCCTTACCTGGTCGAAATTCCTCTAGTTCGAACCAAGCGCTTTGCTTCTTCTTTTATAATGCGCACTTCTAAGGTTTGGAATTCTCTGCCGGCGTCTGTATTTCCGAGTTCATATAACCTGGACCTTTTTAAGGCACGAGTGAATAGGCATCTTCTGGGTGAGCTCGCTTCATCGTCGGCCTCATCTTTGCCCCCTGGCTAGATGCTGGCCAAGAGCAATCCCATTTTTAATTAAAAAAAAAAAACAGGCGGTAGAACGCGCACAAGGAGGCAAAAGTCCCTCCTGAGACGCAGCGGTTCAAGGTCGTCTGTCACACTGGGATTGTCGATTAACAAGAACTTGCATGTAATTTTGATTACATTGCTGGGTTTGATTGTACTCGTCTTACCTCGGTTGCCATCAGCCCCGCAATGTGATGAAAATGTAAATCTCCCTTAAGATGGTCGCACACGTAACGGCTCAGAACCGGTTCGGCGCCGCCTTAAATCGAGCCATCCAGTATTCTTTGTAAAAAAATCCATAATGTAGCGCTCACATATCGGTATCGGAACAGCATCGCCTCGCCTCGGCACAAGATAGTAATCCGCAAGCGGCGCGCGGGCAAGTCGCAATCATCAAGCTTACGTCGGGCCGCTGCCGCGCTTGCGTCTCGCCACCGGAACGGGGACGGCGCGCAGACCACCATCGTTCCCCCCGCGGCCATCGACGATCATCGACCATCCGCAGCCACGCGGACACCTCGGAGGTGCTGAGCCGTTTCCGTTACGTGCTTGCTAGCGGCGAGCCGATGAGGTGAGGCGGCGCGGATCCGGTGCCGGCCGGTTACGTGTGCGACAACCTTTATGACCATATGTTTGTGCTTGTGCGACTTTTGACGGGGGCCCGTACTCAAGCCATAAAGGTGGTATCATTATACTTGTTATTTTTTTATACCAGGTTGGTGGCAAACAAGGGTCCGCCCCGCCTGATAGTAAGCGGCCACCGTAGCCTCTTAACTCTTGCAACTCGATGGGTGTCACATCATATGCTCAAAGCTCAATATGGCCACACAATTTATTTCTTACAAATGTTTACATGGCCTTACAGTTAACCCAATGCGCCATGAAACTTAAGCTTATAAAATATCTATTTAGGCGACGAAACGGCGTGGCCCCGTTTCATCGTCGTCTCCGGTGTAGGATTCGGTAGGTTGCCCCGGAACCGTCGAAACACGACACCCTTCGGCCAGAAGTCAGCACACGCGATGGTCTCCTGCAGCGGCCGCGGCACGCGCACCACAAATGAGCTGAAGTGCA
Source organism: Notocelia uddmanniana (assembly GCA_905163555.1). Classification (NCBI taxonomy): domain Eukaryota; kingdom Metazoa; phylum Arthropoda; class Insecta; order Lepidoptera; family Tortricidae; genus Notocelia; species Notocelia uddmanniana. The sequence goes on along the minus strand of LR991062.1, from coordinate 28,569,928 downwards.
CGTAGTGACGTGAACAATATTTGAAGGGTTCACGGAAAATAACATGTCTAGTCTGTTTAAAGATTATGATTATGATTAATTTCAAAACAAAAGGCAACCGAACTCATAAAGACTTTGGTGTGCAAACTGGCTGGCTTTGAAATTTTAAAGGACTAAACATGTTATTTTCGTGTACCCTTCATTTAATAGTTCAGTCAAGAGCTTCAATATGCATAATCCAGCTGCGTTCACGTCACTACGTGCACTTCAGCTCATTTGTGGTGCGCGTGCCGCGGCCGCTGCAGGAGACCATCGCGTGTGCTGACTTCTGGCCGAAGGGTGTCGTGTTTCGACGGTTCCGGGGCAACCTACCGAATCCTACACCGGAGACGATGATGCAACAGGGCCACGCCGTTTCGTCGCCTAAATAGATATTTTATAAACTTAAGTTTCATGGCGCATTGGGTTAACTGTAAGGCCATGTATACATTTGTAAGAAATAAATAAATAAATAAATAAATAATTTTCACATCTTATTCCATTGAAATAAGGTCCAAAAATGTATACATATTTATGCCCTTGACTGTACTGTATTGAATAAAAGCTAGAAAACAGTGAATCATGCTATCCCACTTTACCGCATAGCAAGTGTTCTGTTGCCTAGTTAGGGTAGTATCGTGGAAAAACAAAATAGGCATAGTGTATAGGCATCTTCTGGGTGAGTTCGCTTCATCGTGGGCCTCGTCTTTGGCCCCTGCCTAGATGCTGGCCAAGAGCAATCTCATTTTTAATTTAAAAAAAAGTTTTATGGTGGAACTAGTGAGACCTTTTTCCTAATAGTTCCAATGTTCGGTTCTGACTGTAGGGTCACAGTTTCATCGTCGCTTCCCTCATTGTCGTACCTAACTACCTCTTCGTAACCATTGAACTATTGGGTAAAAGTCTCACTAGTTCTACCACGGAACTTCCGCCACGGGACTACTGGGAATAAACTGTTGCGCCTCAACGCCGTCACCTAGTGAGAGTTTCTATTTGCCAAAAATGTTTAAAACATACTATTGTAACATGTCTCTCTATATAAAAAGATCACATGTCACTTTTATGTAACAACATTTTCGGTTCCCAAGATACAGACTCGGTCTAGTTTGGGATCCAGTGACTATACCAGTAAATGTGTTCAAGTCTAAATTAACATTTTCATTTTTACCCACGACGGAACGGAGAAGGTATATGCGTTTAGGGTGAGAGGTTGTTTGTTTGTTTGTGTGTGCACCTCAATATCTCCAAAACGGCTTGACCGATTTGAATACGGTTTTCTGCAATGGGTGTATGGTTTATTCGAGACGAACCCCCAAAAAATTTTACGACCATAATTCGCCAGGGGGCGCTGCAGTTAACATTTTCCTCTTGAAAGTACGTTTTAACGAACTTTCTCCAGAACTCTGGTTGACCAGCATAGAACATTTCGATAGCACTTGGTGAGGAGTACATGTAATTGAACTCTGAGGATCATGATGGAGCAGAAAAACATCGTAGGGAACTGTTAAGGGGTTAGATACCTTTATGTCTGTTTTGGGCACTTTTGTTTATGTTTGCAAACAAACAGCCGTTGTAAACAAACTTCTAAGGGTCTGATGATGGAGTAGAACAACATCACACAGAACCTTTCGAAGGCATATAGCTACTTGACCGTGTTTGGGCTCATTTCATCGTGTTTGCTGAGTAGCTTCTGTACATGATCTCGGCGATCGGGGGCTTTTAATTGTTTTATTTTATTATTTTGCAATTAGGTAAAACCGTCGCGGGCTTTTCAATTTTTTTTATTTTTTTTTATTTTATTTCATTTCATAGTAACATATTTACACCAATGCCTGTCAGGTGGTGTCAGCAGCGTGCTGCTAAATTAGGTATCCTAGTCTAAGTGGTAAGAGGATGGCCAGATGAGTGATGACATGGCATTCAAAGAATTAACACGCTTCCCGGCGGTAACAGCTATAGCCGTACTTACCATTCAACTTTAAACTGCTGTTTGGCAGTGCGTCCATCGCCGTGGGTACTAGCCGTGTAGGTGTTAAGGAACCTCGCAAAAGGTATCGATGAAAATTTAGACTAGTCCTCGTTTTTTTTTTCAGGAGACTGGTTACGTGGCAAAGAAAAAACAGATTTCCTGGCGCGACCCTGAATATCTTGTAGTGCAGATAAAGGTAATTGTAAACTTGTACTTAACTTCTCAGTATAACTCCCCCTGTGAAATGGGCCTTAATATGTATGTAAGCACTTTATTGTATTTATTTGCTTCAGGCAACAAAAGGCATAACTAACTTACAGACTAACATACATATCAATACAAAATATTCAATTTAAACCACATTATTTAGGCGACGTAACAGCGTGACTCCGTTGCGTCGTCATCTCCGGTATAGGACTCGGTAGGTTGCCCCCGAAATCACCGAAACACTACACCCTTCGGCCAGAAATCAGCACACGCGATGGTCTGCAACGGCCGCGGCACCATACATGTCACATAAGATTAACTTAATAAGGCGAAATTATCCCTATGAGGATTCTCTTTCAGCTAACCTTTTTTTTTACCTTTAGTGTTAGTACAAAAACCGAAAATTATTTTGATTTAAAGTACATTGGTACAAGTGTCCTGAGGAATTTAAATGTAAAACTGTAGGTTAAGTTACATACAACTTCATGTGTGGGACTAATATCAACAAGAAAACATACGATTACATGCCTATTTCGCCAACGTAACAATCGGCACCTCAACGTACATTGCTGTACCGACAAATAAGGAACGATTTACACTGAATGGCCGGAGTTGGCGCGCGCCGCGGGGTGGCCAGAATCAAAGAATTTCGAACCCACCATAGAGTAGTTACATTATTTAGGGTTAGGTAGTTGAATGGGTATAAGTATGGAGGGTTCGAATACCTATGACTCTGATAGGGTGCACGCCGACCTCGGCTGTTCGGTTTCGTCCCTACAAGTGGTTGCTGGACAGTATCGGTACTATTGATCGATCCAGCAGTTAACGTTCAATTCTCCTAAACAACTGTTATATTGGTAAAATAGGGACCGTTTTATACTGTCGTAGGAAGCGAGCTCGGAATCTCTCGGTTTCCAGGAAGGCTCTTCGCTCGGCCCGCGCACCGGCCGAGGGAAAGCCCGCGTCAAGTCATGCGGCATTGCGTGGCGCTTACCCCAGGTATGGCAATGCTTCTGTTGTAAAGTATGAGACTATGCCCACTAGCACGTTTCGTCACCGACCAGCACCGTCACGTGCCGTGCACGGAGACGGAGCGTCAGCCGGCGCCGACACGCACCGTGCACGGCACGCGACGTTGCCAAACCGGTGCCTGCAGGCGGCGAAACGATGACCGTTATTGACATGTAAAATGTAAAATGACCGTTATAAACCCGTTATAACCGCCTTGCCAGTCTTCAACCTTTTGTCTTTTCTCTTGCTTGCTTTGCTCTTACTATTGGTGACTACTTAGGGGTTGAGCGAAAACGCGGATGCTACGAGGATGAAGCGCGGATGCTACGGGTATGATACGCGGATGCTACGGGTATGATACGCGGATGCTACGGTCACTAATCCCGTTATGCACGGGTATGAAACGCTGGTCACACGTTCTAGTGGGCGTAGTAGTCCTTGTCGTGAAATTCCGTGCCTGATACGTTCCTATTACGGTCATGGTATGATACGGAGACTTTTAGGTTGATGGGTCAACTTACATAAATGTACAGCCTACAATAATAGCTTTTACCAAAAATGACAGTTTTAGCAGAAATATATTTTTACATATAAATAAAACACATATAACACATAACCAGTGATCGCAACTTTTGTAGCATTTTCGGTGCAGCATAGCGGTGTTAACGGAATTGGTATGGACAAATACAATTTAAAGGGTTAATTAAGGTTAATATTAACGTTATTAACGCTAACGCATCATAAGAATTTAAATCATTTATCCGTTAACCCCACTACGCTGCACCGAAAATGCTACAAGAGTTACGATCGCTGCACATAACAATTATATTTAGACAAATACAGCCAAGACATTATTAGATAAATATGGTTAAATAATATGGCATTTGTTTTCAGAGATCGTTGACTGATTTTAGCACCGCAACTAAAACAGGAATTAATATCGTCATCTCCAAGGTACGGTCACAGATTTTATAACACTAGTATCCGGAATAGAATATTTACAAGTGTAATAAAGCCTAACTAGGATGCTATTTCACCTACTTGACAAATTGTCACCGGATCACAATTGTCTGGTGACGATTCGAAAATTGTGAATTTGGCATATTTGAGGCTAGGATACGAGATTTATCAAGATGTTTTGAGTTCCTTTTATGCCACAACTATGGCACTCCAACACACGACCTTATGGGCGTTGCGGGTCCTTTATAGTTTGAGGATCTGTTGTGCTGACAGCAAGAGACAAATGGATGGAAATTGGTGAACTTAGTAGGTACTAGTAGGTTATAAAGTGTGGCCCACATATACGGGCCACACTTTATAACTATTTCGGCGCAGTGATCAGTGAAAGAGGATCTCGGTCTCCAAAAGTGGAGATGGAGGTACTATGTAGCTGTCAATGAATCCGGAACAATTTAGTATTTTTTATAGTTTCTACTGTACTTAGTTCCCATAATTCTTCTTAGATTTTCATCATCCACATTAAGAGGGTCTTGTCCTTTGTCCTAGCATAATTTTCCATTCCAATCTGTCTTGGTCACCTCCCTAGGTCAGACTGTCCATTTAGGTAGGTCCAACTTCGAGAAAGAGGTTAATCGTCGAATCCGACTCGGCTGGGCAGCGTTAAGGAAGCTACGACACATCTTTTCATCCAATATTCCGCAGTGTCTCAAGACGAGAGTGTGTGTTGCCAGTGATGAAACATGGCGCTGAAACGTGGTGTCTTACTATGGGCCTCTTAAGAAAACTCAAAGTCACACTACGAGCCATGGAGAGGGCAGAGGGCTATGCTGTGAGTTTCTCTGCGTGATCACATCAGGAATGAGGCCATCCGCACGAAAGTGACCGATATAGCCCTCCGAATCGCTAAACTTAAGTGGCAGTGGGCGGGGCACTTTACACGTACTCGTAGATCCTATTGCAGTTGGGGCGGAAAGGTTTTCGATTGGCGACTACGTACCGAAAGGCGTAGCGTAACTGATAAGGGTCGCAGGTGTCCGCTGGATGCGGGTGGCGCAGGATCGGTCATTGTGGAAGTCTTTGGGGGAGGCCTATGTCCAGCAGTGGACTTCCTTCGGCTGACATGATGATGAATCTATCTTGGGCCACATACTGAGACATGAAGTGTTAAACGGTACCATCTTAGACGGCAAAATTTGGGGAACGAGAGGGAGAGGCTGGCCCAGAATACCATACATGGCACACATAAAAGAATGTTGCTTGTAGTCACACATAGTCGTACCAAGGATTGAATACGAAGGCTAAAGATAAATTGTCGGGTTTTAAAACTTTTAAGTATATACTTTATTTATTAAAATAATGGGATTGGATTATCCTTAATTTGTATTATGTGACAGGGATCTTTAATGGAGTCCACACACCATCTTACTATTCCGCAAATGGATGATGAAGACGAAATGATGCCGATAAGCCAATCTCATGAGGTACAGTACTAAAATATTTAACGTAGTCGATATTGTCAATCCTCGAAAGTCAAATCCTTTCCAGGCGTAGTACGTTTCATCGACCACATACGTGTCAATAGAAATCCTAGTTCTCTGATTTAAGGCTCAAATTACATTGCATTTTCGTAAAAAGTGACTCTTCTTGAAATGAATCACCATAACGTAACTCTTTTGAGTATATATTTTGTTTTTTGTAAAGCCTTCTAGATTGGCGCGGCCTGGAAAAGGGTTAAGTATTATAAATCAGCAATCAGTAGGTGTGTACATACACATACATAGTGTCAATATAATAATTTACCTAGTTACTAATCGAAATTACCTGTATTTTTATAACGTCAAAAAAATTATCGTAAGTTTCAACTCGTAAAACAAGGTGTCATTTACACTTCACTTTGTCAGATATATTAGACGATGGCGGTTAAAGGGTTAAATAGATACCTGTAGTAGTGGTGTTAAATATGTAAATGGCAGTCGCATGCCAACATCTTTGTTCCATGGGAGCGAAATACAACTATGGTCGTTCTCAGCTCTGTGATCAGGGGTCGTACTTGTAATTTCAATGGATTACTACAATCGTGTGGTTGCGATTCTCAGCAATGAGGGAAAGAGGAAGAAGAGAAGAGATGTTAGAATTCGTAAATTAAATCTCCCTGCTTTGAAACTTATGTTGACCATCATTACCTTTAGATAATTTGTTACAGGAAATTTCACCGCATGGCGCGAGCCACCTGCGAGAGAAACTCGAAATGATGCGCAATAAAATAAAACATTATTTCAACAGATGAAATAAAACCTCATTTATTGAAAAATAAACAAATTTTACAAAACATTTACTGCAATAAAACGTCCTATTTTGGCTGGACAATGACTTTCATTTTATGTAATAAAAAAAACAATTGATTCCATTTTGGTTTGAACAACACTGCTTAGAAATACATTTGGTTACCACATGACTAGTGCATTCTTAATATGATTGCCTCCATCGCTCATGTTAGTCAGTGGTCATACTCAATCATTAGACTGGTCACGAAAGCTAAAATTGGCCAACGCACACGAGTTTATCAGTCTAGCTCAATCCGAAACTCAGATTTGAATATTGCCAACGGTGCAAAATGGGCAAGAAACCGATAGTTTGTTCCTCGTGCTAGGTTTCGTGCTTGTTCGACAAGATACAGTCGCGATCTGAAGTAGCCTGAAGTAGCATATGAAGAGATGAACAGCTCTTATTTCCTTTAAAGACATCAGACTTCTTTATCAGATGCTCACTCCTGCATAATTTAGCAGAAGGTGCGGCGAACATCCCTAGGTGTCTGAGGTACTGTCATCAGTAACATATTGGTTTTGACCACAGCAAGTGTCGCTGGTTTTGTCCAGGGGTCTTGCCTTGCACGCAATCCTACATGTGGTTCAGCCACAGCCAGTGACCTATACGTTTATGGTTGCTTTACGAGTCACTAAAACTCAGTAAAGCCATCAGTATCCTGCCCCAGGAACGAGTAGGTTCAGACCACAACAAGGGTCCCTGGTTTTGTCCAGGTACTCCACGTACTATAAGTATACTGCGAGGGATCCTACAGGTGCTACATTTGCATGCTAACCTACAAATTAGTGGTAACTTTACTGATAACGAAAACCCAGCAAAGCCAACAGAGTTCTGTCACACGAGGCTACAGGTTTCGACCACAGCAAGGGTCCCTGGTTTTGTCCAGGTACTCCTGCACGATGCGCACGCTGCGAGGGATCCTGCAGGTGGTGCAGCCGCAGCCCTTGAGCGGTGCGAGGTGCTGGACGCTGAGCGCGCGCGCCTTGTCGTAGTCCTGCGGCCGCGGCCGCCAGCAGAGCTCGTAAGGGCCATCGCAGCACGTCATTTTACGGCAAATCTGAAAGTAAAAGGAAACACTTGGAGAAATTCGCGGAAGATAGGATCAAGTGGCCAAGGGTTATCATAGACCCAACTGAGCAACTACTGGATGCAAAAATGTGTAACCGAAGATACAGAGAAAGAAACCTGATCTGAAGTTGACAATTGGGGGTGCTTGGCGCATCTCTCATTGGAGTGATGGTCACGGTTGCTTCTGCTTTGGGTGCTCAATTAAATGGTCACTGTATCGCAGCATACACTGACCGAAGCGAGGTAGTCGTCGCGGCAGGCGTCGGGGCAGCCGCAGGTCCAGTTGACGGGCGGCACGCACGGCTGCGCCGGCGCCTCGTAGCACGTGCTCGGGTGCACGCTGCACCCCACCGTGCAACACGACGAACACATCGAATACACCTGAAAACGAAACAAAAGTATCGATTTAATTTGACACTTCTTTTGAAGTTATCCCTTTGGATATTGGTGGGATGTTGCACCTATATCCTGGTCAGCGACGATGTTAAAAAAAACTAATATTTTGGTCCAGATAAACCGTTCTCGGCGGTGTTTGGGAAGTCTCCCAAAGTCGTAGTCACGCAGTATCTTCTCGTCCAATATCCCGCAGTATCTCAAGACGAAAGTCTTCGACCAGTGTGTGTTGCCAGTGATGACCTACCGCTCTGAAACGTGGTCGCTCACTATGGGAGAGGCCCATAGTGAGCGTAAGGAGGCTCAAAGTTATTCAAAGAGGGATGGAGAGGGCTATGCTCGGAGTTACTCTGCGAGATCGAATCAGAACCAACATAGCCCGAAGACTTGCCCAACTTAAGTGGCAGTGGGCGGGTCACATTGCCCAGCGAACCGATGGCCGCCGGTGGGGCCAGCGAGTTCTCGAGCGGCGACCACGTCCCGGACGACCCAGCGTTGGAAGGCCCCCCACGAGGTGGGCGGATGACCTGGTTAAGGTCGCGAGAGTCCGCTGGATGCGGGTGGCCGTGGGTTGGCCCATGACCGGTCGTTGTAGAAGTCTTTGGAGGAGGCCTATGTCCAGCAGTGGACGTGGATCGGCTGACGATGATGATGATGAAACCGTTCACAGTTTAAACGTCTTTAATTAATATGTCACGAGCCATTAAATCAGATCATATCATCATAATCAGCATTCACAAATCTATTCATTGCCAATACAACTAAACAGAGTCGCCTGATTTGCAAATAACTATAAATGGACAAATCTGTTGGACGAATATGTTTTTTATGGAATTTTTTCGACTTCGTTGTCTCATTAATTAATTGTTTAAAAGAAATGGCAACCATAGACTATGGTTGCCATTGACTATGGTCCATAGTTAACTTTTGTGAAAAACGTAGGTAAACTAATATCAGTTCTGTGTCTTATTTGATCAAAATTAGCAGTTTGGCATGCTCAGACGCCGCGATCCAAACGAAGACATAATAATAATACTTTATGAACTCATAAACATCAGTTACACGTCGTCGTTAGAAACTCTGCTTCCTAAATAAAAATAGTGCTCCATCCCGAAGTATCAATTACAACCGATGTATATAATACTAAGATACCGAACAGTCTTACACTGGTTCCAAGTCCATGTACAGATCTACTGACCTCGCTCCGACGAGACGCTGGCGTTCTCGCTGACCGCGCCAGATTAATTTGCAGGTTAATTTGCCAGCACGCCATATACCCTGACCTGGAACCAGTGTATGATGTTGTACCGATGGCTACTAACTGATACGTTGCAAAGGCTGACAACTTGATAAACGATAGACGGGTCTACATCTAAGCCAACTTCACTTTAAAACTCCTCCAGTTACGATGGGTTTTAAATCACTACATAAATTTTCGGCTATCTCGCTATCTATTGGTTTAGTGTGACGTTAATGTTACTGGAGATATATTCTCCCTTCCTGGTGGTTTCTATTTCGTTCTAAGAAACTGCCATTTAAGTATCTGAGAATTATAACTCTGCGTAAAGTGTCAAGTTATAATTTTGACGTGATAACGTCTTTAAAATCGTTTTAGTCGGGTGACATGTTCAGAAACTTGTGTCACACCAAAACCTCACGAGCGCGATCGCAGGTATAAGTGAAGTGCAAGTGAAGTAAGACGTTATCACGTAAACATCTCGATCGTAAACCTACTTTACAAACAACCAATTTTTTTTATAGAACGTTTCCTTTCTCCGCTTATGGCTGTACCCTTTGCTCTCTAGTTTACCCAAATCTGTGTAAAGAATAAAACTAAAATAACGTTATTTATTTAAAGAACTCATCATCCTCCTAGCGTTATTCCCAGTACAGTTGCATCCTGAAGGATGCCTGGGGTCCGCTACCTGATCCCAAGAATTGGCGTAGGCATTAGTTTTTACGGAAGCGACTGCCATCTGACCTTCCAACCCGAGGGGGAAACCGACCTTATTGGGAATAGGCTTGTCAAGTGAGTGGGCAACTTGACTGTTAGAAGTTCTCAAGCCGCACTGAGGCCTCTAACTTGGCTTAACGATTGCTATCATAGACAGCAACCGGGTTCAACGGCTTAACGTGCCTTCCAAAGCACGGGAGCGCTCAGTTAGTAACCACTCAAAGCGGTCACCCATCCAAGGACTGACCTCGCCCGACATTGCTTAACCTCGCATACCGCACGCAGTACGCGGGTGCCACAGGGCCACGAGCGCTCTTTATTCAAAGAACTACCACCACCACCACCATATCAGCCCTAGGACGTCCACTGCTGGACATAGGCCTCCCCCAATTTCATAGGGGGCAAATGCCATAATCGCCACGCTTGGCATGCGGGTTGGCGATCGCAGCATCTCCACCGCACTCAAGGAATTCTGCTGCCCATTCCCCGGTGGTCCCGGTCGTAGTTTTAGGACATACCCGGGGGTCCATACATACCCGGGAAAGAACTAGTAAACTATTAAAAAATATTTTAGTTACCAGCCAGATGGCGCGGGCTATCTCGTTGCGGATGTAGGGGAGGCAGTTGCAGAGAAGGCAGTGCTCGAACTTTGATAACTCCGGAATCCCCAGATTCCTCGTCACACCTGACGCTCCAAGGGCCACCTGTGAAATAATGGTAAAGATATGAGTGTATAAGCATATACAGTTCGCTTATTACAGGGGTTCCCAAACTTTATTTTCTCATAGACCACTTTCAAAAGTTAACTGGTTGTGGTAGACCCCTACACCACATTTCTACCATATTCCCAAAATCCGGCAAAAAATGTGAAGATTACCTAAGTCAGGAGCATTTTCGTTGCGGCTGAGTTACAATCACGAATTAACAGATTTGCAAAAAAAACTGAGAATTGATTGGTTAATTTTATTATCTAATCTAATTGAATGTGAGTAGATGTCAAAAATCAAAATAGTAATAAAGCTGTCATGTATTTATCAGTCAACCAGGCTATAAAAATAACACAAAAAATAATATCTGTTTTCGTTCTTTACTATCGAAACCAGATACATTTTCGTGAACCCCCACTTACGAATTGTGCACCCCCATTTTTTTGTCACGTCAACGTAGACCCCAGTCGAGTCTCCTGTGGACCCCTGGGGGTCCACCTGGACCACTTTGGGAACCCCTGGCTTATTAGGAAGCTTATAGTTAGTTATTGGGAATGAATAGACTATAGGTAATAATTAACTGAGAATTTTAAAGTTGCCATGTAGATGGACTGTGCTGGACCCGTTAATCAAATAGAACTCCGTAAATGATGTTCGTATAGGCGAAGACCCGGGTATGCCCTAAAACTACGACCAAGACCACCGGGGGAAGGGCAGCAGCATCCCTGGAGTGCGGTGGAGATACTGCGATCGCCAACCCGTATGCCAAGCATGGCGATTATGGCATATACCCCCCGTAAATTTGGGGGAGGCCTATGTCCAGCAGTGGACGTCCTTTGGCTGGTATGGCGGTGGTGGATAGGTGAAGACATAAGCCTCCAGGCGGTCTCCCTTCAGTAGTCCGTCTGTTACTTACTTCGCTAGCAGCACGATGCGCAGATATTGAGAGTCTCAACGTAAGCGCAATGGACAACATTCCCCAGCTGCTCCTAAAGCCCCTTGATGGTGGTGCTTTGGCTTAGGCATCCGGGAGACAGGCGTTCCCTTTGCAGCAATCCTTCGGTGCACACAACGCCTCTTACTTACTTCGCTGGCGAAGAACTGGCAGCACGGCGCGCAGGTGTTCAGACTGTCGACATACGCGCACTGGACAACCCCGCCCTGCCCCTGCAGCCCCCTGGCGACGTTGATAGTGGTCCGTGCTATAGCGTAGGCTCCCGCGAGGCAGGCGGTCTCTTTACAGCCGCCCTTCGCGGCGCACACTGCTTCTGTGCCACTCATTATGCACGACGTTACGCATTCCACCTGAAAGAAGTGATAAAAAATATAAAGGTGGTAAAGCAAAGAACGGTTGAGATCGCAGATTTTGCGGCCCGAGCTGTAGGCGAGGGAAGTATATATATGCGATCGAGGGCTTTATTTATTACCTCCCGTGTTGTGTACATCATTTTATTACTATACTTGGCCAGAAAGCGGCTTTTTCCGTACGCGTAGCGTGCGGTAAAAGCCACTTTTTGGTTAGGTGTGGCATAAAATATCTAAAACACACTATAACGCCTTAACAATAAGAGTCGTGTTCAGATTTCCATACCTTGTCCACTCCGATACGTACTGTCTACTACCCGCAGTGTCTGTTAACTGCACGTTATATTATAACATGCAGTAATGAGAAGTTGTATTTCATTGTATACGTACTACGTTGTGAATAATATGTATATACACCCTGAATACATGAAATTTATGTAAACTATCGAGAACACTTTTGATCTGACCATTTGTAAACCTTATTGCAACTAAATAATAATAATAGAAATGCACGGAGGAGGACACCACGGGCAGGAAGTGAGACAGTACCTGTTCCTGCGATATGAGGTAGAAATGCACGGAAGAGGACACCACGGGCAGGAAGTGAGACAGTACCTGTTCATGCGATATGAGGTAGAAATGCCCGGAAGAGGACACCACGGGCAGGAAGTGAGACAGTACCTGTTCCTGCGATATGAGGTAGAAATGCACGGAGGAGGACACCACGGCCAGGAAGTGAGCCGTTACCCGTTCTTGCGACATGAGGCAGGGATGCACGGAGGAAGTAATTCATGGAGGAGGACACCACGGGCAGGAAGTGAGACGGTACCTGTTCCTGCGATATGAGGTAGAAATGCACGGAGCAGTACACTACGGGCAGGAAGTAAGACAGTACCTTTTCCTGCGATATGAGGTAGAAATGCACGGAGCAGTACACTACGGGCAGGAAGTGAGACAGTACCTTTTCCTGCGATATGAGGTAGAAATGCACGGAGGAGGACACCACGGGCAGGAAGTGAGACAGTACCTGTTCCTGCGATATGAGGTAGGAATGCACGGAGGAGGACACCACGGGCAGGAAGTGAGAGAGTACCTGTTCCTGCGATATGAGGTAGGAATGCACGGAGGAGGACACCACGAGCAGGAAGTGAGACAGTACCTGTTCCTGCGATATGAGGTAGAAATGCACGAAGGAGGACACCACGGCCAGGAAGTGAGCCAGTACCTGTTCCTGCGATATGAGGCAGGGATGCAAGGAGGAAGTAATTCATGGAGGAGGACACCTCGGGCAGGAAGTGAGACAGTACCTGTTCCTGCGATATGAGGTAGAAATGCACGGAGGAGGACACCACGGGCAGGAAGTGAGAGAGTGCCTGTTTCTACGATATGAGGTAGAAATACACGAAGGAGGACACCACGGCCAGGAAGGATGCAAGGAGAAAATAATTCATGGAGGAGGACACCACGGACCGGAAGTGAGACAGTACCTGTTCCTGCGATATGAGGTAGAAATGCACGGAGGAGGACACCACGGACAGGAAGTGAGAGAGTGCCTGTTCCTGCGATATGAGGTAGAAATGCACGGAGGAGGACACCACGGGCAGGAAGTGAGAGAGTACCTGTTCCTGCGACATGAGGCAGGGGTGCACGGAGGAGGACAGCACGGGCACCATGGTCTGCGGCGTGGCGCCGCCGATGACGGGCACCTTGACCGACTCGGGCGGCACGCGCAGGAAGTCCGCCAGCACCGTGTTGGCGCGCACGCAGTTCAGCTCCACGCAGCCGAGCAGCATGCGCGGGTTGTACACGCTGCGCAGGCGCTGGATCTCCGCCACTATGGGCACCATGCTCTCCACGGGCTCCGTTGCTACTATCGTGAACGCCTGAAAATTTCAATTTTAATCTCATTTACGCGTAGGTATTTAGACCAACTTAGATCAATCCTGTTAATAAGCTTACTGAACGAAAAAGGCTCGAAAACTCGGTTCTAACTTCTATCGTGCCATTCTTTAAGGAGGTGTAGGGTTCACATTCGTTGACAGACTTTTCTATTATGTTGTCCCCAGGGCACGACTTATTATCTAATTATAATTACACACCGTCCTTATTGATGGCGGACAAACATTACAGTTTACCGTTTCACGAAGCTACAATGTTATACTCGTAAATTAATTAAAAATTATTGTACGTACCTTAAGATATATAATATATCGTACTTTAAGACTTAACCACTAATTATATAGACTCATGGATCCCACAGTCAAACTGTGCAAACAGTTTTGCGGGACGTTGTATTTATTTTTAAGTTTTTGTCAATTGTTTTGATAAATAAATAAATAATTGATAAAAACTTTGGGAGCTTTACGTAATTTTATAAATATAATAAAAAGTTCTGACAATTTAAATGCCTTTTGAGGGCTTCGAATCTATAATATTGGTGTTGCTTACAGCAGGACATGCATTGCAGATTTGTATGGCGATGTCGGACACGGCGGGAGCGTTGTTCTCGAACGAGTCACATCCGTTGCGTACCACGATCACCACGATCTTGGAGTCCTGGATTATTATCCATGAAATAAATTATGAAACTGTCATTAAAATATGCAATCACAATGATTATATTTACACTCGTGTTTTTAGCTAGCTAATGATATTGATAACCTTTTGCTCGTCAAAACCATTTTATATAACACAGCATGTACATAATAAACCTCTTTGGCAATGCGTTGTCATGTAAGTACGCGTATATATAGAATAGATGGATGTGACGGCCAAAGTGACCCCAATGGTTGATTGGTAAAGAATGCCACTAGGAATAGTCCGCCTTTGATTTGTGTTTTTGATTTGTACAATAAAGTTTAATAAAAATATAAACTTAAACTTTGGAAAGGCATCATATTTTCAAATTAACGTAGTTTGTTAATTAAAGTTAATTGGCAACTACACCAACACATAATTTCATGATGATGTAATCTCGTCATTATTGAACTATATTCATCATTTTAGCATCTAATCATTTTAGCGTACTCCCATCTTAAAGGCCGGCAACGCACTTACAACCCCTCTGGTGTTGCGAGTGTCCATGGGCGGCGCTAATCGCTTACCATCAGGCGATTCGTCTGCTCGTTTGCCACCTATGTCATAAAAAAAAAAAAAAAAACTATGATGATCACTGGATGATAATGATTCCAGTATTTGAGTACATTTACGTTATCCACGATGGGTGTGCTGGGAATTTTACTGCGTGATCGCATCAGGTATGATATAGCCCTTGGAATCGCTAAACGTAAGTGGCAGTGGGCGGAGCACACTGCACGTAGAACCGATCGCCATTAGGGCGGAAAGATTCTCGAGTGGCGATCATGTACCGAAAGGCGCAGCGTGCGTAGGCCCCCAAAAGGTGGACTGATGTCCTGATAAAGTTTGCGGGAGTCTACTGGACGCGGGTGACGCTGGACCGATCATTGTGTAACTCTTTTGGGGAGGCCAGCAAATGGAGGTTATCCCCGTGTCCGGCCAGATATGTAAACGTTAGTACCGTCAATGCGTCGCACAGCATGTGTCGGCCGGAGTAAGAGGACACCTTGCACTTGGTGTCGATGTGGCTCAGCTCCATGCCGCAGCCGCAGGTGGCCAGCGTGTCGTAAAGCGCGATCTCATCTAGCAGCGGACACTGCTTTAGCAGCATGGCGAGGGGCTGGCCTGGAAACCAGTTTCGAGGATCACTGACCAAATCTTAACATCCTTCTAGGCAGCGCCGGGCCTAACGAATCAGAATGAAGCGATTCATTCCACGTCACTTAAAAAGCGCGTCCAATCCCAATCTTTCCCTTATTTTTTTATTGTACATTCAGGTTCCATTTAAGCACCTGGCACCTAGAGCAGTCGCTCCATTCGCTCTACCCTAGGGCTAGCACTGCTTCCAATTATACTGTGGTCCTCCCTTTGTACTATAAAATGGCGACCTATCGGCCGAGTATATCGGTCTATCACAGCATACGTAAATCACGTGTAAATAGCCCAATTTGACTGGAGTCAAGCATCCTCACAAAGTCTTCCTCGAACCAGGTTTCCCTTGATAAAGTTACGGGAAATTCAGTAGCACAAGCCAGCTAAAGCTA
Source organism: Notocelia uddmanniana (assembly GCA_905163555.1). Classification (NCBI taxonomy): domain Eukaryota; kingdom Metazoa; phylum Arthropoda; class Insecta; order Lepidoptera; family Tortricidae; genus Notocelia; species Notocelia uddmanniana. The sequence continues at coordinate 28,553,890 of LR991062.1, read as the reverse complement.
TTTCGTAAATATGTATGCGGGGTACATACCAAAAGCAAATATCGTCAGTCATTTCCTCCCGCGCGATAACTTGTAAGATGCTGACTGTATTATTGACTTGAGGATTCGTCGTGTTGACAGCTAGAGATGTATGCAGGTCCCTCCCTCACTCTCAACCACCTCTCAACACAACGTATTTTCGGGAGCTCTGACGAGTGGCAAACTTACTCACCACCAAGAACACAACACCACATACCCGAGGAGCAAGTAGAGGTGCTATTATGGCTGTGGTGGTAAGATGGAGGTACTCCCCAGTCGGGCAGTCGGGGCCAAAGATAAGCGAGATGGGGTTCCGTTGTACCCTAATTCTCTCACTGGTATAATAGGTGGAGATACTTTCGAAAATCGTGGTAACATACCGGTACATCCTGCGGCCCCACAGATGGTGACTTTCATACCAGCCGGGCCGGTGCTGTAGGGACACCCTGGGTGATTCCAACTTTTAAAATACTCTGGTTTTGATGCATTGTAGACGTTGGGAACCTGCCGAATTCCCACGCGACACAACACCCTTAAAACACACAAAACCATTTTTTGAGTACAGGAATTTTATATATTTTTTTGCATGATTTTAATTATGCTACAAAAAGAAATTTCTCATGATTAGTGACATTTTTGAAGTTTCTATAATTCTTCTTTATTTTGACAACAAGCTGTCGATAATACTTATGGTGAAACTTATTACAAAGAGAAACCTTTCCAAATCGAGATTCGGACCTACAGTGCGACACAAAAGAGTAGAAATTAAAAAGTGGCAACACTGACACAAAGTGTCGTCCCTTTTTTCCTAGATTGATTTGAAAGGGATCACACGATGTTTTCGGTGGTTTTCGATCACACAAAAGTCACAATTATGACATACCTAATCAAAATATAAAAAGTCAAACCATCTGTAAAAACTTTCTGGGGTGAAAAAATCTGCTTCTTTAACTAATAAGATTAAAAAATGTTATAGAAGACGACAAAAAGCTTATGCTGTTTAGCTGTTTTCTTGTATGTACTATTTTAGTGACAATTAAGTAAAGAATATTGGTATTGCAAACAGTAATACTTATTGTGTACGAGGGTCGAAGTTGCACCACGTCCGTAGGGAGTACCCACAGTTACCCCTGTGGTGCTAAAAGTGCAACAAACTGGCAACCGTACTTGTCTTCTCGAAGATCTCACGGTTCGAAAATAAATGCCATACGACTATTATTATTACTATTGTGTATGTTTAGGTATCTGGTGTGAACATGCTACTAAAGATATTTTGGTCCAGTAAGCGGCAGGTGCATACAAAACGTCATTGTGGCTCTCTTTAGGGGACACCAATGTTCAGAAGTGGACGTTACTCTCTCTCTCTCTCTCTCTCTCTCTCTTAATTCTAATAAAGTTAAGTATTGAAAACTCTGAATAGATAGACCGTATACTTGATAGATTTTATAAATTATGGTTCATCTCATCTCATCATCATCATTTCAGCCGAATGACGTCCACTGCTGGACATAGGCCTCCCCCATAGACTTCCACAATGATAGGTCCTGCGCCACCCGCATCCAGCGGACACCCGCGACCCTTACCAGGTCATCAGTCCACCGTGTGGCCTGCCCACGCTACGCCTTCCGGGTACGTGGTCGCCACTCGAGAACCTTTCCGCCCCAACGGCCATCGGTTCTACGTGCTATGTGCCCCGCCCACTGCCACTTAAGTTTATCGATTCGAAATTGCATCTTACATGGTTCATCTGCGCTATTTTACTACTTACTAATACTCGAAATATTAATAACGTATGTGGAATGAATTTTGGACAAAGTTTGAATATGTAAGATGTAAATAAATATATCGAAATGGGCAATTTTCCAACGAACGCTGATAAACCAATATCCACGAGAAATACTGGGAAACTGAAAGTAACCTTCTATAGACTAGTAAAGGCGAAAAAGTCGTTCTTGGGAAATTGTATCAAATTCTACAATAAAATTCCTAAACACATTACTGAACTGCTAATTCTAAATTCAAATCTGTAGTAAAACAAACACTTATTTCAAGAGCATATTATAAGATAAACGATTAAATCATGGATAGGGATGTTTGGCAGTGATAGCGTCCTGCACGGGTAATCTATCGCGAAAATATGTTTTCTACTGTAGCATTGTTATTTCAGTTATTTTGTAGTAGCTGACACTGTAATTTATATTTAACTATACAATGTATAAGTATATTGTTTTGAAAAAATGACACCTCGCCGAGTTTCTTACGCCGGTTCTTCTCGTGGCAGAGGTATATTTTTCCGAACCGGTGGTAGTTTATTGACGTTCATAGGTGCATGTAATATGCCTAATTTGAAGAATAAACTACTTTTACTTTTTTTTACTGAAACAAAAAAAATAGTGTATGTCAATGTGACGTCTATATATCTGTCAAAAGGTCTGGTAAGTTGCATGAGGATTGGATCCAAAGACTACAATTATTCTTTGATTTCGTAATTATGGTGAATCGACAGGAACGACGTCGTGAAACTGTATGTAATTTCTACAGTACACATGCTCTATGGTCGAAATCGAAGGTGGTGGATCATTTTGTGCAAATGGGTGAGAGTCGTAGCGCTATTTACAATATTCTCGCGTCCTTTTCCTTGAGGAAAACTACTGCTAGAAAGCCTGGTTCTGGAAATCATTCCAGCTTGAGCAAGTTTTCTGAGAGAGCTCGACTAAAGAAAATGACTGCCGGCCAAGTTGCAAAATCCTATAGAGAGCTCGGAAGGAAATTTAAATGTGACGGCAAAACTGTTAAAAAATAACTTAAAGACTTGGGCATCGATAAGCGTTCTAGAAAAGTTAAGCCCACCGTGTCGGAAAATCAAAAAACTACTCAGAAAATGCGGCTACGTAGATTGGTCAACGAAATATTTTACGCTAAAAACGATGTCACTTGCGTAATGGATGACGAGTCATATTTCACGCTAGATGGCAATGAGTGGCAAGGAAATTACTATTTTGAGAACACTAATGGTCCGACCGACGAGAATGTGAAATATGTCGAGCATACAAAGTTTCCAAAAAAAGTTTTACTATGGCTTGCCATCAGTCGTAGTGGAATGTCTAAGCCGGTGTTCTTTGAGTCAGGCTTAGCCGTGAACGCCGACCGCTACATAGAGCGTTGTTTGCCTTTAGTGCGGGATTTTATAATAACGAGTCATAGAGGAGAGAATGTAGTGTTTTGGCCAGACTTAGCCTCAAGTCATTATTCGAAAAACAACTGAGCAAAATGGCGGAGCTAAAGATCCCGTGCGTGCCGAAGACATCAAATCCACCTAACGTTCCACAACTTCACCCTATTGAAGATTTTTGGGCAAATCTAAAAAGGCGAGTGTATTGCAATAAGTTTCGCCCAAAAAATATACAATCTTTAATTCGAAAAATAAAATTTGAGTTGAATAAAATGCCGAAATCTGTGTTTTCGACGGCGATGGAGAAAGTTCCACAGAACTGCCGTAAAGCATCCCGCATGGGAGTAAACTTTTTTTTACATTAAGTTATGTTAGATACACTATTATACAAACGTAACGATTTCTTAAAATTACAGTGTTTTTTTTTTATTTATTACGATACTGAACTTAGTCCAAATTTCACTCCGCATACGTTACTCGAAATAAACACAAGATCGCGGTGCCCACTACTCGGCTCCAAAAAATTAGAAAATCATTAATGGGTAATGGTGTGATGTTTTATAATAAGCTTTCAAGAAACCTAACTGAATTATCTATTAATAAATTTAAAAATTATGTAAAGCGTAAACTTACATATATCGAAAGCATATTATAGCACACACGACTACATGAATGATAAAACACCGTGGGATTAATTGTGACTGAAATATTAATGAATTAATCATTATGTCATTATATATCAATGACTTGTTATTTTCTTTTGACATTTTGATATTTTATTCTATAAACTATGTAGAGTTCTATTTACTATACATTTTATTTATTTATTTATTTATTTAAACTTTATTGCACAAATAAATAGGTACAAATGGCGGACTTAATGCCTCAAGGCATTCTCTACCAGTCAACCATGGAGCCAAACAGAAAATAGCGAAGCATTTTATTATTATTATTTATGTTTTGACGATCCTATTGTGAATTTTACTACATTTTTTTTGACATGTCTAGGTACTGCAATTCAATATATATTTTAAAGAATAATAATAGCATTAATAAGTTGCTCTAAATAATTAATATAATAACATATTTTAACTGACGATTCAAAAGTGCTTGTTGAATAAATAATATTTTGTTTGACTTTGACTTCACCAACGAGTCATTTGCGGGAATAAATATTAATCTGGTTGAAAATGGTAAATACTATAATTACGCACTAGAAAGCTAAGCGCATAAAAATTACTTAGTTGATACATATCATAGTATGAATCATCTACTCATCACATCACGCAGACATGAGCACTCAGTGAATATTTCAGTGAGCGATAATATCGCTTTTATACTGCGTTACGGGGGCGCAACCACGGCTATATAGCACGGTAGTTCTTATGCCAACGAGTTAGGGCTCATTATTGATGTGTCACCATTACCGGTCAGCAATTTTTCTAATGTAGCCACGCCACGGTGCAGTCACCTTCGAATATATCGATGCCATTAATCTTCCACTGATACAAATGTGCACTAGTTTATTGAAACAGTGCTGTCTACCGAACAGGTTAACATGGCACGTTTAAAACAATATATAAATTCGAAATTGACTGACAAACTTAATGTTATGAGCGTTTTTAAGCCTATCTACATCGTTTTAACGATGTTCGGTCTCCTGCCGTACTCACTCCGGTTCCCACAGGGCACTGAGGGCGCGATTATAATCCGCAAGTCCATTTACTTCAACTCACTGTGCTCGGTTTCTATGATTCTAATCCTGTACTCGTTTTTCGTTCTACACACGCAACAAGTGTTCGCCGCCACGGAAACCAACACCATGACTGAAGTCCTCACGACTAAGTTCAACTACATGCTGGAAATGCTCACGTTCACAATGTTCGCTACGATCAGTTATTATTGCGCTTATAAATATAGGTTTACTTACGTGAAAATACTGAATGCAATCGTTTCGTCCAGTAACAAATATCGTAAGGCAGCTACGCTCCGACAAATTCAAGTCCAAGTGAACAGCATAACAGTGTGTCTCGTCGTGTTATTAGTAATACAATGCGCGGTGAATTTCACTAGATTTGACACGGTAGGGAAGATGATGTTGGTAACTGCAAGCTTCATTTTACCTCAAATGATTCAATTCACAGTGATTAGCTTCTACTACGTCCTGGTGTTGATGGTTGTAGGAATATTGAAGAACATTAACGACCACGTCAAGGGTATCATTAAGGCCAGGAAGTTCAACACTTCTGAATTTGTCAAAGTGGAAAACAGGACTGTTCAGTTGCGTCACGTAGAAGTTGTTTACGTGAATATGATGGAAGCCAAGCGGGAGATTAATAAGGCTTTCGAAGCATCCATGCTGGCGACGGCGACCCAGTGCTTCCACTCGATAGTGAGCGAGGCGCATATCCTCTACCGCGGCATCTCGGTCGACAACACGTTGACCACACACGACGTCTGCAACTGTTCCATTTGGATCGGCTACCAGTTGCTCAAGATTTATGTCATGTCGTGTTCCGGAAACATGTTGAAAGAACAGGTAATGTCAAATGGCATTTAATTGTAACAAGTACGACGTATAAAGAATTTCCTCGGCAATTGGCCGGAAGAACCACAGGTACGGGAGTTATGTCATCCATGGGGAGATTTGCTCAGCTGTAAGACACCCATATTAGAGTACAATCAACTGCAAAAATACGTATCGATATAATCCTCTCATTAATACGTACCGAAACCTTAGTCCGCCGACATAAGAGCTATAGGACATATTTTTGAGCAAGTTGTATGCAGCCATATTTTTGCAGTTGACTGTACTAAAAATAAATAAAACAGCGCAGTTTTATCATTAATGTATATTTACAGGTGGCGAAAGTGGGTCGTAGCTTACACAACATCCCTATAGGGAGAGAAGATATAAAACTACATCTAGAAGTAAGATGAAACATTAGAACTGTCTGAATAATAATCTGTTTGTTCATTGATTATTATAGATATCATTTTTGTGGCAGATACAACACTTCTCAACGTTGATATTGTACCAAAATGCTGAGATGACTGTATACAATTATTTTCCCCTGGATGCAACTTTATCTTTTAAAGTACGTACATACTATAATAATTCGAGCAAAAAATGCAACTGGAAGAATTACTTACCAGCAACGTGTTCATTACTTTAGTTAGCAAAATTTTGAAAACTGTTTATTTAGAAAAGATGTACGCGACCTAAAAAGCACGATAAAGTTTAGGCGCACGTCTACATATTCCCAATTTTACAGATTCTCAAGTTTACAGATTCCCAATTCTATAGATTCTCACGTTTACATACACGTATTCCCAATTTTACAGATTCTCAAGTTTACAAATTCCCAATTCTACAGATTCTCATTTTAACATATTGCCAATTTTACAGATTCCCAATTCTACAGATTCTTATGTTTACATATTCCCAATTTTACAGATTCTCAATTTTAGGTGATCTACTATGGCCCCAGGTTTAGGTAGGTTAGGTTCGTTAGGTATCTTTAGATGCCCGAAGGGCAAACAGCGAAGAAATAGGAGCCCCGCGGAGCTCCGACAATCGGAATCTGTAGAATCGGAAATCTGCAGAGTTGGGAATCTGCAGAGTTGGGAATCTGTAGAATTGGAATTCTGCAGAATTGGAAATCTGCAGGATTAGGAATCTGTAGAATTGGGAAAAAACCCGCGATAAGATATCGGGCGCCATGAATATAAGCTTAATTATTTTTGCCTGAGACATCCGTGCAGGTGACTACATACTGCGGTGCAGAAAGAATATTTTTGTAGTAGACTACACTATACATAATCATATCTGCATACAGAAAAAAGGCAAACTGTGAAAAAATCACCTTGTTCTAACCCAATAGGGTAAACAATGGAGACTTCTTTATATCAACTGTACAGTGAAACTAACACAAAACTGGCAACCGTACTTGTCTTCTTGAAGACCTCACGGTTCGAAAATAAATGCCATACGATTATTATTCGTGAAACTAACAGTACTTGTCAGCGTAGTTTAAGCTCTCGTGTTTTGTACAAATACTTAAAAGATTTGTTTACGGGTCAAATTAATAAGTCCGCAATAGCCGAACACCTCATAACGACTGGATCGGATCACTGGATAGAGTTCTTCGAGCAACACAGGCTTCCGAACTTCGTAGGGACATCCCTTGTTGCTCGAAGATTGAGTTACATAAACCCAAACTTCTCTCCACCGAACGCCATTATTATCCGTGGTTGGTAAAAAAATTAATTATATGGATAAATAAATACTTAAATACATACAAAACATCCAAGACTCACGAACAAATATTTGTGCTTGACACAAAAATAATGACCGGGATTCGAACCCGGGACCTCCAGCTTCGTGGGCAGGGTCACTACCAAATAAGCCAAAGTGGTCTTCGTCGTGGTTTAGTTCTGCCCTTCACATTTTTATGAACGTTTGTGGGGTAGTTAGTTAAATGGTGTGTATCCATATCTCCTTTGGAATATAATATCTCAATAACTATTAAATCTATATTTATGAAATTTGGGGTTCTAGTTGTTCTAAAGGATCTTAATATGTATACCAAATTTCATGTTTTTATGTTAGATAGATTTAGAGTTATTGGGGGGTCAAAAGTGGCTCCAAACGGTTCGTGTAAAATAACACACGGCTGCTGCTGTCCGCCAGTTCCTGGGGTGAACTTGGCTGGACACGCTGCCGCCTGTCTAGATATGCGATGCTTGGTTGTCGTCTTCACCGACAGAAGAATTGAGATCTAAATGGGTGCCAAGTTCCGTAGATTGTCTGAAATGGTGCCAAGTCCGGCACTACATTGTTTACAGTAAAACTAATTTACTGCGGCTTAATGCATTTTGAGCCTTAACTTGGCAGTTTTCTATGCAGTATGTTATAATACCATAAAAGCTGTTGGATATTTAAGAAATGGTTACGGTAAAGTCAAAGGTATAAATATGTATACATTTGTGGACAAAATTTCAATGGAATAGGATGAAAAAATGTATACATACTATTGGTGTACGTATTTAGGAAAACATTCATTCGATACATAATTTTTGTTCCTCAAATGTACAAGTCTGATGTTTATTTTATAATTTCAGGTAATTTCCGCGGCTGTCATGTACCTGGTCATGCTTGTGCAGTTCGATAGGAGTCCCTGATCGAACTATACCGATACTCTTAGCTACACGAAATTGATAAATAAAAAAATGAGATATCAAATCCTTTTGTATTAATGATATTCGTAATATTTACAATTATTTGGGCAGCAGCATTCCTAGAATGCGGTGGAGATACTGCGATCGCCAACCCGCACGCCAAGCGTGGCGATTATGGCATTTACCCCCCATGAAATTGGGGGAGGCCTATGTCCAGCAGTGGACGTCCTAGGGCTGATGTGGTGGTGGTGGTGGTGGTGGTAATATTTAGGTTAGTGCCATCATAGATGAGGTAGATAGATAGATATCATTTATTGTCAAAACTGTGTACAGTCAGCTGGAGAGAAACGTGACCACCCTTGCATAGAAATTAGTATGCAACCGAGGTCAGCTTTATTTGCAGCTGACTGTACATAAGCTAGTGGCTCCGTGAGCATTTTTTTTCAAATTTCTAGATTTCGAAAAACTGACTCTACAATTTTTTTTATATAACATTTCTGATGAGAAATACGACCTACTGTCCGATGAGAACATCCGGACAGACATACGAAAAACAAATTATTTTTTCAAATATCAACTCGCCAAAAAAAATCTATATAATTATCGAACCTGCTCACAAAATTTCATGAGAATCGGTTGAGAAATGCGACCTGTAGAGGAGAACATCCGGACAGACAGACAGACATACGAAAGAATTTTTGTCAAAACCTGAAACGGAGACGTTTCGCTCGCTTCGCTCGCTCGGTCAATAAGATCTCATACATCGAATGGTAAGTATCAACAGTTTGCCTATTTTGGATGTCATCATCATCATTCATCATCATTTCAGCCGAATGACGTCCACTGCTGGACATAGGCCTCCCCCAAAGACTTCCACAATGACCGGTCCTGCGCCACCCGCATCCAGCGGACACCCGCGACCCTTACCAGGTCATCAGTCCACCGTGTGGGGGGCCTGCCCACGCTACGCCTTCCGGTACGTGGTCGCCACTCGAGAACCTTCCCGCCCCAACGGCCATCGGTTCTGCGTGCTATGTGCCCCGCCCACTGCCACTTAAGTTTAGCGATTCGAAGGGCTATATCGGTCACTTTGGTTCTGCTGCGGATGGCCTCATTTCTGATGCGATCACGCAGAGAAACTCCCAGCATAGCCCTCTCCATTGCTCTTTGGGTGACTTTGAGCCTTCTTATGAGGCCCATAGTAAGCGACCACGTTTCAGTACCATATGTCATCACTGGCAACACACACTGGTCAAAGACTTTCGTCTTGAGACACTGCGGGATATTGGAGAAAAGATGTGCCGTAGCTTCCCGAACGCTGCCCAGTCGAGTCGGATTCGACGATTAACCTCTTTCTCGAAGTTGGACTTACCTAACTGGACAGTCTGTCCTAGGTATATGTAATCGTCTACAACTTCGAGCGTAAAGTGTCCGATTGTTACGGGAGTTGGTGCTACATGGGCATTTGACATGATCTTCGTCTTGTCCATGTTCATCCTTAGACCAACTCGCTCGGAGGCTTTACTGAGGTCATTGAGCATTGTACTTAAATCCTCCATGGTCTCAGCCAAGACTACTATATCGTCAGCAAACCGAAGGTGAGTGATGTACTCGCCGTTTATGTTGATGCCTAGCCTTCTCCAGTCCAGAGTCTTGAACACGTCCTCCAGTGCAGCGGAAAACAGTTTAGGAGAAATAACATCTCCTTGCCTGACTCCCCGCTGCAGCGGAATAGGTTTCGAGTTCTGGTCCTGGAGTCGGACTGACATAGTGGCGTTCTCGTACAAACACTTCAGCACTTCGATATAGCGGTAGTCCACTTGGCACCGCTGGAGAGATTGTAGTACAGCCCAGGTTTCGATCGAATCGAAGGCTTTCTCGTAGTCCACGAACGCTAAACAGAGGGGCAGGTTATACTCCTCAGTCTTCTGTATAACCTGACGAAGCGTATGGATGTGGTTTACGGTGCTAAAGCCTCTTCGGAATCCGGCTTGTTCGGGAGGCTGGAAGTCATCTAGCCTGCGTGCGAGACGGTTCGTAATGACTCTTGAAAACAGCTTATAGACATGGCTCAGAAGTGAGATGGGGCGGTAGTTCTTGAGTAAGGCGTTGTCACCCTTTTTGAAAAACAGCACCACCACACCTCTGTTCCATGCCTTTGGAGTTTTCCCTTCCAGTAAGACGGAATCGAACAACTTCTGAAGGGCCCTAAGGACCGGTTTTCCACCCGCCTTCAGGAGTTCAGCTGTTATTCCGTCTTCACCGGGTGCCTTGTTGTTCTTTAGCTGTTTAAGAGCCATTCTAATCTCGTACAGGCTGATGTCCGGGATATCTTCGATATAGTGCCGGGTTAATCTGGCTCTAGGGTCTTCCGCCAGACCAACTTCGGGTCTGCTAGTTGACGTGTATAGCTGTCCATAAAAACATTCTATCTCTTTCAGAAGCTCGGGTTTGGATGAAAAGATTCTACCGCCTTCAGTTTTTAATTTGGCGAGCTGGCTCTGCCCAATAGACAGATCTCTTGAGAACACTTTAGAGCCCTTATTCTGCTCGATGGCCTCTTCAATACGATTTGTATTGAATTGGCGCAGATCGCGGGTAAGGGACTTGGAGATCCGTTTAATATTGAGCTGCCTGTATAATGTCGCATCGGCTGAAGACTGCAGAATCATTTCATTCCTTTTCTCGATAAGCCTCTGAGTGGAGATAGAAAGCCTTTTGGCTCTGTGAGTCCGTTGGGCCTTAAAGAACTTAGACCCAATGCTATGGACAGCTTCCACAAACCCGTCATTGAAATCGTCCACGTCGCCGCCTAGACAATCAAAACGGTTTTGGAGTTCCAGCTGAAAGCTCTCGGGGTTTTGGATTTGGACTGCTGCTGGACGGAGCGTAGACTTCATCAGTCGAGAGCGCTCTAGCTTGACGCATATATTCAATATGCCTCTTACCAGACGATGATCACTTCCGGTTTTAACCGTATTGATCACAGAGAGATCATTGAATATATGCCTCTTCGTCGACATAATGAAGTCAATCTCGTTTTTTGTTGCACCGTCGGGACTCATCCAGGTCCACTTCCTGTGCTCGCGTTTCTTGAAGAAGGAGTTCATCATGTAGAGTCCCTCCTTCTCCAAGAAACCAGCCAGTAGTTGGCCCCGGTGGTTCCGACTTCCAACTCCAAATTGCCCCACTCTCAGCTCATTGCCGTCTCTCTTGCCCAGTTTCGCGTTAAAGTCCCCCATAATAACGGTCAAGTAGGTTTTGGAACTATGCATGGCCTTAGTTATATCCTCATACATAGCCTCCACCTCGTCGTCGGAGTGTGCCGAGGTCGGCGCGTACACCTGTATGACCTTCAACGAGTATCTCTTGGATACTCTGAGTATAAGGTACGCCACCCTAGCCGACACACTCTCGATCTTCACCACATTGTTTACGAGGGACTTGTGGACGATGAACCCGACACCTCCCTGGGACTGTTGGTCGCCCTCCCGGAAATAGAGCAAGTTGCCGGACTTTAGGGTTATCGTGTCCTCCCCCTCTCTTCGGACTTCAGATAACCCCACGACATCCCAACGCAACTTGCTCAATCCTTCCTCTAGTTCCGCTATCTTTTCGTCGGTCCGCAGTGTACGCGTGTTGTACGTTGCCAGGGCCAGGAGTCGTCGGTGGTGGTAGCTGGATCTTTGCCGGAGATTCTTAGCACCCCTGGCCCCGCTAGTACCCTGGCCGCTACCAAAACCAGGGCACCGGGGGCCGCCGGAACCTCGGGGCCGTGGCCTTTGTGTCGCTTTCATAGGGGGTAAATGCCATAATCGCCACGCTTGGCATGCGGGTTGGCGATCGCAGTGTCTCCACCGCACTCCAGGGATGCTGCTGCCCATCCCCCGGTGGTCTTGGTCGTAGTTTAAGGACATACCCGGGTCCATCATTGTGGATGTAGTCGTACAATACTCGTATGTGAACTTAAAATTAGACTTAATCATTCGTAGACCTACTTATACGAAACATTCATTTACTTAGATTGTAAATAACATTTATTTGCCAGCCATTCCTGCCCGGCTAGTATAATAGCTTATACCGTCACGTTATGTGGCCAAAATGTACTGAACTGTACAACACCGCAACGCAACGTAACTGCAGCCTATGCACGCCTGCAACTCCAGGGGTGTCACATGCGCGTTGCCGACCCTTTAAAATTTATACACTCATTTCTTGAAGAATCCCATACTGTAGTTCCTCGGGAAAACCTGGGCAGGGAGCTCATTCCACAACCGGAGCGTCCGAGGGAGGAAGTTCCTCTGAAACCGTACCGTACGCGACCATTTAGGTTTTAAGGTGTGAGGATGAATGCCCGTGCCCTGCCGACGGCGAACAGTGCGATGATAGAAAGCGGCCGTGGGCATCATATCGAACAGTTCTTCAGAACACAACCCATTATACAAGCGATAGAACACGCGCGGGAGGCAAAGTTTCTCCTTAAACTTAACGGTTCAATATCGATCGTGAGTTGGGGATCGTCCACGATTCGCACAGCACGTCTCTGAAGCGAGTCAAAAGGCCCAAGCTGATATCCAGGTGCTCCCGCCCAGAGGTGACAGCAATACTCCACGTGGGGACGAACTTGCGACTTATATAATTATAATTTCCAAAATTTCCAAAATCTTAATTTTTTACTATGTGTCATATTAATAATTTTAGTTGAATGTACATACCAATGAATCCATTATCTCTTAAATTAGTTATAGGACTCACTAGTCACTACCAATTGCTGTGCCCTATCACGTCAGGGTCCATGTGAAACTAATACTAATGTAACACCTATATGTAAAGACCATGGATGCAATAAATGATGATTAAATGATTAATATCTCTGTCCCGGGGTGAAGTACCGCTTCGCTCTATTGAGCACACCTAGCTTTTTGGATGCCAGCTTGGCCTTGCCTTCTAAGTGGCTTCGAAATTGGACGTCGCTGAAAATTTCGACACCAAGGATCCCAATACTCTACTTAAACAATACTATTACCTATTCTGTAGTTTAAGTGTCACTGCTGTGTTGTTCATGGAGAATGGCGTTGAAAGGGTTAATAAAAGAACGATTAAAGTTTAAGTAGTAATGTTTATTTCATAACCTACAACTAAAGTAGAGGTAAACACGTTTCTACTAACTAAACATTATTTCGATAAGCTTGAGAAGAGATGAACGTGTGTTATATTACACCTCGTTTACGATTGTTTGTGTGTTTGTCATCACTCATCAGGCATAATTGTCAAATTGTATCAAAATGACTAAATATGTGGTCACGGCGGCGAGAGTCTGCAAAACATTGAAGTCTGTTAACAAGGCATTTCGTAGGTACAGTCAACAGCAGAAGTAGGTCCAACCATGTGTAGATATAAGAGGTAAAATATAGAAAAAGAATTTTGATCTCTTCAGAGGCTACTTCTGGTTCGGACTGTACCTATAGTTAAGGATTTGACATGCTAATATTTTTTTATTTTATTTTTTTTGTCGACCTGTTTAGCTTAGTTGATAGTGACACTGCCTCCGAAGCTAGAGGTCCCGGGTTCGAATCCCGGCCAGGGCATTATTTGTGCATTTAGCACGGATTTTGTTCTTGGGTCTTGGATGTTCTCTATGTATTTAAGTATGTATTTATCTATATAAGTATGTATATCGTCGCCTAGTACCCATAGTACAAGCTTTGCTTAGTTTGGGACTAGGTCGATTTGTGTAATATTGTCCCCCAATATTTATTTTTATTTTATTTTTTAAATATTATATAGCAGTATCTTTTTTACATATGTATATGACTAAGTTAGTTTTATTCAGTTTTACAAGTTTTTATTTAGTTAGGCCTATTTCAATGTTGCACAACAAAAATGATGCACCAATGCATTTTTGTCGGCCTGCTTAGGCTAGTTGGTAGTGACACTGCCTCCGAAGCTAGAGGTCCCGGGTTCGAATCCCGGTAAGGGAATTTGTTTCTGTGGTGAGCAGAAACATTAGTTTCTGATACTTGGATGTAATCTATGTATTTAAGTATATTTACATATATATTTGTTAAATATATTGTCGTCTAAGAGATACCGCCATATTGAGCTTACTACGGGACTAGTTCGATTTGTGTAAAAAAAAGTCCACAATAGTGGTCGGCGGTTAAGAAGTTAATCCTGACGCCTGTCATTTCCATACAGTTTATAACGTAAGTCACTTTTAGGTTATAAACTGTATGGATATGACAGGTGGTAAGATTGACTTCTTAACTTTATTTATTATTTTTTACAATATACATTGTAATTCTTTAATGTACTAAATAATGGAAATATAATAGTAAAGTACTTACATTGAACAACAAGCTCGCATCTAAAGCGAAATATCCACAAGCTGTAATTTCGCTTTCTTGATACGACATTGCAGAGGAGAAGTTTTGTATCTGTGAAGCATCAAACCGAAGGTATAGATACTTATTCTTATCAATCTTTAGGCTGAAATAAGACTATCGTAATAACTAATAGTACATTTCGATGCTAGTGCGGAAAGTATGTCATTCGTTCACGAGTACCGAGGGATGCCACGAGCCGCAGGCGAGTGGCAACACTCGGGACGAGTGAAGAAAGACATTTCCGCACGTGTATTGAACGACGTTTTTTAATACAGTTGCGAAAAAATAAGAAAAACAACAAGTAATATTTATAAAAACAATATCGAATGTTGCCTTTATAAACTTAAAACATGCTTGCAGTAAGTAAAAACGCCTCTTCTTTGACAGGCGTTTCGGCAGCTATTCCGTTCCACTCAGACAACTTATTAAGAACGGTTTTTCAATATTCAATATTAAAAAATAAACGTGTTATAATGATGCAGAGGTAAGTAATAAAATATGAAATGTGTATATTTTTCGTATTCTGATATTAACAGTAGGTTTTTATGTTGATTACGACGTTTAAAGGAAACTAATATTTAACACCCAGCAATAAGGAGTCATGCATTGGAACAAGCATAAATTTAAAAAAATTGGAAAAGTGAAAAGCACTAGTGCGCGAAAACCAACTTTCCGCACGCTAAACAGCTACGTAAAGTAGCACTTTTTGAGCAACTGTATTAAAAAATATATTATGATCATAGATGTAGGACGAACGTATGACGGTGTAAATAACGACATATGATTCACATGTTGGAAATATACCCTCATAGGTTCCCCATTTTTTAATGACTGTAAATCGTACTTCTATGTAATTTTATCACGTATTTCTATGTATTCTCCCTAATATTACCTTGTAAATCCTTTTTCATTGAATTGTTAATCAGTATATTTTTTAAATCATTATTATTAAGTAAGATTGACAGTTTTTTAAATTGTATAATTCACGCTTTGACATGTAAAAGTGCCCTTGTGGCCTTTCGGTTTTAGTGAGAAAGAGACACACATTTGCCTAGAATTGTCTTTCTGTCCTTTATAGCCATTTTGCTGGTTGAAATTCCCAACTAGCAATACTTCTACATAAGTGACTGTCTGTCATAAGTGATGTCTTAGAGCTCGCTCGATTCGAGTTGAATAGAAATGGTGCATTGCTTAGGGTGCCTTTCCAGTAGAGATGTGTTATGTAGCTATGCTGCGAGGATGTGCAAGCTACGCTACGAAATCCCGTTTCCACCAGTGCTATGCTATGCGGACCAATAAATATGATTGGTGGATCCTAACGCATCCATAGCAACGTAGCATAACACATCTCTGGTAGAAAGGCACCCTTAGTCTCATTTACTTGCCAATTCAAAGGGAGAATACAAAGTCCAAGGTCCAATATAAGTGATATCAAGCCTTGCTAGAACTGAATGTGAAAGAATGACTCAAATTAATTAAGCACGACACGACGAAAGCTAACAAATAATTCCACCCACCTCAGCGAACGTTTTTATATCTTCAACTGCAATGCTGTGTAACGCTTGGCCAATTTTGGATTCCTGCAGTAATGTTCAACAGATCGATTTAATAATATATTGTATTTACAATGTTTATGTAAATGATCTGCCATATATGGTAAGCCGAAGATCAGGCATTGTAATGTTCGCAGACGACACCTCATTACTGTTCAAGGTAAATAAGATACTGAACTAAAAGGAAAGGTTCAGACGGGTGGCCCCAGGTATTAAAATCGTGGATGAGAAATCGCTTCATCTCCTCGGTTGTCCGGTTTTGGACCAGTCTTTCGAAGGTTATGTTAATGACAAAATTCAGAATTTCAAATCAATTTCGGACCGCCTATTAGGAGTTAATGTTCACGCTGCTTACACCATTGTTCGCCACTGTCTTTTCGTTCCCAAATTTAATTACGTTCTGCGCGGCAGTCAGTTCTGAAAGTATCCTAATCTCCTTTTGAGATTTGATGAGTTGATTGAGGAGTTAGTTCTGAAAGTATCCTAATCTCTTTTTGAGGTTTGATGAGTTGATTGAGGTAGCTCTAACAACAATTATCAACACATCTTTTGACGTGAGGTCTTGGGAACAGGCCAGTTTACCAATTAGGCTGGGAGGACTGGGGATTCGCAAGATCTCTAGCGTCGCATTGGCTGCTTTCTTGTCCTCGGTGCATAGCACTCAGGGTTTAATAGGGGGCATTTTAACCTCTTCCCTCGGAGTCTTGGAGGTTGCGCATTGTGCCGAGGCTAAGAATGCATGGGCATTATCCTGCCCAAATTCCAACCCGCTTTCCAATCCTTGTTCGCAGAGCCAATGGGACGAGCCACTTTGTCAGCTAGTACGGAATAATCTTCTTGATACGTCAACTAGTTCGGCAGATCGTGCTCGTCTCCTTGCTGCTGCAGAATGGGAGTCTGGTCTGTGGTTGCGGGCTCTACCATCGCCTTCGATAGGGACGCTTTTAGATAACGTGACCTTCCGACTAGCCGCTAGTTTGCGTGTGGGGGCAGTGAAAAACGTTCCGCGTCGCTGCCAATGTGGCACTATGGTAGATAGCTTGGGGCACCATGGTCTCTCTTGCAGCAGGAGCGCAGGGCGTATACCTCGCCACGCTAGTATAAATTATGTGCTCCGTAGAGCGTGAAAGTGCCGGCTATCTTGGAGCCGGTTGGGCTGGCGAGGGACGGTGGAAAGAGGCCTGATGGCATGACGCTGGTGCCTTGGAGGATGGGGCGGCCTTTAGTTTGGGATGCTACGTGCGTAGATACTTTCGCGGCGTCTCACCTTCCGGGCACCAGCGTGAATGCCGGTCATGCGGCGTCATCAGCTGAGGATCTCAAGCGTCGTAAATATGCTACTCTTGGCAGTACATATTTGAGGCGTTTGGGGTCGAAACGCTGGGACCATGGAGGCCGAGTGCGCGCCGCATTTATAAGGATTTATCGGCCCGTTTAATAGACGTTACAGGTGATCAAAGGGCTAGCCAATACTTCGCGCAGAGGGTAAGCATTGCCATACAACGTGGCAACGCGGCCAGCCTTTTGGGCACACTGCCCACAGGCAGCGATTTGGAAGGGGTTTTTTGTCTATAAGTAAATTTATTTTGTGTATGTGAAGAAGCTAGTTGCTGTTATGTGTTTTTTTATATATAATATTTGACGAAGCCTGCGTTGCGGATTACCTAATGTGCTATAATACTTTATTAATCATTTAAGATACAAATATTAAACTTAATGGTCAATCATTCGAATTTGTTAAGTCAATTGTATTCTTAGGTATTACATTGGACTCAAAATTGCAGTGGGGTTCCCATATAACAGCGATAGGAAGTAGGTTGAGCTCTGCTGCATTTGCAGTCAGGAGAATAAGGCAGCTTACCAATGTGGCAACGGCAAGCGGCTATACAGAGTGAGTTGATCTAAAGAAGACAGTAAGGAGGCTAAGCTTAAGGTTGAATAATTATGAGGTTGTATACACCTTATTATGATAGAGTAATTTTTGCATTACACATTCAATAATCCAACAGTCTTTGCGGATAAAGACATTACTAACATACAAAACTGTATACAGGAGGATCTCGAGAACATACTTAAATGGGTCACACGATAACGGCATATTATTAAACATAAACAAGGCTAAATGTATGGTTATAAGCTCCCCTTACATAAAAACAAGTCACCAGCCTATTAGGATAGTCGGACACACGTATGACCGTTTACATAACAGATAACTCGCTTGTAAATGTAAACCGTTGGAAGTGTAGATAAATACAAATATTTAGGCTTAACCATTGATAAAAATATAAATTGGAAATTACATATAGACATAGTATGCAATAAACTAAGATAAAAACTATGTAAAATTATTAGTTTAAAAAATATAGTAAATAAGAGAATATTACGCATGCTATATCATGCATTGGCGGACGCAGTAATCGGATATGGAATTATAGCATATGGACTTTTAAAACCTACATAGATAATATATTACAATTAGAAACTATACTGCTAAAAATATAGTTGATAAAAAACCAAAGACAGCTTTAAAAGTAATAACTACACGGCCTTATGTAAAGAGCTAAATATACTGCCAGTGCATCATAAAATTCGGCATGTAATAGCATCCGACCTCAGACCAAGTAAAAAATATATTTTTTACTTGGTCTGAGTATCCGACCAATTTAAAAAATCGGAATTTAAATCTGTCTGAGTGTAGGTACACCCGCGAACTGAGAGCTACGACGCGACGGACCTATTTGGAACCTATAGCTAATAATTACTATGGCAAGAGACAGCTTAGTTATTTAACTCCCCGATTATTTAATACCATTTGTTCCGAAAACGACTGTACTAGTAAATACGTGTTTAAGAAGCGGCTAAAAAAGACGCTATTAGATGCCATAAAACTATAGGTAGTGAGTGGAATTGATTTGGAGTGTTGTTGGTGTTTTTTTTTTACTCTGGATAAGTTTGCGCAAAATCAAAATCAAAATCAAAAATTTTATTCTGCAAATAGGCCACAAGGGCACTTTTACAAGTCAACACATGAATTATACAATTAAATAAATTGACAATGATAATTATAATGTTTTCAAAACAGAATTGCAGAACTAAAAAAAAGTAGACAATCATAATAATGATTTTAAAACTATAGTGATTAACAAACTCACAATATTCAATTAAAATTAACTTATAATACATTATATAAAAAAAAAAAAAATTTTAGTGACCTATATATACGGTCTCTGTCCGAATACACAAAAGTATATACATTAAATTTAATATGTCAGAGATGTATATGGTCTCTGAGCGTCCATTATTCTTAAGTCCTTAGAGATGTACATGGTCTCTAAGCGTCTAAATTAAAATAAGTAGTAAATGAAAATAGCAGTTAAGTAATTTAATATTCTCAGAGATGTATAAGGTCTCTAAGCGTCAATAACAATAAAATTAATCCAAAACAGGATGATGTCTCTCGTCAATCTCCAATAAAATAACACTAGTATTAAGGTATTAATCATGCCCTTGCAAGCATGAACAGACCGGACTCCACAAACAGCACCCGATCACGAGTATGACGCGTATCTCAGCCATCGCCTCCCTCGACCATTTGTTAGGGAAGGTGGCGACCCGATCAACGACGCCACCGTAAGCAAAGCCTTTTAAGCGAGCATGACATATTCAGGCTGCCGGACATTAATAAATAATATAAAAGATTAAAACAACTGTTCGGCAAGAAACAGCATCATGTTTCATAAAACGCAACGAAAGAGCTGTACAAGGAAATAGGCTAAGTGAAGCATAGGTATATATATTTTAACTAACAAGATTATACTAAAACTGGCTTAAAAGCATTTTTATCATTTAAGAAATCGTTGACAGCATAATAGGCCTGGCTTAGCAAATAACGTTTAATATGAGACTTAAATTTACTCAGTGGCAGATTAACTATTTCGGTGGGTATTTTATTATAAAATCGTATACAGTTCCCCACGAACGACGTGCTAACCTTCCGGAGACGACTGGCTTTCACTGCAATCTTGTGTTTACTTCTAGTGTTGTAGTCGTGGATATCACTGTTAAGTTTGAACTCATGAAGATTTTTCCGAACATACATAATATTTTCAAGAATATATTGAGATGCTACAGTAAGAATATTTGCCTCCTTAAATTTTTCTCTGAGGGATTCCCTGGCCTTTAGTTCGTAAATGGAGCGTACAGCTCGTTTCTGTAGCACGAAGATGGTCTGGATGTCTGCCGCTTTTCCCCACAAAAGGATTCCATAGGACATAACACTATGAAAGTAACTATAATACACCAGCCTGGCCGTCTCAACGTTAGTCAACTGTCTAATACGTCTTACTGCATAGGCCGCAGAACTAAGTTTGCCAGCCAGAGTGGCAATATGCGCGTGCCATTGCAGTTTTGAATCTAAGGTGACTCCTAAAAACACTGTTCTCTCTTCAAATTCCAGCTCATCAGACTTCAATTTGATCTTGGAATTGTTTGCCTCCTTGACATTAGGCAGAGTGAATTTGATGCACTTTGTTTTCTTGGAATTTAAGAGTAGATTATTTGCTGTAAACCAGTTCACAACAGTACTTAGTGTCTCATTAATACCGTCAAAGTTTTTCTCTTTGCGGCCCACTTTGAAGATGAGCGACGTATCATCTGCGAATAGCACTATATCATGTTTATCTTTCACAAGGTTTGGTAAATCATTGATATAAACAAGAAACAGAAATGGTCCCAGAATTGATCCTTGAGGAACTCCAAGAGCAACCGTTGTCCCTGCTGATTGAGTCCCGTTGATCACTACCCGTTGTGTTCTCTCCGACAGATACGATGTAACAAGGTCAAGAGCACCGTTTTTGATCCCATAGTGACTTAACTTTCTAATTAAATTCTCGTGATTAACGCAATCAAATGCCTTTGACAGATCACAAAACACCCCAATAGCATCTTGAGCCTCTTCCCAGGCATCAAAAATATGTTTAATTAGTACCACACCGGCATCAGTGGTAGAACGACCTCTAGTGAATCCGAACTGATTGCTATTGAGCAGGTTATTGCGATTAAAGTGGGACACAAGCTGATTAAGAATAAGTTTCTCAAAAACTTTGCTTAATGCCGGTAGTATTGAGATTGGTCTGAAGTTGGTAGGGTTGACCACAAATCACCTGATGGTAAGCGATATTGCGGTCTAGGATGGAGCGCGCTAAAAACCGGTTCACTCTCGTCATGAAGACAGTAAGGTTGTAGTTTTCAGGGAACAAGGATTCCGGCAAGGAGTTCCACAGCTTGGCTGTTCTCACAATAAAGGAGGAAGCGAAACGCTTCGTGCGAGTTTTTGGAACTGCCACCGTAAAACGATGTCGCCTTGCCGTATCCCTGGTCGTCCGATGGTAGAAGGGGGCGGGGGGTATTATACTGTGCAGTTCCTCAGCACACTCCCCGAAATGCAACCGATAGAAAACCGAAAGACTAGCAACTTTGTTGGTGGTGTGTTGGTGTTATTTGAAATGCACGTCTGCGCAAGTGTGCAGAGCTAAATTATTGGAATATAGACCGTATGGCACAAACAATAAAGATTGCACTTTGGCTTTCATAATCAGATCATTTCTACTGCATTCTATATTCAATACTGTAAACTTGTGTTACCCACTATTTAAAAATCATAATTGTAAAACCATTAGTACCCACATTTTAGTAGTTGTCTATTATTATTAATATTAATAAGTACTTAAGATGATTATCTCTGCATGTAACTAGTAAGATACATATAAATTGGCATGAAAATGAGTGCTATCTTGCCAATAAACGTAAAGTTTGGCGATCTCATTGTATAAACAAATGTACCATACAACATTTAAGAAATAAATTAAAAAAAAAGTATGAACGTAATAGACCACATATTGGCACATTAAAAAATATAGGTATTACCCATATCCCATATTAGAAAGGGACAAACGAGTCTATTTTGGCTCGCGTTATCGGCCAAAGGTGGTACTCTACTTATACGTAGTATATATCTCCTATCTCTATGATTCATTCTCTTTCAATCAATCAATCAAATATTTGATTTTCAAGGCGGTTGTTGTGAAAAATTGATAGGTGGTGTAGAACGCTTAAGAATATTTTAAGTTTTCTTGTTATTAAGTACCAACTTATGTATGAACTTGACATCAATTGAAGAAAGAGTCTTTTGTAGCCCGTCTAAGATGGTGTAAAACTGTTCTCGTTATTTTGCTCCCTCTAATCAGGCAGGGAGCAAAATAGTGTTATGCTCCCTGCTGCAGTCAGCAGGTCAGAAATGAAGCATAAAATAAAATATTTACATAAGATCGAGCAAAGCTCGTTTAGTTTAAACGAGCTTAATAAGACTTTTTCGAATAGGAGAAGTGAAAATATTATTTTCAATCACCTACAACATGACTAATTAACTATAAGTAATATATAATGGTACGATAATTACCTCTACTTTTATCAGCGTTCCTGGAATCGACAAAAAACAAAGTTTCGATGTTTGTATCCAGAGATACAGCAGTTGCCGAACAACGTCCATAGCTTTACATTGTCCGCTTATCACCGCTATGTGGTACAAGTAATGCGCTTCAACCACCAGCGTATGGAACGCTTGAAACACTATGATCAGGGCTGGGGCCTGGAATATTCTGTTGATATTTCGCTTAGCACTCATAGCCTTCTTATACGCTGTCTCCAATTCATCCAGTGATTTCAAAGATTGATTAGGCCTTACTATTACAAAACCAAACATCGCGTTTTTCTTCGCTGCGCCGAGTCGACGACAACATAGCTTGATATTCTTTAATAAACAAACCACCATGCATGCGGTAACTATGTAAACGGTCACCATAAAGTATGGTATCAATTCTGGTAAAATATAAGATGTATACAACCATACTTCCACGTTTTCTATATTAAAACAGATTATTTGTACGATAATCGTACCGATGAAGCAGCCCAGAGAGAAATACACCACGAACTGGAATTGTTTCAATATAGGACCAGCATTATTGTTCCCTAAACGAAACCAAATGGCCGCGACTTCGTCCAGTACATTTATATACAGATTTCTGTACTTGAACATCCATATACATGATCCAATGTTGATAATCACCAGTATAGCTTCTTCTATTAAATAATTCATATTACTCAACACTTTTTTTTCCGAATCATTTAGAACTTCGACAAAAAATCTGATGTTACTTGTAATAACGGACGAAATCAACAAAAAAGCAAAAATATATGAACAAATGACCGCTAACGTGTTGGGTTTTATAACTGCGTGCTTCCCTTTAGGAAATGTAGTGGTGTAGGGAAACAATAAAAATAACATCACGAGGAATGGCTTGCATATTGTTATTATACTAGTTCCAATGTATGAATTTCGACGAGCGAAATAGTTTTTTATTTTAGAAACCATGGCGCAACTTCAGTCACTGGGAATATTAATTTTTAAATAAAATTAGAAGTGCCCGAATAAGTTACCAAAATGTCTAGGTACCTAATATTCACAAGGATTCCAGCTTAAATGCGTGGAGTTTTATTTACCTACTGACGGATTAAATAATGTACATATTTAGCACCGACAACATGAGCGGGATATGTTGTAACGATTATTAAAAACGTATCAACTCGCAATTTCTTGATATAAACGATATGAACAAGTAGCTACAAGCCGTGATTACAGTGACTACAATGCTCGTGAACATTCTACAGTAGGTATTTATACAATGTACAGCGAAGGAAGGGTGATTTATTAATATAAACATTACACGAAACAGAAATGTACAAATAGCAGGTTTTGAAAATCGGCGTAGGTGAATACATCCCACTAATATTATAAATGCGAAAAATTAGATGTTTGGATGTTTGTTGCTCAATCACGCAAAAACGGCTGAACAGATCAAGATGATTTTTTGTATACTAACAGTATATAATCTGGATTCACTTATAGTATACTTTTTGTCCCCGATAATCACCTTCAAAGGGATGAAATCGGGGGTGCAAATATGGTCTATGAAACGGGGTGATTTAAATCCTCATACGCCATTCTGAGCTTTAAGTTTCAGCCAATTGGGAATATAACGGCGTGTCAATAAATTTAAGTTAACCATAGCAGAATTTGACGTATTGTAAACAAGCTGACGTTTCGATATGTCAATGCCGAAGTATCATAAATCCTTCTGATTGATGACGCTATTTTTCAGCATAATGTCTTAGCAATTAGGTATATTATTGCGTGTAAATCAAAATAAATTTGCGATACTTTGGAATTGGTGGCCTTCATATGCTTAAATACAAAAACAGCTGCTCCAATACAGTCTTTGTATCGTCGGTGTACAATTTAATTTTGTCGTGTATTATTTTTTACGTAATGGTGACCCTTCACACCATAATAACCGTTTGATATAAGAGATCATTTGGGCTGGGCAGCCCAATCGTCAACATTGAGAGTTGAAGCACCTTAGATCTATGCACAAAGTACAATATATATATACACTGAGATAGAGTGAAAGACCAGTGAAGTATTCCACATAGATCGTAGCGCCGTTGTATATTTAGTAAGAACTAACCGCACGACCGCTGCATCTCTGTTATTTCAATATGCAAGTGCGATAGAGATAGCACCCAGTGACATCCGGTACAAACAAGTTAAACTAACATTGCCATAGAAAATCTGAAAGGCCCCTGGATCTATGCTCATCCGTACATATAATAAAGCTGTAGAGGGTCAAAATCTGTACATTGAAAATATTCGATTGGAGCGATTGGAGGGCCCTTGGCATCAAAACAGAACACATTTTAACAGTTTTGAGAATTCGTGTCTGTTTGTCTATCTGTTTATATGTCTAAGCATTGTGACTCTCGGCCTTCAGCCTCCCGTGCATTGCCGCTCTGCTTCGGGCCTTCGGCCCTCAGCCTTACATGAGCGGACCGCTCTCTGTTGGCTACCTTGCCACTCTGTGTGAATAATCGGCACGAGGAGCCCGCTCTGTGTCGGCCTTCGGCCTCGCGTGCATTGCCACTCTGCTTCAGGCCTTCGGCCCTACATAAGGAGCCCGCTCTGTTGGGTCGCTCGACCTTCGGCCTCGCGTGCGTGCCACACGGCTCCGGGCCTTCAGCCCTCAGCCTTATAATTATAAGGATCCCGCTTTATGTGAATGCTCGGCCTTCGGCCTCGCATGCCTTGCCACTCCGTTTCGGCCCGTTAGTCATCAACTTTACATAATAAATCCACTCTGTTGGGAAGCTCGGCCTTCGGCTTCGCGTGTCTCGCCTCCCTGCTTCAGCCATTGTTTCACTCTTTGGGGCAGGCTTATGTCCAGCAGTGGACGTCTTTCGGCTGATATGTTGATTCATTTTGGAAAAAGGATCCCTATAAAAATTTTCCGTGCGCGGTAAAGAGCATTTCATACTGAATGTAATCATTTCTTAAGGGGGTGTAAAGAAGGGTGAAAGATTTATTGGGAAAAGAAATAATTCTAAAGCGAGAATGAGTGCTACGCAGACGAAGTCGCGGGCAAAAGCTAGTTAATAATAATTTTCAATCATAATAGTTGTTGTAGGATCCCTTTTTCAGTGAATTCCGGCTCCGTCTTCACAGACAAGTGATCTAATTTGCCTCCTGGTGCCTCTTAGCCTTATAGAGATAGCTCTTATTCCAGATATTTTCACTTCCACTCTCAGCCAGTAAATGATCTGAGAGTAGGCTTTTCCCCATTTCATGTTCAGTTTAGATGCGGTTTCTTTTAAGTACCTAGGGCTTCGTCACATGAGATAATTAATGGTGTTAGTGACTCTCTTCAGTTTTCAGCTGCAAGATCGCATTTTTATCTATACAATATACTTTTTCTCTAAAATGCAATGAAATTTCGTCATTACATACGTTATAACAGGCTCCAAACTATGGCTAGGTTCACACGGCGCAATTTTTCCCGTATACCGTACACGAGATTTTATCGAATATCGTAGTGACAACAAAATTTGTACGGCAACTTTGAAAATCGTTCACACGGCATCTATGCGGGAAAATCTCGTATTCGAGATATAGTTTTTTCTCAAACATGCAATGAAATATTGATGTTATGTTCCTTATAATAGGCTGCGAAGTATGACGTTTCAGGCGCGGCTAGGAGAAGAGGTCGTTTATGGAATTTCATACAAATCTTGCAGGCCTAGGCCGGCAAAGTACTCTTTTTTAATTCCATTCCACATAAATTTGTGGCACAGGCATCATGACATTCTGCCACTATGCGTATTAAAAATATTTTTTTTTTGTTGTTTATTTCATTTCATGTTTGAGAAAAGCACTATACATACCTCGGCGGGAAATTTGGGGTTGCCAGCCTTAGACCTATCCGGCCTATATATGTCTTCCGCCGGCAACCCCTTTCGTCCCGGCCTCTGTAGTAATGTACTATTACCGTATACCGTAGGGTCTTGCCACCGGGAATGCGAGATTCTCGAAACGATTTTCGAATGCGATGATCAGTGGCGCTTATGTTAACGTTGTTTCGTTCACAAGGACAAACTGGTTTCTCGTATACGAGACGTGCGCGGGGCGGGCCGCGGGCGCAGGCAGTTGGTTTGTGACGTCGTTGGTGAAGTAGTATTGTAGGATCGACCCATAATATGGGATAAATCATTAGACGAGTATAAAAATAAAATTGCGACGGAGATTCTCATGTTGCTCTTAGTACGTGGCAAGGTAGTCTGCTCCAATCTTGATAATTAATAGTGAAAGCTGGCTATTGTCATTCGAAAATAATTGAAGAATACTCAGTCATAATTTCTCAGCTATTGAAAAAAAAACTTCAAATCTTCTTTCTCGTTTCTAATAAAGGATGGACCCAATATTTTCTCGGGCGCGGATGCCTCCTTCTTAAATACCAATTTAAAGAATTGGAATACGAGGATCCATGTCAGCGTGCACTCAACGACTGGCGGTGTGGCGGCTGGCAAATCGTATCGAATAGACGCTGTGTGAACAGCGGCCACGTATACGAGAAGACCGCATACGTGAAGAAACCGAATGGACCTCGCACCGTGTGAACGGTCGTCTCGTATACGGTAATACCGTATGCGAGAAAATATCGAATCGAATAGTCGCCGTGTGAACCTAGCCTCACGTTGCAGGCGGAACAACACGGGAGAACTGTAAAGGAATTTCATACAAAATTGAAGGCCTAGGCCGGAAAGTAATTATTTTTAAATTTAATGTTAAACGTGGCGTCTGTTAAATTTGTATTTTGGGTGGTTTTTATTTCATTGCAATGTTTGAGAAAAGCACTATACAAATCGCGGCGAGAAACTTTGGCTGGTTTTTATTTCATTGCAATGTTTGAGAAAAGCACTATACAAATCTCGGCGAGAAACTTTGGCTGCAGGTGCAGGCCCGTGTACTTGGCCTGCAACCCTTCGTTTCCCGGCCTCTATAGTAATGTACTATTTCTCAAACATGCAATGAAATATTGATGTTATGTTCCTTATAATAGGCTGCGAAGTATGACGTTTCAGGTGCAGCTAGGACAAGAGGTCGTTAATGGAATTTCATACAAATCTTGCAGGCCTAAGCCGGCAAAGTCCTCTTTTTTAATTTCCATTCCACATAAATTTGTGGCACAGGCATCATGACAGTCTGCCACGATGCGTATTAAAAATAAAACTTTGTTTTTTTTTTGTTGTTTATTTCATTGCATGTTTGAGAAAAGCACTGTACATACCTCGGCGGAAAATTTGGGGTTGCCCGCCTCAGACCCATCCGGCCTGACTGCGCTCGGCCGTCTATATGTCTTCGGCCGGCAACCCCTTTCGTCCCGGCCTCTGTAGTAATGTCATCATTATCATCATCATTTCAGCCGAATGACGTCCACTGCTGGACATAGGCCTCCCCCAAAGACTTCCACAATGACCGGTCCTGCGCCACCCGCATCCAGCGGACACCCGCGACCCTTACCAGGTCATCAGTCCACCGTGTGGGGGGCCTGCCCACGCTACGCCTTCCGGTACGTGGTCGCCACTCGAGAACCTTCCCGCCCCAACGGCCATCGGTTCTGCGTGCTATGTGCCCCGCCCACTGCCACTTAAGTTTAGCGATTCGAAGGGCTATATCGGTCACTTTGGTTCTGCTGCGGATGGCCTCATTTCTGATGCGATCACGCAGAGAAACTCCCAGCATAGCCCTCTCCATTGCTCTTTGGGTGACTTTGAGCCTTCTTATGAGGCCCATAGTAAGCGACCACGTTTCAGTACCATATGTCATCACTGGCAACACACACTGGTCAAAGACTTTCGTCTTGAGACACTGCGGGATATTGGACGAAAAGATGTGACGTAGCTTCCCGAACGCTGCCCAGCCGAGTCGGATTCGACGATTAACCTCTTTCTCGAAGTTGGACTTACCTAACTGGACAGTCTGTCCTAGGTATATGTAATCGTCTACAACTTCGAGCGTAAAGTGTCCGATTGTTACGGGAGTTGGTGCTACATGGGCATTTGACATGATCTTCGTCTTGTCCATGTTCATCCTTAGACCAACTCGCTCGGAGGCTTTACTGAGGTCATTGAGCATTGTACTTAAATCCTCCATGGTCTCAGCCAAGACTACTATATCGTCAGCAAACCGAAGGTGAGTGATGTACTCGCCGTTTATGTTGATGCCTAGCCTTCTCCAGTCCAGAGTCTTGAACACGTCCTCCAGTGCAGCGGAAAACAGTTTAGGAGAAATAACATCTCCTTGCCTGACTCCCCGCTGCAGCGGATTAGGTTTCGAGTTCTGGTCAAGGAGTCGGACTGACATAGTGGCGTTCTCGTACAAACACTTCAGCACTTCGATATAGCGGTAGTCCACTTGGCACCGTTGGAGAGATTGTAGTACAGCCCAGGTTTCAATCGAATCGAAGGCTTTCTCGTAGTCCACGAACACTAGATAGAGGGGCAGGTTATACTCCTCAGTCTTCTGTATAACCTAACGAAGCGTATGGATGTGGTCTACGGTGCTAAAGCCTCTTCGGAATCCGGCTTGTTCGGGAGGCTGGAAGTCATCTAGCCTGCGTGCGAGACGGTTCGTAATGACTCTTGAAAACAGCTTATAGACATGGCTCAGAAGTGAGATGGGGCGGTAGTTCTTCAGTAATGCGTTGTGACCCTTTTTGGAAAACAGCACCACCACACCTCTGTTCCATGCCTTTGGAGTTTTCCCTTCCAGTAAGACGGAATCGAACAACTTTTGAAGGGCCCTAAGGACCGGTTTTCCACCCGCCTTCAGGAGTTCAGCTGTTATTCCGTCTTCACCGGGTGCCTTATTGTTCTTTAGCTGTTTAAGAGCCATTCTAATCTCGTACAGGCTGATGTCCGGGATATCTTCGGTATAGTGCCGGGTTAATCTGGCTTTAGGGTCTTCCGCCAGACCAACTTCGGGTCTGCTAGTTGACGTGTATAGCTGTCCATAAAAACATTCTATCTCTTTCAGAAGCTCGGGTTTGGATGAAACGATTCTACCGTCTTCAGTTTTTAATTTGGCGAGCTGGCTCTGCCCAATAGACAGATCTCTTGAGAACACTTTAGAGCCCTTATTCTGCTCGATGGCCTCTTCAATACGATTTGTATTGAATTGGCGCAGATCGCGGGGGGGGGGGGGGGGGGTCGGAGATCGCGGGGGGACTTGGAGATCCGTTTATTGAGCTGCCTGTATAATGTCGCATCGGCTTAAGACTGCAGAATCATTTCATTCATTTCCTCGATGAGCCTCTGAGTGGAGATAGAAAGCCTTTTGGCTCTGTGAGTCCGTTGAGCCTTAAAGAACTTAGACCCAATGCTATGGACAGCTTCCACAAACCCGTCATTGAAATCGTCCACGTCGCCGCCTAGACAATCAAAACGGTTTTGGAGTTCCAGCTGAAAGCTCTCGGGGTTTTGGATTTGGACTGCTGCTGGACGGAGCGTAGACTTCATCAGTCGAGAGCGCTCTAGCTTGACACATATATTCAATGTGCCTCTTACCAGACGATGATCACTTCCGGTTTTAACCGTATTGATCACAGAGACATCATTGAATATATGCCTCTTCGTCGACATAATGAAGTCAATCTCGTTTTTTGTTGCACCGTCGGGACTCATCCAGGTCCACTTCCTGTGCTCGCGTTTCTTGAAGAAGGAGTTCATCATGTAGAGTCCCTCCTTCTCCAAGAAACCAGCCAGTAGTTGGCCCCGGTGGTTCCGACTTCCAACTCCAAATTGCCCCACTCTCAGCTCATTGCCGTCTCTCTTGCCCAGTTTCGCATTAAAGTCCCCCATAATAACGGTGAAGTAGGTTTTGGAACTATGCATGGCCTTAGTTATATCCTCATACATAGCCTCCACCTCGTCGTCGGAGTGTGCCGAGGTCGGCGCGTACACCTGTATGACCTTCAACGAGTATCTCTTGGATACTCTGAGTATAAGGTACGCCACCCTAGCCGACACACTCTCCATCTTCACCACGTTGTTTACGAGGGACTTGTGGACGATGAACCCGACACCGCCCTGGGACTGTTGGTCGCCCTCCCGGAAATAGAGCAAGTTGCCGGACTTTAGGGTTATCGTGTCCTCCCCCTCTCTTCGGACTTCAGATAACCCCACGACATCCCAACGCAACTTGCTCAATCCTTCCTCTAGTTCCGCTATCTTTTCGTCGGTCCGCAGTGTACGCGTGTTGTACGTTGCCAGGGCCAGGAGTCGTCGGTGGTGGTA
Organism: Notocelia uddmanniana; assembly: GCA_905163555.1. Lineage (NCBI taxonomy): Eukaryota > Metazoa > Arthropoda > Insecta > Lepidoptera > Tortricidae > Notocelia > Notocelia uddmanniana. The sequence continues at coordinate 28,522,841 of LR991062.1, read as the reverse complement.
GCTGGATCTTTGCCGGAGATTCTTAGCACCCCTGGCCCCGCTAGTACCCTGGCCGCTACCAAAACCAGGGCACCGGGGGCCGCCGGAACCTCGGGGCCGTGGCCTTTGTGTCGCTTTCATAGGGGGTAAATGCCATAATCGCCACGCTTGGCATGCGGGTTGGCGATCGCAGTGTCTCCACCGCACTCCAGGGATGCTGCTGCCCATCCCCCGGTGGTCTTGGTCGTAGTTTAAGGACATACCCGGGTGTAGTAATGTACTATAATATTACTATTATGGTGTTATTGATGAATGATTTTTTAATAATTTTAGTCTTACGTAATGTAGTTAATTATGTTACAGAAAAACACATTCAGTAATGTTTTTCTTTTTCTAAAATCAACAACCGGGGTTATATTCGAAAAAACGCTCTCTATATTATGTTTCCCATAGAGTGGCTGCGCACGCGTCCGTGAGCCACGGTAACCGCCAGACTCGCACTTGTTCGCCACTAGCGGAGTGTCTTAACAAATAATTTTTAAGAAAAAAAAACCGACTTCAATGGGGGAGTCCGGTGAAAGATTATTAATCTTAGATGGTGCACTCTTAGATTCCATACAATAAAATACAAAACTGGCTATAAGTATGTTTATAATGGTAGAAGACTAAGTACCCTCAATTCCTCATGAAATCATGGAAAAACCTTGCTTGCTTGACAAACAAAACGAAGAGAACAAATTGCCAAACGTGAACTACGCGTCGTTGAAGAGTTCTGTTCTGATCATCATCAGCAGTTCCACTTCATCCAATGTCACATTTTTGGATGCAAATGCTTGACTTGTTGATAAAAACACAAAAATCACTATATGTTTGCCTTAAAGATTTGAGGAGTTCCTTCAATTCCTCATGGATCCCATCATCAGAACTGCCTTTTGACAAAAACGGGACCAATTTGGATATATATACATACAATCAAAAAAAGAATTTTTCAAATCGGTTAAGAAATGACGGAGTAATGGAGTAACAAACATTTAAAAAAAAAAAAAACATAAAACCGAATTGATAACCTCCTCTTTTGAAATCTTGAAGTCGGTTAAAAATATACTGATGACCAGACGATAGAGACTACATAAATTACACTCCTTTTAACAAAATAGGTAATTTACACTAACACCGAACATACTTTAGTTGCGAACTGTCACACTGCTGTCATTTATACTGACATCGGCCCGGCTAGTATGCCAGCTTATACCGTCACGTTTTATGTGACGTTTCAGTACATTTTGGCCATATAACGTGACGGTATAAGCTATCATACTAGCCGGGCAGGGATCCCAAATAGTAGAGTTATACTCTTGAAAATGTAGCTCGTAGCCGTAGCTCTCTCCACCTTGTCTCCTTTGACTCTATCTAGGCCTGCCTCCTTAATTTCCTTATACGTCATAGGTACTAATTTTCTTTTATTTGTTTGAGTGTTTGGTGTTTGTCATCACTCATCAGTCATCAGTGTCAAATTGTATCAAAATGACTAAATATATGGTCACGGCGACGAGAGCCTGCAAAGCATTGAAGTCTGTTAACAAGGCATTTCGTAGGTGCGAGTACAGTCAACAGCAGAAGCATGTAAAAAATAAGAGGTAAAATACAGTAGAATAAGACTTTTTTATCTCTTCAAAGGCTACTTCTGGTCCTTAATGTATCTGTAGTTAAGGATGTGAGTTGCAAATGTTTTAAGCAAGATAAATAAGAGCAGTATCTTACATATGTATATCACTAGTAAGTTATATTCAGTCTAACAAGCTTTTATTTAATTATACTTATTTAGATGTTACACGTCGCATACAAAAGTAATGCACCAATGCATTTTTTAAAATTTTTAATATATTGAAATCTTTGACGTACTAAATAATGGAAATGTGTAACATATAGTAAAGTACTTACATTGAACAACAAACATGCATCTAAAGCGAAATATCCACATGCTGTCATTTCGCTTTCTTGATACGACATTGCAGAGGAGAAGTTTTGTATCTGTGAAGCATCAAACCGAAGGTATAGATACCTATTCTTATTTATCAATCTTTAGGCTGAAATAAGACTATCGTAATGGTACATTACGATACAAAGTGTTGTAAAACAAAGAAAGGCCGATATCGCAGATGTTTCGTCATAAATATGCGAGAGAGGGCTTTCTGTTTTACGACTCGTGTTTTGTACACAATTTTACGTTACCACTTGGCCAAAACGTGGGTTTTTTCGGACGCGCAGCGTGCGGAAAAACGCGCTTTTTGGCAAGGTGTGGTGTAATAGTAAATTACGATACAAGTGCAGAAAACAGGAAATTTGCAACGAGTGGTGATAAATTAAAACACGACCGAAGGGAGTGTTTTAAATCGACACGAGTTGCGAATTACCTGTTCCGATATCTCGTTTCCACCACTGCTATGCTATGCGGACCAATAAATATGATTGGTGGATCCTAACGCATAGCAACGTAGCATAACACATCTTTGGTAGAAAGGCACCCTTAGTCTCATTTACTTGCCAATTCAAAGGGAGAATACAAAGTCCAAGGCACTTATCAAGCCTTGCTAGAACTGAATGTGAAAGTATGACTCAAATTATTTAAGCACGACACCACGAAAGCTAACAAACAAATCCACCCACCTCAGCGAACGTTTTTATATCTTCAACTGCAATGGTATGTAACGCTTGGCCAATTTTGGATTCCTGCAGTAATGTTCAACAGATCGATTTAATAGTATATAGTATTTATAATGGGGCAAAATGCACTATTTAATCGAGGGTTAGCGCGTTGAATCCTTCTTGGAAATGATGGATTCTAACATGGAATCCTGAGAGAAGTGAGGGATTCAAAGCGCCATGCCAGAATCTACTATACTACGAGAAAAAATATTAAATCAAAAAGTATGTACGTAAAAGACCACTATATAGATAAAGGTATTACTCATATTAGAAAGGGACACACTAAGACCAAACTAGTCTCTTTCGGCTCGCGTTATCGGCTAAAGATGGTACTCTACTTATACGTAGTATCACCTATCTCTATGATTCTCATTCACTTTCAAGGCGGTTGTTGTGATAAATTGATAGGTGTGTAGAACGCTTAAGACATATTTAAAGTTTTCTTGTTTTTACCAACTGATGAACTTGACATCAATTGAAGAAAGAGTCTTTTCTAGCCCGTCTAAGACGGCGTAAAACTGTTCTCGTTATTTTGCTCCCTCTAATCAGGCAGGGAGCAAAATAGTGTTACGCTCCCTGCTGCAGTCAGCAGGTCAGAAATGAAGCATAAAATAAAATATTGATGGGGTGTCTTTAGTTCCTTGGAGCGTGGGACGGATGTTGGTGTGGGATGCTACCTGTGTAGACACACTGGCACCGTCTCACCTCCAACGGACTAAAGTAAAAGCGGGTGCAGCGGCGGAAAACGCCGAAATTCTAAAGCGTAATAAATACAAGGGCCTCGGCAGAGAGTACATGTTTGTACCTTTTGGCGTCGAAACTCTAGGTCCATGGGGTCCCAGCGCGCATAAGTTATTTGCAGAAATTGCGAAGCGTCTGGTTGACGTAACTGGTGACCGAAGAGCTGGCGGTTTCCTCGCTCAACGTATCAGCATTGCGATACAGCGAGGAAATGCCGCCAGCATCCTCGGTACAATGCCTCAAGGGCCCGTTTTAGATTTAAGTTAGTTTTAATTTTCTTTATATTATTTTGGTTAAGTATTCTTGTATATATTTTCGTTGTACATAAATAAATGATTATCTATTAAATATTTACATAAGATCGAGCAAAGCTCGTTTAGTTTAAATGAGCTTAATAAGACTTTTTCGAATAGGAGAAGTGAAAATATTATTTTCAATCACCTACAACATGACTAATTAACTATAAGTAATATATAAAGGTACGATAATTACCTCTACTTTTATCAGCGTTCCCGGAATCGACAAAAAACAAAGTTTCGATGTTTGTATCCAGAGATACAGCAGTTGCCGAACAACGTCCATAGCTTTACATTGTCTGCTTATCACCGCTATGTGGTACAAGTAATGCGCTTCACCCACCAGCGTATGGAACGCTTGAAACACTATGATCAGGGCTGGGGCCTGGAATATTCTGTTGATATCTCGCTTAGCACTCATAGCCTTCTTATACGCCGTCTCCAATTCATCCAGTGATTTCAAAGATTGATTAGGCCTTACTATTACAAAACCAAACATCGCGTTTTTCTTCGCTCCGCCAAGTCGACGACAACATAGCTTGATATTCTTTAATAAACAAACCACCATGCATGCAGTAACCATGTATGCGATCACCATAAAGTATGGTATCAATTCTGGTAAAATGTAAGATATATACACCCATACTTCTATGTTTTCTATGTTGAAACAGATTATTTGTACGATAATCGTACCGACGAGGCAGCCCAGTGAGAAGTACATCACGAACTGGAATTGTTTCAATATATGACCAGCATTATTGTTCCCTAAACGAAACCAAATGGCCGCGACCTCGTCCAGTACATTTATATAAAGATTTCTGTACTTGAACATCCATATATATGATGTAATGTTAATAATGACCAGTACAGCTTCTTCTATGAAATAATTAATATTACTCAACACGTTTGTTTCCGGATCATTCACAACTTCCACAAAAACCGTGACGTTACATGTAATAACGGACGAAATCAACAAAAAAGCGAAAATATATGAACAAATGACCGCTAACATTTTGAGTTTTATAACTGCGTGCTTCCTTTTAGGAATTGTAGTGGTGTAGGGAAACAATACAAATAATACCACGAGGAATGGCTTGCATATTGTTAATATACTAGTTCCAATGTACGAATTACGAGTAAAATAGTTTTTTATTTCCGAAACCATGGCTCAACTTAGTCAGTGGGAATAATAATTACGAAATAAAATTAGAAGCGGGTGAGTTTAAATGACGTAGACGTCCCCAAAAGCCCCAATAAATTTAATCTTCCTAATAATATTCACAGAACTACGTACAATTTTCACAAGGAGTGCAGCTTAAATGCGTGGAGTTTTATATTTACCTACTGATGGATTGAACAATGTACATATTTAACACCGAAAACATGAGTGGGATATGTTGTAACGGTTATTAAAAACGTATCAACTTGTAACCACAATGGTCACAGTATGCAAATAATTATCCTATATAAATAATAGGTACTTAGAAATTTAAACACGAATGCCTAAAAAATGTTCCCATGACACTGACCACTTAACCCTATAGACACCGCTTCATATAACTTTGTCTTGAATCTCAAACTGCCAAATTGGCGGGGCGCGGGGGGCGACAAGTGCACTGTGATTGGCTAGTACAAGGTCAAGAAGTAAACACGTGTACGGTGCGTGACGCGCGCCATTTTGTGTAGTGATGGGACACACTCGAAACAGATACTACAAAATATAAGTGTAAATGTATTTAATTGGAACCAATAAAAATACAAAAACCAATTTAATTTTTTTAATTCAAAGATGCTAAATATAAATTCTTATTGTTTCATGTACAGTCGAGGAATTTGATTTCCGAGCCACTTCGTACCTTGTCACAGTGACAAGAATATGAGATCTCTAGCAGCTTTCATATTGATTTTCACTGTGACAAAGTACGAAGTGGCCCAGAAATCAAATTCCTCGACTGTAGAGTCGGTAGAGTATACAGTAAGGCGACAGTTCATATGTTATTCCTATCTATCCTATGGTGTGGTGATAGGAATAAAAGTATAAGAACTATAATTGTAGTGCTTATAGTCTCCGAGTAAATCGGCTGTGACATACAGACGGACGGATTGACGCAGGGACGGACAGGATATTAAAGAAGATTCCAACTATCTGTATTCTATAATTTCTGTCTCTGCGCGTTTAAGCATCCAAACCAATATCTATAAATTATTAATTTATCTATATACACACACACTAGTCAGATATATAGACAGAGTGACTTTCACATTTATAGTATTATAGTTTGGAGTTAGGATATAAATTTGAACACACATTTATGTTTTCATAATTGTCCATATGTAGGTAACAGAAATTTCAATTATTTACTTCAATTATATAAGTTTGTTCTGTATACTACGTACTTATATATTCCACAATAGTTTAATATTGTTTCACGAGCATCGTGATGCTTGATTATTTTCTAATTTATCGGTTACGTACTCGTACGTAAGTTTAAGTAATCAATCAGTCACATCACTACTTAATACTGCAATGGTTAGACAAAGACGGAATTAAAAAATAATTGTGAGCGAAAGAAAGAGACAGACGTTGAAAGACATCAACGCGTCGCCAGGTTTAAAACCTTTACTTGATAACTTTGACTTTTTAATTATTATTGTTTTATCGTGGTAAAAAAGTAAAATAATCGCTTACTGTGAAATGAAATCCCATCCTTTTAAAGACTAGATATCTTGCCACACTTTCCACACAATTTGACCATACAAAAAGGCATATTGTGAACACTTTATACGTCAAGTAGTGAGTCGAATATTGCATGTTACTTCGCCAACGGTGGACCGCGTACTAAGAGCATATTTGGGGGCGTGGTGGCCACTTGACGATTTTTGAGCTTAAGCTTGGCTTACGCGGGTGCCATGGTAAGCGGCGTCTATCGGGTTTAGTGGTCCTTAAATTGTCCAGTATAATAGGAACCTCGGTGGACGCTCTGGCCGTTGCGCCGACGCGTAATGCGCCGCTGCAGTAGGGGCCGGGACGGGTCAATTAAGAATGGTTGCTAAGTGCATACCCCATTTTGCTTGCCAACCCACAAATGTTTATTGTTGTACTTGTTCTAGGACTAGTTGAAATGTAAACCATTGTAAAAAATTAAAGTTAAAAGTGAATTTACTACTAATAAGTTCACAATTGATAGTGTATGTTACTCATCCATATAAATTATACTAAATAATTGTTAAAATATGTTATTAAAAATAGTTGCCGTAAACTTTTATAGGTGCTTAAATCTGATAAAGTATTTAATTTACCGTAATATTTGTAAGTAACTGTTGTATTGTTACATTACCTTGTATATATATATTGTGTTCTGTGAAATAAAGATCATTTGAAAAGAAAAAAAAAGTGGTATGTGGTAGGCCCTTATCATTTATTGGAAATTATCGATAACATGTTTATTTATATAATTTGAAATTTATAAAACTATTTAAAATATCATTATTCATAATAATCATATAACCAGTAAGCTTCAAACATTTTTCAATAACAGGAGAGACACGAATCTACCTATAAGTATCGGTGTAAATTATTTCTGTGGGTTCATCTTGATAGGCATCACATCACATGTCACGTCACGTATCAGCATAGTTACATAAGTAAACCACGATCATTAGACATGAGATTCACTTGTCAAACTGCACCATAATGAAAAAATACATGGCAGCAGATGCAAACATCTGAAAAAGAATAATTTTTAAGAAAATAATTTTTAAGAAAAAAAACCGACTTCAATGGGGGAGTCCGGTGAAAGATTATTAATCTTAGATGGTGCACTCTTAGATTCCATACAATAAAATACAAAAATGGCTATAAGTATGTTTATAATGGTAGAAGACTAAGTACCCTCAATTCCTCATGAAATCATGGAAAAACCTTGCTTGCCTGACAAACCAAACGAAGAGAACAAATCGCCAAACGTGAACTACGCGTCGTTGAAGAGTTCCGTTCTGATCATCATCAGCAGTTCCACTTCATCAAATGTCACTTTTATGAATGAAAATGCTTGATTAGTTCATGAAAATACTAAAATCACTATTTGTGTGCCTTTCACATTTGAGGAGTTTCCTCGATTCCTAATGGATCCCATCATCAGAACTCGAGCATAACAAAAATCAATCGTGAAAATAGAACTTGCTTAACAAACACAGCTAGAAGGACAAATCGCCAAACGTGAACTTTTCGTCGTTGAAGAGTTCTGTTCTGATCATCATCAGCAGTTCCACTTCATCAAATGTCACATTTTTGTATGATAATGCTCGATTTGTTGATAAAAACACAAAAATCACTATATGTTTGCCTTTAAGATTTGAGGAGTTCCCTCAATTCCTCATGGATCCCATCATCAGAACTCGAGCATGACAAAAATTAATCGTGAAAATAGAACTTGCTTAACAAACACAGCTAGGAGGACAAATCGCCAAACGTGAACTTTTCGTCGTTGAAGAGTTCTGTTCTGATCATCATCAGCAGCTCCACTTCATCCAATGTCACATTTTTGTATGCAAATGCTTGACTTGTTGATAAAAACACAAAAATCACTATATGTTTGCCTTAAAGATTTGAGGAGTTCCTTCAATTCCTCATGGATCCCATCATCAGAACTGCCTTTTGACAAAAACGGGACCAACTTGGATATATATACATACAATCAAAAAAAGAATTTTTCAAATCGGTTAAGAAATGACGGATTTATGGAGTAACAAACATTTAAAAAAAAAAAACAAAAAAAAAAAACATACAACCGAATTGATAACCTCCTCTTTTGAAATTTTGAAGTCGGTTAAAAATATATATATTATAGGAGACGATTTTTTACACAAATCGAACTAGTCCCAGGGTAAGCTCAATGTGTTATAAGTACTAGACGACGATATATTTAATAGATATATACTTAAATACATAGAAAACATCCAAGTCTCAGGAAAAAAATGTCTCTCCTGACCACACAAACAAATGCCCTAACCGGGATTTGAACCCGGGACCTCTAGCTTCGGAGGCAGTGACACTACCAACTAGTGTAAACACCTCAAATTCAAGGCTCCAAAACGACCATACCACTTAAAAGAGGAGTACGCCAATGGGACATCATATCCCCGAAGCTATTTACGAATGCACTCGAAGACGTCTTTAAAAATCTTAACCACCTACGGTTTGCTGACGACATCGTTATACTCGCAGAAACGCCTGAAGATCTAAAAGAATGCTTAGTGATCTAAGCCAGGGGTCGACGCAAGTTGGTTAGAAGATGAACATGGAGAAGACAAAGTGGATGAGCACCACATATGAATCTAACATTTCATTTGACGGCAAGACGATCATAAGAGTAAACGAGTATGTTTTCTTAGGTCAGAAAATCACACTGGAGAGAAATTCCTTAGACCCTGAAATCAGTAGACGAATCCAACTAGGATGGGGCGCATTCGGCAAGCTTGACGACGTTTTCAGGTCAAAGATTCCTCAGCCGTTAAAAACTAGGGTCTACAATGTGTCCTCCCAGTGATGACGTACGCTTGCGAAACATGGACGCTGACTGCCGGGAATGTTCACCGGCTTAAGGTAACACAGCGAGCTATGTAACGCTCAATGCTCGGAATCTCTCTGCGTGATAGAGTGCGGAACGACGTCATTCGCCAAAGCACCAAAGTCACCGATATCGGCAAAAGGGTCGCAAAAAAAAAAAAAAAAAAGAATTAAGCGTTTATTCACAAAAAAACAGTACTCTTTAACAATTTCTTTAACTTCCGCCAAACTGTATAACAGTTTGTTGGCAGAAATAAGCTCCCTTTCCTTACATTACTGTTTTAAGCAAGCTATATTTAGTTAAGTATATAAACTATTCTGACTATGTTAACTAATTAAGTATATTTTATTTTCTAATTCTTTTAACATAAACTTTTATATTTTCGATTTAAAAGTATTTTTGCTGGTGCTTTTCCTAATATCTAACGGTATATTGTTATAAGGTTTAGGAACGAGATAGGATCTGGTTCTCTTACCATAATAATTGACTACTCTAGGTACAATTAACACTTCTTTGGCCAACTTAAAATGGCAATGGGCCGGTCATATCTGCCGAAGAGACTACGACCGTGGAGTCAACAAGTGCTGTCCTGGAGACCTAGAGCGGCAAGCCGTAGCGTCGGAAGGTCGCAAGCCGGATAGTCTGACGACATCAAGAAGACGGCACGGCCAACCTGGGCCAGAACTGCTACGTCCAGAACTCAATGGAAATCCATTGAGGAGGCATATGCCCAGCAGTGGACGCAAATATGCTGAAGAAGAAGAGAAGAAGATACTATGTTTACTGACTGGGATGATGGGTACCTAAATGGTACTCAGGTGCTACCGTGCACAAGCTGTGTTAAAAATATGATACTTACATTAAACATGAGGGTTGCATCCAGTGAAAAATACCCGTAGACAGTGATCGCTGCATCTTGAGAAGTCATCAACGACGAGAAATGTTGGACCTGTTTTCACAGATAAAAATAACTAATGTTTTCTTCCATGATTTACAATGATTTTTTTTATTTTATTCGATAGCGCTATGCAGAATACATGCCCTTGGTGCGATGATGCCAGTTGCCGTCCCAATCACATCAAGATTTCGTATTTATATACTCATTTGTGCTCGTAATAACACGAAATTTGTAAGTAGTAGCATTTGCCAACAACAAGTCCCCATATCAAAAAGCTACACATTTTCGGCAGTGACAAATTAAAACTTACTTCTAAATACACTTCCAAATCTTGAGCTCCGCTTCTTGGAATGTCATGAAGAATCCTGCCGACCCTGTTCACCTGAAAACGGATTTTTTTGACATCTACATAAAAAAGCACGCCGTTTCGTAAAGAAACATAAGTAGAACTAAATACACACCTGAGATTTCAGTAAACATCCTGATTGCACTAAAGCATACACTTTCACGAGCTGATTAAGCAGAACAAAAATGCACTCGACGACGTCGTTCGCGGAGAAGATGGCCTGGAAGGCAAGCCCGTGGTACACCGTGTGCGGCATCGTCACCAGCTTGTAGAAGGTTATTGCCAGCACTGCCAATATCTGGGCCTGGTAAGCAGCGTTTATCTGCCGCTTGTTCTCCATCGTCTTTACGTACACGTCTCCTATTTCAGCCAAGACCGCTCCCAAATCAGTATGAACAAAATTGTCTCGAACATCGTTTCTCTTGCGGATGATTAGCGTAAGCTCCTCCTCAATATTTTTTAACAACGCTACTATCATCAAAATATTTACGAAGAAAAACGCAATCAATGTAAACTGTATCATTTCCGTCAGAACAAATGTTGTAATTATCAGGATTATTTTCCAGATCCCTAATGGTCTTGTGTACGCGACAGCTTGCAGCTCAAGGAATATCATCAACAGACAGCCGAGTACCACACAGTTCACTTGGACGCGCAGTTGCCCGAGAATCGGCCCCTTATTACATTTGGTCAATCGATCCCAGCAGTTGGCAATGTTATTTAACATCTCGATATACAAACTTTTGTCTCGGACTACAATAAAGTATGAGAATGTACAGAAGAGTCCTTGTGCAAATAAGTGGATAATGTAAGTCGTTAGAGTCAAGTCATTTTCCGCCAGAGCGTTGTTTTTACTAGAGACGTTCAATTCAAGGAAGTGAAGAACAAGAAAGCCATGGATGACTAAAATCATCAGTATTGTACAAGTAGCATTGAACGTGGTGTGTTTAGAAACGACAATGTTATTGGTTTTGCCACCAGGAAACTCAACTGCCCGAGGAAACAATCCGAGAACGATAAGCACAATGTAGAGTGGTTTGATAATTTGTAGGAAACCCAATTGTTCATCCTGGCTAACTACTGGAGAAAAATATTTATTCAGGATTGCAAACATGATTTCCCACAAACATGTCACTTAAATCAAAAGTCGACAATATTTTGACTTGCTTTGTTCACATTCACAGTAACAAAATAGAGCATTGGTGTTACGCGCTAATCGCCAGTAATACTTTATCAATATTCTGTTTTGGCTCCGACAAGTATGTTTAGGTCTTGAATACTAATTTCCTCCGCGTTATTACTCCTGTGACACGATACCTAGTTAATTACAAAGTGAGTTGAGTTTATTACATGCATACTTAATAATTCAATAATAAAGTACCTAAGCGACCGAGTTTTGATCGGCGTCTTTCGTGTATTCCCAGAGAATACGAATTTTACCGAAGATTAGCTAGCCTAGCCAGCCAAATCAAGCTTTTTTTGTAGCTAATTTTTGGCCCCTCGAAATCCCAAAATTTTAAGTTGTATCGAAATCGTTCGAGCCATTTCCACAAGATCCCCGACATTTGAAGACTTTTTTTTTTTTTTTGACATTTGAAGGAGTCCTTCCTAAGCTAACACGATAAGTTTATGTGACGTGACGTGTGATTGAGGAGCTCCTTAGACCGCTCTTGTCTCCAGCAGGAAAACAGCTTAATGGCACGATTGGCAGCATGATAACTAAGGAATAGTTATGGGACATTTTTATGGAAATATTAGCTCAATCGGATTAATCTGATGCAGTAAAAATAAATAAATCTCATCAAAAACATAAATGTGAACATGGTACCACGTTCAATATTAAGAACATGCGATGTGTGGTCGTTGTCTTCACCGACAAAAGAGTTGAGATCTAAATGGGGGCCAAGTTCCGTATATTATCTCAAAAGGTGTCTAGTCTGACACTACATAGTTTACAGTAAAACTAATTCGTTAGTTTAAAATAAATTCACATTTATGTTTTTGATGGGATATCATTACTTTTTGTCAAACTTCACCAAATGGTTTTCAAAAGCGAATGCACGAGTTACTATACAAAATACCCAAATCGCTATAGGTTCACCTAAAATATTTGAAGAGTTTCCTCGATTTCTCCAGGACCCCATGATCAGATTCTGGCGTGATGACAATGGGACCGCCCCGGAAGTATACCGGAGTAAGAATAAATAACGGCGTTCTGAGGTAAGCACAAATAATAATAACTAATAAATCACTTTTTCTGACTTTTTTATGTGTATGTGGATGCGAAATTTCACTTTTCTAGGTCACCTGGAAGTGGGTTAGGTTTTTGATCACTAGTCAATCAGTCAGTCAGTCAGTGGTAAAAAGGCCGTTTTATGGACTTTAATATCTCAATAACTATTAAAGGGCTATTCAATTCATATAACTATGAACTAAAATACGTAGAAGGCAAGGACATAGGCAATGCGGACGCCCTCAGTCTGTGACCAACACATCTAGAAACCGAAGAAGAGGAATTGTCAGGAGTTTTATTAATCGAGGAAACTTTATTATAATTTGAGTTCACAGCCTTAGGGCTTGCGCGAGACTTGCATGGATGAATAAAATCTTAAGTGAAGTGTTACGAGTATATTGGATACGGAATGGATGGCCGCACAATATAGAAGATGAATACAAGATTTTCTAACAAAAAAAGATGAGTTATCCAATTTCAAAGACTGCGTATTATGGGGCAATCGGGTAATAGGAAAAAAGAAAAGATAAAACCCTACGTGTTGGAAGATATCCACCGAAATCATGACGGAATATTTTCCGGGCAATGACTTGAAGATAGATAAGGGAGATAGAGGGAGCAATAAAAAATTGCAATACTTGCGCGGAAACTAAAACCATGCCATCCTAGGTCACCCATCACTCTCATCAGTGGTTAAGGTGTGAGATAGCGTCGTCAAAACTTCACATTGATTATGCGGGACCTTTCCAAGGAAGACATTCCTCATATTGATCGATGCCTTCTCTAAATGTCAATAAATGGAGATGGTGCCAGATTTGAACAGCGAGCTTTAAGATATGTGTTTGCAGGACAAGGCCTTTCTTAGTGAATGATTATTAAAGAAGTTTCAATTCGGAATGTGCAGACTATCAACAGAACTATGGTGTGGAGGCTACCAATGAATATCATATGGTTTACGAATTACTCCTTATAGCACAAATGAAAATCTCCAGAGCAAACTTACTCGTCTAAGGTAAGTGTACGGGATTACGGAGTATTAGGGCATTTTTTACTTTGTAAGCTATTTCCAGTAAAACATGAAATCTTAGCTAATTGAAATCTGTTCACTATTAAAGACTGGCTTTCAGAGTATAGAATGTTATATAACAACTATATATTAAACTGTGTTATATATAACTAACAGTCATGAACCTCTTAAATGTACAGTCAGTATCATAAAGATGTATACATTTCTGAACTAATGTCTGGGGAACAAGGTTCAAAATTGTATACATATTTATGATGCTGACTGTACGTTATTACGGATTAAAAATAGTCTCTGCCGGTTATACTGTAAATGCGTGCACTTAAATCCGGTAAATTCAGTAAATGGCCATAACGTTACATATTTGACAAAAAAGAGATAATTATTTTTAATAATAGAGGAGGGGGGGGGGGTGAGGAAATTTCAGTTATTCTTCTTGAGCACGGGAACAATATTAGCCGATGTGCACAAAACTGCTCCATTGGGGACAACTGGGAATTTTCAGTCTTATTTCATCATCATCATCATGTCAGCCGAATGACGTCCACTGCTGGACATTGGCCTCCCCCAAAGACTTCCACAATGACCGGTCCTGCACCACCCGCATCCAGCGGACACCCGCGACCCTTACCAGGTCATCAGTCCACCGTGTGGGGGGCCTGCCCACGCTACGCCTTCCGGTACGTGGTCGCCACTCGAGAACCTTTTCGCCCCAACGGCCATCGGTTCTACGTGCTATGTGCTCTGCCTACTGCCACTTAAGTTTAGCGATTCGAAGGGCTGTATCGGTCACTTTGGTTCTGCTGCGGATGGCCTCATTCCTGATGCGATCTTGCAGAGAAACTCCCAACATAGCCCTCTCTATTGCTCTTTGGGTGACTTTGAGCCTTTTTATGAGGCCCATTGTAAGCGACCACGTTTCAGTACCGTATGTAGTAGTCGGTTGTGGTAGCTGGATCTTCGCCGGAGATTCTTAGCACCCCTGGCCCCGCTAGTAGCCTGGCCGCTACCAAAACCAGGGCACCGGGGGCCACCGGAACCTCGGGGCCGTGGCCTTTGTGTCGTTCTCAGGGATCAGGGATGCTGCTTCCCATCCCCCGGTGGTCTTGGTCGTAGTTTAAGGACGTACCCGGGTCCCCGGGTCATTCTTATTTGTTAGAGTAGAAAAGCTGATTTTGTCAATAATGTTCCATTGACCCCAGTCAGTATCAGAACGATATCTTGGGAAGATATCTGTGTCGGTGTCTTCCCTAGTGGAAACAAATAGGAAAAATCTCATTCTGAATCCGAATTTGTCCCCACTGAGGACTGATGGATAGGACAAAATGGCCCTAAAATCAGAGTGACCCAATTTCCCTTAAGTTCAGTTTATGTTTATTAACTCGATATGCGTTAGTTTAACTAAATATAACTCAGAAAACACTGAAAATTCTTTTGAAAACATAAGCACAACTATATACGGAATTAGAAGCACGGCTAAAAAACATAGTAGGGAAATGCGGAAGTCAGACAAACAGCTGTTTTTAAGGAGCACGTCTTTTCCACATCCTAAAATTACCTAAATTCTATAGTAAAGTGTTCAGATCTATTAGATTTACCATGAACTATAATAAAACATTGGACTGAAGCAATGTAATTTAGCTATTTAGCATGTAGGTTTTTGGGGTAACTTTTTACGAGATTGGCAAAATTGATTACATTCGACACCTATTTTCATAAAAATGGTCCACTAAATCATAATACGTAATTTGAACATATGAAACTATGGCAAAAATGACGCTTGTAACAGCAAAGTTTGTTTGATTATCTTATTTGAATTCCCGGCAAAACACAGAATAAAAATCCCTTTATTTTCTTCAATTGCGTATTTTGACGCTTTTTGGGACATGGTCTGTTTTTGATGTATGTAATTGCGACAATCAGTAAATCGACCGTAACTTACTAAATACTTACTAAATATCCGTGAAAATTTATTTAATCAGTTCGTTATAAAATCCTGCACAATGATTGAAATAATTTATAATGAAAATACTGTCTCATTACTTGCAAAATCTTTAAGAAAATGAGTTTAAGCTCTTACGCCCACGCGAAGCACTTCCTACAGTTTCGGTGGTTTGACGTGGACTGACTAAAACAAATTATATAAAAATATACCATATGTCTAGAGATTGTTGACTCCTTGTCCATTCGACGCAATATTGTCTACAGTCTATATGAATATTTATATATTTTGAAAATAGTTAATAGTTTTCTTGTTTTTGGACCTTAACCGATAATTTCCGTAATTCCGTAGGTTTACGGAATTCCGTACGTTTACGGAATTCCGTACGTTTACCTTATTAAATAAACTAAAACCACCCGTATGTTAAATTTAAAATGCCTAATAAATTTCACTTATAGTTTCCCGCTAAAACGCTATCTTCTGACATGGCATCGCTATGACGTCGCGATCTTCTAAACAACAACATACGTATTCTTCACATGTATGCGGACATTTTTCAATATTTTTTCAAAGCGTAATCAATTATACAGTGAATAAAAATAAATTTGAAATAGTTGCATAGATGTTTTCACATGCCTGAACTCCGATGCACAGAAATTGTTGTTGCTTGCTATATCGCGAAGCATCTTCTCACCATAAATATATGTACTTTCAGCAGATTTGAGCTAATCCTACTAATATTATAAACGCGAAAGTTTGTAAGTATGAATGGATGTTTGTTACTATTTCACGTAAAAACTACTGAATGGATTTTAATGAAACTTTACAATAATATAGCTTATACATCAGAATAACACATAGGCTACAATTTATATAGATATTGTGTGATTTGTCCAAATAATAATCCTGCGCAGACAAAGTCGCGGGCACCAGCTAGTTAAATAATAAAATATGGCCTTTTTGTTGCCTGAAGCAAATAAATAAATAAAATAAAATAAAAAATTGATATGTAATATTATAATGCAAACGTGTAATACATACAAACTGAAGATGCTTACCGTATATAATCTATCACTTTAATATTTATACTTAAGAGCAATTAAATGGGGAATGTGGGGTACTAAGTATGGAAATTCGATACAAAGGGAATCCGTTCTATTTGGACTTGAGTGTAGTTTCAATAAAATAAAACTAAGATGAGAACATCGTTCTCGGTGTCAGGACCTCACGCTATATTGAACTAAGAAAAATGGTCTAGCGAGTTACCGCGATGGTTACATCAGGGGAAACGCGGCAAGCGGTGAAGTGGGGTTTAATTCTCAAGGACAACTGGGACAAGGAGTCCTCTTAAGAGGGGGCATAACGCCAGGAAAAAAGTAGAAATCACTCGCGCGTCCCGCGACTGGCCCGCTGTGCGTAAAGGCGATGCGTCTGTTGCTGCCTCGCTCACTCCGCATAGTATATGCCCATCCAGACAGATGAAACATGATTATTTAATAACCGATAGTAATGTTTATTTGTTAATTACAATTGGAAATTAAGAACGTCCATAGACTACGGTGTTAATTAGAAATTAAGAACGTCCATGGCCTACGGTGTCAATTGGGCATTAAGAGAAGTCTCCCTGTCAGCCGCGCGGCCGCGTTAGGTATTCGATTGGGATATTGAAGTCTTTATCTCTCGTGACGTAAGCGCTCGCAGCCTTTTGCATTTCCTTCCGCAACCCGGACATCCATATTCTGATGTGTAGCAGCCATATTCTAGATGAAACGATTACAACCTCTTTTAAAAATGTTATACTTTTGAAGTCATCATAAAAGTTATTACTTACGAGTAGGTAAGTAAATTTATAAATGCTTTTAGGAAATATTACGTACAGACTAACAATCGTTTTTAACTAGTAACCCACCCCGGAATCTAGCGGATTATTCTTATACATATACAAGGTAAATGAAGTATAAGTTAATTGACAAAAGCTAGCGCAAAATGTCTGTGAAAAATATGACAGTTTCATACAAAATCCGCGCCAGCTTTAATAAATCGACCTATTATATGGCTACAATAAAATCGGCCAAGAGCATGTCGGGTCATACTCAGTGTAGGGTTTCGTTCGGTATATTTCCAATGAACTTGCTTTACAAAAATCAATAACAAACAAAAAAGAATACTTTCACAGCGTTTCATACGTCTTTTACTAAGAAGGGAAGACTTTTTACGATATCTGAAAAACAGCTCAACTGATCATGTCCGCTATAGTTTTCATTCAGTCTTTATTAAATTTTACTTTCATGATTTTTTTCATATTTTTTGTCCCATAGTTCAAAAGTTAGAGGAGGAAACATTTTTCTTTCTCTTGGAAGATATATTTCCAAAAATATTCACTTATCAAAAAGTGTTTGATGAAGACCTCTATTTATTTTGAAAGACCTATCCATATAGGGTTGAAGCAAAAAAAAAAGCGCCCACTTACTTAGTAAAGGCATGAACAGTAGGGTAGACTGGGGACAATAGAAACACGTCATGATTGAAACAAGTCAAATTTCTCGAAAACTATAATACCTATAGTACGCGCCAGTTGAAAACGAAAATAATGTAAACACCTGTTTACATTATTTTCGTTTTCAACTGGCTCGTACTATACGCGTCTGACGCAACACTGAGAACATGCGGTCGGTCATGATTGAATCCTTTTACTCTTGTATTTTGACTATTCGAATTATTTTGGTGTCTTAGTTAGGAATAAACAAATGTTTTTAATGGCCGTTGATCAGCGTTCGGGTTTTTTTTTATATATAATATTTGTCATTGAAGTGAAAAACGTAGTGTGGGGACGATAGAAACAACTTGCTTGTGGACGATTGAAACGTTTCAATCGTCCTCGTGTTTTAATCGTCCCCAAAAGTAACCGACTTCAAAATATAAGGTTCTGTATTAGATGCACATGTTTGTTATATTAATCTTCACATTTATTTGTGTAGCTTTTGACCTAGTTGATAAATAATAGATATAAGTTTTTTTTTCTAATACTGTAGTTTTTTTTTTCAAATACTGCAGTTTTTTTATTCGACATTATGTGAACATTTGTTTTTAACCGGCTTCATAAAAAAGGAGGTTCTCAGTTTGACCCGTATGTTTGTATTTACGTTTCGTTGTCCACAATTATCTCGCGTTCAGCTACATCGATCTTGATGCGGTTTTTAGAAAAGTATTAGTCACATTCTTGAGAAAGTATTTGTGCATGATATTAAAAAATGGTTATTAAGAGAAATGCCTAGCTGAGCAAATCTCGAATTTTTGAAGCAATATTTCTGTCGCGCTGCTGTGGGCGGGAGCGGGAGCTGTCTATGTGTGAGCGCACGCACACAGGCGCGACCCGCGAGCGCTCGTTGCGCGCCGTTCCGTTGACATCGCCCGCGAGCCGAACAATAGTTATTTGTTCAACAAGAGAGCAAAGTAAATTTTTGCTGCGAGTGTTGATGTTGAGTCCCGAGCAAGCGAAAGACTCTACAATTAAAAAAAATAGAATCTTGAGCGTAGCGAGGGACTCAAAAACACGAGATGCAAATATCTTTGCTCTCGTGTGATACATACAACTTTTCACCTCAGCGGCGAGAAAATATAACGCAAAGGCATAGTGATAGAGAGAATGAAGTTACTTATACTAACCTACGATATGAAAAGTTGAAAAGTTGGTGTCGACCGAAATATGTTCAAATACTTTATCAGGTACAAAGAGCGTTAAAGTATCTTGAACATTTTTTTGCCATCGTTGCATTTTTATGCCTCTTCAGGGCGCATTTTTCCACTGATTCTCGTGAAATATCCTTTTCTCAAACATGCGCCTAAATGTATGCATTAATGTCACGAATAGAGCACATGAAGTTACCTGTTTATAGCTCCCAGGCTTTTATGGAGAATGTATGAAACTAACATTATTGTCCGTTGCTCTAACTTTTTGTAAAGTTTTGAAAAGTAAAATAAACACACTCACGAGGTGTACACAGCTCACAGAGCTACTAGATTAGTGGTTTTAAATGTGGACTGGTAGTGTGTGTGGTGTGGTGGTGTGGTATATGGTAGGTGTCGGTAGGAAACCCTTCTTTGTGGGTAATCCGACACGCACTTGGCCGGTTTTTTGGAGTGTTTCCGAAAATGTTCACTTTATCAAAAAATGTTTGATGAAGACCTCTATTCATTTTAAAAGACCTATTAGACAACAAACCACACCGTAATGTTGAAGCAAAAAAAAATTGTCATCCCCACTTGACGTGCAGGAGAAATACACTTAAAAAATTTTTTTAGATTTCGTTTTACCATTTTGTCAGCTTAATGCTTTATAAATCCATGCCAAATTGCAGTTTTCTAGCACCAACAATCAAAGAGCAAAGCCTCGGACAGACAGACGGACATACAAACAGACATACGGACATGGCGAAACTACAAGGGTTCCTAGTTGACTACGGAACCCTTAAATTTAGTGTAATAATTTGACTTGGAGTAAGACTCATACGTAAGAGAAATTTATCGTCTATTTTTGCATATACTACACACAATCGTTTAACCGAGGTTGACTGCCGCGCAATGATAACGTTGTAATTTGAACTGTAAAGTTTGTTACATAAGGTAGATATTAGATTTTTTGTTGAGAAGTTTTCATCAAACTTTTACCTGCAATTCATAAACTATAGTGTTGGGTTTTATAAACTCTACGTTTTATTTGGGACACACTCTTGTTGATACTATTATATTTACTTCGCAGTCTTGAGCGCTCCCTACACAGTCCTCTCGTCTCAGTGGAGCGATCGGGACTGGCTCCGCCCGTGAACAGCAACAGCAGATATACTGCGCCGCGCGGAACGTGCGACGGAAGAGACGGTATCGCGCGGAAGAAAAAGGGCTAATGCGCCAAATATGTTTTACCTCAATAACTCAGAAATATTACAACATTTTGATAAATCGCTAATAGCAAAAATGTATTATGTCGTAAGGTATTTTATGTAATTTTTTTACTTCAATAGTATGCAAGGTAACGTCACACAATTGAAATTAGGTGAAAATTAGACATGTTTTGACGATTTTTTTCTATCGAGCCAACTTTAGTCTTTAATGGTTTTGTTCAAACTCAAAAATAGCAAATATGATCTAGTTTTCGTGTAATTGTTTTTTTTGGCATTTAGACTTTATTATGATAGGTAAATATTCAATCTGCGAACTGCAATTTGGCGTGGTACCCCCTCTTAAAAACGCCTGACGTTAGGTATACTTATAAAGTATTTGTGTATAGACTATTTTTTATTTTTATTTATTTATTTATTTAACAAGGACAACTTAGATCCAATCGGTGTTAGTTATGCTTAGCCTATGTTAGTATACAATTGAAAAAGGAGATTTGGTCCTCTGACTGAGATTCCATATCAGAGGACAATCTAACTTATTTGCTATCATATTTAGAATGCTGTTGTTACTGCCGCGCACCCTGACCATTAGCGAGGCAGTTTTCTTGCGCCAGACGGCGTCAAAACCATCTGTGCGCGCCTCGGCAAACATGGCTGACGCGCTGCAGAAACGCGGCAGTCTCAACAGCACCCTAAACGCATTATTGTACTGAATGCGAAGGGCATTGTAAGCTCTCCGAGTGTAACTGACTCACAGACTAGAGGTGTACATTGATGTGCAGTAAGCCTTAAAAAGCGTGATTTTAACCGCATCTGTACACCGAGAAAATCTGCGAGCCAGCATATTCGCTCGAACTGACAATGCCCTTCGCTCCCTCTCCATGTCTACATCGGCTTTAAGGTCTTCAGTGAGATAATGACCTAAATATTTAAAATCGTTTACTCTCGTAATGGGAAGTCCGTTAAGAACAATGGGAGGAAAAAATATAGGACATTTGGTTCCCGCCTTAAAGACCATGTACTTTGTCTTACTTACATTGTAAGTCAGCCCATGCGATGCCGCGTACGCTTCACAGACAGAAATCAGCTGACGCAATGCACTAACCGAGGGAGCCAGCAACACCATATCATCTGCATAGCTAAGGTTATTGAGACAGACCCCATCAACAAAACAGCCCACATGCATACCACTGAGCTCCTCAATCAGTGCATTTACATACAAGCTGAAGAGTAAAGGCGAGCTCAAACCCCCCTGCCTCACCCCACACTCCAGCCTGCATGGTTCCGACAACTCGCCTGCCCATTTAACACGATTTTCCTGATTTAAGTACCAGTACCTAAACAGGGAGATCAACTCGGGCGGTAGCCCTACATCGCTCAATTTACGCCAGAGGATATCGTATGATACTGTATCGAACGCTTTCGAAAGATCCATAAAACAAGCGTAAATCGGCGTATCTCTGTCAGTATAATACTTGACAGTGTGCTTCAGACTAAGTATGGCAGTTTCCGCAGACAGGCCGGGAACGAACCCAAACTGAGCGTCGTGGAGCTTAATGTGCCTTCTTAAATAGGAGTTGAGCACACTATCAAGTACTTTCGCTACTATCGTGGCCAGGGAGATGGGTCTATAATTAGATATATCTGACACATCTCCTGTTTTACTCTTGACGATAGGCACCACAAGGGTCTTCATCGCGTCAGGAGGCAGATACGAGTGGCTTAAACATATATTATATAACATAGCCAGTACACGAGGCAAGTGAGTGCCGGCATACCGCAGGTGCTCGATAGAGAGGCCATCGTGACCTGGTGATTTGCCCTTTGACATTTTGGTATTACCTGAAAGTGGATCTGAAGGGGTTAATATTTTAAAAAAGAATACAAATACATGTTTATCAATCATTTTAAATTTATAACATTATTTTAAAATATTAATTAATCATAATATCAGTAAGCTTTATGTGGGTGTTGAGACTGTTGAGTTGTTGACATCTTGACAGACATCACATCACATCACGGATCATGCTGGTAATTTACATTAAGTATGCTTTTGTTACATAATTAAACCACGATCATTGTCAAACTGCACCATAATCAAAAAATACATAGCAGCAGATGCAATCATCTGAAAATAAAAGAAATCATTAATTGTATAACTTGATTATAGACTCGCTAAGTTTTTATTACGAGCACAATGGTTTTTACAAAGACCGTACCCATGACAGCTGTCGTAAGTTTTTACATATCAGGTGCTCATGCCAATGGCAAAGAAAATAATGGAATGGCGATAACTCTACCGACAAGAGCTCAGCTCTTAAATTTAGGACGACGACGAGAATCTACAGTTATATGTATATATACTATGTCTATACATCCAGGTCATCCAGTTATTAAAGAACCTCTACCGCTCAATGACAATGACAGTGCAAATTCAAGGCTCTAAAACGACCATAGTACTTAAAAGAGGAGTAAGCCAAGGGGTCATCATATCCCCGATTGTATTTACGAATGCACTCGAAGACGTCTTTAACAATCTATGTTGGGAGAATAGAGTCATCAATATAGATGGACAGCGTCTTAACCACCGGTTGCTGACGACATCGTTCTACTCTCAGAAACGCTTGAAGATCTTAAAAGAATGCTCAGTGATCTAAGCCAGGCGTCGATGCAAGTTGGCTTGAAGATGAACATGGAGAAGACTAAGCGGATGAGCACCATATACGAATCGAACATTTCATTAGATGGCAAGACCATCGAAAGAGTAAACGAATATTTGTCTACTTAGGTCAAAAAATCACACTGGAGAGAAATTCCTTAGACCCTGAAATGAGTAGACGAATCCAACTAGGATGGGGCGCATTCGGCAAGATTGACGACGTTTTCAGGTCAAAGATTCCTCAATCGCTGAAAACTGGGGTTTACAACCAATATGTTCTCCCAGTGACGACGTACGCTTGCGAAACATGGACGCTGACTGCCGCGAAGGTTCACCGGCTTAAAGTAGCACAGCGACCTATGGAACGCTCAATGCTCAGAATCTATCTGCTAGATAAAGTGCGGAACGACGTCATTCGCCAAGAGGGTCGTAAAATTAAAATGGCAATGGGCCGGTCATATCTGCCGAAAACACGACGACCGATGGAATCAACGAGTGCTGTCCTGGAGATCTGGAGCGGCAAGCCGTAGCGTGGGAAGGTCGCAAGCCAGATAGTCTGACGACATCAAGAAGAAGGCAGGGCCAACCTGGACCAGAACTGCTACGTCCAGAACTCAATAGCAATCCATGGAGGAGGCATATGTCCAGCAGTGGACGCAAATATGCTGAAGAAGAAGATACTGGGATGATGCGTACCTAAATGGTACTCAGGCGCTACCGCGCGCAAGCTGTGTTAAAAATATGATACCTACTTACATTAAACATGAGGGTTGCATCCAGTGAAAAATACCCGTAGACAGTGATCGCCGCATCTTGAGAAGTCATCAACGACGAGAAATGTTGGACCTGTTTTCACAGATAAAAAGAATTAATGTTTTCTTCAATGATTAAAAATATTGTTTTATTTTTTTATTCGATAGCGCTATTCAGAACACATGCCCTTGGTGCGATGCTGCCAGTTGCCGTCCCAATCATTTCAAGATTTCCTAATTACCTACTCGTAATAACACGAAATTGGTAAGTAGTAGCATTTGCCAACAACGAGTCCCCATATGAATAGAATAGAATAGAAAAAACTTTATTTCGACAACCATGCTAAAAAAATATAATATACAATTTAAAATTACTTAATACTAAAGTTGCGAAAATGGGGCCCACTCAGCATGTGTTGGGTCACAAAAGGTGTCCCGACGCTGGTTTTCTGTGGGTCCCGATAAAAAATGAGTTGCGCGACCGATCCACACAACTGCACAAACAATGCATTTACAATGACGCTAAAATTCTTACAAAAATAGTTATATTAGTTATTACATCTTCAGAGCTAGTAATAATTTTTGACCAAAATAAACACAAAATAAACAACAGTCGAATTAGGTAATACACAATAAATGGTTTTTAAATTCAATTTAAAATTTAGAACGCATGGTAATATTTCTAATCGGCGGTGGAATGTTATTCCAGCATTTCGTGGCAGTATACTTGAAACTGCCACGAAATGAAGCCGTTCCGTGTCTGGGACAGATAAGCCGGGGAGCCAGTCTGACGTGCAATTTTGAAAATTCTAATTTTTCTTATAGGTAAGAGAGTTAAGGTTTTCCGTGCAGCGGCTGTAGCGCTGATCGGTTATGTAATCATGCACATACATACTGTGCGCGTACGTGTGCAGCAGCTACCATAATCGTTTCAGTTGTTTTGTTTAATATCACAAAAATAAACACGATTTCAAATTCGAAAATATCACCAAAGTTTAGAGTCTTTTACATGCATTACACTGATATGCGACACTATACGTAAAAAGCACTAAAAAGTAAAAAGTAAAAAAAAAAAAGTAAAAGTAGTTTATTCTTCAAATTAGGCATATTAAATGCACCTATGAACGTCAATAAACTACCACCGGTTCGGAAAAATAAACCTCTGCCACGAGAAGAACCGGCGTAAGAAACTCGGCGAGGTGTCATTTTTTCAAAACAATATACATTGTATAGTTAAATATAAAATTACAGTCTCAGTTACTACAAAAATAACAAGCTACAGTAGAAAACCTATTTTCGCGATAGATTAGCCGTGCAGGACACTATCACTGCCAAACATCCCTGTCCATGATGTAATCGTTTACCTTATAATATGCTTTTGAAATAAGTGTTTGTTTTACTACAGATTTGAATTTAGAATTGCTAAGTTCAGTAATGTGTTTTGGAATTTTATTGTAGAATTTAATACAATTTCCCAAGAACGACTTTTTCGCCTTTACTAGTCTATAGAAGGTTATTTTCAGTTTCCCAGTGTTTCTGGTGGCTATTGGTTTATCAGCGTTCGTTGGGAAATTGCACAAATTCTTCCTAACATACATTATTATTTCAAATACGTATAGGGACGGCAGGGTTAGAATATCTATTTCTTTGAAAAATTCTCTTAATGAGTCACGCGACCCCAAGTTATAAATTGCCCGGATAGCCCTTTTTTGCAAAATAAAAACAGTTTCAATATCTGCAGCTGATCCCCACAAGATTAGACCATAAGTAATTATACTATTAAAATAAGCAAAGTAAACTAACCGTGGCGTTGCCACATTGGTAAGCTGCCTTATTCTCCTGACTGCAAATGCAGCAGAGCTCAACCTACTTCCTATCGCTGTTATATGGGAACCCCACTGCAATTTTGAGTCCAATGTAATACCTAAGAATACAGTTGACGTAACAAATTCTAATGTTTGGCCATTAAGTTTAATATTTGTATCTAAGTTTCTATTTGACGAGTTCGCTAGAGAGAATTTCATACATTTAGTTTTTTTCGGATTCAACACTAAGTTATTGGCAGCAAACCAGTCAGATATCATGGACAGGGTATTATTTGGTTCAATGAGTTCAGTATCTTTCCTATTTACCTTGAACAGTAATGAGGTGTCGTCTGCGAACATTACAATGCCTGATCTTCGGCTTACCATATATGGTAGATCATTTACATAAACAAGGAACAGGAAAGGGCCTAGAATAGACCCCTGAGGTACTCCCATCTCTACCACTGTCTCTGACGAAAGGGCTTTATTTATCGCTACCTTTTGATTTCTCTGTGTTAAATATGATTTCATAAGATCCAATGCATGTCCTCTGATACCATAGAAATTAAGCTTACAAATTAAAGTTCCATGATCTACACAATCAAAAGCCTTGGAAAGGTCACAGAACACTCCAATGGCGTCATATGACTCTTCCCAAGACTGCAAAATAAATTTTATTAAACTTGCACCTGCATCAGTAGTTGATCTACCTTTCGTGAAACCGAACTGCTGTGCGTGCAAAATATTGTGTGAATTAAAATGAGAAACCAATTGCGTAAGCATTATTTTTTCGAATATTTTGCTAAACGCAGGTAGGATAGAAACTGGACGATAATCAGAAGGATTATCTCTATGACCTGATTTGAAAATAGGAACTACTTTACTACACTTCATTAAGTCTGGAAAAATGCCATTGTCTACACAACTATTAAAAATGAGAGCTAGAGTGGATGCAACGACCTCGAGAATAGATTCCAGTACCATGACTGACACGCCCCATAAGTCCTCAGTCCTCTTTATTTTTAACATTTTAAAAGACTTCAGTACATCTAGAGGAGAAACATGATGAAATTTGAAAATATTTAGTGACTCTAATTTTACGTTCTCATTCAGAAGGGATTCTGCTATTGTGGTAGATGATGCCAAACTTTGAGTCGTGACTATAGGAATTTTGGAAAAGAAATTATTAAATTCATCGGCTACTTTTAGTGCATTAGTAATTAAATTATCCTCTATTTTCAAAGAAATCGTGGACTCTTTATTACTTCTCTGCCCAGTCTCTGTGTTTATTATTTTCCAGACAGTCTTGGCTTTGTTATCTGAGGACTTTATTTTATTATTCAAGTGCATTGCTTTTGCCTTTGTGCACACTGTTTTGAATAATTTGGAATAATCCCTAACATACTGATGGAAGCGTTCGTCAGTGGTGCAAGATCTCCTTTCATAAAGTTGGTATAAGTTATCTCTACTCTTTCGAATTCCGGTAGTTGCCCAATCATTAAATCTCATTTTATTGTTTATTTTAATACGCTTTTTACTACAAGTCCTATTAAATTCGTTACACACTGTATTCAGAAGCATTTTGAATTGATCATTCGGATCATTTGATTCTACCTGGGTGTTCGGCATGGCGACTAGTAGATTTGACTTTAGTAGTTCTAGTCTACTTTTACTCAGGGGTCTTATTTCTATAACGCGATCTGGAGGTTTTACTTCGCAAGGTAGCCTGACCATCTGAGCTTTATGATCCGACCGGACTCCATTCACTATGCTTCTGTCTAGATGAGGACAGTTTAACCAAATATTATCTATGCAAGTGGCAGAGGTCGGAGTAACTCGGGTAGGTGCTTCAAATAAGTAGTCAAAATTGAACGATTTAAAAAGAGTGATGTACTTATCTTTTTCGACTGATTGTGATAAAATATCGACATTAAAGTCGCCACAGACCACTACTGGTTTTTTACCACTTATTGCTTTACTAAGTACATCCTCCATAATTTCTATAAAAGATATTAAGTCACCTGATGGTGGTTTATAAATGCAAAATATCAGATACTGATCCGTCTCTGCACAAGCAATCTCACAAACACGATCAACAGAACAACCTGAGAGGTCTTTACGTTCTTTAAAAGTTAACCCATTTTTCACTAAAATAATAGAGCCACCACCCTCTGCGGTAGTTCTGTTGAATGCGCTGGCCAATACGTAATTATTTACATTAAATTTCATCATATGATTCTTTAACCAAGTTTCTGTACTACACTACTTTCAACAGTATGAATTTAAAATCGCGGAGCAAGTAAACAACACGTCTGTACATTCGTATGTCGTCACACAACCCCCTATCAAAAAGCTACACATTTTCGGCAGTGAAAAATTAAAACTTACTTCTAAATACACTTCCAAATCTTGAGCTCCGCTTCTTGGAATGTCATGAAGAATCCTGCCGACCCTATTTACCTGAAAAAGGAAAAAAAATTGAAAGCTTTGTTTTGACAACTAAATAAAAAGCACGTCGTTCCGTAAAGAAACATAAGTGGAACTAAATAGTAAATACACACCTGAGGTTTCAGTAAACATCCTGATTTTGTTAAAGCATATACTTTCATAAGCTGATTAAGCAGAATAAAAATGCACACGACGATCTGTTCCGCGGAGAAGTTGGCTCTGAAGACGAGCCCGAGGTACAGCGTGTGCGGCATAATCACCAGCTTGTAGAAGGTTATTGCCAGCACTGCCAATATCTGGGCCTGGTAAGCAGCGTTTATCTGCCGCTTGTTCTCCATCGTCTTTACGTACACGTCTCCTATTTCAGCCAAGACCTCTCCCAAATCAGTATGCACAAAATTGTCTCGAACATCGTTTCTCTTGCGGATGATTAGCGTAAGCTCCTCCTCAATATTTTTTAACAACGCTACTATCATCGAAATCTTTACGAATAAAAACGCTACCAATGTAAACTGTAGCATCTCTGTCAGAACCGATGTTGTATTTGTCAGGATTATTTTCCAGATCCCTAATGGTCTTGTGTATGCTACAGCTTGATGCTCGAGGAATATTATCAACAGACAGCCGAGTACCACACAGTTCACCTGGACGCGCAGTTGCCCGAGAATCGGTCCCTTCTTACCCTTGGTCAATCGATCCCAACAGTCAGCAATGTCATTTAACATCTTGATATACAACATTTTGTCTCGGATGACAATAAAGTATGAGAATGTACAGAAAAGTCCTTGTGCAATTACGCGAACAATGTGAACCGTTAGAGCCAATTTACTTTCCGACAGCGCGTTGTTTTTACTAGAGATGTACATTTCAAGGAAGTAAAGAACAAGAAAGCCATAGATTACTAAAATCATCAGTATTGTACAAGTCGCATTGATTGTGGTGTGTTTGGAAACGACAATTTTATTAGTTTTGCCGCCAGGAAACTCAACTGCCTGAGGAAACAATCCGAAAACGACAAGCACAACGTATAGTGGTTTGATAATTTGCAGGAAACCTAATTGTTCATCCTGGCTAATCACTGGAGAAAAATATTTATTCAGGATTGCAAACATGATTTCCCACAAATATGTCACTTAAATCAAAAGTCGACAATATTTTGACTTATTTTGTTCACAATAACAAAATAGAGCGTTGGTGATACGCGCTAATCGCGAGTAATATTTTATCAATATTCTATGTTTTGGCTCCGACACGCATGATAAGGTCTTGAATACCAATTTCGTCCACGTTATTACTCCTGTGACACGATACCTAGCTAATTACGAAGCGATTCGTGTTTATCACCTTCATGTATACTTAATAATTCAACAATAAAGTACCTAGGTGACCGAGCTTTGGTCAGCATCATTCGTGTTTTCCCGGAGAATACGAGTTTTCCCGAAGATGAGACCTGGCTAGCCAAAACTAAGCAAGCTAATTGTTTTTTTTTTTTAAGCTAATTTTTCGCCCCCTAAAATTGTAAGCATCCCCGAAATAAATAAATAAATATTATACTAGAATTGATCGTTTATTAACCCCCCCCCCCCCCCCCCCCCCTTACCTACCTCCTACCCCCACTATTCCCGGGTGACATCGATATTATATTTTATATATGTTTATGTATATATGTTTAATACCCTTGCGAAGCCGGGGCGGGCCGCTAGGTTAATACTAATATTATAAAGAGGAAAGATTTGTTTGTTTGTTTGCATTTAATAGGCATCGAAAGTACTGAACCGATTTGAATTTTTTTTTCACTGTTGGAAAGCTACACTATCGCCGAGTGACATATGCTATAATATATTTCCAAAAAAAATAGGGATCCTTACTACAATTCCAATAATGTAACCTAAGGTGTAAAAAACATTGTTTGCATTGAATAGGCTCTGAAACTACTGAACGTGATTTGAAAAAATCTTTCGCTGTTGGAAAGCTAACACTATCCCCGGGTGACAGTATAGGGTATATTATATTTCCAAAAAAATAGGGATCCTTACTAAGATCCCAATAACGTAACCCAAGGTGTAAAAAAAATAGTTTGCACTGAATAGGTTCCGAAATGGGTTGGCATTTGAATCACGCATTATAGGGAGGGGGGGGGAAGGGTGGCATTTTATAGGGGTTGGTCAGCCCTTTCAAATGACACACGATTTGTTTTTATACGCATTGGGTGTATAGATGGACCCGGGTATGTCCTAAAACTACGACCAAGACCACCGGAGGATGGGCAGCAGCATCCCTGGAGTGCGGTCGAGATTCTGCGATCGCCAACCCGCATGCCAAGCGTGGCGATTATGGCAATTAGCCCTTAATGACGTACACAAACAGGCCACGGCCCCGAGGTTCCGGCGACCCCCGGTACCCTGGTTCTGGTAGCGGCCAGGGTACTAGCGGGGTCAGGGGTGCGAAGAACCTCCGGTTAAGATCCGGCTACCACCACCGACGACTTCTGGCCCTGGCAACATACAACACGCGAACACTGCGGACCGACGAAAAGATAGCGGAACTGGAGGAAGGATTGAGCAAGTTGCGTTGGCATATCGTAGGGTTATCTGAAGTCCGAAGAAAGGGGGAGGACACGATAACTTCCGCTTCCGCACGATAAATTGCTCTATTTCCGGGAGGTCGACCAACAGTCCCAGGGAGGCCATCCGCAGCAGAACCAAAGTGACCGATATAGCCCTCCGAATCGCTAAACTTAAGTGGCAGTGGGCGGGGCACATAGCACGTAGAACCGATGGCCGTTGGGGCGGAAAGGTTCTCGAGTGGCGACCACGTACCGGAAGGCGTAGCGTGGGCAGGCCCCCCACACGGTGGACTGATGACCTGGTGAAGGTCGCGGGTGTCCGCTGGATGCGGGTGGCGCAGGACCGGTCATTGTGGAAGTCTTTGGGGGAGGCCTATGTCCAGCAGTGGACGTCTTTCGACTGACATGATGATGATGATGATGATGGGTGTATAGATATTTACGACGTTTTTGCTTTTCTTTTAGACCGGAATCTGCCTGTTCTAGTCTAAGGCAGGTCCGTGTAGATACGACGACGAGCGAAGTGAGGAGGAGTGTTAGGTGTACTGCGACCCTACAGCGCGCGAGCCGAGCGAGCGAAGCGAGCGTGCCGCGGCAGCGGCCGGCGAAGCGCCATAACCGACTTTTTAACGGTTACTCTCTTGTTTTGGAAACGTAGCCCAGGTGACCGTGTTTTGACAGACACGCAAGGGCGGAAAGTTTGTTTCATTGAACATAATTTCAAAAAAAAAAAAAAATGTTTTCATGGTTTCTATTAATTTCCTAAATTTTGGGGAGGGGTCGGGGGGTTCCTACCCCCTCCCCCCTCTCCCATCCCCCTCCCTATAAAGCGTAATTCAATTGCAACCCCTACGGAATACCTCCATATGAAACGTTTCAGAAACAGTCGTGCTAAACGAGAACACCTACTTGTAGGAGAAACCTCTTACAAGGGAGTGTCCAAAATGAAATACCTCGGATGCACTGTCACTGATACGCATGCTAGAGAGGAGGAAATTAACACCCGTATCCAGAACACCTTGCGAAAGTATTGGCGTCCAAGCTCCTCATTAAACGTTCTAAACTTCGGATATATAAGACCGTAATCCGCCCCATCTTAATGTATGGGTGTGAGGCTTGGACGCTAACACTTAAGGAGGAGCGTAGCCTGTTAGTAGCAAAATGTAAGGTGTTTCGAAAAATCCAGTGAAAAGAGACGATGGGAGATGAGATCGCTAAAAATGCAGAAATAGAAGAGCTGGTGGCCGAACCAAATATTATTGGTGAAACCAAAGCGCATCGTCTTCGCTGGCTGGGCCACCTCGAGAGGATGGGAGAAGATCGACAGGTGAAGAGATCATACTTGGGCCGACCGACCGGACGGCGTCCTGTGGGTCGCCCCAAGGAAGGATATGGTGGACGCGGGCCTGCGTGAGCTTGGAGCCGGTGCAAGCTGGCGAGAAATAGCGCAGGACCGAGAAAAGTGGCGTGCTCTTGTCTCGGAGGCCAGGACTCATTTTGGGTCGTCGTGCCAGCCTAGTTAGTTAGTTAGTTTGTATTATGACGTTTGCAACTATTTACAAGTAAAATGTTTAACAAAAGGGCAGGTTCTATAAACAATACGGCCTTGAAAACAATATTCAAGGACCTAAAAGAATATATCATAGAAATAGATCACCAAAATCTCAGTGAGCGCACTTCTTATAGACCTAACGAAAACGATATAAACAATAATAATGCGTTTCTAGTAAATACAGAAACGCAAACTGATAATGATCTTTTTCTCGGCTAAAAAGACGAAGATAGAAACGAAACCGACACAGGATAAATTTAATTATTTACTTGTACTACATCAAAACATTGCAGGGTTATTAAGTAAGAAGGATTTACTCGAAGCGACATTGGGGAATCTTTATAGCACTCACAATAAATATATAGACATCATATGCCTCTCTGAAACATTTGTTCAAAGGGGGGGGAATGAATCAAATATTTCTATTAAGGGTTTTAAATTAGCAGCATCTTTTTCGAGAGCAAAGAAGAGGCGGGACTTGCATTTTGTATAGAGAATACTTCGAAATCAAACAATTAACATTTATAAATGAGCTAACAGTAGAACACTACTTCGAACTATGTGGAATAGAATTAAAAGGACTAAATTGCCTCATATGTATATACAGAATTCCAACCTCTAATTGTAACATATTTTTGCATAATCTCGATTGCTTGTTAAGTATTTTGTTAAAGAAAACGAAAAAGAATATTATCGTCGCAGGTGACTTTAATATAAATTACCTAAAGAAAACTCCGATCCTACATGAATTAGAAAGGATCACCCAAAACTACAATTTCATAGCACATATTACGATACCGACACGTTTAAACACATGTATAGATCAGATTCTATCAAATGTTCCAAATGCCAACGGCGAAGTACTTCCCCTTAGCCTTTCTGACCACAATACTGGTCAATTACCACGAATACCTTAACTAGGAAAACGTATTCCTCCTCCATACCTATATCTTAAATAATTTTTAAGAAAAAAAAACCGATTTCAATGGGGGAGGCCGGTGAAAGATTATTATACTTGGATGGTGCACTCTTAGATTCCATACAATAAAATAAAAATGCCTATAAGTATGTTTATAATGGTAGAAGACTAAGTACCCTCAATTCCCTGATGGAATCATGGAAAAACCTTGCTTGCTTGACAAACAAAACAAAGAGAACAAATCGCCAAACGTGAACTACGCGTCGTTGAAGAGTTCCGTTTTGATCATCATCAGCAGTTCCACTTCATCAAATGTCACTTTCATGAATGAAAATGCTTGATTAGTTCATGAAAATACTAAAATCACTATTTGTGTGCCTTTCACATTTGAGGAGTTCCCTCGATTCCTAATAGATCCCATCATCAGAACTCGAGCATGACAAAAATCAATCGTGAAAATAGAACTTGCTTAACAAACACAGCTAGGAGGACAAATCACCAAACGTGAACTTTTCGTCGTTGAAGAGTTCTGTTCTGATCATCATCAGCAGTTCCACTTCATCCAATGTCACATTTTTGGATTTTGCTTGACTTGTTGATAAAAACACCAAAATCACGATATGTTTGCCTTAAAGATTTGAGGAGTTCCCTCAATTCCTCATGGATCCCATCATCAAAACTGCGTTTTGACAAAAACGGGACCAACTTGGATATATATACATACAATCAAAAAAAGAATTTTTCAAATCGGTTAAGAAATGACGGAGTTATAAAGTAACAAAGATATAAAAAAAAAAAAAAAAAAAAAACATACAACCGAATTGATAACCTCCTCTTTTGAAATCTTGAAGTCGGTTAAAAAAGGGATTTTAATCAAGATAACATCGATAACTTTAAACGTTGTATAATGAACTTGTCTTGGAGTGAAGTCTATTCGGAATCTGGCGCAAACACTGCTTTTAAGAGGAATGCCTAGCTGAGCAACTTTTCAAATCTCGAATTTTTGAAGC
This sequence comes from Notocelia uddmanniana, assembly GCA_905163555.1. Taxonomy (NCBI): domain Eukaryota; kingdom Metazoa; phylum Arthropoda; class Insecta; order Lepidoptera; family Tortricidae; genus Notocelia; species Notocelia uddmanniana. The sequence continues at coordinate 28,488,500 of LR991062.1, read as the reverse complement.
AATATTTCTGGCTCGCTGCTATGGGCGGGCGAGCGGGAGCTGTCTATGTGTGAGCGCACGCCCACAGGCGCGACCTGCGAGCGCTCGTTGCGCGCCGTTCCGTTGACATCGCCCGCGACTCGAACAAAATTCCTGCGCGCCTCATAGTCCAGTAGTAACCTTATCGCCTGAAAGTATGGGGTACCTTGCGTCAAATCCGGTAGGTAGGTCTGATTTTTTGCTGACTTCTTTATGATGTTGGCCCAATGAATAATCCAAGTATGTGACCTCGAGCGAGCCGCGAAAATTTCGGATTTCTTCAGATATTGGCGATTATAACCCTAAAGGACTAGTTTATGATAATACCCTCTGAGAAAGTTTTTAAAGTATACTAACTTTTTTACAATATGAGACTAGAATTGTCACTCTAGACTCAGTATTTTCCGAGATAAAGCTTTTAAAAATGTATCAAGTTTTCGAACTTCGCAATTTCTTGCAATATTTTAGACTTCACTCGAACAACCTTTAGTGGGCTGTCCATTAAATAACATCACTAAGTCGTTTATCTTTTACTTGTGACGAACAAATGTGAGCAATGCAAGACAATCAATTTCTTAACACGTTAAACGCCACAGGAAATTTTGAGTATTTCCGTTTGAGTTTGAGCCGCGCGTTGGTGACCAGCATGTGTACTATTGTAAGGCCAATATCTCAATGATGTGTATGGTGTGGCATAGTTGCGGGCATTACATTATTGTAGGAATAACTCGAAAAAATAACATAATTTCAGCTTATTTACTTGTAGATTTATTATAAATCAGAATCAGAGTTGGGTTTTACAAAAGTAATTTATTGATAATTTAATGCTATTTAAGAAATTAACAAAACAACTATTACAAATCATGAAATACAATAAGATGAAATAAAGGGACAAATAATTGCGATAAATACAGAGCACACCGTCTTACGACTACCTCGTACGACAGATGACAGACAAAAGAGCGGCCGGACACCTCCCGCCATACTTTTATACTATCACCCGCCATACCCCCGCCACAACTTAACCTAAAATGCCTAACAATATGTATATATGCCTTAGTGCGTTTTAATGTATAGTTAGTGCATTTAAGGATCACGCATGACAGTATTTTTCGGCTCAATTACGTAGTTAGCGAGAACACGTGTCATCGTGCGCCTCTCTGACTTGCTCGGGAGGGACTGAAGCGTTTGGCGATGATTAGCGCCTATTTAGCGGCACACTTTAAGAACGCGGGTACCGTATCTATACTTTAATAGCAAAATATTTGAAAAAATAATGCTTACGCAATTGGTTTCTCACTTTAATTCTCACAATATTTTGCACGCACAGCAGTTCGGCTTCACGAAGGGTAGGTCAACTACTGATGCAGGTGCAAGTTTATTAAAATTTATTTTGCAGTCTTGGGAAGAGTCGCACGACGCCATCGGAGTATTCTGTGACCTTTCCAAGGCTTTTGATTGTGTAGATCATGGTACTTTAATTTGTAAACTTAAGTTTTATGGCATCAGAGGGCATGCATTAGATGATCACAATGACAATCATGAAGTCATATTTAACACAGAGAAATCAAAAGGTAGCGATAAATAAAGCCATTTCGTCAGAGACAGTGGTAGAGATGGGAGTACCTCAGGGGCCTATTCTAGGTCCGTTCCTGTTCCTTGTTTATGTAAATGATCTGCCATATATGGTAAGCCGAAGATCAGGCATTGTAATGTTTACAGACGACACCTCATTACTGTTCAAGGTAAATAGGAGGGATACTGAACTCATTGAACCAAATAATACCCTGTCCATGATATCTATCTGGTTTGCTGCCAATAACTTAGTATTGAACCCGAAAAAAACGAAATGTATTAAATTCTCTCTAGCGAACTCATCAAATAGAAATTTAGATACAAATATTAAACTTAATGGTCAATCATTAGAATTTGTTACGTCAACTGTATAGGTATTCTTAGGTATTACATTGAACTCAAAATTGCAGTGGGGTTCCCATATAACAGCGATAGGAAGTAACGGCACGGTTAGTTTACTTTGCGTATTTTAATAGTATAATTACTTATGGTCTTATCTTGTGGGGATCAGCTGCAGATATTGAAACTGTTTTTAATTTTCCAAAAAAGGGCTGTCCGAGCTATTTATAACTTGGAGTCGCGTGACTCATTAAGAGATTTTTTTTAAGAAATAGATATCCTAACCCTGCCGTCTCTACACATATTTGAAATAATAATGTATGTTAGGAATAATTTGTGCAATTTCCCAAACAAAATAATAGCCACCAGAAACACTGGGAAACTCAAAATAACCTTCTATAGACTAGTAAAGGCGAAAAAGTCGTTCTTGGGAAATTGTATCAAATTCTACAATAAAACTCCTAAACACATTAATGAACTTAGCAATTCTAAATTCAAATCTGTAGTAAAACAAACACTTATTTCAAGAGCATATTATAAGATAAACGATTACATCATGGATAGGGATGTTTGGCAGTGATAGCGTCCTGCACGGCTAATCTATCGCGAAAATAGGTTTTCTGCTGTAGCATTGTTATTTTGTAGTGGCTGACACTGTAATTTTTTATTTAACTATACAATGTATATTGTTTTATAAATGACTCCTCGCTGAGTTTCTTACGCCGGTTCTTCTCGTGGCAGAGGTTTATTTTTCCGAACCGGTGGTAGTTTATTGACGTTCATAGGTGCATGTAATTTGTCTAATTTGAAGAATAAACTACTTTTACTTTTAAAATATCATTGAGTACAGCCCAGGTTTCAATCGAATCGAAGGCTTTCTCGTAGTCCACGAACGCTAAACAGAGGGGCAGGTTATACTCCTCAGTCTTCTGTATGGATGTGATCTACGGTGCTAGCCCCTTCGGAAATCGGCTTATTCGGGAGGCTGGAAGTCATCTAGCCTGCGTGCGAGACGGTTCGTAATGACTCTTGAAAACTACTATCTACTTTGGCTTTATTATATGTACGGATAAGCATAGATCTAAGGTGCTTCAACTGTCAATGTTGACGATTGGGCTGCCCAGCCCAAGTGATCTCTTATAACAGCCAGTTGTTATGGTGTGAAGGGTTAATAATTAGTAATTACGTAAAAAATAATTATATATTATTAAATATTGTTTTATATTTGACGCAGATGTCAAATGTGAATGTGTCAAACGAATTAAATTGAATTAATTTATTTACGATTGTTAGCACTAATTATGGGCAAACCGTATAAAAGTGGCGAGCGAGAATTATTATTCCGAATGCTCAATAATTATGACACCGTGAGAGAGAACAACGAAGGGTGATTATCGCAGAAAAGCGGCAATGTTTACATCTCATCATGTCTTTGACCGGTGAGTTTATCAAACAATATTGGTAGTTTTTCAATGTTTGTATGAAATTCCATTAAAAACCTCTCGTCTACGAGTACCAGAAACCGCAACGAGAATTATGTTGCAGCCAAGCTAACAGTTATACGGGGTGTAAACCCTTTTCTGTAAAAGTTACTAAAATTGACGATTTTTACAACATATACAGGGTGTTTGGTAACTAGGTGCAAATACGTTCAGGGATGATAGAGGAGGTAATTTGAAATATTTTTAGACACAACATGCGTTAGTACAAAGTCTCTTAGTTTCCAAGATATGCACCATTTTATTTTGAAAATTGTATGTTTTCCATACTACCATACATTTGGAAAATGTTTAGATTTTTTTTATGTATATGTTGAACTAACTTACTCAAAGTAAACACTAAGTATTGTTTATGTTCAAATTTCCAGTGTTTTACTGCTTGTACGTGAATTGACAGATAAGGTCTCGAAGATATTAAGCAAGTACTTACTTTAAACTATCTTCATCCCCTACAGAAAAAAAACAAAATTCCTTTGGTCACCGATCGACAATTTTCTTCTGGGAAAACCTGGTGTGTATAAAAGTAATAAAAGTAGTGGTGTGTAAGTTGAGTATAATTGTGGTAGTTTTGACATAGGGCCAATGATATTTTAAATATCATTGCATAGGGCAAACAAAACGCACAATAAAATGAAAATTATTTTTAACCAACATCAAAATTACGTGGCCTAATCAGTAATACTGCCATAAAAAAATATCCTTTCAGTGATGCATGACAAAAAATGTACGATTCCAGCACACGAACATGCAATTTTCGAGACTGACAGACGGCTTGTACGAAACAGTGGGGCATACACTATTTATTTATTTATTTATTTATACATACATACTAATACTCACTACTACTACTATTATTTTCACTTGATTAAATATTAAAGATCATACACAAGTATCAAGACTAATTAGTGCCCTATCTTCAGTGTTATCATATACCGATTTACAGACAATAAATTAAAATTTCTGGTGCAGACTTATGCTAGTCAGACTCTATTAAAGTTAGTATACAAAAAATCATCTTGATCTGTTCAGCCGTTTTTGAGTGAATGAGTAACAAACATCCAATCATCCAATTAAACATCTATGTACCTTGAACACAAACATAAATTACATTGAAGAAGTAATATTATTATTCGTTTTGTGCCTATACTTAAACATTCAATAAATGAGTCAAGAAAAGAGTGAGTCAAGAAAGGAGTGTATTTTTAATGGGTCGGCAACGCGCATGTGACTCCCCTGAAGCTTGTTTGCCACCGACGTGGTATTAAAAAAAATAGGTACAGGTAAATTACTTTAAGCATGACACTGACGTATTTCATTGGATATTCTACTTTAAGAACAATGTAATAGAGTTTCTATTACATAGACACTGTCTTAAAACCGTATGTTTGGAATAGAAACTCTATTACATAAGCGTTAAAGTAGACTATCGAATGGTATAAGAGCATATGTCAGTGGTAAACTCAAAATAATCGTACTGCAACACTTCTTACCATAAATAAGAGTGTAATATACTGAAACTTACTCAGTAGAGGTACTACTTAAGCAGTATCAAACTGTACTAGTATTACCAGATAAGTAACCGCGGTGGCGATCATCTGAAAACATTAATGCCAGTTAAAGTGCATTGAAACATGAAGATATTATTTCTGTGTCTATTTCAAATCAATTGGTTGTTGCCGTCTAATTTAAAAAGACAAGGCACATAAGTAATTTAGCGTTATCCTCCTGACTCCCAACGTCCTACACATAGTACATAGATCCCAATTAAGTTTTGACTTTTTGTCAATTTGACAGAGTATAATTTATTCTGGCAAATTTTGATACCCAGGACTCAGGAGGCTATAGTGGTCCGCGGTTAAGAAGTCAATCCTGACACTTATCATTATCCATACAGTTTATAACCTCAAAGTGACTTTTAGGTTATTAACTGTATGGAAATGACAGGTGTCAAGATTGACTTCTTAACCGCCGTCTACTATAGGTATATATATATTTATGAACAACATGTATGTATATATGTATATGTATAGCGTTCTGTGGACAGACATTATTGTGTTACTTACACTGAATAGTAAGGTAGCGTCTAAAGAGAAATACTCATAAACCGTTATTTCAGGTTTACGAAATGACATCAAAGTGGCGAAGTGTTGTACCTATAATAAATAAAAAATGTTCCGATATATCTATTGTCATTAAAAAAATATTTTTTCTTAGTTCAGTTTTTATTTAGGATTACTTGACTCACCTCCATTAACAGCCTATTATCCTGATTATCCGTTGGAATATTATGCAATGCTTGCCCGATCTTGACAGCCTGAAATAAATAGTCAAACGTACGAGTATATATTCCATATACAATATGGACACTACGAATAATAAACGTCGAGCTAATCTATAAGTACCTCGTCTTTTAACAGAGATCCCGTAAATGACAACGCGTAGACTTTAGCCAGTGAATATAAGACGCAGAAGGTCTGGTCAACCATGAGATGAGCATCGAAGCGCATGTTCACGACCATCTCTCGGTACACGGTGTGCGAGTCGCTCAGGATCCCATGAAAACACTGGATAACGATCAGAGAGATCGGCGCTTGGAACGCACTGTTGATCGCTTGTTTTATCTCCAAAACCCTGACATACATCTGCTCCAAGTGGCCAAGCCGAGCCCAGACTTCAGGCGACAAACCACTTGGGCTTACCGTTCGCACATTCGCCTCTATACCATTGACCACATTTTTAACGAGTCGTTGTTTCGCTCCATTAATCATTTGACAGTGCTGTTCGATATTCTTCAATAAACCTACCACGAAAAGCACCATGGCGCTATAAAATGCAACAATCAAACTGGGTATTGCGTCGGGCACAGTGGAAAATATGAGTTGATTGTACACCTTTTGAGTGCCAATTATACACAAAGTTATTTGCACGCAAGAAAATATGACAAGCCAAGCGATAGCTGGATAGACGAATATCGCACGTAAGAATGCCAGGATAGGAGTCACGTCCGCGAGCGACAAGTCAGCCCAACAAGTAGCTATATCCCTCAGTAATTGCAGATATACATTGGCGTTTTGAAATGCCGAAAAGTATATGGTGATGGCACATAAAAGAGCCAGAGAAATTTCTATAATGGTATTGATATTGGTCACAGAACTCACGGCGGCTGTGTTCATGAATATCTGTATTCTTTGAGTAAAATAGAAGGAGAGAAAGGCTATCAATAAAATGGCACACAGTGAATGTAAAACAAAAAGTTTGCGTATTATTCTGGTGTCGTATCTTCCTTTTGGGAATTCAATGGTATAGGGGAACAATCCCGTTATTGAAAGTAGGATGTATAGTGGCTTGAATAGCTCGATTATATTTGGATCATAGTTGTAAGTAAAATACTTCTTAAGGCGAGGCAACATCTTTTAACTGAATAAAATGTTAGCCAGCTGAAAACGGTTACACCCAGTGACTGCTGACACAAATGACTGCATGCCCTATGTTGTCAAGCACGTAAACGGTCTTATTTATGCTTTCCAGTACACGATATTTTGTGTTAAAATATGAATTACATTGATAACACGCTTGGTAACGTTGATGTCATGTACCTACCGGAACAAGTGACCTAAAACATAATAAAGTAGTTCACGAGCCAGGTACGAATACGTTTCCTCTCGGGCGACATTTTACAAAATGCTTCAGTGAGCTGTATATCATAGCCAAAGATCGGACAAATTAGCTTCATTGCTCGCAATAATGTGGACATGACTCATAATTGATCCAAATGTTAGTCAATTAATAAAATTTGAATTTCCGGAGATAATAGTGTATACGTGCATATAATTATTAGCAAAATGTTATTTAAAGTGGTTATCGTTTTAACAGTTTGCAAACAAAAATTAAAGCCGTCCTTGACAGAAATCCCGATTTTGATGTTATCGCCCACAACTTAGAACAGAAAATAAACTCTGAATTATTCTGGAATAATAATGTTACGAGCGTGGGATACGGGATAGTGTTGAAATACCTCTGTAGCACGACGATAGGTTTATTAAGCGATTTAGATACACTGACAAAGTTTACCGAGTTCCCGCATTCTAATTGTAGACGACAGACCCTACCCTCCCCTGATGTACCTAGCACGTAATTTAGAAACAAATAAAGATAAGACGTTAGCTAGGTAAATGTAAGAGTAACCCTGTTATTTAAAATGGAATATTTAAGAAATATTGTCATATTTACGTAAATATTAGAACCTTGTCGCACTAAGCGGAAGGAATAACTCTTTAGGGTGAGTTTATTCATTTCAGCAAGTATTATGACACAATTCGAGTGATTGCGCAATAATACTTGGAAGTTTCCATACGCAGTAGAATGAAAGATTGCGTAATAATGTAAAATATATCGATCGTAGATCGAAATTACGCTATGAAAATGGCATGTTTGTGAGCTAACTCACAAACAGTTGACTCTGAGACAATAAGGTTTTTATTATATAAAGTAGGCGCTGAGGCGCATATTATAAGCCCTGTTTGAATCACAGGCACTAAGAAATGGTCGCGCAGCGAATTTCTTAAGATTGAATAAATTCAGAATAGTCGTTTTTATACAACGTTCTTCCCTCTCAGAGCCAATATTAGGGAGACGCTGTCCAAGTATAAAGGGTCACGTGTGACCACACCGAACGCCGACTCGATGAGTCCTAGTACAGGCCAGTGAGATAATCACAGCCTCCGCAATCCGCGGAAAACCGCGAGATTTGTAAGATTCCCTATTTATACTCGGACAGCGCCTCGTAGCGTGCGCAACTTCGTGGTGCTCACGTTACGGTCAGCCATTACGAAAGAAAGGAGGTGAGTTCGCAACGTACTTCACTTAGTACCGAAGAGACACTCCAAGGAAGAAACCCAGAACAAGAAAGAAAAAGTGCGTTGGGAACTCAGCTCAGGAAAAGTTTAGGAATCTAGACATTGTGTCCTAGATTTAGATAAAATCAGTGTTAAAGTCATTATAAATAAGTAACTTTATTATATACAGTGTTAACTTCCAAATACGTTTTATTAAGAACATAATCTGTGATAAACAATATAAGCCATTTACAATCCGTCCGGACTTCTTATTTACTTGTTACGAATCATAAGAAAAAGCAGAACCAAGGTGGCACCAAAATTAGAGTAGAGTCAGTCACTGTTATTTTACGAGAGGAACTACCAGTCATTTGTATACAGTCCACTTTAAACATTTATATTTTTGGGCCTAATCAATCAGGATTAGCGCATCATTTACAATACTAAGACTCAATTGACACTCGCAAGTCGACCGAGTCCGCGTCTATTAGTACGTGACACAAATAATAACTTCACCGATACTGTGCACTATATCACTTCTCTTAACTCCACTGTTACTCCACTTTAACTCTACTTTAACAACTCATTTCCATATTCTCACACTGAACTGCCCGTACGGAACTTGGTGCCCTTATATACCCCTATCCGAATATTCTAGACGATAATTTAGATATTCATTTCATTTCTCATTTGTTCCGAGTAGCGTTGTCTATTTCGGAAACTTGCGCTGTAACGGCGATTCTCGAATATTCTAATCCCATACATTTTCCTATAAACGTTCTTAAGAGTCCGCAGTAAGCTCGGTTCTCCATACAAACGTAGTTACGCTCTCATTTTAAAACGCCAGGCTAGAATAACATGAAACTTTGTATACACAATGGGATCCGGCATATCTAGGTCGAAACTTTGTTTCTGTTGCTTGAAATTATAGTGGAGAAAAAATACAGCGATTATTAAGGTTTTCATACAAGACGTAAAAACTCAAAAACTCGCTGTATTGCTTGTACAATTTCTAGCAACAGAAACTAATTTCCGACCTAGGTATGGCGGCTCCCATTGTGTATACAAAGTTTCATGGTATTCTAGCATGGCGTTTTAAAATGAGAGCGTAACTACGTTTGTATGGAGAATCGAGTTCAGCTAGTTGTAATGACACAGCGAATTTTCGAATATCTTGCTGACGTGTCTCTATAGCAACCGCAATTGTCTTCTCGAAGATCTCACGGTTCGAAAATAAATGTCATACGATTATCCTATCTATAGCAACGAAACTGTTATATCCCCCGTCGCAACAATAATATTCTTGGCCCCATTAACATCAGAGGATTGCGATCGGAGTTATTCAGCACTTTAGTAATTTCGATGTAAGATGTAAACTGAAACAGACTGACTGCAGAAAATTTAGAAATATGCTGATTACTTTCTTTAATAAATCTCTACATTAAAAAACTTTTCTATTTATTGACTAGGAATCAAATTATATGTCAAGTAAAAAATTAATTAATTGATTAACATTTTGATTAATTTCGGAGTCATGTCCACATTATTGCGAGCAATGACGCAAATTTGGCCAATCTCTGAATTCATAGCTGATACTAATCATCTCCAGTTTCATGGCATCTTATTAACACTTATGGCCAAAGGCCCGAAGTAGACCGGCAAGGCATGCGAATGAAGGCCGAGCCTTCCAACAGAGCAGAGGCAGACCGAAGGCCTGAAACACAGCGGCTAGGCACGCGAGACCGAAGGCCGAGCCTCCCAACAGAGTGGATTCTTGATGTAAGGATGATGACTGGAGACCCGAAGGTGGCAAGGCTTGCGAGGCCGAAGGCCGAGCATTTACACAGAGCGGGCTCCTTATGTAAGGCTGAGGACCGAAGGCCCGAAGCAGAGCGGCAATGCACGCGAGGCCGAAGGCCGAGAGTTCCAACAGAGCGGGTTCTTCACGTAAGTATTATGGCCAAAGGCCCCAAGCAGACTGGCAAGGCATGCGAGTCGGAAGGCTGAGCTGAAGAGCTGCTGTGTGAATCTTGGACGACAAAACTCACATGAGACACTTATAAAATTCATAAGGTAATGTTACCTTACAATCACAACAGTCGAAATCATTATAAATTCCTAATGTTAAATAGGTAATATTATTGTAATCATCGAAACTATGTCATGATTAACTGCCGTATCACATGCAAGGTGATCTCTACTTGGCAGGTTTTCAAAACACGTCGCGGAATTCGCCTAAGGCGAGCCAGTGGCAGCGTGACCTCTGAATACGCATAGTTTTTACCAATATCGAGCTCAAATTAGAATAGAATTAGCGATGACGATTGACGAGAGACATCATCCTGTTTTGGATTAATTTTATTGTTATTGACGCTTAGAGACCTTATACATCTCTGAGAATATTAAATTACTTAAGTGCTATTTTCATTTACTACTTATTTTAATTTAGACGCTTAGAGACTATGTACATCTCTAAGGACTTAGGAATAATGGACGCTCAGAGACCGTATACATCTCTGAGATATTAAATTTATTGTATATACTTTTGTGTATTCGGACAGAGACCGTATATATAGGTCACTAAAAAAAAATTTTTTTTTTATATAATGTCTTATAAGTTAATTTTAATTGAATATTGTGAGTTTGTTTATCACTATAGTTTTAAAATCATTATTATTATTGTCTACTTTTTTTTTTAGTTCTGCAATTCTGTTTTGAAAACATTATAATTATCATTGTCAATTTATTTAATTGTATAATTCATGTGTTGACTTGTAAAAGTGCCCTTGTGGCCTATTTGCAGAATAAAATTTTTGATTTTGATTTTGATTTTGATTTTGATGAAATTGGTTGAACTTATTGGTGTAACTGAAGTCCAGTGCTGATAGGGACTTAATTACTGCACTCACCGGTATGAAGTATAGACTCGCTGAATAATACAGTAGGGCGTGATGAGTTTTGTACACCCACTCTTGCTAATTACTCGCTCACTAGGACAATGATTAATGACTGATGCTTTCATACGACATTCAATTTTACTAAACGGATTTTCAATTGCGTGTTTACCACGCAAGTCATTACAATGTTTACGGCACTGAAGTTGTATTTCTCCCCATTTGTGAGAAGAAATGAAGAATTACGTTTGCTACAAATTTTCAAACCTCTCTACATTGTACTCTCAATGCTTGGACTGATCCCGTGTTCCATCGAAATCCCACAAGGGAAGCTAGATATTATATTACACAAATCCGCTTTTAAACACTCGCTGTGTGCTCTTTTTACGCTGCTGATTTTGTCAATATTTTTCGGTCTCCACGTACATCAAGTTCTTACTTCACGCGACAACGTTTTAATGAATGACAATATGGCAAAAGCGAATTACTTAATTGAACTAGTCACACAAATAATCTTTTGTCTTGTTGCATATTTCTGCGCTTTTCAAAAGAAAGATGTGTACGTGTGCATGTTTAGAGAAATCACACGGACCTGGGATGACCTGCCTTATGTCAATAGAGGCATCATTCTGTCACGTCTGCGCGTTAAAATCAATTGTGTAATTTTTGGAGCTCTAACACTAATTTTGATCACACTGATGGCTGTTACGTACGCTGGGTCGTCCAGTATATGGAAAAGAATATTGATAACCATGTCTTTCAATTTGCCGGAGATGATTCAATTCACGCTGGTAGCGTTTTATTTAGTGTTCGTCCTAATGGTGGTGGCGTTGTTGAAAAACATCGAGGACCACTGTAAGATGTTTATGAAAGCCCGGAGAGGCATTAAAAATAGCAGTTTGAAAGTGGAGTGGGGCCGGATTCCGGTAACGCTGTCCCACATGCAGAGCGTGTATGTGAAGGCGCTGCGCGTGAAGCGTCAGATCAACGCGGTTTTCCAGGCACCCCTTATGTTTTCTTTGCTGCAGTGTTTCCACACGATGGTCAGCGAATCGTACGACATATGCCACGAACTCCTTTATCAAGAAAAATTTGAAACTCACAACTTGGTCGAATGCTCCTACTGGGTTATTTTGCAACTGACGAAGGTTTACGCTTTAGCACATTCAGGATCCTTACTGAAGTCAGAGGTACGGCAGAAAACTGCGAAATTATTAGTTTTGCAGAAATTGTGACGTAAGTACTTTAAGTGAAATATACTTTTCCGTAATTTATTTCAGGTTATTAGAATTGGACGTACCCTCCACAACATCCCAAGTAAGGACGAAGATGACATAAAACTATTTGTGGAGGTATGTGTAAGAGTGTATGTATGACAAGTAGGTACAGTGACTAATTATAAAATAATTATTTGTAGTACTATTTGAGCTGAGTTAGTTAGGACATTACCGGCCAACTTGGATCGCGACGTCATTGTCTCGTGATGGATTTTCATTCCTCACGTCATTTGGCCCTTTTAGGTAATATTAACTCGACAAGCAATTTAAAGATGGGTTATATTACTTATACGATATCGCCAACGCCAAGAGAGTTAAAGTCACGCACACAACAACATGTCATGGACACCGGAATCGTACTGATAGCACGTTCAACAGTGAACTATAAGATTGACATAATAGTTATTTCAAGGTATTTCGTTAAGAATTATTTTTTGGACAAATATATCTGAATTAATCTAATAAATAAATAAATTAATTAATTAATTCACAACTTTTTTGCAATCAGTACTTTTTACGCCCATTCACGACCAGCTTTAGTTAACGTAACGAACACCTGAAGCTTTCTTCAGGTAACGGTAATAACATTTCTACAGATTCTAAAAAAACAGTGAGAAGTATGCACATTTTTAAGTAGGTAGTTCATATAAATAATTAGGAACAACTTAAAAAAAATAAAAAACGAGAAAATATCCATTCACTTCACCAACTCAGGGCAAGAGAATGATGAAGGTCCATTGTAGCGAAGTCATGCAAACTGAGGGAGTTCGAATCTTTGGTACGCAACTGTACAATCAAAACAATTGAATATTTTATCATGTTTCTGTCCACAGATACAACATTTTTCGACGTTAATGACTTTTCAAGACACTGAAATTAGCATTTTCGGCTACTTTCCGTTAGATGCGCCTCTCATGTTTAATGTAAGTAAACATAAGTCGGTTATGCATAGGTACACTTAATGGTACCAACATACTTACACTGTTTCATGAGGTCAATATGGAATTTTTCAAACGGTCGTTTATTATGAATATCCTCAAATTAATCAAGGATTGGCAATGCGCTTACGTAGGCTAATATGGTGTCTGCCACTCTCTGTCGATACATATACCAATATACTATAAATTTTTAAGCTGGTAATTTTTTAATGCATTAGGGCCTATCTAACAAGCATACGGCCCGGCTGGCGGCAAGCGAACACCGTAGCCTAAGAACACAACAATCTCAAGCTCGCTGCCGACGTGCCGAACCTTTTTTGATTTGAGGATTCAATGTATCAGCTCAGCTAGTGACAAATACTTACAGATTCTTTACTCCCACCACAGCTGGTGCTCTGACGAACTTCTGGTAATAATACTACGGCTACGGCTTGGAATTATGGGGCTCAGCTGCCGAGTGGCATCGCGTGTTTGTACTTCAGAAGCGCGCTTTCAGAACTATATCTATGACTCCACCAAGGACATCAGCTAAAACATTATTTACTTATCAAAAAATTCTAACACTACCCTCACAGTACATATTCGACATTGCCAAACATGTTCACACTCATAAACACACATTTAATTACACCAAACTCACTCGCACCCGTCTAGGTAGCAAGGAACGACTGCAGCTAGCGACGCATCGCCTGACCAAGTCCTCCAAGACTATGCATGTGCTAGGTCCCAAAATCTATAATGCTTTACCTAATGACATTAAAATAATATTACACACACATACATTTAAAAATAAATTGAAAAAATGGCTCATTGGCAAAGCTTTCTATAATTTAACTGAATTATATGACATTAAATAAAGAAAGTGTCCCAAGAAGGGCTTTTTCCTCGTGGTCAAACTGATTTGCCAAACTGGTTTGGCCACGAGGAAATGCGATTCCTCGTGGCCAAACACAGTATTGTCATCCTCCTGTATATGTCTAGATGGCGGAACTAGTGAAACTTTTTTTCCCAATAGTTCCGTTCCCAATGTTCAGTTGTGGCGCTTCGCCGGCCGCTGCCGCGGCACGCTCGCTTCGCTCGCTCGGCTCGCGCGTTGTAGGGTCACAGTTCTACTAACACTCCTCCTCGCTTCGCTCGTCGTCGTACCTAACTACCACTCTGTACCGTTGACGGAACTATTGGGAAAAAAAGTCTCACTAGTTCCACCACGGAACTACTTCCACGGGACTATTGACAATATAAATAATCTGGCATGGAATTGTCTGCGACTCACAATGTCTGTTTTGACTATGTATACTAAAAAGTTTCAATATGGACTATTAAGTGATGTTTGTTCTATTTTTTTTCTATTTATTCAACGTTTGATATAGGGTGTGGACATTTGTTACAATTACGTGAAATAATACGCAGTTTGACCACTAGGAATCGCATTTCCTCGTGGCCAAACCAGTTTGGCAAATCAGTTTGACCACGAGGAAAAAGCTCCAAGAAGTAGTGATATACTGAAGCTGGGAGGTAGAGGACCTAGAGGGCTATCTGAATCACCCCCATGTATGTTCCGCGATTTTTAGTATTTTCGGAGTTATGATTTTTTTTTTAATTTTTCACCTATCGCCGCGTACGATGAGATTTTTATTTATGGTGACGTGAATTATTGCGGTAGATGCTTGATTTTTTTTGTGTGCTAAGCTGATAGATAGGCCAATTCAGTATGGTAACATTTACTATCGCTAGATCTTTGAATGGCATAAAAAAAATTAAATGCCAAGAAAGATAAAATTACCCAGTAAGTTCACAACTTCAAGGGCCCTTAAAAAAATAAAATCACATAAAAATAATTACCGATTGGCTTTTAAAAACTTGCTCTATCTATCAGGTAGCTACCCTGAAAATTTCATTTTATTATTAATAAGGCTTCAATCAAAAAATTGAAATCTAACTGTGGTAAGTGCAAAATTTTTATTTACATAATGATTAATGCGAGCAAAGTAAAACCAATTACAAGGTGTTTAATTACAATAAATTTTCAAAATGGCCCCCCTGTTGCTCAATGCAAGTGCGACATCGCCGGAAAAAGTTGTCTTTTAAACGTCTGAATGCACTTCTATTATTTTTAATGGTTTCTTCTGCTACTCTCAATTTCCGGGTTAACTCGTCCAAATTGCGGCATTCTCTCGAGTAGACGAGGTCTTTGTAATATCCCCATAGAAAAAAATCTATGGGGTTTAGGTCGGGGGAACGTGGAGGCCAGGCTATAAGGCAGGCGTCACCCCGGCCGCAACGACCAATCCATCTTTCAGGGTATCTTTGATTTAAATAGTTTCTCACGTCCAAGGCAAAATGGCATGGTGCACCATCACACTGCAGTACTATGTTTCTGCGTGTCTCCAAATGCACATCTTCTAACAGCAGGGGCAGATCGACGCGTAGAAAATTTAAAAAGTGATTGCCGCCCAAGCGGTCTGGCAGCTGAAAGGGCCCGATTAACTTACCGTTAAGTATGCCAGACCAAAGGTTAACACTAAAGTGTTCTTGGAATGTCGATTCCCTTTTTAAATTCGGATTTTCAATTGCCCATGAGTGAGAATTGTGCATATTAAAAATCCCATTGCGTCTAAAGTGGGATTCATCCGTCCACAAAATTTGGTTAAAAAATTTTCGTTTTCAGCTTGTCTCCTCAGCATTTCCTGACAGAATTCAATTCGCCGATTGTAATCTTCCGGTTTCAACTGTTGCACTTTTCTAATGTGAAACGGATGATATCCTACGGTCTGTTGTGTACGGTGTACCTGAGATTTAGAAAGTCCGGTACGACGTTCCGTAACTCTCACACTGGTCGACGGGTCTCTTTCTACTTCTTCAACAAGTGCATCTACTACATCAGGATCCGGCATAGTGGCCATACGGCCTGATTTCGTACCCGGTATGTGACCTTCCAAATACGCATTATGTACTCTTAAGATCATGCGATAGTCAGGAAACGTTTCAGGTTGAGGCCCGCCTCTTCGTTCCACATGTTCCCGGTACAGCCTTGAAGCTTCCGCCACATTCCCCCTATCATAACCGTAATAGTAATGCATTTCTGCGTAATCACGTGAAGTAAACATGATCACTTACACGCAAACTCAAGTCCAGTTAAATGATGCCAACTCGTCGATTCCAGGTAATAACACTAATCCAAATCGTAATGCAAGTCAAAGTCCATATGAATAGCCAAAATGATTAGGGAAACGAACAATTAGCAGTATTAAAACACAATTTTTAAATTATTGAAAAATAACAACGATGACCAAACAACGTGAAAATTTTCTCAGGCGTCAAACCGTCTTTTGTTTTTTGTTCTTTTTCTATTGATGGCCAGTGCGTGATTTAGAACGAAATTTATTTAGAAAGGTTTTGCTTTGCTTGCATTAATCATTATGTAAATTAAAATTGTGCACTTACCACATTTAGATTTTTTTTTATTGAAGCCTTATTAATAATAAAATGAAATTTCCAGGGTAGCTACCTGATAGATAGAGCAAGTTTTTAAAAGCCAATCGGTAATTATTTTTTATTTGATTTTATTTTTTAAGGGCCCTTGAAGTTGTGAACATACTGGGTAATTTTATCTTTCTTGGCATTTAATTTTTTTTATGCCATTTAAAGATCTAACGATAGTAAATGTTACCATACTGAATTGGCCTACCTATCAGCTTAGCACACAAAAAAAAATCAAGCATCTTCCGCAATAATTCACGTCACCATAAATAAAAATCTCATCGTATGCGGCGATAGGTGAAAAATTAAAAAAAAAATCATAACTCCGAAAATACTAAACATCGCGGAACATACATGGGGGTGATTCAGATAGCCCTCTAGGTCCTCTACCTCCCAGCTTCAGTATATCACTACTTCTTGGGACACCCTGTATAATAACAATAATAGCTTGTAAACACTGACATTTGTACCTAATGCTAATCTACTCGTATATAATTGTTTTTAATTTCTTCTGCATTTAATATGATCACTGAACTAATACGGAATTAATGGCTTTGACATGTAATATTTGTAATATTATGAATAAATGAGTATGAGTAATCATTTGGTGTGTTGGGTCTGTTTCAGATGGTGGCGGCTGCGGCGATGTATTTAATTATTCTGGTGCAGTTTTCTAAAACCAAATGAGTGAAGAATAGGATACGAACAACATTGTATACTTTAGTATTTACGTAATATCCGGCCAGTGCATCGCGTCATTGCAGTAAAGCAATATTTTGGTCAGCGAATGAAAAGGTTCGTCTCTTTTCGGTCGGCCTGTTTAGCCTAGTTGGTAGTGTCACTGCCTCCGAAGCTAGAGGTCCCGGGTTCGAATCCCGGTAAGGGCATTTGTTTCTGTGGTGAGCAGAGACATTTGTTCCTGAGACTTGGATGTTTTCTATGTATTTAATATACATCTATCAAATATATCGTCGTCTAATACCCATTACACAAGCCTTATTGAGCTTACTATGGGACTAGTTCGATTTGTGTAATATTTATTTATTTTTATTTATTTTATTTTCTTCGACCTTAACGGCATTAAAATAGGGTTGAAAAAAGACGACTTTTCATTCCGCGGCTGTACCTAGGGTCGTTGCGCCGGTGCCGGTTACGCCACCAGCTTTAGTTATTGACCTCTTATTCAGGTCTAGCACAAGACAGCGCGCAAACTATCTTGTGCGCGACATAGACAAGCCGTTTCTTTCTAATTAGATCTTTACGTTTCTACAAGAAACGGGTAGTTTTTGACGGCTGACATAAAACCGCGCGTAAGCTTCAATTAAAGTGTTCTTTATTGGGAACATTAAGTAGCAAGTAGCAACAAAAATAAAAGAAATCTGTACGTTAGTCAGCAAACGTATGATCGGTGGCACGAATATGAAAATGATGCAGGTAGCTAAATATAGTTTTGCGACAAAAAATATATCGATGCCACTGTCATGCTCAAGATGTTATTCAACAAGACAAGATGTTAAATATAATTTATAATTATCTCTACAAATCCGGATATATCCTTAAACTACCATCAAGACCACCAAGGGATTGGCAACGACATCCCTGGAGTGCGGTGGAGATACTGCGAATCGCCAACCCGCACGGTCGTAGTTTTAGGACATACCCGGGGCAAATGGTACTTACGAGACTAATCAACGTTAAATATGGCGCCGGCAGCTGTCATCCCATAGAAACTTGTCAAACTTTTCATACATTCAAATTTTAACGAACACAGCTTACGATTACAGACGGTTTGGTGCAACCCAGCCTAAGTATGTACATTACGCTCGAAACGCAGAGAGCGGGCGCGGCGCGGCGCGGGGCTGAGGCGGTTTTGCAATTTGATCTTTCCGAAACTGTCGACTGTCGATTACTGCTTCATATGTCACACACGCCGCATCCGCTCCGCTATCACTCGGTGTTTTGGTGCGACGCCCCCTGGACTGCGTTCGCTGCACCAAAAAACCGCTTCCGGCCCGCAGCAACGCTGCGCCGCGCTCTGTATAATATAATGAGTAATGAGTCGCTCATTAGTAATGAGACTAATGTAGTTGGGTGGCTATTAATAGTTAATTCTATTAAAGGTTAAAAAACCTTTAATAGAATTGTATCGGTTTAGATTACATTTTGTGATCAAATTAAGTTCCTCAAAATTGAAAGTAAAACATTATCCCTCGACGCGACGATGTTAATACTTAAGTGATAAATAATGAAAACTTATTCACTATATTAAATTTTGCTTCTAGTTTTAACGAGTGTAACATGGAAATAAATATACATACATTTAATAACTATAAAATATTCCACAATAAAATTAAACACCTTTACAGACACCCACTTCTGAAGATTTTGTTATGAACCTACGGACGAGTTCGTACACAAAACAAACACACTGCAATTCGGTTTATGTAGGTGCACACATTATGCATTTACTATGTATACGAGTATTATGTTACGTATAGGAACATAGCAGCGGTTGCACCGCTAAGTAAGTTGACAGTCTGGAATATAACTCGTTCAAACAACACGTCTTTATTTTAATATCCTTCCGTGCAACCTTCTGTGTAGAGTCGGTAGGGCTAGTGAGGACCTTGAGACTTTATTAATAACCCCACTACATAAAATAACCTACACTGGTGACCCGAAAATTTGAACTGTAATAAACGGCAAGTAAAGGATATTAGCCGAAGTGAACGATGAATGGAAAACAAGGATTCATACCCATTGCACAAAACCAAGGACCTGCGCCAGGTACAGCACAAGGTCCGGTTCCAGTGACTACGGCTCCAACTACGGTGCCGCCGGCGACTGCGGGTATTTCGGCTCCTGTGCAGACTCCAGGACCAGTGCCAAGACTCAATGATATGGGGGATACGGCACTCGCCAGCATCACGGTTTCGTCGAGGATTCCCGAATTTTGGTCAGATATGCCAAGACTATGGTTTTTACAATTCGAGGCCGCTGTGGAGAATCAGCGCCTGGGTGATTCGGCCAAGCAGAACTTGGTAGTGACGAAACTCAGTAAACATGCTATTAAGCAGGTGAGCGATCTATTATTATCACCTCCTCCGAGCAACAGATATGACGCGTTAAAGGAGCAACTTTTAAAGATATATGAAGAGTCCGATACGCGTCAGACGCAGAAATTACTGGGAGAGATGGAATTAGGCAGTCAAAAGCCGTCCCAACTCCTCAGGAACATGAGAGATCTTGCACGAGGTAAGATTTTAGACCAGACTTTGATCATCATGTGGAACGGGCATCTCCCGCCAGCAGTGCAGGCAGTATTAGCTGCATCGGAGGTCACGGACATGGAGAAGTTAGCGTGTATCGCCGTCAAGGTCATGGACGCGACTCGCCCGTTGGAGGTCTCAGAGATAGCGACAGGAAAGCAGCGGTCGAAAGACACTGACTTAGCGGCTAAGGTGGATAGGCTTATGGTGGAGATGGCAGAAATGCGGAAATCGAGAAATCCACAGAGAGGTACCACCCCAGGAAGACAGCCATCAAGGTCGCGCGGACGCAGCTCCAGCAAGAGTGGACGGAAACCAGGATGGTTATGTTTTTACCACTTTCGTTATGGGAAGAAGGCCGCGAAGTGCGTTAAGCCATGTAATTGGGAGGACATGCCGGAAGCGGAAAACTAAGTGCGATACAATCGGAGGCGGAGATGTGTATCGGTTTAACAAACAATCGCCTATGTGTTACAGACTTAAATAGCCGAATAAAATTTAATTGATACCGGAGCTCATGTATCGGTATTACCGGTATCGAAACGGCACGCGACATCTGTTTTGGTGAGTGATAAATATAAGTTATATGCCGCCAATGGCAGCGAGATAAAAACTTACGGTGTGCGTAGTTTAGTTTTAGACTTAAATCTCAAGAGAACATTTAAATGGTTATTTATAGTTGCAGACGTTAAACAGCCTATAATTGGAGCTGATTTTTTAAGCCATTATAAGTTGTTAGTAGATCTCAACGCGCGAAAATTGAGGGATCAAATTACCAATATAAATGTTCTCACTGCGATTGTTAGCCACGATTTGGCTGAATTATCTATTAAGTCTGTGGATATAAAAAACCCTTGGCATGAAATATTGTTGGGGTATCCTGATTTAACTAAACCTGTATGTTACAAGGACACCCCAAAACATTCCGTGGTTCATTATATTGAAACTACGGGACCCCCGGTATACGCTAAAGCTCGACCTTTACCACCAGACCGTTATAATAAAGTTAAGGAGGAATTCAGGTTGATGGTAGACCTTGGCATCTGTAGACCTTCGAGTAGCCCTTGGGCAAGCCCCTTGCACGTTGTACCCAAAAAGAATGGGGAAATACGTCCTTGTGGGGATTACAGAAGGCTTAATGCAATTACGAAACCTGATCGCTACCCGATTCCTCGTTTACAGGACTTTACGTATCTGTTGGCAGGCAATAAAAGGTATTTACGCGCTTATAGATTTAAATAGAGCTTATCATTTTATACCGGTGGCCCCGGAGGATATAGAAAAAACTAGCATTATAACACCCTTTGGTTTGTTCGAATTTCCGCGTATGTGTTTTGGATTACGTAATAGTGCACAGACTTTTCAGCGTTTTATGGATACTGTGGTACTACGAGATTTAAAGTTTATATTTAGCTATATAGATGACGTCATAATTGCGAGCGAATCAGAAGAACAACACAAAGAGCAGTTAAAATTAGTTTTTGAACGATTTAATAAATATGGAATAACAATTAACGTATCCAAATGTGACTTTGGCAAGGCCACGCTCAATTTTTTAGGTTACGAAGTGTCAGCAAATGGTATCCGACCTTTGGACGACAAAGTGCAAGCTATAGTCGATTTTCCGAAACCAGAGAATGTCGAGCAACTTCGACGCTTTCTAGGTATGTTAAATTTCTATCGATTGCATATACCTAGGGCTGTCGACTACCAAGCTGAACTTAACCAGTATTTGCATAACACTAAGAAGCGTGATAAAACCATTATACAATGGACGGATAAGGCTAATGAAGCATTTGAGAAGTGTAAGGAGAGCTTGAAAAGCGCCATTACGCTTTTTCATCCCCTACCGAACACCAAGCTTGCTCTGATGACTGATGCGTCAGAATCAAGCCTTGGAGGTGTGTTACAACAAAAGGTTGACGGTATCTGGCAACCCTTAGGATATTTTTCCCGTAAGCTATCTGACGCGCAAAAGAAATATTCTGCGTATGATAGGGAATTATTAGGCATATATGCGGCTGTAAAACATTTTTGCAACTTGATAGAGGGTCGTGATCTTAGCATATACACAGATCACAAACCTTTAACATATGCTTTCACTAAGGTAAACGGAGATAAGGAAAGTCCTAGAAGAGTTCGTTATTTGTCATACATTAGCGAATTTACTACGGATATACACCACATTAGTGGTACAGATAATGTAGTAGCTGACACCCTATCCCGTATAGATACCATTTACTGTCCCACGGGCATTGATTACGCAGAGTTGGCAGAAAGTCAGGCCAGCGATAATTATTTACAACACAGCTTAGGCACGTCACATGATACTTTGCAATTCAAGCAAGTTAGCTTGCCCGACTGTGAGAAAATGATATACTGCGAAGTTTCAACAAAGAATATTAGACCTTATTTACCTGAGTGTTTTAGGAAACAAGCATGGCATTTTATACATAGCCTAAGTCATCCCGGCATAAAAACTACGAAACGTTTAGTTACCGAGAGATTTTTTTGGCCGAAAATGAATGTGGATGTTACTAGATGGACTAGGGCATGTATGCAATGTCAAAAAGCGAAAATAACTCGTCATACAGTTTCAGGATTAGAACGATTTGCGGAATCTGATCGTCTGTCTCATGTGCATATCGATATTACTGGACCCTTGGAGACTACTAGCGAAGGTTATCGTTATTGTGTAGGTAACAATGATAGATAGATTTTCAGGTTGGCCGGAAGTGTATCCCGTTCAGGACATTACGGCAGAGACAGTAGCCAGAATAGTTTATGAAGGTTGGATTGCTCGATTTGGTTGTCCTACGCGACTAACAAGCGACTGTGGTAGGCAATTTGAAAGTGACTTATTTAAACAGTTAATGAAATATTTAGGTGTCCATAAATTGCGTACTACCCCTTATCGACCTGAGAGCAACGGGATTATCGAAAGATATCACAGGGTAATGAAAACTGCCCTTAAGGCCCGCCTAAATGATAACACTTCTTGGATCGATGAATTGCCCACGGTTATGCTAGGCGTACGTGCCGCTCCTAGAAGCGACACGGGGGTGAGCGCAGCTCAGTTAATGTATGGAAAAACAATTCGTTTGCCCGGTGAATTTTATGACGAGGTTAAGGTTAGTGATTCGCATTCGGAATACTTGCAAAAGCTGAGAGATTCTATGAGTAAGTTGAAGCCAAGGCCACCAAGTCACAGTAATAAGCGTTCATTGTTTGTCCATAACGATTTAAAAACTTGTAAATATGTATTTTTAAGGAATGATTTATTGCGTAAATCCCTTCAACCTCCTTATGATGGCCCTTACAGCGTCATAAGCAGGCAAGGTAAAACATTTGTTATTCAATTGGAGAATAGGCAGCAAACTGTCTCAATAGACAGATTGAAACCAGCATATGTTATAAGTGACGCGGAAACTACGGACGAAAGCCTCGTCCATAGTTTACCAAATAATTGTAATAACATACAGAATCATTCTACAATGAATAACAATGACACATCTAGTAACCCTATACCAGTGAAAACAATGCGCAGTGGCCGTACGATAAAGAGGCCAGTACGATTTGCCGATACAGCATCATCGAGCTAGTTACAAAAATAATGTTTTCATGCGGCAGATATAGTGTTACAAGATATTATGTGCGTTAAGTAGTTAACATAAGGTATATTTTACTATGATGTGTAATGTTAATATTGAGATCATAAAGATCTAGGTTACGAATATGTTATTAATTTGCAAAAAAAGATTTTTGTAAGAATATATAACAACTTCTAAATATGTTAAACTTAACATTGTAATTTTTGATTTGATACAACGAACTGCTGCTATTACGTTTATTTTAACTTGGAAATTTGAAGTCAGAATTATTTTGTTACAACCATGGGTTGGGGACAAAGCAAGGAAGGCGATAAGAGCAGTAGTGTTGTGACTCAAACACAGACCGTGACGAACGACTTCCAGTACCAGCTGGGAACCATAAGCTTAGTACTGATAGCCATGTCGGTTATGTTTGGAATCATTCTGGTGTGCGTTCTGTGGTACCGCTGCAGAAAAACAGCCAGAGATTGGGTGCAGAAACAGTTAATAACTACACCAGTGACGCAGCAGGCGGCGCCGCGTGCGGGATATGCATAGCGCTCCGAGTACGCGTGGCACGGTGTTTAGTTACTAAGTGTTACAGTGCATTCATATAATATATGTGGATTATAGTTTGTCTTATTTTTAGAACGTGAATGTAGTATGAGTGAAACAATTTGTACTTACTTTCTTAATTTTTTTAAAAAAAGGGAAGGAGGAATGATGTAGGTGCACACATTATGCATTTACTATGTATACGAGTATTATGTTACGTATAGGAACATAGCAGCGGTTGCACCGCTAAGTAAGTTGACAGTCTGGAATATAACTCGTTCAAACAACACGTCTTTATTTTAATATCCTTCCGTGCAACCTTCTGTGTAGAGTCGGTAGGGCTAGTGAGGACCTTGAGACTTTATTAATAACCCCACTACATAAAATAACCTACAGTTTAATTTGCTATTTGTTTGACTTTAATAATATATGTTAATATTCTGCTAGTGTTAAGTTAGTTTATTACTTACCTATAAGGCAACAGTTGCGATGCACTTGCAGGGCTCATGTTTGATACTCCTAAACAAATGTATGTAACAAATGTCACCAATGTAACAACATGAAAGCAATAAAGTACTTAATTACTTGATTTAATTATATGTACTTTTCCAACGATTCAACCTTATGTCCTTAACAATAAAGACATGTTCACATTTTTTGATCACCTTGTTTTCTTTCACACTCGACTGTACTTATTTTTTTTGTAATTTTAATCGTATGGCATTGGCATTTATTTACGAACCGTGAGATCTTCGAGAAGACAAGTACGGTTGCCAGTTTTGTTGCACTTTTAGCACCAGTTACCCGTTAGACTGTACATTAACATAAAAGGTACCTAAAAAGGTAGGACAAACGCAGTTCAAAAGGTTTCAGAGGTGGAAACTCGATGAAAGTCACATAAAACCTTACACTCTAGGTCTAGTACCTGGCTGTATCCTTCAACTGCCCTCGAAAATATTTCCATCCCCGCTAACAAGGTATCTTATCTGCAAAAACTTGGGTCCGCATTTTTAACCGACTTCAAGATTTCAAAAGTGGAGGTTATCAATTTCGGTAGTATGTTTTTTTTTTAATGGTTGTTACTCCATAACTCCGTCATTTCTTAACCGATATGGAATATTCTTTTTTTAATTGTAAGTATATATATCCAAGTTGGTCCCGTTTTTGTCTAAACGCAGTTCTGATGATGGGATCCATGAGGAACTGAGGGAACTCCTCAAATCTTTAAGGCAAACATATAGTGTTTTTTGTGTGTTTATCAACAAGTCAAGCATTTTCATCCAAAAATGTGACATTGGATGAAGTGGAACTGCTGATGATGATCAGAACAGAACTCTTCAACGACGAAAAGTTCACGTTTGGCGATTTGTCCTCCTAGCTGTGTTTGTTAAGCAATTTTTATTTTCACGATTAATTTTTGTCATGCTTGATTTCTGATGATGGGATCCATGAGGAATTGAGGGAACTATCTTAAAGGCAAACATATAGTGATTTTTGTGTTTTTATCAACAAATCCAGCATTATCATACAAAAATGTGACATTTGATGAAGTGGAACTGCTGATGATGATCAGAACAAAACTCTTCAACGACGAAAAGTTCACGTTTGGCGATTTGTCCTCCTAGCTGTGTTTGTTAAGCAAGTTCTATTTTCACGATTAATTTTAGTCATGCTCGAGTTCTGATGATGGGATCCATTAGGAATTGAGGGAACTCCTCAAATGTGAAAGGCACACAAATAGTGATTTTAGTATTTTCATGAACTAATCAAGCATTTTCATTAATAAAAGTGATATTGGATGAAGTGGAACTGCTGATGATGATCAGAACGGAACTCTTCAACGACGCGTAGTTCACGTTTGGCGATTGGCTCTCTTCGTTTTGTTTGTCAAGCAAACAAGGTTTTTCCATGATTCCATGAGGAATTGAGGGTACTTAGTCTTCTACCATTATAAACATACTTATAGCCATTTTTATTTTATTGTATGGAATCTAAGAGTGCACCATCTAAGTATTATAATCTTTCACCGGCCTGCCCTATTGAAGTCGGTTTTTTTTTCTTAAAAAATATATATTGTAATTTAGTGACCAATATTGATTACCGCAGAGGTAAGGTCTCGATCTCATCGACTTCTTAATTATTTAAGGGTCGCATCGCAAACGTGAACTTACGGAATCCCTTGATTACCTACTCTTTCAAATTAAAAATATTACTTCTGGAACCTGAATCAAGCGCCCGCGATATTCCAATACTTAAAGGTAAGCGTCCACATGAGACCTGATATACGGTGCGGATCAGTGGCCATACTTGCATGTATGTAAGAACTTTTATTGTATACAATAACAGTTTATAAATTTTACATGTCACACAAGATCAGAGTACATATGCGAACTTATCCCTGTAAGGGATCTCTTCCAGCTAACCTTTGAGCAATTGAGTGGAATGTATGTACAACTAGATAGAGAAACTTATAACGTGTACAAAAACTTGGATGACTAACTTGCAACTAAACATTACTGAGGGCCTATTCCGAACTACGAAAATCGAACTTCGTAACGTGCCGTCCCTTTCCGTCATATCGAATATAACACGAGAGTGAAAGGGACGGCACGACACGAAGTTCGATTTTCGAAGTTCGGAGTAGGCCCTCTGCTTGCACTGCTGCTTGTGTGACTTGTGTACTTGTAATACCTACTTGTGTGTACTTGTATGACTTTCTATACAAAGAATACTAAATAAAATCCGTTGCGTGCGATGCGTCCGATGCGGGCCTGTGGACGCGTACCTTTAGGGAGTAATTTTGAAATCTGTACGAGTTTTCATTGGGTATTTTAATTCGCGTGGTACATAAGGTTTGGTACTGTTTCATGGTGAAATGGGTCCAGGGCGATGATTACCTACTTTGTGCACTGAGCTGCGAGTGGTTTTGCGTTGTCCGGTTAATTCGTAAATTAACAGGTTAAAAAGAAGGACGTATTCTGAATGACTGAATTTAAAAATATATTAAGTTCACACAAAAGTAAAAAAAAGTAAAATTAGTTTATTCTTCAAATTAGGCATATTACATGCACCTATTATATACACAGAAATTGTGATCTTAATCTATTTTAAAGTTCCTATAAATCTGTGTGAAAAAATCATGCTATATATATATATTATTTTTTATGACTTACTCGCCGTTGACTATTAACCACAAGCCGTTAACTTTCAACGTTTTTTAACCGTGTATGATCTAGACACGCGGCAGCGTGTCCAGCTAAATTCACCCAGGAACTGGCGAGCAGCAGCCGTGTGTTATTTTACACGAACCGTTTGGAGCCACTTTCGACCCCTCAATAACTCCAAATGTATTTAACATAAACAAAATGGTATTAAGACACTTTAGAATAACTAGAACCCCAAATGTCATAAATATAGGTGAAATAGTTATTGAGATATTAAAGTCCAAAAAACGGCATTTTTGACTAACTGACCGACTGACTAGTGACCTAGAAAGGTGACATTTTGCATCCAGCTTGGCAATTGTGTGTGTACTCATAAGAAAGTCAGAAAACAGTGTTATTTTTAGTTTTTCTAGACACGCGGCAGCGTGACCAGCCAAGTTCACCCTAGGAACTGGCGTACAGCAGCCGTGTTATTTTACACAAACCGTTTGGAGCCACTTTTGACCTCTCAATAACTCCATACCTATTTAACATAGAATAGTTTATACCAAAAAAAACCGACTCCAATTTTGTACTTCGATATGCCACAATTTGTGGTTACCGTGAGCCAATGAACCTACAGATAATACCGAAATCATCATATGCGTGCTTATCAAATTCAAGGAGTTCCCTCGATTCCTCCTAGATCCCATCATCACACCTTCATCAAATTTATATGGGACCAATGTCGGGGTACCTGCTTTCAAAAACAAATAAAAATAATTATCAAAACCGGCCAACGTGGTCAAGAGTTATCGGGACCATACACACATAAAAAAAAGAAAGAAAAACAAGTCAACATGCAGACGAACTGAGACTTCCTTCTATTGAAGTCGGTAAAAAGAAATTTGGTACATGTATTAAGATCCTTCAGAACAACTAGAACCCCAAATTTCATAAATATTGACATATTAAAAGTCCAAAAAACGGCTTTTTGCCACTGACTGACTATTAATTAAAAACCTAACCCACTTCCAGGTGAAATTTGGCATCCAGCTTGGTAATTGTGCGTGTACACCAAAAAAAGTCAGAATACAGTGTTTTTTTTTCAGTTTTATTATTATTATTTATTATTTATTATTTATGCTTGTTACCTCAGACACACCTGAGACGGGACCCGGGTATGTCCTAAAACTACGGCCAAGACCACCGGGGGATGGGCAGCAGCATCCCTGGAGTGCGGTGGGGATACTGCGATCGCCAACCCGCATGCCAAGCGTGGCGATTATGGCATATACCCCCCGTGAATTTGGGGGAGGCATATGTCCACCAGTGGACATCCTTTGGCTGATATGGTGGTGGTGGTGGTTACATCAGAACCCCATCATTTATAAACCGATTTGGAACTTTTTTCTTTTGTTTGAAACGGTATACTTCGGGGGTGGTCCAAGAGTTATCGTTATCAGGCAAGAATCTGATAATAGTGTCCTGGAGAAATCGAGGAAACTCTTCAAATATTCCAGATGCACCTATAGCGATTTGCGTATTTTGTATCGTAACTCGTGCATTCGCTCTTGAAAAGCACCTTACAGAAAGTAATGATATCCCATTAAAAACATAAACGTGAAAATGGCAGCCAACTTCAATATTAAGAATATGCGATGCGTGTTGTCTTCACCGACAAAATTGAGATCTAAATGTGTGCCAAGTCTGGCACTACATTGTTTGCAGTAAAACTAATTTATTGCGCCTAATGCATTTAAGCTCAAAATAAAATATTATTGTCTTTAAGAAAACTGCCAAGTTAAAACTTGTCAGTTTCTTTAATTATCCCACAGATATCAGAGTAAAGCAGATCCGCTCATTTAAGTTGAACGATTTTTGTACGTCTGATCTATTCTCACTAATGTACAAATCAGAAAGTTTGAGAGAGACAGACCAGTGACACCTGACACGTCCTCACCTGTCAGTGTCTCCGTCTTCATAACTGAAAATTGTACTGAACTGACGTTATGGTGTGTTAAGTTTATATGGGATTTAACATCCTGGTGTGCTCACAAATCGAGACAACTTGTTAACAGCCGAAAATAATTGTATTATCTGTCGCATTCTAACTCATTTTGGTGCACCATAAGGAATAAAGAGACAACTATATGGAAATTCATCTGGCTTAATACTGCGAGTCTGCTTTTCTCTGATGTCTGTGAATTATCCAACTGCTTTCATGTTTTTACATCATACTGCATAGAAAACTGCCAAGTTAAACTTCAGTTTAATGTCAATCCTACTTAAATAGTCCAGACACCGTGTCGCCTGAAAGCATTTTTGGTTCATTGCGTCAAATCCGGTACTTAGGCTGGGTTGCAACGACTTACGATCACAGACTGCCCGGCTAGTATGATAGCTTATACCGTCACTTTTTATGTGACGTTTCAGTACATTATGGCCATATAACGTGACGGTAGACGTTATCATACTAGCCGGGCTGATCAACGTTAAATATGGCGCCGGCAGCTGTCATCCCATAGAAACCTGTCAAACTGACCATATATTCAAATTTTAACGAACACAGCTTACGATTATTGGCTATGTGCACGTCTGAAACGTCAAACGTCAAAGGTCCCGAGACAATGTCAAAACTCAGAGATGTCAAATAATGACACATGAATATTTTATTTACTTTAGTAAACGTGAAAGACCCCGTATTGGAAATTTTACTGAAATAAATAAGAGAATAAATAAATACATACAAACGAAACGAATCGTAGGAAACCGTTAAGAAACCAATAAAAAACGTGAAAGTAAATTTGACAGTGGTCCCCGGTAAGTACACATTTCTGCCATGGTGTGCGCTATGATCGCCTAGCTTACCCCCACCACCTACTTCGCACATAGCCAATAGACGGTTTGGTGCAACCCAGCCTTAGTTCTGATTTTTGCAGACTTGTTTATGATGTTGGCCCAAGAATAACCCAAGTTTGTGACCTCGAGCGCCGAATAATGAACTAGTTTTTGATAGTATCTATCTACTCAGAACGTTTTTTTTTAATACCACGTCGGTGGCAAACAAGCGTACGGCCCGCCTGATGGTAAGCGGTCACCGCAGCCTATGGACGTCTGCAACTCCAGGGGCTTCACATGCGCGTTACCGACCCTTTAAAAACTTACACACTCCGTTCTTGAAGAACCCCAATCTGTAGTCCCTCGGGAAAACCTCGGCAGGGATCACATTCCACATCGAGGAAATTCCTCTAAAACCGTACCTTACGCGACCATTTAGGTTCTAAGGTGTAATAAGGTGGTGTCGTGTAAGGTGTGAGGTTTATAAAGTAGACAAAATTTGCTACAATAAGAAGCTAGATACGGACTAAATATGCCGCTAACAAATAAACAAAACAATTTGAAATATGTTTAACATCACATTGTATTCGATAGGTACTTAAATACTAAAAACAGTACGTATAGTTTACTATCACATTTTTTACGAGTGGCGCCAGTGGACTCGTTGCAGCCCTCTTAAGAGTGCGCAGTACGTTCGGTTCTCCATACAAACGTATTTACGCTCTCATTTTAAAACGCCATGCTAGAATAACGTGAAACTTTGTATACATAATGGGTTTCGGCATATCTAGGTCGGAAATTAGTTTCTGTTGCTTGAAATTATAATAGAGAAAAAATACAGCGATTATTAAGGCCGTTAAAAAACTTAAAAAAACCGCTGTTTTTTTTTTTCTTTTACAATTTCTAGCAACATAAACTATTTTTCGACCTAGATATGCCGGATTCCATTGTGTATACAAAGTTTTATGTTATTCTAGCATGGCGTTTTAAAATGAGAGCATAAATACGTTTGTATGGAGAACCAAGCGTACTGCGCCCTCTTAAGCGACTCTGTCGGTATGAGACGAAGATACTGGTTTTCGGAATGATTCAACGCACAGTAGAAAACGTGTCGATTTTATTAATAAAGTACCATCACGGAATTTCAGGTTTATAATCATCGCAGTCGTCGAGTTTATCTAATACTGCCAGAGCGTTATATCCGGTTATATTTAGGTACCCTAATGGTTCTTTTAATTCGTAACCTAGCTGTCTTATATTTCTACTATTAAGGACGTCGAATAAATCATTCAATATTCTCAGGATCTCCAGTTGATCTGCTATCGGATGATTCAGAAGAATCTTGTATGATACAACATTCTAGCACATCAGCGGCATCAACAATTTGCGGCTCAGGAGAACATGTATCATTGAGACTCTTGCTATTACCAAAATTTTGATTAGATACCCCCAAACTTGATAATACTAACTGATCATCTTCGGTTATCTGTTGTGTATCCGAAAGCAGATTAATGGCCTCATTCAAATTATCAATTTTAACTGTACTTCTCTCAACTCGTTTCCTTAACCGTCTAATCGTTACTAGTCTTTTGTTAGACACCGTCTTTACCCTATCCAATTCCTTGTTCGACCTATCTAGCATTTTTTTCAATTCTGCTAGTTCACTTGAAAGTCTTCTAATTTCTTCGTCTTGCGTCAACACCTTCTCTTTATATTGCATAGTTAAAGACAGAGACGGACACTGCTGACAAGTCACCTGAAAGTAATGAAAAACATAAGACCCCATTTTTTACATTTTCTTGTACAACTGCCATTGATGGCCTGTTTAGCCTAGTCTTTTTTTTTATTCTTCAAATTAGGCACACTACATGCACCTATGAACGTCAATAAACTACCACCGGTTCGGAAAAATAAAAATCTGTAACGAGAAGAACCGGCGTAAGAAACTCGGCGAGGTGTCATTTTTTCAAAAAATATACATTGTGTAGTTAAATATAAAATTACAGTGTCAGATACTACAAAATAACAATGCTACCGTAGAAAACCTATATTTGCGATAGATTAGCCGTGCAGGACGCTATCACTGCCAAACATCCCTATCCATGATGTAATCGTTTACCTTAGTTAGTTATAATATGCTTTTGAATAAGTATTTGTTTTACTACAGATTTGAATTTAGAATTGCTAAGTTCAGTAATGTGTTTAGGAATTAAAAAAAAAACCTAAGCATATTACTGAACTTAGCAATTCAAAGTTGGTAGTGACACTGCCTCCGAATCTAGAGGACCCGGGTTCAAATCCCGGCCAGGGGATTATTTGTGCATTTAGCACCGATATTTGTTCCTGGGTCTTGGATGTTTTCCATGTATTTAAGTATGGATTTATCTACATAAGTATGTATATCGTAGTCTAGTACCCATAGTACAAGCTTTGCTTAGTTTGGGACTTGGTCGATTTGTGTAAGATTGTGCCCCAATATATTCTTTATTTCGAAAGACGTCCACCTTTAGACAGTCACCATCAAAAATAGCTAAGCATTTGCGGTCAAAACTCTTTATTATAAGGGAATAAGAGCTTTTGCAGCATAATGCTGAGACAGCAACCGATTCACTGCCGCGAAGACACACGTTATTGTGTTTTATGTGCGTTTCTTCCTTTTTTTGTATCTGTGTGTCTTTTGTTTTGTGTTAGTGAATAAATATCTTGTTTCTTTCTTTCTTTTGAGTTTTGACGCCTCCATATGCGTAGGTACTTTTGATGCTGACTGGACATACGCCTCCCCCAGAGACCGTCCCAACAACCGGTCATGGACTGCCCGCATCCAGCGGCCACACGCGACCTTAGGCTGGAAGCAGCGCTCGACCGACGTCGAGCGACGTTTTTGTATGGCCGCATACGCGCTGACGGTGAGCATCAGTCTGAACGCATGTATGCTTTCTACAGCGATAGCTACGCCCGACCGACCATACGCGCTGATCATGGGTCGAGCACTGTTTCCAGCAGGTCATCAGCCCACCTCGTGGGGGGCCTTCCGACGGTGCGTCGTCCGGTACGTGGTCGCCGCTCGAGTAGTGGACGGCCTAAAGTAAGCACCAGTTGAAAACGAAAAAATGAAAACAAACAATGTATTGAATTTGACATATTAAATGTTACCACGTTGGACCAGCCACGACCCAGAGCGGGGGTAATAAAAATTGCTGAAATGTAATGATGTGGTATATTTTTAGAATCGCCTCAAAAAGCCCTTTCATATGATACCACACACGATAGGTTTCTGAAGAAAATAAATCCCGTACTATCAGCATAAATGTTAACTGATCATTCGTGAACCTTATTGCAAGAGAGATAAGGTCTACCAACTGTGATGCTGATAGCACAAAAAATGATGACTCAGGAAATGAAATGAAATGAAATGATTTATTCATGTATGTTGGAAATGGGTGACAATTTGCAGTTCTAGTTGCAGTACATCTGGTGGGCTCACCATACCCTACCTTTTCAGGTGTACATACGTCTAATTCTACTTATGTATTATTAAAATAAATGACAAGAAAGAGATTACAATTAAAGTGGTAAAAAATTAAATAAGTGTCAGGAAAAAGATTACAATAAAAATTAATACAGAAATAAATGTCAGAAAAGAGATTACAATTTTACATTAAAATGAATCATTCAGAAAGTCATTAATATTATAATAACACTAGCATTTGCCCGCGGCTTCGCCTGCGTACTAAGCGAAATTTTTAACCTTCTACAAAAAACAGGTTCGTATGTTTGTCCACGATTATCTCGCGTTTGGCTGAACCGATTTAGATGCGGTCTCCAAAAAAGTAGTTGTTACATTCTGGGGTTTCGCTATACGAAGTTTGGTGATTGTGATTCATTAACAGATGAACGGATAAAAAGTCAGTTTACATTCTGAGAACCGGCAAACTGTTGAATTTCATTTGATTTTGGCAAAAATAAGGATCTAAAACTATTATCATACATTTCCGAGAGGCCGAAGGGGAAAGGGCCGATGAAATAAAAGCATGTCTGAAATGGCTCTTAGTAAAAGTATCTGTAAACGACAATAGGTCTGTAAACGACCTAACAGCGCGCAGCGGCCATAAACTCTGGTCCTTTGAAGTACAGAAATACGGCTAATTCAATATCATGTGTAACATTTATTTTTCCTACAATTAAATTTATTAGGTAGGTTTTGCCAGTTACCATTGGAGCATCCAAAAAGAAAATTTGGCCTCACTTCCATTCGCACTCCTTACTGTCAGTCCGTCTGTTACAACCAAGTTGCTTTTACTGGACCGATTGAATTGCAATTTGGCACAAACTATCAAGAATTTAGAGCGCTCGTGGCCCAACGGCACCCGCCTACCGCGTGCGGTGTGCGAGGTTAAGCAATGTGGGCGCAGGTCAGTTCTTGGATAGGTGACCGCTTTGAGTGGTTACTAACTGACTCTCGTGCTTTGAAAGGCACGCTAAGCCGTTGATCCCGGCTGCAATCGTTAAGCCAAGTTAGAGGCCTTCGAGCGGCTTGCGAACTTCTAACAGTCACTCACTTGACAAAGGGGGGTCGAAGTTGCACCGCGTCCGTAGGGAGTACCCACCGTTACCATACACAGAAACCCTGGGTGGTGCTAAAAGTGCAACAAAAACTGGCAACCGTACTAGTCTTCTCGAAAATCTCACGGTTCGTAAATAAATGCCATACGATTAAAAAAGAATTGAAGGTTGATTTAAATGGAAAAAATATCGAAACCTCTATGTCGTTTTTAAAAGCAAATCCATAGATACCCCACACGCCTATATAGTAACATTAAACTTTTTTGCATATAGGTATGAAAGGAGTGCCAAATTTTACCTCAGATTCGCATTAACAGACCTCTCGGATGCTCAGATATCGATTTTGAACGATATCGGGACGAAAAAAAAAGAAAATCAATATGGCCGCCACTTTCACAAATTTTACCCCGGATTCGTATTAAGAGACCTCTCGGACACTCAGATATCGATTTTGAACGAAATCGGGACGAAAATGAAGAAAATCAATATGGCCGCCACTTTTTTCTAATTTTACCTCAAATTCGTATTAGGTGACCTCTAGGACGCTCAGATATCGATTTTGAACGAAATCGGGACGGAAAGGAAGAAAATTAATATGGCCGTTACTTTATTCAAAGTTTAGGTACCTCGGATTCCTATTAAGAGTCCTCTCGGACGCTCAGATATCGATTTTGATCGAAATCGGGACGAAAAAAAAAAAGAATTCAATGACTGCGACTTTTTCCACATTTTACCTCGGAGTCGTATTGGGGACCTCTCGGACGCTCAGATATCGATTTTGAACGAAATCGGGACGAAAAAAAAGAAAATCAATATGGCCGCCACTTTCACAAATTTTACCTCAGATTCGTATTAAGAGACCTCTCGGACACTCAGATATCGATTTTGAACGAAATCGGGACGAAAATGAAGAAAATCAATATGGCCGCCACTTTCACAAATTTTACCTCGGATTCGTATTAAGAGACCTCTCGGACGCTCAGATATCGATTTTGATCGAAATCGGGACGAAAAAAAAAAGGAAATCAATGACTGCGACTTTTTCCACATTTTACCTCGGAGTCGTATTAGGGACCTCTCGGACGCTCAGATATCGACTTTGAACGAAATCGGGACGGAAATGAAGAAAATTAATATGGCCGTTACTTTATTCAAAGTTTAGGTACCTCGGATTCCTATTAAGAGTCCTCTCGGACGCTCAAATATCGATTATTGTCGAAATCGTATCGGACGGCACTGATTAATAAAACCATCTACAATACATAGAATCAAAAAAGGTCGTATCTTCATAGGGAACTCACGGCACTTCATGCACCTTTAGACCTTATAAGGAACTTACATGCCAAATTTGGTATCTCTCGAACCACCAGTTTGCGCTGTGCGGTGATATGTCAGTCTCTCAGTCAGTCAGTTATTTCTTGATATTTGGCACAATTTTTCAAAAGTTTTCATGACCACAATATTAAATTTCAAAACCGATGCCATTTTCGTAATTAACGTCCCAAAAAACCATAAAAACGACACCCATATTAATATTTAGACATTTCATCCCCCTCGGACCCCAACAGAGGGGATGGTATTTCACGTCCTCCACGTGGGATTTTAAAATCATTGTTGTTTTCGTAATCAGCGACCCAATAAACCATGGAAACAACACCCATATCGATTTTCAGAATTTGTCACCAGATTTCCCCCATTTAGGGGTTGATTTCTCAAAAAACCTGAAACACATGTTTACTCATTTATCGTTAGAAATACTCCTGTGAAGTTACGAATAAAATAATCCAGCTAATCTTGATTCCCCATACAATCTTCGGACCCCCATTTCACCCCCTTAGGCGTTGAATTTTGAAAAATCCTTTCTTAATGCACCTCAAGACCTTATATGGAACCTACATTTGGTGTCTCTAGAACCACCAGTTTGCGCTGTGCGGTGATGTCAGTCAGTCAGTTATTTCTTGAAATTTGGCACAATTTTAAAAAAAAATTCATGTCCACAATATTAAATTACAAAACCGATGCCATTTTCGTAATTAACGTCCCAAAAAACCATAAAAACGACACCCATATTAATATTTAGACATTTCATCCCCCTCGCACCCCAACAGAGGGGATGGTATTTCACGTCCTCCACGTGAGATTTTAAAATTATTGTTGTTTTCGTTATCAGCGACCCGGTATATCATAAAAACAATACCCATGTCGATTTTCAGAATTAGTCACCAGATTTCCCCTTTTTAGGGGTTGATTTCTCAAAAAACCTGAAACACGTATTTACTCATTTATCGTTAAAAATACTCCTGTGAAGTTTCGAATAAAATAGTCCAACTAATCTTGTTTCCCCATACAAACTTCGGACCCCCATTTCACCCCCTTAGGGGTTGAATTTTGAAAAATCCTTTCTTAGTGCACCCCTAGACCTTATAAGGAACCTACGTGCCAAATTTGGAATCTCTAGGACCAGCGGTTTGGGCTGTGCGTTGATATGTCAGTCAGTCAGTCAGTCAGTTTCTTCTTTTATATATTTAGATTTATATATGAGTAAATTCTTAAATAAGTTTAATTTCTGACACTTAAAACTATCGGGTATCTTATTGTAAATTGTGATACACTTTACAATACTTACAGGAGGACCCCCTAAGGGATTATTTTTTAAGAAAAAATGTTGTGTTGACCTCTAGTATGAGCATGCCAAACGGCTAAACTGTACATCGATTTGCGTTTTTTTTTGCGTACACCTACCACTAGACTACCCGCCGCCCCACCGGCCATCGGTTCTCCGGGCAATGTGACCCGCCCACTGCCACTAGTCACGAAAAGTAAATAAATATTCATTTCACGACGACGACCTGTTTAGCCTAGTTGGTAGTGACACTGCCTCCGAAGATAGAGGTCCCGGGTTCGAATCCCGGCCGGGGCATTATTTGTGCATTTAGCACGGATTTTGTTCTTGGGTCTTGGATGTTCTCTATGTATTTTAAGTATGTATTTATCTATATAAGTATGTATATCGTCGCCGAGTAGCCATAATACAAGCTTTGCTTAGTTTGGGACAAGGTCGATTTGTGTAAGATTGTCCCCCAATATTTATTTATTTATTATTTATTTATTGTGTAGAAAAGGGTCGTAGAAAGGTAACCGTACGGTGAAAGAACTGAAACACTCATAATAGCTACCTTTTTAAACCCCCCCCCCC
This sequence comes from Notocelia uddmanniana, assembly GCA_905163555.1. NCBI lineage: Eukaryota > Metazoa > Arthropoda > Insecta > Lepidoptera > Tortricidae > Notocelia > Notocelia uddmanniana. Next base: position 28,450,488 of record LR991062.1, on the reverse strand, counting down.
ACACGGGACGCAAAACGGGCGGGTGTCTGTCTGTGCCATCGTAGCTCCTGAACCGATTAACCGGGTTGACTATGGTTTTTTTTAATCGAAAATCTTGATGGCGGACATATTTTATCAAAATCGATTCAGCCGTTTTTTAGATAATGAACTATGAAATTAAAATTTCGGGGCTATTTTCCACATTTTTATGTTGTAAATTATACTTATTATACCGTATGTATCATTGTGAATCTAAATCCCTAGTGCCAGTGAACGATAAGACATGACATATGGCACTGAAACGTGGTCGCTTACTATGGGCCTCATAAGAAGGCTCAGTCACCCAAAGAGCAATGGAGAGAGCTATGCAGGGAGCATCTCTGCGTGATCGCATCAGGAATGAGGTTATCCGCAGCAGAACCAAAGTAACCGATATAGCCCTCCGAATCGCTAAACTTAAGTATTTGGACGCTCAGAGACCATATACATCTCTGAGATATTAAATTAATTTTATGTACTTTTTGTTTATTCGGACAGATTGTATTCAATACGTCCTTAATATTTGTAAATTTATTTTTAAATATTTTTTTATTTATTTATTTTAGTTAATTACACAATTTAAATATACAACTTGATTAACACCACCAATGCAACTACTTACACATTCATTCAGACAAGCGTTTTGAGACTAGTAACAGCCCAAGAAGACCGAGGCCTGTGTTAGGGCTAGTTACGTCTTTATTATGTGACTTAGTTTCAAAGAGCGATCGGGTTTATTATGTGGTTATGACCAGTTTTTAATTTAAAGTTAAAACTAATATCGTATACTTATGCTGCTATAATTACATAGTGTACAGTAAAATGTAATTGTTAATCAGTATATTTTTTTAATCATTATCATTAAGTAAGATTGTCAGTTTTTTTTTTAATTGTATAAATTCACGCTTTGACTTGTAAAAGTGCCCTTGTGGCCTATTTGCAGAATAAATATTTGATTTTGATTTTGATAAGTGGCAGTGGGCGGGGCACATAGCACGTAGAACCGATGGCCGTTGGGGCGGAAAGGTTCTCGAGTGGCGACTGCGTACCGGAAAGCGTAGCGTGGGCAGGCCCCACACACGGTGGACTGATGACCTGGTAAAGGTCGCGGGTGTGCGCTGGATGCGGGTGGCACAGGACCGGTCATTGTGGAAGTCTTTGGGGGAGGCCTATGTCCAGCAGTGGACATCATTCAGCTGATATGATGATACCGACTAAATATAGGTAATAATTTTACCTGTTGGAAATTCGCGTCAAAACAACTCACCAAAGGGGATGCCGGAGAAGTCGTTGGTACTGCGTCTGGCAGCCTTTCATTACTGCTCACCATCATTTTGTTGGTTTTGGCTTGTGGTTGTTGATGTTGATTGAGCTGAGGCCCCTGAACATTAGAAAGGTAACGACAACATTTTATCATAAAACAAATTATTTTATCTTATTTAGATCAAAATGTTTATCTGATGGAACAAAATTACCCTCAGAAGTAGTAAACGCCGGAAGTGTGAATCTAAACAGTGTGAACCTGTGCTAAGTGAACTCTGATTTAGACGTACCAGCGACAGCTACCTGTCTAAAATGGATGGACATACGTATATTGGGGATAACTAAGGTCATCTGCTAGTACGTGGTCAAGCACAAAAAATCATAACTGGGCCCAGGCTTTTTAATTTTTATTTTTGAAATTCTCTGTTTGCAAATAACTGAATTTGTAAGATTCTGGACTTAGTCTAGATTAGAATAAAATGAAAATTTCGCCCGTTTTTTTTTAGTTTTTGAGGTTATAATATAATCTTGAAAACGGATTATTAAAAACCAGCCAAGTGCGAGTCGGACTCGCGCACGAAGGGTTCCGTACCGCATGATCTATAAAAAGAGTCCGACTCGCACTTCGCAGGTTTTTAATATTTGTTGTTATAGCGGCAACAGAAATACATAATCTGTGCAAATTTCAACTATCTAGCTATTACGGTTCTTGAGATCTAGCTCGGCGAGTGGTAGCCATGAAAAAGGGCTAAAATATCACGCTTTTTGTATGGGAGCCTCCCTTAATTATTATTTTTATTTTGTTTTTAGTATTTGTTGTTATAGCGGCAACAGAAATACACAATCTGAGAAAATTTCAATTGTCTAGCTATTACGGTTCTTGAGATAAAGCCTGGTGACAGGCGGACGGACGGACGGACGGACGGATGGACAGCGAAGTCTTAGTAATAGGGTCCCGTTTTTACCCTTTAGGTACGGAACCCTAAAAAATGATTAAACGGAAATCATTTTTATTTCATTTAAATCTAGACTAATTCCAGAATCTTCCGAATTCAGTTATTAGAAATCAAAGAACTTCAAAAATAAAAATGAAAAATTCTTAAAAAAAATATTTGGGCCCAATTCATTTTTTTATTTTTGTACTAGACCACATAGCAGATGACCTCATATATCCCCAATATACGTATGTCCATCCATCTGCCGAACATCCTGCTTATAAACGTAAGAGTCCTGACTGACTCACTTAGATCAACGCCCAGCCAATCTGCTCAGAGGCCCAGCTCTAAAGTATTTAACCTTTTCGCCGCCAGACGTCAAAGTAATTCGCCGTGCCCCTGACGCCACAACGGTAAAAAAATGATGTGTAAAGAAATAATGCCAATATAAAATTGGGCAGCTTCTCAGTAGTTTTTCATAAAAAAAAATTGTCGGCCAGTGCCGTCGTTGGCGTCGGGGTGACGATTTTACGTTGACGTCTATGGCCGACCGTGGCGTTCAAAAGGTTAATTATTATTATTTACGACTTTGGGGCGCTGTTGTTACTCATCCCACCAACGGATCGCCAGCTAATGTCGACAGTCCTTCATAATACAACTTTCTCAAGCTGTACAAGTTTTCGTGGGAAAAGAAATGACTAACGATTTTTGCGCTTGGCCCGGGTACTATTATTATGTATCATTGTGAATCCGACAATATGTAATAAAATATTAGCTTAAATTTTCTAATTTAAGGGAAGATATATAGTATCACATACCCTGCTGTACACTCGTATCTTACAATCTTTGTCGCAGTCAGCGCTTTGTAAATGCCGGCGAGATTCCTGAAATTTACCCATTTATTAAGAGTCCGTATATAGCCGTTTGCTGAATTCGGTAAAGTTTTTGAAGTCATATCTCATTCAATATTCGTTTTCTTAAAGATTTTATTGTATAATATGAAAGATCATTTCAATTCAAGTTGAATAAGTGGAAAAGTTGTTTAGATTTAGCTCTCAATTTACTATATTTTGGCTCAGTCCAACAGCTGTTTTCTCAATTTTCGCTCGGAGACGTGTAAAACGAGTTAGATTTGAAGAACTATTTGATTTCAAACCGACATGAAACAATTAAATCTATATTGGATTGATAGTCTTCTTAGGAATAAGTGGAACACATTTTATAAGTTACATATTAAATTGTTGAGTAAAACTGTATTTCCATGCAACAACTTTTTGGTAAAAACACACGAAGAATCGCCAGTATTTTTGGCCATTTAGCACATTATTTCAAAAATATAAAACCATAATAAGAAACTTCAGTTCAAGCGCTATTCGTTCATATAAAAATATATGTATATGTAGAAGTAAATTTCGGCATAAAAAATATTTCAAATCACCCTAAAATTCGTAATAAAACACCGTGCACGGCGCTCGATTCGGCAGTCGCCGCCAAGCGGTTCGAGGGAACGGTCACGTCGCTCGTCGATTTCAAGGTCATATAGCTACGGGCGCATGGGCTAGCGGAAATTATAGCGCGATGAGGCAGTCTTGATCATTGGGTAAGTAATGATTTTTGTTACATTTGACTTTTTATATGAAATTGCATTATGCACCAATTGATGGAAATATTTTCATTGTACTTTTGACATTTTTGACCTCTGATCCATAGAAGGAGGTTCTTAATTAGTCTTCAGGTTTTATCTACAAGGGCGTATACTTTTTAACCTACTTCAAGATTTCAAAAGAGGAGGTTATCAATTCGGTTGTATGTTTTTTTTTGTTACTCCATAACTCCGTCATTTCTAAACCGATTTTGAAAATTCTTTTTTTGATTGTAAGTATCTATATTAATAATTTCGTGCAGGGGTACGGTAGACCCGAACGAGACCTGTCTCAAATTGAAGAACGTATAAAAATAACGATTTTTGAGTTGAACATATGTATCCGCAAAATTCGGATTGTCGCGTATTTTGCATTTAAAAGTGTTAATTTGATGACAAAACGTCGGCCATATTGCCCACAGACTATATTGCTATATTAAATTTGTTGGTTGACAGTGTCGGCTACGTTCGAAAATCGTGAACTATTTTTGCGTCCGGTATGTTGGCCAGGTTGCTGGGCTGCGTTCTGGGTGATGGGTCATCATCGCCCATTGTGTGGATTCGGCTAGCCGCGTCTGCAGCGTTTTGTTTTTGTAGTTTTCAAGCGTTCTATACACCTATCAGCCTAGCTAGCACGATAACTTATACCGTCACGTTATATGGGTGAAATGTATTAAAACGTCACATAAAACGTAACGGTATAATCTATCGTGCTAGCTAGACTGATTGTCACAACAACCGCCTTCAAAGCGAATGTATGGGGCCTGTTACATGGTTATTATTATCACGTGATACATTCATATCACGATAAGTATCACGTGAATATAGAAGCAGAATCCATACAAATTTGAAAACTGCGATAATATTGACACCCCAGTATTGTGATAATATTAATCGTGTAAAGGACACCACTTGAATGTTTGCTGAATTTGTCCGCCATCTTAAAGCTGCGTCTCTATTTTGTTGTGACAAACTACTAAGTGACTTATGGCTTTTAAACGTCTAGCAAAATTCTATCCCTATCTCGCTCTATCTTATAACTTAGTGGTACTGGGGGTCTACTCCGAATTTCGTATGGTGCCGTCCCTTTCACTCATATAGTCTATGACAGGAGAGTGAAAGGGACGGCACCATACGAAGTTAGGATTTTGAATTTCGGAGTCGACCCCCAGCTCATGCCGTTCGCCGCGCTCGGACGTTAGAGGCGCTACCGCGAACCGAAAACGAAGTATCTGCCTCTCTCTCGCACATGTATATTCGAACGACAGAGAGGAAGATAGTTCGTTTTTGGTTCGCGGTAGGCCCTCAGGCGTCAACTTTAAAACGAATAGGGTATTTTACTATAAGAGAAATAAAATTCAAAATGTAATAAAAACCAGCCAAGTGCGTCGGAGTCGCACACTGAGGGTTCCGTACAACTAAAAAACAAATGTGATTTATCAATATATTGATATTTTTTGTAAAATATACTTCATAATCAACATTATCACCTAATTTCAAGTTCATAGGTCGATGGGAAGTTCAAAAATTATATGTGTGACAGACAACACACGGAATGTTCTTTGACTTTCTTCGACCGTCCGCCGCGCTCGGACTAAAGTGCTACCAACCGAAAACTAAATATATATGCCTCTCTGTCGCACTTGCATATTCGAGCGCGGAGAGGGAAATACTTCGTTTTCAGATCTCGGTAGGCCCTCTGGTCTGACGGCTCCTATTCCTGGATGGTGCGCGTATCGGAATGTGAAATACCTTTGACAAAACGGAACAAGTTGTTAAATAGCTTCCATTAATTGGAGAAAATATTACCAACTGTTATTATTATCACGCGAAACACTGAATATTGAAGCAACATCCATAGGGGCCTGTTACATGGTTATTATTATCACGCGATATACTCATATCACAATCCGTATCACGTGCAATGAATATTGAAGAAAAATCCATACGACTTTGAAAACCACGACAATATTGACACACCAGTATTGTGATAATATTAAGTGTTTAACAGACCCCCATACAATTTTAAAAATCGCAATAATATTGACACATAGTATTGAGTGTAAAGGGCACCACTTAATAGAATTTGGCGGAGAATAGAGAGCTGCTACCGCGAAACGAAAACGAACAAACATCGTGTATTTCCCTCTGTGTCGCTCGATTTTGCAACTTCCGACAGAGAGGGAGATACACGAACTTTATTTGTTTTCGTTCGCGTTAGCAGCTCTGACTTCGCACCAAAAATACTGACTGGCACATCAATATTGAACAATTGCACATCTGAACTGAATTTTAATGAACGATTAGTATTTTGGCTATACAAATCAGTACTGATTACGGTGTCAATATTTTTTTATGTGCCTTTAAAACTACCCTTATAAAAATGCTTAGGATTAACTTGCAAAGATACTAGCTTTTGCCCGTGACGTCGTCAGCGTAATCTTTTACTCCCTATTCCATATGTTAACCTTTTCGCCGCCAGACGTCAAAGTAATTCGCCGTGCCCCTGACAAAGAAGATATATACTAACGTAACAAGAAGCGACACCGAAACATGTGTGCTGTAAACCCGTCTCGCGGCTATGTGTGCGTGTTCTGACGTGAACGGGGGTGCGCGAGGGGCGCGCGGTGTGTGGACAGCTAGCCGCGGCAAGATGAATCGCAGGGGTGCCGCTCGCTTCAACATTCGCTCGCGTGACGTGCGCTCACACAACAGAGATCGATCGGCCGGTAGCGGCCGTGTAGTTTTACTTGAAATTCGTTAGAATTTATCATTTGTAATTCAATGTAATCAACTATGGCTGGAGCTTTTTATTTCTGTGTCTACGGTTGTGACAGTAATACCAAAAGCCACAAAAGGGAGAAGCTACTTTAGGCTACCTACCGATCCAGATAAGTTAGTTATAAAATTTTATATGTTGTGTCCTTCCCTACATTTAGAATTAAGACTTCACCTAAAATCTGTTTTTTAATTCGAAAGACTAAAGAAAGACGAAAGGTTGGTATGAGTATGGATGCATTTTGACTTGCAATACATTAAGAGTACCTACATCTTCAGAATAAATTAAACAAAAAAATAATTAAATGGCGAAATAGATGAAATGTCAATTGAGTCTTTCAAATTATACTTAACGCGGGTGTCGCGGTCGCAGTGAATGACTTCATTTCATGTCACATAATTTCTATGGATTGAGGTTTAAAAAAATATTTTTTATATTATTGTTATTATTTTAGCATACAATTATATTCATGTTAAGCTTAGATTTACACAAGAAAAGTAAGTTTCCATATTATGAGAAGTTTTGTAGGTACTTATTTTACAAGCTTTTAGTAAGTTTTCTCCTGACTCAGTGCATCTGTCTGTCTGTTTGTAATCAAAACTTACAGATTAAATTTGACTAGCTTCCCGGTGTTTGATTGATCAATATCATGATCATTGAATAAACATTATTTCCTCTTGCCAAGGCAGCTACATTGCCAACCCTATGCAACAGACGTGACGTTACAAGGTCACCGGCGCTCGACTCACACCGATAGGCCGTGTCGCCCCCCTGCCCCTGACGCCACGACGGTAAAAAAATGATGTGTAAAGAAATAATGCCAATATAAAATTGGGCAGCTTCTCAGTAGTTTTTCATTAAAAAAAATTGTCGGCCAGTACCGTCGTTGGCGTCGGGGTGACGATTTTACGTTGACGGCTATGGCCGACCGTGGCGTTCAAAAGGTTTCCAGACTACAGACTATATTTCTATACGAAGTTTCATCATAATCCGTTGTTGTAATGTTTTTATTTTATACATTTTTGTACACTATTTCTTTCGTCGTTTGCATAACTGTCACGAATAAATGTTTACTTTATTTCTTTCTTATTTATTTCACCCGAGCGAAGCCGGGCTTTCATCTAGTATATATATAAGTTGGTCCCGTTTTTGTCAAAACGCAGTTCTGATGATATGATCTATGAGAAATTGAGGGAACTCCTCAAATCTTAAAGGCAAACATATAGTGATTTTTGTGTTTTTATTAACAAATAGAGCATTTTCATCTAAAAATGTGACATATGATGAAGTGGAACTGCTGATGATGATCAGAACAGAACTCTTCAACGACGAAAAGTTCACGTTTGACGATTTGTCCTCCTAGCTGTGTTTGTTAAGCAAGTTCTATCTTCACGATTATTTTTGACATAGTCGATTTCTGATGATGGGATCCATGACGAATTGAGGGAACTCCTCAAATCTTAAAGGCAAACATATAGTGATTTTTGTGTTTTTATCAACAAATCGAGCATTATTATACAAAAATGTGACATTTGATGAAGTGGAACTGCTGATGATGATCTGAACAGAACTCTTCAACGACGAAAAGTTCACGTTTGGCGATTTGTCCTTCTAGCTGTGTTTGTTAAGCAAGTTCTATTTTCACGATTGATTTTTGTCATGTTCAAGTTCTGATGATGGGATCCATTAGGAATCGAGGGAACTCCTCAAATGTGAAAGGCACACAAATAGTAATTTTAGTATTTTCATGAACTAATCAAGCATTTTTGTTCATAAAAGTGACATTTGATGAAATGGAACTGTTGATGATGATCAGAACGGAACTCTTCAACGACGTGTAGTTCAAGTTTGGCGATTTGTTCTCTTCGTTTTGTTTGTCAAGGAAGCAAGGTATTTCCATGACTCCATGAGGAATTGAGGGTACTTAGTCTTCTACCATTACAAACATACTTATAGCCATTTTTATTTTATTGTATGGAATCTAAGAGTGCACCATCTAAGTATAATAATCTTTCACCGGCCTGCCCAATTGAAGCCGGTTTTTTTTCTTAAAAATTATTTCAATTATAGTATCAATTGATACGACTCATAAATAATAATAATTTTGTTAAATAGTGTTATTAATTAGGTGTAACGATTTTTTTTTAATCTGACCGAGCAGCAATGTACGCAGTCCAACTTATTTTGACATATCAAGTTTGCTTACTTTATCTATTATAACTTTTAGAAACTGTCTTTTTCCCATGATGTTTTTGTTTAATAGGAACAATTAGGACTTAGCAACTTGACTTAATTAATTAAGCAAACTAATTTAAATACTGACAAGACGCATCGGTACGTTAATTAATGTGGGTACAATACAATGCGTGCTTAATTATTATGTATGAAAAATAAAGAACACACTGTATATACACTAAGCAATAATTCTAAAAGTACGTCATCGAATTTTCATTATCATCAGTATATAAACGTCCCACTGCTAGGCAGATACGTCATCTCATGAATTAGTTGGACTGTTCAGGTTGTTATTTTGCTGTTTCTTAATTTTGGCAGCCGCATGTAATATTTCCGATTTACAGAATCTTATTCCCATTGCCTTTATCTGTGTGATATAAATTGCTTCCTGCTGTCCTGATGCTACTTTTCTGGACTTTTTAGTCATTTCTGGTTTTAACCATATTTATGCAATTTTACCGAACATCTGCTTTGATAATAATTTCTGCTGCGTTATTTCACCACTTGTACAAGTATAGAACTCAAGCTTTTAAAGAACATATTGTTTTGCGTCTTGTTAGTCATTTATGACCTAATAGTGATAATATTTGCTGAAGTTCATTCATCTTTCACTTTAGTTGTGGACAGACGGTGCAACATGTTTTATCTCCATACCTTTTCATCGCCCATCTTTTTCTTGCTCAGATTCTTACTATTCATGTCGCTAAAGAATTTATTATTTTAGATTCATGTATGGCGCCTAGGAAGGCAAACCGTTTATTTGGTAAAGTAAAGAAGAAAAAAATATGTTGTGGTCCTAAAAGATTAAACCCAGACTACATAGAAATCAGCGCAACGCCGGAATCTGGAAAGGTTAAGGAATTATTCTTATTTATCTGTTGATGAAGCTTATTATACTTTAGGCAAATTAAAATAATTATTTTTCTAGAATGTGCAGTATAATGAAAATGTCGAACCCAATAAAGACCAAGGCACCACAGACCAGTACACATGCCATATCGGGTATGGTGTTGAAGTTTGGCTGGTCAAAAGATGGGGCTATTGCTGAGAGGTCCGGACATCTGCCATAACAGTGCTTCTACACGTTATTGAGGCAGGCGATGACCATCCAATAGCTATTAACCTTATTCAAATAATAATAAAATGTACCTACATTTCTAAATTACCTGGTATTTTATTTCAACACCTACACTAAAACCAAGAAACGAATAAGTCAGGTAAAAACTATTCATCTAGAATTTAAATAAAGCAAAATTTCAACATCAGGTTCTGCGTATATCCAATATGTACAAGCAAAAAATAAAATAAAATGATGTAGTGCCGAAACTAACGAATAAAACTTGCACAACGTTTGTATGGGCCTTGCCCTACCCTTCGCCTTAAATGAATTCTGAATTTGTAGTAATTACATAAATACATTATAATGAACGATATAGTTCTAAGTTACCTGACATTTTATTTAAATACATAAGCATAAAAATATTAAGAAACGAAAAAGTGTGATAAAACGGTTAAAGTATCAACACTACTCTACGCCGACCTAGCCGCCTCGCTCGACCCCCACTAAAACACCTGCGCTGGCGCGCTTGGAGACGGGTAATAATACCTAGAATCGAACTTTTTCCGGGCCGATACGGACTCTTAAGTAAATTATACCTACCTACTTAATCGATCATCATTTTCAATCATTTTGTCTGTGAGAAATTCGGCGTCAAAACAACTCACCAAAAGATATGTCGGAGATGTCGTTGGTACTGCACCTGGCAGCCTTTTATTACCGCTCACTATCATTTGGTTGCTTTTGCCTTGAGGTTGTTGATTGAGCTGAGATCCCTGAAAATTAGAAAAGTAACGACATCATTTTTATCATAAAACAACTCATCTTATTTAGATCAAAATGTTTCTCTGATATTGAATACAAAGTCATGTTAGTCACACCATTTATAACTTATATTATAACTCGAGAACCGCTGAAGTACAGAAGAACAGCCTATCACAAACTGAAAACGAAGTATCTCCCTCTCTGTTAGACGAATATCCAAGTGTGACAGAGAGAAAGTTATCGGGTCGCGGTAGCGCACCTGGGGCGATTTTTATATTTGTTTTTAGGGTTCCGTACCCAAAGGGTAAAAACGGGACCCTATTACTAAGACTTTGCTGTCTGTCCGTCCGTCTGTCTAAAGCTGCGTACGCATTTGAGCGGCTCGGCCCGAGGCGTGCTCGTCCCGAGCGGCGAGCTGCTCGCGAGCAAAACAATTGCACATAAACATGTTAGAGTGAGGCAGCTCGCTCACGGCGAGCCGACATTGTGCGTCGCACAAAATGGCGTCGGACTCGATAACAGCTGTTGTTGAACTTGCTGTATTTTTAACAAAAAATTTGCTGTGGTGGATGTAATAAATGTTAAAAAAATCGTAATTCATGTTTTGCTCAAAGTCGTACGCGCCTCACGAACAAACAAGTCAAAACGTTTACGTATAGTCGCAACGCTCGCGCGCTGCTCGCGGCACACGTCCAAATTATACGAGCCACGCACACCGAGGCGCCTTTGAGCACGGTCAAAAGACCGACTCCGGCCGGCTCGCCGCGAGCTGCTCGCTCGCTGCACGCGCACGGCGCACGAGGCGCGTATGCATTTGAGCAAACAGGCGAGCCGTGCGTGCCTCAACCTGAGGCTGCCTCAAATGCGTACGCACCTTAACACCAGGCTGTATCTCAAGAACCGCGATAGTTAGACAGTTGCAATTTTCACAGATGACGTATTTATGTTGCCGCTACAACAACAAATATTAAAAACCGGCCAAGTGCGAGTCGGACTCTTTGCCGTATTCATAGATAATGGTACGGAACCCTTCATGCGCGAGTCCGACTCGCACTTGGCCAGTTTTTGGATTTGTGTTCGCTTCCAATAGCAATTAAAATGTATTTAAATATAAACTATTACAATATCAGTAAATTATCCAAAAAGAAATATTTCTAATACATTTGGTACAAAACAGGTCAGTGGCGGAACGAAGTTCGCCAGGGAATCTAGATTTAAGAGGGCGCAGTACGTTTGGTTCTCCATACAAACGTATTTATGCTCTCATTTTAAAACGCCATGCTAGACTAACATGAAACTTTGTATACACAATGGGATCCAGCTTGTCTAGGGCGGAAATTAGTTTCTGTTGCTTGAAATTATAATGGCGAAAAAATTATTAAGGTTTTCATACAAGCCGAAAAAAACTCAAAAAACCCCTGTACTTTTTTTTCATTTTCAATTTCTAGCAACAGAAACTAATTTTCGACCTAGGTATGCCGGATCCCATTGTGTATACAAAGTTTCATGTTATTCTAGCATGGCGTTTTAAAATGAGAGCCTAAATACGTTTGTATGGAGAACCGATCCACACCGATCGTACTGCGCCGTCCTAAATATTATAGTATGCAATATCTTTGCCCTCATCTGAAGCTGCATATGAAAAGTCAGTCGCAAAATGAAAAAATTTCAAAAATCACTGTTTCCCAACTTACCTCAAGAGGTCTCTGGAATACTGTAGGTATTGCATTTGGCAATAATAATCTTTTATTAGAATTAGTGACATAACAGTCACTTTTAAAATGTCTCGAACAGATTCTGTGATGTTTGGTTGGTGTCCAATTTTTGCGCCCTACTGCGTCAATCCATTTTTGACGTATATTATTTTCTGGAAATCTAAAGTTGACAATTACAAAAAAATGAAACTTTAATGATAACTAAACACTTTTATTTTATTAATTACAAATTTAAAAAATGCCTTCTGAGGGCAGCGTGCCTAGCAGGCTGGCAGGATTGCCACGTTGAATGGCAATGCTGACCCTGTGTGCCAGGTATGATCCAGCCTTCCAGTCACATGTCACCTCCATCAGGCGTTTGGACCATTCTTTACATAAACTTCTTGTCGTTTCTTGTTGTTTCTTTACTACTTGTCGGCCTGTTTAGCCTAGTTGGTAGTGCCATTGCCTCCAAAGCTATAGGTCCCAGGTTCGATTCCCGGTAAGGGCATTTGTTTCTGTGGTGAGCAGAGCCATTTGTTCCTGAGACTTGGATGTTTTCTATGTATTTAAGTATATATCTATTAAATATATCGTCGTCTAGTACCCATAACACAAGCCTTGTTGAGCTTACTGTGGGACTAGTTCGATTTGTGTAAAAATGTCCCCTAATATTTATTTATTTTATTATTAAACTACAATTAAGAATGTAAAGAATAATGTAATAATATCTTGCCTAAATGCCAACATTAATAATTCATGCCGATAAAATGTTGATATATGTTTTTATCTTTTTCAAGCTTTTATTGTATAAAACGGCCTGTCATCGGCAGTGACTCACCCTCTGCTAGATGGGCCTCTATAATAGCAACATTTAAAAAATGGCCTTATGGCAACACCGGTGCAGAGGGCTGGGGGCAGAGAGGTGGCACTGGACTTTAAACATAATAATATAGCCAACTTGCCACTTAGGTGACCACATCCACCCCCGAGCAACACATCCAGCAACTCCACTCTGGACAGCCGGTTAAGGCAAGCCAGAGGCGGGGGGCCTGTTCATACAACCAACCCACAGGACACCCCCAGGAGCACTCAGGTACGTAGGGTCGCTACTCTTTAACAGCTCGCCATAAGCTGCCCTACGTTAACTGATTGAACTGGAACCCCAGTGGGCGATGGGGTCGGCACATCCCTACGCCTTAATTATTACTATTATTATAGTACATAATGTACCAACTTGGAATTTTTAAAATAAAAGTTTCTTACCGATGAAAACTGGTATTTTCGCCGAACTTTTTGGCTAATTTTAAAGTGTTTCGGCAGTATGGCACTGAGCAATACATTTCTGCCTACTTATAAATAACGATTATTCAGTTTCGGAACATATATTTTCCTAAATTAATACAATATTTTTGCAAAGAAGTCAAAGAACAGTCTTCCGATCCGATACCGTTTTCGTTTTGTTTTTGACGTTTTGGTAACAGCATGTTTACTAATTTGACAGTATTTCTTACTTATTTTTTTAAGCGCACCACACACTGCAGCGGCCGTTTTAAAATAGGTCGGTGTCAGTCGGTGTAGATGCGTGCGAGAAGATCATATAGTAAATTGAATAAGAGCGACAGAGAAGGATATATCATTGGTTGTCCTTGTCATAGTTCCGCTTCTCTTCATTTGCCTCAATGTCATCTAAACGTCAAGTCAAATGGTTTGAGGCAAATAAACGATTTAAAACAACCAAGGAGTAAAAGCCATTAAATAAATAAACGATTACCCGGCCCAATTAAAGAGGTTGTTTATTGTAAGCCGCCAGATTTAAGACTAGTTCTCAAGCTGCATAAGAGCTTCTCTGTCTCCCTTGGTGAAACTCGTATAGGATCTCTATAGAAATCCTTACTCTGAGCTCTTAAGCCTGTCACAAACTGGCGCGGCCTAGGCCGCGCGGTCCAAGCGCGGTCGATGGTAAACTTGTCATTAGCTGTAAAATTTACTATTGACCGCGGCCGCAGGCCGCTCCAGTGTGTGACACGCTTTAATATTGAACTTGGCTCCCATCACGCTCCCATTTTCACATTTATGTTTTTGAATCCTTTACACGGTTAATATTATCACAATACTGAGATGTCAATATTATCACGGTAGTAAAAATTATATGTATTTTGCTTCATAATTCATCAATATTCACGTGATACGTATCTTGATATGAGTGTATCGCGTGATAATAATAACCGTGTAAATGGCCCCATTATCACGTAAATATTCTAAATTCCTTTAATTTTTTTAATACCGCGATAATATTGTCATCCCAGTATTGTGATAAAATTAAATGTGTGAAGGGCCCCATTTGATAATTATTTTTGTTCAATCTGTGTGCGACGTGCGCGGGGTCGGTGTGCGCAGCTGAGTTCATCGAAGCGTTCGGGCGTTCGTTGAAATAATTCCTTGTTTCTCACGGTCAGTATTTACCGGCTTTCATTAGTTAATCGACATAATCGTCGTATCATCATTTTCCGCATATTTATTTTTCTAACTGCAACAAATATAGTACTATGAAGGTATGCGATGTCATCTTAACCTATTTCTTATTTTATAAGTGTACATGTATCATTTACCATCCTAAGATACTAATTTTTCAACTTTCTTCATGTTTTTCTACAAAATTTTGTCAAAATTTCTATCAATTTGGGGTTATTATACCGGCAGGCAGGCCGCCGTCCGGCATGCCAATATGAAGCCATCTTGAACTACTGTAATGGCCGCCATTCGTGTCACATGTGACGAATGTAATTTTGCCACTAAGACGTCTTATTAGTTCGTTACCGTACTGTTAAATTGAGCGTAGTATTGTTGGTTCGTTGCGTGGATTGTGATTTTGAGAATGAGATCGATGCAGATATTGCAGATGGAGGGAAGTGTAGTGCATCCGCACCCGGTGGGAGCGGTCGGCGTGGTTCACGGCGTGCCGGGAGTGGTGCACGGGCTGCCGGTGCACGGCGCGGGCCCGGACGGCGAGCACGCCCAGCACGGGCCTCGCCGCCGCTACCAGAACCGCCCCAAACCGCCCAACAACTTGGAGAGGCTGCCGTTGGACGAAGCTGCTAAAAGAGTGAGTACCCACTTCTGATTTTGTAACATGTCTAGCATCATTATATTGAACTCACTTTAATGCTCATGAAGGAATGCTCCTTTAAGAGAACATCCTTTTCTAAACCGGATACACTAGATTGCTAGTCAGAACTGTCATTACTTGTATTTATTGGAAGTTAAACTAGTAATCCTAACCAATGAATCAAATATTCAGTGGCAGATTGCAGTCTTGGCCATGTAGTAAGCATTAGCCGCCTGTTCCTCAACATTGAGTGGTTGCTTGGTTGCCCTGCCTGGGTCTTGGGGCCACCTCTGCAAAATAGTTTTATTTTAATCATTATATTGTTATTGCCAGGAAATGGAGTCTCTCCCTATGAAGACTCCGGTGTCAGTCCTACAAGAGCTGCTGGCGCGGCGAGGGACTGTGCCGAAGTATGAACTTGTGCAGATTGAAGGCATGATTCACGAGCCTACCTTCCGTTACCGAGTCACTGTTGCTGATCTTGTGGGTAAGAAACCTACCTTTTTTCACATTTTGAATCATATTAGTTTATAGATCTAATAAGATAAATCAGCTGATTCTAACACTTCACATTTTTGACAAAACTAGACGAGAGTAGCCAAAAATGAGTGTGGAGTGAGTATTCTATGTTCGTGTTGTGTCCATTTTATAGCGATAAATAGCCAAACAGTTCTTATGATGTGTTATGTGATCCCTCTACACTCTCATCATCGGGATGAAACAAGTCTCATGTAGTTTAGTCAAGAATGTGGAACGAACTTTAATAAATAGTAGTTAGAGCTACCAATATATTGGCATTTTAAATAATAGGACTCCAACCACATGTGTTTTGAGGCTTCTAAGTACCAAAAGTACGACCGAAGGTTCGGTTTCGGCCAAAAAAGTGCCGAACCTTTCGGCCGTGCCGAAACTTACATCATTGTACCTAATTTCGGATCGTGAATTCTAATTAGTCTTTCAAGGCTAGCTGATTGTAATTTGTTAAAATTAAAAATCAAAGTATTATTTTAGTTAATTTTACATCTAGTTTAGAAGCTGTTTGATTTAGTCATTCTCAAAGGCATGGGACAGGAGTGTTGTTCAAAACTGAGACCATGGAGAACTTAAGTACTATGCTTGATGATCTAAGGTGGGCCTTTGAAGAAGTTGGTCTTAAGATGAACATGGACCAAAACGAAGATCATAACTAACGTCCATGTAACTAGTACGTACTCCAGTTAAGATCAGCGCTCTACGCTCAAAGTTTTCGACAAATTTGTTTACTGTCCCTGAGCCTAGGACAAACGGTTCCGTTGGGCAGGTGCAATTTCGAGAAGGAGATCAATTGTCAAAAATTACTTGGCTGGGTGGCGTTCAGGAGACGCAATATCTTTTCATCGTGTATCGATTATCCTCTCGTCACTACTTAGTCTTTGACTAGTGTTGCCATTGATGACCTATGGCTCCGAAAAAGTAGGGTCCCCCACAAGGTTGCTGAGGCTTGAGGTGTTTAAGGTCGCGTGGATGCTGGGTCCACTGGTAGCTTCTTATTGATTGTTTTGGCATTATCTGGGGGAGGCCTATGTATGTCATAATGCCCGCGGCTACCTATCATCATCGCACCTCTCGCCATCGAGCTCATCCGCACACCTTGGTACCATTGCGTTCTCGTACAGTATGTTTCAATAGGTTACTTGTTACTTACTTGTTGTGTAGGGGACGCCCGGCCGGAAACAGGCGGGCTGTCGATCGTTTGTCGGGATCATTCAGCCCATTTCCCCAAAGACGGAGCTTAAGGTTGCTGTCCCGGCGGCATTCCCACATCAGCTTCTTCCAATCTTCCTATTTTCCAGCAGAACAAAAGGACATCTTTGAGATTGACATCCTTTAATTCGTTCTCCTATGTTTCAATAGGTACTTTATACCCAGAACTCTTAGGTTGTGGAATGAGTTCCCTGCCGAGGTATTACCAAAGGGCTACAGCATGGGACTCTTCAAAAAAGGCGTGAATAAGAGCAAGGAGAATCTGGTCCACTTCAACCCCACCAAGACACAAGTATACCCATGCACTACGAAAAAAAAACCTTATTCACTGTTGCCCATTCCAAGGCAGACCTCTCCATCTCAGAGTGTTACGGACGACGTCTAGTTTCGGAGCCACTTAAGACAGCCAGGCTGGCATCCAAAAAGCTGTGCTCAATAGAGTGAAGCGATACATCACCCCTGGCTGGACATAGACTTCTATGATATAAGTCACAAGTCCGTCCCCACTGAGTTTGCTGTCACCTGTGGGCGGGAGCACCTGGATACCAGCTTGGACTTTTTGAATTGCTTCGGAGACGCGCTGTACGAAAATCGTGGACGATCCCAAACTCGGAAGCGATATTGAACCGTTACGTACTACTACTTGTATAAGAACTGTTCAATATGATGCCCACGGCCCCTTTCTACCATCGCACCGCTCGAAGTCCGCAGGGCATTCACCCTCACACCTTAGAACCTAAATGGTCACGTACGGTACAGTTTCAGAGGAATTTCCTCCCTCGGACGCTCCGGTTGTGGAATGAGCTCCCTGCCGAGGTTTTCCCGAGGGACTACAGTATGAGGTTCTTCAATAAAGGAGTGTATAAAACTTTAAAGGGTGGGCAACGCGTATGTTTCACCCCTAGAGTTGCAGACGTCCATAGGCTGCGGTGACCGTTTACCATCAGGTGGGCCTCACGCTTGTTTACCACCGACGTGGTATTAAAAATTTTTTTTTATTTTATATCACCTACACGGATTATAGGTGTTTCATAGATCATATGATTCATATGTCTAAAAAGAACGGCCTACTGACATTTTACTCAACGATTTTAACATGTCTATAAAAGTTTCGGTTTCGGCTGAAACTAGAACCAAAACCGAACCTTCGGTTTCGGCAAAAAAACATGTTTCGGTCGGACACTACTTGTAACCCTGAATTCTGAATGAAAAGACATTAAGTGTAATTATTGTGTACAAATTCCAAATAATGTCTACTTTTTTAACTGCCATCATGGTAGAAACCTGCTAGATTATGTTGCCATTCTAAATATATCCTTTTCCACCAGCTATGGGCACTGGACGTTCCAAGAAGGAGGCTAAGCACTCCGCAGCCAAGGCTCTCCTTGACAAGCTGACTGGTGCTGCTCCCGCTGATCCGCCTGCTAATGGAACTGTGCCCGAGACGTAAGTATTTACAGTATTTTTTAGAGTTCTGTACCTCAAATAAACTGAACCCTATATCACTTTTGTTGTCTGTCTGTCCATCTGTCACAGCCCAAACCATCGGTCCAGGATTGAGTTAAAATTTGTTATGCATATGATAGTTGGTGACCTAAAGACGCACATGTAATGTAAATAAATGAATTTCAACATGGGGTGTGACACTTAACAAAGTAAAATTAAGTTTTGCAAACTATATCACATGAATTACTGTTCAACGGGGTATTTACCATGTATGTTAATATTGTTGAGTTTCCTATATTTCGGCGCTGTTGCAAGCACCATTTTCAAAGGTTGACTGACGTGCTGCGAGTTTTATTTGTGGTCTACCCACACTCCATAGCGATCTACCCTCTTCTTGGTTCGATTTTTCCGCACAGTGCTACTACTACTACTGTCTGCACTCTCGCTTAAAACTCGTGTACGATCACGACACAACACTTACAGTATCATCTTGCGCGTTCATGCCGGTTAGTTTTTTTCCGATTCGTGAACTTTTGGATCACTGGACGCCAGACGCTCGACCTTTGAAATCCAAATGGAAATTACCGGTTGAAATTCTTGTGCTTTTGGATTTCAATGGCTTTCCTTGACCATCCTCGGTATGTAGTGGCGTGTGTGCAACTCAATCCAATGATTTGTCCCTGCCTCCAAAAGGTGTTGCGATGGCCGATTTTCGAGGTTCGTTGTTTTAATACGCTCGGATATGCTCTCTAATACGGCATGAGAGGGTGCGCTTAGTTTGACCTATGTAAGAGCTTCCACAGCTACAGCCAATTTTGTACATTGGATATTCAAACGTTTCTGGATATTCAAACTCTTTAGGCGTGCGTAAATATTGCGAGTTTTTTATAAGGCGTGAATATAGTTTTCACCGAAAACTTCTTTAAGATATAACACACACCACACACAATCACAAGTCACATTAAATTAACCCTTTGAACGCCAAGAGCCATTAAAGTGGTCGTGCGTCTTCGTGCCCACCACGCCAACAACCACCAAAAAGGTCGGAGTGAATGTGTACTCTGATCATGAAAAAAAAACAATTAACATGGTATTTTGATACCGTTTCCGAGCCCTGGTTTATGCAACAAGCCTATAATATAAAATTGAGGTGTGCAATAAAGAGTATTGTATTGTAATATACAGGGTGATTTTGGGGTAGTGATCATGAACCATATTTAACCATTTGAAATAAATTGTAGTGACATGAAACAAACACATTTCATTTTAAATTGATTTCGTATTGTTGTCATCAATACAAAATCTCCAATAAAAATGGTTACCTTATTCTCTTTGACGGATAGTATGGAGAGTTGTCAGCAAGGGGCCTTTCAGCTCGAAGTACGAATTTTTCTATGGAAATGTTAGTTTAACTTGTTTGTACCAGATGTCACTGGGTGCTATCTCTATCGCACTTGTATATTGAAGTGACAGGGATGCAGCGGTCGTGCGGTTAGTTCTTATTAAATACACAACGGCGCTACGATCTATGTGGAGTATTGCAGTGGTATCTCTATCTCAGTATATATATTGTACTTTGTGGTTGACAGTGAAGTAGGGTGACCAAGTTGTATGAAAAAGTATGATTTCCAATTACAATTTGAAAAAGGTTTTGGTCAAAAATTTCTTAACCATTCTTATTACTCAAAGAGTACATCTGAACGACCGAATTGATTTCCCACATAACGTTTTTGTACAGTGGTGCTGTGGTGTCATCCTTCGAGGACAAGCTGATGGGGAACCCGGTGGGCTGGCTGCAGGAGCTCTGCATGTCGCGCTTCTGGCCGCCGCCCTCCTACCATGCTGAGAATGACGACAATGTCAACAGACGTAAGTGTTATCTTTCGATTTATTACTCAAAGAGGACATCTTTTTTCTTTATGACATAGGAGGCAAACAAGTAGACGAATCGCCTGATGGTAAGCGATTAGCGCCGCCCATGGACACTCGCTACACCAGAGGGGTTGTAAGTGCTTTGCCGGCCTTTAAGATGAGAGTACGTTCTTTTCTTGAAGGTTTGAAGGTCGTATCGGTCCGGAAATACATCTGAACGTCTGACAACTTAAGACCAGCTTGACAGAACTGGTTTCCCCCAACACAGCTTGACCCCAACAGACGTAAGTGTTTTGAGATGCCATCTATCCACCACCACCACCATATCAGCCAAAGGACGTCCGCTGCTGAACATAGGCCTCCCCCAATTTCATGAGGGGTAAATGCCATCTATAGTACCCATAATTAAAAAAGAGACTTTATGGCCTAAATAGGTATTTTCGGGTTGCTGCCACTCTCAGTCAGTTGTTTGAGTAAAGACTGTTTGTCTTTATTCTCAACAAGAAGTCTGATCAGTATTTCAACCTCACCTTGAATAGAGGTCACAACGGGTCCTCAAACCCCACATAATAATAATTGTATTGCATTTATTTTCGAATCGTGAGATCTTCGAGAAGACAGTACGATTGCCAATTTTTTTTTAGCACCACCCGGGGGTCACGTGTAGGGTAACGGTGGGTACTCCTTACGGACGTCCCCCCATGAACCCCCCATGACCCCACATTTATTAAAACTTAATTACATGAGTACATATGAGCGCTGAACATGCGTACGGGTTTCCAGGTTTGCCGCACGAGCGCCAGTTCACGATCATCTGCACGCTGCTGAAGCGGCGCGAGGTGGGCACCGGCAAGTCCAAGAAGCTCGCCAAGCGCCAGGCCGCCTACAAGATGTGGCAGGCGCTGCAGGACAACCCGCCCGAGAGCTTCCAGCCCGACGAGGAGGTAACACCTCTCGCACTTGTATAGTCCGCATCAAAAGTAGCTACGCATTTGAAAAGTTCAAAAGATAAAGGAATAAGAATTTTTGACACTTTCATATGCTTAGCTATTTTTGATGCGGACTGTACTACATCAAGCTCCACGTTATAGAGTCGAGCTACATAGCAACTCCACAAGAAATACTGTTGCACTATAATAATAACAACCCTTATTGCACCACATAACATAAACTGTAAAGAGATAATCTTTAAAAACTAAAAGGTAACAACAGACAGTCTTATTGCTATAGAGTGATCTATTCCAGCAACCTTTGTGACCTCATGGTGCTCCCACATTGGCTGTTATAAATTTTATATAACAGCAACTATCTTTCTTCAACATCATAGTGTTACATAGCCTTATCCTTGTTACACTATGATATCATATCATGTATTTGCATTGATCCATACATTATCACTCATCAGACACAATAAACATGTCAAATATATTAACTACAAGCTATATAAATTGACAATGAAATGAATGTAGGTACTAATTAAATACACTCGTTTTTTTATTTATTTCCAATACGTTTTATAACAGCCAGTGTAGGAGCACCATCACTATGTGACCCCTTTCATACGAGTTCGAATATTACAAACGTTTTCGCTATCGCGCCTTTATTGCTGTTGCGTTTTCAGCATTTTTTTTTATACATGACATGGAGATCGCCCTGGATAGATACAGTTGTTAGTGTTTACAACACAGTTCTACAGGGTGAACTAGCTCAGTTGACACAGAAATGTGACACTATGAGAGAGTAAAACTATACCATGAAACCGTGGATAGATTTTGGTAAGAACGAGCCTAATAGATATACAGGTATAAGAGGCAGGCAGTTAAATCTCTTATACTTTTACATATCTGGGTAATAACTCATTGAGTTTGCTCACTAGCACACCTAGCAGAAAACTACTTAGAACAACGATATCAATAAAATTTCTAAAATGCGTCTAGCTATAAATAAAAACAATGAAAACTGTCCTAACCAGTTTCTTTTGTTCTCAAGAAAATTGAATTATTTAAAAAATAGAAATGTTAAATTGTGTATGCAGAACAATTAATTTCACGACATATTACTACATGATGATACCAATTGTACTGAAATAACCTTTTGAAAGCCAGCAAAACAAATGAAATAACATTCAGTATTTATTTACAGTTCCACCAAGGAACTTGCCAAGTTGCCAATATGGTATTTCACTAATAGTCAAATTAGAAACTTTTTATGAAACTTCAAAAACGCTTGGTTAGTGTGTAGCTTGTTAGGAAATTTTCCTAATGACGTCAATGGTCAAACTGCGTCCTTTTTTACAAATGTTTATTTGTCTTTTTCATGTTTGTGTATTTAAAAATCTTTAAGTTGAAGTTTGATTTTATCAGAGTATTTTCGTGTGATTTGTTTATTGGTAACGTAAAAAATATATTTTTGGTGTTGTGAAATACCCTATTGTCAATCAAAAGGGCCTGATTATTTTCGTGTAACCCACTGCAATGATTATTCTCGTTTAACAAGCTTGGCGTGTCGAATACGATACACATATTGCCGTGGCATTCAGAAGGTTCTGTGTTAATCCCCGTGTAACTAACATTTACAAAAACTTTTCCAAATTGATTAACAGCCATGACTAGCGAGTGAGTGGCTCCTTTGTGTCCTCCTGTGAGGGTTAGCACTTGGCCAGGTGTTTTACTATCTTTCGGTCGAGCGGACGAGCCGGTTGGGTCGCCAGGAGTGTTTGTATAATGCGTGTTATGTTTTAGGGCGGAGTCGCGGCCCGCTATGCCGACCTGAAAGATAGTAAAATCTCCACACTGACTACCAGTCACAGCCACAAGGTGTCGCAGTTTCACAAACATCTCAAACAATCTGTCGGCCCCAACCTGGCCAAGTTGCAGGTATGCCAGATTTTTATTATTAT
Organism: Notocelia uddmanniana; assembly: GCA_905163555.1. Classification (NCBI taxonomy): domain Eukaryota; kingdom Metazoa; phylum Arthropoda; class Insecta; order Lepidoptera; family Tortricidae; genus Notocelia; species Notocelia uddmanniana. The sequence continues at coordinate 28,427,031 of LR991062.1, read as the reverse complement.
GCATGGGTATATGGTCGTCGTTGATGTTATAAGTGAATACTAATACAAAATTTTCTTGTGCATGTATTAAAATTGGTTAGTTTTCATTATCATAATTTAATTTTGTCCAATACTACTTGATCTCAAAACGACTTAGGTCTTATTATGCCTAAATTTACGTTTGGTAATAAAGATCTCTTAGACCAAATTATAATAAAATCATTTGAATTGCCAAGTTGTGTAAAATTAGTCTTATTCAAAAAGCGATTTTACCGTTCAAGCATGAATATTCAAAATGTAAGGACAGATTTTATGAAAACTCGTACACTTAATAATTTCATCTGTAACGTACATTTTTTGACAACTTACCGACAAGGTATAACGGATATTTTATAAACCTTGAACATTATAACATTTAGTCTTAGGTATTGGGGCAAAATTAAATGAAGTATTAATGAAACTTGCCAAAATTTGTTGCTTAACCATCTCGTAGTTAGAAACTCAGTCCATTAGTACCAAATACCAGCCCAGCAATTGACTTGTTTATCTATAACCATGGCGCCGGGTTGTCTTGGTAAACATGCTTTCACCGGCTCATTGGTTGCACATGAAACACACAAAGAGGATTTTATATAAACCAGTTGCAACTGGACATAATCAGGCTTTGAAAGTGATCTTATTTTGAAACGAGCCACAGGCGAGTAAACCTCAGTGTTGTTTTAATGTCTCCCATTATATAACAGTTGCATTAACGGAGTGTAACGTTCCCAGGTGACCCCGCTGAACAACAAGGACTTCAACTTCGTGCAGTTCCTGCAGGAGATCGCGTCGGAGCAGTCGTTCGAGGTGACGTACGTGGACATCGAGGAGAAGTCGATGTCGGGGCGCAGCCAGTGCCTGGTGCAGCTGTCGACGCTGCCGGTGGCGGTGTGCTACGGCAGCGGCGCCTGCAGCAAGGACGCGCAGGCCTCCGCCGCGCAGAACGCGCTCGAGTACTTGAAGATCATGACCAAGAAGTGAATCGACCGCCTCGCGACATCGAACGGGCTATATGAATAAATTTCCCAATGAATTGTTGCCGTTTAATGCTGATCCGCTCGATGTCGCCGGGTTTTGAGTCGAAGCTCCTTGTCACCACTTCCCGTTTGAAGGCGTCGCGGCGTCGCCGGTGCCTGTAGCGCTTCGGGCTATGCTTTATAACTGGCATGTTTGCAGTATCTTACTTGTGATTTTTTTTTTTATCTTATCGCGGTCGAGGTATATATTCCTTTATTTCCTATGAAGTTTTATTCGGCAAGTGACTTTCACTTGTACACTACTGCCAATGTGCGAGGATAATTTGCATAGCCCGTAAACATATTGAAACAAAGTATGGAGTGGTCATATAATATAATACAAGCTATACTTTGCATAGAATTAGTGTAATTTTCCCAGCGTGGAAATTACTTAAAAAAAAATAAAAAATACAAAAAAATATATAAAATAATACTTAGAAAATGTAAAAAAAAGTGTGGACTATAATATTTCCAGTTTAATAGTCAGCATTATTCTAGGCATGTTTTTGAATTCATATCTAAAACGATGGTTATTATCAATTAAAAAAGAAAGTTTTAGCTTTTAATGTATCTGTATTATAGTAATCATGGCAAAGCCTGTCATATTTTTTCCTTAACAGGTTATTTAGTTACGAATATTATGTTTAGTCTGGTGTGTTTCGAATATCAACATGCTGATCATTAAACGGAAAAATGAATTCTCAGCTAGTAATGTAATGTCTTGTTGACGAACCGCCCGACCTTTGCTTTGTAACAAGCTCCGATGGTCCTTTACTTGAACTCTATAAGAACTTCTTACAAAGTGCAAGGGTTGGATTTAGCATATGATAATGACTCGAGTGGTGGCGGGATTGCAAATCGATTTTAGTTCTATTTTAAACCAGTCACTGTCTAGGTTTTCTTTTGAACGCATGATGGAAAACTTTGCAGGGAAGCTGAGAACTAAGTGTCAGGGTGAATATATCACTGGTATTGTGGTTGCGGTGTTAGGATCCCTTGCCTGTGAAAATGGGCATTATTTTAATGCAAAGTATAGAGGTTGTAACAATTAGTACCTGTACAGCGTCGTCGCCAGTGCCCGGCTCGAGCGGCGGGCAGCGGCGAGGGTTCTGCGCCCGGAGTTTCTTTTAAATTGAATGGTGTGCGCTCCCTGCCCCGTCGGTCGCACTGTTCAAGTTAGAAAAGACTTGCCAGAGTAAAGGATTGGAGTTCTGTTCAACCAAGACCGACTAAATATCGTACTCCCGAACCAAATGGGCGTAAATCGTTTGTTTTGTGTTTAGTGAGTCTTGGTTTTACTTCTTGTGATTAATCTCAAGAATAATCTTAATGTAGAATATTGTCACTATTGTGAACACTTTGAATTCATATTTGCATAGATGTACGTTTTCTTTATTTTAAAAAGCCGTTAGTTTAATTTTATCAATGCACTGTTTGCTCTAATTACAATAAAATTTTGATGTTGCTTAACTTAATGTACAGTTTCATTTATTATGTACCACTAGTCGCGTCTGTTAAAAGTCCAATATACGGATTTATTCCACTTACGGAAGCTGCCACTTAGGTCCATGTAGGTCAGCAGTGAACCAAAACAAAATGACCTACCTGGACTCCAGTTTTACAATATGCTGACCGAACTGGAGTCCAGTATTTATAAATTTTTATTTACTCTCAACAGTATACTGCATATAATCGCTGCTCTTCGTTGGTGAATTGCCGATGAATGATGATCCTTGTAAGGCGTTAACCTCTTCACCGCCACAGTAGATTCCGTAAGTTTTGTCTCGCACGCCGAAGTCTTTGTAGCAAAGACTGAAAATGAACCTCACTTGACAGCACGTAGGTTGCTTATACTATACATCACTTGACATGAAGTCACGGCGTGTGGGGCACTAAATTTACACTGACTATACAGGTGATTTCTAATTGGTAGTACAAAATATAAAAATGTTAATCTGACTATGATTTAACAACTTTTACTATGGGACCAACTTTGTAAATTTAACTCAAAAATCTGCTGTTTCATAGGATAGCCCCCTTATTCATAAAACTTAACAAACCTCTGTTAACTAAAATTAGTTTTGTCCCTTTCTCACAAACATAAATGTCAAAGTGACAGATAAGGACAAACTAACTTTAACGGCTTGTTAACTAATATAGGCTTGATGGACGTTTATGAATAAGGGGGTAAGTCTCCAATCGACAGACCAAACTGTATGAAACAGCTGATTTTTTTAGTTACATTTACAAAGTTGGTCCCATAGTAAAAGTTGTTCATAGTCATGATCAGATTAACTATTTTGTATTACCAATTAAGCCGGGTCCGCAGCGCCAAGTTTTTCATGTTTGCAAACATCAAACATGTTTTTCAAACACAAAATAGGCGTGGCCTCAATGTAAATATGATTTTTGGTCCGCTGCATCAAAAATCCAACGAAACATGTTTGATGTTTGCAAACACGAAAAACATGGCGCTGCGGACCCGTTTTTAGAAGTCAGCCTGTATAAAAGCGAAAGGGTTTGGTATCGCATTCTGAGTAGAAATAAATAGGTAAAAATATTTTTACCTACTTATTTTTAGTCAGCAGGCGTATGATGGTTGCCATTTTATCTTATCACTTATCGTCTTAGATTAGACTCCGTCACTCTCGCGCTCACATGCTTGTCAGAACGTGACGAATGCGATACATTAACGCCTTAAGCCTGTCACAAACCAATATAGTAAACACATAAAAAACTTGTTATTAGCTAATTAGCTGTCAAATTTACTATTGGCCGCGACCGCAGGCCGCTCCAGTGTGTGACACGCTTTAAGGTAAGGGTAAGCGTCCACAGGCCCGCAACGGATATTAGTATTCTTTTTATAGAAATTCACACAAGTGCGTCCACTGGCGTACGGTGCGGATCAGTGCGATGTGGACCTTTAAACGGAATATCGGCATTTTTGCAGTTTACTGTTGAAAGTTAAGCCTCTCACAGACTGGCGCGGCCATTGTCATTAGCTGTCAAATTTACTATTGACCGCCACCGCAGGCCGCGCCAGTGTGATTCAGGTCTTAAACGGACTTCGCTCCGCCCGCAGAGGACACCCTGCTTAAGTCCTCTACCTCACCGGGAGTCGGCACGCCATGGCGACGCCTTTACATTTTGGGGCCATCCACATATTACGTCACAGCAATGGAGGGGGGGGGGGGCTTACTGAACGTGACATTACATGTTAAAGGGATAGGAAAAATGCGTGACTAGGGGGAGGGGGGGGGTTCAAGTAGTCGAAATTTTGCGTGACGTAATATGTGGACGGCCCCTTTGACGTCGCCAGGTGAGTGGCCGGGCCGGCGTCGTCGCCATGGGGTCCATAGGGGCCTTTTACACGGTAATTATTATCACGCGATCTAGTCATGATACGTATCACATGAATTTGAAGCACAAAAACCACGATAATATCAGGATACACTGATAATATGGATACCACAGTATTGTGATATTAGCCCGTGTAAACGGACCTAGTAAGGCAGAGACCTATGACATGGAAAAATCGTACATAGAAAATCAACTACATACTATTTTAGAGTTAAGAGGGCGCAGTACGCTCGGTTCTCCATACAAACGTATTTACGCTCTCATTTTAAAACGCCATGCTATAATAACATGAAACTTTGTATACACAATGGGATCCGGCGTATCTAAGTCGGAAATTAGTTTCAGTTGCTTGAAATTATGATGGAGAGAAAATACAGCGATTATTAAGGTTTTCATTCAAGCAACCATTTTTTTTATTTTACAATTTTTTTTATTTTATTTTACAAGCATCAGAAACTAATTTTTGACCTAGATATGCCGGATCCCATTGTGTATACAAAGTTTCATGTTATTCTAGCATGGCGTTTTAAAATGAGAGCATAATTACGTTTGTATGGAGAACCGAGCGTACTGCGCCCTCTTAAGAAAACCTACATTCAGAGGCGACTTACGACCGGGAATCGAACCCGGTACGCTTTCTCTATCTCTTAGGCTCTTCGCCGACATGAGCGGGTGCACGCTTCCCATAATGACACGCCGCGGGTGCAGTTTTGTTTGGGAAGCGTGTACCCCGCTCAGCGCTCAAGTCGGCGAAGGGCCATATGGTTTCCAATATCACTAATTCACTACCTATTGGCTATGTGCGAAGTAGGTGGTGGGGGTAAGCTAGGCGATCGTAGCGCACACCATGGCAGAAATGTGTACTTACCGGGGACCACTGTCAAATTTACTTTCACGTTTTCTTTTGGTTTCTTAACGGTTTCCTACGATTCGTTTCGTTTGTATGTATTTATTTATTCTCTTATTTATTTCAGTAAAATTTCCAATACGGGGTCTTTCTCGTTTACTAAAGTAAATAAAATATTCATGTGTCATTATTTGACATCTCCAAATTTTGACATTGTCTCGGGACCTTTGACGTTTGACGTTTTAGACGTGCACATAGCCAATAGGTGAAATCCTTGACAACTGGTGTTACCATTTCGGTCGGCCTAAAAGCGACCCGATCGTTTAGAAATAGCTGAACTTGGAAGGCATTGAGCATCAGAAAGTTTTAGATTTTCCTTATAGACCGTGGGCCAGCAAATTTCCATGACCAAATTCCTAACTGGTAAGACGTCCCCGTGGACTTCAGTTGGGGTCCATTGGTGGATTTGGCAGTTTGACCCTCAAACACGTAAAATAATAGTTTTTTTATGTCGTTTCCTCGATTGATAAAATGTCAGCCTGAATTAAATTCATAGCAAATACGCATCGGGCATCAATAACCACATTTGTGACAAACAGGCGTATTTTCCAGCGCTTTTGAGTCGGCTGACTTTTTTTTCATGTAGATATTGGTTGCCTCATGAAGGTATTGTTTATAATATAATCAACCGAGAGGAAAATTCAAATAAACAATATTTTATACGTAATGTTTGCGAGTTTTATATAGGAGAACCCACCAACGGGGCGCCAGCTACAAGTTATCGCCCAAGAGGAAATGACTAACGATATTTTGCTCCTGGTCCAGGGACTATTATATTTGTGTTCCAAAGTAATAATAATAATACATTTATTTCGGAGTAAGGGTACATCCATATCTGTTAGTAGCATAATTCACTTAAATGCTATCTATATAAAAAAAAACCTGGTATTCCTGTACCGAGTATTGCGAATGACCGAAGTGGCCTCTATGACCACGGGTTATCAATTAGATTAACTACTTACCCAACATCCATTACTATTCAGGTCGATACCTCAGCCCGGCTAGTATGACAGCTTATACCGTCACGTTATATGGCAAAAATGTACTGAAACGTCACATAAAACGTGACGGTATAAGCTATCATACTAGCCGGGCTGGTGTCTGAAGGGATTGAACAGATCGTGAATCTGGATACGGTATCATAAATCATAATAAATAAAACAAACAAATATTTGTACTAAAAGCTTTAATCAAAATCAATCTAACAGACACCAATATGATTAAGGTCTAAACTGTTTCTTTCGTACAAACTTAAACTGGCACAATTTAGCTCGTCGTGAACCCAAACCTTGTGAGCTATGCGCTCTCTGAGACCAAGGAACTGAGGCAACGGGCGATTCATACGCATCATCTCGTGACAAGCACCAAGTTTCCATTTCATTCGGGGATAACTGTAAATCACTGGCACTATTGTCCATCTCACTGTAGTTAATGCAATCCTCTGCATCCATAACGTTCGAATACTGTGCATCAAACTCAGGGTTATCGTAAAATCCTGTTTTTGTTGTTTGATCTTCCATAGTGGGGGAATAAACGGGTACACTATCACTGAAAGGAGCCGGGGGAGCTATAATGTCGGTAACTCCTTGACTGCCTTCAGTAAAGTACTGCAGAAGTAACTTGGGATTAAACATGTTGTCGTCTTTAATGTCTTCCAATGGGTCTAATTTTAAACTGTGGACTGAAACTGGTGATTCGTAAGATTTATCATTGGGATCGTAAGTTTTCGAGATCACATTGATGTTATTTGGTTCAGGCGGTTCTAGGTTTTGTGATTTAGTGTCTTCTTTAGTTACTGTAACTGTTGGAACAGCTATCTCTATCCGACTAGCAATGGGAGCGGATCTTTTGGGGTTCGTAAAATTGCCTGGCAAGGGCACATGCATGGTATTAATGTCACTTATTCTAAAAGGTCTTCTGATTTTGGTTGTGGTGGAGTCAATAGTTTTAGAGTAGACTGTGGTATTCCCGTCAATTTTCTGGTTAATTTTATTTATAGTCGGTGTATAAGTTTCAGGTTTCCTGAAAATATAAGCACAACTAAAAAAATGTTAAGTATTTTAAATTTGGAAAACACAATAAGTTAGTCATTGCGAGTATACTTACGCTAATATTCTGCTATATTTCTGCAAAATATTCTCAATGTTGTTATTTACTATGGAAGGTCCGGGTTTTTCTTCGATACCATCTAATTTTATTCTTGCATCGACATTTTCATGGTGATTAGGCTTGGCAATAACTTTCATATCCTCGCTTTTAGTATCATTTCCTTGAGTAGAAATTTCGCATAGATTCATAATCTCGTTGTTTAGTTTTACTTTGTTGTCACCGTATTCCGTATAGTGATCTCCTTTATATGATTGCTTTGTTTTAGCTTTGTCTTGTTTGACTACTTCCGTTATATCCACATCTACCTTTAGCTTTCTTGTAATTCGGAGTTCGTGGTCAGGAGCATATTTTTTAGTGCATACGTCTACTTTTGTTGCTGTATACGAGAACTTTTTGAAATAGGTCTCCTCTTTATTGTAATCTTCAGGACCCCCGTGCCTGGCCATATGATTTGTATCCGATAGATTTTCAATTTTATTTTCAATGCTTGGGGCATTCAATGAATAATTACCAGGCGGACAAACATCCTGGATGGAAGTTTCATAATATGTCACAGGTTTTAAATTGGAAATGCTGGGCTGAATAGTCCTTTTTTGATTCGAAGTCTCTTTTGGCGTACTGCTACTTGTATTATACTTGTTTCTAATGTGGTCCTTTTCCTGATCTTTGACGGTAATATATTTTGTATCCGATAAATTTCCAAACCTATTTACAATTGGCACTGTATTGACATTGCAAGAAAGACCACCAGGCTTACAATTACTCTGGAATAAATTCTCTTTATTTGCCAAACGTTTTGAATTAGTAATGCTCGATTGAATAGTTGCTATTTGATTCGAGATCACCAAATTAGGGCTATTTCCACTATAATCTTCAATGTGCTTTGGAACATTTTGGTGATGATATTGATCCGGAATGTTCAATTTATCTACCATCGTATTCTGCCCGAATAGATTTTGTGGGTCAGCAGAACCAGGGGGAGGAATTAAAGCTTTGAAGAGACATTCACGCTCTCTATTATTGTTATTCTGGATAACATTAGCTTCGACTTTGTTATTATATGTAACTAAGGCTTTAGCATCATTATCACTCCAATTTGGCAGAGTTTTTATTGGGTTAACTGGTAAGCTTTTATCGCAGGCAATGTTATAATCAGGGCTTAATTTGGTTGGATTATCTGACAAGTTCGTAATTGGCGGTATATTTGGAAGTAGATCGAGATATTGATTAATATCATTATTTTCTTCAATCAAATGCTTGCTATCTTGTTTATTGCCGTCCAGATAAATTTTGTTCAATTTTGCGAAGTCTACGCTACTAGTATGTTCATGGCTTTCAGCGTTGGTACCTAAAGTTTCCTTTACATTTTTTTCTGTCCAGTCAAAATTCTCGTTAGAGCCATAGTTTTCATCACTTAAACCAACTAGTTCATTTTCAACATTGTCTCGTGGGCTAGGACTTTTGCTAGGTACATTTAGGTTCTCTGATCTACTGCATTCGATATTGTTTTGTCCATCACCTTTAACACTTGTATTTGTGTCCGACGGCAGAGCACGTTTAACATATACTTCCGGAAGTTCCTTACTATCATCGATGTTTTCTTCATCACCTTTAAGATATGTATTTATACTATTTATTCCGGAGGTCAGATCATTCCTAACATTGACTTCTGGAAGTTCCTCGTGCTCAGGTGTATGGATCAGTTCATCTATTTCTGGCATTGTTTGCTTCGTTGTGGTTTGTGTCAGCTGTAAAAACTTATTTATTTGACACTTGATGGCATCTGAAAATCCACTATCAATACTTTTGTCACCAATTTTATCTCTGACATCAGTTTGCACTTTCTTTTCAATCAAATCAATGAAGTTGTAATTTGATTTCATATTTGTATTTTTGTATCTTTTAGAGTCTTTAACAGATCTTCTGGATTCATTTTTTTTCCAATATTTAAGATCGACGTTTTCGGTACCATGAACTGGTTTAGCGGTAGCGTGAGCACGAGGCATTTTTGAAATTGTTGTGTCGTGAGTATTATTACACTGCATGTTTTTAGAAATGGGATGGTTTCCAGAAATTTCAGATTCTATCTTGCTTAAAATACTGTCGATCTCTATGTCATCTATATTGGCATCGTCGTCATTTATAATTATTTTTTCCAATGGGTCGAATACAGCGTCTTTTGTAAGATCTACCGTGGGAGTAGATTTAACTTCCACTTCTTTAATTTTGGCTGGTGAATCGGGTACACTCTTGCCATCTAAAAGATCATGTATGACTTTGTTGGAAAGTGCAACTGATTTATCTATATCCGTTTTTATTGCTTTTGAAGTTTTACCAAAAGATTCCTTCAGAGCCTTAAGTTTTTGTGTTAATGTATCTTCACGTTTCTTTTTTTCTTTACATTGTGTAATATCGCAATCATTTTTTCGCTTTCTTTCTTTATACACATCCGTTATGGCAGTTTGTTTTGAGGCAACATTATTTCTCGAGATGTTTGAATTTGACCAATGACCATCAGGCGGGATTTGCGGTTCCAAGTCAAGGAATAAGTACTCAGCTTGTGCGTCAATGCCAACTATTGAGAGATAAAAATGTTGTCATTATTCATTACGTAAAAGTATTTCGTTCTACCCAAGAAGACAGGCCCCTCTCATATCAACGTTATGGACCCCATACGTTTGTATCTACAAGATTTAGTAGAGTCAGTTACCTGCATAAATATCTGCCAGGGCAAGGCACTCGAATATATCTGCCACATTTATCTTTGCAGAGCCGTAAGAACGTGTCAGATTTATTAAGCGCTTCGCAGTGCCAGGTACGGCTACATGTGCTGGCGACTGTACTTACGGAATGAGCGGGGCGCGTCCTCGTGAAATTAACGATCCCTAATATCAATGCCATCTATAATATATACAGATCCTTACCAATAACGGAGCTCACGCAGTGGATCATAATTTTATGTTCACCGCTTAGTTTTCTTGTGATGTCGTATGTCATTGTTCCATCGTATACGCCTATGAAGTCTCTATCTCTAGAATAAAAGTGTCCGTGAGTAATACAATCGTTACGTGTTTTTAAAACATACTTTATTAGAGGTTTTCTATTTTCTGTTCCTAGGTTATCAATCGCTACCACACTCGTTCTTACATAATAAATAATAAATATTCGGGGACAATCTTACACAAATCGACCTAGTCCCAAACTAAGCAAAGCTTGTACTATGGGTACTAGACGACGATATACATACTTATATAGATAAATACATACTTAAATACATAGAAAACATCCAAGACCCAAGAACAAATATCCGTGATAAATGCACAAATAAATGCCCTGGCCGGGATTCGAACCCGGGACCTCTAGCTTCGGAGGCAGAGTCACTACCAACTAGGCTAAACAGGTCGTTACATAGGGTTTGTACTACCGGTACTGGTTTCTATTCAGGATAATCCGGGAAATTGCTTTCTGTACTCTTGTTTCTGACAGCATATTATTTATCACCAAGAATGAAAAATTGTCTAGAGACATTAACATTATAGCAGGACCTACTATCAGCATCTCAGTTACACTACCGTGAGAAAGTTTAGGACAAAACATAATTTTTAGTTTCATTTTCATAAATTATTACGCAAACCAAACAAGGGAAAAAGATTGCAATGGGCTGTTTCTCACAAGGATTGGACTTTTGCAAACTGGTCGAGAGTACTGCGGACAGATGAATCAAGGTTTAATGAATAATCAATCAATGATGATCATTTGCATATTTTGTGTTTGGTCTTGAACTTTCTGACGGTAGTGTAGTTGACCGTTCGTAAAGCTTACTGCCCGTTCCCTCTCATCAATGAGGGAGTGGGACGTACATGGGCTGATGATGATGATGAACCTTGGTACCTACAAGATACGGTTAACTGCGATGCTGATAGTCATCATCATCATCATTTCAGCCGAATGACGTCCGCTGCTGGACATAGGCCTCCCCCAAAGACTTCCACAATGACCGGTCCTGCGCCACCCGCATCCAGCGGACACCCGCGACCTTCACCAGGTCATCAGTCCACCGTGTGGGGGCCTGCCCACGCTACGCCTTCCGGTACGTGGTCGCCACTCGAGAACCTTTCCGCCCCAACGGCCATCGGTTCTGCGTGCTATGTGCCCCGCCCACTGCCACTTAAGTTTAGCGATTCGACGGGCTATATCGGTCACTTTGGTTCTGCTGCGGATGGCCTCATTTCTGATGCGATCACGCAGAGAAACTCCCAGCATAGCCCTCTCCATTGCTCTTTGGGTGACTTTGAGCCTTCTTATGAGGCCCATAGTAAGCGACCACGTTTCAGTACCATATGTCATCACTGGCAACACACACTGGGCAAAGACTTTCGTCTTGAGACACTGCGGGATATTGGACGAAAAGATGTGCCGTAGCTTCCCGAACGCTGCCCGATTAACCTCTTTCTCGAAGTTGGACTTACCTAACTGATGCCTGCTGATAGTCATTAGTCATTAATTCACGAACAATATGCATTGTGTTTGAAATACATACAAAAGTACAGTGAAGTTCAAGTAGTACATGAAATGAATGAATAGCTTAGAACCGTTGGTCTTAGGCCCGTGTGATATTTTAGTAATATTGTTATAGGAGGTTAGTACCTAGGTGCAAAACATTAAAATCGTACATATATTTATTTTTATTATTTGACTGATGTTATGATTTGCTGTACCCAGTGCATCAAAATCGAGCAGTCAAATCTGCTAGCTATCATTTTCATTGATACTGTTAGGACTAACCCCTTTATTCATAAACGTCCATCAAGCCTCTATTAGTTAACAAGCTGCTAAAGTTGGCTCGTCCTTATCTGTCACTTTAACATTTATGTTTGTCAAAAAGGGACAAAACAATTTTTAGTTAACAGAGGTTTGTTAAGTTTTATGAATAAGGGGGTAAGTGTGACACGGGTCAGCAGTGACGCAATGTTGTTACGCGTTAGTGCGCGTGCGCCGCCCGCCGCCGCCCTGCGAGCGTTGTTATATTGTTATATTGTTATATTGTTATATTGTTATATTGTTATATTGTTATATTGTTATATTGTTATATTGTTATATTGTTATATTGTTATATTGTTATATTGAACGCGTAGGGCGTTGCTTGTTTCGTGTACTTGACCCCCAGGCCGCTCGAATAAAATATATGATATGATATGATGAGAAATGAAGACACCTTAAGAATATATGAAAGCAGCCTTACGTGAACTGTGTCAGTAATATCAAGTTGTTCTCCGAATCCCCGACGAGCAGGTAGCTCCTGTGGTTGTCTCCCGCGGTGAGCTGGCTGATGTTATCGGCCAAGTGCGTGTGGTTCAGCAGCATCAGGCGGACGCGCACGGATCGGCTGTCTATTGGTGTTACTGTTATTTGGTATTTCGGTAGTAAGCTGACTTGCTTCCGTATTATATTGCCTGCCGGTGGACCTTTGTTCATGATCTGGAAAGTTATGTTGGTCCATTGGGTCTTTTGAAAATTGTAGGGCACCTAACTATTAATCGTAATCAGTTCCATATACGGAGTTAATCTGTTAACACAAGAGAACTAATTGAACATTTTAGTAGTAGTAGTTACATTGAATCGTGTTTTGGCGAACGTCTGATGATGGAATCTAGGAAGAATCGTGGAATTTCTCAATTGTGATAAACATGCATATGATAACTTTGGTACTTTCTATAATTAACTAAGTATTTATATAGTATTAACTAAGTAACTAGGTATTGATGATTATTACAGATGGGTTATGGAATTTCTCAATGTTGTAGGTAGGTATTTCAAGGATTCCGACGACATTTCGTTAACGTAGCAAGTAAAACTAATACTAATCAATTACATATCTTAAAGTAGACCTGATAACGAACCGATTCGGAACATGCATCGTACCTACCGATTTGGAGGCGGTTTTTTTTGGGTATAAATTATTTTAATTTAAGAAATGCGTTATGTCCCAATGATATCTTAGAACGTATTGTACGTACCCTTTCCAAGTCCCTGGGATGGCTCTCCTCCAGCAGCATGAAGCTGGTGACCCCAGCGCTGGCCAGCAGCGTGCTGAACGTGGGCCCGATGCCTCGCAGCTGGCGGCTCACGTACGGCGAGCTCTCCCACAAGTGGGCTTCCATGCATTTGGAGAGAATAATCGAGTTCAACACGGCGGTGAAATATGGTGGTTGCTGCGCGATTAGCTCTGGTCGGGTTACGTATTTTACTAGACCTGAATAAGTAAGATCAAAGTTTAAAATTCTTGTGTTTATTCTGCAAGTAGCCTATATTTCGAGAAGCGTGTAAATACGGGGAATATATGTATTTACTCGGTGATACTGGTACCATAAAAGGAGGGGCGAGTTAATCGGAGTCGGTATGTTCCTAGTACTATAACCGTCTATCTTTAAAACCTATTTCTATTTGTACGGTCAACCAATTAGATTTCTGGGCCACTTCGTACCTTGTCACAGTTAAAATCAATATGAAAGCTGCTAGAGATCTCATATTATTGTCACTGTGACAGGGTACATAGGGGCCCAGAAATCAAATTGGTTGGCTATACAAATTGACCACATTTCATTTTTTTATGCAGGCTTTTTTCAGATGAAATCAAATAGACGATAAAAAGTTAAGTAGAAACACATTTTTAAATTCTCGAATATATCGCAATTTCATATAAATAAATCAATTTCAAAAGTTCCTCATTCTAAAAGAGAGTAAGTGACAAGTTAAGCGTCACAGCGTGACAAATTATACAGAAGCATTGTTAGTAAGACAAATTTATTAAACAAAGTGATCTGCTGTTCTTTTTGATCGCTATGACAGTCACAATTTCGTAGTAGTGACGTCATTACAGGACCCGGGTATGTCCTAAAACTACGTCCAAGACCACCGGGGGATGGGCAGCAGCATCCCTGGAGTGCGGTGGAGATATATACTGCGATCGCCAACCCGCATGCCAAGCGTGGCGATTACGGCATTTACCCCCCATGAAATTGGGGGAGGCCTATGTCCAGCAGTGGACGTCCTACGGCTGATATGGTGGTGGTGGTGGGACGTCATTACTACGATATGGGCTTTCTTCGCATTTTCATGAATATTTAGAAAACGAATAGCTATAAAAATATAAACCAAATATTTTGGGGTTTCTTGTTAACAAATTAACATAATGATTAATGAGTTAAGATTTCATACTACTTAAAAAATTTAAATGTTGTCAATTACATTTTTCACCACAAAGTGTGCATAAATATCTGACACCTGACGACTCTAAAAATAGAGATGTGCCAGATATTTATGCATTCCTATTTTGGTAGTGATTAATGCGGTAAGAATTGGCTTATCGATTCAAAGCTTAGAAACTTACGAACCCAGATGTATGCAACAAACAAGTTTTTCAGTTACTAAAAATATGACCCACAGAATAGTTCCCGCGGCGGAATTATTGACTTTTTTCCCCAATAGTTCCGTACAAAGGGGTAGTTAGGTACGACGACGAGCGAAGCGAGGAGGAGTGTTAGTAAAACTGCGACCCTTGTTAAATTTAACTATCTAAACACCGACGTATTTTTTTTTCGGTTGGCTAAAATTATCAACTCCTGCTCGGCTAGTATGATAGCTTATACCGTCACGTTTTATGTGACGTTTCAGTACATTTTGGCCATATAACGTGACGGTATAAGCTATCATACTAGCCGGGCTGATCACCGATTAAGGCTGGGTTGCACCGACTTACGATCACACACTGGTCAACGTTAAATATGGCGCCGGCAGCTGTCGTCTCATAGAAACTTGTCAAACTTTCCATGCATTGGAATTTTAACGAACACAGCTTACGATTACAGACGGTTTGGTGCAACCCAGCCTAAAAATTACCGCGTATACATTTGGTAGCTTGATTGGCTATGTCGGCAAAGTGAGACTATGTATTGACAAGAAGAATACTAACATTTGCAAACCCTGGATGCTGTTCTCATAACTTTCATAGCTTCCTGGTTCAACGATGGTTCAGGAATGGGCAGACATCCGAGGGTAGCTTGGATCATGCTGTAAAATAACATTGTACCATTCAATATTATACGGCGTGTTACGATATGGGTTTTACAGTACATATGGTGCTATATTACCGCACGAGTGCGGTAATCAGCAGATTACGTTCATATGTCGAAACTTTAAAGAGCAATATGTACTGTAAAACGTTGTACGATACACGTGCGAACAGGTAATTCGTAACTCGTGTCGATTCAATTTATCACTACTCGTTGCGAATTTCCTGTTTTCTGCACTTGTATCGTAATGTACTATTATGCGTGAAATAAAATAATTTATTTGAATAAGGAACTAGATGCAAATACTGTCACGTAGGTAGAGGAAATCATTGGACATTTTGACAGTTAGGTATAGAGGCTGTATTGAGATATGGGCCATTACATTATTGTTAAAAAAAAAACAAATATTTATTCTCCAAATAGAACAAAATAGCACTTTTCTTTCTTATTTTTATATTTATTTAATCTTTATTGCACAATAAGAAATCTTAACGAAAAAAAGGCGGACTTAATGCCATGAGGCATTCTCTACCAGTCAACCTTTAGGCAAAACAGAAAGACTGTAGGCGGTGCAACTATAAAATACCAGAGAACAAATTTGGTAAGCTTGTATACAAAATATCGATTCAAATATATACATCTGTCATGTAGTTACATAAATAATTATTTAAACTATTACATAGACATACACAAATACATAATTATAGCTAAATAGATATAGATACTTATATAATAACGAATACCTATTAAACAGATACCCTAAGAACTCCGTAGACTACCAGCAACAAAAACGCGTACAGCTTTTTTGAAGGCAAATTTGCTGGGCATATTTTTAATTTTAGGTGGTGGTTTAGGAGGTTATACCACGTCGGTGACAAACAAGCGTACGGCCCGTCTGATGGTAAGCGGTCACCGCAGCTTTGTAGCCGCCCGCACGCCCCGGGGAGGCACACCAGCGTTACCGATCCTTGAAAAATCTGTACACTCCTTTTTTGACACAAGCCATACTGTCCTTCCTCGGAAAAATCTCAGAATTCCACAACCGGAGCATCCAAGGAAGAAAATTGCTACATGCAATCTCTATTTATAATATATTGTAATTGTGTCTCACTCATATGTAAAGAGTCCTCGAGGTCTACTTGCAGAATAAATATTTGATTTTGGTTATGATTATGACAGTGCAATGAAATTCTTAACTTTTCATACCAGCCCTGAAAATCTCTGTATCTACTACCTAGCTTCCAAACATGTTTTTGAGTGTAGAACGTCATCATATACAGGGTGCGAAAAAAATACGGGCCCTGGAGGGAAACTACCTTAAAACGTTGAGATAGCTCAATTTGCTGAATGGAAACATTATTTTATTTCTCCTAAACATTAAAACTGCATTCACAGATTTTTGAAAAAAGAAACTTATTTCAACTGTAATTGTACAAAATGTTTTTTTTTATTTGTGATCTCTCTTGTATCCTAAACTAGGTCGGTCTCTAACAAAAGTTTTTGTTTTTTGATAGAAACAGGATCGATTGGCATAAACAGGCATCAAAAATTTTATTTGTCAAAAAAATGGCCTAGTTTTGCTGTCTGTATATTTATTCAAAAATCTGTGAACGCAGTTTTAATGCTTAGGAGAAATAAAATAATGATTCCATTCAGCAAATTGAGCTATCTCAACGTTTTAAGGTAGTTTCCCTCCAGGGCCCCTTTTTTTCCACCCTGTATATGTAACGGGTTACCAGTTCAGTTTCATTTGTCTGGTGGTGATTTTGCCCTTCATAGGGAACCGGATAGTAGCCGCGTTGTTGTTCCTATTGAGCAGGTTCAGGCACCGCCGCTCGTCCACCCTCAGGTGCATGTCGGACAGCTCGTGACTCTCGCACACCAGCAACAGCAGGCGCTCAAGAGATTCTGACCCTTCGATCTGCAGACGAAAAGAGAACTGTGAGCTCGCTTCATCGTCGGCCTCATCTTTGCCCCCTGGCTAGATGCTGGCCAAGAACAATAACATTATGTAGCGAGGGTGCGTGCGGGGCGAAAGGGGAAGACGGTGATGAAACTGATGAAGTCGTGAAGAGGTGTATTTTTATCAATTATTTACTGACTAACTTTACAAGACAGATCCGAGAGGAGTTCCCCAACCAATTGGTAGGTAAATTGGAGCGGAAGCAACCTCTACGAATGATACCTAATTATAGCGCGTAGTTCCACAAGGGAAGCAGGGGGCTATATGTAGTATCCCTAAGATTCGATACGATCCGATTCGATACAATACAAATTACAATCGGCGGACCTAACCAAATCAGGAAAAATCTTTACAGCGCGTTCTACAATTTAGTATGGCGAATTCACGGTGGTAACAGCGACATCTACATTGTACCCGAGCAGGCTTCAAAGATACGGCGTATTTCATGTGGCGGTGAATTGCTTTGTGTTCACATCTTTCTGTTTAGTTTAGTGCTTTCCTTAGTTAGCGGTGTTACAATTATTAATAAAAAAACCCATGGTCTAAGGAAACAAGGTCTGCCACTCCGGATCGTGACACAAGCCTGCGTCACCGTCGTGTTACCACTTTATAGTAACAAAACTACTCATGAAGGGGTTTTTTCTACCGTAATCATGCAATAGTACATTACGATACAAGTGCGGAAAATAGAAAATTCGCAACGAGCGGTGATAAATTAAAACACGACCGAAAGGAGTTTATTAAATCGACACGAGTTGCGAATTACCTATTCGCACGTGTATCGTACAACGTTTTACAGTACATATGGCTTGTTAAAGTTTCGACATATGCACGTAATCTACTGATTACCGCACGAGTGTATAGCACCATATGTACTATAAAATATATTATTTACGCATTACAATTGTCATTTGTTTGTTTAAGCAAACAAAATAGGTCAAGTTAAACATGAATTGACGTAATCTATATTAATAATTTCGTGCAGGGGTACGGTAGACCCGAACGAGACCTGTCTCAAATTGAAGAACGTATAAAAATAACGATTTTTGAGTTGAACATATGTATCCGCAAAATTCGGATTGTCGCGTATTTTGCATTTAAAAGTGTTAATTTGATGACAAAACGTCGGCCATATTGCCCACAGAGTATATTGCTATATTAAATTTGTTGGTTGACAGTGTCGGCTACGTTCGAAAATCGTGAACTATTTTTGCGTCCGGTATGTTGGCCAGGTTGCTGGGCTGCGTTCTGGGTGATGGGCCATCATCGCCCATTGTGTGGATTCGGCTAACCGCGTCTGCAGCGTTTTGTTTTTGTAGTTTTCAAGCGTTCTATACACCTATCAGCCTAGCTAGCACGATAACTTATACCGTCACGTTATATGGGCGAAATGTATTAAAACGTCACATAAAACGTAACGGTATAATCTATCGTGCTAGCTAGACTGATTGTCACAACAACCGCCTTCAAAGCGAATGTATGGGGCCTGTTACATGGATTCATATCACGATAAGTATCACGTGAATATTAAAGCAGAATCCATACAAATTTGATAACTGCTATAATATTGACACCCCAGTATTGTGATAATATTAATCGTGTAAAGGACACCACTTGAATGTTTGCTGAGTCTGTCCGCCATCTTAAAGCTGCGTCTCTATTTTGTTTGTGACAAACTACTAGGTGACTTATGGCTTTTAAACGTCTAGCAAAATTCTATCCCTATCTCGCTCTATCTTATAACTTAGTGGTACTGGGGGACTACTCCGAAATTAGAAATCCGAACTTCGTATGGTGCCGTCCCTTTCACTCATATAGTCTATGACAGGAGAGTGAAAGGGGCGGCACCATACGAAGTTAGGATTTTGAATTTCGGAGTAGACCCTCAGCTCATGCCGTTCGCCGCGCTCGGACGTTAGAGGCGCTACTGCGAACCGAAAACGAAGTATCTGCCTCTCTCGCACATGTATATTCGAACGACAGAGAGAAAGATAGTTCGTTTTTGGTTCGCGGTAGGCCCTCAGGCGTCAACTTTAAAACGAATAGGGTATTTTACTATAAGAGAAATAAAATTCAAAATGTAATAAAAACCAGCCAAGTGCGTCGGAGTCGCACACTGAGGGTTCCGTACAACTAAAAAACAAATGTGATTTATCAATATATTGATATTTTTGGTAAAATATACTTCATAATAAACATTATCACTTAATTTCAAGTTCATAGGTCGATGGAAAGCTAAAAAATTATATGTGTGACAGACAACACACGGAATGTTCTTTGACTTTCTTCGACCGTCCGCCACGCTCGGACTAAGGTGCTACCAACCGAAAACTAAATATATATGCCTCTCTGTCGCACTTGCATATTCGAGCGTGGAGAGGGAAATACTTCGTTTTCAGATCGTGGTAGGCCCTCTGGGCTGACGGCTCCTATTCCTGGATGGTGCGCGTATCGGAATGTGAAATACCTTTGGCAAAATGGAACCATTTGTTAAATAGCTTCCATTAATTGGAGAAAATATTACCAACTGTTATTATTATCACGCGAAACACTGAATATTGAAGCAACATCCATAGGGGCCTGTTACATGGTTATTATTATCACGCGATATACTCATATCACGATCCGTATCACGTGCAATGAATATTGAAGAAAAATCCATACGATATTGAAAACCACGATAATATTGACACACCAGTATTGTGATAATATTAAGTGTAACAGACCCCATACAATTTTAAAAATCGCGATAATATTGACACAATATTGAGTGTAAAGGGCCCCACTTAATAGAATTTGGCGGAGAATAGAGAGCTGCTACCGCGAAACGAAAACGAACGAACATCGTGTATTTCCCTCTGTGTCGCTCGATTTTGCAAGTTCGACAAAGAGGGAGATACACGAACTGCATTTGTTTTCGTTCGCGTTAGCAGCTCTGACTTCGCACCAAAAATACTGACTGGCACATCAATATTTAACAATTGCACGTCAAGCTGAATTTTAATGAACGATTAGTATTTTAGTTATACAAATCAGTACTGATTACGGTGTCAAAAATTTTATGTGCCTTTAAATACTACCCTTATAAAAATGCTTAGGATTAACTTGCAAAGATACCAGCCTTTGCCCGTGACGTCGTCAGCGTAATCTTTTACTCCCTATTCCATATGTCAATCCAGACTACAGACTATATTTCTATACGAAGTTTCATCATAATCCGTTGTTGTAAGTTTTTATTTCATACATTTTTGTACACTATTTCTTTTGTCGTTTGCATAACTGTCACGAATAAATGTTTACTTTATTTCTTTCTTATTTTTTTCACCCGAGCGAAGCCGGGCTTTCATCTAGTAACTTAATAAAACACTCACAGGTATACATGGGGGTCGGGGAGTGTCATAATACAACACTGGCAATACAGCAACTCACACTTACGCCGTCAGAACCATCGATACAAGTGATGACGTAGGCTTGTGTCACCCACACTACTGAATTTCCCCGGAGTGCTATACCTTGTATTCTTTTATAATGAAAAAACCGTGATATACGATTTCAAGCCAACATGGCCATTAAAATTAGAATTACTTCCAATAAGAGTCCACGTCTGTTAATCCTGAAAATGGTCGTTTTGACAGAGCATCGGGAATACTCAAAAACTAATACATGGTATATCATCATGTCAGCCGAAAGACGTCCACTGCTGGACATAGGCCTCCCCCAAAGACTTCCACAATGACCGGTCCTGCGCCACCCGCATCCAGCGGACACCCGCGACCTTCACCAGGTCATCAGTCCACCGAGTGGGGGGCCTGCCCACGCTACGCCTTCCGGTACGTGGTCGCCACTCGAGAACCTTTCCGCCCCAACGGCCATCGGTTCTACGTGCTACATGGTATATACCCCGTCTTTAATAGTAATTCTAAGAGAACGCGGATTGGACATCATGATATTCATGATCCTAGCGTTATCCCAGTACAGTCGCGTCGTGAAGGATGCCCGGGGTCTGCTACCTAATGGACATAGGTATGATAGAATGTAACCATCAAATAAGGACTATTTTGCAAGGAATTGTTTCCTTTTGCATTTTTATTTGTAAAATAAGCATCTCATTATCAGAGCTACAGGTACTGCGCACTTGACTGCGCCCTTATGATAGGGAGTGATTGTACCTTCCCTCCCCCAGCAGGTCCGAGGTGTTCTTTCAAACAATAAAAATGTGCTCCCCTCTCTCTGTGCCAAGGTGCGCCACCTCCCACCCATTATATTAATTTGTGTCCTGACTGACATCGACCCTCCTGTGTATCTTCATCTTACCAAGTCTCCAGA
Organism: Notocelia uddmanniana; assembly: GCA_905163555.1. Taxonomy (NCBI): domain Eukaryota; kingdom Metazoa; phylum Arthropoda; class Insecta; order Lepidoptera; family Tortricidae; genus Notocelia; species Notocelia uddmanniana. The sequence goes on along the minus strand of LR991062.1, from coordinate 28,405,260 downwards.
CCAAAAAAGCAACGTATTTCTAGTCAGGAACAAAAAGACAATCATATTTCTAGTTAGGAAGCGACGCCTTGGATGGGTCACCGTCACCGCCAGATTTTGTTATTACAGCCCACCTAAGGTTCAATACGATACCACGCGTTTCGGTCTTCCTTGGGTTGGGCCCAGTTATAAGGCCGTGGTCGTTCTGACCCGCCGGCCGCGGCGTTCCGTGTGGTGTGTTCGTGAATGTTCGGGAGCGGTCGTTCTCAGATAGACGTCGCACGCGGCGGGCGAGAACGACCACGGCCTAATTGGTTACTCCATTCCAAATGATTCGACCATGGGGTCGAATCTATCTACTGTCTTAACACTACTATCTTATGATACAGTCTACACACTACTATCTTATGATTGTACCAAGGTGCTATTTCAAAAGCAAAATACCAAGACACCTAGTAAATTAAACTAAGTAGGATTTTATTCCCACGTCAATAAGTTCACAAACCCGACCTTTGCATATCTCATTACGTTCTCACCACCTGTGGGGTAATAAATAAGTAGCCACGCGAGCCGTATTCTTGGAACTTAATTTCGGCCAACACTCGAGTCCAACTACCGTTGTTCTGAGATGTCTGGTTAATCAGGGGTAAATAAATTCATCTGAGCGATGGGGAGTGAGCAAAACCTGCAGAGTACCGAGGTTTCAACTACTAAATTAAATAATTTGTTATTGCCTGTGAAATAGCACCATTACGAGCACAATAAACGGGTCGCCCTGTCCATGCAAAACGGGAATATTCGTAGTCCAGTTCTCGAGTATTTCCTAGCAATGTACAAAATGCAGAAATTGCAGAAATATTCTCGGAAATTTCCGAGAAATTACATGAAAGAAACTTAGAAAGTTCTCTGTGACAATGTTCCCATGAGAACTTTAACATATTGTGTAATATAAAATATTACACGCCACATATATTAGTAAACCAGGTAGGCATAATATTTAAAATGGCGTGTATCTACGACGGCCCTGACACGATAAGATTGTTTATTAAATTTAAGTTCCAGAGAATATTCTCCATAGAAAGTAAATCATTTATATCAGGCAAGAAAGATCCATAGATCAATACCTTATAGCTAATATAGTACATACATACATATACTCACGCCCGTATCTCATTGGGGTTGGCAGAGACCAGAGAATGTCAAAACTACGGTCCTTACATACTCCTATCACTCCAAACATATACATGCTCGTCGGTTGAGGGTGCTACTGACTTGGCCTTTTTTAGTATCGTATAAATATGATCAAGATACCCTCGCCTTGGTCGCCCCCTTCCAACCCTTCTATTAATTTCCTTGACGTAAATCCTCTTAGGCTGGGTTGCACCGACTTACCATCACAGACTGATCAACGTTAAATATGGCGCCGGCAGCTGTCATCCCATAGAAACTTGTCAATCTTTCCATACATTCAAATTTTAACGAGCACAGCTTACGATTACAGACGGTTTGGTGCCAGCCTTAGTCTGCTTTCACACATCCTCTCAACATGCCCAAATCTTAAAGCTAACGTACATACAATTTTATGTATAAGTGGTTTATGTGTTGGTGTCAAGGTGTGTTTACCTTCATGATGTTCTTCATAGTTTCCACGTCCATGTAAAACAAGGACATCAGGCGTCCGGCTTCGGTGGATTCTATGCAGCTCGCCTCATCCATTGTGATGAGGCCCGAACTCGCCAAACTATTCATTGCTTTGACGCACAGCTCTGCAACAAAAGGGGACAAATAATACAAAAGTACGAGTATATAGTAGGCAAGATAAATGTAAGAATTTCCTGCGTCGCACGCTCCAGTTGTGGAATGAGCTCTGCCGATGATTTTTACGAGGGACTACAGTGTCTACAGTATGGGGTTCGTCAAGAAAGGAGTGTATATTTTTTTTATAGGGTTGGCAACGCGCATGTGACACCCCTGGGGTGGAGTTTCAGGCGTCCATAGGGTGCTGTGGCTGTGCTTACTATCAGGCGGGCCATACGCTTGTTTGCCACCGACGTGGTATAAAATAAAAACGTTTCAATGCTCGACACTAAATAGGTACACGAAGCTTTCAATCTAATTGCATGATTTTTTTTATATCTTTAATTAAATATAAAACAAACATGCAGACGAACTGAGAACCTCCTTCCTTCTATTGAAGTCGGTTAAAAAGGAAGTTTTCTCAGGCAGTGACTTATGCCACACCCCCATAAGCTGCGGGGCGGAGGCGTTTTGCATTTATGATCTTTCCGAACCTGTTGACTGTTGTCGCTGCTTCATATGTAACACACGCCGCTTTCGCTCTACCGCGCTACCGAATACCGCGCGGTATTTTAGTGCGACGTTCCCCGGACCGCGTTCGCTTTACCGCAAAACCGCCTCCGCCACGCAACGACGCTGCCCCGCGCTCTATGCGTTTCAACTTATAGTATAATTTGGATTATGTTATGTCATAACAATAAAGGTAAACAAAAGGTGCCAACTTATTGGGTTATTTACTCAGAGTACCAGAGTAGACGTCAAATAATAATACCACTACCCAGCGAGATGGTCATATAATAAATTGAATAAGAGCGACAGAGAGGATAATATCATTTGTTGTCCTTGTGTTTATTTGCCTCAATGTCATCTAAACGTCATGTCAAATAGTTTGAGGCAAATAAACGATTACCCGCCTAAATTAAAGAGACTGTTATGGTAATCCGACAGACGTTTAAGATACGTTCTCAATTTAGCTACATAAGAGCTTTTCTGCCCCCCTTGGTGAAACTCGAATAAGATCTCTATAGAAATCCTTACTCTGAGGTTATTTACCTTGCATATTTACTCTTTTTTTATTAAAAATGGGATTGCTCTTGGCCACCATCTACTAACTACTATATTTCTTGGTATTGCCCACGAATTCGATGGAATGATCGAACAGTGCAATTCGTTCTTTTCTACACTATCCACGTCAAGTTTCACCCTCTTACAACACGCTTAAAAAGTACCAATCATAGGATAAGGACATACCTTATATCTTTCTCCGAAACAAACCTTCAAGAAAAGAGCGTACTCCCATCTTAAAGGCCGGCAACGCACTTACAACCCCTCTGGTGTTGCGAGTGTCCATGGGCGGCGCTAATCGCTTACCAACAGGCGATTCGCCTGCTCGTTTGCCTCCTATGTCATAAAAAAAAACGCAAACTGTCCTATACTCAGGTCAACAAAAAGACATACTTTAAGTAAGTATAGTAGCTGTATTAGGTATAGTGATGGATGATGTAACGGCATCGACATGAATTGGAATCAGTTTGGAATTTGTTTGCGCACGTTTTCTCCGCACTATTATGTGTTCACTCACTCATTGCTGGGCACGTGTCTCTTGTCTTAGATGAGAATGAGCTGTACTTAGTTAACCGCTTTGCCCCCTGGCTAGATGCTGGCCAAGAGCAATCCCATTTTTAATAAATAAATAAAAAAAACCGCAATACGCTGGTTCAGTGCTGGTCAAGTTCCCACTTCACATAGGTAAATATTCATACAACTAAGAAAGCTCGCGCAGATATTCCCAGCAAAGCCCTCTCCAATGTTCTTTGAGCCTTCTTATGAGGCACATAGTACTTAAGCGACCACGTTTCAGTGCCATATGTACACAATGACAACACACACTGGTCAAAGACTTTCCTCTTGAGACACTGCGGAATATTGGACGAAAAGATGTGCCGTAGCTGCCCAGCCGAGTCGGATTCGAGGATTAACCTCTTTCTCTAAGGTCGCGCTGCGCTTGGTAAATATCATTTAGGTATACCAAAAGATGGGAGTGGGAATATGACAATCAGTCCCTAACCTAGCCCTTCGTAATGATAAACACAAATACGGAAAGGGTCACGTGTCCGTACCAACAGCTGTATTTATGGAAAAATACCAAACGATTGCGTTATTGCGACCTAGAAGGCAATACGAAGATCAGCATTATTTATAAACTATTAAAATAGCTATAACCCTCATTACTTTACTCAGCAGCATCTTCGGAAATGCCTTTGGATACGTAAAGGGCAAGCAATAACAAGGCATGCGCCGCAAATGGTAAACGTAGAGCGAGATTGATGTGATTATTCTACTGAATTAGTAATATTAGTATATCGATCGAATACTAACCAGTTACCGGGTAATAATTTTTATTTAATAGAATAGAATAGAATAGAATTTATTTATTTCTATGAATATGGTACAATTGGTGTTATAAGAATCAATTGAGTTTCACATATCCTGCCGACAACGGCGTATACATTCACACATTTTTTTGAGAACAACAATCAATATTTAAATTAAATTAACATTATTTGAAAAATTACAGAAAAATATTTAAACAATACAAGTATTAACCATCACAACATCATGATAATTTAATTTCAGCGGGACATTCAACATTATTATTATTACGATTATTTCATCATAGTGAGAATATTTTGTAATTTAAAAATTCGTTTACAGATTAAAAACACATATCAAGAAGCCAATTGAAAACTTTTTTATCAAATTGAGTATTTGGTAACGATTTTATGTCATTAGGAATTTTATTATACAATTTAATTGCAATTATATATATGTTTTTACTAAAAATATTCATTTTTTGTCTAGGGACATACAGCTTGTGCGGAATTCTACCATTTGTTTTATTTAAGACAGTGTCATGCAATGGAAACATTTGAGGATATTTTCTTACAAATTTAGCTACCTCAAATAGATATAAACAGGGTAAAGGGAGAACTTTCAGCTCCTTGAATAGTGGTCGGCAATGGGCAAGGTAATGAGCTCCACAGACAGCTCGAATGCATTTTTTCTGGGCAATAAATGCTCTCTGGACATTGACTGAATTTCCCCACATGATTAGGCCGTAACGTATCACAGACGATACGTATCCGTGATATGCAGAGAGGGCTGCTGTCCCAGATACAACCATCTTAAGCCGTCGTAACACATACGTACGATACGTATAGAGTAATTCAATCGTATGGCATTTATTTACGAACCGTGAGATCTTCGAGAAGACAAGTACGGTTGCCAGTTTTTGTTGCACTTTTAGCACCACCCAGGGGTCACGTGTAGGGTAGGGTAACGGTGGGTACTCCCTACGGACGTGGTGCAACTTCGACCCCCCTTTGTCAAGTGAGTGGGCAACTTGACTGTTAGAAGTTCTCAAGCCGCCCGAAGGCCTCTAACTTGGCTTAACGACTGCTGTCGTAGACAGCAGCCGGGATCAACGGCTTAACGTGCCTTCCAAAGCACGAGAGCGCTCAGTTAGTAACCACTCAAAGCGGTCACCCATCCAAGAACTGACCTGCGCCCACATTGCTTAACCTCCCATACCGCACGCGGTAGGCGGGTGCCGCTGGGCCACGAGCGCTCTAACCGGGTAATAATTAAGAGTAAGTATAGTGTGGGTACCTTCAGTTGCCAATATGTCCTTTTTAGGGTGCTCAATAATATGTGAAAATACACTCTTCCTCCTTGATAATAAAGTTATATTATCTTGATATACAGAACGACTAGGTGTAATACGCAAAATGTCTTACTAGGTAGTATGTCTTGTTTGATTCCCGTAAGAGAATTATCATCTGTGGAGATGCGAATGCGCCCATTTCCCATATCATTTATTTTAAGGATATAGGTAAGAGTGCATATACATATTTACAGACTACAACTACGTCTTGAACGCTGAATAAAATATAGATTGGTTAAAAGTTAAGCTCCTAGGCTTTTTTCAGTCGATTTGTGATAGGTATATATTTAATCCCTTCTTATTATGTTTGAGTCGTATCTTTGAATTGGATGTCTATTCTTGCTGCTGGATAAAAATGGAGTGCTTAACAATCAGTCATAAAAGAACAATAACAAACAGCAGTCAGTAATAAAAAGACGCAAACAAAAAAACGACGCATAAATATATATCGTTATATGTATACAAATTCTTTCCGTACGTGTGTATTACACTGAAGTCCTCCTAAACCGCTGGACCGATATTGATATTTTTTGTGTATGTTGATTAGATCCCTAGAAGTATGGGTGTCATTATGGCAGCGATCTTCTGTAAGGTGGAAGTATAGTTGTGGAATGGAACGTTCGTCATTTTTGGACATTGATATCATTAAATAAAGTAGAACATTGGCGAACTTTCCTTATATCTCTCCGATTCTTCCCCAATTGGGCTGCTCCCACAAACCAAATATGAGCGAGATGATATCCCATTGTGCCGTTTATGCCCTACCTCCCTCTTTGCATCGATTTGGCAACCTCATTAATAAAGAACGTGCATTTCGTCGATCTCCGTGAAAGCTCGTACAAAGTACTTAATTTAAAAGATATAATCGCATGTCAGCCCTCACTTACGAGGCGTTGATCGCGTGCGACGCCGAGCGTCGACAAATGCTAAGCAATGCGACTCACAACCGGCCGTTCACAACGCCTATTGACATCGCCAGACGCTGAACCAGTAAATCTGACTCACGCAATTGCCAGAAGTGAGCCCTAAGATTGTGGTTGGCACTACCCTAGGGCCCTAGGCATAACAACGGATGAAGACCAAAAACTTGGGCATGAGGGCCTTAATAGAAAACTCCAGTCGCTTGTTTAATTAAACTTATGTACGACATATATGTAATTTTTCAATAAAGGACATAATTGTGAGAAAAGAGGTCTATCCGTAATCCCAATAAGGTCTAGTTTACCCTCTGGACCTGTCAGATGGCAGCCGCTATCGGAAAACTAGCGCCAACTCTTGGTACGCAGGTGCTAAAGCGGACCCCGGGCCTGGAGCATAGGATAAATCCCGGAAAACACTAGGACGATGATGACGTCACGCGGAGCTCAAGTATGTATGGATATCATGTATACGTTTTTACCGATAGATGGGAGATGCATGGGTTACTTGAGAAGTCGAGACTCCCGATTTCACCAAGAACGAACTAAAGTATGTGTCAGTCTGTGGGTATAACCACTCAACAACTGACAGCCCACCTGATGGTAAGTAGTCACCGTCGTCTATGGACGCCTGCAACACCAGAGGCGTCACTCGCGCGTTCGCCAACCCGCAAGAAACCTTTTCACGTCTTTTTTTTTTTTGACGGCCTGTTTAGCCTAGTTGGTAGTGACTCTGCCTCCAAAGCTAGAGGTCCCGGGTTCGAATCCCGGCCAGGGCATTTATTTGTGCATTTATCACGGATATTTGTTCTTGGGTCTTGGATGTTTTCTATGTATTTAAGTATGTATTTATCTATATAAGTATATATATATCGTCGTCTAGTACCCATAGTACAAGCTTTGCTTAGTTTGGGACTAGGTCGATTTGTGTAAGATTGTCCCCCAATATTTTTTTTTTTTTTTTGAAGTCTCATGCCCATTGGGGATAAGCTACGTGTCAAGATTATTCCTATTCTATACAGACAAACATATAGGTACTTCCTGGTGAAAACAGTTGTCTTAAGTACCTAACCAATGCGTGTCCCATCACCATCGGACGTACACTGCTGGACACAGGCCTCCCCTAATTTCATGGGTGGTAAATGCCATAATCGCCACGCTTGGCATGCGGGTTCGCGATCGTAGTATCTCCACCGCACTCCAGGGACGCTGCTGCCCATCCCCCGGTGGTCGCGTGTCCCATTGTACCCCAATTGACGGCATATGATTGTAACATGGCTCACTTGAAGCGTGTGGTCAGGTTGTCGTGAATACCAACTAAGGATGCCAAGGATGCGTGGCCATCCGTCACGAGCCGGAACCTGGCGAGGTCGCGAGGAGGTGCAGATAAACTGGAGCGGACTGAAGAATGGTTCGCATTCATTACAAGTAATTTTTTTATAAAACAATTAAAATTTTAACAAAAAAAAACCGATTCCAAACATTTCCATACGCTACGCACACTTGGTCACATATAATTTGAGGAGTTCCCTCGATTTCTCCAAGATCCCGTCCTCAGATCCAGACTTGATGACAATAGGACCAACCAGAAAACATACCCTTTCAGACGAAAAAAGAATTTTTGAAATCGGTCCAATAGTCACCTAGTAATCCGGTGAACATACGTAAAAAAAATAAAAATCAAATATTCTGACGAATTGAGAAACTCCTCCTTTTTTTGAAGTCGGTTAAAAACGTAGGACAGCCTGGTAAAATGAGGCAGGGAATTGCTATTTTGACTCCGTGATTATTTTTCTCGTCTAACCCTTACTTGTCTGTGTTTTTCTCGCGTTGTCTATGTGACAATGTCTCATGGTGTTAATTAACAATAATGGCGAACATCGGTGATTTTCACGATGGGACACGGATTATTCACTGCATATTGTACCTCTTTATATTATCACTATTGAGTCATCAATCATCATCAGCCTATACAGGGTGTGGCCTGTAATAGGAGCAAACAATTAAATGGCCTCTCCAGAAATAATTTCCAAGCAGATTCAATTGAAAAAATAGGATAATTTTAATGCAAAATTCGCTTACGTGTATACTTTTTTCTATACTGGAGTGATATTAATAAGTCTTTATTTTAAAAACACTAAACAATGATAAATAAAATTTAACAAACACCAGAATCCTTCAAAACCAAAAATGCACCAACTTTTATGAGTTATAAATAACTTGATGCTACCTCAAAATAAGCATTGACTGCCGCGCTATAATCTCGTGGTGCCAAGCTGCAAATCCATTACTTGGAGGAGCAAAATGTAGAAGACTCCAAATTGAAAAAGGTATATTTTTTGGACACAAGAGGTTACCGCAGGTACTTCTAAGGAGGCGTCCTTTAAATTTTTTGCTCCTATTACAGGTCACACCCCGCTCCTAATAAATTTATTTATTTTATTTTGCATATGGCTAGTGCACAGTTTTGCTGCAAAATAAAAGGCAGTCGGTCCAACCACTTCAAAACCTCTGAGTCAGCTTCGAGGATCTAGGCGATACCACCCTGGATGGCAAGCTGCCGGCAGTCCTCGGTAATATGGGACATCGACTGGATCTGGCCGCAGGTACAATTTGGGTCCGACCTGAAGCCCCACTTGTGCATGAGTTCGGCACACCTACCCTGAGAAGCCTTATAAAGGTAAAGGGGGAAAGGGCATCTGCACCCTGGCCCAGGGACTAGACCTGGATTGGGGACTTGATATGCACCTTTTCAATTTCTTCGCAATTGTATCCAGGTTTCCTCACGATTTTTTTGTATTGAGTATAGAAATATAATAGCTGGGTCTAGCACGCTTTAAGTACCCAAGTCTAATATTAACTAGTGGCTCTGTGAGCTGTAGACCTCGCAATTTTTTTTGTTTCAAATATCATAATTTCCTAAAACTACTCGACAAAAAAATTCACGAGAATCGGTTGAGAACTGCGACCTGTAGAGGAGAACATCCGGACAGACAGACAGACATACGAGAGAATTTTTGTCGAAAGCTGAAACGGAGACGCTTCGCTCGCTCGGTCAATTAAACTAGACGAAAACGAATTAGAAGGAATCATCAAAAAAACAATATGTCCTGAATAAAATCGCATCAGTAAACGTAGAAGTAATTTAAATTACAAATCATGTTGTGATCGGATTCTTATTTTTTGCAGTTGTTTACTCATTAAAAGCAATTAAAAATAAATAAAGAACCAATCCCACATACCGGAAAGAATTATATGCCTATTAATTGGATATTGTATTTACTATTATTCATTAAATTAATTGCTAGTACAGTCACGTGCATTCGTATGTACAGTCAGCCGCAGAGACCCGTGACCGCCCTGAATAAAGTTTGTATGAAGGGGGAGGTGGATAATTGGATATGAAGAGTATGAAGAGGGATAATACCATCAATTCTGAATAATAATTACCCAAAACAATGGAGTGCTGAAAGAAGTGCATGTACAGTCAACAGGAAATGATCATTTTAAAGTATCACTTTTTTTTTAAAGTAACTGTGTCGTACTAACGTAACAAAACTGCGACGGTTGGGAAGCGTCGAAGTAGTGAGAGTGACAAAGGTACTAAATATGATGATCTATTTTTGCTGTTGACTATACCTACAGTTTTTGAAGAATGCTCATTTTTGCTCTTTTTACCATGACAGATATTAATGCCTGTAACTACGTTGTTGTATATCATTCTATGTTCGTGTAAGTCGATTTTACAAGATGAATACTAAAATCGATAATAGATTTAGAGATCAAAAATGTAAACTGGTTGCCACCATAAAAAAAATGAACGTGTGCAGTGGATAATTGAAATCATTTAAATACTTGAAAAAAAATTACCGCGTTCGAAATAAATTTGAATTAATACAAAAAAGAACCACGCTGAATTAAATAGCGTTTTTAATAACGTATTGGTGTTATTCAATAAAATATGTGGAGATATGATTTATGCTACTGGTAATGACAAGAGGTTTTAAAAAGGAAAGTCATGTCAGATTGACGTTCGATTGTTTAAATTTTGGATCTCTGAGGGTCTACTCCGAACTACGAAAATCTAACTTCGTGTCGTGCCGTCCCTTTCACTCTCGTGTTATACACAGGTAGTAGACCCTCAGATTCCATCTCAGACTGTAGACATTCATAACGTGTGCATTTATGACTTTATTATGATCTTATATGTCATATGTATGTCACAACTTTCAATGCCTCATTGGATTGCAAATTAAAACCACATTAGATGGGCAGTAGAAATAGTAGATACCATCATCGCCGATATCATCATATCTCCGAGCTAACAACTTAAGTTAAATAATAACTAGCATCATTGGATTATTTACTATTAACTATATTTAATTCCCTAGATGGTCTCCTTAGTAAAAAGTTAAAAGCCAATAAATATTCCAAGTATGTCAAGTTCAGACGAACAATACGTTTGACTGAAAACAGCTAATTACTGATCTTATTATTTCATTATAATACTCGTAGAGTGTCGTATATACTATTATGAAATTTATGATAGATAAGAATAAGAAAAAGTTTATTGCCTTAACAAAAAAAACCATTAACAAATCAGAAAACGCGGTCTTATTTTAAAACAGAATGCAATTAAATTACTAATGAAACTGAAATAAAAAGCGGCAAAAGGAACACATTCAGCGTATATATATATTATAATCAATTAGCAAGCTCAAAAGTTCATTCAGTTATATCAAGTATATTTGTATGTTTAGTCACTTACAGACATTTTATAATTAGTAATGAAATGATTGTTCATATTCTCCCATATATGTGAGGCATGTTTTCGTTTATTTGAGTGAGGTAATAGTTGAGAGTTCGGAGCGTTCGTGGCCCAGCGGCAAAACTTGACTGCTTTTGGAGTTCCATACCAATAAACTATCATCATTTACACACACACAATTAATATGAATCTAACGACACCTTTGAAGCTCAAATCCATCGAGCCGTTCAGGGCTGCAGAGCGTGCCAAACATGTGAATTTGGCGCCAAAAATTTGCTATTTTGTTTTTTTTTGTTTTTAATATTTTGATATACCAAGTGTAACTCTCACAGTAAATACACATCTAACGACACCTATCGTGCCAAACAAACATACATTCTCTTCAGGCGCAGTCGGGTAAAAATAAACATATAATCCTCTTGTCACTTTGGCTGAACTTGGCTCTTAATGGGCCGGGACCGGGTGTCGATATAGCTATTCGCGGTAGGGTACACGGGCTTCGAAAAAAAAGAATAACTAATACAAAATACCTTCAATTTTCTTCAACAAGAGCGACGTAGGCGCCGCTGGTGGCAACCCTAACTATCTCTTCGAGGAATGTGGAGCGAAGCCACTCCACACACTGGGCCACATCTGTAACGGTTCCCAGCGCGGCTTCGCTGTTCAGATTCTCAGCTAGGTTTTTATATACCTCGTCGATGGCAAACAAGCGTACGGCCCGCCTGATGGTAAATGACACTAACGACCTGTTTAGCCTAGTTGGTAGTGACACTGCCTCCGAAGCTAGAGGTCCCGGGTTCGAATCCCGGCCAGAGCATTATTTGTGCATTAAGCACGGATTTTGTTCTTGGGTCTTGGATGTTCTCTATGTATTTAAGTATGTGTTTATCTATATAAGTATGTATATCGTCGTCTAATACCCATGGTACAAGCTTTGCTTAGTTTGGGACTAGCTCTATTTGTGTAAGATTGTCCGCCAATATTTATTAATTTAATGCTTGTGGAGGTAGGTTGCTGCCGTTTATGGGAACTTTAATAAGTGGGCTGCGAGAAAAGAAAAGACTAATATAATATACCTTCAATTTTCTTCAAGATGAGTGGCGTAGGCGCCGCTGGTGGCAACCCTAAGTATCTCTTCGGGTCTTTCGCCGCCCTCACGTAGAGGAACGTGGAGCGAAGCCACTCCACACACTGGGCCACGTCTGTGACGGTTCCCAGCGCGGCTTCGCTGTTCAAGTTCTCGGCTAGGCGCTTGTGGAGATAGCTTTGTAAGGGCTCGCTGCCGCCCACGAGGGCTTGATAACGGGGCTGCATGAAACAAAGTATTGTGTACCTAATGTGTTACACGGACAGATAGACTTGGTACAGATACAATACAATACAAATACTATTTTTATTGCACTCCTCACATATATAAAGAATTAACAAAGATATCTGGAGACAGCGGTAAAATAACAGGCGATCTAAAGAGGGATCTCTATGTATTAATAGGATATATGTGTGCGGTTATAATAATATGTAAGACATTAATATTTCTCGACCCTAATTTCTGTGTTTTCGCTGATTTGTTTTCTATACTTATAGTTTTCCATATTACATAGTAATTAAATTATCTTGTTGACTTGGTAAATTGTGGTATTAATTAACATGATAATGGAATTAATGATCTATTTTGTAAAGATTTTGTAGTTTCATCAAATCTAAATATATAAAAGAAGAAGCTGACTGACTGACTGACTGACTGACTGACTGACTGACATATCAACGCACAGCCCAAACCGCTGGTCCTAGAGATTCCAAATTTGGCACGTAGGTTCCTTATAAGGTCTAGGGGAGCACTAAGAAAGGATTTTTCAAAATTCAACCCCTAAGGGGGTGAAATGGGGCTCCGAAGTTTGTATGGGGAAACAAGATTGGCTGGACTATTTTATTCGAAACTTCACAAAAGTATTTCTAACGATAAATGAGTAAACACGTGTTTCAGGTTTTCTGAAAAATCAACCCCTAAAAGGGGGAAATGTGGTGACAAATTCTGAAAATCGACTGCGACTGTTATTGTTTTTATGGTTTATCGGGTCGCTGATAACAAAAACCACAATGATTTTGAAATCCCACGTGGAGGACGTGAAATACCATCCCCCCTGTTGGGGTGCGAGGGGGATGAAATGTCTAAATATTAATATGGGTGTCGTTTTTATGGTTTTTTGGAACGTTCATTACGAAAATGGCATCGATTTTGAAATTTAATGTAGTGGACATGAAAACTTTTGAAAGTTTGTGCCAAATTGCAAGAAATAACTGACTGACTGAGCGAGTGACATATCATCGCATAGCCCAAACTACTGGTTCTAGAGGTTCTAAATTTAGTATGTAGGTTCCATAAAAGGTCTAGAGGTGCATTAAGAAAGTACTTTTCAAAATTCAACCCCTAAGGGGGTTAAATGGGGGTCCGAAGTGTGTGTGGGGAATCAAGATTAGTTGGACTATTTTATTCGAAACTTCACAGGAGTATTTCTAAAGATAAATGAGTAAACACGTTTGCAGGTTTTTTGAGAAATAAACTCCTAAAAGGGGGAAAGGTGGTGACAAATTCTGAAAATCGACATGGGTATTGTTTTTATGATATACCGGGTCGCTGATAACGAAAACAACAATGATTTTACTATCCCACGTGGAGGACGTGAAATACCATCCCCCCTGTTGGGGTGCGAGGGGGATGAAATGTCTAAATATTAATATGGGTGTCGTTTTTATGGTTTTTTGGGACGTTCATTACGAAAATGGCATCGATTTTGAAATTTAATGTTGTGGACATGAAAACTTTTGAAAGTTTGTGCCAAATTGCAAGAAATAACTGACTGACTGAGTGAGTGAAATATCATCGCTTAGCCCAAACTGCTGGTTCTAGAGATTCTAAATTTAGTATATAGGTTCCATATAAGGTCTAGAGGTGCATTAAAAACGGATTTTTCAAAATTCAACCCATAAGGGGGTAAAATGGGGGTTCGAATTGTGTGTGGGGAATCAAGATTAGTTGGAGTTTATTCGAAACTTGACAGGAGTATTTCTAACGTTAAATGAGTAAACATGTGTTTCAGGTTTTATGAGAAATCAACCCCTAAAAGGGGGAAATGTGGTGACAAATTCTGAAAATCAATATGGGTAGGTATTGTTTCTATGGTTTATCGGGTCGCTGATTACGAAAACAACAATGATTTTAAAATCCCACGTGGAGGACGTGAAATACCATTCCCTCTGTTGGGTTCCAAGGGGGTTGGAATGTCTAAATATTAATATGGGCGTCGTTTTTATGGTTCTTTGGGTCGTTAATTTTGAAAATGGCATTGATTTCGAAATTTTATATTGCGGACATGAAAACTATTAAAAGTGTTTGCCAAATTGCAAGAAGAAACTGACTGACTGAGTGAGTGACATATCAACGCACAGCCCACACTACTGATTCGAGAGATACCAAATTTGGCATGTAGGTTCCTTATAACATCTTAAGGTGCATGAAATGCCGTGAATTCCCTATGAAGAGACGACCTTTTTTGATTCAATGCATTGTAAGTAAGTGGTTTTATTAATCAGTGCCGTCCAATACGATTTCGATAAAAATCGATATTTGAGCGTCCGAGAGGACTCTTAATAGGAATCCGAGGTAAACTTTGAATAAAGTAACGGCTATATTAATTTTCTTCATTTCAGTTGCGATTTCGTTCAAAATTGATATCTGAGCGTCCGAGAGGACCCCTAATACGACTCCGAGGTAAAATTGGGATAAGTGGCAGCCATATTGATTTTCTTAATTTCCGTCCCAATTTCGTTCAAAATAGATATCTGAGCGTTCGAGATGTCTCTTATTACGAATCCGAGGTAAAATTTGGAAAAAGTCGCAGCCATATTGATTTTGTTCATTTCCTTCCCGATTTCGTACAAAAACGATATCTGAGCGTCCGACAGGTCTCGTAATACGAATGCAAGGTAAAATTTGGAAATAGTGGCGGCCATATTAATTTTCTACATTTCCGTCCCGATTTCGTTAAAAATCGATATCTTAGCGTCCACAAGGTCTCTTAATACGAATCCGAGGTAAAATTTGGAAAAAGTAGCAGCCATATTGATTTTCTTCATTTCCAAACCGATTTCGTTCAAAATCGATATCTGAGCGTCTGAGATGACACGTAATACGAATCCGAGGTAAAATTTGGAAAAAGTGGCGGCCATATTGGTTTTCTTCTTTTCCTTAACAATTTCGTTAAAAATCGATATCTGAGCATCCGAGAGGTTTCTTAATACGACTTCGAGGTAAAATTTTGAAAAAGTCGCAGCCATATTGATTTTCTTCATTCCCTTCCCAATTTCGTTCATAATCGATATCTGAGCGTCCGAGAGGTCTCTTAATTCGAATCTGAGGTAAATTTTGGCACTCCATGCATGCCAGGGATTGTAATAAAAAGGATTGGGTTTTAAAAACGACATAGAGGTTTCGATATTTTTTCCATTTAAATCAACCTTTATTTTTATTTTTTATCGTATGGCATTTATTTACGAACCGTGAAATCTTCGGGAAGATAAGTACGGTTGCCAGTTTTTGTTGCACTTTTAGCACCATCCAGGGGTCACGTGTAGGGTAACGGTGGGTACTCCCTACGAACGTAGTGCAACTTCGATCCCCCTTTGTCAAGTGAGTGGGCAACTTGACTGTTAGAAGTTCTCAAGCCGCCCGAAGGCCTCTAACTTGGCTTAACGACTGCTGTCGTAAACAGCAGCCGGGATCAACGGCTTAACGTGCCTTCCAAAGCACGAGAGCGCTCAGTTAGTAATTACTCAAAGCGGTCACCCATCCAAGACCTGACCTGCACCCACATTGCTTAAGCTCGCATACCGCACGCGGTAGGCGGATGCCGCTGGGCGAGCGCTCTGAATTCTTGATAGTTTGTGCCAAATTTCAATTCAATCGGTCCAGTAAAAGCAACTCGGTTGTAACAGACGGTCTAACAGTAAGGAGTGCGAATGAAAGTGAAGCCAAATTTTCTTTTTGGATGCTCCTTATAATAAATCACAATCACCAAACTTCGTACACCGAAACTCCCAGAATGTAACAACTACTATTCTGGAAACCGCATCTAAATCGGTTCAGCCAAACGCGAGATAATCTTGGACAAACATTCATATATACCTACATACATATATACGGGTCAAACAGTGAACCTCTTTTTTGTAGACGGTTAAAAATTACGCTTAGTACGCGGGCGAAGCCGCGGGCAAATGCTAGTCTAAATATATAAAAGAAGAAACTGACTGACTGACTGACTGACATATCAACGCACAGCCCAAACCGCTGGTCCTAGAGATTCCAAATTTGGCACGTAGGTTCCTTATAAGGTCTAGGGGTGCACTAAGAAAGGATTTTTCAAAATTCAACCCCTAAGAGGGTGAAATGGGGGTCCGAAGTTTGTATGGGGAAACAAGATTAGCTGGACTATTTTATTCGAAACTTCACAGGAGTATTTCTAACGATAAATGAGTAAACACGTGTATCAGGTTTTTTGAAAAATCAACCCCTAAAAGGGGGAAATGTGGTGACAAATTCTGATAATCGACATGGGTATTGTTTTTATGGTTTATTAGGTCGCTGATAAAGAAAATAACAAGGATTTTAAAATCCCACGTGGAGGACGTGAAATACCATCCCCTCCTGTCGGGGTGCGAGGGGGATGAAATGTCTAAATATTAATATGGGTGTCGTTTTTATGGTTTTTTGGGACGTTAATTACGAAAATGGCATCGGTTTTGAAATTAAATATTGTGGACATGAAAACTTTTGAAAGTTTGTGCCAAATTGCAAGAAATAACTGACTGACTGAGTGACCAACATATCAACGCACAGCGCAAACTGCTGATTCTAGAGATTCCAAATTTAGTATGTAGGTTCCATATAAGGTCCTGAGGTGCATTAAGAAAGGATTTTTCAAAATTCAACCCCTAAGGGGGTGAAATGGGGGTCCGAAGTTTGTATAGGAAATCAAGATTAGTTAGATTATTTTATTCGAAACTTCACAGGAGTATTTCTAACGATAAATCAGTAAACATGTGTTTCACGTTTTTTGAGAAATCAACCCCTAAAAGGGGGAAAGGTGGTGACAAATTCTGAAAATCGATATGGGTGTGGTTTCTATGGTTTATCGGGTCGCTGATTACGAAAACAACAACAATTTTAAAATCCCACGTGTAGGACGTGAAAAACCATCCCCTTTGTTGGGGTCCGAGGGGGTTGGAATGTCTAAATATTAATATGGGTGTGATTTTTATGATTTATTGCGTCGTTAATTTCGAAAATGGCGTTGATTTTGAAATTTAATATTGCGGGCATGAAAACTTAAAAGTAGGTGCCAAATTGCACAAAATCAACGCACAGCCCAAACTGCTCGTTCGAGACTCGAGAGATACCAAATTTGGCATGTAGGTTCCTTATAAGGTCTAAAGGCGCATGATGTGCCGTGAATTCCCTATGAAGATACGACCTTTCTTGAGTCAATGTAAGGTATTGTAAGTTGTTTTATTAATTAGTGCCGCCCCATACGATTTCGACAAAAATCGATATTTGAGCGTCCGAGAGGTCCCCTAATACGAATCCGAGGTAAAATTTGGAAAAAGTGGTGGCCATATTGATTTCCTTCATTTTCGTCCCGATTTCGTTCAAAATCGATATCTGTGTGTCCGAGAGGTCTCTTAATACGAATCCGAGGTAAAATTTGTGAAAGTGGCGTACATATTGATTATCTTTTTTTTCGTCCCGATTTCGTTCAAAATCGATATCTGAGCGTCCGAGAGGTCCCCGAATACAAATCCGAGGTAAAATTTGGAAAAAGTGGCAGCCATATTGATTTTCTTCATTTCCAATCCGATTTCGTTCAAAATTTAATCGATATCTGAGCGTCCGAGAGGTCCCCTAATACGAATCCGAGGTAAAATTTGGGAAAAGTGGTGGCCATATTGATTTCTTTCATTTTCGTCCCGATTTCGTTCATAATCGATATCTGTGTGTCCGAGAGGTCCCCTAATACGAATCCGAGGTAAAATTTGGAAAAAGTGGTGGCCATATTGATTTCCTTCATTTTCGTCCCGATTTCGTTCAAAATCGATATCTGTGTGTCCGAGAGGTCTCTTAATACGAATCCGAGGTAAAATTTGTGAAAGTGGCGTACATATTGATTATCTTTTTTTTCGTCCCGATTTCGTTCAAAATCGATATCTGAGCGTCCGAGAGGTCCCCGAATACAAATCCGAGGTAAAATTTGGAAAAAGTGGCAGCCATATTGATTTTCTTCATTTCCAATCCGATTTCGTTCAAAATTTAATCGATATCTGAGCGTCCGAGAGGTCCCCTAATACGAATCCGAGGTAAAATTTGGGAAAAGTGGTGGCCATATTGATTTCTTTCATTTTCGTCCCGATTTCGTTCATAATCGATATCTGTGTGTCCGAGAGGTCCCCTAATACGAATCCGAGGTAAAATTTGGAAAAAGTGGTGGCCATATTGATTTCCTTCATTTTCGTCCCGATTTCGTTCAAAATCGATATCTGTGTGTCCGAGAGGTCTCTTAATACGAATCCGAGGTAAAATTTGTGAAAGTGGCGTACATATTGATTATCTTTTTTTTCGTCCCGATTTCGTTCAAAATCGATATCTGAGCGTCCGAGAGGTCCCCGAATACAAATCCGAGGTCAAATTTGGAAAAAATGGCAGCCATATTGATTTTCTTCATTTCAACCCGATTTCGTTCAAAACCGATATCCGAGCGCCCGAAAGGTCCTTTAATATGAATCCGAGGTAAAATTTGGAAAAAGTGGCAGCCATATTGATTTTCTTCATTTACAACCCGATTTCGTTCAAAATCGATATCTGAGCGTCCGAGAGGTCCCCTAATACGAATCCGAGGTAAAATTTGGAAAAAGTGGCGGCCATATTGATTTTCTTCATTTTCGTCCCGATTTCGTTCAAAATCGATATATATGGTTGTCCGAGAGGTCTTTTAATACGAATCAGAGGTAAAATTTGTGAAAGTGGCGGCCATATTGATCATCGTTTTTTTCGTCCCAATTTCGTTCAAAATCGATATCTGAGCGTCTGAGAGGTCTCTGAATACGAATCTGAGGTAAAATTTGGCACTCCATACATGCCTGTATGAAAAAAAAATATTTTACTATATAGGCGTGTGGGGTATCTATGGACTTGCTTTTAAAAACGACATAGAGGTTTCGATATTTTTTTCCATTTAAATCAACAAGTACGGTTGCCAGTTTTTGTTGCACTTTTAGCACCACCCAGGGGTCACGTGTAGGTTAACGGTGGGTACTCCCTACGGACGTGGTGCAACTTCGACCCCCCCTTTGTCAAGTGAGTGGGCAACTTGACTGTTAGAAGTTCGCAAGCCGCTCGAAGGCCTCTAACTTGGCTTAACGATTGCAGCCGGGATCAACGGCTTAGCGTGCCTTCCAAAGCACGAGAGTCATTTAGTACCCACTCAAAGCGATCACCCATCCAAGAACTGACCTGCGCCCACATTGCTTAACCTCGCACACCGCACGCGGTAGGCGGGTGCCGCTGGGCCACGAGCGCTCTAAATTCTTGATAGTTTGTGCCAATTTGCAATTCAATCGGTCCAGTAAAAGCAACTTGGTTGTAACAGACGGACTGAAGTAAGGAGTGCGAATGGAAGTGAGGCCAAATTTTCTTTTTGGATGCTCCAATGGGAACTGGCAAAACCTACGTAATAAATTTAATTTTAGT
The DNA here is from genome assembly GCA_905163555.1 of Notocelia uddmanniana. NCBI lineage: Eukaryota > Metazoa > Arthropoda > Insecta > Lepidoptera > Tortricidae > Notocelia > Notocelia uddmanniana. The sequence continues at coordinate 28,385,278 of LR991062.1, read as the reverse complement.
AAAAATAAATGTTACACGTGATATTGAATTAGCCGTATTTCTGTACTTCAAAGGACCAGAGTTTATGACCGCTGCGCGCTGCTTGGTCGTTTACAGACCTATCGGTGTTACTGTAGTACACAGATACTTTTACTAAGGGCCATTTAAGACATGCTTTTATTTCATCGGCCCTTTCCCCTTCGGCCTCTCGGAAATGTATGATAATAGTTTTCGATCCTTATTTTTGCCAAAATCAAATGAAATTCAACAGTTTGCCGGTTCTCAGAATGTATACTGACTTTTCATCTGTTCATCTGTTAATGAATCACAATCACCAAACTTCGTATACCGAAACCCCCAGAATGTAACAACTACTTTTCTGCAGACCGCATCTAAATCGGTTCAGCCAAACGCGAGATAATTGTGGACAAACATACGAACCTGTTTTTTGTAGACGGTCAAAAATTTCGCTTAGTACGCGGGCGAAGCCGCGGGCAAATGCTAGTTCATTATAAACTTTATTATAATTTGACCAAATCCGTCCTAACAAAAAAAGTCTGACAAGTGATCGCTTCTATTTGACGATGTGTCATAGCACATGTCATAGTTGTCAAATAAAAGCGACTATACTTTTACGATATCAATTTTATAGTGAAGATTTTATTATACACCTAAATATCTAAATCAAAATGGGCTTGACACCGGAAGAAAAGAAGGCCAAAAAAGAAGAAAAAAGGTTGGCAAAACTTGCAGCAGAGGCCGAAGCACGTAGAAAATTTAAACACAGCGAACTGCAGCGCGAGATCGCCGCGCAATCGAAGAAGAGAGATGCCCTCGACCGCAGCTACCGAGAACTCATGGTCAAAATAAAAGAACCAGTGTTCAGGCGAGAGATCGAAGTCATGTGGCGGTCTTTCGAACGAACTTACGACAAAAAAGACTACCAAATGGAACATTTAATGCGACTTATGGATGTAGCTGACGACCAATTTCAACGCACTATAGCGAGCTTCTGTGACACTATAGATACGATGATCAACAAGTTCTTAAACGACTTGGAAGAACTGTCCAAACAGAATGATCGAAATACAGCTACAATACTGAAGAGGGGTGAATTGGAAGCAGGTGATATAATGAAAGACCACAACACTGCAGAAACACACTTACAGCTCTTATTGTATACAGCGTACAAAGAATCTGACACTCTAGCGTGGGCGACGCGGGGTGAAAATTTAGTAAAAGAAGATGAAGAGCGCACTAAGTTCGCCAACGATAGGGAAAACCTACGTTCCTACCTTGAAAATGCTTATAACAACATGTGGGATGCTTACAAAGCAGTTCTCAAGCAATACGTTTCTGAAACTGCTGAGAATCAGAAAAGAGTTCGTAAATTGCGTCGCAAGGAAAACACGATGGCTGACATTATAGCTTCGCAGGGTAAGAAAATAGCTAATAGTGACGGTATATTGAAACGCCTGCGGACAGAGTTGGCGGCGTACGAATCGGGCACGAAACAAGCCGTGTTCCGCGACCGACGCGACAGGCACCGCGCGGCGTGCCATAAGCTGAAGCAACGCATGATAAACGGGCTAAATCTCGACAGTTCGCTATTAGCAGTACTAGTGAGCGCATCAGACAGTACTTTAGCCTGGCTTGACGCAGCTCACAAAAAAGGAGAGAAAATTCTACGCATGGCGGCGCTCTGTAGGAAATTCGAAACCCAACGAGAAAAGGTTCTTCCCTACGGAACTGAGCAGCCTCACTCACCGACACAAACAAAGACAAACGTCCGCAAGCAGCAGTCGGATGATTCACTGGTAATAAACGCGATTTCATCGACAAGCGGTATGACGAGAATGTGGCAGCGCGTGGCCAAAGCTGAACTAACCAAACGCGCTTTGTTGCGGGAAAGGGAATTATTGCTACAAGAGAATCAAATGATCGAAGACAGATTAAAGGAGCTTCAAAACCAACCTGTTGAAGCGAAGTCCAAGGCATGTCCGTGCAACGAAAAAAAAGTCAAGAAGGATGTAGTCCGACCGCTTGCAATTGAAGGTGCATTGGAAGCGAGTAAGATAATGAAATTTAACGCTCAATTTAAATAATCGTTAGTTTTTTTGAATTAATGAATAAATTTTCCGTTAACAATGTGTTCGTGTTGGACGTTCACGATTCTGACCCGCGCCCATCCCTCATGAGCAATATACCTAAGCGTTGTTCCGGCATTGATGACACCGCAAGGGAACTATCTGAGTCGTTAGGTTTTCGTCGCACTGCCGCTGAGACGCGTGTGTCGCAACGGTAAGAAACCCTCGAGAGGCGCAAACGATGCTACTTTGACCTTACCCACTTATGTACTTGTGGTACCGGCAACAAATGTGAGCGATAACTGGATTCTATATATGGCTAACAGTAGCTGGGTCATAAGTAAATACTTTCTTGAAATATTCGCCATGACAAAGAACCTTCTTTATAATATCTGACCTCGACAAACACAAAGCAGTGCAGGATCAGGATGAGTACACAAACTTATAAAACCCGTCTTTTGCGTTGCACCGAGGGTTAATAAATTCCTTAGGAACAAAATATTACGCAAACAGAAAAGGAATATCAAAATAAGATACACGATTACATAATGTACAGTCGAGGGATTTGATTTCTGGGTCACATCGTACCTTGTCACAGTGAATATGAATATGAAAGCTGCTGGAGATCTCATATTCTTGTCACTGTGACAAGGTACGAAGTGGCCCAAATCAAATTCTATGACTGTACCTACACGCGTCGCCATTCATGGCTAGCTGTATAAAAGCAATAAGTTTGTATTTTGTAGCGTTCTACACCTACTTAAAGTAGCGTTAAAATCTAAGTATTACTTATACCTAAAGCAAGTTCATTTCAATTAACTACATAAAGTATGCACGATTATTGTAAAACCATAAATGTTTTATGAGTTGCTTGAGTAAGCCAAAAGACATTGAAAATTATAATTATGATTAGTAATTGGTTATAAAATTTGTGCTTGATGATTACCAATTACAGTGTCATATTTTGTACTACTTATTACATATTATTTTATTTACCTATATATTGTCATGCCCTTTTCGCATTCAAATTTAATTACCCGTGAACAAGCATTAAGGAGCTCCTAGCTCCTAGCTCCTAGCATGTCCCAATGACCTTCGATCTCTAACTCCGTTTTCTCGTATTTTTATGGCTTTTTATCTCATATGTTCTTCAAAACTTACTGTTTTCGAGATATATTTACGGCAGCAAAGTATGGCACAGGCCAAAAACCAGTTATTGGAAGTAACTTTTGTGAAAATAAGTTAAACACAAAAATCTCTTACGTTTTGAGAGACGTTAATAAGGAACAGTTATGTGTACATTCCATACATATATATATAAGTGCATAAACAACATACTTATATCGAAAAAAAAAGAGTTTTCGGACCATGTTTGAATAAATCATAAAATAGTACATTACGATACAAGTGCAGAGAACAGGGAATTCGCAAGGAGTGGTGATAAATTGAAACACGACCGAAGGGAGTGTTTTAAATCGACACGAGTTGCGAATTACCTGTTCGCACGTGTATCGTACAACGTTTTACAGTACATATGGCTCTTTAAAGTTTCGACATATGCACGTAATATGCTGATTACCGCACTCGTGCGGTAATCTAGCACCATATGTACTGTAAAAAATATTATTCACTTTTTTCCGAATTCAGCTCTTGAAAATGTAGATAAAGGATTGAAAAACCGATAATCGTTGGTGCCATAAATACGAGTATATCTTTAGTTTTGACGGAGGGATATCAACTCAAAACTCGTCAATAATCGATGAAATACGTATTTATTTATTTATTTAAGCCTTTATTTTACAAACAAATGTTTGACATATTTGTGATCACTTTGTCACACACTAATTAATGTTTGTAAGGTATTTTGACCTAGGCCTCTTCCGGATCGCCTTTATTTAAATACTTGTATGTTCTTCCATGTCTGTCTGTCCATTGCTACTTCTCTCCAGTCTTTTCCTATTTTTTCTATTGGGTCCTTTTCCCACCTTGTATTTGGCTTTACTTTTGCCTACTCTTGGTTTCCAATTTGTTATTGTTTTTGTCCATTTCTTATTAGACATTCTTACTATGTGACCTGCCCACTTAAACTTAAGTCGGCTGGCTACCATCCTTACTTGGTCGAAATTCCTCTAATTCGAACCAAGCGCTTTGCATCTTCTTTTATAATGCGCACTTCTAAGGTTTGGAATTCTCTGCTGGCGTCTGTATTTCCGAGTTCATATAACCTGGACCTTTTTAAGGCACGAGTGAATAGGCATCTTCTGGGCGAGCTCGCTTCATCGTCGGCCTCATCTTTGCCCCCTGGCTAGATGCTGGCCAAGAGCAATCCCAAAATTATATTACGCAAACGGTTAGAACTCACGTATAAATTGTCACTCCGGGCGACATGTTTCGAACTCTTCGGGAGTTCTTCCTCAGGACGAGTGCACCTGCGACGAGCGCGCCTCGCACAGCGGAACTCCCGAAGAGTTCGAAACATGTCGCCCGGAGTGACAATTTATACGTGAGTTCTAACCGTTTGCGTAATATAATTTTGAAATGACTCACGAAAGTTTAAATTCAAGAGCAATCCCATTTTTAATAGATAGAAAAATTATGTGTTTTGCTGCATCTATGAATTTTGTTCTTTCTCTTATCTCGGTGTTACGTACCCTGTCTGATAGTTTTATGCTGAGGACGCTTCTTTCTATAGACCTTTGACACACTTGTATTTTTAACCGACTTCAAGATTTCAAAAGAGGAGGTTATCAATTCGGTTGTATGTTTTTTTTTTATGTTTGTTACTCCATAACTCCGTCATTTCCTAACCGATTTCGAAAATTCTTTTTTTGATTGTAAGTATATATAAGTATATTCAAGTTGGTCCCGTTTTTGTCAAAACGCAGTTCTGATGATGGGATCCATGAGGAATTGAGGGAACTCCTCAAATATTTAAGGCAAACATATAGTAATTTTTGTGTTTTTATCAACAAGTCAAGCATTTTCATTCAAAAATGTGACATTGGATGAAGTGGAACTGCTGATGATGATCAGAACAGAACTCTTCAACGACGAAAAGTTCACGTTTGGCGATTTGTCCTCCTAGCTGTGTTTGTTAAGCAAGTTCTATTTTCACGATTATTTTTTGTCATGCTCGATTTTTGATGATGGGATCCATTAGGAATTGAGGGAACTCCTCAAATCTTAAAGGCAAACATATAGTGATTTTTGTGTTTTTACAACAAATCGAGCATTATCATACAAAAATGTGACATTTGATGAAGTGGAATTGCTGATGATGATCAGAACAGAACTCTTCAACGACGAAAAGTTCACGTTTGGCGATTTGTCCTTCTAGCTGTGTTTGTTAAGAAAGTTTTATTTTCACGATTGATTTTTGTCATGCTCGAGTTCTGATGATGGGATCCATTAGAAATCGAGGGAACTCCTCAAATGTGAAAGGCACACAAACAGTGATTTTAGTATTTTCATGAACTAATCAAGCATTTTCATTCATAAAAGTATTATCTCCATAACTCCGTCATTTCCTAACCGATTTCGAAAATTCTTTTTTTGATTGTAAGTATATATAAGTATATTCAAGTTGGTCCCGTTTTTGTCAAAACGCAGTTCTGATGCTGGGATCCATGAGGAATTGAGGGAACTCCTCAAATCTTTAAGGCAAACATATAGTAATTTTTGTGTTTTTATCAACAAGTCAAGCATTTTCATTCAAAAATGTGACATTTGATGAAGTGGAACTGCTGATGATGATCAGAACGGAACTCTTCAATGACGCGTAGTTCACGTTTGGCGATTTGTTCTCTTAGTTTTGTTTGTCAAGAAAACACGGTTTTTCCATGATTCCATGAGGAATTGAGGGTACTTAGTCTTCTACCATTATAAACATACTTATAGCCATTTTTATTTTATTGTATGGAATATAAGAGTGCACCATCTAAGTATAATAATCTTTCACCGGCCTCCCCCATTGAAGTCGGTTTTTTTTTCTTAAAAAATATTTTGATAATGTCTTTTGTGAGTGCCCATGTTTGACGGCCATATGTATGGCATGGCAAAATACATGTATCAAAAGCAAGTTTTTTAAGCCTTATTGGTATCTTCTCCTTAAAGATGTTTTTGACTACCCAGATTTGTTTTGAATCGATTAAAAACGTATCCCTTAACTACATTCACATTTATTGAATAGATATCTGACATTTAGCAGATTCCTCTTTTCAACATAGTCTCATCACGATGTCTCGTGTTGAGTGAATAAATTAAACCGCACACTTAAAAGGTGCCATTATGGGAATAGCGAGTCTAAGTAAGGCTTGGAACAATAAAATTACAATTGATTATTGATCGCATTGACGGATAAGCCTGTAATTTGCTGACAGTGCAGCTTCTTCGAATACCAAAAACATGACTGAATTGTGCAATGTTATTCATATTCATATTTATTTATTCATAATGAAATTACATGTCAGAAGATTATAGTTATTTTATTAGGAATAAAATTATGTTGAAATGAAATAGTACTGAACTGTCATACACAAAATATATGTATAAAAAAGTTTCTTTCAATAGTAAAAACGTGTGTAGTGTGTCAAAAATTGTCTCGGCCTTTTTAGCCTCGTTGGTAGTGACACTGCCTACGAAGCTTGAGGTCCCGGGTTCAAATCCCGGTAAGGGCATTTGTTTGTGTGATGAGCATAAATATTTGTTCTTTAGACTTTACTTTCTAACTAAGATATCATTGTCTAGTACAAGTAGTAGTAGAAGTCCTTGTGTTATCCAAGCCTTATTAAGCTTACTATGGGACTAGTTAGATTTGTGTAAGATAATCCCCTTATATTAAAAAAAAACGATAGAACAATATGGGTGCGACATTTCCTACTTATGTTTGTAACTGTTACAAGACATTGCACTGCTCCTGCCCGGCTAGTATGATAGCTTATACCGTCACTTTTTATGTGACTTTTCAGTACATTTTGGCCATGTAACGTGATGGTAAAAGCTATCATACTAGCCGGGCTGGTCCTACATGTTAACTCGTATTTTACATAGAATTTTCTATAAATAAAATGAGCGTAGGACATCCGCAGACCGTAACCGAAGTTCGGTTACCGAACCCTATATGGCCATTACGTGAGTTATCGTTTATCGTAACAATATGAAATCTCAGCGGTTGGAGAGCGTGTCAAAGATACAAAGCATACGATACGAGTGTTCCTGATGCGGAGGATGACAGATCATGTTGCTTTCACTAGCCGGTATGGCAAGGATAGCTATAATAATAATAATAATATATAATATTGGGGGACAATCTTACACAAATCGACCTAGTCCCAAACTAAGCAAAGCTTGTACTATGGGTACTAGACGACGATATAAATACTTATATAGATAAATACATACTTAAATACATAGAAAACATCCAAGACCCAAGAACAAATATCCGTGAAGAATGCACAAATAAATGCCCTGGCCGGGATTCGAACCCGGGACCTCTAGCTTCGGAGGCAGGATCACTACCAACTAGGCTAAACAGGTCGTCAAAGCTATGGATACATATTCTAAAAGGAAAATCTTAGTGCATATCAAGCAGAGTAAACTTGTAGGCCGAACATTGTACTTCGTAACATGAATGTGATGTGACACAAATCAATATAAAAATAATAAATAAATAAATATTAGGGGACATTTTTTTTTACACAAATCGAACTAGGCCCACAGTAAGCTCAATAAGGCTTGTGTTATGGGTACCAGACGACGATATATTTAATAGATACATACTTAAATAAATAGAAAACATCCAAGTCTCAGGAACAAATGTCTCTGCTCACCACAGAAACAAATGCCCTTACCGGGGTCGAACCCGGGACCTCTAGCTTCGGTGGCAATGACACTACCAACTAGGCTAAAGAGGCCGACAAAAGATATTATGTCAATGTATACAGTAGTGTCGTAGAATGAAATGAAATAAATGAACTTTATTCTGCAAGTTGGCAGCAATGGCACTTTTACAAGTCAAAATCTACTAGCGTTTCTGAAAAAGAAGACCACTGCCGAGAAGAAACATCGAAAGAAACTCGACAGAATGTAGATGTTAGTTAGATAAAAATGGAATATAATTTACCATCAAAAACATAAATGTGAAAATGGCAGCCAAGTTCAATATGCGATGCGTGGTTGTCGTCTTTACCGACAAAAGAACTGAGATCTAAATGGCCTAAATGGGGGCCAAGTTCAAAAGTTGCCAAGTCTGGCCCTAGATTGTTTACAGTAAAACTTAATTTATTGCGACTGAATGCATTTTGAGCTTTAACTTGGCAGTTTTTCTAAATATCCAACAGCTTTTATGGTATTATAAATTATAACATACTGCATGGAAACTGCCAAGTTAAGGCTCAAAATGCATTAAGCCGCAATAAATTAGTTTTACTGTAAACAATCTAGTGCCAGACTTGGCAACTTTTCAGATAATCTACGGAACTTGGCCCCCATTTAGATCTCAGTTTTTTTGTCGGTGAAGACGACAACCAGGCATCGCATATTGAATTGAACTTGGCTGCCATTTTCACATTTATGTTTTTGATGGGATATCATTACTTTTTGTCAAACTTCACCAAATGGTGCTTTTCAAGAGCGAATGCACGAGTTACTATACGAAATACCCAAATCGCTATAGGTGCACCAAATATATTTGAAGACTTCCCTCGATTTCTCCAGGAACCTTGGATCAAATTCTGACCTGATGGCAATAGGACCACCCCTAAAGTATACCGATTCAAACATAAAAAGATTTTTCCAATTCGATTAAATAATGACGGAGTTCTGAGGTAACAAGCATAAAAAATAATGAAACTAATAAGAAAATCACTGTTTTCAGATTTTTTATGTGGACACACACAATTACCAAGCTTTATGCCAAATTTTACCTCTCTAGGTCACCTGGAAGTGGGTTAGGTTTTTGATTACTAGTCAGTCAGTCAGTCAGTCAGTGGTAAAAATGCCGTTTTTTTATTTTAATATCTGAATAACTATTTCACCTATATTTATAAAATTTGGGGTTCTATAGTTCTGAACTTACTATAGAACCCCAAATTTCATTAAGGTCCTTTAGAATCTAAAGGACCTTAATACATACTCGTATGTAAACCAAATTTAATTTTTTATGTTAAGTAGATTTGGAGTTATTGGGGGGTCAAAAGTGGCTCCAAACGTGTAAAATAACACACGGCTGCTGTCCGCCAGTTCCTGGGGTGAACTTGGCTGGACACGCTGCCGCGTGTCTAGATTTTGAAACAAAAACAATAAAGTACAGTTCATTACATAAAGCTTAAATCTAAAGATGGAATCTACTCGATAAATTGCCATAAGATAAATAAATTTGACTTTTGGACGGTAAAGCATAAAACAATTATTTATCGAATTTTTGAAGTTAATCTGGTGAAATTTTGTAGTTTACTATTTATTGTAATATTTTGATGGTTTACTATGCATTTTGTGACAGCATGTTATAAATTTTAATATGTGGCAAATACTCAACTGGAGCAGTCATCTTCGCTTGATAACGGGTGCTTTGTGCTTTGCTCGCAAAGCTATTATCCTCATCACGAAACTTCTCGCAATGCGTCTCAATTCAAAGCTCTGAAGCTCTGCGCTATTGCGTTGCAAATTTGCGTGTCTTAATTTACAAATGACTCTTTGTTATTAAAATTCCTTAATAGGTGTGTATATTTTGTAACATATATTTGTACCTTCAGGGTTTAAATAATAATTAATCGTATGGCATTTACGAGTATTTTCGAACCGTGAGATCTTCGAGAAGACAGTACGGTTGCCAGTTTGTTGGACTTTTAGCACCACGTAGGGATCACGTGTAGGCTAACGGTGGGTAATCCCTACGGATATGGTGCAACTTCGACCCCCCCTTCTCAAGTGAGTGTGCAACTTGACTGTTAGAAGTTCTCAAGCCGCCCAAAGGCCTCCATGCTGTCGTAGACAGCAGCCAGGATCAACGGCTTAACAGGCCTCCCAGCAGGGGAATCAAGTGCGAGTCGGATTTTAGTTTTCCCTTACATTTTGTGACCCAGCGCCTTATGAAGGCAACGAGCAACTTATTAAAAGGTTTTTGGTATGGGAGCTCCATTAAATATTTATTTTATTTTTAATATTTGTTGTTATAGCGGTTACATCATCTGTGAAAATTACAACTGTCTTAGCTATCACGGTTCACAAGATACAGCCTGGTAACAGACGGACAGACAGACGGACGGACGGAAGGACAGTGGAGTCTTAGCAATAGGGTCGCGTTTTACCGTTTGGGTACGGAACCCTAAAAATACCTACTGCGTTATAAATTATATGAAACATATATGCGTAATATACGGATCGTTAAAACTGTCCGGTAGTGACACAAGCAATTAATGGTACAAAGTTTCATAATTATATTCCAATCAAGGATTCGTCACCCACGCACGTTCGACCCATCACACAATTAACGCAAGGTTCACGGTCACTCTATACTTTAATTGGCCGATAGCTGAGAACACGTGTTACGAAAGTTACGAAAAGTCAGTAACTACGCATGTTGCGAAAATGCTTTGATATTTGATACATGGTTATAGTCGATGGTCAACCTTATTAGGCTCTTTAGGCGTCTATTGTTAATCTCTGTAGCTCATGTCGTGAATATCAATACAAATGTGTAGAATGTAGTTACTAGGCGATTGAATGACGTGCCGAGACATTGATTACTATTAATCGATAGATGCATGAGATTTCAGCATCTTGCATTATCGAACGTTTATTTGACGACAGCTTTAGTTGGTGTTGGCAGTGGCCCTGCTTGCGAAGCTGGTGATCCCGGGTTTGAATCCCGGCCCAACCGTTTATTTGTGGGATGATGAACACGAATATTTGTTCCAGAGTCTTGGATATTTTCCTTGTATTACGTATCTATTCAGGGGCGTATTTACCCTAGGGCCAAGGGGGCCATGGCCCGGGGCGGCAGGCTGCGAGGGGCGGCAAAGCCGTACATAGACTATACCCATTGCTGGTTTTCACTTTAATATGGGGCGGCAAAGCTAACTGGCCCGGGGCGCCAAATCTTTAAATACGCCTCTGTATCTATTTATCTACAGGCTGTTCAGAATAACGATGTAGGAACTTTAGAAGGTGATACACTGGACTATTCTATTAGGACGTGTTTGAACCCTATATTTTTTATAAATCAAGTCCTTCTAAGATGTTTAATCCCTCCCAAAAGTTTACATGAAAAATAAAAGTTAAAATGAACTATATCAATAAAATGTATGTACTTTTAATTAACATCACAAGTAATTAACCAATTTTAATTTTAGTCTTAATTTTAATGTATGAGTTTCTGGACTTGAAATAAACAATATTATTATTATTATTTAAAAGTAAATAAATTTGATTTATTTCATAGTTCGATTTAAATTTAATTTTTCATGTAAATTTTTGGGCGAATTAAAAATCTTATCTCGATTTATGAAAAATCTATCACAGATTGGACTAAGACATATGATTGAAACTCTTCCTAATAGTCCAGTATATCACCTCCTATATTATAGTACCCATAGTATTAGTTGGTGGGTTTTGGTTGTGTACTTGTGTCCAATCCATTGTCCTATTGTGCGGTTTTGCTACCCCATTATTGTCAGTCATAAAAAAAGCATACTTCGTAGACAAAGACTGCATGCATTAACATTTTATCGGATTATCGACTCTAGGACCTTTGCCAAAAGTATAAATTGCTTTAATAGAAACGTGACGTTAGACGCACTCTGCATTTTATGGCCGCCATTTACCTGAACACCTGAGAATGGTACAAGTATAAAGGCATATGGACCGCCATTTTTCTATTAGTGCACTCTTAATCTATTGCTTATGAAGATAGAGTTGATAATCAGTTCAACTTTCTAGGTGGCTGTAACGACTTTTTACAATATGGTCATTTTGGTTTTTTACCGTTTTTTTTTAATAAATAAATAAATATTAAGGGAGATTTTTTTTACACAAATCGAACTAGTCCCATAGTAAGCTCAATAAGGCTTGTGTTTTGGGTCCTAGCCGACGAAATATTTAGATATACAGGTTGGGTCCTGTAACAGGAGTAAAAAATTAAACGGTGGACTACTTAGCGGGCCACAATTATTTCCAAGGTGTCTCAGTTGAAAAAATATTTATTATTTATTTATTTTTTCTTCAAAGATGGCTTACGTGTAGTTTTATCACTTTTCTGAATTGACATGAATATCAATTTATTTTGAAAAGTCAATAAACTTCCTTGAAACCAAAAATATCCTTGAAAACAAAAAAAAATGCAATAACAATTATTACTCATAACTTGATACTACCTCAAACACTGCATTGACTGATGCACTATAATCTCATGGTGTCAAGATCCATTAGGGATGATTCACAGTAGACCGTTCCGTGTCCGGGCCGGCCCGTTTTCTATGACAGCAAACGTAACTTCTCTAGGAGAAAACGGGCCGGCCCGGACACGGAACGGTCTACTGTGAATCATCCTTTACTCGGAGGTCAGAACTTTAGATCAAAATTTCTCCAGGACAAAAATTTTTGTAAAAAAATTGTACACCACCTTTTACTTTTAAATATTTGAATTAAGGTGGGCCATGTACATATATGTATAATATGTACATATATATAAAACGTCCAAGTCTCAGGAACAAAAGTTTCTGCTCACCACAGAAACAAATGCCCTTACCGGGATTCGAACCCGGGACCTCTAGCTTCGGAGGCAGTGTCACTATCAACAAGGCTAAACAGGCCGAAAATATTGGCCGGTTTTAGTAAGTAAAGCTATTGATTTCCAACCGGAATGAAAAATTGATCATCCCGGGCGGGACCTCGGGAATCCGTACATCGCTCTTACCAACTGAGCTACCGCGAAACTTCTAAGCGGGAATCCTCCTTGTAGAGACATCTACTACGAAGTTGCTACAACTTCTGAAACGACCCCAACGTGACATTGAGAATCGTTAGTAACAATGTGCTTAGCGGAATTATAATTTCCAACGGAATGAAAAATTGAAAATTTGATCACCCCGGGCGGGAGTGTGAACCGATTGAAAGATTCGTCGCCTCGAGCAATACCCGCGGTAGCTCAGTTGGAAATAGGGATGGATTCTAGAGGTCGTAGGTTTTCCTTAAGGGGAGGTTGTCAAGCGAGTTAGCGTTTTCGAGTTTTCTAAAAACAATCTGAAACGTAGAAAAAGGGTTTTAAAAATCTGAAAAAAATATATGTTTTACTTAAGGATCTAGTCTAGTCAAAGTTGCACTCAGTTACACGATTTAATGAATTTCGCTCGATAGAAAGAGACCCCAAAGTTACTCCTTTTTGTAAAGCATTTACAATCTGATGACTAAACTATTGATGTTTTAAATAAAGTTTTTGAACTAAACTAAAGCCATTTAGTATTTCTAGTCATTTTTGCAGAATTTAAATAGATAAAATGATTGTATTAATTAATATGTTTAAATACCTACAAAATGCGTGACAGCGGAGGCTCGGCAGGCCCGATCAGTCGCGCGCTGGCGCTTACGGACAACGGACCTGTGTCAGTTTTATCTGCGACCGTTTTGTGCACCAAACAAGCAGTTTTTGACGAATTTATATAATTGTTGCAAATTATTTAAGAAGGGCAATAAAAACCCAAATGAAAAAAGTCGTAATTATTAACAAATAAATTATGGTCATAGTGCCGCAATATAAAAATGACAGTATAACAACTGAACTGAACCCCTGCAGAAATGGAACCAAAGTTGGTAAAATTATAAATGAAATGTTTATTACCAGAAATTGTAGATATAGTAAGAGATCTACTGCTTTGCACTTGAATTTTTTTTTTAAGCTATGAGCTTCACCACATTAATTCCGACCGTCTTTTTTTAAATACCACGTCAGTGGCAAACAAGCGTACGGCCCGCCTGATGATAAGCGATCACCGCAGCCTATGGACGCCTGCAACTCCAGAGGAGTCACATGCGCGTTGCCGACCCTTTTAAAATTTATACACTATCATTCTAGCTAATCTTCTTTCAAAAAAAGATCTACCCATTTCCAGGTAGCTACCGTGGCAAGTTGGGTATTATTTCATATACCATATTGATTCTTTTATCATCTTTATGTAAAAATCATTTCTGGTATTTATTTTAAAAGAATACGGTAATCTTTCGCATAAATAAATAGTAAAAAGTAAAAACTTCGCAATGTTTTTTATGCTTTGAGAGCTAAGAACTTTTGACGAATAAATTAAACCACCAAAAAATATTCTGTCTGTATTTTATGTTAGCTGTTACAATAAAGCTTAAAACCAGTGGCTCTGTGAGCTGTAGACCACGCATTTTTTTTTTCAAATTTTATAAAAACCGTCTCGAAAAAAAAAACTTTATAATTATCGAACCTGCTCACGAAATGTCACGAGAATCGGTTGAGAAATGCGACCTGTAGAGGAGAACATTCGAACAGACATGTCGAAAGCTGAAACAAGGATGCTTCGCTCGCTCGGTCAAAAAACTATATTAGTAATAATTTTACGACAGTCGTGGTTCACTACTACTGGGCCTGTGTCTTATCAACTTATATCCATACGCTTCGTCAGGCTTTACACTAGACTGAGGAATATAATCTGTTACCTGTGCCCTCTGTTTGGCGTTTGTGGACTAGAAGCCATCCGCAGAAAAACCAAAGTAACCGATATAGCCCTCCGAATCGCTTAACTTAAGTGGCAGTGGGCGGGGCACATTGCACGTAAAACCGATGGCCATTGGGGCGGAAAGGTTCTCGAGTGGCGACCACGTACAGGGAGGCGTAGCGTAGATAGGCCCCCACAAAGTGAACTGATGACCGGGTAAAGGTCGCGAGAGTCCGCTGGATGCGGGTGGCGCAGGATCGGTCATTGTGGCACTCTTTAGGGGAGGCCTATGTCCAGCAGTGGACGTCCATCAGCTGATATGATGATGATGATGATGATGACACGCACACGACAAATAAATACAACATTCTGTATAAATTCCCGTTTCGTGAAAATACTATAATATGTGATGGTGTACTGTAATTCCATGTTGTTGTGTATGTATTTGTATGGTCACGAATAAACGATTCTTATTCTTATTCTTAAATATAACACAAATAGATAAAAATTGCCCTATTAAACCTGAAATGACCTATTAAACAAATCGAGTAGAGAGGTATAAGACATATTTCTTAGGTTCTTAGGTTTCATAGATTAAATAACGAATTTCAGGGTTGTACTATGAATTCTGTTTTTTTTTCCTTATAAATGGATCCTATCTTAAGTTCGACTTTCAATTATTTATTTACTACCGATTTATTAAAAAATGATATGAATTACATACTAAAGTTTAATCATAATTAATGCATTTCTTAAGTCAAAATACAGTTATATTTCTATACTGTGACCAGTATGAAGCTAGCGGGGTCATCCGAGTTCACAGTCGCTTCGTCCGCGCGGGCTTGTTCACGCACCACCAGGACAGCGCTAAATACCTACTCTCGCAGGACTAGAGGGCCTTAACTGTACGATTCAATTTCTTAAATTCGCACCTTCAATGTACTAGGTGCACTGCTTAAGATGACGTCGTAGTAAATAGACACTAAACAGAACATTAAGAGTCCGCAGTAAGCTTGCTTCTCCATACAAACGTAGTTACGCTCTTATTTTAAAACGCCATGCTAGAATAACATGAAACTCTGTTAACACGATGGGATCTGGCATATCTATGTCGGAAATTAGTTTCTGTTGCGGTTTTCATACAACACTTTGAGAGTTTGTTAATCACTATAGTTTTAAAATCATTATTATTATTGTCTACCTACTTTTTTTTAGTTCTGCAACTCTGTTTTGAAAACATTATAATTATCATTGTCAATTTATTTAATTGTATAATTCATGTTTTGACTTGTAAAAGTGCCCTTGTGGCCTATTTGCAGAATAAAATTTTTGATTTTGATTTTGATTTTTTGACACGTAGAAAGCTCAAAATCTTGCTGTATTTTTTTTCTATTACAATTTCTAGCAACAGAAACTAATTTCCGACCTATATATGGCGGCTCCCATTGTGTATACAAAGTTTCATGTTATTCTAGCATGGCGTTTTAAAATAAGAGCGTAACTAAGTTTGTATGGAGAATCGAGTTCAGCCGAGCGTACTGGCGACTCTTAAGGGCTGTCATTTATACTGTCTTGTCAATTTACTTTGCTAGCAATTTAAATCTTGTTAGAAAGTAAATGAAGTCGAACTTATAGTTTTGTAATAAAATTAAGCTCGTGATTAGGTTAAGGTTTTTTTAAATCTTTATTTAAATTAAAAGGGAGTTTTGTCACGCAGTGACTATGCCACCCCCATGAGTGAGAGGTTAAGGAATTAAGTTGGCATACTCAACTTATAGAAAAGCCCGCTTGCCGATAACACGGTATAGTTAATAGTGATCCTACACACACTCACACTCACTCCGTTGGCTCAGCGACCCAAAATGAGACTTGGCCTCCGACACAAGACAGCGCCACCTTTCACAGTCCTGTGCAACGTTTCGCCAATTGTTGACACGAAGTTCGCGCAGATCCGCCTCCACCATGTCGCACCAGCGATACCTGGGGCGTCCGACAGGACGTCTTCCTGCTGGGCGGCCCAAGTATGCTCTTTTCACGTTCCGATCGTAGACCGGATGGAAGCTGGACAGCCCTTAGGAACCGTGAGATTGAGGACCTAGTAGCTGAACCTAACATCATGGGGGTGACTAAGGCTCACAGACTCCGTTGGTTGGGCCATCTTGAGAGACTGGATGAAGTGATCCTACACTTACTTTTTTTTAATACCACGTCGGTAGCAAACAACGACGCTCCTGTTGTCGAATGAGCTCCCTAACGAGGTTTTCCCCTGGGACTACAGTATGGGTTTCTTCAAGAAAGGAGTTTATAAACGGTCGGCAACGCGCATATGACAGCCCTGGAGTTGCAGGCGTCCATAGGCTGTTGTGACCGCTTAGCATCAGGCGGGCCGTACGATTTTTTGCCACCGACGCTGGTATAAAAAAATCGGCCAAGAGCATGCCGACATGCTCAGTGTAGGGTTCCGTAGTTGCCCAATGAACTTCCTTAAAAAAACAATAACAAGCAAAAGGGAATACCTTCGCAGACGTCTTTTACTAAGAAGGGAAAACTTTTACGATAACTTAAAAACAGCTCAACTGATCATGTCCGCTATAGTTTTCGTTTAAAGTCCTTATTAAGCTTTACTTTCATGATTTTTTCATATTTTTGCACCCATAGTTGAAAAGTTAGAGGTGGGGGGGACACATTTTTTTTTCTTTTGGACTGAATATTTCCGGAAATATACACTTATCAAAAAATGTTTGACGAAGACCTTTAGTCATTTTGAAAGACCTATCCAACAACAACCCACCACAGGGTTGAAGCAAAAAAAATTGCATCCCCACTTTACGTGTAGGGGAGGTAAGCCTGAAAAACATTTTTTTTAGATTATATTTTACGACTTTCTCAGTTTTATTGTTTTCTATATCCATACCAAATTGCAGCTTTCTAGCACTAACAATCACAGAGCAAAGCCTCGGACAGACAGACAGACGGACATGGCGAAACTATAAGGGTTCCTAGCTGACTACGGAACCCTAAAAAAGGTGATTTCCAGCCAATCCCACTTTCCATAGGTTCTTTCCAGATTAACTTGAATAAGCACCGACCAGATGTATTATCATCGATACAACAACAACAAACCGTCAGCAAAAAAATGTGTTAATCAACTTTTCGATCCACACTTTTATTTTACCGGATTTCAACAAACATACATTTTTTAGGGTTCCGTACCCAAAGGGTAAAAACGAGACCCTATTCTAAGACTTCGCTGTCTGTCGGTTCGTCTGTCTGTTACCAGGCTGTAGGTATCTCAAGAACCGCGATAGTTAATAGGTTACTACAGTTGAAATTTTCTCAAATTATGTATTTCTGTTGCCGCTATAACAACAAATACTAAAAAAACAGAATACAATAAATATTTCAGGGGGCTCCCATACAACGATCGTGATTTTTGTGCCGTTTTTATAGATAATGGTACGGAACCCTTCGTGGGCGAGTCCGACTCGCACTTGGCCGGTTTTTTAAATATAATATCAGTGCTTAATTTTTGTTTTAGTTAATGTTGTCAAGTTACTAGATTGTCAATCGATCTTTGTCAAGTATAATGAACAATATTTTAACTTTCGAAACGTGTAAAAATTGGGTAAAAGTGTCTACTGGGTTACTAAACTTTTATTAGATTCAATTTTGAACAATTGATTATAATGCGAATTATAAAAAAGGTAATGATATTATTACAATGTAAAAATAATCTCACTAATTTCCTTTTTTTTATACAATCTAAACGGTGGGAAACGGATAAAAATGTGTCGGTAAAAAAACTGGCCCAAATACATATTTTTAAACAATACCACAGAATAAGTTAGTGGTGGGTCGTCGAAGGTTTTCGCTTCAACGAAACGAAACGTTAATTTAGAAAACGTCAACTAGTTGATTTCGTAACTAGTTTTTGCTTTAACTGAAGAGAAAAAGGCATTGAGTTGATACGTTTATTGAGTAAGGGGGAAAACGTTAAGGGCTTTAGTTTAGCGTTCCATTTCGATTACGTTTGTACGTTAAAGTCGTCAACTAGTTGATTCTGTTAAACAAAACGTTTCGTTCGTTGACGAACGAAAAACGTTTTATCAACTAGTGCGTTGAATCAACGACCACCCCTAGAATAAGTAATAGTACTAACAATACCGTGTTACCTTCAGCTGTGCTACCGCGAACTTCGAAAATCGAACTTCGTGTCGTGCCATCCCTTTCACTCTCGTGTTATACTCTATATGACAGAAAGGGCCGGTACGATGCGAACTTCGATTTTCGAAGTTCGCGGTAGCACCCCGGGCACAAAATAGTATAATAGTGTTACATACTTCAGGCCCACCATACAACACCAAATGACATCAAAAATTTAATTAGTGTAGGGAACAGAATTTAATTAATTTTGTTACATCAAACACCCGATATAAAAATTCAATTGAAGATTGGGGTATGACTCGGGGTGGGTTGTTCGAGTAGGCTAGTTATTATTTATGGTTTAGTTTATTTTTAGTTTAGCTTATAATTTGATATGTTGTATATTGTATTGTGCTTTTTGAAAATAAATATTAGAGTTTTCTGACAAACAAAAAAAAATTAAAGCTAATAGACTTCTCATAGGTTTTCCTGTAATCTATATGTAAAGAACTATTTTGTGTATTTTTATTTTTAGGTCAAGAACAACTTCAAAACTATATATCTCACAATTATATATATATTCCAATTGAAGCTTATTTTCAAAAATTTGGTCCACATGAGCCTTGGGAGGCTACTTTTAAGGCTCGTTGTTCTGACACATATGTACCATGAAACAGAGCAGTTCAAACCCGGGTCGCCAAACGAACAAAGGTCACACAACTCTGGAGGCTTGATATTTACCTACTCATGAGTTTATCTCGATCATCGAGATGCATGCGTGGACCCCGGCAACGGCTCGTGGGGTGCAATATAAGACGGGTGATGCTGGGCGAGGCAGCAGTCGAGATACGTGCGCTAAGGAACCACCATTACGTTACGTGCTGTGTTGTGAATAGTTTGTTTTGCGGTGAGTTAGAAGTTACAGTCTATTGTCTACACGCATGACCGGAGACGTAAGAGTGTTTGTGAAATTGTGCGATTTAATTTGGCATCGCTTTGTTTACACTTTTGTTTAGAAGAGTATTTACATTCGATTATCAATATAAAAAAAAGCTTTGTGTATGTAGTATGGAAGTTAGATTTTCTTGTTCCAAAATTACCAAATGTTTAATAAAAAAAATAAGACAGCAGCAAGTAATGAATGTACTACGGACATGTTTAATAAAAATACGTATTAATAAAATAACAAATAATTAGTCTAAACAATTACAAGCAACCCACCCTTGAAAGTTAAGTGTTCTAAAGTTCTCTATT
The DNA here is from genome assembly GCA_905163555.1 of Notocelia uddmanniana. Taxonomy (NCBI): domain Eukaryota; kingdom Metazoa; phylum Arthropoda; class Insecta; order Lepidoptera; family Tortricidae; genus Notocelia; species Notocelia uddmanniana. Next base: position 28,365,141 of record LR991062.1, on the reverse strand, counting down.
ATCATTGTAATGAGCATATTTTTGGGAAAAAATGACTGAGTGTCGAGTTTCTTTCGGCGTTTCTTCTCGGCAGTGGTCTTCTTTTTTAGAAACGCTAGTAGATTTTGACTTGTAAGTGCCATTGTGGCCTACTTGCAGAATAAAGTTCATTTATTTCATTTATTACTTTTAAAGAAAAAATACGAGTAAATTGCCCAACGCGCCCGCCCCAAGTAGAGATGTCGTGCCATTACCGGGAATATTTCCGATTTTGTATGGGGAATATTTCCGAGCGGGACTATTCCCCATACAAATTGGGGCATACAAAGTCGGGAATAAACAATAAATAAATATTAAGGGACTCTCTTTTACATAAATTGAGCTATAGTCCCATAGTAAGCTCATAAGGCTTGTGTTATGGGTACTAGACGACGATATATTTAATAGATATATACTTAAATGCAAACATCCAAGTTTCAGGAACAAATGTTTCTGTTCACCACAGAAACAAATGCCCCCTTACCGGGATTCGAACCCGGGAGCTCAACTTCGTCGACAATGTCACTAGAAACTAGGCTAAGCAGGCCGCCATTTCGACTTATTTTATAGTATTTTTTGTCGAGTCAGTTACTTAAATAAATAAAAAATTTCGCAGTAGTTTATAAAATTAATGGATAACCCACATATGCTAAGTTGTGGGACAATAATAGTTTTCGAAGTGGTACTTCCTTATACAAACTCATTTGCCGAGGCATAACGCTTAACAATGGACCATCCGTGGCTCGTTGACTACATCGACAATCGATTTATGTAATACTGAAAATGAGGTTTATTTTCACATAGGGTACCCTGATTCAAGGTCCTTGATCATTTATGTAAATATAATATGAGTACAGACCTGAATCTTACTTACTACTCAAAAGTGCGAAATATTAATTGTATGTAATTGATAAAAGAATTTCAATCCGATAGCTCAGTGGCTAGAGCGATTGGCCGCGTATGCCAGATGTCGCAGGTTCGAATTCTGCTCGGAGCACAATTTATTTCAAATTTTCCCTTTAATTTGAAATTTAGAATTTTTGTTTTTGGTGCTGCTTAATACAAAATTGACAAAAGAATGTCTTACGGTCATGACTTCGAGCGGCGGTTTTCCAAATACATTGCATGTGATCCCAACTAACTGCAGTGCGTTGCGCGTCTCGAGCGTGCAATGAACAGACAAAACGCTTGCCGCGCCGCAATTCGCGCTAAAGCTCGAACGAAACGTATGCGGCGCGGGGCTGTGGGGGGGCGTTTGTACACCTTTGTACATTTTGCATTAAGAGTGGCAAACCTTTATTTGTGTTGTTTAAACGTATAAATTCAATTTGACAGATATAAACAAGTAAATGAAGTAAAATGTCTTTATCTACAATGTTTGTCTACCTAGACCTTTTTAAGGCACGAGTGATTAGGCATCTTCTAAGTGAGCTCGCATCATCGTCGGCCTCATCTTTGCTCCCTGGCTAGATGCTGGAAGGGCAATCCCATTTTTAATAAATAATTAAAAAATGATTAATCTTTAATCTAGTACCTAAACTTACCTTAAGGCGCAGGGTAGGGCAAGACATTCTCCATACAAAGGTTGTGCAAGTTTTTTGCGTTAGTTTTGGCACTACAGCATTTAATTTTATTTTTTGTTGGTATATATTGGATATACGCAGAACGTGATGTTGAAATTTTGAAATATATCAAAAAAAATAAAAATAAAAAAATACGAAAAATAATTAAAATTAAAAAAGAAAAACATCAAGACATAGCTAACCAAAAAATAAGCATATGGACCAAAAATAGTAACTAGAGTGCGAACAAACGAAGAAAAACTTGCACAAAGTTTGTATGGAAAGAGCTTGCCCACCCCTTCGCCTTAACTTTAAAGCCTATCATTAAACTATTTAATGTATTCTGCCATTAGCGACATTATCTAAATTAGCCCATTATTAAATTAATTATTCAATGTTATCAGTTGCACAGATGTGAAAATCAATTGTTAATCTAGCCTACGCAAAAACGTGAGAATCTAGATCTGACGGCGGGCGCTAGGTTTTTTACGTACCTACTGAGGCAACGACGATTTATTACGACTATTAGAACAATGAGGGCAGAGTTTGTAAACCATGTAAGCTAACCTTGCTAGACGGTCAAGAAAATGCCCTTACAGCAACCGTTACGTTTGGTAGTTTTACCGGTCGCGCAATTTCATCATTTGTCATCCATTTTGCAAACTTTCTCTGCATTTTTAGGGTTCCGTAACCAAAGGGTAAAAACCGGACCCTATTACTAAGACTTCGCTGTCCGTCCGTCTGTCACCAGGCTGTATCTCATGAACCGTAATAGTTAGACAGTTGAAATTTTCACAGATTGTGTATTTCTGTTGCCGCTATAACAACAAATACTAAAAACAAAATAATAATAATAATTAAGGGGGGCTTCCATACAAAAAACGCGATATTTTAGCCCTTTTTCATGGCTACCACTCGCCGAGCTAGATCTCAAGAACCGTAATAGCTAGACAGTTAAAATTTGCACAGATTATGTATTTAAATGTGGCTACAAGAACAAATACTAAAATCAAAATAATAATAATAATTAAGGAGGGCTCCCATACAACAGAGTAGTTGCCGCTAAAACAACAAATACTAAAAACAAAATAATTAAGGGGGGGCTCCCATACAAACAACTCAATAAAACAAGTGTTTAATGGCACCAGGGTTTAGCCTTTTTTCTGGTACGGAACCTTTCGTGCGCGAGTCCGACTCGCACTTGGCCGGTTTTTCTATACCTACAATTGGACAAGACTGGCAACGTTAACGAGATCCCAAATTAAAGTATTCGACTGTACTACAGACATTAAGATTCGTATCTTTCTGGTGGGCCAAAGTTAAATACTATAAAGGGACATTATGGTTGGACTCTAAATACGCATAACGGCGTCTTTAGAGTCCTTAACCCTTTTCCAGGCCGCGCCAATCTAGAAGGCTTAAAAAAACATATACTCAAAATAGTTACGTTATGGTGATTCATTTCAAGACGAGGCACTTTTTACGAAGATGCAACGTAATTTGAGCCTTCAATCAGAGACTTAGGATTGAAATTCTATTGACACGTATGTGGTCGATGAAACGTATAAACCTGGAAAAGGGTTAAGGTGAAAATCGATTATTAGGATGATTAGGAAACTAGGACTTAATTATTCATCACTGAGTCACATCACGATTTAAACATTTGTATTAAATACTACATTTTATTTGACAATTTCTTCAAAACATTAGGTAGGTACTTAGATTATTCTGAATTTACGAGTCATCCGTTTAGGAACAATTGCTAATTATGTCTAACAGCCTAATAAAGTAAACACAGTACGTTCTCAGGCTTTCAGTCTGAAAATGACACGCTTATGAAGGTCAAATGTTTGGCGTAAGTAAGTACAGTCCACAGCAAAAGTAGATGGTTATTTTTGTATTATCGTACTAACATAACACGACCTGTTTATCCTAGTTGGTAGTGACTCTGCCTCCGAAGCTAGAGGTCCCGGGTTCGAATCCCGGCCAGGGCATTTATTTGTGCATTTTTCACGGATATTTGTTCTTGGGTCTTGGATGTTTTCTATGTATATAAGTATGTATTTATCTATATAAGTATGTATATCGTCGTCTAGTACCCATAGTACAAGCTTTGCTTAGTTTGGGACTAGGTCGATTTGTGTAAGATTGTCCCCCAATATTATTATTATTATTATAACAATACTGCGACAGTTGGGATGCGTCACGGTAGTGATACTGACAAGGTACTAAAATGATCATCTACTTTTGCTGTTGACTGTACACTAGTATTCTTTGATCTGTGACTGTACATAGTATAAAATTAATTTTGACAAAAAAATTATCTCCATAGAAAGTTGCAATGAAAGCCGTCTATAGACGAGAAGTAGTATTTGAATTGAAATAATATCGGTTTCTGACAAAAAGAAATATAGTAATTCTAGTTTATTTTAACATGAAAATATTGCGTCCAAAAATTGCGAACGGCATTGACACATCAAGATGAGGTTTTACGGCCACATTCCCACACAATAGTGTGGAATAATATTACATTATTATCGTCTAGATGACTTCACAGGAATGTCTGCTCGCTTGACTTTCAGATGCCTTGCACGGAATTATTGATTCTTGTGTTTGTTAAGGTAACCCGGTGTCACTGTGGTTAAATAACCTATACTAACTACATAAGCGCTCAAGTGTTTAACTTCTCTCTCATAGCTATTGAGCATTGTGCAGCTGGATTCATCTATATCACTATTTTTGTTTTTCGGACATCTAAGTTAACAGTTATTAAGCAACTATAATTGCACTGGGTTATCTTACGAAAAACTGTTGTCATTTTTATGCAACGCAGATGGCATCGAAGAGACTCAAACAAATCATTCCTTACATATGTATTTTAGTGAAGACATAGCTGATGTTCTGAGAACATAAGGAAAAATAGAGGGAAGAAGAGGCAGGGGAAGACCGAGACGTGCGTTTATAGTTCAAGCTAAGGAGAAGAACGGAATGGCGGTCACTCCACCAACAAGAGCAAGGCTCTTAAGTTTATGATGATCATGATAGTTGATGTTATTAAAACCCCTTTATTAATTTAAGTCATATCAGAACAATGTACCTAAGCTATTCTCCAAGCAAAAAAAATTCGTGAGGTCAAACCAATTAGTTAAGAATTCCGGTATGAATACATTACACCACCCATAAAGCACTACTTACGAGAGCTCAAGAAATAGTAACATAATTGCAAATGCTAATTTCAACACCACCTATAATTTCTTCCCGAGCATTTTTCCTGACAAAAACCGAGAAGTACATACGCAATCACATGTCTGCAAGCAAGATTGTTGTGAGACAAGACAAAGCAATTCCCTTTAGGAATCGATCACGCGAGGCCACCAAACTCAATTATTGGCATACCTAGCGATGTTTTATGCAGATAATACCCGCCAATGTCACATTATTGCTAATTATTTTAATTAGCTAACATTATTCAACCTTTGCTGGAGTCGGATTAAAGTCTCAGTCATTTTACGAGCATCACTTCTCAGTAGTCACAGTGAGCTTGAGACGTCATGCTGTGATATGTTCTTCTTGCAAATTCTTAGTAGGCGTTGCGTTTGAAGTATTTTTTAATGACGTGCATTTATTAATTAGGTACTTGATATTCGCAAACAACTGGGAACACTGTAATCCCAACAAACCTTGACCGTACGCTAGACCAGTGGTAGGAATACTAAAATAACGAACTTATTTATCTTATGCTTTATGAATTAGACGTATGTCCAACCATCAGGATTCAATCTTGGCGTAGATTGGGTAAAATTGGGGCAAACATAAACTCACGCTTGTATATTTCCCTGCATCAATTCGATTAAGTATTTAGAAATGTTCGTTAAATGTATTTGTAGTCGCGTAAATGCACTATGTGTAAAAAAATATATTCAGAAAGCAGAATTTTTAAAGTCAACCCTGCATTTCAAAGTCACCCCGTTTTACTAACAACAACACAATCAATTTACATAGATAATTAAGATAATATGATAAATTTGGCTTATGATACGGTATATGCAAAATATAAAGGTAAATCAGAAATATACTCATGTACTTATCTTTCTATAATTTATTTATAAAATATGTGTAGGGTCAGTTGGGGCAAGTGAGCTAGCTGAGTAAGCGCACCTATCATGAAATATGTCGAAATCTACAGATACTACATATTACATCCTTACAACAAACTAGTTGTAGCTGTTTACAAAGCTTGTTTTCTTAATTTAATCGTAAAGTACAACTAAGTATAGAATTTTTTGAATGCAGTTTTTATTCAAACTGTGGGAAAATAATCGCAATGGAATCCGTGACATAGACACATAAAGCTTCTGATAATTGCTATTATTGCGCTGACATCTTCGCTATAAATTATAAAAGTCATTACCAACACGTACTTAACTCCTTATTAGACATATCCTTAGTATTAAGCGTTTAGTCACACGCGTACACAGGCAGGACATACACACATGCTTCACACAAATACACATACATTTTGCACTTTCATTTTCGTTTTCAATTGCCTACCAGTTGTATTAAATAATTTACTTTAATAGATAGAATATGGAAGCTACTTAATTTATCTCGATGGTGTTGAATAAATATTAAATAAATAAATATTAAATTGTCCCCTAATATTTATTTATTTATTTAAAAAGATAGAATATGGAAGCTACTAAATTTATCTCGATGGTGTTGAATGTTTATTTATAAATATTGTCACAATATGTTTCTAATAATAATTAACATTTCTTTAACTTAACAAACAAAAATTTTGTCGCGTAGCTAAGAGACAACATGTGTAACTGATTAATCCACGAGTTCCAAGATACAGGCTCAGCCTGGTTTGGGACTCAATGGACATCTTTTTATATGTAAGTGTCTTGGTGAAATAAATTATTCCATTCTATTATATTCTAGTCACAATGTTAAGGACCGAGACCCGACAACATCTACTAAGATAGATAGATTCATTTATTTCTCTTAGAAAATAACATTATTATTTTACATCACAAATAAAATGGATTCACTAAAAGATCGTCTATAGGTATAATAATTTGAGAATTTAAAAACAATATAATAGAAAAATAAGAAATGTCACATGTGAATGAAATAAAAAAAAAATGTCTTAAAAGTAGGTATACATGACTAGGATATCCTAGGTAATGTCGAATCAAAATAATAAAAGGATAATAAAACTAAATAATGTCAAAAAGGTACAATGTCAGAATATCGACAGAATAATAAAAATGGTAAATGTCAAAATAATATAAAAACACAATAATAATAGTTAAATAATAATCAATCATTAAATTCATCAAATAATAATAAATAATAAATTCATCAATCTAAGAGTAGGTTGGTGCCTGCTCTTGGGTACGTTAAGACCGATATGATATGTTGTATCACAGATCAAAGAATGTTGTATGTACCTGACTCGATCTTCCTCCTGATCTAATTATGTATGTAACTAGATCTTCTTCGATCTAAATAAATTTACATTACTTGTAAGTTACATTGTCATTTATTCAAATCACCATTAGGTCTATTGGTGCCTCTCGACACTGGAGTAATTATCGCATTCTTCGCCAGAACTGGTATAATGGAAAACAGTTAATCTGTTTTGATTAAAGAACAATAATCGAGATGACACGTGTATATGATTACAAACTGGGAATATACAAGTATCCCTCTCGATGAAAAGGGGAAAATGTTGATCGGGGTGACTTTAGAAAAAACGGGCCTAGTTTCATGGACTGCAATTTATTTTTGTTGTGTGTCCCGTGCTATAAATAAATTCTTAGTTTTATCAATGGCCTAATCAGATAAGTATACAATAAAAGTGTATTTGTTTTGCAGTCGCAAGCGTCTATAGGCTACAGTGTCTTGCTTATCATCACTGCAGTGGCTTGTTTGCCACAGTCGTAGAATAAGAATTTTACTAAAATATGAATCGCGATAAAATTTTATACATTATAGCGTTAGAACTAGAAAATATAAATTTATACCCAAACAAAAACCGATTCCAATGTTCTACTTCGCCATGCCACACATATGAGACTTTTACATATCCTTCCTATATCACTACATGACTACATGTACAGTCAGCTACAGAGAAACCTGACCCCCCCTGCATAGAAGTTTGTATGCAGGGGGGTCAGGTTTCTCTGCAGCTGACTGTACATACTGCTTTCCGATAGCAAATGAGGCAGTTACTACAGAAAAAAGCCAACTCTCTTTATATGGGCCGATGATATTTGAGGATTTCCGTCTATTCCTCAGGGAACCCATACTGGCCTTCAGTTTACACATCATAAAATAGCCAGCCTCAGTAGCCTCTAATATCAATGTGGCAACCAGAACTCAAGCAGAACCAAAAATAATACTTTGCTTGATATTCTTTGCCTTGATTTGAAGACTACTTCCCTAAAACCGAAAGGTCGTAGCCACCAAAGGTGTATGTAAATCTAAAATACCTTCGGAACAATAAGCACGCCAATCGAATTGTTTATAGCCGAAAGACAAAGGATCCACGGAGTTATTTCGCAAACTGATTCTCTGAAACGTTTTATTGCGATGTGTAGGACCAAATAGGTCGCATCGCATTCATTCGAAAGGGTTTCCTCTACTCACCGATAATTTGAAGTTACAAAACGATATTCCCTAATATTTCAGTGGGTTAACCAATACTCTGCATCTAGAGGGATGCAAGATTAATATAAACCTATTAACAGTACAAAAAGTTTAAGTTTCGTGACTCGTGAGCCATTTTACAAATAATCAATCACTCTTAAAGAACTCCAGGAGAGTTGGAAACATGTCACCCGTAGTGGCAATTTATAAGCGAGTTTAACGACAAATAATATAAGTTATTTACAAATTCATATCTTTCTGTCACGGGTGGTGTCAGAATGAAAATATTTTACAATCTTGTGGAGGATGTAGTCAATAGCAAATGTAGTTGATAATTTTTGCACTTTGTCGTACTAATGTAACAAATAACAATACTGCGACGGTTGGGATGCGTCAAAGTAGTGAAAGTGACTAGAAAATATAGACCGATGTCGATGAGCTTTGATAAATAGGTACTATAGGTAGAGTATAAAAGTGGATGCCTGGTATTTGAAAGATACATGTCAAGTTTGAGTGTGTTAACAAAATAATTGTTCTGAAACAGATGTGTTCAACGAAATGGTTCGCGTGCGCGCTGCTGGTGGCGTGCGGCGCCGCGGCGGCGCCCGCGCCCGCGCCCGCGCCCGCGCCCGCGGCGCCACAAGACGACGGCCCGCCGATGCCGGTGACTACCTTCCACTACTACTTATCATTAGCAGCCTTTTATTGATTTGAGTGTCACACCAAACAAAACGTAAACTTTCTCATAAATATGTCGCATGGCTCGTACTCGTATGACTTATATCGACGAAGTTTTGGTAAGTACGTAGATATTTACAAACACAGCCTGTTAGTAATAGAACGTAAGGTGTTCCGATAAATCCTGGGACCAGTGAAAAAGCATCTATGCTTTGATAGCTTTAGCTAATCAACCGAGCTAATAAAGTTTCTGAGTACAACAATTTCTGTATAAACTAATGGGAATATACTAACTTTTATCCCGAAATTATTTTATTCATAGCGAATTTACGATTCGCATTTTTTTCAAATCTCATGTTTCCAATAGTAAAACCCTAATGGAAATGTAATAATGTGGGGTTTCAGTTTAAGAATACATGCTACAGAGAAAAATCTGATCGGGGAAAAATGCAAGTGTGAAAATATGAGATTGCAAAAATTCGATGTGAAGCAAATATAACTTCGGAAAAGAGATCAATTAATAGTAAGGATAGGCGAACCTCAGTACATGTGTCTATTTAATGCTATCCTTTACAATTTAACTGTTGTAAGGCCTAACATTATTATTGGTGACGAATAGCAGATGTCAAGCAATAACATTTAACGCGATAGACTTAAAGGGCCAATAAAACTAAAAGTTGTCTGCCTTAACATATAAGCCGCAAGGATGCGCCAGCTCGCATCGGCAATAATTTAAACAAAACGTGAATACCTTTGACCTACAACGTTGCGAGCGCTTTGCCGAGAACTTTACATTGCGACAGGATGCCAGTCCTAGATTAAACGGATGACATTAGCCTAATGTTAACGTAATTATAACGGGGACATTATAAATACCAAATTCCGGGTACAGTCGGGGCGAACAAGGTGCTCACAAATATCTGTACATGATTTATTGTGGCAATAGCAAATGTATTAGGGTAATTGTTTCGATACTTTTAAACACTATGAAGTGGACACATTATGTGATGAACGCTGTCATAGTTGACCTTAAGCGACTTTTGATTTAACCTTGACATTGAAAGGGCATGCGATCAATCTTATGGAAGTTTTGGATTGAACTAGGTAAGGTTAAGTTCTATATTTAAAAAAAAACGCGAAGCTTAGCATAGTGGGTACTGGGTGACCCTGCATGTGCAGCTGACGGTCCTGAATTCAAATCCCGTTAAGGACAAATATTTGAGTGATGAGAGTGAATAATTGTTCCGTCTGGAAAGTTTTCTATGCCATATACCTTTTATCAAAGCCTTATGTTAACTTCACCCGGTAGTATGCAACAGTGTACTTAAGAGGGCGCAGTACGCTCGGTCTGACTCGGTTCTCCATACAAACGTATTTACCCTCTCATTTTAAAACGCCATGCTAGAATAACATGAAAATTTGTATACACAATGGGATCCGGCATATCTAGGTTGAACCATAGTATCTATGCTAGAAATTGTAAAAGAAAAAAAATACAGCGGCTTTTTGAGTTTTTTACGGCTTGTATGGATACCTTAATAATCGCTGTATTTTTTCTCCATTATAATTTCAAGCAACAGAAACTATGGTCCGACCTAGATATGCCGGATCCCATTGTGTATACAAAGTTTCATGTTATTCTAGCCTGGCGTTTTAAAATGAGAGCATAAATACGTTTGTATGGAGAACCGAGCATACTGCGCACTCTTAAATAATCAAGCCAATTTTCAACCACTTTTTTTAACTGGGATGAAAAAGACAGAATATGGAATTCTTCAATGGCTTCCATTTTTATTTATCTATTCATTGATTTTCTGTACCGATGACCGTTCTGTAGACTTCGGGGTACTTTAAGAATTAATCAGGCAATTTTGATAAATGTAGTATAAAAGCAGTACTATTGGCAGATCGATTTAATCAAGTAGGTAAATGGCAGACGGTGTACTAATATTTACACTGCCGCAGGTCACGTGAAAATAAAAACAATCATACACGGAAAAAACCCATTTGATCAAACTCACCCCTTCAATCAAAGTAACCCCGTATACTTTAGTATGTCTTTTTCCGTAGTATATGTAATGTAATGTAACTCAACCTTCTCAGGACTAAAAACACAGGAAAGCTAGATTTTCCATAGTGCTCAGTGATCACCTTATCTCATCACTATTATGCTAACTATGTGAACAGCCACCACGAACCAGTAATTAGCCATTGCGTTTAACCGCCTTTGTGCTCTTTTAGCTCTTATCTAGTTTATTTAAATCATTAATTGTAAACAGTACGCAGTTAAGATCTGAATCGCATTGTCTAGGTCTAGACCCTTAATTAGTATTAGCTCTTTATGTACATTTCCTTTTAAGTAAATAATGATTGATGCGTCTAGTATTTGCGATATTTGGAGTAAATGCCGTCGTGATGTACATGGCAGATGTTATGCGTTTATGTACAGATGATTCTAAACTGCCTACTTAACAATCTGAGTCAGAGAGGAGGCATTTACCTAGCTAGTACTTATTTGTAATCGATTGTGAGAAGATTTGCAGTTTAGTCAGGTCTTATTAAAGAGTTTGTATCGTAAACATTAAATGTAGGTAACTTGCCTTCTGCACATTATTTAATTGTGGTAAGGCATAGTATTTCTGCTGCGGACTATACCAACATACGTTAATCCTAATTGACCTTACCTAGTTCAATCTAAAATTTAAGACAAAGTTAAAAGCGTATTTATTAGATAAATGTTATTATAGTCTTGATTTTTTTTTAAATAGTCATAATTAGATTTTATTATTTTTACGGATTGCCTTGTTTATTTTATGATTTAGTTTGACATACTTATAAATTGATCATGTATTTATTTTAATTTAAAATTTACAACCTAACATTCAGACACAATGTATTATTGTTAATGAATAAATGATATGATATGATATGATGATATGAATTACTTACAATCGTATGTGCAACAGATAGGTACTTTTATTACAATTACGACATGTTAACCTTCAATTGAATCTTTGTTTTTGCGTTGCGTTTGAGTTATTCTCAAAACTTGGAATAATTCACGTCTCTAAAAATAATTACAATGGTGTGTATTAGGCAACGACACAAACATAAATTATGCTTCAAGTTATGTGAATGCTAAAATAATTACTTAATTTCAACTTTGTGCTATTTTAGTCAGTATCTCGCAAGCTTAAGTCGTGACTCTTTCGAGTAGTGTAGATGTAGACAATTAAAATACTAATTAGAAGATTTTATCCTGGAATAAACATTATCCAGTACCCTTGTACCACGTGCGGTGCCGGGTTAGAATAGCGCCACCCCCTTTCTTCCCTTGGGTGTCGTAAGAGTCGACTATGGGAACCAGGTTGAAGTGTGTTGTGGGCGATGGGCTAGCAACCTGTCACTGCAATAACACATTTTCTCCTTCTATAAACCCAATATTAATTTTCGTGTGCTCTGCCTACCTTTTTTGGGAATATAGGTGTGAGTTAATGTATGTATGTTAGTTATTGTATGGATGTACTAATACTTGGTGTGAATTCGACCTAACCGAATTAGTCCATACAATTTAGAAATTTAATCTCAGATTATGCCCTTATTCATATTTGATAGAATTCGGCTTTAAGTAGCATAAAACGAAAATTATCACAAGTGTAGGTGTAAATTTTTTTAGACACGTCCGTCATCTAAACTTTCGTATCAGAGAAAAATCAACATAAATCTTAAGAGAAATAAGGATAAAAGTCCATTGCTGTGCGCAATCCCGGTAGAACAATTGACATAGGAACAGTGGTTACTTTAGGAAAAAACAATGAGATTAAAAAGCAGTTTTGAAATAATTAAAAACAAGGTTTGGTCAAAGTCACCCCGTCGAATGTAAGTGACCTCAGTTTACTGTAGTAGTTTTTGCGAATTCTATCTTCCAATCCTGAGTGCATATGAGCTCATTATTTGGAGTAAGAAAATTATCTCTTTGTATTACACGCCATTTGGATACATGAAAGATCAGCAACATTGATGGAATATAGAATGCACTTATAGTTAGGTCCATTCTGTCAGTACGAATCACCTCTCATCAAGCATACTTGTGAAACCCTGCGGCCGATAATTTGATATTGTGCCGTAGGTACAATGAAAATGTCAACGGTGCTTTATGAAGACATGATGCCTATCATTCACGTTGTCGGAAACCTTCGACTCTTTGATGATATTGGGAAAGTTCAATTGGTCTGCTAGTTAGATGAATCATTTATATTACCCTACGGTAGTACCTAATATAATACAAGTGCTTTTGTTTAGGGTATTACAACTCTATAACTAGATATATTTGTAAGTGTATTAAATAATCAATCGATTCGACGTTGATTAATGATTGATCGGTGTCAATGCTGTCATGGATCGCTATGGTGTGGTGACCCACTAGGTACTTAACTAGTTACCATAACAAGTTGTAATACTTCTCGTTGTTCAGTAAGTGCACGTAATTTTTTTAAATCCCTATTATTTGGTTATCACTTATCATTCACCGATTTTCACCTGACGGACTAAGACTAAGAAAAGTAAAAAGTAATAGTACATTACGATACAAGTGCAGAATACAGGAAATTCGCAACGAGTGGTGATAAATTAAAACACGACCGAAGGGAGTGTTTTAAATCCACACGATTTGCGAATTACCTATTCGCACGTGTATCGTACAACATTTTACAGTACATATGGCTCTTTAAAGTTTCGACATATGCACGTAATCTGCTGATTACCGCACTTGTGCGGTAAAGTAGCACCATATGTACTGTAAAAGTTATTTATTCTTTAAATTAGGCATATTACATGCACCTATGAACGTCAATAAACTACCACCGGTTCGGAAAAATAAACCTCTGCCACGAGAAGAAGTGGTAGAGGTTTATCGGCGGGGTGTAATTGGCCTTTATACGAAACGCTTAAGTTAAGGGTTACAATACCACATATCCTACTGCCACTTACATCCCTATTTACCTAAATTTCCAACAGTTAATAAAAGATGTCTACTAGAAGAAGATTTCTAGTTTTGTAATGTAAGGTGGTCCTTCGAGCCGGATTATTTCATAATTGGAACATTCATAAAAATTGTTACTTATTATTTTCAGTATGAATACAAATACGACGTGGAAGACCAAGAGAAGGCGCTTTTCTTCGGAGCCAACGAAGCCGGTGATGCCCAAGGAAAGGTCAACGGCGGCTACAAAGTATTGCTGCCCGATGGCAGACTTATGACCGTCGAATACACTGTGGAGGGAGACAGCGGATTCGTGCCGAAAATCAGCTTTGAGGACAACGCTAGCCCGTTCGGCAAAGGCAAATAAGTAGTCTTACGTAATTATAAGCCGACCAAGCGAGGTCATTAGCTCGGAAGCTAAATGTACGGTAAAGAAAACTGAAACATGTAGCTTTTTATGTATTTTATTGTGAGTGATTAGAGCGAAAAGATAAGTGTTTTCATTTGCTACACTGTACATTTCGGTTGTCTAGTTGGTTTGGTCGGTTAGTAGATGAATACAACTGCCAGTGTGTTACAGTCTGATCTAATCGTAAAGCTTCCATGATTTAACGATGTTAAAATTTGGCTCCGGTACTTAAGTCATTAAAGTGCTTTTTTATAATATACATTATACGCAAATATACATTAAATTCATGTTTCTACACATTTAGTCAGAAATGTGATAGCATTTATGTATCGAAAATGTAATCTAAGCTGTCTAAGTTGGATTCGAATCACGACATTGACTATTTGAAATCGAGACTCGGTATTGCAAAAATATACAGCCGACATTTTGTGAACTTTTCCTTTCATAATTTTGTTTACTAATATAGTTCTCATTTCCTTGGTAGTCTAACCTAACCGTAAATCAAAAATAAATCCACTAATTCAATTGTAATCAATCAAGATTTTTTGTGATCTGTATTTTTTATAACCCTCTTTATTTTTTTATTACATTATTTTATTTTTTTATTAGTTACCTACTTACCTTTCGTAGATTCCTTTTTCGGTGTTATGTTTAACCAGGGTTTAACTGTTTTTTTTTTTGTTTAAAAAGTGTTCACTAACTTACCTATTACATTTTAATTGGATGTTAAGCGAATGTAAAAAGTTACCAATTCTGTGATTCAATTAGGAAGTAGTTAAGGCCACTATTGCCATTAGTTTTAAGGAATTTTATTATTAGTGTATAAATTTGTATATGACAATTGTTTATCATCGAACCATGTAGATTTTGTATACAATAAATACTAACGATGATATTTTTTTATTTTCTATGACGTTCCAGGATATTGATCAGCAATCATCAAACAATTAAGTGGTCCAAAAAAATAAATAGGCCTACTCGCATAGCGTGTACGTTTATGAGCGTATCTGATTGATAATGTTACAGAACACACGTGTAGGAACGTAAACAAAGTAATTAATCCCCTTATACATAAAACTTAACAAACCTCTGTTAACTAAAAGTTGTTTTGTCCCTTTTTCACAAACATAAGTGTCAAAGTGACAGATAAGGACAAACTAACTTTAGCGGCTTGTTAACTAATAGAGGCTTGATGGGCGTTTATGAATAAGGGGGTAAGTCTTTAACACCTTATAATGGAATAGTACTAGGTAGTAGTACAGTCAACAGCAAATCTAAACGATAATTTTAGTATTTTGTCGCACTGTTACGTTAACAATACTGCGACAGCTGGGATGCGTTAAAGTAGTGCAAGTGACAAGCTACTAAATGGTCATCTGCTTTTGCTGTTGACTATACACCTTATATGACATGACGCTTTAATAAATAACATGATCGGGGGCAAGATTGAAGCCAATCGAGGAAGGGGAAAACCAAGAATGAGCTATTTATTTATTTTATTTTATTTATTAGGAAGGTACACTTAACAGACATCATACAACACATGGTTCAGTTAGCTCGCGCGTGTTCAGTAGCTTATAAACTAGCATGATATCCAAAACTAAGTGCACACAGCTTGATCAGTAAATTAGCGCATATTTGCCCATGCGTACAACACCAGTGTCAAGTCGACCAACACAGATCAGGGTTTTAGATTAAGTTCATACATGTTCAACATTCTATAAAAGCTTTGTCCTAATCTATTTTGGCCAAGTCGACCCAATGATGCATCTACAATCTACGTTTCGATTTAACACAAGTGACATAAGTATGATCAGAGGATATACAAATTTTTTATCTACTAATAAACTGTGAATTTGAGAATTATAGACCTTTAGGAACGAACTTAAATATACCTACAGAGGGTTCAGGCGAAGGGGTAGGCAAGCTCTTTCCATACAGACTTAGTGCACGTATTTCTTCGTTTATGTTTGCGCTACAATTATTATTTTTGGTCAATATGCTTATTTTTCTGTTAGCTATGACTTGATGTTTTTCTTTTTTAATTTTAATTATTTTTTGTAAGTATTTTTTATTTTTATTATTTTTGAAATAAACCAAAATTTCAACATCAAGTTCTGCGTAAATTAAATGCTGTAGTGCCAAAACTAATGAAAAAAACTTGCACAACCTCTGTATGGAAAATGCCTCGCCCTACCCTTCGCCTTAAACAGAAATAAAAGAAAAAATAACACTCAGCAGTCATGTCGTATAAGGAAATCAAGGAGGCGGCCCTAGATAGTCAGATGGAGAAAGCTATACCGACAAGAGGCTAACTACGTCGTAGGCAGACGCTGTAGTGCCGATATTGCTTAAGAGTGCGCAGTACGTTCGGTTCTCCATACAAACGCATTTATGCTCTCATTTTAAAACTCCATGCTAGAATAACATGAAACTTTGTATACACAATGGGATCCGGCATATGTAGGTCGGAAAGTAGTTTCTGTTGCTTGAAATTATAATGGAAAAAAATACTACGATTATTAAGGTTTTCATACAAGCCGTATAAAACTCAAAAAACCAGTGTATTTTTTTTCTTTTACAATTTGTAGCAACAGAAACCAATTTTCGACCTAGATATGCCGGATCCCAATATGTCTACAAAGTTTCATGTTATTCTAGCATGGCGTTTTAAAATGAGATCATAAATACGTTTGTATGGAGAACCGAGCGTACTGCCAGGTACTGCGCCCTCTTAACCTCACCACAGACCAACCACACATACCGCGCGCGGTAAGTTGGCACTGCTGGGCCATGATGAATGATAACCGCTCAGTTTCATTATCTCATTGACTGCTTATTTCGCAAACATACATATTTTTTATTCACATTACCTTCAAAACACACAATGATTTGTATTAACTCACGGTTCATGAATGAGATCTGGAAATCAGTTTTTTAGGGTTCCGTATCCAAATGGCAAAAAACGGAACCCTTATGGATTCGTCATGTCTGTCTGTCCGGCCGTATGTTACAGCCGATTTTCTCGGAGACTATGAGATGAGCACTACAATTATGAAATTTGGTAGAAAGGTGTATGCTATGAACCGCTATAGAAATATGATTTGAAAGTTTTTGGTCAGGGCAATTAGTCAACGGCCCGACTTGAAAAGCCATGTATAAAAAAAGATTAAAAATTTTGAAAAAAATATTAAACTGGGGGGCACCCCATACATGTAACAGGGGGGTTAATTTTTTTAATGCACATAGCCGTGTGGGTTGTCTATGGATGGATAGGCCTTCAAAAATGACACAGAGGACTAGAAAACTTTTCCATTTAAGTCAACAAGTATTAGCTGTCAAAGTGGTAAAGTGTGTGTCCCCCCCTCTAATTTCCAAACTATGAAGTTTAAAATATTAAACGGTTTTTGAGTTTTTGCTGAAAAACTTTCTTTCCCAAACAAAAGGGCCTAAGCGCCGTAAGTTTCCTATGAAGGTACGACCTTTTTTGATTAAATGTATTGTATAGCGGTTTTAAATGTAGATTAGGAGGTGTTGGTACGGAACCCTTCGTGCGCGACTCCGACTCGCACTTGGCCGGTTTTTATATAATTGACAGCTCGCAGCTAATATAACAGCTAAGTTAAAAATATTTGAAAACCAACCTCACGCTGTTGAATTTTTTTATAATAAAAGTAAAAGTAAAGTATAAGTAAAAGTAGTTTATTCTTCAAATTAGGCATATTACATGCACCTATGAACGTCAATAAACTACCACCGGTTCGGAAAAATAAACCTCTGCCACGAGAAGAACCGGCGTAAGAAACTCGGCGAGGTGTCATTTTTTCAAAACAATATACATTGTATAGTTAAATATAAAATTACAGTTACTACAAAAATAACAAGCTACAGTAGAAAACCTATTTTCGCGATAGATTAGCCGTGCAGGACACTATCACTGCCAAACATCCCTGTCCATGATGTAATCGTTTACCTTATAATATGCTTTTGAAATAAGTGTTTGTTTTACTACAGATTTGAATTTAGAATTGCTAAGTTCAGTAATGTGTTTTGGATAAACTATGTACGTTATGAAATGAACTATAAATAAATATGTAGATAGTATAGGGTACTGCCGTACAATGGACGTACCTTGTTATTTTCCCAAATGTAAAAAACATACATACCTACATACATTCTCGTCCGTGTTCCCAAATGAGGTAGGCATATAGTACATAAAAATATATATTTAAATTGTGTTTTTAAACATACAACGTAATTAGGATTGAGTGCTGAATTTTAGCCATGCTTGTAAAGGAAAATTTTAGAAAAACTATACGAGTATATTGGCTATGTGCACGTCTGAAACGTCAAACGTCAAAGGTCCCGAGGCAATGTCAAAACTCAGAGATGTCAATTATTTGACACATGAATATTTTATTTACATTAGTAAACGAGAAAGACCCCGTATTGGAAATTTTACTGAAATAAATAAGAGAATAAATAAATACATACAAACGAAACGAATCGTAGGAAACCGTTAAGAAACCAATAGAAAACGTGAAAGTAAATTTGACAGTGGTCCCCGGTAAGTACACATTTCTGCCATGGTGTGCGCTACGATCGCCTAGCTTACCCCCACCACCTACTTCGCACATAGCCAATACACAAAATCTGATTTAAATCATTTAGTATCAATGAAATTTAAAACTGGACACCTTACTCTGCCCTAGGAACGCAACATTATATACTGACACGTAGATAAATAGATCGCGGTTTAAATAAGTATGGCGCAGGATCGGGCATTGTGGTACTCTTTGGAGGAGGCCTATGTCCAGCAGTGAATGTCCGTGAGCTAATTGAATATGGTTGAGGTTTTACCTTGTCGCGAAGGCGGGTCATGATGACGGCGGTGGCGTGGGTGTCGAACTGCGGGCGCCCCGCGCGACCCAGCATCTGCAGCACCGTGCTTATGCTGTACTCCTGCACACACCAATCATACGTTATAAATTAAAAAATAAATGAACTTTACAAGTCAAAATCTACTGGCGTTTCTGAAAAAGAAGACCACTGCCGGGAAGAAACACCGAAAGAAACTCGACAGTCAGTCATTTTTTCCCAAAAATATGCTTATTACAATGATAATACGCAACCTACTTAATATAAGTAAATCTGAGTATGGAAACAAAAAGAGGAAGAATGTTTACAATGTGTAGTTCAACAAAACAACACGTGTTTACTAATTTCCTAGACTTAATAATCTTCTTCTTCCGTGCCCGTTCCCATTTCATTTGGGGTCGGCCCTCTGAATATGTTTGCGCCACATGGCTCTGTCATTAACTTGCTGGTACAGTTTTAGCTAGTTTTTCTAGGTTTCTACACCAAGTAGCTTTGGGGCGTCCTCAGGGTTGTTTGCCTGTGTAAATTTTTAAGGCCATTTTAACCGAGTGATCATCTTCTCGGCGCATTATATGTCCATACCATCGAAGCTGGGTTTCATGGATCTTCTCTGGGATAGGTGCTACTTTAAAGCTGTCTCTGACGTTACTTTACATAATAATAATATACATTATAATGACCGGGCTGTAAAGACCCGAGAGTTTCAGTACATAATAATACATATATGAATATTAATGCTATTTAGGTCTCTGTTTGGGCCATGCATTTCTATCAGTGAGATAGTCCTCGATCCTGTAATAAGCCGTTGTTGGGGATAACGCAATCCATCCTCGATTGATAACCAAAAACGAACACGTACTTAAAGCTCGTATTTCAGCATCGTTTTAGTACTGGGGCAAGAGGTTTCTAAGAGTACAGGTTCAATAGTGACTTTTGTTCACGGTCAATATCGCCATCACATTTCACTAACGACTGAAGGTTAATTTTGTCTGGGTCTCCGCAAACAAAACTCTGCCAGCTCAAGGCAATTACCAGAACAGCTGGCATAATAGCTGATAAAACGTCAGCTATGGAAATTATTTCGCATACTTGGTTATATAGAAAACGTCGAATAATACAATGTTTTAGCAGCTCTTTTATTTCGCTACAGGGGTTGATCAATAAAAACTGAATAAATTATAAAATATTATTGTATCGTCATGGTCGAGCATATCATTCTGTCGAATATACTACATATATCTGATTATTTATCAAGAATTTATGAGAGAATCACATAACTTACCTGATAAGCACCATTGACATACTGCTGAGTGTTTTTCACGATTACCAGATGCGCTGGTAAATTTACACCCATTGCTGAAATTGAAGTTATAATATCAACATTTCGCCCAAGGAAAAGAAATGATAAAAAATGGAACTTATATTCTGTATTCGGATTATCTTGACCAGTTGGGAAATGAAGCTAATGTATAAATTCTGATTACACATTTTGATCCTCTTAAGACAGGACTGCCACCCAGCTTAATGTGCCAGTTGCAGAACTTATATTCCGAAAACTTCTACGAGAAATTTGAGATTTTACATAAAAATAATAAAAATATCTTCTAAAATTATTTATTTATTTATTTATTTGTTATGTCATGTACATGAGATGATACATTTTTACAGAAAGGCTACCATGACACCCTGTTAGGGCACACAAATGATCTTATAACTAACTTAATTCTATATTTCAGAATATATATATATATAAAAAAGTAATATAAGCAAATAATTTAACAGGGGATATTTTATGTGTCATAAGTATGGGGTTAGAGTTGAAATATAGGTAATTTATGATGTCTAAGTTACATACTTTACTTACACAATTTCAATTTACAATTTGTAATGTAGTTACCTACTTTTGTGATGCGGCAAGGTTTCATCATTTAAGAACTCCTCGACTGAGTAATAACATTTTTGAATGAGAAACGTTTTCAATTTCTTGTGAAACAGCTTGTTATTTGGTTCCAGTTTGATTTCGTCGGGTATTTTGTTTACAACTCGGATACATACCAAATGAGGTCCGTTTCTATGGATGGCTAGTTTAGAATTGGGTATTTTTAGTTTGTTCCTATACTGGTTCCTGGTTTTATATGTATCTAGCTTAGTTTCAAATAGGTCGGGGTGTTTCCTAGCAAACATAATGGCCTCCATTATATATATTGCCGGTAGTGTAAGTAGCTCATACTCTTTGAAAAAGGTTCGGCAGCTATTAGGAACACGTATATTGGCCAGAATTCGTATGCATTTTTTTTGTAACACAAAGAGATCATGTGCGTCTGTGCTAGCTCCCCATAAGACCACACCATATCGGAGACTAGAATAAATGTCAAATTACAAAATTGAGAGTAACTTTTATAGGTATAGACATATTATATGAAATTTCAAATATTTGCTCAGGATAGAACTACTACCTTCCTGCTACCTTGTACAGTCGCGGAATGAAAATGTTCGTCACTTTTCAACTCTATTTTAAATCCGCTTAGGTCGAAAAAGAAAATTATATACATATATTGGGGGACAATCTTACACAAATCGACCTAGTCCCAAACTAAGCAAAGTTGTGCTATGGGTACTAAAAGACGATATACATACTTATATAGATAAATACATACTTAAATACATAGAAAACATCCAAAAAAATGCACAAATATCCGTGATAAATGCACAATAAATGCCCTGGCCGGGATTGGAACCCGGGACCTCTAGCTTCGGAGGCAGAGTCACTACCAACTAGGCTAAACAGGCCGTCGTGAAAAGGAAGAGTGACGAACCTTTTTATTCCGCGACTATACCTTTAGGGATTAAGATATTTTATTTTACCATTTAGATCCTTAGTCTATATATGTAAGTATATTATTAATATACCCAAAGTAGTGGTCGTGATGAGTATGGGCAGGTCGCGGTTGCGGAAGGCCTGCTCGATGTTGATGCGCTCCTCGTATAGCAGACCGGCGTGGTGGCAGCCCACGCCGCTCATCACCAGCATCTGGTGTGTAACCAGCTTAATATGAATATGACGTATAAGATGATTATGAAGTCCAAAAGTGACCAACATTTTGTTTGTCCAACTGTACAGTCCAGTATAGAGGTTGAGTTCTAATTGGTAATACAAAATATTAAAATATGAATCTGATCATGATTTTGAACAACTTTTACAATTGCTTAGTCACTGCTAATTCATACGATAGGTCTTCAATTGACACAACAAACTGTATGAAATAGTTGATTTTTTTGACATGGACAAAGCTGGTCAAATTGTAATTCACAAACAAATACAAGACCAGTATCTCGGATCTCTTGTAGCAAAAATCTGTACATTGTACATACTCGTAGTAGGGCATCCGAACGAAAATAAACTTCTCTTATTCATTTTCCATCTTGAGATACAAGGTATATAAATAGTAAAAATTATCAGATGACCGGTGGGTCTAGCACACTGAGACGATCAATAGTGACGTTTGGCTATATAAAATACGTAATTAACAAGTTGATGTCACTGGGTTGACTAGGTAGTGATAAGGTTACTACTACTATTCCTCTGGCGCAGCTACCCAAAGTGTGTCTTGGCCTCCAATACGAGTGCACGCCACTGATCCCGATCCTGCGTCATTTCCTTCCACGAGTCAACTCGAAGCGATAGATCGACCTCCACAGCATCGGCCCAACGATATCTAGGGCGGCCGACCGGGCGTTTCCCACTCGGTTTGCCCAGGTAGGCTCTTTTAACGACACGGTCGGCGATAAAGTTATATCAATGTTAATTATCGCAGTGTTTCAGACCCATAAATCGAATAAGACATAGTGACTGTAGGACCCAACCAGACTTTTGATGAAACTATAATCCTGGTTGGTTGTGTGAAATCTTCTTGTATGAGGATGGTATGATTTCGACCCAGGTAAAAAAAACTATCTTAGGCACGGGAGCAGTTGGAAGTTGGAACCATAACGAAACTGAAAGGTACTTTATAATATGAAATAAAAAGAAGTTTCTTTTTCATTCTCTCAGGAATCGCGGGCAAATACGATAATTGCGCTAGGAAAACCCTAAAAAAATACCTGTAATTTCTTATTCTTCAGCGAAGACGCCAGTGCAGTGAGCTTCGCTTTCTGTTCCGGGCTGAAAGAGACCGTCACCTCTCTTGACAGAGCTTCAGCCGTGAGTATGACACTTTTTCGTGTGTTACAAAATATCTGGAAATTTTGATATTTTTTTCAGACAAATACCTATTTAACGCTCAAAGCAGAATATATTCTAACAAAAATATTTATGGACAAGCTTACACAAATCGACTTAGTCCCAAACGAACTAAGCAGAGCTTGCAATTTGCCTACTAGGTGACGACATACTTGACAACAGATAAATAAATACTTAAATACATAGAAAACATCCCAGGCTCAGGAACAACTATTCGTGTTCATCATACAAATACATCCCCTGACCGGGATTCGAACTCAGGACCGCTAGCTCCATAGGCTATAGTAGTTGTCTACGATATACCTATATTTTTATCTACAATAGTTGCAAGTAAGTAAAACAGCTTTTCCTCTAGAAAATTATCCAAAAAGATAACTTAGCAATATTGTCTGTTCTCTCTTTTGCCTCATGTTGATTGGACGCATAGTTTTAATAAAGATACGAGTATTTACTAATCTACCCTTAAAGCAAAGGGAGTAGAATTTAAGTACCAGCGTAGGTTTCCCGTTGTAATATTTCTGAATAATTGGCCACAGTTTGTAATTGAGGATTAGATCGAATTTGAATATACTCGTGCCTTCCGCACAAGGGTATCCTTCTACGATTCGCTGCAATTTTACTGGTCGGCATTCATCTCCAAATCTGAAATAAAAAGGTCTGGACTCTAAATAGATGTAGGATATTCATAATAGAGTTTTGTTCTTAAAGGAAGACTATAAATTCTTAGAATTCTTTAAATTCTTACACTTATAAGTTATTTACTTGTACTCGTATGTACGTACTTATTTGCTTTGATTATATATTTAAACAATTATTATTATTATTATCTATCTACTTTTGCAAAAAAGCCTTCATTCGGTTCATCGTTTTTGTATCAGAGATAGACCGCCTTGTGTGGTGAGGCGCGCTATAACTTCGACGATCTCCTAGACTATTCCTGTACCAGTAGTAATAGGGTATTTCATAGCACAAAAAAATCTATTTTTTACGTTGCCAATAAACAAATCACACGAAAATACTTGGAAAAAATTAAACTTCAGATTATTTATGCATTTTCAAAGATTTTGCTCAGTTAGAATAAAGTTTGTAGAAAATGTGCCTAATGACGTCAAAATTTTCTATGGTCAAATTGCGTCCTTTATTTCCTTTTTAATGTTGGTGTATTAAGAAAAATTAAATAGCATAAATAAGCTGAAGTGTGATTATTTCGTAGTATTTTCGTAAGATTTGTTTATTGGGATTGGGAAGGTAAGTTGTAAATAGTTTTTTGTTGTGAAATACCCTGTTCGCGCAGCCGCGGCCGGGCTGAGTAGAGATAAGTAGAAGTTAGAAAAATTGAAAACACCGACATTTTTATCTCAAAAACGGCTGAACAGATTTTCATGAAACATGGCTAAAAACACTCGGGATTAAATTATTTATGACACAAAAAAAAATCTAAACGAAAATTCATCCGGTTCATCCGTTTGGGAGCTACGATACCACAGACAGATATACAGACAGACACGTTAAACTTAAAAAACCTCTCTCTTTTTGTGTCGGGGATATAAAATAGATCGTAAACTAATAGTGGCTCTGAGCTGTAGACCTCGTTTTTTTTTTTAAATTTTAAAATTTCCAAAAACTGACTACAAAAAAGTTTTATATAATTATCGTATCTGCTAACAAAATTTCACAAGAATCGGTTGAGAAGTGCGACCTGTAGATGAGAACATCCGGACAGACATATGAAAGAATTATTGTCGAAAGCTGAAACTTCGCTTCAGCTCACGGCAGCAGCAGTTCGGTGCAGCGCTGACGCTTCGCTCGCTCGGTGAATAATAAAGAGAAGGTGTACTTGTGAAAGACTGCAGGTTTGTCATCGGTCCCGAGCCACTCGGCGACGTGTTGGGGGTTGGCGACGGTGGCGGACACGGCCGCGAACCGCACGCGCGGCGCCGCGCCGCCGCCCCCGCGGGCCACGCCCCCGCCGCCGCCCCCGCCCCCGCGGGCCCCCTCCCCGCCGCCGCGGCGCCGCTGCTGCAGCTGCTCTATACGGTGCGCCGATTGGGCCGCCGACTATACATTTAAATTCATCTTAGAACCGATTTTGAGTTGACTAAATACTATTATGTGGCGAACGTTACAAAGGCTGGCTCTAAGGCGGATGCTACAGGCTCGATATTTATCGTGATATTTGGATCGTTGATACAGATCGTGGATTTTTAGATTACTAGAAATCCAGCGATCCGTGTCACGATACGTGATACGCCTATACTACACACTCGATAAACATCGTGATTCTCCAAATATCACGATAAATATCGAGCGTGTAGCATACGCCTAAGATCGTTACAAATCGCCAGTGTGGTAAGGTGAAAAGCATGTAAAAGACAATATGATAGACGTAAGATAGATGAATAAATGGATTATTTACTAGTGGCTCTGTGAGCTGTATCAGCCTCGCAAACTAGTTATTTATTCAACAAGAGAGCAAAGTAATTTTTTGCTGCGAGTATTGGATGTTGTGCCGAGCAAGCGAGCATAGCGAGTGATTCAAAATTAGAATCTTGAGCGTAGCGAGGGACTCAAAGACACGAGATGCAAATATCTTTGCTCTCGTGTGATACATACAACTTTTGACCTCAGCGGCGAGAACATAATAACGCAAAGGAATAGTGATAGAGAGAATGAAGTTACTTAAACTAACCTACGATATGAAAAATTAAAAAGTAAGTTTTTTTTCACGCTCGCAGCAAAATTGCATTTTGCTCACTCGTTTCAAGCCGGAAAAGTCGTTTTCACGCTCGCAGCAAAATTACCTTTGCTCACTGGTTTCACGCAACAAAACCGCCATTTTCGAGCCGCTGAGGTGAAAAAGATTTTTTTTTAATTTTCAAAATTTCCAAAGCTGACTTGACAAAAAATCTATAATACTTATTACCGAACATGCTCACAAAATTTCACGACAATCGGTTGATAAATGCGACCTGTAGAGGAAACCATCCAGACAGACTATTTTGTAAACTTTTTCTAGTATTTAAATTTAACATTTTATATTGATTTTAACTTATTTTTTACTCTTTTGACATTTTAATTTACTACTGTATATTTGCACGCTTGCATGCGAGCTAGATACAAGAAACATAATGTACTGTAACATCCTTAGGTATACTGTGTTTATGCAAATAAATAATTTCTGATTTTTGATTTCATACAGACATACGAAAGAATTTTTGTCGAAAATTGAAACGGAGACGCTTCGCTGGCTCGGTCAATGATATGCACGGTCTCAATCTAGCTGGCTACTCAGGAAATAAAAACTTTATGCCATTACATGATTTAAACAAAAACAATGCTTAGTTGTTTAGAATTTTTATACTATACTAGGAATTTTCAACTTTTACATTCTCGTCGTAGCGTAGGTACCTACTCTTTTCAACTCAGACCCCCGTACCAACGTATGAGCACTAACATATTAAATTAATTCTGTCTTATAATATAAATCCTATTAAAAAAACACACACACTACCTAATGATATTTGCCCTGAGATTACGAGATTTTACATAATTGAAGATTAATAAAATCATAACCAATTTTATATAGAAAACTCCCGTGAGAATTGGTCGTTTTCCAAATTTTAATCATGATTGTGGATGGGTTGTACCACCCAGCTGGAAAACAGTGTTGAATACTACGTCTGTGAAGAGTGTGGACGAGACTTTAGCATGTGACGTTGTGAGTGTTGTGTGTAGTTCGGCATTGAACAATTGTGAAGAAAACGAGGGTAGATTCTCGCCGCCGCCGCCTCCACCCGCGCCTAGCAACCGAGCGGACAGGGCACGGGCACGCAGTGCTAAGAAAACCGCCGCCGCGATAGGTGCTCATGATTAAGGACCGCGAACCGGTCTGAAACATGTCGAGCGATATTCGACCTTAAAGACGTAAGTGACCCGTTTCATTATATTCAATCATAACCATTTTAAAGCCTTTTGGGTTCTATATAAATAAAAAATAAAATTTTATAAAATAACAACCATTTTGACCGACTTCAAGTTAACTATATTCATTAATCTTGATCCTAATGGTCAAGCGTTAAAATTCGTCAATTTGCAAAAAAAACAACTTACCTCAACAGTCTTCATCCTACTGACTACTGCTTCGAGCACGGGCCCTCTGGTCTCATCGTTCAGTATGTGCACTTCGTCGATCAGGAACAACTTTATCATCTCCACTAAACCGCGGTGATCCCGCCATCGGCGAGTCAACATGTCCCATTTTTCTGGTGTTGTTATAATCACTCTGAACCAAAATTTAAGTGCATTGTCTTAATTTTGCTTATGTTTAACACCCAAAGTAGGTAGCTTTAAGTATCAGCCACAGGGATCAGTCAAGGTTCTAGTGTTTATTACATCCATGAGTTGCACCTTGTTGGCTATGATGTACTTATGTGATGAGTGATGACAACTGTTACTCCAAATACGTAGATTCAAAGGTAAAGGTAGTAATCAGTCATTTATTTGCTAAAACATGGTACAAATAGGTGATTTTGTAACAATAGAACTACATGTTTGGTCACAAGGACATGGAAATATTTAGTCATGGGTATCGCATGCATAATTTGCTTATACTATAGAATCCTAAGAATTAATTTTATTTAATTTTTTATTTTATTGTAATGGGAAACAAACAGCATATATTACACAAATGTATAGGAAACAACTTAGTTTATACATAGGCCAAAACAGTTTCCACCAAGAGTTATTACATTTTTGCTCTGAATAATGTCATTGAAATATTCTTGATTGGAATATTAGTAGGCCTTAGATGCCAAATAATTATATAATGCAGTTTTAAATTCTTTGGCGCTTTCTAGTTTTATAATCTAAGCTGGTAGCTTATTGAAAATTTGCGGTGCCATACCAAAAACACTTTTGGATAGAAAAGCGGTTTTTGAAGACATATAATTAATTTTTCTCAAACATGCGCCTAAATGTATGCATTAATGTCACGAAAAGAGGACATGAAGTTACCTGTTTATGGCTCCCTACATTACTTCTTGGCCGCCGGCCAAGAAGTAATGTATGGAGAATGTATGAAACTAACATTATTGGCCGCTGCTCTAACTTTTTAAATTGGCTTACTAAAATGAACTGATAAAGGAAATATTACATAGAGCCAACCGTCACGATTTTGTATATATATTTTTAATTTGTTATGTAAATTGTTTTTTTTTTCTGTTTTTCCGGTTTTTTTTATCGTTCTTGTATTTTTGTATTTTGTTGTTCTTTTTTCGAATTTTTCGAGTATTTATGTATTTTTTTTAGTTTTTTCGTGTTATTTTGTAGCGTTTTTTGTTTTTTGATATTTTTGGACTTTTTAAAAATATTTTCGTTTTTTTTGTACTTTTCGTTTTTTTTTGTTTTTCCATGTTTTTGGTAGTTTTTTAGTTTTTATGTGTTTTGGTATTTTTTAGTTCTTTCGTGTTTTTTGAAATGGTGCTTGTATTTTGTAGCATTTTTCGTGTTTTTATTTAATTTCCGTTATTTGTCGTGATGCTTTGCTATTTTTGAACGTTTTGTATTTTTTAGTTTTTTTTACATAGTATTTTTTTATTGTTTTTTTTTTCTAACATGTTTGAGAAAAGTACTATATAATCCTCGGCCGGAACAGGGATTGCAGGACTCGCACTTATCCCAAACTCGTCCAGCAATCCCTTACTTCACGGCCTCTGCAGTAATGTACTATTCCACTGATGCCGCAAGCTGTTAAATGTAGTAAATTGGTTCATGTTATATTTTACATACATATACATATAGCTAGATAGATATGGCTCCTTTAGGTTTTGAAACCTCTGCGCCCTACTAATTTTATTACAGCTACGTACATAATAATTACGACGAATTTTATTGAAATAACAGTAATTCTAACTCACTTGTATGGCGTTAATTGCGCGAAGTCAACTTCCGTGTCGCCTGTGACCTCGATGCAGAGAAGTCCCAGTTTCGTCAGCTTTGGGTACCACTCCGTCAGCCGCTCGTTACACACCGCTTTTACCGGTGCCACTGGGAGCATAAACGACTTCTAGTGCAATGTAAACAGCCCCCCCCTCCCTTAATCATAAAACTACACATGACACCCACTCACACCTCCTCCTCAATCGGTCCCTCATTGCTGAGGATCGTGACTCTGTCGATGTAGCTTAGCCAGTATTTTTTTCAAGGATGTTCGGTCGGCTGCCCACTCACACACAGCACACACATATAATATATACACACACACTTTTTACCATCACACCGCTCGCCGTCGGCAGGGCATTCATCCTCACACCTTAGAACCTAAATGGTCGCGTACGGTGCGGTTTCAGAGGAATTTCCTCCCTCGGACGCTCCGATTGTAATAGAATGAGCTCCCTGCCAAGGTTTTCCCGACGGACTACAGTATGGGGTTCTTCAAGAAAACAGTTTATAATTATTAAAGGGTCGGCCAATGCGCATGTAGGATACCCTTTGAGTGGAATATAAAATTCCTGACGGTCCGACAACGTTTTCGGACCACGCGAACCGAGGGTCAATTTTAGGGAGCCATTGGTAAAACTCATAATACTCATAAACTATACACTCCGCGAGATAAACCCGTCGTGCTTGAGGTCATTCCTTGGAATGAGAAGGTTGGAGAGGGAGGGTGCGAGTAGTTGACTGTGGAAGAAAATGTACAGTCGGCAAGAAAAGCTAAAGACAATTTTTTTTACACAAATCGAATTAGTCCCATAGTAAGCTCAATAAGGCTTGTGTTATGATTCTGCTGATATTCCACTAGGGAAAAGAGGCAAAGGAAGACCCGTGACCAGATAGGATGACGAAATTAAAAATATCGCCGGTCCAAACTGGATACAAGTTGCTCGAGAGAGATAAGTGGAAATCCTTGGAGGCCTTCACCTGTGAAGACGGGGTTCTTGCATATAATAGTACAATACGATACAAGTGCAGAGAACAGGAAACTCGCAACGAGTGGTGATAAATTAAAACACGACCGAAGGGAGTGTTTTAAATAGACACGAGTTGCGAATTACCTATTCGCACGTGTATCGTACAACGTTTTACAGTACATATGGCTCTTTAAAGTTTCGACATATGCACGTAATCTACTGATTACCGCACTCGTGTGGTAATGTAGCACCATATGTACTGCAATAGTACATTACGATACAAGTGCAGAGAACAGGAAATTCACAACGAGTGGTGATAAATTAAAACACGACCGAAGGGAGTGTTTTAAATCGACACGAGTTGCGAATAACCTATTTGCACGTGTATCGTACAACGTTTTACAGTACATATGGCTCTTTAAAGTTTCGACATATGCACGTAATCTGCTGATTACCGCACTCGTGCGGTAATATAGCACTACATGTACTGTAAAAATATTTATTTATATCTATACCAAATCTACATTAGCTACTAACATTAGAGTAACATATCATAATATAATTGTTCATACTAACCAAGCAGTGTAAAAACAATCGCCACGCCAGAAATACAAGGCTTTTTTAAGGATTCTGAATTTACCGTGTATGTGGGTGCCTACTTTTCGTGCCATAACTGTGAGCTTATGTGTATAAAGGAACGAAATGAAGGGCCCACGGAAAAAACATGTCCATACCACTCAAATTTCATAACAAAAAGCAACCCAACTAGTAAAGAAATAAGGTGCAAATTGTCTTTGAAATTTCAAAGGACTAGACATGCTCTTTCCGTGGACCCTTCAAATGTAATATTTACTGTAAATAATCTTGAAGTCCTGTGGGGTGCTCTGGTCCTCCATTTGCATCAACAGCTGCAGTATGGCGAGCTCGAACACCACCGTCTTGCCCGAGCCGGTCGGAGCACACACCACCAGCGATTTGTCTTTAACAACATATCACCATCAGAGGCCGAGCATTCCTGGAGTGCGGTGGAGATACTGCGATCGCCAATATGCATGCCAAGCGTGGCGATTATGGGGAGCGAAATAGGGGGAGGCATATGTCCAGCAGTGGACGTCCTTCGGCTGATATGGTGGTGGTTGTGGAAATGGGGAAGTAAATAATAAAGATGGCCGCAGCCATAATGGCACCACTGTGCCCGCTCTGGAGGTATGTGGCATTGCATGGTAAGATCGCGAGAGCTCCCGAGAATGCACTAGGTTGAAACTTGAAAGTACGGACCTACAATAGTCATCAACTGACGACCAACGAGCTCTCCATAAATAAAGAGTTTTCTATGCTCTGACGATCATTGTGGAAGTCTTTGATTACCGCTGAGATACGCGTCATACTCGTGATCGGGTGCTGTTTGTGGAGTCCGGTCTGTTCATGCTTGCAAGGTATGCCCTAAATACCTTAATACTAGTGTTATTTTATTGTGTGTAGATTGACGAGAGACATAATCCTGTTCTGGATTAGTTTTATTGTTATTGACGCTTAGAGACCTTATACATCTCTAACAATATTAAGTTTACTTATTTTAATTTTAGCGCTTAGAGATCATTTACATCTCTAAGGACTTTGAAATAATTGTTATTAATCGTATTTGTACGCTCAGAGACCATATACTCGTACAACTCTGAGATATTAAATTAATTGTATATACTTTTTGTTTATTCGGACAAATCGTATTCAATACGTCCTTAATATTTGTAAATGTATTTATTTAATTGTTAATCAGTATATTTTTTAATCATTATTATTAAGTAAGATTCACGCTTTGACATGTAAAAAAGTGCCCTTGTGGCCTATTTGCAGAATTCTTTGGGGGAGGCCTATGTCCAGCAGTGGACGTCATTCGGCTGAAATGATGATGATGATGAATGTATAAAATATCTGTTGAGTGATGAAATACTTATTTGATTCCTTTTTAGGGTTCCGTACCCAAAGGGTAAAAACGGGACCCTATTACTAAGACTTCGCTGTCTGTCCGTCTGTCTGTCTGTCACCAGGCTGTATCTCAAGAACCGCGATAGTTAGACAGTTGAAATTTTCACAGATGATGTATTTCTGTTGCCGCTATAACAATAAATATTAAAAACCGGCCAAGTGCGAGTCGGACTCTTTGCCGTTTTTATAGGTACCTAATGGTACGGAACCCTTCGTGCGCAAGTCCGACTCGCACTTAGTCAGTTTTCGACCTCATGTACATCAGTCAGCATCGAAAGTTGCTACGCGTATGAAGAGGCCTGAAGCTCTTTTTGGCTGCTTTTGATGCTGATAGTGGAATGTGTACGCAAAAATAACCGCATAATTATGTGCAGTTTAGCCGTTTGGCACAGGCGTACTAGAGGTAAAAAAAAAATGTTTGACCCGTTCAAAAAAAAAAATTCCCTTCTCAGCACTCCGAGTCATTATTATTTTCGAAAAAAAAATTCAGTAAGTACCCCAAGAAAACTATTTTGAAAATTATTTCATTTACCGAGCGAGCGAAGCGTCTCCATTTCAGCTTTCAACAGAAATTCTTTCGTATGTCTGTCTGTCTGTCCGGATGTTCTCCTCTACAGGTCGTATTTCTCAACCGATTGCCATGAAATTTTCTGAGCAGGTTGGATAAATACTTAAAATATAGAATTTTTTGTCGAGTCAGTTACTGAAAATATTGAAACTTGGAAAAAAAAAATTGCGATGTCTACAGCTCACAGAGCCACTAGTTTAGTATTTTTTAATTTTTCAATATTACCAATTTATACAGTCTACTTCCTTTAGAAATGAAATTATTTTCAAAATTGCTTTCTTGGGGTTAGTTATAACAAGATATCAAGTAGGTATCATTTGTGATAAATTATACAAGAAAAAATCAGCTATATCGTATCTAGAAAAAACCGGCCCAGAGCGTGTCGGGCCACGCTCAGTGTAGGGTTCCGTAGTTTTCCGTCCGTCACATTAAGTTGACATATTAAGTACAGAAACACAAAACCCTAAAAAGCACGTCATTTCATTGTGATTTTGTAGAAATGACAGGTACAATAAACACTCAAATTACAAACTTAGTTCAGAAATTATTTATGTAATTTTTTCAAAAACTATTCAACCTATCAAGTTCAAAATAATTTTCCTACAAAGTTTTTATAAAGTTCTACTTTTGAGATTTTTTTCATATTTTTAAAACTTATGGTTCAAAAGTTAGAGGGGGGGGGGACACATGTTTTTTTACTTCTGGAGCGATTATTTCCGAAAATATTAACATTATCAAAAAATGATAGTAAACCCCTATTTATTTTTAAATACCCATCTAACAATATATCACACGTTAGGGTTAAAATGAAAAAAAAAATCACTCCCCACTTTACGTATAGGGGAGGTACCCTAATAAAATATTTTTTTCCACTTTTTATTTTACCACTTTGTCGGCGTAATTGATATACATATTAGTACCAAATTTCAGCTTTCTAGTGCTAACGGTCACTGAGATTATCCGCGGACGGACGGACCGACGGACGGACAGACGGACGGACAGACGGACGGACAGACATGGCGAAACTATAAGGGTTCCTAGTTGACTACGGAACCCTAAAAAGGCTGGAAAAAAATGGCTGAAATGTAATCATATGGTACATTTTTAGAATCGCCTCAAAAAGCCCTTTCATTTAATACTACATACTACACACGATAGGTTTATGAAAAAAAACCATACAAAAAATAATAACGACTCAGCGCTCCCCTCCTAAGGGATTTTTTTAAGAACTGCAGGTCAAAATTTTTGTTTTGGCCTCTAGTATGCGAGTGCCAAACGGTTTAACTGTACATCAATATGCGCTTTTTCTTTGGAATTGGGCTCGTACGCCGTCCACTATGACTTTACATATAATAAATACTTTACATAAAAAAAAACAATGTAGAAGTAAATATTTTTGCGTATTCTACTTTCAATGCCTTAGAGGAAGAGATCCAAGTGATTGAGTGGTTTGAAAAACATGCATAGCTAAATGTTTAAGTATGTAAGTATACCCTATTCCTATAATATTCTCACGACCTTGGAAAGGCTGAAGTAAATTTACATATGTAAACCTGTTGTGCCTACACAAACAAAATACCTAACTCATAGTATTAAATAACTCTATTTGGTGTTGAACCAGGGGTTCCCAAAGTGGTCCAGGTGGACCCCCGGGGTCCACAGGAGATTCGACGGGGGTCTACGTTGGCGTGACAAAAAAATGGCGGTTTTGGGAATATGGTAGAAATGTGGGGGGTCTGGTCTACCGGAACCAGTTAACTTTTGAAAGTGATCTATGAGAAAAAAAGTTTGGGAAAACCTGTGTTAAACTGTTAAAGTACCTGAATATAGCGCATCTTCTATTACCCTCGATTGCACTAAATTAAAGTATGGATACGTAAACAGGCAGCGATATTTTGGATCTGGAAATTAATAAAATGCACAGTAAACAGTAGGTATAGTTTATGGTATCAGTGGGGCTAGTATGATCGCTTATATGTCGGACATATAGCATTCGTCCCGCTCGCACTTACATACTTGACAGTACGGGACGAATGCTATATGTCCGACATATAAGCGATCATACTAGCCCTGCTGATAGCAACTTCAAATTAATAAAACCGCATTCAAATCGACGATGCCACAGACAGACACACACATAGGTATACATGTTAAACTTATAATAGTTATTATAATAGCACCGTTCATTTGCGTTCCGCGAAGCCGTAATGTAGTTGTGATGTGTGTGTGTTGGAATAGACATTACATATTTAAAGTAAGACAAACAAAACAAATGCCTATTCGAACAGTCCACAAAGACATGCAATATATTTTTATCTATACAACTCACCTATTTCTTCAACACTTCGAAATTCGCCATGTTGACCAGTATGTTTCAAAGGACGAAACGTATTCTCGCTATTTGTAACTAATACGTTTGTCGAGGATGGAGTGGTATCGTCCGTAGTGGGTAAGGAAAGAGGCTGTGACAAATTTTCATCTACAATCTCATCACCAAAAACATCTGTGAAACTATCCCTGAAATACATTGGAATTGTTTAAGTATCTGGCGAAATTTCGCGACACAACACTAAATTTAAAATATATTTCACCAATGTCTTACAGCTGTGAAACACTTGGATACATTCTTGAACGTAAAGTTACAATTTTTTTATTCCGGCGTGCATGAAACGAGTAATTCAAAACATCTTTTATAATGTAACTATAAAACTAGACAAAAGTTGCGCTACTTGCACTTGCTTTTTCCCGCCAACAATTTTTTTTATTGCACCATAAACAATTGAAAAAGAACGATAGAATAGATGCGTTCAAAATTTACATGTATTTAAAAGCTAAGGCGGATCCAGCAGTCTTGCACGGCAGTCTTTCGCGTGATGCCAGCCATAAGATAGAGCGAGTTAGAAATACCTTTGTTTTCTTCTTTTATCTTTTAGTTTGCAAACTGCAATGCAGGACCGTCTGGATACGGCTGTAAAGAATTTTAACATTCAACCTGCATTGTACAGGTAAAAAACTTAAGAAGATGACCTGCCCGGCTAGTATGATAGCTTATACCGTCACGTTCTATTGCAAAAATGTACTGAAACGTCACATAAAACGTGACGGTATAAGCTATCATACTAGCCGGGCTGTTATAGGCGTTTGTTTTGTTTATGTTGCACATTTTAAATATGTAATGTGTATTCGAAGACGTCACAACTACATACAACAGGTCATCTTCGTAAGTTTTTTACCTCATCATCATCGTGTCAGCCGAAAGACGTCCACTGCTGGCCATAGGCCTCCCCCAAAGACTTCCACAATGACCGGTCCTGCGCCACCCGCATCCAGCGGACACCCGCGACCTTCACCAGGTCATCGGTCCACCGTGTGGGGGGCAGTTTTTTACCTATAGGTAGATAATAATATACTGTACAACGTTATTTTAATAATATCATTAGGGGCCTTTTACACGTTTATTATTATCACGCGAAATACTTATATCACGATACGTACTTACTATAAAATAAAAAAATAAATAATATTTTATAGGTTGATATAAAAGATGAAATACGATAATATTGACACCCCAGTATTGTGATAATATCAATCGTTTAAAGAGCCCCTTGCTCAGAATCCTTACTCTGAGGGGCCTTGTCGAGCGATATTCGACCTCAAAGACGTGAGTGACCCGTTTCATTATATTTAATATATCTGAAACTCACGGGAGTTTTCTATATAAAGCGGGGTCCACAGCGCCATGTTTTTCGTGTTTGCAAACATCAAACATGTTTTGTTGGATTTTTGGTGCTGTGGACCGGCCTTAACGTGAGGCCACGCCTATTTTGTGTTCGAAAAACATGTTTGATGTTTGCAAACACGAAAAACATGGCGCTTTAAATTCATTTTCGGCTGTTAACGAATTGTCTCCATTTAAAAAAGCACACCAAAATGTTAAATCCCATATAAACTAACAAAGTGCTAACACACGACAAACGTCAGTTCAGTATAATTTGCAGTTATGAAGTCTGGACTGACTGGCCACTTGGGCCGCCATCCCAGGCCGTGCGCCGTGTGTGACACGCTTAACGGTTTTTCACAACTTCGGGGTGTTTTGTCTATAGGCAAAAGACAATTTAATTTATAATTTATAAATATTACCACCCCCACAGACCTCTTATTTTTTTCCTCATTGACCACCCCACGTTGACCCACGTGCGTATTATAAGCGTCATAGCCAGCAGCTGTCAATGTCACTGTCAGTTCTTTCCTAAACAATTTCTGCGAAACTTTTCCTCAAAGTTTACGTAGTATTTACCGTGGGCTTTTCTGCTTACTTATCCTCAATGAAGTTTTTGCAGTAAATTAGCAATCAATAGTTAATTATAATGTAAGTAATTGTGTGTAAATCTCCAATCAAGTTATCTTCCGAAATGCATGAGCATAATAATTTATCTACTTTTCGTTTCGCAGGGAGATCATGAAAGATTACGATAATGCAGACACAATTAGTATCGACACCTTGGCTCTTGAGGAGTTACTAGAAGAGGAGAGGGCAAGGGAACTGGCCGATTTGAACTCATTGAGTAAAAAAGTGTGTCACCTACATACAAGTCTGTTGTATTACCGAAACTCGAAGTCCAAGATGGGTGCAGCTAGTTACGAGACTTGGCGGACGCTAGTGAAGAAGGTTGGAGGCACTCCGGATGGTTGGCGGGATCTTGGGTATATTTTGGGAATAGCGCAGGATGATTTGGATGTAAGTTTTATAAATGTATAAGAAAAATACCATGTGACTATTTGACACATAGAATTTAATACAGTATAAAATAAATAAATATTAGGGGACAATTTTTACACAAATCGAACTAGTCCCATAGTAAGCTCAATAAGGCTTGTGTTATGGGTACTAGACGACGATATATTTAATAGATATATACTTAAATACATAGAAAACATCCAAGTCTCAGGAACAAATGTCTCTGCTCACCACAGAAACAAATGCCCTTACCGGGATTTGAACCCGGGACCTCTAGCTTCGAAGGCAGTGACACTACCAACTAGGCTAAACAGGCCGACAAAATGTAGTCAGGTCTTTATAGTTTTTGAAAATCTTATTTATTTAATTTGCCAGCTAATCTTATCTAAAATCCTTTAGAAGTAATCCTTTAATATAGAGCGGCTTTGCTACTCACACAAGCAAGGCAAACTGTACTATTGCAATAATTATATTTATTTGTCATATCCATAACATGTTATATTTTCTTTCAGTACATATCAAATTCCATGAAATATGAACCTGATCCCACAAATGTTGTACTCAAAGTGTTTATGCAAGACGAAGATTCAACATTGGACAAAATCATAGATGCATTCCTGAAACTGAAACGGTACGACATACTGAAGGCTATTGAGCAGTCACTTCTTGACCTTACACAGTGCTTCAATGACAAACAAGAAGACAGCGGATACCACAGTAGCAGTAAAACAGTACAGAGAGAAAAAATAAGTTACATGAAAAACTTAGTCAACGATTTGCCTCCTGCTTTATCTAAAAACAAAGATCACCCACCGAATCAAGTTCCGAGGATACCTTTGAATCCCGTGGACATAAATATACAAAAGGAAGGCCCTATTCTGTTTCTCACGTATGCAGAAGATGGAGTACGGACTGTCAGCAATATACAACAAATGGTAGACAGTTGGACTGATTCAGATGTCACTGTCATCACTCTAAATGATAGAAGAGATGAAGTTTATCAGAATCCGGAGAGATTCATTAGAGAATATGTGGAGAAGGTAAGAGTTTTTTATCACTATACTGTCATTTCACATTAGTGTTATAAACATCATTACAACTTAAAAATAGTTTTGATTCTATTGGCTATGTGCGAAGTATGTGGTGGGGGTAAGCTAGGCGATCGTAGCGCACACCATGGCAGAAATGTGCACTTACCGGGGACTACTGTCAAATTTACTTTCACGTTTTCTATTGGTTTCTTAACGGTTTCCTACGATTCGTTTCGTTTGTATGTATGTATTTATTCTCTTATTTATTTCAGTAAAATTTCCAATACGGGGTCTTTCTCGTTTACTAAAGTAAATAAAATATTCATGTGTCATTATTTGACATCTCTGAGTTATGACATTGTCTCGGGACCTTTGACGTTTGACGTTTAAGACGTGCACATAGCCAATAAAGAGGTGTCTTAGATAGGTATAAACACTTGGGCACAGTGCTGTCACAGTAAAGTTTTATATTAGTATTCAATAGCCATTAAGGAAGAGGTTCCCAACTTAAAAAGATAATAAATAAATATTAGGGGACAATTTTTTTACACAAATCGAACTAGTCCCACAGTAAGCTCAATAAGGCTTGTGTTATGGGTACTAGACGACACTATATTTAATAGATATAATATAATTAAATACATAGAAAACATCTAAGTCTCAGGAACAAATGTTTCTGCTCACCAAAGAAACAAATGCCCTTACCGGGATTCGAACCTGGGACCTTTAACTTCAGAGGCAGTGTTACTACCAACTACGCTAAACAGGCTGATATACCTAACAATGTGTAACATTTTTACTGGCCATCTGATGTCTTTGAGACGGACAAATATGTCCCTGCTGGTCTCCCAGGGGAAGTAATGATTATAGTAATTTGACACTGATTACCTTAATTATTATTGAATTAATTAATTTCCTGAAAGAGTTCCATTTCTATTATCAATCTAGAGTCATGCAGGACCATGATAATCAACAATTTCAATATGTAATTTCTGAATTATCAAATTCCTTGTAATGATGTGTAATGAAAAAGCATATTATCCTTCCTTCTCTTTAATTGTATCCTATACTATAAAACAAGCAATATTTCTATATTGTGGAAGGATGTAAATGAAGACGTGTGACAGAGATGTATGGAAGAAAAAGACATGCTGCACCGACCCCAAATAAATGGGAAAGGACAAGTGAATGATGATGATTTGTATATTTATTTCTAACTAGCTTTTGCCCGCGTGCAACTCGTTATATTATAGAAATAATTGCTATAAATTAGTTGTAGGCGCAGGTTCAAATATCGCTCGCCCCCCTTTTCACCCCCTAAGGAATGATTTCCGGAATAAAAACTATCCTATGTCCTTTCCCGGGACTCAAACTATATATCTCTTTACCTTTTATCTAAATCGGTTAATCGGTTTAAGCGTGAAGGGGTAACAGACGGACACAGTTACTTTCGCATTTATAATATTCGTATGGAATGAGTTCTCCAAAATGACTTGAATATCCTCCCAGATACTATGTATTATCATCATCATCCTCGCTGATTACGACCACGGCGACTGGGAAGAAGAAGAAGTAACTGGCTAGTGAGTGTCGCTGATGAGCTCTCACGTGACTAACATAGCCTATCTTCGCAGTGAATGTGCAGCACACTCCCCACATGTGAGCACCCCTCCGACATAATTATAGTGAATGGCCGCAGGCGTAGCCGGTCGGGCCGTTAATTCCTCGCGCTTAGCGTAGAGTTCACTTCGCCTTCGTTCTTGGAAGGCTTGCACATAAATCTTCATTGTATGACGCCATTTTGACCAATCCTGAGCCAAAAACTCCCAGCGTGATGGCTCAATATTACATCTCCGCATGTGGCGCTTCAGCACATCTTCATAGTGCAGAAGTTGGCCGCCCTGTTTCCGCTTGTCAGTACTGAATAAAAAATGCGCATAGCCACTCTTCAGACATGTCTCCAGACATGCGAGAAATATGACCACACCATCGCAGCTGCCTACGCATTAGATAGGCTTCAATGCCGTGGACATTGTAACGATGCGTGTATCGGAATGTTACACACAAACTTTCTGACTGATCACAATTCAAAATTTTTACCAACATTCCAAATTCCACGTGACACTGCGCAGCCATTTTCCAGCAGCTCAGTTCGATCTATGATCTATTTTAAAAATCATATTTATCTTATACCTACAAACTACCACAGTTCCAGTTCTAGTGATTTAGCTCAGTGCAGTTTTCTATACAGTTATCAGTGCACTTTTCTATGTATACTGCAAAGGCACAATAATTGTAAATACATATATATTTTAATGTTTCTATATTCATATTCATTTATTCATAATAAAATTACATGTCAGAAGATTATAGTTATTACGAATTAATTATGTTGAAAAAATATTATTATCTCGAATGGATTACATTATTCAAATAATTTTATAACTTAGTGAAATTAAAATTAAAATGTCATACTTTTAGCTTACCCCATTAGGACCGCAGGCTAAACGCAATCTGTGTTGTTACAGGTGCCTTAAATTTTATTAAATAAATACCCTCTGCCCTGGTGTCCTGTTTCCTTTTACCAACCGAAACCATCCTGTTCAGGGAACCCTGAAGCCTCACAGACATTAGCACGGCGTAGAACTTCCGTATTCCTGACAT
This sequence comes from Notocelia uddmanniana, assembly GCA_905163555.1. NCBI lineage: Eukaryota > Metazoa > Arthropoda > Insecta > Lepidoptera > Tortricidae > Notocelia > Notocelia uddmanniana. Next base: position 28,323,823 of record LR991062.1, on the reverse strand, counting down.
GGTCCGACCAGGAGATGTTCATAATCATATCTATAACGCGAATGTGCTATGCTAGGTCAGGGAACTTATGTACCTAATTCATGTTGTTGGAACACCCCTATTCCCTACAAGCTGGTCAAAGTATGCCAAGTTTTTCATAAGCCAACACTTACTAATGAAAAATATTTTCTTTCAGGCTGACTACGTAGTTCCTATCTTAACAACAGGGTATCTTAGCGCAATAAGAACACACAACACCAGCGCACCAAGCACCAACGGCAATTTGGACCACAAATACGTTAATTACGTATACAACTTAATAACTGGACAATATATTTATGCTGACGGATGTCTGAACAAAAAGGTCAGAAGTGTGTTGCCAGACGGGGTGTTTGTGCCCTGGATGCTAATTTCCTCGTACCCAGTATTAAAACCGTGGACCTGTGAGGCAGAGTTTGATAAACAGTTCAAATCATTTTTGGGGTTGACCGGCTCCTAATAAATATATTACCCTTTTAGTGCAAAAACCGATTGCTATTATAAGTGTAGTCATGAGAAAACCCCTTTTTTTAATGTCTGTATTTGTGTACAGTCAAGGTAATTAGATGTTTTGGGTGCAAAAACGACAAACATAGTAGGGTGATTACTGATTACTGACGTAATGTTTTCAAGCGTGACTAAGACTGATCTAAATCTTGGCGCATTACGTAGTCAACTAGCAATTTCATTCTCTACACATTTCATATGTTTTTATAGTTGTAATTATTTCAAATGACAGACGTTTCATAATATTGCCATTAGATTTTGATTCTTCTTACAAGTATTGTAAAGTCGCTTTTTTATTGATCTATCTCGGGCCAAGAAAAAAAGATAGACGGAGCATTACGAACAACTTAGTGAAGCCAGTTTTAAAACCACCCACTAAACTAATAAAAACAGAATGTATTGGACATTAATGTTTTTACAGTACATATGGTGCTACTTTACCGCACGAGTGCGGCTAATCAGCAGATTACGTGCATATGTCGAAACTTTAAAGAGCCATATGTACTGTAAAACGTACGATACACGTGCGAAAAGGTAATTCACAACTCGTGTCGATTTAAAACACTCCCTTCGGTCGTGTTTCAACTTATCACCACTCGTTGCGAATTTCCTGTTCTCTGCACTTGTATCGTAATGTACTAATAACACCTTGTTTTTGTAATTTCCAACCGGAGTGAAAAATTGAAAAACTTCAAGAAAGTTTCAGAAGTAGATGCGGTAGATGTCGCTACAAGCTTTCCTAAGGCATAATTAGAAGAGTGAACTGATTGAAAGATTCGTTGCCACGAGCGATACCCGCGGTAGCTCAGTTGGGTAGCTCAGGTCGTGAGTTCAAAGTCCGGGGTGATCAATTTTTCACTACGGTTGGAAATTATAATTTGGCTAAGCGGACGATTCCGCTTGTAAAAAAATGTACACCTTGTTTTGTAAACTACCTACATTGAGAAGTATGATTATTAAGTTAGAACACGCTCATGCACGAACTTCGTATCGTGCCGTCCCTTTCCGTCATAGTGTATAACACGAGAGCGAAAGGGACGGGACGACACGAAGTTCGGAGTAGGCCCTCAGTGCGGAACTCAGAACGTGATCTAGAGATCATTGCGACACGTACTGAAGTTTTGTGCGTGGCTAAAAGCCGAGACACACCGAATGCGTGCGCAGCACGTGCGCGTGTGCGTGGCGTGCGCGTTGTATCGTATGAAATGTCATAGTAGATGACACACCGCTTGCGTGGCCTGCACGGGCGCGTGACTTGCAATCGGTGTGGCTCGGCTTTTAGTTTGTACATGTGTGCGTCAGCTCACGCACACATGTAACGTACGTAGTGAGCGCTTGATATTACTTACTTATAGATATAGATATTGGATATAGATATTGGGGGACAATCTTACACAAATCGACCTAGTCCCAAACTAAGCAAAGCTTGTACTATGGGTACTAGACGACGATATACATACTTATATAGATAAATACATACTTAAATACATAGAAAACATCCAAGACCCAAGAACAAATATCCGTGATAAATGCACAAATAAATGCCCTGGCCGGGATTCGAACCCGGGACCTCTAGCTTCGGAGGCAGAGTCACTACCAACTAGGCTAAACAGGTCGTCGACTTATGCTCCGTCTATCCTGGTTTAAGGGTCTAATGTGATACAATTCGGCCTATTGAAATAGTTTTAAGTATACGCGCGTATAGCACAATTTTGCTCTTCATACAATATTGACTCGCATAGTAGTTACTCTGGTACAGTCATCAGATACATCGGAGCCAAAAAGGTGCTGACAAATGCCTCAAAACGACTGTATTATTAAGGCGTTAGAGTTCATAGACAGTTATTTATGATCATCCTGAATCAAATACATATACTCTATGTTTGATTGCGATTGTAGTTGAAAATATTATCGTGACTTTATAAAACATGTTATTGCATTTTGAGTCTTCTAGCTTGATATATAAGGTTGCCTTTTGAACTGGTTACTTGTATATGAATCGGCCAACTTGTATCATTTTAATTATACAAGTTACATGTCAGATTTATTTGCTACGGTTCTAAATTTTTTAAGGAGGGAACAATTTTTTTCTTTAGCTAATTTGTTTTTCCCCATTTTAGATAAATTTACCTTATTCCGTAGTGTCTAAGCTTTATGTCATGTTGGTCGGAGACTTCAAGTGACTTATATTTCTATTATTGAAATGTAATGAGACTTAAGATATTAATTTTATAAACTTGTCCTTTAATTAGATCAATTTAGTAAAAATGTATTAATCTTTTTTTTAAGAGTGCGCAGTACGTTCGCTTCTCCATACAAACGTATTTACGCTCTCATTCTAAAACGCCATGCTAGAATAAAGTGAAACTTTGTATACACAATGGGATCCGGCATGTCTAGGTCGGAAATGAGTTTCTGTTGCTTGAAATTATAATGGAGAAAAAATACAGCCATTATTAAGGTTTTCATACAAGCCGTAAAAAACTCAAAAAACCGCTGTACTTTTTTTTTCTTTTACAATTTCTAGCAACAATAACTAATTTTCGACCTAGATATGCATCCCATTGTCTATACAAAGTTTCATGTTATTCTAGCATGGCGTTTTAAAATGAGAGCGTAAATACGTTTGTATGGAGAAGCGAACGTACTGCGCACTCTTAATTTGACTCAATGTACCTTATTATCATTTAAGTAATAATTGTGTGATTTGTGTGATCAAAATCAAATTCTGGGATTTGGTAGATAATGTTCCCAAAATAGTTTTTTCTTCATAGCGATTTTTATATTTGCATATTTTCACAAACGTAATTTTATCTAGTATTGTTTTCTACATTTAATTTCACTGTCGCATTTTATCCCGAATTGTATTATCCCCTGTCGCTAATTTCATCTTAAAATTTGATATCAGTATTTAGCGATTTCTTCATATTCATTTCATTCAGTCAATTCGTTTCATGGAACAGAGCGTTCAATAGCTCATTGATGATTGTAATTCTATCAACTTACTAGGCACAAATAGGTAATTAGGTTTAGGTTATGTTAGTTATGCATCGGCCCAAAGGGCCAAAGCACCCTGAAATAGAGGCCCGCGTGAGCGGAGCCAATTCGGAGGAGGTGGCCCTCGGAGCAAAACGTCCTTATTGGCATCTAGTTCCCTAACCATAATGTCCGTTGAACCAAAATGGCCACAGGGAAGAAAGGCCAAGTAGCAAATTGTCCGCAAATAAAAAGGCCCTTAAACCAAATCGTCATTAAGAGGGCGCAGTACGCTCGGTTCTCCATACAAACGTATTTATGCTCTTATTTTAAAACGCCATGCTAGTATAACATGAAACTTTGTATACACAATGGAATCCGGCATACCTAGGTCGGAAATTAGTTTCTGTTGATAGAAATTGTAAGAGAAAAAAAATACAGCGGTTTTTTGAGTTTTTTACGGCTTGTATGAAAACCTTAATAATCGTTGTATTTTTTCTCCATTATAATTTCAAGAATTAAAAATGTCATGAAAGCAAGACGTCCCTAACGCATTATGTAGTTTTTATTTTATGGGAGGACTAAAAAGAAATAAATCGATTATTACGCTTAATCCAAATATTACAGGAAAGATAGAACGATCTTTCTATCTTATTATATTTTTTTTTTAAATCAAAAATCGTAGTTGCAAAAAAATGTAATAAAATCGCCTTTGGGGGAAACATTCTTACGACATTTTTTTTTCGTGGGATGGCGCTATACTACTAATCAATCTTTCTTATTTAATGACGAAGCATAATTAACTGTTTAAATTATTGATATAAAGATCAAAGCACATAGAAAAATTGACATGCGTAATCTGGTGGACGAGACCGGGAATCGAACCCGGTAACTCTGGATTACCGGTCCGGTGCTGAGTTTGCAAAAAAAATAGGTAGTAGTGTCAATAATATTCCTTTAAATTCTGATACATGCTCAGACGAGCGCTCATAACAATACTGTCATAAAATAGGTTTTTAATTAGGTAGGTGCCTTTTAAATTGCTTTTGCTCCCGTCGCCATTTAAATTGCGGTCGTTTGACAATAAGGACGTTATGCTCTGTACAAAGAGTACCTTTAAAATTACGGACGTTTTGCTCCGAGGACCACCTCCGAACTGAGCTGAGCTCCGTCGACACTGTTGCAAATGTTGCAATGTCGATTAAATTTGAAAAATAATGCGTCATGGAAAAATACTTTTCGGGAAAAACGCGACAGTAAAATTAAATGTCAGGAAATACACTACCAGACAAAATCGCAATTGTAAATATATACGAAACGGAAAATCACTACAAGGAGACGAAAGATTTTGAGAAAAATATATGACAAATCAATTCTGGCAGTTAACAAATGTATTAATGTAATAGGTTAAATCTGAATAAAATACTTTCACATTTTACAGTCATTTATTAAGCATTTTTTTCAAAATTATAGTAGTCGGCGGTAAGAAGTCAATCCTGACACCTGTCATTTCCATACAGTTTATAACCTAAGTCACTTTGAGGTTATAAACTGTATGGTAATGACAGGTGTCAGGATTGACTTCTTAACCGCCGACCACTTTAACCACACACCTATATGAAAAAGAAAAAATAAAGCAACTTACGTAAACTTCATTCTAGAAAATTGCTCTAAAATCATGAAATTGAGCTTAAATATTAAATGAAAAACAATTCTAAACTAAATAATGCTGGCACTTATTTGGATGCGTGTGCTGTGTCTATTGTTTTCATGTCTGATGTAGGCTGGGTCAAACAGTAAATATTACCCAAATGATGTGCCAGCATAAATCCAGCTAAATCTAAGGGAACACAAGATATAAGTCCAAATTAGTAAATTCCATATTGCATTTGGTTGGACTGTCTTCAGTCCTTACATATATTAGTAATAAAGATATTGATAATTATTTCTAGTAAGTAGTTATTTGGTCGTGTTTATACTATACTTAGATCAACGATCGATTGTGCCGATTGGCTACTTGGCTATTGAAAATACTAATTTATAATAAACCTTTCACGATTTCCCCAACTCATATTCAATGATCTTTATTTAACGGCATTGAAAATGTACATGTATTCATGAAGTCAACCATCAAACGGCATTTTTAATCAATTTGACAATTATATGTTTATAACAAGACTTACAGACGATCGCAGTCATCAACCAACTAGAATGAGAAATCTATACATCTTTCTTTCTTTCAGATAGCTCTGTCCCTCTCGGTCCGTCAGATCATTTAATCGTCTGAATACTTTCTATCCTAATCCTTTTTAGGAGTCTTTGGGGAGGGTTCGGGGTCGTCGGTGGTTTCGTCCGCCGTGCTGACGTCATTCACGTCGATGCCGGTGTCGTCGTTACTGCCATTGTTGAGCTCCTCCTACAAAATATACAATTTTGGTTATATACAAATACAACTCATACAAGGCTGCCAACAAAGAAGTATCCACTTCAAAAGAAAAAGGTACAATTTTGAGAGGATTCACCCCCTCTGCATATAAGTTTGAGAAACGTCTTTGCAGCTGCTTGTTTCATAGCTTAGTATGTTATCAATGGCTACCTTGATGACTTCAATGAAGCTGTTGGCTTCTTCCAACATTTGCTTGTATTCTGCATTCTTCCCCTTCAGTTCTTCAACGAGTTGGCGGAGCTTTTCATTCTCATCCAGAGCATCTTGCAGAGCAACTCTGAAAATTATCGAAACAAAAATAAATGAAAACACTTGTTGACTGGGGCGTCTGCCCCAAAAGTACACAAACTATCCATATTCCTACGGATAGTTTGTGTACTTTTGCCTAAAGTCTGAATGAATTTACTGAGTCTTGAAGTCAATTTCAGAAACTTGCCTTTATCTCCAACAAAAATCCACATGCATGCTTGAAATGGAAGTCAACACTTATGTTAATCCACAATGAATATGGTTCACAATATAAATAAATAAATATTGGGGGACAATCTTACACAAATCGACCTAGTCCCAAACTAAGCAAAGCTTGTACTATGGGTACTAGACGACGATATACATACTTATATAGATAAATACATAGAAAACATCCAAGACCCAAGAACAAATATCCGTGAAAAATGCACAAATAAATGCCCTGGCCGGGATTCGAACCCGGGACCTCTAGCTTTGGAGGCAGAGTCATTACCAACTAGGCTAAACAGGTCGTCCGATGTAGACAAAATTTGTGAAACAGTAGGTGACAATGCATATCATAGCATGTTACCAAACAAAAAATGATAACTCTAATGCTATAGAATTCATACCAGCAACCATGTTAACATATTAATCTCTCAATAACTGCTGGCTCCCCAGAGAGTCACTAAAACATTCTGAAAATAATATCGAGTTTTAAGTTTCAAAACCCTCCAGCTCCCCAGAGAGACTAGATTCTCGAAAGGATATATTGCCAAAATCTTCTTCTTAGTTGTATCCTCAGCTGAGGGTCGTGACTACCACTGACGTCTTGTACCACCTTTCTCCAGGCATTCCTGTTCTGAGCCATTTGTAAGCAAGCCTGGGCGCTAGTCATAAAGTAGTATTGGCAAAATAGTTTAATTTAATTACAACTCACTGGCGTTTCTCAGCTAGAATCTGCCAATACTTCTCCGACGCTCCTTCCGGGTTGGTGAGATCATCTGCAGTTATTTTATTGTTGATATTGGCTTGAGTTTCCTTTGTCGACAAATTCTTGCGTTTGACTTCAACATCACTGGAAAACAGAATAAGTGTTATAAGTTTGTGTAAAAAAGTAAAAAATGTTTCACTCCCAAAAATTGGTTTTAAACACAATTTCTTTTAAGAGCAACCTGTAAATCAACTTTTCGTTGTTGTTATTCTGTCCCGTCAGGGAGGAGACAATAGTAACAGAGCTTCTCAGAATAATTTTTAAGTAAAAACGAAACCGACTTCAATGGGGGAGGCCGGTGAGAATAAGCTATGTATGTTTATAATGGTAGAAGACTAAGTACCCTCAATTCATCATGGAATCCTCCATCAGAACTCAAGCTTGACAAAAATGTGTCTTGAAAACCTAGCTTGCTTGACAAACAAAACGAAGAGAACCCAATCGCCAAACGTGAACTACGCGTCGTTGAAGAGTTCCATTCTGATCATCATCAGCAGTTCCACTTCATCAAAATGTCACTTTTTTGAATGAAAATGCTTGATTAGTTCATGAAAATATCAAAATCACTATTTGTGTGCCTTTCACATTTGAGGAGTTCCCTCGATTCCTAATGGATCCTATCATCAGAACTCGAGCATGACAAAAATTAATCGTGAAAATAGAACTTGCTTAACAAACACAACTAAAAGGACAAATCTCCAAACGTGAACTTTTCGTCGTTGAAGAGTTCTGTTCTGATCATCATCAGCAGTTCCACTTTATCAAATGTCACATTTTTGTATGAAAATTCTCGATTTGCTGATAAAAAACACAAAAATCACAATATGTTTACCTTTAAGATATGAGGAGAGAGAGACACAAAAATCACATACAACCGAATTGATAACCTCCTCTTTTGAAATCTTGAAGTCGGTTAAAAATGTTATAACATAGACTTCTAGCATGCTCCAGAGATGACCCACGACAGAATGGCTTTATAATTATGACAACTCATGTTTGGTAGATTTAAACCCTATAAAATCTCGGTTTATAAATAGTAACTCAGGACATATAATCATGGTAATGAGCAACAAAAAATAGTTCTTTTTTATACCACGACGGTGGCAAACAAGCGTACTGCCTGATCGAGTTGATCGACATTAGTTACTGACATTGTTTTCGGGCCCTTTTCTCTTGTTACTTTGGCTAAACTGGGTTGTCATGTCACACACCACCATCGAGATGTTAATTCACCCGAAAGTACTGTTCACCCGACAGTGACAACATCATTCAGATTGGTTATGTAACCATGTTACTACATGACGGCGCGACGCTAACTAGACAACTGAGCATGTGCTACGCAGTAGTGGGATAGCATGATTCAGTGTTTTCTTGCTGTCAAATATTGATTTTGTTCAATTGCAAAACCTTATTGACCGAGCGAGCGAAGCGTCTCCGTTTTCAGCTTTCGACAAAAATTATTTCGTATGTTTTTTGTATGATTCTCGTGCATTTTTTAATATATATTTTTTGACCAGTCAGTTTTTGGAAATTTTGAAATATGAAACATTTTTTTTTGCGAGGTCTACAGCTCACAGAACCACTAGTAATAATAATAATCGTATGGCATTTGTTTTCGAACCGTGAGATCATCGAGAAGTTGTTGCCAGTTTGTTGCACTTTTAGCACCACCCAGGGGTCACGTGTAGGGTAACGGGTACGCCCTAGTCAAGTGAGTGGGCAACTTGACTGTTAGAAGTTCTCAAGCCGCCTGAAAGCCTCTAAGTTGGCTTAACGATTACTGTCTTAGACTTAACGTGCCTTCCAAAGCACGGGAGCGCTCAGTTAGTAACCACTCAAAGCGGTCACCCATCCAAGAAATGACCTGGGCCCACTTTGCTTAACCTCGCATACCGCACGCGGTACGCGGGCGCCGCTGGACCATGAGAATCCGCGTCCAAAGCAGTGGGCGCCGATTACTGGGCTGGACAATACTGGGCCGTGCATTATAGGTCTGAGCAACCTTGGTCCGGGGAGAAAATCGGAAGCCACTTTTGTTTGGGCCGATAATTCTCGGCCCGAGAAACCGCGCTCAAAAAAGCGGACATTTTTGGTCGTGCATTCCTGTCTCCCAAAATTTACGTACAACTAAAATTACACTATCCACGCCAGAGGCGTATTTAAAAATTTGGTGCCAGTTAGCTTTGCCGCCCCATATTAAAGTGATGATAATATATTTTATAAAAAAAAATACCAGCTATGGGTACCTATGTACGGCTTGCCGTCCCTCGCAGCCTGCCGCCCCGGGCCATGGCCCCCTTGGCCCTAGGGTAAATACGCCCCTGATCCACGCCGTGTCCAGGAGTACCGCCTTCTGTATCTGACCATTGACCCAGCCATCTAGCGAGACTAGATGTTGTTGGTCGAGTTGAGACTTCGCTATTAGACCGTTCCGCAGAAGTGCTTAGGTGCATGTTTACAAATATAACTAGACAATATGATTGACCTTATCTATTGCTTTACGTGTTGAACCAAACGCTAACAAATTACATACCTAATATAATCACATCACATCATACATACATATAATCACGCCTGTTTCTCAGAGGGGTAGACAGTTGTCTTAATCACTGCTTTAATGATTGTCGCCCAATTAAGTAGGTAATTGATGTAAATACAAATTAGCTAATGGTGTTTAGTTAACTAGATTAAAATAAATGGAATTTGGAATTTATTTTTCATTGAATCACTCGATATTGCAAATAACTGCAAAGACAGTCCATGTTGCTGGTCCGATAGTTTATAATAAGCTGCCAAAAGAGATAAAGGAAACTAATAGTCTTCCGATATTTAAAATTAAATGAAAAAAGTGGCTCGTCGAAAAATGTTTTTATAGTTTTAAGGAATTAGGAAATATTACCTGAATAAATATAAATGTATTATAGATGTATTTATGTAATCTAAACTTAAATTTGGACTTGTAATGTACACTTCATTACCAATAAATGATGTCTATGTCTATGTCTATGTCTATTAATGAACGGTCTAATAGCGAAGAGTCTCAAGAGACTCCCATTAGATGGCTGGGTCAAGGGTCAAATACAGAAGGCGGTACTCCTGGACACGGCGCGGATAGTCAGGAGGTTCCTCTCTCTGTCGCCCTAACCACCGGTAGCTTAGGCTCACCTCGCTGCCGGCGACACCCTTGGTTAGGTTTTTTATAATGCTTTTATATTTTGTATGTATATTTTTATATTTTACTTGTATAAATTTACTGTAAAAAGCCTAAGAAAAAGAAATAAATAAGGTGAATAAATAATAAATATTGGGGTGCGACCTTACACAATTCGACCTAGTCCCAAACTAAGCAAAGCTTGTGGGTACTAGGCGACGATATGCATACTTATATTACTTATATAGATAAATACATACTTATATTGTATAGATAAGTGTAGGTTAAAAGCATTCTGTATGCTTTTACGCATATACAAAGGATATTTTTTGTTACTTTAGTATGGTCAAGTTAAAAATTAGAACATGACTTTATTTTTAAAGGAATAAGATTCATCATCATCGTTATCATAACTTTAACCTTGCTCTTGTTGGTGGAGTAGCCGCCATTACATTCTTCTCTGTGCTACATCTTTGAGCAGATATGACACAACATTAACCTTCTCCTTAGCCAGCCCGGCTAGTATGATAGCTTATATCGTCACGTTTTATGTGACGTTTCAGTACATTTTGGCCATATAACGTGACGGTATAAGCTATCATACTAGCCGGGCTGATCCATAAACTCACGTCTCGGTCTTCCCCTGCCTCTTCTTCCCTCTATTATAGTTTTAATGTAATTGTCATGTTGTATCAGGTGCCCTCACCTTTAGCAAGAATCTTTTCTGTCCTATCAAGTCTAATACTTCTTTGTTTGTTTTTCTTTCCGTCCTACTTATGCCTTGCACATATATATATTATTCATATCGCGGTATTGGCTATGTGCGCGTCAGAAACGTCAAACGTCATGGGTCCCGGGACAATGTCAAACTCCGAAGAATTGTAAAATATGTCACATGAATATTTTATTTACGTTAGTAAGCAAGAAAGACCCCTCACTGGAAATTTTACTGAAATAAATAAGAAAATAAATAGATACAAACGAAACGAATCCTATGAAACCAATAGGAAACTTTGAACAGTGATTATATTCTCTTTGACTTTGAAGAAAATTTTACAGATGTCCCCAGAAGCTACATCATACATAGCCAATATATGTTTAAATAAGTTTCTGTAAAAAATTGTGGTACATAAGTTTTTATTGCCACCTGTACTTTTTTCCACAATAATCAACTACTGACTGAATTATATTACGCAAACGGTTAGAACTCACGTATAAATTGTCACTCCGGGCGACATGTTTCGAACTCTTCGGGAGTTCTTCCTCAGGACGAGTGTACCTGCGACGAGCGCGCCTCGCACACTCATCGCGCGCTCGTCGCAGGTACACTCGTCCTGAGGAAGAACTCCCGAAGAGTTCGAAACATGTCGCCCGGAGTGACAATTTATACGTGAGTTCTAACCGTTTGCGTAATATAATTTTGAAATGACTCACGAAAGTTTAAATTCAACTACTGACTGACACAATGATTGTCATATCAACATCTGACATGGCGGTTACCTCTGCCTCATGTGCCAGGTCTAGGTACTTGCTAGCCTTATCCTTCTGGCCTTCACCAGGTTCTCATCATGTGGGATGGTGATTTTGACAAGCACTGCCGGGCGCTTCGATCAATCTGTCAGCACAATATCAGGCTTGTTGGCTGCAATAGTTCTGTCTGTGATGACAGATCGATCCCAATAGTCTGGCATTGTTTCTCACATTTTAACTAGTTCCTACTTATAAATTGACATTTGAATATATAACTTTTTTCTCTGTCTTTCATAATTATTATAAGTAACCAATGAATCTAACTATGCTTAGCAAAGTTTAAGTAAATCCTAGTGCTTCATGTTGAAGCAATTCCATTTGCAAGATTTTTAATTAAATTCCATTTGTTCAATATGTAGACTCTAACATGAAACCTGTGAGGGCATTTATGCAACATAAATTTAACACTATGCTTATTATCTAAATACAAGCTATTTCAATAAACACAAAATTATGTTATTTTTTTATTGTTAAATTATTGCTCATCTAAATATCCCTTGACTGAGTAATGTGCCTTGTTAATTAAATAGTGTTGAATTTTAAATCCATTTGTGTTACTTTCAACTTGTATAGATTTTAGGATCTTAGTTTGCATTTGAGGTTAATTACTTTGTTATTAGATATAAATAAAGTTACCATACACCTTGAAAGGATAACTATAACAGCGCAATTGAAGAGCACATAAAGTGTCTAAATAGTACTTACACCGGCGAATCCTGGCTCAGTTGATGTTTCAGTGTTTTAGAAGGCCTGCCAACTAAGTTTTCTCTATCTGACGCCGTGTGCTGCAGCGTCTTTAGAGACTTCCTAGTCACCCGCGTTGAACCCTGAAAATTACAACACTCGTAAAGTATAACACTTGTAGACTTAGTCCAAAGCATCAGGCACAGTCGTAACGGATTCCTAATGTGTACCTGGATTTCCCGATTACTCATGATGGAAGCTTCGGATACAGAAGAACACCTTGTTAAAGAATACAACAGGTCGTATGTATGACTACAACAAATATTTATGATTTATTTTCTACTGTTAGCTTGTATTTCACATTCACGAAATCACGAATCGTCACTCAACTCAAGTCAAGCATTGCAAGCGAGGCGAGCATCTAGCATCAATCTAGCACAGTGTTGCCAGATGGCCGAGTCAAATAACCCCCAAACCGTACTCAGATTCCCCCAAAATTAGGGAGTTTTGATCAAAATCCCCCCAGTAATTTAATAAGTTACTTATTACGCTTTTTTAATTAAAAACATGAATCTTAAGCCTTATCAGCAATATAATACGGTATTTAACTGATAGTCAAATCAACAACTTTTTTCGAAACGTCAAAAACGCTCGGTTAGGGTTCAAGCGGCATCCTTTTTTTTTATGGTTATGTAAATATTTAACATTGCATAAGCTGCATTGCATTAAATAAGCTGAAGTTTGATTTTTTTCAGTATTTTCGTATGATTAGTTTATTAATATCGTAAATTATTTTTTTCGTTTTGTACAAACTGTATGGGAATGACAGCTGTCAGGATTGACTTCTTAACCGCCTACCACTATTGGCTATGTGCACGTCAGAAACGTCAAACGTCAACCGTCCCGGGATAATGACAAACTCAGAGGTGTCAAATAATGACACATGAATATTTTATTTATTTAAGTAAACGAGAAAGACCCCTTACTGGAAATTTTACTGAAATAAATAAGAAAATAAACAAATAAATACAAACGAAACGAATCGTAGGAAACCGTTAAGAAACCAATAAGAAACGTGAAAGTAAATTTGACATATGTCCCCGGTAAGTACACATTTCTGCCGTGATGTGCGCTGCGATCGCCTAGCTTACCCCCAACACCTACTTAGCACATAGCCAATATGAGGAATTTAATTTTTTTTAACTGGTAACTATTTCACAACAACGCAATATAATATTCAGAACTCACATTTACAAAGCCAGCCCTTTACATGATTATCACAATACTGGGATGTCAATATTATCGCGGTTTGCGAAATTGTATGGATTTTTCTTTAATATTCACGTGATACGGATCGTAATATGTGTGTATCGTATGATACTGACCGTGTAAAAGGCCCCAATTACACACCGTGCAATTCTGGAGTGTCAGTATTATCGTGGTATGAGGTTGTTTCCAAAATACCCCAAATTACCCCCAACTCGTATTTTTCCCCCCAAGGAACCCCCCAAATTGTTTATCCCCCCAATTTTTCCCCCAAGACACAAAAATACCCCCAAATTCGGGGGGATTCCCCCCAATCTGGCATCACTGATCTAGCATAGCAATGTAATGTCACTTTTGACAGTGACGGCGCGGACTTTTCCCGCCTATTCTCCTGCCCAAATTACAGTCAACGACGGCCAAATTGAATATAAAATTAATGTAAAATATAAAATTATATATTTTTTGTAAACGTATATGTAAATTGCAATTAAAATAATGAAAAAATATTTATATTATTAAAAACCTTTCCGGTTCCTCAGTTAAATGCCCTTTTTTTTTCGCTGTGTAGACAGTGTGTAAAAATGTCCAATTCGGACAATAATAATGACGTTTAGGAAATGTCATTCGAGGGTAGCCAGTATACGTAATATCCCCGAGGTTATTGGTAAACTTTATTAAACGCAAATAACCCCTGAGTTGCTTGCAGGATATAGTTAAACGTCCATTCCGTGCTAAAGAGAACTTCCCTGTAACCCTACAAAATAAGGAGCTCCTCTACAGGTGTCACATGGATAACATTGATGTGGTTCTGGCTTGGATCCCAGGTCACAGTGGAATAAAAGGTAACGAGACGGCTGACCTTTGCGCAAAGGAAGCTATTACACAGGGCAACAATGATCATGACCGATGTTTTACCCGTGACCTCAAAGCGCTTGCTCTCCCGCACATGCGAGATGCCTGGAACTCCCGTTGGCAAACTACCCGTATAAATTATGGCAAAATCCTACCAGATCTGCCCTGCTGTGGTTTTTTACTAGGAAAGGAATTCCAAAAAATATTACATCCGCGATTATTCGTTTACGGCTAGGCCACATTTGTACGCCTGTATTTTTGGCAAAGATACGTGGTATATCCTACCCCCAGAAATTCCCCGGCCCATCAACACTAAATTCCTTTTAACTCTGGTGCACTCCCCCTATGTGTATGTCTAATGTAAATTTATTAAAACTAACAACTTGTTTTTGTAGTAGTTTAACAATAAATGTTTGTTTTGTCCTTTGTTTTAGATACTCTTCTAAGTGAACCTGGCAATCTGAAGTCACCGGTCAAATTCTTAATAAACACGTGCCTTTTTAAACCTTGACATTGGCGGAATCATCGACAATATCGATGGGGCCATAAAACACAAAGATTGATTGATTGATTGTAACGCAAATAACCATTGATAACTTGGATAACAAGTCTTGTAGTACAAACTTTCAGCGATAGTGCGGGTGACATATGACACACAGTTTCGAGTGTTTCGTTGCATTCATAAGATGTTATATATATATATATATATATATATATATATATATGTGTGTGGCGTATTATATGAAATGCAGTCGGAATATATTTTGGGTTAAACACTTAAACAAAAAATAAACTGCCGTACACGGCGACAGCGGGTTTTACACGAAATTTTAAATTGTATCTTATCCTCGTCCTGCCCAAGCAATTTCAAAGAAACTTCCAAGTTCTGCCCAAAGTTCTCAAGTACGCATACTTTTATTTTAGTGGGTCCTGCTCAACATAATTTTTGTCAAAATAAACAAGTTTAAGACAAGGATTTTTTAAACAATTGTTTAGGGTACAAGCTTATGTTTTTAATAGGATGAGCTAGTTTTTGAGTCGATATCTTTTGTTCTTTTTAGGGTCCCTATTACTAAGACTTCGCTGTCTGTTCGTCCGTCTGTCTGTCACCAGGCTGAATCTCAAGAACCGCGATAGTTCAACAGTTGACATTTTCACAGATGATGTATTTCTGTTGCCGCTATAACAAGAAATATTAAAAACCGGCCAAGTAATGGACCCGGGTATGTCCTTAAACTACGACCAAGACCACCGGGGAATGGGCAGCAGCATTCCTAGAGTGCGGTGGAGATACTGCGATCGCCAACCCGCATGCCAAGCGTGGCGATTATGGCATTTACCCCCCATGAAATTGGGGGAGGCCTATGTCCAGCAGTGGACGTCCTAGGGCCGATATGGTAGTGGTGGGTGGTGGCCAAGTAATAATAATAATGTTTTTATTCACACCAAAAAAATTAAAATAGTAATTACACACTTCTGCCAAACCAAAATGCGGCTTGTTGGCAGTCGAGGCTCCAATTAATACAAATACGAATCACAATAACTCTGGTACTACGTATAAAAATAAAAATAAAATTCGCTGTCAATCCCACGTCCGCGCGGTAGGAGCATGACCGGCTGACTCGCGTGCGAGTAGCACTCTTTGCCTTTTTTATAGATAATGGTACGGAACCCTTCGTGCGCGATTCTGATTAGCACTTGGCCAGTTTTTTGAGCACATTAGGCAGAATTGCCAAAGTTGCCTAATTTTTTTTGCATTTATTGAGTGGAAGTGGCAGCGCGCGCGCGGTATCGTGCGAACGTGTGTATCGAGTGTCCGCTGCGATCATGACATCGCCGTTATCGAGACTTAAATGTGCATCGTGTAATATTGTGGTCAACGAAGTTCTCGCCTACAAAACAAGTTAGGGCTCTTGGACAATTAAAGTTTTATAATAATATGTGCTACGGGTTTTTCTGAAGAGGATGTAAATAGTGCTAAAACTCTGCTGTTTGAGCCAATACAAAACAGTAGGCGGAAAATCTCAAGATGCAAGGATATTGTGCATCGTGACCTTGAGGATATGATAGTCCTGTTGCAAAATACAGGTCCAGAACAAGTGCCTTTTATATTGCAAGGGACCTACACAAACCGCCACCAGTAGATTTCAGGCATGTAGATGTGACAATATTGCTGAAAGATCTCAGATTATGTAATTTGAAGTGCAGGAAATGAAGGGCTCATACGCTTCGATCGAGCAAGTAAATTCATTAAGGCACGAAGTTATTAATAAATGCAATGTGAGTGTTGTGTTGAAAATACCAATTATCCATCGAGTAGTTCGTATATGAAGGTAAATACTAGAAGGGGTGCGTATTTGTTAGAAAATAGCGGTCCGTATGGCTTAACCTTCGATAACGCAGAGATGGCAATGACCGAACAAATGAACAACATAGTGAGTCCATCTATTGGGGCACTTAGGCAGTTAGTGGCGCCAATACGCCACCGCAGCATGGGCTCCTGTACAACGCCACCAAGAGTGAAGTTATGGTGTTCAAAGCGGGTAAAGTTAGGCCATAATTTGTCCCTCCAGTGTCTCTTGGTGGGATTGTACTTAAAGTGGTTGACCGTTTCAGGTACCTGGGCCACATTATAACAGACGACTTGTGTGATGACTGTGACATTGAGAGAGAGCGCAGGGCGTTGTCGGTGAGGAGTAATATGCTGGCCCGCAGATTCGCTAGATGCTCCATGGAAGTAAAAATAACCTTATTTAACGCATATTGTCAATCTTTTTACTCTAGCGGTCTATGGATCCGGTATACCAAACGAGCTTACTACTTAGCACCCTTCGCATAAAATACAATAACGCCTTCAGAATGCTGTTAAGACTCCCGAAATGGTGCAGTGCATCGAAAATGTCCCCCAAAACTCACACAAAAATCACATCACTGATGGGTCGCATTAGGGAAAGTCAGAATAGCATTCTGAAGGTGATTGCAGGGCAATTTGACTGCCCCATTTTGTGGCACTGGGTACATGAGGTTAGAACTACTATGACATATGTTAAGTACTATCATAGATTTTTAAGTAAAATTGTAACTACGAGTAACAATATGTGGATCACAATATCTGAAATAAAATATTTGTATTTGAATTGAGAACATTGGACACAATTTCGAATTAAAGGGAAAAATTGAAAAGATTGTTTGATTTCCCGCATATTCCAGATGTCGCAGGTTCGAACCCTGCTCGGAGCATTAAATTTTTCAATCTTTTCCTTTTAATTTTGGAATTTTCGTTAGCAGTGTTACTGTTTAATACAAAATTAATTAGGCACAATCTTTACGATTATAATTTATAAATAACTGGTTAGCTGTGGGCAAATAAATTAAACAAGTATGTATAGTTGGTTAAAAAACTTTGAGATTAAAGACAACATTAACTAAAAACTTATTCCTTCTAATAGAATAACGCAATTTAATGTATAACATAATTATATATCCTCTTTCTTCATAAAATATCATTAAAAATATGCATCGTGGAACTAACTATCGCTTAACATTAACATTTTAAATTAAAAAATAGTTAGATCAACGAAAAAAGCAGTTAATCGCAGGTGGCCATTAAATATAATTTTGTAATTTCATAATTAACATGTCACTGTCACAAGTAAACAAAAATTACGACACCTCACATTAAATTCCGTCGAGCCATTTGGGCTGTAGGGCATAACAAAAAATATACGTACCAACATACACACAAACATATTTACAAACTTGTAAATTAACATACTCACATTTGCAAAATATCACTATCTTTCCTTAGCCTAACTGTTAAGTAATCATAATAATAGAACATTACTGTAGTCATTTCTGCCCAATGTGATTAATCAAGAACACTTTTCGATAAGTAGCCATGAAAAATCGATATTTAGCATTGCTTCAAAAACAAAGAATTTATTACAAACTAACTGTTTTTACTTTAGTAAAGGTACAAAATAACTAATATTTAAAAATAACTGTTTTTACTTTAGTAAAGGTACAAAATAACTAATATTTATACTAGTGGTTCTGTGAGCTATAGGCTTTGACGGCCTCCCTGGGTCCTTATTTTTTTTAAGGCGTAGCGATGTGACGATCTCATCGCCTACTTGCTTTTCAGAGCAGTAAGTCAACGTAGGGTAGCTTGTAGCATTGGGGCGGTAGTCGGGTAACCTCCTCGAGTGTCTGGGCTGGGCTCTTCTATTTCCGGGTCTGTGGGAAGGAAAAAGGTCCTGGCCGGTGCACCCTGGAGGCAACAGTAAGGGATTCATCTTCGGAGGGATCGCTTACCATTACTACCAATAATCTGGAGAAGGGGTCGCTCTGAGTGTACTTCTGTTTTTATTAGAGGACACTTTAGACTTCAGAGCGGGGGCTGTCTGTCACCGTCAGGACGGGGCCGGATAGTGGTTGTGGATACTGCGAGGGTGTAAACCTTTTATAAAAACTAAAATCACTGTTCAAAACGGGGTATTTACCATGTACGTTAATATTGTTAACTCGGAAATATCGGAAACTCAACAATATTAACATACATAGTAAATACCCCGTTTTGAACAGTAATTCTAGTGTTAGTGACCATATTAGCTTTTATAAAAAGTTACGAGGGAACCTGAGGGGGTGAATCTGGAGGTTTTCACTCTCTCCCGGCAATCCCGGCATGGAGGTCTTTTAGCTAGCAAGTGTGTGGTGGTGCCTTGCACACTGAAGGGTGGGGGCGCTGGCTCCTATCGAGAGGGAACAGTTTAGGCTGTTACAGGAGGCGGTGTTCGCAGTTATGTGCCTTGGTCGCCAGTGTCGCCGCCACTTATGCTGCCTGACGGGCATACCCTGCTGGTCTTAGATGGTAATCCGGACGGTTCCCGGGAGTCCATCATACCCTTGCTATTGGGGTGTTCTGTGGATTGGTTGCTTGGATAGGCCCCCCGCCTCTGGCTCGCTTTAACCGGCTGTTCAGAGTGGAGTCGCTAGAGATGTTGCTCGAGGATGGATGTCGTCACCTAAGTGGCGAGTTGGCTATATGTTTAAAGTCCAGTGTCTCCTCTCTATTCCCCAGTCCTCTGACCAGTGTGCCGTTATGCCCTTAGGCCATTTATTAATATCGCTATTTATAGGAGCCCACCTAGCAGAGGGTGATTCGCTATCTGTCAGAGATAAAAATGAGAGGCTGTTTTATTAAGATATTCTTACTGAACGGACTACAAAAATAATACATCTTTTTGAATTTTCATTCTCATACTACAATACAGGGATTTGAAGAATTAATTTTTAGCATTTCGCTTTTGACTACGCAACTCTAAAAAATCTGTCTACAGTGCAAGGGTAACCAAAATATTTTACTGGCAACTTTATTATTCGCTTTTGGTTTTGATTTGACGAATTTGACGGCTAGGCTAGTATAGTAGAGTAGTACTAGTACCTAGAAGTGATACGATTGAAGCGTACTAGATTGCCCGTCGTGATCTCGATTTAATTAATTATTATTTTAGTGAAAACTTTCCTTAAAACCATGCGTAATTGAAGGTACTGATAACGGTGGTTTTCATCTGTGTAGCTCTAGGCTTTTAAGTGAGTGTATTGTGACTTGTGGCGTGAAATATATCGGACATTTCACTACAGTAATATTATCTTATCTTTACCTGGTTTGTTTATCTTATAGGGTTTTAACCTGTACTTGTGGTTCTAGGAAATTTACTGGTAATCGATACAGTTTTTATAAGTGCATTGAAAGCCCTTTGAGAAGGGGAACGTAGCAAATATGGACAATCTTAGGTGAGTACCTTTACAACTAGTTATTCGTGTTTTTACGTCAGAGTCAAGGTTGTTTAAGTTTGCCCTACGCTGATGATCGATAAACGTAAAAGTTATTTATATAGTCCACCTAATGGTGTACAATACGTAGCACTTTGTTTGGTTTGACCTGGTTTACAAGTTAAATAACAAGGCGCAGTTTTATCATCGAAAATAATTCAGCATTTATTTATTTGATTTGATACTTAGGTACTTAATCTTAAATAATAAACAAAAAACTGCAAGTGGGACATAAAGCCGTTTACGAATTTGACAACCAGAAAAAATCCTGTTTGTTTCAACAAAAAATAGTAAAAATACCTACTAACTAGTACTTCCAACTTTCTCCATAGTTTAACTTTCCTGTACTAGTTTTACTCCTAGGGGTTAGTTTTCATAATTAGATATCATTTATAGTCAGAACTATATGTAAGATAATAGAATTGTAATTTTCTGTCCCCTTGCGTTCAAATTTAATAGGAAGTATAGTAAAGTTTAAGAGACTTGCATATGTACTAAGTTGCTCAAATATTAGCTGGAAGAGATCCGTTATAGGGATAAGCTCGCCTTCGTACTTTAATGTTTTGTGACATGTATATTTTTCAATAGGCGCATAAAATTAGCAAAACCTGGACATAATTCGATAACTGTAATTTTTTGTTTTCCATGATTTAAAGTATTGTTAGTTATACTTAAAATGAAAAGAATTAAACATTTTAAGGCTCCGCGTCAGTGTTAACACTTTTGACGTTGTTATGTGCTTAGAGAAGCCGTTTAATTTTTAATAATTTATCACCATATTGCAGATCTCTAAAGTCACAAATATGGATAATTATTGGAAAACCAAATACATAACTATGTCAATAGTGTTGATGCCGTCAACATTTTATTAGTACTATAAGAAACATATTAAACAAAAAATATCCAGGATAATTGATTAAATGATATTTTTTCTTATCATAATACAGGTACTTTTAAAAAGTTATTTATTATGGCTTACTTACAAAATCAAAATGTGTTATAACTGTGTTTTTTTTTTTACATTGACGCGGAGCCTTATAATGTTTAATTCTTTTTATTTTAACCATAACTAACATTACTTAAATCATAGAAAAAGAAAATTACAGTTATCGAATTATGTCCAGGTTTTGCTAATTTTATGCGCCTACAACCTGTAATTGTGTACAATAAAGAGCTTACATACATATGTAATTCAAACCAATGGATATATCACACATATATTTTCCTTCCCAGATTATATTTTGTGACATGGAATGTGGCGACAAAGCCCCCATCCCAGGACATCAATGCTCTGCTGGACTTCCCGTCACAGTTCAACAAGAACAAACCTCTGCCAGACTTTTATATCCTTGGGTTGGTATTATATTCTTTTGTTTCTGCTACATAATTTTAGGTTTAATGATAAGGTTATTGATGATGTAGTGTACACATATACTGCTAAGCGCAGCGAGAACCAGTCTTCCCCTTGCCGCGATACCGATTGTACGCGCGTTTATTAATAAATAATCTTTATACGTACAAGGCATTTAATTTCGCGTCCTTAAACTAGGACCACAACAATGATGATGATGGTAAATCAAAAATTCAAAATTCAAAATTATTTATTTGCTATGAATACCTGATTTTCACTGGATGTTACATAATTATTTCTCTCTAGTATTCAGCCCATCTACAGGCGCGCAAATATTATACATTGCAATACATTAATAATAATTTAACTTAATTACAATTAATTACATATAAGGATCTGCATTTGGAATGGTCATTTAATTATATTACATACTAGATGAAAGCCCGGCTTCGCTCGGGTGAAATAAATAAGAAAGAAATAAAGATTTCAGATTCAGATTTCAGATTTCATTTATTCACCATAAAGTAATGTGGTTATTACATGGTATGTCAGAATTACAGATTCATTCTAAAAAATATATATTTATCATACTAAAATTATATAATTTTTTTCTCATTAATTATTGGAAATCGTTGATGCCAATGCTAACACTTAAAAATTCTGATACAGAGTAAAATGCATGTTTTCTGAAATACAGAGAAAACATTTATTCGTGATAGATATGCAAACGACGAAAGAAATAGTGTACAAAAATGTATAAAATAAAAACATTACAACAACGGATTATGATGAAACTTCGTATAGGTATACAAATATAGTTTGTAGTGTGGATTAACAATGAAATAGGGAGTAAAAGATTACGCTGATGAAGTCACGGGCAAAGGCTAGTTAGTATCTTTATAAGTTAATCCTAAGTATTTTTATAATGCTAGTATTTAAAGGCACATAAAAAATTTGACACCGTAATCAGTATGGTGCGAAGTCAGAGCTGCTACCGCGAACGAAAACGTATGAAATTTGTGTATCTCCCTCTGTCGCACTTGCAAATTCGAGCGACACAGAGGGAAATAAATACACGATGTTCGTTCGTTTTCGTTTCGCGGTAACAGCTCTCTATTCTTCGCCAAATTCTATTCAGTGGGGCCCTTTACACTCAAGATTATGTGTCAATATTATCGCGGTTTTCAAAATTGTATTGATGTTGCTTCAATATTCATAAATATTCACGTGATACGGATCGTGATATGAGTATTTCGCGTGATAATAATAACAGTTGGTAATATTTTCTTCAATTAATGGAACTTATTTAGCAACTTGTTGCGTTAATTTCGCCAAAGGTATTTTGCATTCCGATACGCGCACCATCCAGGAATAGGAGCCGTCCGACCAGAGGGCCTACCGGGATCTGAAAACGAAGTATTTCCCTCTCCGCGCTCGAATATGCAAGAACGACAGAGAGGCATGTATTTCGTTTTCGGTTCCCAGTAGCACTTCAGTCCGAGCGCGGCGGTCGTTTTTCTCACATTTTGAATTTTATTTCTCATATAATAAAATACCTTTTTCGTTTCAAAGTTTACGCCTTAGGACCTACCGCGAACCAAAAACGAATTATCTCCCTCTCTATTGTTCGAATATGCATGTGCGATGGAGAGGCAGATACTTTGTTTTCGGTTCGCGATAGCGCCTCTAACGTCCAAGCGCGGCGAACGGCATGAGCAGTACTCCTAAGTTATGATATAGAGCGAGATAGGGATATAATTTTGCTAGACGTTTAAAGGCCAGAAGTCACCTAGTAGTTTGTCACAACAAAATAGAGATGCAGCTTTAAGATGGCGGACAGACTCAGCAAACATTCTAGTGGTGTCCTTTACACGATTAATATTATCACAATACTGGGGAGTCAAAATATTATCACAGTTTTCAAATTTGTATAGTTTCTGCTTCAATATTCACGTGACACGTATCGTGATATGAACGTATCACGTGATACTAATAACCATGTAACAAGCCCCATACATTCGCTTTGAAGG
The DNA here is from genome assembly GCA_905163555.1 of Notocelia uddmanniana. Taxonomy (NCBI): domain Eukaryota; kingdom Metazoa; phylum Arthropoda; class Insecta; order Lepidoptera; family Tortricidae; genus Notocelia; species Notocelia uddmanniana. The sequence goes on along the minus strand of LR991062.1, from coordinate 28,299,955 downwards.
CGGTTATTGTGACAATCTGATAGGTGTATAGAACGCTAGAAAACCACAAAAACAAAACCCTGCAGAAGCGACTTGCCGGATCTACACAATGCGCGACGATGGCCCACCACCCAGAACGCAACCCAGCAACCTGGCCAACATACCGGACGCAAAAGTAGTTCACGATTTTCGAACGTAGCCGACACTGTCAACCAACAAATTTAATATGGCAATATAGTCTGTGGGCAATATGGCCGACGTTTTGTCATCAAATTAACACTTTTAAATGCAAAATACGCGACAATCCGAATTTTGCGGATACATATGTTCAACTCGAAATCGTTATTTTTATACGTTCTTCAATTTGAGACAGGTCTCGTTCGGGTCTACCGTACCCCTGCACGAAATTATTAATATAGATTTAATTAATATTTGCCGAGAAAAAGTTTGACTTCATAGAAGCAGTTTCCCAATAGCCATGTGCTCATGATGATGATTATGATTATGATGATGATGATGATGATGTTGATGATGATGAATTTGATGATGATGATGAATAATAATGTTTTTGTGAATTGCATCTTATGTACATGACATAAAGTTGAAATAAACTTTAGTTGAAGTATTTTTTAAATCTACTCCATTGAGTACTGATATCTTTCTTGAATAATTAATTAAAGTTGAATGTGGATGTTATTTATATGTGATACCTGAAAAAGGGTTAAATTAAATGTTTCATAATTCATTTATTACAGTTGTACTGTTACAATTTTTACTCATTAATTTACTTTTATTGCCATAACATGATAGTGATGCAAAGAAAACAAACAAAAGAATCTTAATATACTTTTTAAAACTAGGTACTTATTTAATACTCGTAACAGCAGCTCATAGGCAAGTAATCATGTTGGCCATGGGTGCCAACCTCAGCATATGGACTAATAACCAGCGCTGGTTTTCAGGTCGGTCAGACCAACCATTTTTGTTTAATGTATTTGAAATGCTACAATTTTTACTTCTTGAAGCTGTAACTCAATTGTCTATTTTTCAACTGTCTTCCTGCTGTTTGTATGGATCAGAAGCTCATGTGATGTGAATCACATCTGATCAGATCAGATCATCAGATCTGTTTTGTTTCTTAGTATTTAGATGATTCTAATGAATCTTCTAGATATTAAAATAAAGGAATAAAGTAAAAGTATTCAGTCTGACAACCACTTTTTCTTAGTTCTTGTTGGTAGTGACCCTGACGAAGCCCGAAGTCCCGGTCCTGGGTTTGATTCCTAGTCAGAGAATTTATTTTGTCTTTTGAGCATGAATATTTGTTCCTGGATGTTTTCTATGCATTTAAGTATGTGTTAATCTATATAAGTATGTACATATATCGTCGCCTGGTAACGATAATACAGTACCGGCCAATAATATATCACCTTTGTGTTTTTTTAAGTGAACATGTATATAGTAATATATATTGTTAAGATTATAAAGTGTAAATATTACCCAGAGCTTTACCAAAAAATAGAATGCATATTTCAATAAAATAATGTGAAAGCACAGTTATACTCGTTATATACTTAAAACCTGCACAACAAAACAAAGTGCAGTCGGTCTTTATGAACCTATTATAAATCAAAAGAAGTGATAGATTAACATTTTATATATTTATTAGTCTAACAACATTAATACTTTGTAGCAAAGCCTTTTGATTCAATAACTGCTTTACAGCGTCTAGGCATAGAGTCCACAAGAGCGTCAATAGTTGATTGAGGGATTTAATGCCATTCCTCATGTAGCTGAGAGAACTTTTGGGCTCGCATTAGTGGCTCTTTTACCTTTCAAACGTCTTTCTAGTTCATCCCATAGCGGCTCTATTATATTTAAGTCAGGGGATTGACATGGCCAGTCCATTAGAGTAACGCGTCGCCGCTTGGACCATTCTGTGACACGTTTTGCACGATGCTTTGGATCGTTGTCCTGCTGAAACACAAACCCGCGGCCCAGAAATCGTCGTGCATATGGTAACATCACATTGCTCAGAATATCTAAGTACACATTCTGGTCCATAATGCCTTCAATTTGTTTTTCAATTGAAGGGGGCCCATGCCGTTAGCAGAAAAGGCAACCCACACCATTACAGAGCCTCCTCCGTGTTTTACTGTGGGAAGTTGGTACTCGGGCTTATATTATTATAATTATTATATCGGGTACCAGTAGAGCGACGTACCCACTTTATACCATCGCTTCCAAATAAAAGAAACTTGCTCTCATCGCTCCAGAGTATATCAGACCATTGTCGCGGTGTCCAGTGTTCGCGTGCTTTACACCAAGCTACTCCGGTTCTTCTCAGATACAAGCGGTTTCTTTACGGGGCGTCTTCCGTTTAATCCGGCGTTCTGCAAACGACGTCGGGCAGTCCGTAAAGATGGAGTACGCTGTCCTGGGGTTGATATTTATTTGACTATATCCGTCGCCGTTAACCGAGGATTCTCACGTGAGACTCGCAAAATGTTACGGTCGGTCACATGTGTTGTACAACGTGGTCTGCCATATAATGGAACTTCTTGGTGACTTTAATCGCTTCGGCAACTTAGTAATTGTGGTTCTTGATACACTAAACTGCTGCGAAGCTGTTTGTGGGTACGCCCTTGCTTGTAGCCGGCAAAGATAGCTTGTTGTTGACAGGGATTCAAATTTTCGCCCCACATCGCAGTCTTCGTCATCTTGACATCTTCACCTCGTTAACCACCTATAGTTTTTAAGCTATTTTAGGTAATAATTTCACATTTACATACAACTGTAGGAAAACTGTCCTGTAGTGTTTTTGCGGAAAAAAGGTTTTCTTATCGCTCGTCCAAAGAGTCTAAATACTACCTATTACATGATGAGGTAAGGTTTAAACATTTAGGAATATATAAAAGAAAAGTTTCGCCCTAAATACCTAAAGGTGATATATTTATATATTATTGGCCGGTACTGTACAAGTTAAGCTTTGTTTGGGTCTAGGTTGATTGGTGTAAGATTGTACCTCAATATTTATTTTATTTTGTTATTTTATTTATTATTATTTTTTTAAAAAATACTATGTTACTTTGGACATATTATACTAATGTTTACCCTATTAATTGGCATCTTAAAAATACAGCATGTTTTTTATTCCACATTTTGTCAGTTCAGTTCCCAGACGAAGCAAACAATTTTTTGAATGTCTTTGAAAGCAGTATTTCTTACTTTTAAAATGAAATAATGTCTCCACTCTCCATTCATCAAAATATCCAATCTATAATATTGAAGGTACCTTCTCTTCAGGTCCCATATCTCTGGGACACTGTATGATAAAAATTACCCCATATAAACATTCTGAAATATTATAATGTCAATAAGAGGATAATCTTGGAACTATTTCATTTATCCCACTTTATTACTATCGTTTAAAAATAAAAAAGTAGAATTAAAGTAGTTTATTCTTTAAATTAGGCATATTACATGCACCTATGAACGTCAATAAACTACCACTGGTTCGGAAAAATAAACCTCTGCCACGAGAAGAACCGGCGTAAGAAACTCGGTGAAAACTTTATATTTATAATATAAAGTTTTCAAAACACAATGTCAAGTACATCATCATACTGGCAAAAAAAAAGTTATACTACAATGAATAATCCATATAATTGTAACAAGCTTATGTATGTAAGTAAGTTAGATAAAATAATGATATTAGTCTTTAAGAATTATTTTGTACGCCGCAAGGCTGAACATAGCTGAACACTATTTTGAATGTAAAACGAACATGTACGATACCTATGGTTCACGAATAAAGATATTCTACTCTATTCTATTCTATTCTATATCTGGGCCATGTTTGCAAATTTGATGTGTTTTCAATAGTCAATAATGGACAGTCAATGTTGCATTGTGTTTTTTGTGATTTCACACTGATAAGTGATAAGATAATGATAGTGGGGATAAGGTCTTGTCTGTGTACCTAATAAAATAATGTTGTAGGTACTAAATTAGTAAATGTTTTGTTGTGTGCTTAATTTTAAAGACACTTAAACGCGAAATGTACCGAAGTATAACAAGTTATATTATATAAAGATAGCTTATATCTCAGGCATATAGCTTTTTTGATATAATGACACATTTTATATAACTTCACGTTTTTTATAACGATTTATTTTTGAATAAGAATTACAGTAAACATTACATTCGCAAAACATTATTCTTTATCCTATTACCCTCTGGGTGTAGAATCGAACATCATCATCATCATCATCCTAGCGTTATTCCCAGTACAGTTGCATCCTGATGGATGCCCGGGGTCCGTTACCTAATCCTAAAAATAGGCGTAGGCACTAGTTTTTACGAAAGCGACTGCCATCTGACCTTCCAAGCCAAGGGGGAAAGTAGACCTTATTGGGATTAGGCTTGTCAAATGAGTGGGCATCTTGACTGTTAGAAGTTCTCAAGCCGCCCGAAGGCATCTAATGTAGAATGGAACATTAAAACATAATATTAAGGTCTGGTCACACTGGTGCTAAAATACGGTGACGGTACGGAATCGCAGTGACGAGGGACAAACTTATGAGTTAAAAACGTCACGCATGAGTCACGTGACTGCGTTTACGGTGCGTCAATGCGGCGGTGTGGCTGGACCTTTATACAAGCACCACACACCAAGATAATCCACATTCCAGATTGCAAGAAGTAAAATCGCAGCCCCAAAACCTAGTAATGGACTCACTGTTTACGGACCCGTGGACGGCCGCCTTCAACAAGGTGTTGTGCAGACAGGAGTTGGTGATCGCCAAGTCTATACGGCTGCAGGGCCTGTTGTTGCTCGTGTACACTCAGCTGAAGCATATAACGCATTTGAGGGACATCGAGGCGCAGTACACTAAGACTGGGCTGGGGGGGATGTGGGTAAGTGTCATTATCTAACCTTGGAACACGTGACAAAGGAAGATGAGTAAAGGTAAGGTTCGGCAAAGTGCTCGTGATTCTTCTGGAGTCACTAGGGTACAGTGCCGGTTTACCATCAGGCAGGCCGTAAGCTTGTTGCTACCGTGGCTGTATGAAAAGGCAAGAGTGAGTGAGAGCGATGAACGAACGCAGAGCAGCACAGACGCGTCCCACCTCATCCGACGCCCGCACTTCTTGCCGTGTGATACCTACTGTTTCTCATGCTCTACATTAGTTCTCTCTGTCCAGTTCAAACGAATCAAAAAATACTTAAAGCGCCATCTTTCATTGGAATGTGGTCAAGCGCCTAGCTTACCGGTTAGACAGGCGGTAGGCTGTGAGCCTTTAAGGAAAATACAGACGTTTCTTCCACTTTGTAGAGTAAATTAAAAAATCCTGCGCTAATATGCTGGTAGTCTCCACTTAATGTTGAGTCCCTGCAAAAATTCCGTAAATCCCATGTATTTTACAAGCTTATTAATGTTACAAAGATATAATCACGTGCCTATATGTTAATATTGTTAATTTAATAGTCTTTCCCTATTACAATATCATTAACATGCATATCTAGAACATCACATCAATTTAATAATAATCTTTCAAGGGCAAGACAGTTTAATATCGCTCATGCATACTTCATACATAAAATTGATTTATTATACCCGCGATGTATGGTGGCGTAGGTGGCCTAACTACTTACAGTATATTATTGTAAAGTCCACGAAGGATGAGATTGCCTGCCGAGCGCCATCTAGTAATACAAGGCAGGTAAACCCTGTTGCGACCGAGGCAGGCTTTTCTCAAAAAATGCAATGAAAATTGAATATTATAAGACTAATCTAAAATGGTAAGGATTCAGTTATACATATATATATAATAAAAACACGCACTGAAGCAGTTGGCGCCGTCGCGCGTCTTTAGTTTCCGGGGCGCGCCGGTGACAGCCGGACGTCGTAAAAAAAAAATTACACCACGCCGGCGGCAATAAAGCGTACGGCCCGCCTGATGGTAAGCGGTCACCGCAGCCTATGGACGCCTGCAACTCCACGGGTGTCACATGCGCGTTGCCGACCCTAATAAGGATAATAATAAAGATAATCTTATAAAGATGATTTTCTAATTATTGACACTTACATTTTATCTTAATACACCCTATAGTTGTTGAGTAAAATGCCTGTTACATACGGACAGACAGACAGACAGGACGAAACCACAGTATAATTATATAGCTCAAGGCAGTAACTTAAATAGAGAGCTCTCACTTAAGACCTTTTTGGACCTGCGCTTCTTTAGAGCGATAGGGTTGTACCTCTCAATTTATGTAAATTTGAAAGTAGTAGTATATACTCAAATGACATTTAGCGGGTAATCTAGGTATACTAATAGTGTTTGTGTGCAGGGGTCGTAATCTCCAAAACTACTTAAAATAGGCTATGTTTTTAACCCCCGACGCAACGAAAAAGAGAGGTATTAGAAGTTTAACGTGTTTATCTGTGTATTTCTGTTGCATCGTAGCTCCCTAACGGTTAAACCGAAAACGAAATCGGTTCTTAAATATATTTTGTCAAAATCGGTTAAGCCGTTTTTGAGATATTGAAGTTTGAAATAAAAATGTCGGAGGTTCTTCAACTTTTCGAAGTTGTTTATAGCCCGTGGCTTTGCTTACGTTCTTTGTAATACACGAGTGGATCTGCGAAATAGACAACATTCAATTAAGTATTCTTATTTATAATAACATTTATTCATTATCTTCGATACATTTTGTATTATCAGACGAAAATAATTTCGAACCACAGCCACAATTTACGCTTAAACCACCAAACTGATTGAGGATTTTCGCATGGAGATAGTTTGAGGCGATCCCGGAAATGATCCTTTAAGGAAGTGAAAAGAAGGGTGGAAGTTTGTACGTGAGAGCGATAATCAAGCAAATGCCTGAAATAATTAAACAGCTATTATCCTCTATATGGCGATTAAACGAGTTCCACGCGTGCGAAGTCGCACGAAATAACTAGTAATTCATAAAACGTAAACCACACAATATTATGGCTCATTTTTATTTCAAATATATAATCGCATTTCCATCAAACCATTCGTCACGTTATGTCACGTCCAAAGACTACAATGGTCACGTCAAATCAAAATAGTGGCCAGCACTCGCTAGTTTATTAAAAACTCAAACTATCGTTTTGACATTTTGGATTTTTTCAATTAATTAATTATGTATTTTCTAAGGATATATACTATTGTATATTCTTAATTATTAAAAATTATTGATATTTTTCATTATTGTAACGCAAATGGTTGCGTATATAAATATGTAGAAGAAGCAAAAAAATGTTATATGAGAATTGTATAGTGTGATTAATAAAACTAAACTAAACTATTCTACGCGATACGGGCGCAGCACACGTGATCGAAACACCCCGAGACCTCCTTAAGTTTACTGTAGGTAATGACGTGTGTCTGTGTGGGTGCGTCTAATCGGACATTTGTATGGATTTGTTTTACTGCTATAGGCTATGTATTTACTGTGACGAAACTAATTCGTTTTTGTCAATTTATTTATTCATTTAAAATACATATCATATCACTTACATTACAGCCTAATCAAACACATACATATCATACATATTACAACGGGAAAAAGAAAAAAAAACATACAAATTAACAACTAATATGTTTTTTACAAATATATTTTATATTAATCCTAACTCCGGATAACTAAGGATAGTATTCTATATATGGCCTCTGTGAATTCAGCCAGCGAATAAATCAATTTTATTGGAGGTCACGTTCAGCATTTTTATGGCTCTGGCGAGTGGCACGTTATGGCTTCAGAACCCTAAAATAACCGGGTCTAAAACATTACTGAAGTAGATTTGCATCTTTACAATTATTCGCTACCTACGATACTAATATGTTCCTTAATTCCAGGGCAACAAAGGTGCAATCAGCATACGATTCAACATATACGGCTGCTCCGTATGCTTCGTGAACTGTCACCTGACTGCGCACGAGCATCTCCTTGCCGACCGCGTCAATGACTACAACACTATCTTAAAATACCACAACTATCACGTTGAAGAAACTGCCAACATTTTATACCACGAGTGAGTATTGAAATTAACTTAATGAACATGTTTTTGTATAGTCCACTTCATCGGAGCGTTCGTGGCCCAGCGGCGCTCGCCTACCGCTTTGAGTGGTTACTAACTAACTGAGCGCTCCCGTGCTTTGGAAGGCACGTTAAGCCGTTGATCCCGGCTGCTGTCTACGACAGCAGTCGTTAAGCCAAGTTAGAGGCCTTCGGACGGCTTGAGAACTTCAAACAGTCAAGTTGCCCACTCATTTGACAAGGGGGGTCGAAGTTGCACCACGTCCGTAGGGAGTACCCACCGTTACCCTACACGTGACCCCTGGGTGGTGCTAAAAGTGCAACAAACTGGCAACCGTACTTGTCTTCTCGAAGATTTCACGGTTCGAAAATAAATGCCATACTAATCCACTTCATTACTGCATGGACAGATTGCTGTAGGTAGACCTTATTGCTGTAGTATTAAGGTTGAAACATGTCCATGCACTTTTGAGCCCCACTGTACAGTACCACAAAAAAGCGTGTATAAATACTTGACACGTGTCCTAACGACAGATAGAGGCGTCCAGATGTGTATGTGCAATGACAATTGACCCCAAACCGAAATGAATAGCGTTTTTGGTTTCGGTTACCCGCATTTACTAAACCGGTTTATAGGAAAAACAGTTTATAGCGGATTTTATTCTCCTGTTGAACGAAATTAACTGGTTTTTAAATTCCTTTCTCAATTATCCACAAAATAGAGTGCCTTAACACTCATGGAGTTGCAGGCGTCTATAGGCTGCGGTGACGTACGTTTGTTTTCCACCGACGTGGTATATATAAAAAATGCTTAAGCATACGAAAGGTTAACATAATTAATAACCCAGTTTTATCATCATTATGCACAATAATAATAATAATATTTATTTGTCAAAAAGCAGGTTATAAACAGGTGTTACAGGCATAGCCTCATTTAAAGTACTCTACTTTTTGCCATATGGCATACAAATATTTCGTTAATTCTAGTGTCATTATGATTCAGTAGATTTTTAGTGGAAACAGTTATTAGTTTTATCTTACAATAGGTCCTTTTGTTGTAAAAAATATTGAGAAATAGGACTTGTTATGTCAATAAAACCATATTATTATAATGTCAAGTTGATGAATAAGAAACATTGTTCACAACATAACATAGCATGCATTAAATTAGTTTATTATCATTTAAGTATTCGTGGATACTTAAATGATAATAAACACATTTAGGTTAAGTAAAATAAATTAGGTCTCATATAAATTTAACCCAGTTTTTCCCACTAGGTAAAGTAAAAGGAATGTGGCCAACTCATATTTCTCCTTACAAGCAGTAATTAAGATTCCTTTGTAACAACACTTGGAATCCCCGTAGCGTTGAATGTAGGCCAGCCCTATAAAACAGTCGGTTTTTGTAAGGTTTTATTACTTTGTACCTTAAATGGTCGTTATAGGGTTGATATTAAAATGGTGTTTCTATAAAGCTGTCCGGCCCAATCGAGTAAGCAATACATTATTTAAAATACGATATACGTAGAGGGTAGATACATGTTTTCTGCCAACAAACTGTCATACAGTTATGCAGATGAGTGAAAAATGCTTGTTATTTTTAATTTTTGTGATAAATAAATTAAAAAAAAGGTATAGACTAGCTAAAACCGGGGAATGACTCGTTGTTAACCCACCTATATCGGGGTCTTGTCGGCTTCTTTAGCCTAGTTGGTAGTGACACTGCCTCCGAAGCTAGAGGTCCCGAGTTCGAATCGCGGTAAGGGCATTTGAGGTGGTGAGCAGGAACGTTTGTTCCTGATACTTGGATGTTATCTATTAAATATATCGTCGTCTATAATACAAGCCTTATTGAGTTTACTATGGGACTAGTTGGACTAGTGTTAAATATTGTCCGCTAATAAAAAATATGTATATATATATGACCTTTAGGTAACCAATTTCACGCAAGATGGCTGTGTCTGCTTATCATCACGCAGGCTGTATAATAATAATAATAATAAATATTAGGGGACATTTTTAACACAAATCGAACTAGTCCCACAGTAAGCTCAATAAGGCTTGTGTTATGGGTACTAGACGACGATATATTTAATAGATATATACTTAAATACATAGAAAACATCCAAGTCTCAGGAACAAATGTCTCTGCTCACCACAGAAACAAATTCCCTTACCGGGAATCGAACCCGGGACCTCTAGCTTCGGAGGCAATGACACTACCAACTAGGCTAAAGAGGCCGACAGACTGTATGCTTTTTTGCCACCATCATCCTAGCGTTATCCCAGTACAGTTGTATCCTGAAGGATGTCCGGGGTCCGCTACCTAATCTCAAGAATTGGCACTAGTTTTTACGGAAGCGACTGCCATGGCTTCCAACCCAAGGAAACGAAATCTCTTTTTACACCGGCCGGTGGCAAACAAGCTGACAGCCCATCTGATGGTAAGTGGTCACCGTCGCCTATGGACGCTTGCAACACCGGAGGCGTCACTTGCCCGTTGCCGATCCGTAAGAAACCATTTCACGTCTTTTTTGAAGAGTCCATATAATTTTTCCAAGTTCATATAACCTGGACCTGACCACGTGTTGAATAGGTATCTTCTGGGTGAGCTCGCTTCATCGTCGGCCTCATCTTTGCCCCCTGGCTACATGCTGGCCAAGAGCAATCCCATTTTTAATAAATAAAAAAGATTGATGTTGTAGCCCATGCCCCACTGGAAATACCTCTACAGGGAGCTCATTCCACAACTCAAGTGTTCTCGATGTAAATAAATACCTTATAAGGATTAGGCTTGGCAAGTGAGTGGGCAACTTGACTGTTAGAAGTTCTTAAGCCGCCCGACGCTTAACTTGTGCTGTCATATTCAGTAGCCGGGATCAACGGCTTAACGTGCCTTCTAAAGCACGGGAGCGCTCAGTTATTAACTACTCAAAACTGTCACCCGGATGGGTTGATAGTTGACCCCGGCCGACGTTGATTAACCTCGCATACCCCACGCAGTACGCGGGCACCGCTGGGTTACAACCTTACAACCGACGTTGTATGTAAAAAATACCGGCCAACTGCGAGTCGGACTCGCCCACGAAGGGTTCCGTACCATTATCTATAAAAACGGCAAATCACGTTCGTTATATGGGAGCCCCCTTAAATATTTATTGTATTCTGTTTTTTAGTATTTGTTGTTATAGCGGCAACAGAAATACATAATTTGTGTAAATTTCAAGTGTCTAGCTATCTTGGTTCTTGAGATACAGCCTGGTGACAGACAGACGGACGGACAGACAGCGAAGTCTTAGTAATAGGGTCCCGTTTTTACCCTTTGGGTACGGAACCCTAAAAAAGTAAAGCTATATAAATGCGGTGACGCGTGACGTCAATGGCTCCACAAACCAACGTCATATCAAGTCGTATTAAACCGGTTACTATGATATTTTTTACTATAAGACGACTGGTTTTCTGAGGCCAGCGTCACACTTTTATATTATATTTGCTACCTTAAGGGGCTGCTAGCTCCGGAGACGGAGACTTACGATCTGTTACTCTCCGTTTTCTATTACTTATCGCATTAACAACAACGACTTTTATCGATATAGTGTGTCATATTTACTTTTTAAACTCACTGTCTTTGAGATATGTGGCATCAATCAAAATGCCAAATATTTAGGCTAAGAACCAGTTTTTTTGTCATACCTTCTGTGGAAATGAGTTTAAAATAATAAATCTCTCTTACGTTGTTAGAGACGTTTTGACGTATTAACTGTTCCTTATTGAAGGAACAGTTAGTTATATGTAGATTTCATATATATAAGCGCATAAACATATTATACTAATATCGAAAATAAAGCTTTTTTGGACCATCTATATTAATAATTTCGTGCAGGGGTACGGTAGACCCGAACGAGACCTGTCTCAAATTGAAGAACGTATAAAAATAACGATTTCGAGTTGAACATATGTATCCGCAAAATTCGGATTGTCGCGTATTTTGCATTAAAAAGTGTTAATTTTATGACAAAAGTCCGCCATATTAAATTCGTTGGTTGACAGCGTCGGGTGGGGTACGTTCGGAAATTGTAAACTATGTTTGCGTCCGGTGTGTTTGCCAGGTTGCTGGGCTGCGTTCTGGGTGATGGGCCATCATCGCCCATTGTGTGGATTCGGCTAGCCGCGTCTGCAGCGTTTTGTTTTTGTAGTTTTCAAGCGTTCTATACACCTATCAGCCTAGCTAGCACGATAAAATATAACGTCACGTTATATGAGCGAAATGTATTAAAACGTCACATAAAACGTAACGGTATAATCTATCGTGCTAGCTAGGCTGATTGTCACAACAACCGCCTTCAAAGCGAATGTATGGGGCCTGTTACATGCTTATTATTATCACGTGATACATTCATATCACGATAAGTATCACGTGAATATTGAAGCAGAATTCATACAAATTTGAAAACTGAAATAATATTGACACCCCAGTATTGTGATAATATTAATTGTGTAAACGACACCACTTGAATGTTTGCTGAGTCTGTCCACCATCTTAAAGCTGCGTCTCTATTTTGTTGTGACAAACTACTAGGTGACTTATGGCTTTTAAACGTCTAGCAAAATTCTATCCCTATCTCGCTCTGTCTTATAACTTAGTGGTACTAGTCTACTCCGAAATTCGAAATCCGAACTCCGTAGGGTGCCGTCCCTTTCACTCATATAGTCTATGACAGGAGAGTGAAAGGGACGGCACCATACGAAGTTAGGATTTTGAATTTCGGAGTAGACCCCCAGCTCATGCCGTTCGCCGCGCTCGGACGTTAGAGGCGCTACCGCGAACCGAAAACGAAGTATCTGCCTCCCTCTCGTACATGTATATTCGAACGACAGAGAGGAAGGTAGTTCGTTTTTGGTTCGCGGTAGGCCCTCAGGCGTCAACTTTAAAACGAATAGGGTATTTTACTATAAGAGAAATAAAATTCAAAATGTAATAAAAACCAGCCAAGTGCGTCGGAGTCGCACACTGAGGGTTCCGTACAGCTAAAAAACAAATGTGATTTATCAATATATTGATATTTTTGGTAAAATATACTTCATAATAAACATTATCACCTAATTTCAAGTTCATAGGTCGATGTGAAGTTAAAAAATTATATGTGTGACAGACAACACACGGAATGTTCTTTGACTTTCTTCGACCGTCCGCCGCGCTCGGACTAAAGTGCTACCAACCGAAAACTAAATATATATGCCTCTCTGTCACACTTGCATATTCGAGCGCGGAGAGGGAAATACTTCGTTTTCAGATCGCGGTAGGCCCTCTGCTCTGACGGCTCCTATTCCTGGATGGTGCGCGTATCGGAATGTGAAATACCTTTGGCAAAACGGAACAAGTTGTTAAATAGCTTCCATTAATTGGAGAAAATATTACCAACTGTTATTATTATCACGCGATATACTCATATCACGATTCGTATCACGTGCAATCAATATTGATGAATAGAGAGATGCTACCGCGAAACGAAAACGAACGAATATCGTGTATTTCCCTCTGTGTCGCTCGATTTTGCAAGTTCGACAGAGAGGGAGATATACAAACTTCATTTGTTTTCGTTCGCGTTAGCAGCTCTGACTTCGCACCAAAAATACTGACTGGCACATCAATATCTAACAATTGCACATCTGAACTGAATTTTAATGAACGATTAGTATTTTAGCTATACTAATCAGTACTGATTACGGTGTCAAATTTTTTATGTGCCTTTAAATACTACCCTTATAAAAATGCTTAGGATTAACTTGCAAAGATACTAGCCTTTGCCCGTGACGTCGTCAGCGTAATCTTTTACTCCCTGTTCCATATGTTAATCCAGACTACAGACTATATTTCTATACGAAGTTTCATCATAATCCGTTGTTGTAATGTTTTTATTTTATACATTTTTGTACACTATTTCTTTCGTCGTTTGCATAACTGTCACGAATAAATGTTTACTTTATTTATTTCACCCGAGCGAAGCCGGGCTTTCATTTAGTGTTTGAATAAATCATAAAAAATACGTATTTATTTTTTCAAAAATCAGCGTTTGCAAATGTAGGTAAAAGATTGAAAAACCAATAAGAGTTAGTTTCATAAATAAATCTGTAGGTATACTTTTGACGGAGGAATATACACTCATAACATGTCAAAACGTGGGCGTGGAGCCCCTTAAGGTGTTTTCAATACAAACAATCTTACAAATGATGTGCTGTCGGGCCTCGGGGTTAGATTAAAACCACGGCCTTTTTCTCCCGTGTGTAGGGTGTGGTGAGGGCGATGGAGTTGTAATCTATATTGAAATATCACATTTTTTCCTTCTTTACTCATACTCATACTCATACTCTTTATTCATAATATTGTCAATATTATATGTCACAATAAGCCTACAATTAAGGGTACCTGACAGATGTAATTACTTAATGATTATAAAACGTATATTGTTAACATTCATTTAATAATATTTCAGCTTTCTTTATCTGTGAGTCAAATGATCTAAACGATGCCATGTTGCTAGTGATATCATACCGCTATACACAGCTGCTTTCAAAGATACAATTCTTTGTAGAGGCACGCGAAGAGGTTAGTTCTTTATAGCAGTGTGATGTTAAACAACCACTGCGCGTTTCAGTGCGAACATTTAAATGATATTTCGGAATTTTTCGGAGTCTAATTTACAAAATTTTTAATATAAAACAAAACGATTTAGAAAAGCCTACCCTCTCGCTAGAAGTGGTACTTTAATTACATTTCAACTGCCCCGTCTGTGAATACAGGCGTGATTATAAAAATTATCACTTAAGATGATCAATACGTCCTAATAAGGTAGATATATCATCGTATGTTCTATATATAATAAGTTTTATAGTTACAATATGTCGTCTGTCTGAAGCCATTTCCGTTTACAAGGAATATGGTAATTTTAAATGACGGCGCAATCGATCGCTTTGACATAACTCATTTTTAATGTCCAATGATTGACACTAACAACTTTACTATACTTTATTGTTTGGTTGCTGCGGTTAAGAAAATAGCTTAGGCTGCGGTTCCACTAAGGCCGAGCGGACTGGAGATGTGTGGAATTAACCAATCAAATTAGTTCCTCGGCTTCGCGGTTCGATTGAATGGAATAATCTGATTGGTCAATTCTGCCTCGCCTCCGTGGAAACGCACCCTTAACAACATAAACGTGTAAACATATTTGACACACCATTCGTATTCAAAAAATTTGATCAAGCATCATAAAGCACGGCATGTTTTGAGTTATACAAGCAAAGTCGATATTTATAGGACAAAAATATCCACGAAGCATTTTCAATTACATAATAGTGCTTTGTTGTGATATTTAGTTAATTCCATTACGTCACGACAGTTATCCTATGTGAGTTTGAGACTGGTATGAACGAAGTGTCTCTTATGAAACGCCTAAATCGAGATTAGTACAAGACGAATTGCGGAATTTTCGATTCGAGCCAACTTTATATGAGTACCCAATAGAGTAGTGTACAATAGGGAAGTAAACACTAGATATTTATATAGAAATTCAGTATAAAATTTAGGTAGGTCGTCTAGTTAAGGTCTAGTTATGGTCAAGGTAGTCTAAGTATTTACGGTTGGGTAGTTAAATAATAGAAACAAGACCGTTTTAAGGCACGAGTGAATAGACATCTTCTGGGTGAGCTCGCTTCATCGTTGGCCTCATCTTTGCCCCCTGGCTAGATGCTGACCAAGATTAATCCCATTTTTAATAATAAAATAGAAGTGTTTTATAAGTACCACTATGTTATAATTATTGCTTAGAGATCGTTACAATTGGTGCCGTGACCAGGATAAGTGTCACGATAAAACGTTATGTATGTAACGATCTAGTACTTTTTCACAAATCATATTAATTTATTCAATATTGTTTGATTCGTGTTAATTAAACGTGAAAGTTACCACGAATCAATGTTTCTATTTTCTATCAGAGCCTACCTGTGGTCCGGTTGGAATGTAGTTAAAGCTGTGAGCCTATGAAGAACATACAGAGGGTGGCAAATATTTGCTGTGATGACGCAGTGGTCTGGGTAGCTTAGTGGTAAGGGCCAGCGCAAATCAGAGGCGCGGATTCGATTCCCGTCTCAGTTACTTATAGTTGAAGTTCCGAACTAGAAAATGGAATCGAAAATCCACAAATCGACTTTCACCTTTCGCTCCGTTATGACGACGCGACGATAATGATATTCATTTGTTCCAGCTACGTATTCTGGATAGGTGACCTGAACTTCCGAACAGACCATCCAACGGGGAGCAGTCCCAGTTCAGAAGAAATAGTCGCCTCATTGAGAAAGGTCGAGAAGGATGTCTATACAAACATACTGAGGCACGATCAGCTGCTAGCCGTTATGGAGAGTGAAGAGGCTTTCGCGGAGTTTGTTGAACCTGATATTAAGTTCCCACCGACTTATAAGTTTAATATTGGGACGGACGAGTATGATATCAAGTAAGTGTTAAGAAATTTTACAATTTCCAACCGTAGTGAAATATTCGTCACCTCGTACAAAAACCCGCAGCAGATCAGTTGGAAAGAGCGATGGACGGATTCCAGAGGTCGGGGGTTCAAATCCCTCCTAGGGTGATGAATTTTTCAATTTTTCGCTCTGGTTGGAAATTATAATTCCGCTTGGATTTTTTTTTTAAATATTTTGGCCTCAATTTATGAGAGAACTATTAATAATTCCATTTTAAATTAAATAAAGGATACGATGCTTTTGTGTTTATCGTAAAGCAACGGAGCTATTTTCGCTTGTATTGTGTATAGTAGAATACAAGCGGGAAAAAACAGTTTTTAGCTAGAAATTTGTCGATTTCGAGTGACGTTAGAAACGATATTTCTTAATTAAAAGAAATAGGTAAATGTAAAATCTGTGATATTACGCCGCAATTGTTCTGTACAAGATATTAACGAAGAGAGAAATGTCAAGATACGTGGATTGACACAGAAAATAGCCTAAATAGATAGGCTTTTTAACTGATAAGGACCCTAAGTCGATTAATCAAAATTGATTAATCAAGGATAGAGTTTATTTTTTTATCAAGCAATAGTTTTTTATATAGCGAATCTACCGCCATACTTTTTTAAAGAATATAATAGAAAAAACTTTATTTCGACAAAATGCCAAAATTATAATTATACAGTTAGAACTACTTAATATAATAATATAGTCGTATTGCCTATCACTAGTGGCTAGCGATTCAAATTTGACCGTCCTATAACACACACGATAACACACACGAATTCAGAAATTATGAAATACAGGTAATTTGCCGTCACTGCCGTTTGATTAAGCTATTTTCGGCTGGCTGTAAGCTTGTTTGTCATAAATGTCATAATCCTCTAGTTTCAAGTAGTTTCGTTTAATTTGTCTGGGACCGAACTATGGCCTCACTATTAATCTCATTAGTGCGGTTATGACGTCTAACCGATAATTTGCATTCATTTTTTTTCGGCCTGTTTAGCCTGGTTGGTAGTGACACTACTTCTGAAGCTAGAGGTCCTGGGTTCGAATCCCGGTAAGCTCATTTGTTTCTGTGGTGAGCAAAACATTTGTTCCCGAGACTTGGATATTTTAAGTTTATATCTATTAAATATATCGTCGTCTAGTACCCATAACACAAGCCTTATTGAGCTTACTATGGGACTATTTCGATTTGTGTAATAAATTGTCCTATAATATTTATTTATTATTATTATTTATTTGCGATGTGTTGTGCAGTTCAGTTAACGAAGT
The DNA here is from genome assembly GCA_905163555.1 of Notocelia uddmanniana. Taxonomy (NCBI): domain Eukaryota; kingdom Metazoa; phylum Arthropoda; class Insecta; order Lepidoptera; family Tortricidae; genus Notocelia; species Notocelia uddmanniana. The sequence continues at coordinate 28,282,104 of LR991062.1, read as the reverse complement.
GATGTCACCACTTTTGAACCTTGAGGCGTCTACTGCGGTCATTTGTTTGTCGCGAATCCTGGCTCAAAAATAATAGAGTCGAGAAGTGTTAGACCGATTTCTGTTATGTACTTATACAATCGCCAACCCATTTATGTTGTGCGGTCAGTATTCCACAATACAACTTGATAGTAATTTGCTTGTACACAAACAGAACTCCAACATCGTCGGCATCTAGTTTCTTCCACAAACTTGACGAAATGCTTCGTATTGTTTGTAAAAATAAAAGAAGAAAATATGTCTTGTGTGGGGATTTCAACATCGATATGATGAAGTCATCGCTAATATCGAAAGAGTTTGTGCTGATTTTAGAAAACTATGGCTTACAATTAACTATCAATAGCCCAACAAGGATTACTGCCCATTCACGAACCTGCATAGACAACATTGCTACTAGTATAGAAGGAGCTGTAACAAAAATTCACGATCTAGGACTCTCCGATCACACAGCACAAACTTGTCAAATACCTGTAAAAAAACGTATCCCACCCCCTGTAAACTGGTGGTACGAAATAAAAAGAGACTTCCATTATAATAATCAGTTGAAATTTGTGGAATGTTTATCATCGTTAAGTTTTGACGAGGTTTTTAAGGAAAACGAAGCATCTCGGGCATTTAATATTTTTTACGAACTATTTATTCTTTTTTATAATTTGTGCTTCCCAAAAATTAGGATAAAGGTTATGAATAATTTTTATCACTCAAAACCATTAACTAATGGATTGCGTAGGTGCTGTAGAAAAAAAAGGCAATATTATTTGTTAAGTAGGAAATCAAAGAGATATAAACAATGTTACATGAAATATTCTCGTCTTTTGAAAAAATGTATACTTTGTTATCAAAGGACGCAAAACTTAAAATATATACATAATAACAGCAATAAATGTAAAGCCGTTTGGAATATAATTAAAAAGCATGCGACATCTGACTGCAGTAGTAGATCTGTGGAAAAGTTGATTATAGATAATAAATCCATTAATAACCCACAAAAAATTGCCGAATGTTTCAATAATTTTTTTATTCATTATGTTACCGATAATTTGACAGCAGATATCATTTTGGACATTAATATTCCCAACCATGATTCATCAATTTTTCTCAATCCTTTAAGCGAAAGTGAGCTGATTAATATAATTAGAAAACTCAAAAACTCTAAAGCAGTTGGCCACGACGATCTGAGGACAGATGTAATAAAAAAGAGTGTATTTATTATTGCAAAGCCTCTTGTGCATGTACTCAACTTGTCGCTGGCGCAGGGTAGCTTTCCAGACACTCTAAAGTTGTCGGTAGTTAAGCCTCTCTATAAAAAGGGAGCTAAATTTGAAACGGGTAACTATAGACCTGTTACGCTGATACCTATCTTTTCTAAAATCTATGAAAAGGTAATGTACAATAGATTAATACAATTTTTAGAACGTAAGAATATAATAAATGAACAACAACATGGTTTTAGAAAATCTAGATGTACTTCCTTAGCAACATTTAAACTAATCAAAAGTGTATTAAATGCTATCGACAACCGTATTCCAGCAACGGTGCTATTCATGGACATGAGTAAGGCGTTTGATTTTGTGAGCCATAAGCGACTACTATCCAAATTAAGCCGGTATGGGATACGAGGTCCCGCGCTTGATTGGATTGGGGATTATCTTAGTAACCGAAGTCAATGTGTAGAAACGCTAAAATATTGTCCGAAATCCAAAAATTTAATATCATATAGATCACCTTATGTTAATAATAATTATGGAGTACCTCAGGGTAGTATTTTAGGCCCTTTATTATTTTTATTATATATAAATGATTTACCGAATTATCTGTCTCATGAGTGCATTTTATTCGCAGACGATACGTCAATTATAATTAAATGTAATGAATTATCAAATTATAATTATGACATAAATAGAACATTATCCCGTACCATTGATTGGCTTCATAAAAATAATTTAAAAGTTAATATAAGTAAGACTAGTTTCATGCAATTCCATACTGACCGAAGTGACGCACAAAATCTTAATATTTGTTATAATAACAAGCCTATTGTAGAAGTACAACACAATAAATTTCTTGGTATAATCATTGATAGTCACTGCAACTGGCAGAAACACGTGGAAAGCGTCTGTTGCAAAGTAAATAGCTTCACATATGCACTAAAGAAAATTGCTCAAACTGTCTCGATAGACGCCGCTTTAGTTGCATATCATGGACATGTAAACTCTACTTTTCGCTATGGAATCATTTTATGGGGAAATTGCAGTGATAAAGAAAAAGTGTTACTAACGCAAAAACGTTGCATAAGAGCAATTTTTGGAATAGGCCGTAGGGAATCATGTCGACCATATTTCGTGGATAAAGGCATCCTCACCGTCCCTTGTCTATATTTTGGAAGTTTTGGTATTTGTACATAAGTACAAAACCCAATTTTTAGAGGTACAGCAGCTGCGCACCCGTAAAGTACGAGCGCAATACAATTATAAATTATATAAGCCGGCTGCTAAATTAGCACTTACTTCAAAAAATTCTTTTAACATGTGCATCAAAATTTATAACAAATTACCTGATAGATTTAAGAGTTACAACTTAAAAACCTTTAAGAATATAATTAAGAATTGTCTCATAGAGAAATGCTATTACAAAATCAGTGATTTTTTAAATGATTCCTTTTAACCTTAAATATAAGCCCAAATGTATGTACACCTGAAAAGGTAGGATTTGGTGAAACAACTAAATGAAATGCAATTATAACCGCAAAATGTAACCCAATTGCCACATACTTAAATAAATCATTTCATTTCATTTCATTTCATTTCATTTAACTGACCATTCGTCCACCTTATGAGTATTGTAATAAGGGTCACAAATGCTCAGTTAATAACTGTGTTAGCGTTTGTACCTATGCTTTCTGATGATTTAACATAATTTTCAGACGGAAACCCTCCTGGACAGACAGAATATTGTACAAAGTGATCGCTAACAACTACGAGAACATAACGCTCCGTGCCGACTTGATATCGTATACCCACGTGCCATTCTATACGCTGAGCGACCACAAACCGGTGGTGGCGCAGTATAATATTAAGGTAAGTTATAAATGTAAGGTTACGTTTGTGGACAGCCGTGGCGTTGCACAGCGCGTACGGCGGACATGATTCACATGCAGAAATATAGGTACAAAATTCTATGAAACGACTTATATTCGGTCCTTGTTGGCTTAAAGAATCATCATCATCATATCAGCCGAAGGAAGTCCACTGCTGGACATAGGACACCCCCAAAGAGTGCCACAATGACCGATCCTGCGCCACCCGCATCCAGTGGACACCTTAAAGAATAGTTTATTCATATTTTTTTACCACTAATTTGGGAAAGGTTTTTCATATATTTATGCATCAGTGGCGCGGCGTCAGCGAACATATTCTTAGTAAAGACGAAGTTTTTTGGGTTACGTTTTCCTTAAAAATAGTCAATCTTGTGGGAATCGAGTTCCTTGGACGCCTCGCTACTGTTATACATTACTAGTGCTAGGAAGTGTAAGTTTTTTCACCGTTCTATACGGTATTATTTCACGTAAGAAAATCGTGATTTTTTTTGTTAAAATCAATGTAGTTTCCTTCATTTTCGCGTTTTTTTCTCGACAGCAACCTTAGGAACTCTTTCAGAATGCGAGAACTTCCTACCTACAATATTATTGCAGAAGCTTGGTTTTTTACGTAAATTGATAAGCAGATCGCTTGAAGTACTCTGAGTCGGCTTTATTTTACGTCAATTTATAGTAAATGAGTTGAGTTCGTACTCCTAGACGCTTCAACCGAACACACTCACATTTTGCATGTCGATGGTTTAGATTAAAAAAATTGAATATTGGACAAAATATATATATATATTTTAATGTAAATTATTCCGTATATTTTAATGTAAAAAGTCGTGCACGCACAAAATTGATGTAAACAATGGAAAGTAAAGGAAGTTTGAGACCGGGAAGACGCGCTCAGCTCAACATTTGCAACCAGCAAACTGCATTGCATACCTAGTTTGTTAATGTTCACAAAAATCGTGGCTTCAATATAACTATAACTATGTAGTACCACTTTTGCAATAACCGCCTGCGAACCTTGTGCATGTTTGTTCTTCTATTTGTTAATTAGCACGTTTGGGTCAATGCTATTCCTATCTTAACGTTATCGAACCTACCGTACTCATCAGCTAGACATGAATACTCTGCTCGCCTAGGATTTCCTTTAACCGTGAACTGTGGGAACTCTGCCTATCCTTGGTAACTCTCTCTTCTGATACTCGTATTCTAGTACTGAACTGAAACATTAACAAAATATATCACGACTGCGAGGTATCTGCAAGTTTTTGCGATGGACGGTTTATCACGGGGAGGCAGAGCTGTCAACATTGATGACACGTGTTGTTGTATAGTTTATATAAGAACGAACAAAGTGCTCATAATTATCTGAGCACTATTATATTGTGTAGATTGCATTTGCAGATATTTTTGAGTGCCCTGAAGATTACCGATTAGAGATGTAACCAATATTGGTTTTTGAACATTCGCGAACACGAATGCGGATGCGAATATCTGTCGCTCATAACGAATATTGGTTTTTCAAATATTCCTTGATTCGGATGCGAATATCTGTCGCTCATATCGAATATTGGTTTTTCAAATATTCCTTGATTCGGATGCGAATATCTGTCGCTCATATCGAATATTGGTTTTTCAAATATTCCTTGATTTTTTTATCTGATTGTATGTCGCTTATATCGCGGTTTTGTGCGTTTGGTTGCAACGAAATCAAAGTAGGTACCTACGCAATATATTCGCTATATTTCCTATACTAATGTGAATATACAAGAGCATGCGAATTTTCGCGAATGCGAATATTCCGTGACATCCCTAGTACCAATTAAAGGTAACTGTATAGAAACTTCAGAGTGCTTAAAAAATATCTCCCAGCTGTCATTGTCGTTCTTGGGAAATTGGATCAAATTCTACAATAAAATACCTAAACTCATTACTGAACTTCCCAAATTCTAAATTCAAATCTGTAGTAAAACAAACACTTATTTTAAAAGCATATTATAAGGTAAACGATTACATCATGGGTGTTTGGAATGCGATAGCGTTCTGCACGAATAATTTAGCGCAAAAATAGGCTTTCTATGTAGCATTGTAATTTTGTAGTACCTGGTACCTGACACTGTCATTTTATATTAAACTATACGATGTATATTGATTCGAAAAATTGACAACTCGCGGGGTTTCTTACGCCGGTTACTTTTTCCAAACCAGTGGTTTAAGGTTTAAAAATAAGTTTTTCATACATCGTTACAAAAAGGTAAATAAAAATAAAATAAATATTCGGGGACAATCTTACACAAATCGACCTAGTCCCAAACTAAGCAAAGCTTGTACAAATACTTGTATAGATAAATACATACTTCCAAGACCCAAGAACAAATATCCGTGATAAATGCACAAATAAATGCCCTGGCCGGGATTCGAACCCGGAACCTCTAGCTTCGGAGGCAGAGTCATTACCAACTAGGCTAAACAGGCCGTCAAAACAGGTTCTCGTATTTATTTATTATTATGAAATCTTTCGATTCATATTTGTACCTGTCTGTACTATTTTTAGGAATGAATCTGATACACATTGGTACACAATCTTGAATCGATCGAGAACATGTGATGTTGTTTAAATCAATGTTGATCGTTCCATTTTGTATCAACGATCGTGCAATCTACTTCATGCAGATACTGACCGCAGTAAATTCGCGTTAATATCATCTTCAAATGATTGAACTGTGAAGGAGAATTGTAATTTAATTGTAAATGGTTCGCTTTTGATTGCTGACAATTCAGGGCCCTCGATATAGTTGTCACAACGAGGAATATTGGCGAATTATTATTGTTAGGATGGTAAAATCACCATGTAGGCTAGAGTTACGTAAATAGGTGAAGACCGAAGAGTGACTGTCCGGATAGTACATATAAGTTAGTATAATTTAGAGTAGTATTCTGGTATTGTGAGGCCGTACAGTGCTATTACGATGCTTTCTAAATTACTGCTCTTAACGGTATTTAGTTTCACTTTCTTCGTAATAACGCAAGGCTACTTTTGTGCGAGGTCCGATTCCGTTATTTAACTTGCGTCCATTTTTAGGGTTCCGTGTTTTAAAATTATAAATTATTTTAGTGCTTCAATTTTCACAGAAGCGTCTTCTTGGTCGCTCCAAATTCATACATGCATTACTGAGACTAGATAATTATAGTGGTCCTCATTTGACAATAAAGTAGCAATGTTGTTTTCTTATCACATGCCTAATTTGAATTTAACAATGATTTTAACAAGCTTTTATGTAACGTGCACTGTTGTTACATAAGTAGGCCACAAAATTCGCAATATTTTTCAGCCACTTCCTGGTATCCGAATGAGATGAAATTTTACATACTACTGTAAGTTCAGTGACAATGCAATATCATGATACCACCGATTTGACCTGATGGTGGACACAGTAGGTGGGCCAAAGCAATACCTAAACTACACAAGGTAAACCCGTCGTGTTTGGGCTAAGGGTAACAATAGGCTTAAAAACAATTTGAAAATGCCATTTTTGAAGAAAACATAACTTTTAGAACATCATTTTGGTATTTCACTTGTTTGCTATGGAAAGTAAATTTTCGATTACGACGGAACCCACGCTGTCAATTCAAATAAGAGAACATATTTGATCGTAGTCAACTAACTTAATATATGTATGTTTTTTGTTGAATAACTGGTTAGAATTGCTCCTGCTACTGGTTATAATATTAGTTTCTTGAGATTAATTACAGTTTAAACTGATTGTGGCCATTTATCAGAGTTTAATAAGATCGAAATATTGGGCTAGGTCAAATGTTTTGCGTCATTAATCAAATAAATGTTGTTTGTAATGTGTTGGTTATCAATTTATCAAGCCACCTTATCGTAAAAGTTGTTTGTTTTTTGTTGTAAAATATCGGCGCTTTTCAGTACTGTAGATATGAGATGTGCTGCTCCTAGGTAGAAAATATATACAAGGTTGAGTATATACAGGAAAGGGTTATCTACAAACTATATACATAATATACAATAGATAGGAGTCTCAAGAAGAAACGACAATAGAGAGATCTCTCAGGGACCGAAGTCCATTAAGAGTTGGTTCGAAGTTATATACATGCAACTGATTTTAGAACCTTCGATAGCGTGTTGCAGAACATGTCAGATTTGACAGATGCCACGAGTGACGCCACAGTACAATCGATGCCAGAATGTCATTGCCACATTCGTAAATATGTACGACTTCCTTATAAATTATGCTCCACAGTACAGTTCGCTAGCACTTCAAATAATCTTCTGATATATGCTTATCTCGCATACTGTTACACATTCTTACATATGCCTAAACACAGCCAAAGTACGAGCCCCTATGTAGTGAATTTCATCAAGTATGAAACATCTATCACATTTATTTTATTCATATTCATAATACAAATTATTTAAAAAAGGAAATCGAATAATTTCCGCTTATATTTAAATTTAAACTTTCGTGAGTCGTGTTTGAAACTACCATCATGTCATGTGTACGTGTGTGTGTACGGTGTACCTTCGCCGCGTGCCGCGCATCGCGCGCCGGTGTACTCATCCTGAGGAAGAACTCCCGAAGATAATATTTAGTCTCACGTGATTAAAGTACCCTTGTCACTAATGCGTATTAGAGATGTTACGAATATTCGCATTCGCATGTGTGGATAGTTACATGCTTTGTCATTACTTGATTAGTTCGGCTTGTGTTGTAGAAACGTCGAGTTTTTTAGTGTCCTTTCTTAACATTCGCATACGCACATCCGCATTCAAAATATTTGCATTAGCACATCAGCATTCGCAAATTAGTATTCTGAATATTCGCATTCGCACATTCGCATTCTAAATATTCGCATTCGCGAATGTCATGGAAATAACATTCGTGACATCTCTAATGTGTAATTGTGTATAGATATTCTCGATGTTCACGTAGAGTAGATATAGTTGCTTGACTAACACATGCATGCAGATTCGGCACGGCTTCATTCGCTCGCTGATCGAGTCGCCCAAGGCGCGGGCTTCCGTCAGGATGCGGTCGGCGCTGGTCGCTCCCATGACGCATACTGTGGACGGTGTGCAGCCGGACACGGTTACTGATGGACCGGCGGCCGCGGCGTCGGCTGTCGATGTTTGCGACTCTGTTGAGGTAAGGATTTGTCAGTCACCTGAAAGCGTAACGGCGCTCCCGCTAGGCTTCTTCTTTTCAGTCGCCGTGGTCGAAATCGGTGATGGTGATAATGGAAATGGTAAGGGTAGCTCGCTAGACGAGCCTAAAGCTAGATTTACACGGCTGACGTGATGCTTTGACGCGCTTTTATGCTTATACGAGCCGGCACGTTAGACGATATAAATGTGAATCACATGATAATGAATGTTTGAAACCGCTATCGTTCTATCCAGTCACGACACGTCACAGACATCATCATCCGAGCGTTATTCCCAGTACAGTTGCATCCTGAAGAATGCCTGGGGTCCGCTACCTAATCCCAAGAATTGGCGTAGGCACTAGTTTTTTCGGAAGCGACTGCCATCTGACCTTCCAACCCGAGGGGAAAACCGACCTTATTGGGATTAGGCTTGTCAAGTGAATGGGCAACTTGACTGTTAGAAGTTCTCAAGCCGCCCGGAGGCCTCTAACTTGGCTTAACGACTGCTATCAAAGACAGCAACCGGGATCAACGGCTTAACGTGCCTTCCAAAGCACGGGAGCGCTCAGTTAGTAACCACTCAAAGCGGTCACCCATCCAAGGACTGACCTCGCCCGACATTGCTTAATCTCGCATACCACACGCAGTACGCGGGTGCCACTGGGCCACGAGCGCTCCATTTTAAAAGAATTAAAAAAAAAACCATTTTAAAAAAACAGACATCCTCAAGAATCCTCAACTTGGTGACGCGGTGATTGTTCTGGGGTTGCAAACGTCTATAGGCTATTGTGTCTCCTTATCATGAGGCAGGCAAGCTTATATGCCACGATCTGTATAAAAAAGATTAAAATTAATCCGGCTCAGCAAATGTACGCTGTAGATTCGTTACGATCGAGTCGCCCAATATATAACGAGGCGAGCTTAAAGCCAGATTCATGACTGACGTGATGATGTGATGCGCTCTGACGCTTAGCACAGTCAGCTCGTCAGAGCGCATCATATAAACGTGAATCCAACGATACTTAATGTATACCAATATCAGACATCCTCAAGAATCCACAAGTTAATAAAGGGATGGCAACGCTTTCTGATTCTCCTGGACCGAATTCGTCATGAGGAGTTGTATTACGAAAATGATGAGAATGACTCACGAGATGACCCGAACGCGGCACTGCCAAATATCAGAGAGCCGGGACAAGATATGTCCGAAATTATTATCGTTTATCGGTGGCGGACAAGCATACGGCCGGCCTGGCCTGGCCTGCTGGTGTATGGCTGTCTGTTTGCCGACAGTGGTAAGTGGACACAGCAGCTGCTTGCGACTGTAGAACAATCAGAAATGGGCGCCACTCTTGCCCCGACTTGGTTCTACTTGGGTGCCATGGCTTGTAGCGTGGTTCAAAGGTTCAATAATACAACTGTTTTGTATATAACACATGATACGAGTATCTGCGACTATCACAATCATTGTCGGTAAGTAAGTAGCGCCTTTATATTGCATGTTATATTAGCTAGTAAAACTACTAACCTAGCATTTACGTCACAACAAATTAATTGTTACCACCGTTCTCTCTGTAGTATTAGCTAAGCTAATAAAGACGCGAGTCCTTATGAGCCGTTTCATATATTTTAATATATCTGAAAGACATAGGAGTTTTCCGATATAAAAAGTAGACGTGCTATGAATTCATCTCTGAATGTTTCAAAACTTCAGGTTTTATAAATACCTTAAATGAATAGCATACTTTTTATATCGAAAAGCTCCCATGACTTTCAGATATAATAAAAAATATGAAAAGGCTCACTCACGTCTTGAAGAGCACGCCGTGCTAAACGGGCCGGCGGGATCAACGCTACTGTTCCTCTTTGACGTCTCCAAGAACATGGATGGATAGGGATGTTTGGCAGTGATATCGTCCTGCACGGGTAATCTATCGCGAAAATATATTTTCTACTGTAGCATTGTTATTTAAGTTATTTTGTAGTAATGTAATTTTATATTTAACTATATAATGTATATTGTTTTGAAAAAATGACACCTCGCCGAGTTTCTTACGCCGGTTCTTCTCGTGGCAGAGGTATATTTTTCCGAACCGGTGGTAGTTTATTGACGTTCATAGGTGCATGTAATATGCCTAATTTGAAGAATAAACTACTTTTACTTTTTTTAACATAAGAGAGATATTTATTACTGATTTTCACAAAACATACGTCCAAAATAACTGTTATGTTTTTGCCTAAAATTGCCAGAGTTTGGTGCCATTCATCTCGAAGACAGTGAGTTGAAATAGATATGGGATACTATTTCGCTAAATTTAGTTGTTGTTAATACGTTAAGCCATAAAAACATCATGTGTTGGGGACCAAGGGGCCTCTTAAATCCTGTTTACTAATGGTAATATGTGAAAATCGTGCCAACCAGCCAACCGAAGTTTGTTGTAAAATTTGTTTTCTTTTTACCAATTTATTTATTAATCGTATGGCATTTATTTACGAACCGTGAGATCTTCGAGAAGACAAGTACGGTTGCCAGTTTTTTTTTTTTTTTTTATGACATAGGTTGCAAACGAGCAGACAAATCGCCTGATGGTAAGCGATTAGCGCCGCCCATGGACACTCGCAACACCAGAGGGGTTGTAAGTGCGTTGCCGGCCTTTAAGATGGGAGTACGCTCTTTTCTTGAAGGTTTGAATGTCGAATCGGTCCGGAAATACCACAGGCGACAGTTGATTCCACAGTTTAGCTGTGCGAGGCAAGAAATTTCTGGAGAAACGCACAGTTGCACTGTTAGCACCACCCAGGGGTCACGTGTAGGGTAACGGTGGGTACTCCCTACGGACGTTGTGCAACTTCGACCCCCCTTTGTCAAGTGAGTGGGCAACTTGACTGCTTTTAGTTCTCACCCGAAGGCCTCTAACTTGGCTTAACGACTGCTGTCGTAGACAGCAGCCGGGATCAACAGCTTAACGTGCCTTACAAAGCACGAGAGCGCCCAGTTAGTAATCACTCAAAGCGGTCACCCATCCAAGAACTGACCTGCGCCCACATTGCTTAACCTCGCATACCGCACGCGGTACGCGGGCGCCGCTGGGCAACGAGCGCTCTACCAATAAAGTCTGTATTCTGTATTCTGTAACCATATCAGCCCAAGGACGTCCACTGCTGGACATAGGCCTCCCCCAATTTCATGGGGGGTAAACGCCATAATCGCCACACTTGGCATGCGGGTTGACGATCGCAGTATCTCCACCGCAGTCCAGGGATGCCGCTGCCCAGCCCACGGTCGTTTTGGTCGTGGTTTTATCCCGGGGAAAATCGTGCGATACAATTCAATATATTCTCAATATTTGTTTTGTATCTTTCCAGACATTCTCCAACTACACGGAGAAGACGATTAAGTTCGTGCTCAACAACCAGAAGTGGTACATCGGCGACTCCGAGTACAGAGTCGAGTGCATTCTCTCGCAGGACGTAGAGATACACCCCAACGACTGGATCGGAATTTATGATGTAAGTTCACAAATACCTTATACACCGTTTACACCTCATAAACCGTTCATCATCATTAGCCATAGTCCGTCTACTGCTGAACGTAGGCCTCCATCATTTTGCGCCACTATATTCTACTCTGGGATTTCCCCATCCAGCCACTGCCAGCAATACTCTTATTATATAAATAAAGCTGCAATTTGGTATGGACATAGAAATAAATAAAACTGCCAAAGTCGTAAAATAAAATCTTAAAAATTTTTTTTTAATGGTACCTCCCCCCTACACATAAATAAAGTGGGGATGCATTTTTTTTTGCTTTCAACCCTATGATGTGTTGTTGGGTAGGTCTTTCAAAATGAATAGAGGTCTTCATCAAACACTTTTTGATAAAGTGAATATTTTCGGAAATAATATATTTACTCCAAAAGAAAAAAATTGTGTCCCCCCCCTCTAACTTTTAAACTATGATTCCAAAAAATATGAAAAAATCATGAAAGTAAAGCTTAATAAAGACTTTCAATGAAAACTATAGCGGACATGATCAGTTGAGCTGGTTTTGAGTTATCGTAAAAAGTCTTCCCTTCTTAGTAAAAGACGTATGAAACGCTGCGAAGGTATTCTCTTTTGCTTGTTATTGCTTTTTTAAAGTAAGTTCATTAGGCAACTACGGAACCCTACACTGAGCATGGCCCGACATGCTCTTGGCCGATTTTTTTTTCTTGTGTGATGGCGGTTAGAGGCTATAGACCGCTCAAACTATTGCTAAAAGTGGCGCTAAAAGTAAATGTCTTGTGTTCTGCCTTCTGCCTACCCATTTTGGCGATAGAGGCGTCATTGTACGCATGTATTTTGTGTGTTATGTTGTGACGAAGTTGATCAACCTGACCAAGCCGTTGACCTCTCACAGTGCGGAATAAAGTACATGTTGCTGTGACGTAATATTACGTCAGACACGTAACGAGGAAAACCCGCGACCTTGACATATGATAGTTATGATAATTGTTGTATTACTGATGTCACGGATGTACATATAAATGAAGTTGTTTGCGAGTTGCCTGAAATCTTAACACAAACTAATTTAATCGTCTATTCCAGAAAAGGCTACGATTTTTTTTATTTTGTTGAATATTTTCTATCTAGGTTTTTTTTAATACCGTGTCGGTGAAAACAAGCGTAGGGCCCGCCTGATGGTAAGCGGTCACCGCAGCCTATAGACGCCTGCAACTCCAGGGGTGTCACATGCGCGTTGCCGGCCCTTTAAGAATTCATACACTCCTGTCTTGAAGAACCTCATTCCGTAGTCCCTCGGGAAAACCTCGACAGGGAGCTCATTCCACAACCGCAGCGTCCGAGGGAGGAAATTCCTCTGAAACCGCACTGTACGCGACTATTTAGGTTCTAAGGTGTGAGGATGAATGCCCTGCGATGGTAGAAAGCGGCCGTGGGCATCATGTCGAACAGTTCCTCGGAGCACAACCCATTATACAAGCGATAGAAAACGCACAAGGAGGCAAAGTGTCTCCTTAAACTTAACGGTTCACATAGCCTACAATACTTACAAAGCGTCCGACCGACTACATTCCGGACGCCCGCCGATTTGCTCAGTAGAATCTCAGGCATTAAGCTTTGTCCACATTTGTATCATTTTAGAGCAGTGGTCGGCAATAGGAGCCCGCGAACCGCTTCCTGAGGCCCGCAAGCCTCCTGGCTGTTTTGTATGTTATGAAAATATGGTACCTTTTGTGCGATGAAGTCACAAATTATTAACAAGTGCGGCCCGCATCAATTTCTTTAGCTACTATACGGCCCTTGGTCGCTAAAAGGTTGTCGATCATTATTTTATTTGAGGTAGGGCACAGCGGAACATCATATCGCTCAAATTTGGAGCAGCTAAACTGGGGAAGTACCTCCACCTTACAGAAGACCGCAGCCATAATAGCATCACTACTTAGAGTAAGATTATGTGACGCCCTCGTACTGTCTAGATTTAACTGTTGCGATATCGTGTATGGTCCAAAATGCGTGCGCTCGTTACTGTTTCCACATTCCTCGCCGTACGCATGTAACGCCCTATCTTATTCAAAACAGAATACTGAAAATGTCCTCGCGCCAAAAGTTGCATTTAGCAACTCTAATGTTCGGTGTTGTAAATCAACAGCTACCCTCGTACCTTTATGATAAGCTGACCTGGGCGCACAATTCCAGGTCTTCAGAAGTAAGGCCCTCTAGATACCTGCAGCTTGTCTGTCCTCGACACCACTCGGCAGCATTTAGTGGTAGCTTTCGTTACGCCGCCACGAAATGCTGGAATAATCTGCCGCGTCCTATAAGGTCTCATAAAGTATTGTCCACGTTCAAACTCACTTTTGGAACACACAAGTTAATGGTTAGGGACTTATTAATTACTTCTAGTGTTTTTTAATAGTTTTTTGTAATGTTTGCTAAATTGCACTATATTTAGATAAAAATCTTAAATCTAGTTTCCAACTGCTTATTTTACCTAGTTTTGTTATTATGTGTTGTAGTTATTGTAATTATGTATAGAATAGAATAGATTAGAATACAAATTTATTGTCACATAATGCACTTTACAAATAGTTAAAATTAAACATACTTAAATACTTAATTTATTTCACGAAATAAAACCACGCACATTAATGTGACAATAGGAGTGAACTCAGCGTTTGCTGCGATACAGACTAGCTGCACACGCTGGTTTTCAGTTCACCCCTAATGACAACTGGTTTAACAAAGTGGCGGGTGCTTATATTAACTTAGTACACTTCTTTATATAAAATAAAATCATAAGAAAACATCGGAAACAAAAGGAAATAAATGAAGGTGTAGATTTCAAATTAAAGGGAAAAATTGAAAAATTTAATGCTCCGAGCAGGATTCGAACCTGCGACATCTGGCATACGCGGCCAATCGCTCTAGCCTCTGAGCTATCGGAACAACCAAGCTCGTCCACGAAATCCTTCAATAGTTCCCTCTTACAACGCCTTAGGGAGGCGTACAGCGACATCTACCGTAGAAGACTTAGGCTTCTATTAACGGCACCAACGTCTCAAATTACATTGAGAAATCGTCAGTAACGATGCACCATCCCATACTAAATTAATTTTGTACTACGAAAGCAGTAACGCTACTAACGAAAATTTCAAATTAAAGGGAAAAATTTAAAAATTGACGTTGGTGCCGTTAATAGAAGCAAGCGTATCGAATCTCCCAATTTCATATTGAAAATCAATTTTAAAAGTTTCTCATTCTAAAAGAGAGTACGTGACAAGTAAGGCGTCGCAGCGTAAAAATTCATACGGAAGCATCATTATTAAGGGGTATTTACGAAATAAAGTGTACTGCTGTTCTTTTTGTGCGTTGTGACTGTCAATTGCAGCCTTGTGATGTCATATAGACGATGGTAGGCGGGTGAATATACAGCGTTTTTTCGTCATTGTTGTCTCATTACATTTTGTTAAAAGAGAATCTATAATGACGAGGGCTAAGTTTTGTTAAAAATTTAAACCGATATCGTTTCCGAGTCTTAGTTGATCAAAATTCTCGCGGTTTGTTCTACTCGTTGTATATATAATCGTGTACTCGACAATGACGTTAGAAAAGGCCGGAGATTCGTCCAGGCTTTCTTTACATTTTTGTGAATATCTTGAAAACTAATAGCTACAAAAAGAAATAGTTTTGGGTTTCTAGTTAACAAGCCAAGTAAATTAGTTATGATATATTAACTACATGAAAATTAGAAATGATGTCATTTGCGGGCCCATATTTATGTAGTATATGCATCCTCGATACGATACATTTGATCTCGATACGAAATGATAGAAATATGGACAAGCCTTAAAAAACTATGATTTCATAACGTTATTTTATGAAGCAATGTTTGACTTCAAAATGTTGCGTCTTTAATATTTAATGTCAAGTATAATCTCCAGTGAACGCTGTGGAGCTTGATTGTAAAGTGTTAATTTATGATTTTTTTTTTCTCGCCGCTTCGAATAATATTCGACCCTATTCCCCTACCATAAACTTGTTTCCAGGCGACGTTCCGCAACTTGGACGACTACATAGCGTACGAGTACATGGCGAAGGTGCACCGGCCGGAGTTCCGCGCGCAGCACGTGGCGCCCGACACGCGCGTTGTTGCTCTGCGCTTCCCGCTCGGTAGCGGCGTCAGGACCGAGGGGTTGTACCGGTTCATATACTTCAGCCAGCCCAACAGCGAAGTCCGGAGTGTTCTAGGTCAGTACTGAAGCTATCCAGACACTAGCGTACGTTGACGGCCTGTTTAGCCTAGTTGGCAGTGACCCTGCCTCCGAAGCTAGAGATCCCGGCCGGGGCATTATTTGTGCATTTAGCACGGATATTTGTTCTACGGTCTTGGATGTTTTCTACGTATTTAAGTATGTATTTATCTGTATAAGTATGTCTATCGTCGTCTGGTACCTATAGTACAAGCTTTGCTTAAATTGGGACTAGGTCGATTTGTTTAAGATTTTCCCCCAATATTTATTTATTCCTTCCGTCCAGCGGACATCACCATCATCTAGAGGATATTCGAACCAAGCGCTTTGCATCTTCTTTTATAATGCGCACTTCTAAGGTTTGGAATTCTTCGCCGGCGTCTGTATTTCCGAGTTCATATAACCTGGACTTTTTTAAAGCACGAGTGAATAGGCATCTTCTGGATGAGCTCGCTTCATCGTCGGCCTCATCTTTGCCGCTTGGCTAGATGCTGGCAAGGAGCAATCAAATTTTTAATAAAAAAAAATTAACGAAGAGAGGCAGGGTACAGTGGAACATCATCAAATTTGGAGCAGTCCAACTGGGGAAGTATCTCCACGTCTATGGCCTGAAAATTATCACCAAATCACGTGTATTTATTTTTCATTGACCGCGTGATTTCTATAAGGCGATACATCAAGACTGTCTGGACATTATCGTTTAAAGATAATATTTTGAATAAAATGCCTAATAATTACGTGTTCCGTTCTGCGTCCGAGCATAAATTACCACTACCACCGCCACCATATCAGCCCAAGAACGTCCACTGCTGGACACAGGCCTCCCCCAACTCCATGGGGGGGGGTAAATGCCATAATCACCACGCTTGGCATGGTTAAATTACCTTTTATTGAAAATTATAAATGTCTTAATTTCAATTATTGGTTGACCGAGCAGACGCTTCAGCTTTCGACAAAAATTCTTTCGTATGTCCGGATGTCCTCCTCTACAGGACGCATTTCTCAACCGATTCTCGTGAAATTTTGTGAGCAGGTTCGATAATTATATAGTTTTTTTTGGATATTCAATTTTTGGAAATTTTGAATATTTTTTTGCGAGGTCCTTAGGTCACAGAGCCACTAGTTTATTCCCATATTATTTACGAAACCCTCGCTTCCTCCACAGGCGTATCACCCCCCTTCGAAGCGTGCTTCAAACCAGACAGCCAACCGTGGGCCTCCACCAGCGCCGCCCCCGCCCCCGCCCCCGCCCCCTCCCCCTCCCCCTCCCCGAAGCCAACAGCCACCAGCACGGACGTGTTCACCGACTTCACGGGGCTCGACGTGGCGAACCTGTCGCGGCACTTCTCGCACGACCTCAGCATCGACTGACTAAAGACCTACTTGCCGGGCTCGCCCGCCGGCAGGAGAAGACTTTAACGTCACAAATAGTTTAGGTTAGTTGTTTCATAGCAGCCGAAGGACGTCCCCTGCTGGACCTACCTCCCACAATTTCATGGCTTTAACTCCCATAATCGCCACGTTTGCCATGCGGGTTGGCGATCGAAGTATCTCCACCGCACTCGAGGGATGCTGCTGCCCGTCCCCCGGTGGTCTTGGTAGTTTTAGGAGATACCCGAGTCAGGTTAGTTGATAGTAGTACAATACTAGACTTCATAATATCTTTGTAGTTTGCAACAAGTATTGGGAAAGTTGGAAGAAGAAGACTTCGGCGAACGTACTCCGACCGAATCGGAGACATTCTGCAGAAAGGCCAGCATGCATGAAGGTTGCGTTCATCAAGCGAAAACTGTATGTCGGGATCGATGCAAATAGAAATTCGTGATCGCTGCCTACTCTTAGGAAACAGCCTTGGTTGTATGTGTGTATGTATTGGCAATATATCATTTTGCAGATTAAAATAGCAAAGACCACATTATGTGGATGTTTTGGTCGCCAAACAATTTGCCAATATCTGTATTCTTTCCAAGAAAATACACACTGCATTGTCAGTCGGCTTTTACAGTCAAGATCAATGAAAACGGATGTCTTGTATCGAATTTCCATGCAACATGGTTAAGTGCCAGTCCAACCGTGGTAACAAAGGAACTGAGATCATTCTCTTATCTCTTTCTTATGCGAGCACTAACGCCATAAAAGAAGAAATCAGGGTATGTTTTCAGCTACTATGTTCCTGGCACTCGTCAAACTATTAACTAAAATAGATATTTACGATGCTACATTGCAAACAACTTACATCAAATTGATAAGGCTTCCTAGTTTTGTTAAGGATATATACAAATGCTTGCCATATCAATGTGAAATGCCTGATTGACAAATCAAAAGTTAACATTTGTACAGTCAAAATGACAAATACATGTATTACGTTAATTAAGAAACAATAGTACATTACTATCGACGCCGGGAAACGAGGGGTTATCGTCGAGGGGCTAGAGGTCCCGGGTTCGAATCCCGGCCAGGGCATTTATTTGTGCATTTTTCACGGATATTTGTTCTTGGGTCTTGGATGTTTTCTATGTATTTAAGTATGTATTTATCTATATAAGTATGTATATCGTCGTCTAGTACCCATAGTACAAGCTTTGCTTAGTTTGGGACTAGGTCGATTTGTGTAAGATTGTCCCCCAATATTATTATTATTCTCTTTATTTTTCTTACAACTTAAGTTAGGTTTTTTACAAAACATTTATAAAAGTAAAATATAATAATACACATACAAAATATAAAAGTATTATAAAAAACCTAACCTAGAGTGCCGCCGGCAGCGAGGCGGTGCCTAAGCTACCGGTGGTGTCGGGCGACAGAGAGAGGAACCTCCGGACTATCCGCGCCGTGTCCAGGAGTACCGCCTTCTGTATCTGACCCTTGACCCAACCATCTAGCGAGAGTCTCTTGAGATGTTGGTCGAGACTCTTCGCAATTAGACCGTTCGCAGAGACGACTATAGGGACAATGATCGTCGAATCAACATCCCACATGGCGGTTATCTCGTGTGCCAGGTCTAGGTACTTGCTAGCCTTGTCCTTCTCGGCCTTCACGAGGTTCTCATCATGGGGGACGGTGATGTCGACGAGCACTGCCTGGCGCTTCAATCGATCTGTCAGCACGATATCAGGTTTGTTGGCTATAATAGTCCTATCTGTGATGACAGATCGATCCCAATAGAGCGTAGCATGACCATTTTCGAGAACTGGCGCGGGTGTGTACGGTTATTATTATTATTCACTTTATTTATTTCTCGTCTTAGGTTGGTTTTTACAATATTTCTATAAAAGTAAAATATATAACTATAAATACTAAACATAAAATCATTATAAAAACCTAACCTAGGGTGCCGCCGGCAGCGAGGCAGGGCCTAAGCTACCGGTGGTGTCGGGCGACAGAGAGAGGAACCTCCTGACTATTCGCGCCGTGTCCAGGAGTACCGCCTTCTGTATCTGACCCTTGACCCAGCCATCTAGCGAGAGTCTCTTGAGGTGTTGGTCGAGACTCTTCGCTATTAAACCGTTCGCAGAAACGACTATCGGGACAATGATCGTCGAATCAACATCCCACATGGCGGTTACCTCGTGTGCCAAGTCTAGGTACTTGCTGACTTTGTCCTTCTCGGCCTTCACGAGGTTCTCGTCATGGGGGATGGTGATGTCGACGAGCACTGCCTGGCGCTTCGATCGATCTATCAGCACGATGTCGGGCTTATTGGCTACAATAGTCCTGTCCGTGATGATAGATCGATCCCAATAGAGCGTAGCACGACCATTTTCGAGAACTGGCGCAGGTAAGTATTTATAGTACGGCACTTCGAAGTTCACAAGACCGTATGAAAGAGCAAGTTGCTGGTGAATAATTCTGGCTACCAAGTTATGCCTGTGCAAGTACTCGCCGTTAGCAAGATGACCACAACCGGAAATGATATGCCTGAGTGACTCTCCGGGACGGCGGCATGCCCGACAAATGTCGACCGTACCGTCCTTCAGGATGTATTTCCGGTAGTTGTTCGTCATGATAACTTCGTCCGCAATTGCACAGACAAAACCTTCGGTTTCCCCGAAGAGATCCCCGAAACGTAGCCAGTTCACCGACGCGAGCAGGTCTACGTCGGGCCCCGTAAGGGCCTTGTAGAACCGCCCGTGTAGCTCCCTACTCTTCCATTCCGCCTTGCGGTCCTCGGTGCTCAGTACTTTAAATCTGCGCCAGTTCTCGTTTGCCATGGAGAGCGGGGTGAAAGATGCGTCTACTGCCACTACGTCACGATGCATCCCACACTCGCTGTTTAGGAAATAATTCCTGAGACTGCACACCTCGCGGTTGTGGAGGTCTTTGGCATTTAAAAAGCCGCGACCTCCACACTTCCGCGGGATGTACAGTCTCATAACAGACGAGCGTGGGTGCAACATGCGGTGAGTAGTGAGCAGTACACGCACCCTTCGATCCAGGGCATCCAGCTCAGTCTGAGTCCACCTTAGTATGCCAAAGGAGTATGTGAGCAAGGGCATAACCCAGGCGTTGAATGCGCGCACCTTATTGCCACCCGACAAAAAACTATTAAGTACTTTTGTCAGGCGACAGAAGAAGCGCTCCTTCACCGCCTGCTTTATGCCCTCACCCTCAATACCCAAAGACTGTGACATACCAAGATATTTGTAGGTTTCTGCTTCGGAGAGAGATCTGAGTGACATTGTCTCAGAAAGCTGTAAATTTGTTGAATTTACAACTTTCCCCCGCTGTACATGCATGACCGCACATTTATCTACACCAAATTCCATTTTGATGGCGCTACTGAAAACTTCTGTTGTTTTCAGTAGCTCCAACAGGTCCTGTCTATTTGGTGCAAATAGCTTGAGGTCATCCATGTAGAGCAGATGAGAAATGACCTCACCCCCTCTTATTATTATTATTATTATTATTATATCTACTCGACCTGCAACCCAACGTTTCTCGCCGCGATTTGTATAGTGCTTTTCTCAAACATGCCATGAAATAAAAAAAATACAGCACTCAAAAAACTTATTTAACACACGCCATGTTTGATATTAAAATAAAATAAAAAAGGACTTCCCGGCCTAGCCCTTTAATTTTGTATGAAATTCCTTTACAGTTCTCCCGAGTTGTTCCGCCTGAAACGTGATATTTTGAAGTCTGTTGTAACGCACGTAATGACGAAATTTCATTGCATGTTTGAGGAAAAATAAGTAAGCGGTTAGTTTGTAATTTTTCGTACATATTAAATGAAACTATAAAAACGGTTATTTCTCAAAAATGCAATGAAATTTCGTCATTACGTGCGTAACAGGCTCCAAAGTAATAAAAAAAATACAAAATTGAAGGACTAG
This sequence comes from Notocelia uddmanniana, assembly GCA_905163555.1. Classification (NCBI taxonomy): domain Eukaryota; kingdom Metazoa; phylum Arthropoda; class Insecta; order Lepidoptera; family Tortricidae; genus Notocelia; species Notocelia uddmanniana. The sequence continues at coordinate 28,260,724 of LR991062.1, read as the reverse complement.
GCCGGGAAGTAATTTTTATTTTATTTTAACGTCAAACATGGCGTCTGTTAAATTTGTTTTTTGAGGGGTGTATTTTTATATTTCTTTGCATATTTTTGATACAAATCTCGGCAAGAAAAGTTGGGTTTCTCGGCCTCTATAGTAATGTACTATTAATCGCGTGTATAATTTATTTTTAACATCCCGACGTGTGTCTATGTAAATATTTGAAGTTAAGAAGCAAATTCCATGGCTTTTAGACAATAATTAGAACGGTAAACATACAAATATACATGCTAGTATTATATGTTGATAGTAAATGCATAACGAAACGTAGGTAGCGAAATATTACCGGAATAGATTAGTATAGCGGATTTGTATATAAAAGGCCAATTTGCAACTTGTATCGGCTGACTGTGGACTCTATAGTTAAAACCATAGAGTTTATTTTTGTTAAATAGCCTCAGGGCAGTAGTAAATTAACTCGCATATATGCATACAGTATCAAAAATTATACATTTTAATTCTGTAATGACTTGAATAAAAATCAGTTCTATGTCAAATGAGACTTCATGACTCAGTTTGACAGTCCCAAACTGACGTTATGTTGATTTCGACAAACGACAAAATCTGTATATGGTTTTATTTAGTCGTTATGGCATTTTTAAAGAAGGCTTTAACGCAAATGCCTGTTCAGGAAATTAGATAGATTGTATAAGTATATAGAGCGTAGAAAATTACTTGTTAGTAAAAAACACGGGGTCAGTTTATATTGTATTTACTATGTTAATTGTAAATACTGTATTCTAGTGTTTCCTAGTAGTAAAAGTACATGACACATTTATTGGTAAATATTATATAATATCATATCGTAATGCATTCTTCCTGTCTTAATACTTTTTTTTCTAAGTTGCACCGCCCACCATTTTTCGGCTTTGCCTTAAAGTTGATTGGTAGAGAATGTCGTATGCCTATAAGTCCGCCTTTGAATTAAATAAATGATAGATACAGTAGCGCAATTAAAAAAATACTCACTATTACATTACACTTTTAAAATACATATACCTAATTTTATATACAAAACTCCCGTGAGTTTGAGACATATTAAATACAGAGTGATTCGGGAGACGTGAGCAAACTCAACACTACGGATTCAGTAGATCATAAGCTACTGCAGCTTCGTGCCACTATTAGTGAAATTAACGTTCATTTATCTTTGGTGTTGAAAACAAAAAGTTTTACATTATTTACGAAATTCATGGTCACTCTACAATCAGAATACTTCAGTTAAGTGATACGTGTCAAATTGAATGTCATCTGAGTCCGATTACTTTTGAAATATTGTATCTCACTAAATGTGACAATTTAGTTTCTTCGTAATCAAAGTGCTGTCATAACAGTTAGAGTTTTTATCTTATAAACCAGTTGTTGTAGGGTGACCATGATTGTAGAGAATTAAACTTTAACTTAACAAAAAATATAATGCAGGAAAAAGGTACGGGTTTTTCACTTAAATACAATGGTGAACGATTCCTTAACATTTACTATGTATGTAGTGTTGGTCCTGTTCACGTTTCCTGAATCACCCTGTATATTGAAACAGGTCACTCACGTCTTTAAGGTCGAATATCGCTCGACATGTTTCGGACCTGTTCGCGGTCCTTAATCATGAGTACCGATCGCGGCGGCGATTTTTTTAGCATTTAAACATGTCGAGCGATATTCGGCCTTAAAGACCTCAGTGACCCGTTTCATTATATTTAACATACTTATACCTATTTATTTTTAACTGTGTGAATAATTTTATTAGGTACGGTGAACCAATTTGATTTTTCGTACCTTGTCACAGTGAAAATAAATATGAAAGCAGCAAGAGATCTCATATTATTGTCACTGTGACAGAGGTACGGAGTGGCCCAGAAATATTGGTTGACTGTACATAAATAAAAAGAAAGACAAAATGAACAAAAATAATTAAATAACCGATGTTTACCAAAAACTTAACAAATAACAATAATTGTAGGAACATGTAAAATGCACTTTTTGGTACGAATTGAAGACAAATCTTTGTAACAAACACTGCTGTTGGCCTTATTTAGAAATGTTAACATGTGTATATGTGTATGTATGTCTGTCTGTCGCATCGTAGCTCTTAAACGGGTGAACCAATTTAAATGCGGATTTTAATATTTGTAAGCAGATTTTGCAGCGATGGTTTTTAGCCCTTTCGAAACCGGCCAATACAATTGGTGCGGGTTAATCATCATCATTATCATGTCAGCCGAAAGACGTCCACTGTGCGGGTTGATTACAACCAATTGTCAAATCAAAAACATATGACAGAATACTTCATGTTGCATTAGCCCAGTGTTGTTTTTCCGATTTGAAAGGGCTAGGACATGTTTCATCAAAATCGGTTCAGCCGTTTATGAGATATTGAACTTAGAAATGAGAATGTCGGTGGGGGGTTCAACTTTTCTTAGTTGTCAGTTATAACTATAGGTATGATGCTGTTAAAAACCTGTCACTGTCAATTGTGTTTGGGAGATAGATATCTAATAATAATATATCTGCATAGGGGGTATGTTAGCTTGTCTGTTAGTGTCACAATGTTGCCCAAGATCCACAGGTCTATTTACATTAACAAGATCTTGCATGCAGTTTTAAGTACATTGCTGGTTTAGATCGTGCTCGTTTTGCCTCGTTAGCCCGCAGCCAGCAAAGTAATGAATATAAATAAATAAAAGTACCTGGACTAAAACTATATAATAATGTGATATTTAAGGTAATTCATAAATAATGTAACTAGTGAACATGCATAATACACGGTATAGTGTTATAATATTTATAATTAAGTAATTATTCATTGTTTATACGAATTGGATCTATATTTAAGTAATTTGCTAATTCAAATGAAACAAACAATAATAATAGAGCTATGTAATAGTAATCTGCAAGTAGTTGAAATATAATATTGTCTAGGATTCGTTGTGATGACAGCTAGACATATATTGGATGTCAAATGTTGCGTGAACGTTTTTATACTCGCGTGTCGTGCCGCTAGACGCGTCGCCTGTTGATGGACGAGGCCTTAGGGCAAGTGTTACCCGACTTAATATAACAGTAGTGGGATCAAACTTGTTGAGACATGTTTTTTGAAACACCTGAATTGGTGTTAGTTTATTTACAAATAATATCAGAGGGCCTACTCCGAGTGCCGTCCCTTTCCGTCATATAGTGTATAACACGAGAGTGAAAGGGACGGTTCAGCACGAAGTCCGATTTTCGAAGTTCAGAGTAGGCCCCTCAGTTTTGACCACTTGTATGGTAAATAAGTATAAAATGCAATGATCAAATTTAGTTCTCTAATATGTAGCATTTTCAGTGGTTTTGCTTATTCACAAAATTATTAATCTAATTTATTGTTAACGAAGTGATAAATATGTTATTTATCCAGACAAATTCTATACAATGTTTTTGTGTTGTTTTTCATTGTATTCTACACCGTGGGCCCTAATAACCTGAAAGATTTATACCAACGATTTTAGAGCATAATTAGAATATAATGTGGTATAACATGTAGTCCAAAACCCCATAATTTAAGAGATATTAATTATTTGAAACAAATCACAAGTTGGTAAATTTCTAATCTAAACTCTAAAGGATGATTCACAGTAGGCCGTTCCGTGTCCGGGCCGGCCCGTTTTCTTCTAGAGAAATACGCCGGCCGTTGCGTTTGCTGTCATAGAAAACGGGCCGGCCCTGACACGGAACGGTCTACTGTGAATCATTCTTAACGGCGTGACGTAGCCACCTACTTTTTTGACTTGTCACTTCTTGTCTTGAACACATTTGCAAGTCACGTAAAGATTTTATTCACAAAGAAGCGGTTAATTAATTTAATTTATTTTGTATTGACTGATATAGCCCGATATAGTTAATCGCTAAACTTAAGTGGCAGTGGGCGGGGCACATAGCACGTAGCACGTGGCCGTTGGGGCGGAAAGGTTCTCGAGTGGCGACCACGTACCGGAAGGCGTAGCGTGGGCAGGCCCCCCACACGGTGGACTGATGACCTGGTGAAGGCCGCGGGTGTCCGCTGGATGCGGGTGGCGCAGGACCGGTCATTGTGGAAGTCTTTGGGGGAGGCTTATGTCCAGCAGTGGACGTCTTTCGGCTGATATGATGATGATGATGATTTTGTATTGGAATAGTAGTTTAATTAAAACAAATAATTGGACCCATGTTGATATAACATTATTTACTCGTAGTGTCGTCAAAAATACGTGATTAAAATCTATCAGGTTATTACGGCGCGGTATATACAATATTGTCGACAGGCGACAGGCTTTAGTGGCGTGTTGTATCCAGAAATATTCCCCGTTCAAAGTGAAACCTTTCGGCAATTTTCTAGGAATGGCAACGAGGCCACGCCGTTTCGTCGCCTAAATAGATATCAATTTATGATACTTTATGTTCAGTAAGCTTAAATTTCATGGCGCATTGGGTTTCTGTAATGCCATGTAAACGTTTGTAATAAATAAATAAATCTCTAGTTGCATTCATATAAAAATAGAAATGTAGGCAATTTCTATACAATGGTAACTTGCATGAGCTTCTATCTACTTAAACGTTCAATGATAAGCTAATGAACCGCCATTTTATATAGGTTATATACAATTAATTAACTCAATATTGTCAAGTAATGTATTCACTCCATCGCTTTAAAGTAAGAATTTCTACTTTTAATATATTTTTTACATAACACTTTCTGAATCGGGCTCAAATTTAAAGCTCACTTCGACAATAATGAGCTGGGTATGTAATTACTTTTTAATTTTATGATTGGCAATGAGTATTCATTGTATGCCAAAAGTTAACCGTCCCAATCAGTTTTATCAGTTTCATCTTTTTTTACTTTGATATTAAAAAAAAAATACGATTGATAGATTAATACACACGTCACAATTAAAAAGCAACAATATGGTTGCCAATTTGCTATCCGTGTCATTACAATGGCAAGCTGTCCAAAGAGCTACTACAACTCAAAAGACACAAAACCTGCGCAGTGACAAGAATTAAATACTCACCGGTCACTGCAAATTACACAAACACCTAACTAAAATGGGTTTAAAACAAAGCGCAGTATGCAGATTCTGCCTAGAGTCAGAGGAGACAGCCATTCACATCCTCTGCTTGTGTGGACCACTTATGCGCAAAAGAAGTATCTACCTAGGGAGGCACATCATGCAACCAGAGGACATACAACAAATTGCAGCCCAGAGTCTGGAAATTCTTGGAAGCAATGGGTATAGGCAACGAGGGCTGCCACGATAGATCAACTACTGGTCCAAGCAGCATAAAATGGCCCACAACCAGCCAATATAATAATAATATAATCCGTGTCATACGTAAAAAAGTTTAACGTTAGTGCGAAACCCTAGGCGACAACCGGCGAAATATACCTAATCAATGAGGTTGCTCAAGTAATTCTTGTTTCGTGTCAAAATGCTCCCAGCCTCGCATACCGCAGGTTAAAAATATACGTTTTTTGCGGCATAAACGGCCTTATCTCTTTATTGCGTTAGTTTAGAAGTTTGATTTTTTTAACTGCTTCTAGGGACTGTGGACCTGAGTGTACGATTTTAATTTCAACTCGATACCTCCACGCGTTCTTGAGATAAAGGGTCTTGACTGACAGACAGACGGACAACAAAGTGATCATATAAGGGTTCCGTTTTTTCCTTTTGAGTTACGCAACCCTAAAAAAGTAAGAAATATTTTCAGGCCGATTTCTTTAATGGGTCATTGTTACGCTTTACGTTATCACTGTTCTAAAAAGTTTACAACTTTTAAGTGCTTAAAAGCGTTGATTTGTGTTTTGGTCTCAAAGTTTAGGCCCAGTGTTGGTCCATTAACGGAAATATGGGCTTAAAGCTTTGAGGAATATTACTTTGAGGGATATGGCGTTAAAAAACGATCGTTTTGCGGTTTTTCCGTTATATTATATCACTTTTGAAGCGTAGGTAATAGTAGATTGTGTTGTGTGACAAGGGAGCAAAATGCAATATTCCAGCGAAGGTTAGCGCGTTGAGTCCCGAAGGATTCCAGATTAGAATCCCGTCGTTACACTCGGGATTCTAACATGGAATACTGAGCGTAGTGAGGGATTCAAAGCGCCATGCCCGAGTTAGAAATTATTTTGCTACCGTGTTATGTACTCTTCACTCTTCTTTTCAGTTCTACTATGAGAAAAATATGCAATCAATAGGTAAGTAAAATACCACACACATACAACACTATACATACTATCCGGCATTATGTGCAAGATATACTTGTAGATAAATTGGACTGAAACTTAAAGAGTTCAATTTTGTAGTAATATATATGTAAAATATACATTTTAAACATAAAAGAAAAAATACAATAAATTGTATATTAAACTTATAACTTATTTTTAACCACTTGTAAATGATACAAATACTCGTATGATACGCCAAAAATGTATCATCATTTCAGCCGAAAGACGTCCACTGCTGGACATAGGCCTCCCCCAAAGACTTCCACAATGACCGGTCCTGCGCCACCCGCATCCAACAATTTAGTCTAATTCATTACTAGGTGCATATAGCTATATCATACGATTGTATGAGCGCGGTCTCGCCAACAAACTGGTCTCCCAGTTTGGCGAGTTAAATTTGAAAATGTAACTATTGTACACATATAATGGAGAATAAATAAAAAAAAAGTATATTTAGATCAATTTATATGAAACTAGCTTTTGCCCGCGACTACGTCCGCGTTCGACTCGTTATATCATAAGATTAAAAATGGATTTGGCGGGTGTACACTCTTAGCAAACTATATTAAAGAAATTATTGTAGGCGCCCATACAAACTGTTACCCCCCTTTTCGCCCCCTAATAAAACATTCCGATTCCGGTATAGAAACTACTGTCCTTTCCCGGGGCTCAAACTATCTCTATGCCAAATTTCATCTAATTCGGTTTACCGGTTTAAGCGTGAAGAGATAACAGACAGACAGACGGGTGACTTTCGCATTTATAATATTAGTAAGTATGGATTGGCCTCCGAGCCGCCAATACTTTGTTTTGCCTTTGTTTATGTTAAAAACTGTTGGATTCTGCCACATCTCGAAACTTGTGTTACGAGGGTAAAACTGAAAGTTTCGGGAATAGAAGAAAATATGCAGTATAAGTGAGTTTATTTATTTTTATTGTTTTTCAAAATATTCTCCTTTGTATTTCATGCACTTATGCATGCGTTCAAACCAGTCCATAAAGCACTTTTTGAACTCTGAAGTAGGGGTCGACAAAATGGCTATTTTATAGGCCTCCACTGCTTCTTCTGGCGTCTGAAACCGCTGACCACGCAGTTTGTCCTTGATTCTGGGGAATGTAAAAAAGTCGTTGGGACTTAAGTCAGGGCTATATGGAGGGTGGTCCAATATTTCGACTTTTTCACCGTCCAGGTACTCAGTTGTTGTCCGAGCGGTGTGTGGGCTGGCGTTGTCGTGGTGAAGGATGATGCGACGACTAGGGTTTGTTTTTCGGAGTTCAGCAAAGACGTTCGGCAAACAAATAGTGGTGTACCAATTAGCATTGACTGTTCTACGATCCTCAAGAGCCACAGTAGCTACGTGACCAGATTTAGAGATAAACGTAGCCACCATCTTCTTAGCCGTACTGCGAGAACGAACAACTTTTGTGGGTTTGAGCTCGTCTTCGAAGACCCATACTCGGGATTGGTTTTTAGTTTCAGGCTCATAAGCGTATATCCACGACTCGTCACCTGATACTATGCTAAAAACAGCATTTGAGCGTCCCTTGTTAAATCTTTTCAAAGTTTTGCGGCACCAATTGACACGGACTATTTTCTGCTCGTCAGACAATAGGTGAGGTATCCAACGGGAAAATAACTTTTTCACGCCTAATTCTTCTTTTAAAATAATTTGTATTTGACTCATTCCAATACCCAGGTGCTCTTGAATTTCCCGATATGTCACATGTCGGTCTTCATTTATCAGACGACGCACAACATCGACGTTTTCTTGCGTGACTGCCGATTTTGGTCGACCTTCACGCACTTCGTCGGTGAGGGATACACGGCCACGTTGAAATTCTGAATACCACCTGTATATTGTAGTCTTTGAAGGAGCTTCAATATTAAAAGCAGCAACCATCCGCTCTTCACATTGTTTTTGTGTTAGTCCACTTTTAAAGTCATAATAAATCATAGCTCTGAAATTTTCACGGCACAATTCCATTTTAAGCAGTGACTCGACGACTTCAATAAACAATTGAAACCGAACCATACATTTTTTTTTCTAAGTGGCCAGTGTGTTGAGATAAGGAAACTTCAGAGATTATAAAAAGGTATAATACATGTTAAAAATAAATTAATAAGTATTCGATTCCCGCCACTTTCAGTGCAAGCCTCGTACCTCTATGGAATCTTGCCATAATTAATATAATGCAATATTGTACGAAAGTACAAATGTTTTTGTTTTGTGATTTAACATTTGTGTAGTAAAGTTTTAAAAACATCGGAAAGGGTGTAACAACAACTAATTGCACTGTAGAATTAATGAAAACCAATTTTCTATGATATTGATATTATTTTGTTTTAAAAGTAAATTTGTACGATTGTTTACAGATGCCTAACTAAGTCTATAATTTGTAGTTGGTAAGAAGTAATGGCAGCCATTTTGTAGAAAAAAAGATACCTATAATCGTGGAAAGCTTTATGTATTTTGTATAGAATAAATTGCCTTTATATGGCCACCTAGCAAAAATATACACAAAGCAGGGCATTTCTTGCTATTTATACAATTACTTTAAAATAACTAGATGCAGCACTGTACAGATTAACTACCCATTTTTCCCCCCAATATTTTTAGTTCCATTTGCGTTTTTCCCCATTTATGAATTTAGTAACACATATTATTTTTCTCTTTAATATTTCCTTACGCAGATTTCCCCATTAAGGAATTTTCCTAAACACAAGGTCTCCATTAAGTACGACGACAAGCGGTATTAGATTGTTATTCCAATAGCTTTTTTTAACCAAAAGGAATTAGTCTTAGTCGCCCTTTTTTCTAATATTCTGTTCACGCTTCATCGGCCGCTGCCGCGGCACGATCGCTTCGCTCGCTCGGCTCGCGCGCTGTAGGGTCGCAATTCTACTAACACTCCACCACTCTTCGCTCGTCGTCGTACCTAACGGACACCTTGCCTCTAGGAAAATTCCCTAATAGGGAAATCTACGAAAGGAAATATGAAGATAAGAAATAATATGTGTGGGTAAATTCATGAATGGGGAAAAACGCGAATGGATATAAAACTATTGGGGAAAAATATATTGCATGGGTAGTTAATCTATAGTCAGCTAGTAACTGAAATATATTTTTCTTAAGTGGCCAGTTATTGGCGATTTACCCTACATATTTCAAATCGTAATCATATGTTCGCACTGTACTGCGTCTGGGAGCAAATTGTTGAAACATTACCTACTTTAGAATTAATAACAATATAATCATTACCTTTCGCCAATTTTCAGTTACTTAATTATTCACTAAATTCCAACTTAAACGTTGCGCAAGAAGCCTATTAATATTAAAAATATTAGTGACGTAACGTGCTATATCCCATATACAAGCTGTGGCCTGTAATAGGAGCAATAAATTAAAAGGACGCTTCCTTAGAGCACCTGCAGTAACCTCTTGTGTCCAAAAAAAATTATCATTTTTCAATTGGGAGAAATTTTGATCTAAAGTTATGACCTCCAAGTAATGGATCTTGGCACCCAGAGATTATAGCGCGGCAGTCAATGCTGATTTTGAGGTTGCTTCAAGTTGTGACTCATAAACGTAGTCGCATTTTTGGTTTAAAAGAATATATTTTTGATTTTTTAAAAAAATTTAAGTGATTTTTTTTTGAATAAATTGTTATTAATATCACGCCAGTAGAGTAAAAATGAACATATAAGCTACATCTGCGAAAAAAAAAATTCCAAAAAAAAAACCTTTCTTTTTCAATCGAAATCATTTGGAAATAATTGCTGGAGAGCTCAATACTGTACCGTTTAATTTTTTGCTCCTATTACCCTGTATAGCAAAATTTGTCGTAGTCTTTTGAAGTATTGACGCGTGCTCTGTCGAAATGAGAAGGCAGTGCGTTGCCGAAAGCAAATGCCTAACATAATGTACCTTATTATCCATGACTTAATTTTTATAGTAACTATAAATCTATGAAAACCCCAATAAAAATATTAAATATTTCTTTAGCTTGTTCCGAAAACGCATCCAAGACGCGCCGTAGGTGTAAAGAGCGCTACTACTGAGTGTCGCATTTTTTTTTAAATACCACGTCGGTGGCAAACAAGCGTACGGCCCGCCTGATGGTAAGCGGTCACCGCAGCCTATGGACGCCTGCAACTCCAGGGATATTTCAGTCGAAGTTGAGGCTTGTAACATTTATAGTGGCGTTAAGATGATTAGCAAATGAAATGAAATGAAATGAAATGAAATGAATTGAAATGTACCGAGGCGGTCACACTGAGACGCGGTGGATGAACGGAACATTAAAAATTGTAATTTATGTTAATTGTAGCGAAATTATTATTTTAATTAGACCGAGGTATCATTTAAATGGGCTTAACCGGTTCAATAACATAAAACTGATGAAACCAAACTTTGCCGTTTATAGTTAGTTTTATAAATATAATAGCAATATTAGCTTAGCTATATTTGTTTATATTGATATCGCAATAATTTCGATGTAATAACTAATAATAAGTAGGTAGTGCTTATATTTTGTTATTTTATTGTTACTTAAAATAATCAATGTTATTTTATGCGAAAGCTCTCGGTTTAAGTGTAAAGTTATTAATTTCGGTAAGTGAGATCAGTACAAATTGTTTTTGTAGTTGTCACAACTGTGTTACATTATAATATAATTTATTTAGTTCAACAGGTTGTTTTATTGATCATTATCTACCCGTGTCAGTAAGAGATAGAGCGTGTCTTGTGTGCAGTTGATTAGATATTTGATTATTGAAGTATTATATCAGTGATAAAGTATTTGATTGTATTAGTAGTCGGTCAAGTGCGGGGAGCGTTGATGTATGTCATTTCGTATGGCCGAACTATTTTTCGAATATTTTTCGTTTCCCTTTCGTTTTGCACAAATTTCATTTCCCTAAGGTAAGGAAAGGTAAGGGTAGGTTTAACTTATAATCATCATCCTCCTCCTAGCGTTATTCCCAGTACAGTTGCATCCTGAAGGAGGCCTGGGGTCCGCTAGCTAATCCCAAGAATTGGCGTAGGCCCTAGTTTTTACGGAAGCGACTGCCATCTGACCTTCCAACCCGAGGGGGAAACTAGACCTTATTGGGATTAGGCTTGTCAAGTGAGTGGGCAACTTGACTGTTAGAGGTTCTCAAGCCGCCCGGAGGCCTCTAACTTGGCTTAACGACTGCTATCATAGACAGCAACCGGGATCAACGGCTTAACGTGCCTTACAAAGCACGGGAGCGCTCAGTTAGTAACCACTCAAAGCGGTCACCCATCCAAGCACTGACCTCGGCCGACATTGCTTAACCTCGCATACCGCACGCGGTACGCGGGCGCCGCTGGGCCACGAACGCTCCTAGTAGGTTTAACTTATATCAATTTTGAAAAAAATAAATAAAAAAACGTATTCGTCACAAATTTAAGATTTACTCTTGTCATCGGTGTAGCTCGTAGCTCACTCCTGACTTTATCTAGACTCGCCTCCTTGATTTCCTTATTCGACATGACAGTTTTTTCCCTTTATTTGTCTTCTTCCTTCCTTCCCTTGGTCTTCTTCTTTCCCTATAAGTGATTATTGATGTCAATATTTAAATACAATTTATTTCCTAACTAATTAGGCTTATTTGAAAGATGAAAATTATATAATAAATTTAAACATTTTGAAAATGATGCTTGAGAAGTAAACCTTATGCGAAATGAATCATTTGCGAAAAAGTATTATTATTTATTTAATTACTTAGGAAGATCATCAGCTTATATAATACACAATAACTTAAAGCAGGAGTGACAGTGAGCTAATAACAGATCCTCACTGATAGCATTTTGAATTATACAAAAAATGAGTGAGCGAAAAGCCAAGCAAAAAACAACCCGATGCGTCTTGATAGTACTGCTACATTATTAAGTACTTAATTCTAATTATGCCAAACATCAGCTATGAAGAAGTAGTCTTAGTGCTTTGGCTTAGTTGGTAGCGACCCTGCCTACGAAGCCGGAGGTCCTGGGTTCGTATCTAGGTGAGGGCATTTATTTGTGTGATGAAAACGATTATTTGTTCCTTAGTCTTTTGTATTTAGTTAGTCTATTACCAATAGTATAGTCGAGGAATGATAAGCTTCGTCACTTTTCGACGTTAACGCCTTTAAAATAGAGTTGAAAAGTGACGAAACTTTCCATTCCGCAACTTTGCGCGACAAGGTTTGCTAAGTTTGGGACGAGGACGATTTGTATAAGATTGTCTCCCGATATTTATTTATCAGTGAATCATTAGTATTGGACAAGTGCGGGGAGCGTTGATGTCGGCGCGGTTCGTAGCGCTACGCGTTATCGGGAAAGCGCGGGAAATCGGCGCCGCGCGGGCCGCCTGCCTCGGCTCCTCAGTAGGCTCGCGCCCGCCGGACGAGATGGTCGTCTCCACGCGCGCGCTCGCAGCGCTCGCCGCGATCGTGTTCGCGACCGCGTGCGCCCACCTACCCTCCCACGACAACATACTCCGAATACAATTGTGGGACGCGGAAGGGCTCAGCCGGGAGCCTGTGCCGGCCTCCCCGACGCCACACAAGTTGAAAGTGAATTTGGACTCTTTGTACAAGGCTATGCTTGAGGAGGACGGTGGTGAAGTTGGGAGGTTTACGAGGCATAAAGTGCGGCATAAGAGGCGCCGGCCCCGGCACGCCGGGCCGTGGCGGTTCCACGATGGGAACTCTTCGCTGAACGTAGTTGAGTATGATGGGGAAGAGCCTCCGGACTTGTTCAGTGCGGCCGACAGTGCAGTGAGTGACAGTGCCGGTTATCCTGTGAATGAGGCGCGCCGCTCGGACGAGGTAATGAGTCAGGGCAAACAGGCCCCATAATGCGAGCCCTTTCAGAGTTATCGTCGCCCCGAGGTGGTTAATAGCCATTCAGGAACTGATAGCCTGCCGGTGTGCCCGGAGGGGAGTCTATTCACGGCACCTTTCACCCCTGAGCGATGCGTTGATAAAAGTGAATGGGCTTCATTGTTTTTAAAAATATTTTTGCTTGTACACTAGATGCTATCACCCAGCTCGACGCGGCAATGAGGTGAAATATTTAGTTGAGATTGGCCGCTACGTTATCTGGAGATAGTGTATCGAATGATAGCGATTTTGTTATGACTATGACTTCTCAATTTTTGCATTTACCACGCGTATTTGTATTTTTAGAGAGATAGGTCGCTGAATTTTTGGGGATCTTTAAGTTATCAATGCTCTTTAACTTACGAGTAAGATAGTAATTCTTAGAACTCTCACTAGTCACGCGCTGCGTAGTATGTCAGTGATTGGTATTATAACGTTATCTTTAGGAACTCGGAAGTGATTACCGAAGGTTGGTTACCCAAGCCGCCTACGGCGGGTAATTTGTTACCGTCCCAAGATAATACAAGCATTACGTGTCTGCTGGTAAAAATGTAACGAAATAATGTTCTCATACTTAGCAACTAATGAACATGCGTAACTGATATCACTTGTATTTTGTTTGTTTTTTTTGCATTAGTAAGTTATGGAGGCGGTAGGTATATCGATTTCGATGATAATCGTCGCTGGCATGGGCATCGGTTTCCCCGAATATTAAATAATGTAGAGCCGACTCGTATTTAGTTTTTCGACGAATAGGTATGCCGAATTGTCACAAACACTTGTGTTATAAGAGATGTTAGTTATTAAAATATATAAATTACGGTTTGATGAATAAAACTACAAATAAATTTTAAGTGTTTATTTAGGTAATCATAGGTAAACGGTAAACATTTGTCTGTGATTTCAGAGAAAAATTGACATCGGCAATACAACGATAAGTCTTATGATTTCATGATTGTTTAAAAGGTGTGAGTCTATAAACTATAAAACGACTTTCAACCTCACCTACGATAACTCTTTAACTCTACCATAGATTTGATTCTATCAAACCACTAACAAAGTATGATGAACGTATTAAAACCAAAGGCTCCGTGAACTGAAGAACTCGCGAAAACGATTTTTATTCTTTGTCGAGCCAGTATTAGGAAATTTCAATTATGAACCTGCTTACAAAATTTGACGAGAATCGGTTGGAAAATGCGACCTGATAGAACAATACTTTTGATTTTTTTTTGTGCAAACTTCCCCTTTTACCCCCTCTTCCTTGCGAAAACTTTTTATTTACAACAACCTGTAGGGTATCAGGATCAGGTACTTTATGTTTCCTCCGTATATAATTGAAATCCGTCCATAAACAACGCTACACCAAACATCCTGCCTTTTCGCTTCCAATTTCTCCCCAATTGAAAATGAAGAATCATCAATCCGCTCATTTCATCAGCCAACTTTCCCCCTTTTGTCCCCATTTTCCTCCCAATCGAAATAAGCTCTTGGCAAAAAAAAACATTAAATCGAGGAATGCGTATGCCAAGTTTCGTGAGGGTCAGTCCAAAAACCCGGCCTCTAGCCCGGAACAAACATCTGGGCAAAAGCAAAATCGGCTCTGCTTGTTCGGTCGAATAGCCCTCTATTTTGAATACTGATGAATATCGTAATATCATACAATACATACGACTATGATCACACCTCTGTTTTGACGAAACAAATTAGGTTGCTTTTTTATTCGCATTAATTTAACGCGTAAACAAACCACGATCGGATTTTCAATTATTTGATACAGATAACAAATACAAAAAAAGAATTGTGATATCACAGGCAGCTCAAGTCGGGAATCAAACTCGCGCCTCTGATTTCCCGGACCCATCTCGGGCTGCGAGCGACACTATGGTTCATTTTTTAACCGACTTCAAGATTTCAAAAGAGGAGGTTATCAATTCGGTTGTATGTTTTTTTTTAAATGTTTGTTACTCCATAACTCCGTCATTTCTTATCGGAGTTGACGGAGTTATGCGTCATTTCTTAACCGATTTGGAAAATTCTTTTTTTGATTGTAAGTATATATATATCCACGTTGGTCCCGTTTATGTCAAAACGCAGTTCTGATGATGGGATCCATGAGAAATTGAGGGAACTCCTCAAATCTTAAAGGCAAACATATAGTGATTTTTGTGTTTTTATCAACAAATCGAGCATTTTCATCCAAAAATGTGACATTTGATGAAGTGGAACTGCTGATGATGATCAGAACAGAACTCTTCAACTACAAAAAGTTCACGTTTGGCGATTTGTCCTCCTAGCTGTGTTTGTTAAGCAAGTTCTACCTTCACGATTAATTTTTGTCATGCTCGATTTCTGATGATGGGATCCATGAGGAATTGAGGGAACTCCTCAAATCTTAAAGGCAGTGATTTTTGTGTTTTTATCAACAAATCGAGCATTATCATACAAAAATGTGACATTTGATGAAGTGAAACTGCTGATGATGATCAGAACAGAAACTCTAACGACGAAAAGTTCACATTTGGTGATTTGTCCTTCTAGCTGTGTTTGTTAAGCAAGTTCTATTTTGACAATTGATTTTTGTCATGCTCGAGTTCTGATGATGGGATCCATTAGGAATCGAGGGAACTCCTCGAGTGTGAAAGGCACACAAATAGTAATTTTAGTATTTTCATGAACTAATCAAGCATTTTCATTCATAAAAGTGACATTTGATGAAGTGGAACTGCTGATGATGATCAGAACGGAACTCTTCAACGACGCGTAGTTCATGTTTGGCGATTTGTTCTCTTGGTTTTGTTTGTCATGCAAGCAAGGTTTTTCCATGATTCAATGAGGAATTGAGGGTACTGAGTCGTCTACCATTATAAACATATTAATAGCCATTTTTATTGTATTGTATGGAATCTAAGAGTGCTCCATCTAAGTATAATAATCTTTCACCGGCCTCCCCCATTGAAGTCTGTTTTTTTTTCTTAAAAATTATTCTTTGTATTTGTTCTCTATCAAATAGTTAATAATCACGCCTGATTCCCAGAGCGGTGGGCATTCAAGATACCTACAGACCTACTTGCTCCGATTAGGACAAACTTCGTTTACTTTCTGAGCTTTATGACATTCCACGTAGAGGTGTATGCTTGCCGTAAAAATAGTTATAATAATGTCAGATTAAAACATATATGTAGGCACGGTGCCTACAGTACTTAAATAGGTATAATAGATATTAATTAACTTCAGCATTCTGGATCTCTAGATAGGTATCTAGTCAGTGTGCTAAAATACGGTTCTATGAATTTCTCATGAAATGGGACTTGAGTATTAATTAAATTTGAAGTATTTCATATCGTTATTAATTATTGAATTAATGAAACCACGAGCTGTGATCCAAGTATTGGTTCGATCCCTGCGGTCAGAACAGTTTAATAACTACATAGTATCCAAAGCAATGGGCCTCCTTTATACCAAAGTGCTTCGTTCTGTGAGATATCCGATATTGTTACTTACTTGGCCCACTTTAGGTACTTATAACAAATAATATTTTACAATGTATGTCAAATCAGTAAGTAAAAATTCATTCTAAAAATGTATACAGTCTGATGGCAATTTCCATTAAATTCGATAAATGGATACGTGGTGAGAGTCTGAGCCATGTACCTACAGTCAACTGAAAAAACCACCAAGTGCGAGTCGGACTCGCGCACGAAGGGTTCCGTACCAGAAAAAAGGCTAAAAGCTGGTGTCATTAAACACTTGTTTTATTGATTCTTTTTTTGTACTTGTTGTTTTAGCGGCAACTACTCTGTTGTATGGGAGCCCCCATTAATTATTAGTATTATTTTGATTTTAGTATTTGTTGTAGCCACAATAAAAATACATAATCTGTGCAAATTTCAACTGTCTAGCTATTACGGTTCTTGAGATCTAGCTCGGCGAGTGGTAGCCATGAAAAAGGGCTAAAATATCGCGTTTTTTATATGGAAGCCTCCCTTAATTATTATTATTATTTTGTTTTTAGTATTTATTGTTATAGCGGCAACAGAAATACACAATCTGTGAAAATTTCAACTGTCTAGCTATTACGGTTCTTGAGATACAGGTGAGAGACGGACGGACGGACGGACAGCGAAGTCTTAGTATATTAGGGTCCCGTTTTTTTACTAGGGTCCCGTTTTTACCCTTTGGGTACAGAACCCTAAAAATATGGGTGCATACAACTTGCTCAAAAACAAATCCTATAGTTCTTTCATTCGTAATCAAAAAATCAAAATAAAATATTTATATTGCAAATAGGCAACAAGGGGACTGTTAAAGAGACAACAAATAAATTGACAGTTTCGGTACTAAACTAAAAGTAATGAAAATAAAAAAATAACAATCTAAGAATAGGTAATATGCTCCGAAAACCACCCCGTCTAGCAAAAAATCCAAGTACACTTATCGTGTCAAAAGTTAATTTATATAAATTTAATTTAATCGTATGGCATTTATTTACGAACCGTGAGATCTTCGAGAAGACAAGTACGGTTGCCAGTTTTTTTTTTGTTGCACTTTTAGCACCACCCAGGGGTCACGTGTAGGGTAACGGTGGGTACTCCCTACGGACGTGGTGCAACTTCGACCCCCCTTTATCAAGTGAGTGGGCAACTTGACTGTTAGAAGTTCTCAAGCCGCCCGAAGGCCTCTAACTTGGCTTAACGACTGCTGTCGTAGACAGCAGCCGGGGTCAACGGCTTAACGTGCCTTCCAAAGCACGAGAGCGCTCAGTTAGTAACCACTCAAAGCGGTCACCCATCCAAGAACTGACCTTTTTTTTTGACCCAGAGAAATGCGTTACGCATACCAATACGTAATAAGAGGCCTGCGGGGACAAGCCAGATATTACGCATTAGTTATGTGGTGGTAGGTGGGTAGGCTGGTCCAAACGAGGACCAGCCTACCCACTAAAACTCTGGGATGCTGCCTCCACCGTGCCCGAGTGGTGATGCCATGGGATCGCGAACATTTCACCACGACATCACCGGCACCATCGCCCTAAGGCGAACCCTCACCAAAAAGGCACACTGTAGCATGACCAGTGTGCCTTCCCGCACCGACCTCCCTACACCCCGGGAAGGTTAGGGACCAGCACCGACACACGGTGATCTGGTCCCACCCGCGCCACGGCACCGGGAGGACAAACGCCCCTACCCCGGCGCCCAGCGGGAGGACAAACGCCCCTACCCCGCAGCCCTCCGCAGCCGAAGCTGCCGGCCCCCCAGTGGGCCGTGTAATTTTTTATAGAGGTTTTCTTCCTCGCGACTGCAAGCCTACCGCAAGCGGGGTCTTCACAGTCCCCGGTCCGGACATCATCGGCCCTCTGCCTAGTCGGGATTACGGGGCCGTTATATTTGACGAGGCAAACGGTCGGTGCCTCGAACCGCACTACGCCGCCGAAGCGGCCCACCTTCGTCGGACCTGGGGATTTCTCCGTGGAGAAGTCCTTGGTCCGATACCCTCCTCCCCCCCTGACAGGTTATTGGTAGCCCGACAAGTGATCACTTAGGGTCCACTAAATGATCACTTGCCGTGCCTCCAGGACGCACCGGCCAAGACTCTACCCTTACCTGCGGATCAACCGGATCAACAGGTATTGGTAGAGCCCGGACACTCGAGGAGGTTACCTGTCTCGCGCCCCATCCAAGAACTGACCTGCGCTCACTTTGCTTAACCTTGCATACCGCATGCGGTAGGCGGGTGCCGCTGGGCCACGAGCGCTCTATAAAAAAACTTACATTAATAATTTTATAATCGGGCAGACTCCAGATACAGACCATTTGAGAGCAATCTACCATTGATCTTAAATGTGCCAGAGTACTACTTGAAGAAACGAAAACCGCTTGTGCCATATAATATCGCTTTTTTTTTGTGCCATACATATGTATGTCTAAAGTTTTGACGGAGGAATATCAACTCAAGTAGTCCTAGAAAAATCGTTCAAGTAGCCCTCTCTATAGTCCCCCACGCTGCATATTAAATTAATGAATTCGCAGAACGATTGAGCCCGTAGTTATATACATGCTTGACCTTTCCTGGCCACGCTAACCTTTGCTATTTAACGGGGGAGAGCCATGCAACGGCTACGTGACCCCTGTGTTCTGAATAATCTAAATAAAATTCTTTACGTATCGTCTATTTCTTTATACAATGACGGTCGCAAGCGCACGGCCTGCCTGATGGTAGTAAACAGCGTAGCCTATGGACGCTTGCCACGCCATTTCAATTGTTACTTGTTTTTCAATAAAACAAAAAAACTAATATAATAATGATCTATAAAAAGAGTCCGACTCGCACTTGGCAGGTTTTTAATATTTGTTGTTATAGCGGCAACAAAAATACATAATCTGTACAAATTTCAACTGTCTAACTATTACGGTTCTTGAGATCTAGCTCGGCGAGTGGTAGCCATGAAAAAGGGCTAAAATAACATTTTTTTTGTATGGGAGCCCCCCTTAATTATTATTATTATTTTGTTTTTAGTATTTGTTGTTATAGCGGCAACAGAAATACACAATCTGTGAAAATTTAATTTGTCTAGCTATTACGGTTCTTCCGGCCTGGTGACAGACGGACGGACGGACAGCGAAGTCTTAGTAATAGGGTCCCGTTTTTACCCTTTGGGTACGGAACCCTAAAAACCGGCCAAGTGTGAGTCGGACTCGCGCACGAAGGGTTCCGTACAGCATGATCTATAAAGAGTCCGACTCGCACTTGGCAGGTTTTTAATATCTGTTGTTATAGCGGCAACAGAAGGACAGCGAAGTCTTAGTAATAGGGTCCCGTTTTTACCCTTTGCGTACGGAACCCTAAAAATGATGAAGATATAGCCAAAGTATAAGTAAGTATTAAAGTACCGTGTGAGTTCGGGAGTCAGGCCTCGTAACGTCACGCCGTGCTAAAAACTATAAGCGCAGCATGGCGTTACGAGGCCCCACTCCCGAACTTTGACGCGCATTATTTTGTTTGATTGTCTTAAGAAATACGTGTCCAATTTTTTTATATTCTACCTGACTTTATTTATATTTTTCTTACCCAGGACACAAGCTTGTGTAATTATTTTACGAGCTAAACGCGTGGGCATTGCCGGACACAGTACTTTTTTATTGTTTACGACGTCTATACACGGCCACTGCCCTTGAATGAAATCGGTTCACGAAATAAGCTATATTATATTTTAAACTTATATTTTTGTTGAGCTAATTATAATAATAATAATAATAATAATAATCATTTATTTGTACTTAACTTACAAACAATAAACATACATTGCAAAAATTCATCTTGTTTGTACAACGACGCAGGCCTAAAGGTAGTGGTCGATAGTTCCGACCCCCGAACTAGGTGGGAGACCTGTATCTCGGGGGTTAGAGTTATCTCTTCTTCAGTGTCAGATAACAGAAATACAGTTCGGACAATATTCATTATCATTGGAGATGAATCGGAGTAGTTATTAGTACAGTGCTTTGTAAGATACAAATTATATTTATATTGTTGCCGTTCATATAAATTCGGGCTTTATAAGAACTATTGATTTATATGTATTTATTTATGTATAGGTATACATACCTATAACACATGTTATAGGTATGTATGCCTATACAACATATTCATAAGTATATACAAGTTGAATTAAAACTAAAGATATATTATATTATAACAAAGTAGACGTGATGCACGAACATTATTAATTAATTATTTAAATGGTGGAATTAAGTTACATTCGAAGTAAAATCAAAATCAATTTAAAGTAAAAGCAAGAATTCTTACTCACTATTTGCCTAAGAATTTCTCAAACAATAGTCCCAAGTAGATTTTCTGTATATTCATATGTTAGAGTCTGCAGCCAGTTTTGTAATTTATTTTTAACTTCGAATTTTGTTAGTTTATATATTGAAATCAATTTGTTTATTTTGTTATAAATCCTCGGACCCTGCGCAAAAGCCTGTCGACGTGCGAATGATGAGCGACAAGAAACAGTCTTGCACACTGGTTTAGTTTGTCTACTGCTGACAATAGACTTATCCAGTGGCAATGATGAGTGTTGGCGCAGGATTGCACGAAGAATGTATATTTGTCTCACCGTCAGTTGGCGCGATTCAGAGTAAAGTTTGACGGTCGGATACTCTCTTCTTTTAAAGAGCATCACCTTCAAGATCGCTCTTTGGGCACGCTCTACGTTGATTAGTAGGGTTTTATATGTCCCACCCCAGACTGGGATGCAATAAGCAATAATTGAGACACATAGGCTTTGATAAACCATCAACAATGTTTCGACTGGTGCAGAGTGTCTGAGCTCCTTAAAGATATATATCATCTTACGGAGACGGGTGCAGAGAGCTTCAGTATGAGCACGCCAGTCCAGCTTTTGGTCCACTATTACGCCTAGGTATCTGATGTGAGGAACAATGGTCATGGCTATGCAACTGCAACTTGCGGTATTCGCCGAACAAGAGTGGGCTTTCACAACATCAGATTCCTTGCCGGGTGGTTGGGAGTTAGGTAATGAGAAGCGAATGATCTTGGATTTCTCAATGTTCATGGTTAATTTATTCATAGCGAGCCATTGAATAACACTTGAGAGAGAGCATTCCGCATTTTCCCTAGCTACAGACCATGAATTGCCATACACTAGGAGTGCTGTATCGTCTGCATATGTAAAAATTTCGCAGCTGGGAAGGGTCATTTGACACAGCTCATTTATATAGATAAGAAAAAGCGTTGGGCCAAGAATACTTCCCTGCGGAATACCATGGGAAATAATCTCATCACTGCTAAAAAAAGAATTAATTTTAACACTTTGTGTGCGATTGGACAAGTAATCTTTCATGATTTTTAAAGCCTGACCTCGAATTCCAATGAATTCTAACTTCATTAATAAGGTAGGGATAGAGACAGTGTCGAAAGCTTTGGCGAGGTCTATAAATATACCGTAGCATTTCATTTTATTATCCAATTTATTTACGACTGATTTAGTGAAAGCATATACTGCGTCTTCAGTAGAAATTCCTGGTCTAAAACCATACTGGTTGTGAGCAATGATCGAATATTTATTGAGGTATGATAATAACCTTTTATTTATGATTTTTTCTAAAATTTTTGATAGAGAACTAAGAATTGATATAGGTCTGTAATTAGTGACACTGGATCTATCCCCACTCTTATGAATCGGATGTACTATGGCTTTTTTAAAAACATCAGGGAAGATACCGGTATTTATAGCGAGGTTACATATATGTGTAATGGGAGGTATCAGGGGTTCTTTAGATTGCCTAATTACATTTGCTGGAATGTTATCCCACCCTGTTGCGCAATCACCTCGCAGGTCCATTATAATTCTCTCTACTTCCGCGACATCAGTCGGTAAGATTGAAAATGAGTTACAAGGAGGGTTCCGAGAGGCGTCTGCGATAGAAGAGCAGGTAATTGTAGGTATTTTGGATGCCAATTTTTTCCCAATATTAACAAAGAAATTATTCACTAAATTTATAGATGTTTGCGTATCGCCGGACTGTTGTAAAAGTTCAATGGGAGACTGCTTTTCACGACCGCAGTTTGTAATTGATTTAATAGCTTTCCACGTAGCTTTTGGATTGTTTTTTGCTTTTTCCAATTCACCTCTTTCAAAAGTTCTTTTCAATTTTTTTTCAATTACTTGGAACAACCCACGTATTACTTACCAACGTTTTATTCATGGAACTCGTGTATTTTTTGTGAATAAGCGTCTTATTTTTAGAGGGCATCGTCATTTACATATGTCGCTTAGTTGGTAACAAAACTGATGTAAAACGTATGTTTCGTAACAAAACGGACCACTGGTTAGACATGACTTCAACACCGTATCAGTTATAACCTTAACCAAGGGTTCCCAAACCTATTTTAAATATGTTGATTTGTTGGTAACAAAACTGATGTAAAACGTATGTTTCGTAACAAAACGGACAACTGGTTCGACGTGACTTCAACACCGTATCAGTTATAACCTTAACCAAGGGTTCCCAAACCTATTTTAAATATGTTGATTTGTTGGTAACAAAACTGATGTAAAACGTATGTTTCGTAACAAAACGGACAACTGGTTCGACGTGACTTCAACACCGTATCAGTTATAACCTTAACCAAGGGTTCCCAAACCTATTTTAAATATGTTGATTTGTTGGTAACAAAACTGATGTAAAACGTATGTTTCGTAACAAAACGGACAACTGGTTCGACGTGACTTCAACACCGTATCAGTTATAACCTTAACCAAGGGTTCCCAAACCTATTTTAAATATGTTGATTTGTTGGTAACAAAACTGATGTAAAACGTATGTTTCGTAACAAAACGGACAACTGGTTCGACGTGACTTCAACACCGTATCAGTTATAACCTTAACCAAGGGTTCCCAAACCTATTTTAAATATGTTGATTTGTTGGTAACAAAACTGATGTAAAACGTATGTTTCGTAACAAAACGGACAACTGGTTCGACGTGACTTCAACACCGTATCAGTTATAACCTTAACCAAGGGTTCCCAAACCTATTTTAAATATGTTGATTTGTTGGTAACAAAACTGATGTAAAACGTATGTTTCGTAACAAAACGGACAACTGGTTCGACGTGACTTCAACACCGTATCAGTTATAACCTTAACCAAGGGTTCCCAAACCTATTTTAAATATGTTGATTTGTTGGTAACAAAACTGATGTAAAATGTATGTTTCGTAACAAAACGGACAACTGGTTCGACGTGACTTCAACACCGTATCAGTTATAACCTTAACCAAGGGTTCCCAAACCTATTTTAAATATGTTGATTTGTTGGTAACAAAACTGATGTAAAACGTATGTTTCGTAACAAAACGGACAACTGGTTCGACGTGACTTCAACACCGTATCAGTTATAACCTTAACCAAGGGTTCCCAAACCTATTTTAAATATGTTGATTTGTTGGTAACAAAACTGATGTAAAACGTATGTTTCGTAACAAAACGGACAACTGGTTCGACGTGACTTCAACACCATTGCAGTTATAACGTTAACCAGGGGTGTTATTCACAAACCGACACGTGAACAACTCTCACCTCACACTTAAAAAAATATATACCTATTGGGGGACAATCTTACACAAACCGATCTAGTCCCAAACTAAGCAAAGCTTGTACTATGGGTACTAAATGACGGTATACATACTTAAATAGATAAATACATACTTAAATACATAGAGAACATCCAAGACCCATGAACAAAATAAATGCACAAATAAAGCCCTGGCCGGGATTTTAACCCGGGACCTATGGCTTCGGAGGCAGTGTCACTACCAACTAGGCTTGGGCAACTTATCCGTTTTTATATGGAAACTGTAAAAATTTGAAAAATGACATTTGACAGTTTCCATATATTATCAAACTTTTTAACACAAAAACCGACTTCAACCGAGTTGTTCGTCCTTTTGTCGTGCACATCCACCACCACCACCATATCAGCCCATAGACGTCCACTGCTGGACATAGGCCTCCCACACTTTCATGGGGGGTAAATGCCATAATCGCCACGTTTGGCATGCGGGTTGGCGATCGCAGTATCTCCACCGCATTCCAGGGATGCTGCTGCCCAATCCCCGGTGACCTTGGTCGTAGTTTTAGGACATAGCCAGGTCCCGGGTCGTGCACATACTTAATGCAAATTTAAGACTTATATATATATGGTTTTCACATGGATGCCATTGTCAAAATTGGGCCAAATTGAAATGGGACCACACGGGAAGCACCAGCTTTCAAATAAAAAAAGAATCATCAAAATCGTTTCACCCATTCGAAAGTTCTGAGGCAACAAACATAAAAATAAATAAAGAATATACATTCGAGTTGAGATCCTCCTCCTTTTATGAAATCGGTTAAATAACGGGTGAGGTGTGAAGTGAAATAGAAATAGATAAGCTTTATTCATGGCAAACAGACAAAATGTTAAAAAGTTTTACAATTTTTAAAGTTTACTATGAAATGGTCCCGCCTCAGCATGGTGCTGACTCAGGAGTCAGCGCTGGTCTACCGGCAGGACCATTGATGGGGTGCGGCACAGTGACAGGTGAGGACGTGTCGGTGTGTGAATAAGAGGGCTGCCAATTGAAATGAAACTCCCCTTTAACACTTTAGGAACTTAGGCAAGACATTTTTAATCAAAGCAGAAATTAATGTCATCTACGAATTGAATTTGAATTGAACTGTAATTTTATATTTAACTATTGGCTATGTGCACGTCTGAAACGTCAAAAGTCAAAGGTCCCGAGACAATGTCACAACTCAGAGATGTCAAATAATGACACATGAATATTTTATTTACTTTAGTAAACGAGAAAGACCCCGTATTGGAAATTTTACTGAAATAAATAAGAGAATAAATAAATACATACAAACGAAACGAGTCGTAGGAAACCGTTAAGAAACCAATAGAAAACGTGAAAGTAAATTTGACAGTAGTACCCGGTAAGTACACATTTCTGCCATGGTGTGCGCTACGATCGCCTAGCTTACCCCCACCACCTACTTCGCACATAGCCAATACAATGTATATTGTTTTGAAAAAAATGACACTTCGCCGAGTTTCTTACGCCGGTCCTTCTCGTGGCAGAGGTTTATATTTCAGAACCGGTGGTAGTTTATTGACGTTCATAGGTGCATGTAATATACCTAATCTGAAGAATAAACTACTTTTACTTTTACGATCACCAGTGGATGCGGGCAGCCCACGGCGAATTATTATGGCAGTCTTTTGGGGAGGCCAATGCCCAACAGTGGACCTCTATCGGCTATTGATGCCGATGACAAACACCACTCAGCGAATTTAAGAAGGAAATATATAATTAAATATTTGGGGATTTTACACAAATCGAACTAGTAGAATAGTAAGCTGATAAGGCTTGTGTTATGGTTATGGTACACATTTTTAAGAAGTTTGAAATCTTAACTCATTTCTTTAATTTGTTAACAAGAAACCCCAATATATTTATTTATATTTTTATAGCTATTAGTTTTCTAAATGTTCACGAAAATGTAAAGAAAGCCTACATTTATTTATTTATTTATTTGGACCTTCAACAATAAGTACACTGTTTCATATTAGAACTAACATGCACACCTAAAAACTATGCGCCTTATTACTTACAGAAGATCACCACATGCGTTAAACAAAAATACCTACATTGCATATACATAATAATTATGGACTTAGTTTGCACACATAATAAAACTATCTAATATTAAGCATATGTTTCTTAATGGCTATGAATGAGGTTGAATTGAGGTCGATCTCGTCCTGATGTTGTTTGTAAATACTATACATACGCGTTAGAGGACAATGACGCCTGAGGTTAGTGCGACTTTTCGGTACAGAAAATAATCTAGTGTTACATGTTCTTGGAATTTTTGGTGGGATGTAAAAGTTTATTTTTCGCAACAAATTTGGACAATTTAAACCCCCCGTGACAATTCTTTTTAGAAAAACAATATCACTCATAAATCTTCTGTCGGACAATGTAGCTATTTTGAAATACTGTAGGCGTGCACGGTATGACCGGAGTCTTTTAGAATTGTAAGTACTAAATGTCAGGTACAGGTACAGGTACATCGTACTAATGACGTCACTAGTCACTAGTATGAAATTGTGACAGTCACAGCGCACAAAAAGAACAGCAGCTCACTGCTTCTGTATGATTTATTACGCTGTGACGCCTTCCTTGTCACTTACTCTCTTTTACTAGTAGGATGAGGAACTTTTGAAATTGATTTATTTATATGAAATTGGAATGTTGTCAAGAATTTATAAATGTGGTTTTACTTAACTTTTTATCCTCTATTCATCTCATCAGAAAAAAGCCTGCTTAAAAAAATTAAATGTTTTCAATTATCTACACAGAGCCTTATTCTCTTGACATTAGAGTGTGTATAGCTCATTTTGAGCACTAGGCCCGCGTAGCTACTTCCGCTACTGACTGTACTAAACGATGATATATTTCATAGATATATAATATCATGTATACGCCGTGTGGTGCCGGATTAAAATAGCACCTCTCTCTTTCTTCCATTGGATGTCGTAAGAGTCGACTATGGAAACCAGGTTGGAGTGTGTTGTGGGCGATGGGCGAGCAACGTGTCACTGCAATAGGTATCACTTTTGATTTGACGACCTGTTTAGCCTAGTTGGTAGTGACTCTGCTTCCGAAGCTAGAGGTCCCGGGTTCGAACCCCGGCCAGGGCATTTATTTGTGCATTTTTCACGGATATTTGTTCTTGGGTCTTGGATGTTTTCTATGTATTTAAGTATGTATTTATCTATATAAGTATGTATATCGTCGTCTAGTACCCATAGTACAAGCTTTGCTTAGTTTGGGACTAGGTCGATTTGTGTAAGATTGTCCCCCCAATATATTTATTTTCTCCATCTATAAAGCCACAATTAATAGCTAAAAGTGCCACTGAAATTAATTTTCGTGTGCTCTGCCTACCTCTTTTGGGAATACAGGCGTGAGTTCATGTATGGTATGTATGTACTATATTATGTATACTTTTAAATAAAACTGCCAAACTGCCCCGCAGTTTGGCGAAGCTATGAAAATTTGAATTTGTTTTGTTGTTCGGATAAATAAAAAAAACATAAACATATGCCCTTACCGGGATTCGAACCCGGGACCTCCTGCTTCGTAGGCAGTGTCACTACCAACTAGGCTAATAAGGTCGACTATCGACTAGAACTAGTGGCTTTGTGAGCTGTAGAACTCGCAATATATTGTTTTATTCCAAAATTTCCGAAATCTAATCGAAAAAATAATAATTATGTACCTTATTATCGAACCGGCTCACAAAATTTCACGAGAATCGGTTGAGAAATGCGACCTGTAGAGGAGAACATCCGGACAGACATACGAAATAATTTTTATCGAAAGCTGAAACGGAGACGCTTTGCTCGCTCAGTCAATTAGGTACATAATTGCCAATGCCGAGCAAGTAGTAAGAGAAATGTATAGTCAGTCTCGAAAATGCCTAGTCATTATAACTGATTTGACACATTCAAACCGCCCTAGTATTGTTACTTTGACGACAAAGTATTACAATGGCCAACTCATAAAGCGTGGACACGAAAAAATCTGGTCATGTATGATATGGTAAATCTTGTCAATTAATGAAATTGTTTCAAGCAGCACTTTTTTTAAAATAATTTGTGTTTATCAAACTACATAATAAAAATACAATCATAATATAACGTTAAGTTGTCTGTGACTTTCAGCATTATATATTCCACCATACCTATATTTTGTTGAACAGCGCCTTCGGACAGTCTGTACCGAGTTTTCCTGTTAATATTTTTATTTTATTTTTAACTGGATATTTTAAATTTTACCTTATTACATCTTCCTTTCACAATAGCTAACATTTTTCTAGGTGACTTCAGATTGACGTAGTTCGTTTTTTTTTAAATTTTGGTTTATATGCCTTTTTTACAGAAAAATGCCTCCCATATAAAACAACTTTCAATGCTTGGAGTAGAAAGTCTTCCTGACTGCCTCAAGTAGAAAAGAGTTCAAACAAGTATGTTATTGGAAAGATGAAATTCTAATGAGCTTAAAACAACTCGTAAAAATATAAATATAATTGTAGCTTTGTAGCAGGAAGCGAGTGAAGATTATCAGAAACCGCTGTTCAACAAAATATCGGTACGGTGAAATATATAATTCTGAAAGACACAGAAAACTTAACGTTAGATTATGATTGTATTTTTATTGTGTAGTTCGATATCCACAAATCATTATAAAAAAGCGGTGCCTGAAAATCCACATTAATTTTAAAGATTTACCATATCATGCATGACCAGATTTTTTCGTGTCCACACTTTACATATGTACGATGTGATCGAATTTAGTTAATAAGCATTTCATAAAATATCGAATTTAATTAGAAATGAACGCCCTCTCCCCGGAGAAATTCTTTTTAACAGACTTCAAAAAAGGAGGAGGTTCTTAATTCTTCGGTTTTTTTTTGTATGTTCACCGATTACCTGGAGACTAGTGGACTGATTTCAAAAATTCTTTTTTTGTTTGAAAGGGTGTGTTTTCTAGTTGGTCCACCAGTGTCACCAAGTCTGGATCTGATGACGGGATCTTGGAAAAATCGAGGGGAACTCCTCAAATTATATATCAAGAGGATGGGGTAAGTAAGGCTACATCGAAGGAACTCAAATTATATAGCAGGAGGATGGGGTCTGGCAAAGTTTGGATTCGGTGTTTTTTTGTAAAAAAATTACTTGTAATAAGTTAATAATCGTATGGCGTATTTATTTTTCGAACCTGAGCTCTTCGAGAAGACAATCCAGTTGCCAGTTTTGTTGCGCTTTTAGCACCACCCAGGGGTCACGTGTAGGGTAACAGTGGGTACTCTTTACAGACGTCATGCAACTTCGATCCCCTTGTCAAGTGTGTTTGCAACTTGACTGTTATAAGGTCCCAAGCCGTCTGGAGAAATTAAAAGGTATATGCGAGATCCCCAATCCGCATTGGGCTAGCGTGGGTACTACTGCCCGTTCTCATTCATGAGTACTGTAATCTGCCCAGCAGTTGGACGTGTATAGATAGGTGGATGAAGACACCAATAAGTAAACACGGTAGGGCCTGTCATAGATACAAAAAAAATTAAAGGACGCTTAACTTCTGCAGTAACCTCTTGTGTCCAAAAAAACATATCTTTTTTCAATTGGGAGTAATTTTGATCTAAATTTATGACCTCCAAGTAATGAATCTTGGCACCACGAGATTATAGCGCGGCAGTCAATACTGATTTTGAGGTGGCATCTACTTATGACTCATAATTGGCTTAAAAAGATATTTTTAGGATTTTATAATTATTTTTATCAATTTTTAGAATAAATAAATACTTATTAATATCAATCCAATTCAATAGAGAAAAAAAGGACACATAAGCTACATATGCATAAAAAATTCCAAATAAAACTTGTTTTTTCAATTGAAACCATTTGGAAATAATTGCTGCAGAGGCGTACCGTTTAATTTTTTGCTCCTATTACAGGCCACACCCTGTATAAGCTACATAAAGTAACAAAAGCTGTTAAAGCCTTGAAACCACTCGTTAACTCGATTTGTAAAGAAACTTAGAACCTGAATTTTGTTAACCTTTTTGTATTCGCCTAATGCACCTTTATAATTCATTTACAGGTCTTTTTGAGTGAATTTATATTAAAACTTTCATTAGTAACCTTTCACTAAATACTAAAAGGTTCAGGTTATGTTTAACCGCAGGTTCCTTTTCATCGCAATGCGAAACAATTGACAACATTTCAAATTTCCAAGCAGTATGAAATCTCGAGTCATTTCGTAAATTTGTTAATAAGAAACCCAAGAATGTTTTTTTTCAAATATTTTTATGGCCATTCGTTTTCAAGATATTCACGAAAATGTGATGAAAGCCCACCGTCGTCTATATGACATCACAAGGCTGAATTGTGACAGTCACAACGCACAAAAAGAACAGCAGCACACTTTCTTTAGTCAATCCGTCTTAGTAATAGTGCTTCTGAAGTATAGTCTATACATTGATTCTGCCAATATATTTGCTCATCGCTCCGCTCCTCACTGCCGTGATGTCGTCCTCTCTGCCCACACACCGTTCTACTGTGGTTCTACTCAATCAATCGCGACGCTCCGCACTAGGTTCTTTGACTCGTACCCAAACAATAAAACTGAGCGGTGAACATGACGAGGAGCATGACGCGTGGCATGATGAGAAATGTTGCCACACTACGTCGGCAGTGGTCTCCAACTGATACAACGCGTGTTTTTATTGCTGAATCTTTAGAATAACATTTGGATTCTTAAAATTTACAAATTTCATTGCATTGAGTACAACCAATAGCATAGTCTTGTCGGCCTGTTTAGCCTAGTTGGTCGTAACACTGCTTCCGAAGCTAGAGGTTCCGGGTTCGAATCCCGGTTAGGGCATTTGTTTCTGTGGTGAGCAGCCTGAGACTCGGATGTTTTCTATGTATTTAAGTATATATCTATTAACTATATCGTCGTCTAGTACCCATAACACAAGCCTTCATTGAGCTAACTATGGGACTAGTTCGATTT
Organism: Notocelia uddmanniana; assembly: GCA_905163555.1. Taxonomy (NCBI): domain Eukaryota; kingdom Metazoa; phylum Arthropoda; class Insecta; order Lepidoptera; family Tortricidae; genus Notocelia; species Notocelia uddmanniana. The sequence goes on along the minus strand of LR991062.1, from coordinate 28,229,400 downwards.
GTGTAAAAAATGATCCTAATACTTATTTATTTTATCATCATCCATCATCCTCCTAGCGTTATTCCCAGTACAGTTGCATCCTGAAGGAGGCCTGGGGTCCGCTACCTAATCCCAAGAATTGGCGTAGGCACTAGTTTTTACGGAAGCGACTGCCATCTGACCTTCCAACCCGAGGGGGAAACTAGACCTTATTGGGATTAGGCTTGTCAAGTGAGTGGGCAACTTGACTGTTAGAAGTTCTCAAGCCGCCCGTAGGCCTCTAACTTGGCTTAACGACTGCTATCAATAGACAGCAAACGGGATCAACGGCTTAACGTGCCTTCCAAAGCACGGGAGCGCTCAGGTAGTAACCACTCAAAGAGGTCACCCATCCAAGGACTGACCTCGCCCGACATTGCTTAACCTCGCATACCGCACGCGGTACGCGGGCGCCGCTGGGCCACGAACGCTCCTATTTATTTATTTTACTAGATGAAAGCCCGGCTTCGCACGGGTGAAATAAATAAGAAAGAAATAAACATAACATTTATTCGTGACAGTTATGCAAACGACGAAAGAAATAGTGTACAAAAATGTATAAAATAAAAACATTACAACAACGGATTATGATGAAACTTCGAATCGTATAGAAATATAGTCTGTAGTCTGGATTGGGAATAAAAGTATGGAATGGAATTATATGGAATTGGGAGTAAAAGATTACGCAAACGACGTCACGGGCAAAGGCTAGTATCTTTGCAAGTTAATCCTAAGCATTTTTATAAGGGTAGTATTTAAAGGCACATAAAAAATTTGACACCGTAATCAGTACTGATTTGTATAGCTAAAATACTAATCGTTCATTAAAATTCAATTCAGATGTGCATTGTTTAATATTGATGTGCCAGTCAGTATTTTTGGTGCGAAGTCAGAGCTGCTAACGCGAAAAACAAATGAAGTTCGTGTATCTCCCTCTCTGTCGCACTTGCAAATTCGAGCGACACAGAGGGAAATACACGATGTTCGTTCGTTTTCGTTTCGCGATAGAAGCTCTCTATTCTCCGCCAAATTCTATTTAGTGGGGCCCTTTACACTCAATATTATCGCGATTTTTAAAATTGTATGGGGTCTGTTAAACGCTTAATACTATCACAATACTGGTGTGTTAATATTGTCAATATTCATTGCACGTGATACGGATCGTGATATGAGTATATCGCGTGATAATAATAACCATGTAACAGGCCCCTATGGATGTTGCTTCAATATTCAGTGTTTCACGTGATAATAATAACAGTTGGTAATATTTTCTCCAATTAATGGAAGCTATTTAATTGGAGAAAATATTACTAATTTCCGATACGCGCACCATCCAGGAATAGGAGCCGTCAGACCAGAGGGCCTACCGCGATCTGAAAACGAAGTATTTCCCTCTCCGCGCTCGAATATGCAAGTGCGACAGAGAGGCATATATATATAGTTTTCGGTTGGTAGCACTTTAGTCCGAGCGCGGCGGACGGTCGAAGAAAGTCAAAGAACATTCCGTGTGTTGTCTGTCACACATATAATTTTTAACTTCCCATCGACCTATGAACTTGAAATTAGGTGATAAGATAATGTTTATTATGAAGTATATTTTACCAAAAATATCAATATATTGATAAATGACATTTGTTTTTTAGTTGTAAGGAACCCTCAGTGTGCGACTCCGACGCACTCGGCTGGTTTTTATTACATTTTGAATTTTATTTCTTTTATAGTAAAATACCCTATTCGTTTTAAAGTTGACGCCTGAGGGCCTACCGCGAACCAAAAACGAACTATCTTCCTCTCTGTCGTTCGAATATACATGTGCGAGAGAGGCAGATACCTACTTCGTTTTCGGTTCGCAGTAGCGCCTCTAACGTCCGAGCGCGGCGAACGGCATGAGCTGAGGGTCTACTCCGAAATTCAAAATCCTAACTTCGTATGGTGCCGTCCCTTTCACTCTCCTGTCATAGACTATATGAGTGAAAGGGACGGCACCATACGAAGTTCAGATTTCGAATTTCGGAGTAGTCCCCCAGTACCACTAAGTTATAAGATAGAGCGAGATAGGGATAGAATTTTGCTAGACGTTTAAAAGCCATAAGTCACCTAGTAGTTTGTCACAAACAAAATAGAGACGCAGCTTTAAGATGGCGGACAGACTCAGCAAACATTCAAGTGGTGTCCTTTACACGATTAATATTATCACAATACTGGGGTGTCAATATTATCGCAGTTTTCAAATTTGTATGGATTCTGCTTTAATATTCACATGATACTTATCGTGATATGAATCCATGTAACAGGCCCCATACATTCGCTTTGAAGGCGGTTGTTGTGACAATCAGTCTAGCTAGCACGATAGATTATACCGTTACGTTTTATGTGACGTTTTAATACATTTCGCCCATATAACGTGACGGTATAAGTTATCGTGCTAGCTAGGCTGATAGGTGTATAGAACGCTTGAAAAGTACAAAAACAAAACGCTGCAGACGCGGCTAGCCGAATCCACACAATGGGCGATGATGGCCCATCACCCAGAACGCAGCCCAGCAACCTGGCCAACATACCGGACGCAAAAATAGTTCACGATTTTCGAACGTAGCCGACACTGTCAACCAACAAATTAATATAGCAATATAGTCTGTGGGCAATATGGCCGACGTTTTGTCATCAAATTAACACTTTTAAATGCAAAATACGCGACAATCCGAATTTTGCGGATACATATGTTCAACTCAAAAATCGTTATTTTTATACGTTCTTCAATTTGAGACAGGTCTAGTTCGGGTCTACCGTACCCCTGCACGAAATTATTAATATAGATAACCCTATTATATTCCTATGCGCGAATGGCAATTCGTTGACGCGTGTCTAAATATTGACGGACTCCGTTTCACGTTCAAATCATGTTGTCCGTGAATTATTTTTTCCCGGCCTCTGAAATAATGTACCTATGTGTACGACGCATATCAGACCTCAAGTACTTAATGACCACAGGATAGGCCTATTTTACTTTTTAATGCATGACTCAAGACTGGGCATGTTTTGACGCCGAATATGTCATCTACCTAGCAGCATGGTTGCATTTATGTCAGTCATCAGACTCATCAGATAGACATTAATCGATTAATTATTTAATCAATTAATTAATAGACTAAACAATCAATCGTCACAAGATTAATCACTAATAATTTAACCGTGATTGAATTAATCGACCGAATGTCCCAATAAAGATTGCATTAATCGTCATTTTAATCGACTAAAATTACGATTAAAAATTAGAAGTCACCCATTTTGGACGTAACAAGAATTGAAGATGTCTTGTGTACTTACACATTGATTACTTATTTTACGCAGAACTAGAGTTTGAAAAGTGAAAAAATAACAACCCGGTAATGCATAATATTTATATATTAATATTATTTAGTATTATTATACATCCCTTAAAACGCTGCCGTTTGTCAACATAAGCCAAAACTCAAATTTATAAAAAAGATCTTATTTTGTTAAGAACATTAAATTAAACGAGACAAAAATAATCAGTGATTAATTGGCGATTAATTTAATCGTGAATAAATTAAACGGCGCTCCTATTGGTTATCCAGATAACCTAGCCTTTGTTTTGGTATATGTAAGTTTCAACCTGTTATTGTGTACAATAAAGTGCTATAATACACACCACACATACAAACATACCATGATTAATTAATCGTAATTGTAGGTTAATTTTAATCGTTATTCGATTACATTTTGCCCATCTCTGTCTTACATATACTTATATTAGCCGTCTTCTCGCACTTACATACTTGCTAGTGAAGGATGAATATTATACGTTTGACATAAACAGCTAGACTGTAGGTATACATATAAACATTTAACCAAGCCTTAACATAAAAGCAGCTACCTACTCATAACCTGTTGCAGGGTTTAAGGAAAACAATATTGTAAATTGAGAGAAACTGCACCTTCTTTTAAATCTATTTATATTATGTTTGACTAAAACACCTTTCCTCGAAGTTTAATGTATGTAAAATTATTTTCTCAAACATGCAATGATATATTGATGTTATGTTCCTTATAACAGGCTGCGAAGTATGACGTTTCAGGTGCGGCTAGGACAAGAGGTCGTTAATGGAATTTCATACAAATCTTGCAGGCCTAGGCCGGCAAAGTCCTCTTTTTTAATTTCCATTCCACATAAATTGTGGCACAGGCACCATGACATTTTTTGTTGTTTATTTCATTGTATGTTTGAGAAAAGCACTATACATACCTCGGCGGGAAATATGGGGTTGCCCGCCTCAGACCTATCCGACCTCGCTTCGATCGGCCGTCTATATATGTCTTCGGCCGGCAACCCCTTACGTCCCGGCCTCTGTAGTAATGTACTATTATTGTATAAGTACATGAGTGAAACACAACAATAAAACAATAATTACATGAACAAGAAGTTTAATATAAAATTGTTTCTTGGTACCATATGGTATTCACCAATATGGGAAAACCAATATCAAGTTAATAAAATTATGGCCAAAGATTAGGTAAAAGTACATTCAGCTGCAGAGTTAGATTTGTATCTTTGTATTTGAATTTTTAGTCTACCAAATGTCTATTAACGAAGTTTCAAGTTTCTAGTTTAAAAATACTTCCTCCCTAAAAGAACTTTTAACCTCCTAACCCCTTCAGAGAGTGAATTATAAAAAAACTCTGAACTTAGTTTTATATTTTAATGCTAGAACTATCAACGAAGTCTCAAGCTTCTCGTTTAAAAAATATTTGCTTCTCACACTTTCAGCTTTCAACCCTTTTTCGCCCCTTCAAAGGGCGAAATTTCATAGACGCTAATAGTACATTACGATACAAGTGCAGTAAACAGGAAATTCGCAAAGAGTGGTGATAAATTGAAACACGACCGAAGGGAGTGTTTTAAATCGACACGAGTTGCGAATTACCTGTTCGCACGTGTATCGTACCACATTTTATAGTACATATGGCTCTTTAAAGTTTCGACATATGCGCATAATCTGCTGATTATCGCACTCGTGCGGTAATCAAGCTCCATATGTACTGTAATAGTACATTACGATACAAGTGAAGCGAATAGGAAATTCGCAACGAGAGGTGATAAATTAAAACATGACCGAAGGGAGTGTTTTAAATCGACACGAGTTGCGAATTACCTATTCGCACGTGTATCGTACAACGTTTTACAGTACATATGGCTCTTTAAAGTTTCGACATATGCACGTAATCTGCTGATATGTACCGTAAAATACATTTTCTCAAACATGCAATGAAATATTGATGTTATGTTCCTTATAATAGGCTGCGAAGTATGACGTTTCAGGCGCGGCTAGGACAAGAGGTCGTTAATGGAATTTCATACAAATCTTGCAGGCCTAGGCCGGCAAAGTCCTCTTTTTTAATTCCATTCCACATAAATTTGTGGCACAGGCATCATGACATTCTGCCACTATGCGTATTAAAAAATAAAATTTTGATTTTTTTTGTTTTCATGTTTGAGAAAAGCACTATACATACCTCGGCGGGAAATTTGGGGTTGCCAGCCTTAGACTTCGGCCGGCAACCCCTTTCGTCCCGGCCTCTGTAGTAATGTACTATTTCTCATACTTAAATGCATTATAAAAGAAATTTTAAGTTTCTCGTTTTAAAAAAATTAACCCCAATCAAACTTTCATCCCCTTTTCCATTCCTTCAGAAATGAAATTTCAAAACTACTGAAATTACTTTTCCTACAATTTAAAGCCAGGTATAGGTGTACACGAAGTTTCAAGTACTCGTTTGAAAGTTGCTAGTTACAATAGTTGCTTTATTTTTTTGTCGATTCATCCTTGAATTGTCCATTATTCCATACGCACCTACTTATTTTATGTGATCTGAACTTCTGTAAATAAAGTAAAGCGACGACCGGTTTCAAAATAACCCTGCCTACAACGCGGACGGTCCTGGGTTCGAAGCCCGGTTGGTTTTCTATGTATTTATATCTTAAAAATATCATCGTCTAGTACCCATAACGCAAGCCTTATTTGAGCTTACCATGGGGCTAATTCTATTTGTATAATTAATTTGTATAAGTACGGCTGGCTACCATCCTTACCTGGTCGAAATTCCTCTAGTTCGAACCAAGCGCTTTGCTTCTTCTTTTATAATGCGCACTTCTAAGGTTTGGAATTCTCTGCCGGCGTCTGTATTTCAGAGTTCATATAACCTGGATCTTTTTAAGGCACGAGTGAATAGGCATCTTCTGGGTGAGCTCGCTTCATCGTCGGCCTCATCTTTGCCCCCTGGCTAGATGCTGGCCAAGAGCAATCCCATTTTTAATAAAAAAAAAAAAGATTGTCCCTCTAGTATCTATTTATTTATTTAAAGTCCTATGCAAATTTAACTAGAGTACTAACACTATAGTTTATGTAAGATTAACTTAACTAATTTACACGACTTATTTAGTAAAAGGAACTCGGATCTATATTATAAACTCCACCTGACATTCACCCCATACTTAGTGAAGTTAGTAACTTATAAGGGCTTTATTACTGTGAAAACTGTATAGTAAAGTGATCAAAGTCACCTGGCCACCGCGTCACGCCCCTTCGCCCGCAGGCGATCCCCAATCAAACGGAAATTAGGCGCAAATCAATAATTTCCCTCCCAGTACTGGCCGTCACTAATGGAGCTGATGGATTCGTCTACATGTCCGTAAGTGACTGGTAGATTGAGTTGCAACATGTTTGTTAGTACAGTGTTTTGAGATTACACTTAATTTCTAACGGCTCTTCTATTTTTGAAGAATATGATAGATAACACCAGTAGAAATAAATTATTTTTGCGTTACCAATAAAAAAGTCGCAAACACGTTTGGAAAACTTCACAGTTCATACATATATATATTCATTTTTTCACGTCTAGGGAATTAGTTAACACAGTTCTTGCTAGAAAGCATATCAAACGATTTAAGTTACAATCTAGTGGAAGGAATTTCCATAATTGTGTCTGATATTTCCATTACTACAGTTTCGACAAGTTTTCTTGTTGCATTGTAAATATTATTTCTCTTTTTGTATTCATACTTAGATTTATTTATATTAAGTAGGTTAAAAATTACAATACAATACAATACAATATGCTTTATTGCGCACCTCAAAAAAGAATTACAAATAGAAACAGCATAAAGATACAAGCAGAGGTAAACAACAGGCGGTCTTATCGCTAAATGAGCGATTTCTTCCAGACAACCTTTGGGTAGCGGAGAAAAAAGTAAACAAACATGATAAGTGGGTGGTGCAAACAAAAGGAATAACTACTATTTAATTATCATATAATAAGCATATTTTTGGGGAGAAAATGACTGACTGTCGAGTTTGTTTCGGCGTTTCTTCTCGGCAGTGGTCTTCTTTTTCAGAAACGCTAGTAGATTTTGACTTGTAAGTGCCATTGCTGCCTATTTGCAGAATAAAGTTCATTATTTATTTCAACTTCTCATTGCTATATAAAAAAAAAGATACATAAAAACGAAAAGATGGACTCTGTTGAGTTGATCATTAAAAATTGTGGCCTATACTTTTGTATTTCCCTACAAACGCCATATCAACAGCCGTTTTTGAGTTAAGATTAATAAAATCGTGGTATCGTCAAAGGTGTCCCTGTTCGAGGTGGATAAGGCCTATGTCCAGCACTAGAGCCTTCGGCTGATATGATGAGGTATCCGTATTTTTAAATTACCTAGTCGTAATAAAAAGTCTCTTGCTGTGCAATTGTGCATGCTCGACAGGATATTAAATCGAATTGCAGTTATACCTACTTAGCATATACCTAGGTACATACCTGCAAAGCTATTACAACAAAAGCATTCTTACCAACGAACTTCACTAATTAAAACAACCCATCGCGTTTAAATATCTCTCGTCGATAAATCATATGCCATCGCGCAGTGTCGCAATTTAAAATGATTAACCGCAAACTGTGAAACCAATTCTGTTAAAAACTACTCAGCGCGCAATTCTTGGTGCCATTACTTTAACGAATGACGTGGAACGACCAAAAAAGGAAAGGGAGTCTTGTTTTACGCCAATCTTTACCTTACTATATTGTCGGAGACTTTCGAGATTGTTATCGAAGGCTTTGTCCGCGCCTCGATTGAATTAGGCTGCAATCCGTCATACCACATCAAAGACTGGTAGCTTGTTTCAACTTAATTGAAATGTCAGCGCGCCACGTACCAAGAGTGCGGTTTCGGATACAAATAATTGAATACAACTATTAAATGTTTATGACGCCGTAAAGACGTACAGTAAACTTGATTGATGGAGCCGCTCTTAACGATTTGGTCAACTCGAATGGGCCTGTTTTCACAAGCTTTTATTTAACTTTAAGTGTCGCGCCGGTAATCAAATTTTACGAGTTGATTTTGACCCAATTCGCGCGGACAACAACACTATTTCGGCTGTTTTACATTGTGTTTTGAGATAACAACGTAATGATACTACGGTCAACATTACACCGGATTTGAATACAAATTGAGAATGATGACATGCCACATGTATCATCATAATAATGAAATAGCTTCCTTGAAATACGTGACTGTATTGCGGCGAGTGTTGCTAAATCAATTGTTGATAATATTAAATGGTTTCTTTGGGTAAACAGATGCACAGAAATTATATGCTTTATGCAATTGTTTTATTTAAACTTGTCACAGAGTTTGCTTGGGTCGACTAAAAGTGACTGGCTAGAGCATCGTATACGTTTTAACTTTAAAATTGGGTCTTACAATGGTTACTATTTTTACCGACTTCAATAGAAGGAACGAGGTACTCAGTTCGTCTGCATGTTTGCATGTTCCCCGATAGTTCTTGACCACGTTAGCCGATTTTGATAATTCTTTTTTTGTTTCAAAGCAGGTTCCCCTACATTGGACTTATATAAATTTGGTGAAGCTCTGATGATGGGATCTTGGAGGAATCTAGGGAACTCTTCGAATTTGATAGGAACACATATGCCGATTTCGGTATTTTCTGTAGGTGACCAAGCATTGGCTCACGGAAACCACAAATTGTGGTATAGTAAGTACAAGATCGTGGCATAGAATCGTCGCAGTTATTGTTTTTTATGTTCATTACACAATTACACGAATTTACGAGCAAAACAAATCGACGGTGAAGTACCATGAACTCCTAACTACAAAAACCTAATTTTACAGTAGACGAAAAAAACGTTTTTTAATGGCAGCAATATTAAGGTATCGTGACTTAGTCGGTATTGCCATTTATTATTATGCGGCGAAATAAAAATAATCGAACCAGTCTCTTCAGTAATAATGCCAAATTAAATTTCGAGCGTAACCACACAAAAATCTCAAAATAGTCGAAATGTAAGTTAGGAGTTCATGGTACTTCGCCGTCGATTAATACTTATATAGTAGACGGTCGCGTGACGGAGTTTAGCCGGTGTTACGTTATGATTATGTTATGAGTCATGAAGGTTCCCCTTGGCGCTTCAATTTAGTTAACATCATAAGCTGTGTAACGTTGGAACTAGTGTGTTATTGTATAGACTCCTAGAAGTTTTGGAATTTTCTGCCGGCGTTTGTGTTTCCGAGTTCATATAACCTAGACCTTTTTAAGGCACGAGTGAATAGGCATCTTTTGGGTGAGCTCGCTTTATCGTCGGCCTCATCTTTGCCTCCTGGCTGGATGCTGGCCTAGAGCAATCCCATTTTTTATAATACTCGTAATAAAAAAGTCACGTTAAGCCGTTGATCCCGGCTGCTGTCTATGATAGCAGTCGTTAAGCCAAGTTAGAGGCCTTCGGGCGGCTTGAGAACTTCTAACAGTCAAGTTGTCCACTCACTGGACAAGCCTAATCCCAATATGGTCTAGTTTCCTCCTTGTTTTGGAAGGTCAGATGGCAGTCACTTCCGTAAAAACTAGTGCCTACGCCAATTATTGGGATTAGGTAGCGGACTCCAGTCATCCTTCAGGATGCAACTTTACTGGGAATAACGCTAGGATGATGATGATATGTATTCTGCTGACTGATGTGCGGGCTATTACCGTTTCCGGCAATATTTAAAATAAAGTTTCTTAATAATCTTACACAAATCACTTAGTCCCAAGCTAAGCAAAGCGGTTGTGGAATGAGCTCCCTGCCGAGGTTTTCCGAGGACCTAGTATGGACTTCTTCATAAAAGGAGTGTGTTTGTAGGTTTTTAAAGGGTCAGGTTGGATATTACACCCTTGCAGTAGTAGGCGTCCATAGGCTGAGGTGACCGCTTCCCATCAGCCACCGACGTGTTAAAAAAACCTCTAACCCATAGATACGAGGCGACGATTTCCCGTCGAGGCAAGGGAATATGAAATGAAATGAATGAAATGAAATGAATGAAATGAAATGAATGAAATGAATGAAATGAAATGAAATGAATGAAATGAAATGAAATGTTTTTATTCCAGACAATGTCCATAAATTGATATTATATACAATTACAAGTTAGATTAATTAAATTCAAAAATAAAATCAAATACAAATAAATAAAAAATCATTAATAGGTACATAAGTCAAAAACAATAATATAATAGGAATAATATAAATTAATAATTATAATATCCATTAGACGCGTCCGACGCGTCAGACACGTTATCAGATGTACCCATATTTACTTAGCTAATATCTACCACTATATTTAATAACAGTCGTCCATTACAAAACAACTATAGAGAATTTCGTTATTACTACAAATGAAATTTGTAGTAATAAATTAATTTTGTATTAAGCAGTACCGCTGCTAACAAAACTTTCATATTTCAAATTAAAACAAACTAACTACTATTACTAGTGGGAACTGGTGAGGGATTTCGTGCACGAGCTTGGTTGTTCCGATAGCTCAGAGGCTAGAGCGACTGGCCGCGTATGCCAGATGACGCAGAGAGCCTACTCCGAACTTCGAAAATCGAGCTTCGTGTCGTGCTGTCCCTTTCACTCTCGTGTTAAACACTATATGATGGAAAGGGACGGCACGATCCGAAGTTCGATTTTCGAAGTTCGGAGTAGGCCCTCAGGTTCGAATCCTGCTCGGAGCATTAAATTTTTCCCTTTAATATGAAAAATGAAACGGTTTACGTATTAAAATTGTTCCCTTGGCATTATTTTGTTAGTCATCATCATCATCATCATCATCCTAGCGTTATCCCAGTACAGTTGGACTCTGAGGGATGCCAGGGGTTTGCTATCTCATCCCAAGAACAATTGTAGGCACTAGTTTTTACGCAAGCGACTGCCATCTGACCTTCCAACCAAAGGGAGAAACTATAGAAGATTTGCTAGGTGTAGCAGGCAAGTCAACACGTTATTCAACGCATACTGCCTTTCCTTCTACACTTGTCAACTTTGGGTGAGGCACAGCAGGAAAGCGTACGACTCCATCAGGGTTCAGTATAATAATATATTTCGGGCTCTGATGGGGCTACCGCGCTCGTGTAGCGCTTCTGCCATGTTCGCAGAAGCCAGAATCCCCGACTTCTTCGCCGTTGTGCGCGCTCGCATTGCCTCCTTCTGGGAGGGCATGCGCCGCTCACGGAACACTATCGTGGAGAACGTGTATCGTGATATGAACAACCTTGTTGTTAGGTACTGGCTGTCTGTGCACCACAGCGAAAACAAGAAATAGCTTTACTATTTTAAACGAACTGCTTTTTAGTATATATTTCTTTTTAATTTTAATTTTTAATTTTTTTACGTGTTTTTTATGCAAATTATGTGTTTTTGTGTGTTTTTTTTGATATGGGTGATATGCCTGAAAATAAAAATTATTATTATTATACATATTATATTATTATTATATACCTTATTGGGATTAGGCTTGTCAAGTGAGTGGGCAACTTGCCTTCTCAAGCCGCCCGAAGGCCTCTAACTTGTCTTAACGACTACTGTCACAAACAGTTCCCGGGATCAACGGCTTGACGTGCCTTCCATTGGAGCGCTCAGTTGGTAACAACTTAAAGCGGTCAACCATACACGGGTTTGTGAAAAGTGTTGACATTTTATAAAAAGAGTGGTGGGATATTGTATAGGAACGTGCGGGAGATATTGCGCTCTTTTCTTACCGACACGCTACAATAAAACCAGATGAAATGTAGCTCTAATACAAACAATAATAGGTTTCTGACAATAGTTTCATTTCTGGTGAAAACGTTTGTTGCCGACTGTACCTTTCTTTCGACAGTCATCAACTGCTCATTGAGAGGGTTCCAATGAACTCCAATACGATGGGTTTATTTTAATGTTTCGATTGAATTTGGTAACGGACCCCAGGCATCCTTCAGGATGCAACAGTACTGAGAATAACGCTAGGAGGACGATGTTTCGATTGGATTTGAAATTTAGGGCACTTTTTATTAACAAAGTGTACTAAATTTTTACTATAGTTAGAGTTTATTAAAAATACCCAGTCACGTAAGTGCTGTAAAAAAAATACGTATAAATTGTAGTACTTTATACGCATGAAACAATGTAAAATTAATCATAACTTGAGTATTATTTATGAGTGTAGCGAGTGGTAACTGGTAAGCGGTTCCGAAGTGAGCGCACAGGTGCTTCCTTCGAGGGGAGCGACATCGATTTTTGCTAAAATATTCGGCTCATCACCTTTAATGATTTGGGGGAAAAGAAGGATAATTATTTTGCTTGACGACTGCCAATGTTTCAAAAGCAGATGTTTGATTCGGTAAAGAATTGGCGACATTTCCACCGAAATTATTACACGCAGTTAAGAATTGTTACGATCTAAGTCGCGAAAGTAAAGTTTAATGTTTTAGAATTTATGGAAGTAAGTTATGTTTTGAAGAAAGCGTTTCAGGATACAAACCCTTTTAACTGACGGAGTGAAATAAGTCTTAATGACTCAATTATTCGTGAATTCAATTCGAGTAAACATTAAAATAAATCTGTTATTTGCGATAAACATGGACTTAGGTAAGTGCTTGTTGAAACGGTTGCTGCTATAAATCTCGGGGAGGTAATTAAGTCGGTTTAACAATTTGTCCAATATAACGTCAGCTGTAGGGTAAATGTTATTTAGGTAAATTTACAATTATGAACAGTGGGAGGGTAACAGTTTAGAGGCCAATTTTCAAATTAAAGGGAAAAAACTACACACACACAAACTACAGGGAACTAGTAAATGATTTCGTTCCTGAGCTTGGTTGTTCCGATAGCTCAGTGGCTAGAGTGATTGCGTATGTCGCAGGTTCGAATCGTGCTCGGAGCACTAAATTTTTCAATGTTTTCCCTTTAATTTGAAATGTAGAATTTTTGTTAGTAGCGTTACTGCTTTAGAGGCCAAGTTACACGTTTCAGGAAGGCACTATACTGATGTAGGATCCCTGGTATAATTATCGTCTATGTTAGAACCACTCGCTTCGCTCGTGGTTCAACTATAGAATCCTTTCGCTGGCTCGTGTTTCAATTCCACACTCGCGGGTAGAATAGCACGGGATAAGCAAAAACGATTTGCTTATCCCGCACCTATCTGAAAAAAAACATTTATTTGTAAATATAGTATTGCCTTCATAAGGTTCTTCTCATATTTAATGAACGGGTTGGTTCAGTGTTAATATTATAACCCAAAGTAAAAAAAAAACTGCTGCATATAACAAATAAAGGAAAATATTCAAAGTTTGAACTACCAGAGACAGCCAGACCACGAACTTGCAGACAGGAAGCGTTGGAATACAGCTTACACAGCTCGTAAAGTCATCTGCTTTATTAGGGTTATTCACAACACCCAAATAAACGTCCACATACATTTATACAGTTAAATGTGATGTTAACAGCTTTTAAGCAATTAAATAAATTAGAGCAATAACTGACATCCTTTTTTTGTTAATTTTACTGCTATTTTGGTAACAGCGAAACGTTAAAACGGTGACGCCCGAAAAGTACGATGCAATTAACCTTCAATACATTAAAGTGGTTTTTCGACCAACTGCTATTAACATATATCAAACTCTGCAAGTGCAAAACCAGAGGCATATTTTGTCATGATTACTTACACAATGTCATAGGATCTGGGTCTCTCTATTGCACTAATATAAAAAAAAAAACATTGATAATTCCGCTTCGTTTATCGATTCGCGATTACACGTACAACGCTATGCGCTAACGTAAAATTCGATAAATAAAATAAAAAACAAAGATGAAGAAAACATTTATTCGTGATCGTGATAATACAACACTACAATAGAAAAACAGTAATAAGTGGTATTGCACGAAATGGTTCCATCTCAGCGTCCTTATTTTTATTACAAGGGTATAGAATTCAACTCAAAATTCTAAGCAAGCATTTTTTTCATGATGCCATTTGAACTAGTTTTTAGATGGTAAAATGTTTGTATGGAACCAACTACTAGTAGAATAACACAAAAGACAAAATAAGACTTAAAATACGGAATAACTGCCGAGCTCTGAAAACGTTCAGTGTTATGTGACGTCACACCTCACGGGTGGCTTAGGTCAGCATCATAAGTAGCTACGCATTTGAGAAGTTCCAACGTCTTTATCACAAGGGAATACTAACTTTTAACACCTTCATATGCTGCCATTGTATATTGGAAAAATAATTAATTAGCAGTTTAGTTCATGAAATTTTGCATTTAAGTCATAGTTGTCATGCAGTTTATTGCTTATTGAAACAATAACCCTGATGGCAGTTTTTAAGCTACTTTTAGTTAGTAAAAAGTATTACTTACTAATTTTTTTTAAACTTTCAAGTACCAATTTTTTACATTTTGATCGTATTTATTAATTAACTTTTTTGTGATATGTAATAAAATCCGCTTGCATATGCCTGATTGGTAAGGGTCGCGGGTGTCCGCTGGATGCGGGTGGCGCAGAACTGGTCATTGTGGAAATCTTTGGGGGAGACCTATGTCCAGCAGTGGACGTCATTCGGCTGAAATGATGATGATGATGATGATGCCTTATTGAACCCCGCGGAGTTATTAACGCAACGTTTTTAAGCGTACAGTTAGATTCACCTATCGTACGTTCGAATAGTTACGTAATTACCCTGCAGAGGCCCAATTCATCGATTTCCGAACGAGCGCAAGAAACACGTCAAACATGGTCGTTTGTGGGTGTCTTTTGTTGTTGAAATGCAAATAATATGTTTCGTAACATCAGAGATCAATGTGTCATCGAAAAAACGCATAACGTTGAAACATCGACAAATACATAATCAACGTAACCGTTAACTCATTCAAGTTCAAACGTCAACGGCCGATTATTAAACTGTCGATTAGTGCAATAGATATACTTAGTCCGAGATGAAGTCATTATTAGAACCCGTTTCCAACTGCAAGGTTCTACAGGTTTAACGTAGAGCGATGCAACTTAATATCAGTTATCAGGGCTTCATAACAACTTAATGCGGGGTTTCTAAATAACCTTCATTAGTAATAAAGATTGGGATCTGCCGGTTCTGCAGATCTGTGGGAGCTCGTTTAGATTGCGGAGCATCCACAAACTTCGAGAAGGAATAATGTGCTTGAGGAAAAATATAACCTCACTCAGACACGGAACGTCTTAGGACCGCCTTATATCCAGAAAATAAGTTCCAAAGTCGTGTAATTGTTTGTTTGATTCCAAATACGTAGGAGTTTTGATCCTTGATTTATTTCAATCTATGATCAAGTGAGCTTGCCACATAAATTCAAGGCGTCATGTACCTTGATAGGTATTTACAGATTGTCCGGTGATTCTGCACACTACGGAACCAGGATTTATAACATGTGAAGAACCAACACCATGCGTTTGTCTTGGAGATTTAGTGTTCTGGTTCTTATGAATCGAATAAATAAGATTTAGGTAGACCGGTTTAATAGAGCGGCATCGATACAGCACTAAAAGTACGTATAATGTTATCTTATAGGTGTATTGTACGTACTAGGTGTGTTGTTTTTATAGGTATGTTCAACCAAAATACAACGTAGTTTTTAGCCGACTCTAAAAGGGGTTTTACCAGATCGACCAAATTAATCATAAATTGATGCAACTCTATCGTACTGATATTCACATTGCACACAACTCCATACGAAATTCGGTGTATTATTGTTTATTTATTTATTTATTTATTTATTTATTTGGACCTTCAACAATAAGTACACTGTTTCATATTAGAACTAACATGCACACCTAAAAACTATGCGCCTTATTACTTACAGAAGATCACCACATGCGTTAAACAAAAATACCTACATTGCATATACATAATAATTATGGACTTAGTTTGCACACATAATAAAACTATCTAATATTAAGCATATGTTTCTTTTATTAAGCATATGTTTGTTTTAGTTTAATCCACAGAATAATTTTAACGGCTTCGAATATTTTTCTTAATGTTTCACTGAAGTTAGATTAGGTTTCGTAAATAGTTATAAATTATTTATAATGAATTTAATTGTCTTTTGACATCTAAACCCTCTTTGAATGTAGCGTCACGCCATCTTACACCACCGACTAATTTATGGACATGGCATTTAATTGTCTCCAATAAAATTAATTGTGAGTGAAATTATAATAAAGCTTCATTACCATAAAGCATGTAAAAAGTTTATTTATTATCCAAGAGCGAGAATTTATTCTGAAATCAAACTCGTAATTATTTCCACCTCATTTAAATGTGTGCATTCGTCTTGTTTTGTACGCCTTCTCAGCGTACAATCAGTTGAATTGTGTGTCAGATAATAAATAACAATCCACGGAGTCGGTGAAAAGCGACTAATTAAGTTCTTGTGGGTTCGGCCATCGGCGTGGGCGCACGATGGGATCATAAACTAGTGGTTAAACTCGCGCTACATTTACAATCAACTCTATTCCCATCTATTTAAGACTCAGTTTATAATAAGTGCATAAGGTGAGATGTTTCAGATGCAAATACAGAATATTTAGTGCCATAGTAAAGATATGACTCTATTTCAATAATTGATAATGCTAATGAAAAGCCAGGTTTCAATGTCTCGGCGGAGAAATGCAAATGATCTCGATTTATATTATAAGTAGTACAAGCTAATGGGTTATTGTGATAGTATAATATATGGGAATGTGATGCTGGTCGAGAAACAGTCTCGAATTTAGAGAAATATTCAGTTCGTATAATTTATTTATTCATCTATTCACCTTTCATATCTAGTATCGGTTCGACCTTTCTATGCATACCAAACCAGGCTAGCGAATTTAATAATAATACGAGTATGCATGTATTTTTAAAATAACTCTTGCGGTTAACAACAACGAATTCGACTCAGCAATCCTATAACAATTAAAAAAAATTGCAAGAAAATACTTACATAGATTAAAACTGGTCTTAAATATCTGCATTGTGTTTTTGTGCTCACATACCTACAATAAACACGAAGCATATTTATAATAAATACCTCGAAAGTATTTAAATACATTGTACCTTAGGTACCTATCCACTTTGTGCCACAACATTTAAAGTTTTTATTTTATTTTTTATATACATTAAGACTCAACCACTAAATAATAGCCTCATGGACAGTTGCAATATACAGAAACTCGCATATTGATACAATATCGGCCTACTTTGAGATTGGAAATTAGGTGTTATATTTACTCTACCTCCGAAGCTTAATTGGTTCTCCTAAACATCTACTCGTATATGGGCGTAAAGTATTGTTATCTATCATTGTAGACGAGATCGATATCTGCGGTGTAGTTTGTGGTAAGTCGGGCCCGGATCCGTCAACGGCAGCGCCACGTGATGGGTGCCACCGAGATATCGCTCCGATAAATCGGACGTCAACTTGATACGCATTTCGATATTTGGTTCAACGGTACTTGGGATTACGATTCGATTCTGTCTCGGCTCGACTCACCTCTCGCTTTTAGTATAATTGGGCCGCAATAGTCGACACCGCTACTAATAAACGGAGCTCAGACTTTTGCTGGTTCGCTTGAGAAATTGTGGTCAAGCGTTTTGAAGATATCGGGTTGGTATTTCGTCACATTAGATAGGTATAGAAAGTAGTAAAAGATGTTAATGATGGTTGGGATTAGAAATAAATTAGTGGATAATTAAAGTAGATGCCTCAAAGCAGGTACTTGTAAGATCGTATGGTAAGATTAGGATTAGACTTTAAATGAGTTTAAAATGAATTGGAAAAGTTCTTGTCAAGTTGATGATATGGATCTAGATTCTGAACAAAATCAGTTAATTTTGTCGTAGATAGTGCTACAATTTTGTAAATAAGTGTTTATTAAAAAAAAAAAGTAAAAGTAGTTTATTCTTCAAATTAGGCATATTACATGCACCTATGAACGTCAATAAACTACCACCGGTTCGGAAAAATATACCTCTGCCACGAGAAGAACCGGCGTAAGAAACTCGGCGAGGTGTCATTTTTTCAAAACAATATACATTGTATAGTTAGATACAAAATTACAGTGTCAGCTACTAAAAAATAACTTAAATAACAATGCTACAGTAGAAAATATATTTTCGCGATAGATTACCCGTGCAGGACGCTATCACTGCCAAACATCCCTATCCATGATGTACTCGTAATCGTTTATCTTATAAATCTTATAACATACTCTTGAAATAAGTGTTTGTTTTACTACAGATTTGAATTTAGAATTGCTAAGTTCAGTAATGTGTTTAGGAATTTTATTGTAGAATTTGATACAATTTCCCAAGAACGACTTTTTCGCCTTTACTAGTCTATAAGTATAGAAATATTAATAGATTTAAGGCCTGTAAATATACAAGATCAAATTTATGTCATAAATTATAATAAAATAATATGAATATATCCATGACATTAACAATTTTTTTTATGAAACATGGAGCCAACCCTGTCCGTGCCAAAAAAGAGCAGCTATTTTACATATTACTGTGCCACCTTGCGTCCATAATGTCCTTGACGTTTGTTTTATCGCTATGGATATAGGATTTCGATTTACTACGAACCTGATTTCAGTTCACTATTAAACTTTTCTATATGCCTTGCAGTCGAGGCGACGATTCGTCAAAAACATTACAAATATAAATATCTCACAGTCCACAATTCGTATGAAGGATGAATGGATATCGACAGTGCGTCTGGCAAAAGGTTGCACCGACGAGCAAACGACCGATAAAAAATGTAAGCACCTGCGGGCTCTCGGCGGCCATTTTTATTGGGTTGTATTACATTTATAAATACATTTCTGAGCAATAAACTGTGACCAAATTTGTACCGTAAACTTGTTGTTTACGAAATATGTTAGGTGAAGTACAAAAATAATAATATCATTATTTTTATCATCATCATCATCATCGTCCTAGCGTTATTCATAGTACAGTTGCATCCTGAAGGATGCCTGGGGTCCGCTTCCATTATATTTATTACATTAAAATTTTTAAAACGTTTAAAAGTTTGTAAAATAAAACAAGTTCTCAACCTTGTTTTATTTTACAAACTTTTAAACGTTTTATTTTACAAATTTGTAAGCTTAAAAATACAAATACTTTATTCGTCGATCATAGGTTACACACAACATAATATTGCAGGTGGTGGTAAAATCAGTATTGTTTCACTTTGTCGTACCCTTAGGCATACGAAGATAATTATACATGCACTCAAACATTATACATATGAATATAAACAAATTAAAAAAAAAATTACCTATGTCAGTCTTAAAATATAACTACAAATGTCAAGTTATTAGTTATTGAATGCCATTAGTCGATTACATTAGGTTGATAAAATGTTAAGTCAAAAATTATGTATAATATCAAGTTATCTGTCAGAAATTCATTACAGGAATAGTAAGCCTTTTTGATCAAATATTCTTTCACATAGGTCTTGAATTTACCAATTTCACTTACTATTCTTAGATGTTCTGGTAGCTTATTGTAGATTTTAGGAGCCATACCTAAAATACTTTTAGATAGAGGTGCAGTTTTTGACGGATGAGCACATATGTGGTGTTGCAAGCGTTCACTGTTGAAACTGCGAAATAAAATGTGCTTCTCTTTTAAGAGTACAGAACACTTTATAATATACCGTGTACGTACATACGATACTAATAGTCAAAATAGTCAAATAAGCAACATTTTACGAAACGTCAAAAACGCTAGGTATGAAGTCTGTAGGGAAATGTGCCCAATGACGTCACAATTATATTCTATGTTCAAACTGCGGCCATTCTTCCATGTTTATGTATGATTTGTTTATTGGTGACGCAAAACAATATTTTTTAAGTTTGTGAAATACCCTATTACGTTATGTTTGTTGTTCGATGATTGATCAACTTTGACAAAAAAGGGGTAGAGCACACAACCGTCTGATGTTACAAGAAAAGAAATTAACTATTCTTTAAACAATAGCCAGAAATAGCTATTATGCTTATCACATTTTCTTCCATATGAGGAAATTATAGGTAAGGTAAATAATAATTTAATTGGTGATACGGTATGTCACATTCTTAAAAAAATACCAAATAGAACTTAACGAATCGCCGTGTGTGGTACCGTGAGCAGGCTTTACTTTTTAATGGATGTGATGTAGATATAAAGTGTCGTTTGTATTCACTATTGTTCTGAATAATGCATCACATTGTTTGTCCCGCTCCAAATTGAATTGGTACACACCTCATTAAAATGTTTGAACCAGTGCTATTCACAACTGGTTTTACCTCACCACTATCTGACGTTGGGAACACCGCGTAATAGAAAATCTGACTTACTTTACTTACATGGTTCCAGGGGCGAAGCTTTGTGATCTGTCCAAGTACAGTCTGTCTATCTCATTATTTTTAAAAATCTCCTCTCAATCCCTCAAAGGTTAGCTGGAAGAGATCCCTCATAGGGATAAGTTCGCCTTTGTACTCTGATCCTGTGTGACATGTATATGTTTTAAACTGTTATTGTGTACAATAAAGTGCTTACATACATACATACAGTCGTATCGAAGGCAAAAGGTACGAAAGTTGCACTTTAGTACTTTGTCACTCTCCCCCGTTGAGACATTAGTACGACAGTTAAAACATGACGTTAAAGCGACGAGGTACAACTATACTGTCAACTATAGAGCCTAAATGCCACGCAACAAAAATAAGCAGAAAAAACTTAGTGACTTATAATATGAAACATGAAAAAAAAAATGAAATAACTATATTTGCGAGTACGTACAATACAGGGTGCGGCCTGTAATAGGAGCAAAAAATTAAACGGTACACGATTGACCTCCCCAGCAATGATTTCCAAATGATTTTAACTGAAAAAAAAAGTTTTTTTTTGGAATTTTTTTTTCGCAAATGTAGCTTATATGTACTTTTTTACTCTACTGGAGTGATAATAATAACAATTTATTCAAAAAACACTAAAAATTTATTAAAAAAATCACAAAAATATCCTTTTAAACCAAAAATGCGACAACGATTATGAGTCATAACTTGAAGCAACCCCAAAATCAGCATTGACTGCCGCGCTATAATCTCTGGATGCCAAGATCCATTACTTGGAGGTCATAACTTTAGATCAAAATTTCTCCCAATTGAAAAAAGATATCTTTTTTTGGACACAAGAGGTTACTGCAGATGCTCTAAGGAAGCGTCCTTTAAATTTATTGCTCCTATTACAGGCCACACCCAGTATATGAAATCCAAAAAAGCAGCGGTAAAATTCCATTTGAATATGCAAGTGTGAAATAGAGTACATCACTTTCCGTAAAACAACATTTACCTCCCATCAAACAAATAAAGAAAACACTCACTTGTACCAGAATGTCAGAGGGTGGCTCTGGCTGTTGTCACTAAACTAACAATTTATGCATGGGTCCTAATGGGCCGGGCCATCAAGCTTTGTTTGCCAAGCTTTCTATGAAATTTTATTTGGTAATAGCGCGTATACGGCCGCACGTTGTGGCAATATCATCTTGTCAACATGCCTCATTGTTAAGTGATTTCAGAGGGCTTATTGCGTACGTTCTGTCCTCTTTTGTTTTTCTTTGAAATTTTTTGCTTAATGGATGTTTTTAACCTTCATAGACCAAGGAAAGCGGTTTTTAGGTTTCCTGCGAAGCCGTTTGGCCTTATTGAACCGTTTGCTGCCGCGTGATGCCGTTTGGCGTTTGACTTGTAGTCTGCAGTGACATTAATCTATTCTGCAATTATACTCCTCTATTTCTAGTTGTGCGTTAGGTTTCAAATAAATTAACGCCTGTCTTCCCAAAACGGGTGAGCACAGCACACGAAAATTATTCTACAAAACACAAGAGGAAATGCGGTGATGTTATTCTTAACTGATATATAGTATGTAACCAAACGTAAGGCAAAGAAATGTACCATATAATTTTAGATCATAAAATATGATTATGGTATCTGATTTATTGTAATCCAATAACTTTTACCATCGGTAAAAAAAACACAATTTAATCATTTTGTATAACCTCCAATTACCATCTTACCAACGACAAGAACAAAACAAACAGAAATGTCGCAATGTCAAAAGAAAATGACGTTTAGAACATTCACCTTCACAGGATGTTACGAAATAATTTTAACAGACTGCAAACTAACAAGTACTAAACTAAAATTTTATTAATTAATTTTCAAAAACTTCTGCAAAGGTGCATTTATATTTATTTTTATGATAGACTGACCAGCGATTGGCCTTAGGCTCACCTGATGGAAAGCGATGACAAGACCTAAGACGTTGCTCACTGATTCAGTAATAGCCTATTCACTCTTTTCATTTCGACGTTAACCAGCTTAAAGTTTTGCTTCAGGATCAAAAACGTACCTACTGTATACGAGGAACAGTTTTCACTCCACAGCCGTCGTCCCATGCAGTTAGACGGTATTTCGGTATAAATTGACTGCAGTTTGAACTGGAAATCACACGTGCAAAACATAAAAACAAAATTGTCCCGTTTTATATACGCCCTAAGCATTTTGAAAGTAAATACAAACTTTGAGACTGCTTTGACAGCATATTATGCGTACGCGAATTCTTGGCTTAGTAATGGTATAATACTCTGGGGTGCTAGCACGGACGCTCACCAGCTCTTTGTTAGTCAAAAGGAATGTATACGTATCTTAACCAACACGCATATACCTAACAGCTGTCGTCCGCATTTTGCACGACATAAAATTCTGACTTTACCAAGTATCTACATAATGGAAGCGGCAATGTTCGTTAAGAATCACCCGAACTTCTTCCCATTGCAAAAAATCACATCAAACAGACGTAATCCTAATCATAATAAAATCCAGTACTTCTTACCAATCTCAAAACTAGCTATGTACAGGAACGGTCCTTACTGTAGATGCGTCATCATAGCGAACAAACTACCCGAAATATTGAAACAGGAAAGAAATGACAAAATATTTAAAAGTAAGTTAAAAATGCTGCTCACCGATAAGTCTTACTATTCAATTGATGAATTTTTGAATGATGAAACATTGTTGGAATGGAATCCGTTAAACATTTAAATTTAAATTTTGATCAATATAGTAGGAATGAATTTGAATATGTATAAAAAATAAATAATTGAGAATAATAACAGAATATGACATCACATTGTATACTCCTTAATTTAATTAATATCGTTTTGACATACCTTTCCTTTGCATGAACTAGCTTAATAATTTTTTTCCATATAATTTTAAGTGCCTAATAAATAAATACTTTAAGCGAAAATATTAAGGCCGTAAATAATTATTATATATTATAGTAAATAATTATTATATATATATTACAGTTTCAGTTTTAAACTAGTTTTAAGATTTATATGCTATACCCTAACAGGGTGCCATGTGTGCCTAAAATTTATATTGTAACAGCTGTACTATATGACCATGGTTTGCAATAAATGAATGAATGAATTATGAACCTATTCCCACCTGTAATTAGGCAGTCCTACGAAAACTGCTTAAATTACGGCAACTCTGAAGCGCTACACATATAAAATACAGAAATACCCGGAATAAGCAGCTTAACTATTACGTGTATATCATACGTTCAACACCTCGAGGCGTAGCGAAATAGGCAAAATATATGCATCGTCTGGCGAACACAATGGGCTGGTACCTTCCTTCGGAATTCCGGTATTCGTCGAATAGAATTCTTTCAGCGCCTTTATCGCCGATAACCTGCCAACCTATTCCCATACATCGACTAGGACGCGTTCTTCCTCTTTTATCCCTTTCCTTCGACCAAGAATCGAGTGGGATGGTGCGAATGTCAAGTTACTTGACCGGATGAGATCGCGCGCTGGAGTGCTCGCTAGCCTTTTCTACTCAAACACGCAATATCGAAGAACTAGCGAAAGGCACGCGCCGATATTTCCAGAAAATGTTTCGCTGTCATTGTTACGTGTCGATTTTAGTTCAGGTGCTTAATAGTACATGAATATCTGTAAAACATTTCAGGTATGTGTCTACGGATATACCTTTAAATTTTTTGTATTTGAGATTTTAAATTTTTCGTATCATGTTTAACACTATACCTTGTAATATGTTACTTCAACCATTTGACACATCACAACACTCATAGAACGTAAACACGCAAGACTTACCGGAATTATATTCGTTAATAATCGCTTCATTTAACAAACGATACGTCTTAGCCTCATCACTACAAACGTCAATTCATAAATGGCAAATGGTTGAAGTAGCAGATTACAAGGTATAATATAAACGTCTTAATGACTTAACATCCGATAGAGGACTCCTATTTTTCACCTCTATTATTATGACATTTATGACGTACGATTGAAAGTCATATTGGATCAGTGTCCAGCACTGGGACACCTTACGAGTGTAATATTAATTAAGATAGGTACATGCATGCTAATCATCAATGCCTGTTTCTTACAAATTGATATCAAAACAGCGGCGAATAGTTTTGAAAGGTTTTCAATGATAAAAGAGATAAAAACGTCAACCGCCATCGGCTCACTATTATTTTTTTAATAATTCGTCTAGTTCTCTATGAAGTTTTCATTGAAACCGAGCGCGATACAACGGGAACATTCTAAAGTGAAATATTTTCTGTGCGCAGTCGGGTCATTAGGTCGCCTGCATAAATTATTATCACCGTCGGACACTGTTTTTTCGTTTGGCTTAACTTTTTCGGTATTTGCGAAAATGTGTATTGAAAGCGACCGGGAAAATGCAGAAACATTTTTGTCGGCTCTCATTTCTGCTTTACATATTTTTCGGCATGTCAAGCACTTGTTGATTGTATGAATTTTTAACATTGATGTACTATTATATGTCAATGATTTTTAAGAATCATACTGCCGAAAGGCTTAAAATGTATTTTTTAGTGTTTCTAGATATTTATAACGCTGTTTATTATAACTGACATGGAAAAGAGCCTTTAGCCTTTATATTGTCAGAACTGGACCAAATTGAAATGGGACCACACGGAAAGCACCAGCTTTCAAATAAAAAAAGAATCTGGCCAGGAGCAATCCCATTTATAACAATAAAAAATAAACCTCCAACCTCGGTTCACCCAATCGAAAGTTCTAAGGTAACAAACATAAGAAATATATATATATACAGTCGAATTGAGAACATCCTCCTTTTTGAAGTCGGTTATAAAGGAAAAGAAGGTAGCTTTCTTGAATAATCACAAACCAACTACACAGCTGATACGACCACTAGTACAGTCAACAGCAAAAGTAGATAATCATGTTAGTACCGAGCACGCGAAGCGTCTCCGTTTCAGCTTTCGACAAAAAATCTTTCGTATGATGTCGGTCCGGATGCTCTCTTCTACAGGTCGCATTTCTCAATCGATTCTCGTGAAATTTTGTGAGCAGGTTCGATAATTATATAGATTTATTTTGTTGAGTCAGATTCTGTTAATTTTAAGACCTGAAAAAAAAATGCAAGGTAGGTATACAGCTCACAGAGCCACTAGTTAGGCGCCTTCCTGACTTGTCGATGCGGGGGCGGTACGATATGAGAAAACTGTCAGCTGTCAGTGTCAATCGATACTAATGCAGTACTGCCCCACTTCTGCGCATGGTATTACTACTGCGCAAACGTATTACTGACAGTATTTCGTCAAGTGAGGAAATCTCACATCGGTAAATTCACGTCAAAGAGCAAAATACCTATGACATATCGCTCCCACCCCGCCAAATCAGGAAGTCGCCTTACTTTGACGCATCCCAACTGTCGCAGTATTTCGTTAGTGCGACAAAGTACTAAAATCATTGTCTACGTTTGCTGTTGACTGTACTACTACTACTACTACTACTACTAAATATAACTGAGTGCACATTGTCTATGTTAGATTATGCTTTATTGATATATTGTAAGATAAGTAATTGATGGATGACTATTATTAGCCTTCTTATCTTATCAGTATGTCATAGTTATATCTACGGCTGCTGTTATCCTATACACTAATAAATAAATAAACATAGACACAGAATAAGTAATAATAATAATAATATATTGGGGGACAATCTTACACAAATCGACCTAGTCCCAAACTAAGCAAAGCTTGTACTATGGGTACTAGACGACGATATACATACTTATATAGATAAATACATACTTAAATACATAGAAAACATCCAAGACCCAAGAACAAATATCCGTGAAAAATGCACAAATAAATGCCCTGGCCAGGATTCGAACCCGGGACCTATAGCTTCGGAAGCAGAGTCACTACCAACTAGGCTAAACAGGCCGTCCGTAATAGTACATAGGTACATATAGAGGGGTTACCCAAGTTAATAAACACGCGTAGAGAAAAAGCAATGTAACACGTTACGGTGTCATTCGTATAGCTGAACCATTTTTCAGAATCTTTTGTAATGCTTCAATGTAAGCAATCCATTGTACCTCTACAATTTATATGAACAACTCCAAGTCAATTCCTATCCCAACGTCTGTCCAGTTTGAGTTCCCGGAAATTACCGGTCAACTCTCGCCGTCTGTTACGTCCCAAACCTTATCGTCCAGGAATCGAATCAGGCCGTTAGCGAGCCTAGCATTGTTTCAACAGACATCTGAAATCCCTTGGGCCGACATTGTCCTTCTAATACTAGCGTATCTTGCTAGGCGATTGTACGTTAGCATCAAACATGTATACATTCCAGGACTCTATTGCTGAGTGAATAAGGTCGAAAAGTATATATATTTTTCTGATGCTGAATCTAGGTAGTAACGCCGCTATGGACGGGAGGAATCGGGAGCCAGTCAGGTCGGTTCAATGTGTACCGGGTGACGGCCGAAACCAATTATGGATGGAGTTTGTTTGAGAATCTAAAGGTTTAAGGCCGTGCAATGAAAATTGTTACCTTCTTGGAAATGCCGTTCTGACCAGATGGAAAAAAACAGGAAACAATAACGGCTGATTTTTAGATACGAGTATATAATTTTTAACTATATTATATTACTGTTTCTCCGATTAGAGCCGAAATTTATTTATATCTAAAAAGTTTTCTCGATATAAAAATAAATATAGTTCAATATTTATTTTCTAACCACACAACCAAGTTAAATAAAAACCGGCCAAGAGCGTGTCGGGCCACGCTCAGTGTAGGGTTCCGTAGTTTTCCGTCCGTCACATTAAGTTGACATATTAAGTACAGAAACACAAAACCTTTGAAAGCACGTCATTTCATTGTGATTTTGTAGAAATGACAGGTACAATAAACACTCAAATTACAAACTTAGTTCAGAAATTATTTATGTAATTTTTTCAAAAACTATTCAACCTATCAAGTTCAAAATAATTTTCCTACAAAGTTTTTATAAAGTTCTACTTTTGAGATTTTTTTCATATTTTTAAAACTTATGGTTCAAAAGTTAGAGGGGGGGGGGGGACACATTTTTTTTTACTTCTGGAGCGATTATTTCCGAAAATATTAACATTATCAAAAATGATTTTAGTAAACCCCTATTTATTTTTAAATACCTATCTAACAATATATCACACGTTAGGGTTAAAATGAAAAAAAAAACACTCCCCACTTTACGTATAGGGGAGGTACCCTAATAAAATATTTTTTTCCACTTTTTATTTTACCACTTTGTCGGCGTAATTGATATACATATTAGTACCAAATTTCAGCTTTCTAGTGCTAACGGTCACTGAGATTATCCGCGGACGGACGGACGGACAGACGGACGGACAGACATGGCGAAACTATAAGGGTTCCTAGTTGACTACGGAACCCTAAAAATGGTAAAGTACCTAAAAAATCCTTTGTAAATAAACTCCTTATCTATACTAATATTATAAAGCTGAAGAGTTTGTTTGTTTGTTTGAACGCGCTAATCTCAGGAACTACTGGTTCGAATTAAAAATTCTTTTTGTGTTGGATAGTCCATTTGTCGAGGAAGGCTTTAGGGTATATAACATCACGCTGCGACCAATAGGAGCGAAGACGCGGACGAAGTCGCGGGGAACAGCTAGAACAAACAACTGGAACAAACAACTAAAAAGATACCGTATTAAGCAGAACTGCGTAACTAAGCAGATACCGTAGCCTATGTACGCTTGGAATTCAAGAAGAAAATAAAAATACAGCTCCAAATAAATTACTCCAATAACCACCACCACCACCATATCAGCCGGAGAACGTCCACTGCTGGACATAGGCCTCCCCCGAGCTTGGGGGGTAAATGCCATAATCGCCACGCTTGGCATGCGGGTTGGCGATCGCAGTGTCTCCACCGCACTCCAGGAATGCTGCTGCCCATCCCCCGGTGGTCTTGGTCGTAGTTTTAGGACATACCCGGGTCCAGGACACCAATAACAACCACTATTATATACTTCAATAGCTTTATCCATACCTAGTTTGCAATATACGGCCGTGCAGAGAAATTTACAACGACGTGTCAAAAACAATTTTACTCCATTCGCTGTGTAATTAACTTTAAATTCAGGGCATTCATGAAAATAATATTGTGTGCTGATGCTGAAATTGTGATTCCCGGGAAAACTGCCACAAGTTGAATAGGATTACGAGGGGTGTTCAATAAGTTGTAATAATGTTTTTTCAGTAACGTTACTATTAATGGATAGGTATTACAATTTAATAAAATACGTTCATACAACTAAAGTCTCTAAAACAACTAGTGAAAAAGTTACGATTTTATTTAGAAAATTAATACTTTTGAACGCTCTCCTGTAAAGTTAGCAAAATGTCGCTTAAGGGGTTTCTCCTTTCCACCGTATGAAAAATGAAATAATGTTTTTTTTTTCATTTCATTTCATGTTATTTATAATGATGTCTTTTCTTGTGTAACAAATAAATCTAAATCTTTATGCTAAATTCTAAATGATTAAAGTAGCCCCATATTTTTAAGGCTAACCGTCTAGTCTCTGTAATGTTGTCTCGCTCGCTTGCTCGCTAGGCTCGATATGCTGCGCTCGTCGTCCTCGCGTGGACACTTGAGAAAATCGTCATAAATTAAAGTTTTTGTCAAAACGGATCATTATTTCATAAAAGTAAGAAAACCAAGTTAATGTTCAATTTTGAAATGAGGATTACATTTTCACACACTCATCCATATATCCTACTAATATTATAAACGCGAAAGTTTGTAAGTACAAGTATGGATGGATGCTTGTTACTCCTTCACGTAAAAACTACAGAATGCATTTTAATGAAACTTTACAATATTATAGCTTAATACATCAGAATAACACATAGGCTACAATTTAAAAACATATTGTGTGAATTGTCCAAATAATAGTCCTGCGCAGACAAAGTCACGGGCACCATCTAGTCTATACTAATCCTACGACTAAGGAATGGTTCACAGTAGACCGTTCCGTGTCCGGGCCGGCCCGTTTTCTATGACAGCAAACGCAACGGCCGGCGTATTTCTCTAGGAGAAAACGGGCCGGCCCGGACACGGAACGGCCTACTGTGAATCATCCTTAACTTTTATCTATACTAATAATATTATAAAGAGGAAAGATTTGATTGTTTGTTTGTTTGCATTGAATAGGCTCCGAAACTTAAATTCTGAACCGATTTGAAAAATTCTTTCACCTTTGGAAAGCTAAGACTATCCCCGGGTGACATAGGTTATAATATATTTCCAAAAAATAGGGATCCGTACTAAGATTCCGATAATGTAACGAAAGGTGTAAAAAAAATAAAAATAGTTTGCATTGAATAGGCTCCGAAACTACAGAACCGATTTGAAAAATTATTTCACTGTTGGAAAGCTAACAGTGTCCCCGAGTAACATAGGTTTATTATATCTTAAAAATATTAGGGATTCTTACTTAAATTCCAATAATTCTTTCACTGTTGGAAAGCTACACTATCCCCGAGTGACATAGGCTATAATATGTTTCCAAAAAATTAGGGATCCTTACTAAAATTCCAATAATGTAACCTAAGGTGTAATAAAAATGTTTGCATTGAATAGGGTCCGAAACTACAGAACCGATTTCAAAAATTCTTTCACTTTTGGGAAGCTACACTATCCCCGGGTGACATAAAAATACTATATTTCCAAAAAAATTAGGGATCCTGTCTAAAATTCCAATAATGTAACCCGAGGTGTTAAAAAAAATTGTTTGTATTGAATAGGCTCCGAAACTAGTGGACCTATTTGAAAAATTCTTTTACTATTGGAAAGCAACACTAGCTCCCGGTGACATCGGCTATATTATATTTCCAAAAAAAATGGGGATGCTTACTAAAATGTGTGTGTAGTATATTTTAAATTTTGAAATTTTTGTTAAATAACCGTCCGAAGCCGGGGCGGGCCGCTAGTAATATTATAAATGCGAAAGTAACTCGGTCTGTCTGTTACCTCTTCACGCTTAAACCGCTAAACCTTTTTAGATGAATTTTGGTATAAAGATAGTTTGAGTCCCGGGAAAGAACATAGGATAGTTTTTATTCCGGAAATCATTCTTTATTAGGTGAAAAGGGGGGGTAGAAGTTTGCATGGGCGAGCGATATTGAATAGCAATTATTTCTATAATATAACGAGTTGTATACGTGGACGGAGTCGCGGACAAAAGCAGGTATATAGTTTCTCTTTCACTCCGGCGCAGCTAGACGCAGACAGACATAGCCAAGGTCATTGGCACTTGTCTGGATTCGGGTTTGTTGACTCATTTTTTGGAAATTGTGAAATCGCGAGTTCTAACAGCCCTCAGATCCACTAGTAATAGTTTATGCATAAAATGGTTACAAATATACTCATATTTACGAAGCATAAGCCTTGAAACCTCATATTCTAACCTGTAATGAATCTCAATCTCCGCTTTGCCTGTGTACAATACGTCATACATTAAAGCTTCGCAATAACGAATCTCACACGACGCGAAACATTTTCGCCTACAAAATACATAAAGAATATAATCTTTCCAGCATTAGGCTACGCCAAATGTTGGTAATTTGCCTTCCAAATGCGAACAGCTAGCTTGTGTTATTTTGCCCCTTATACATAATTTGTATAAACTGTACAGATAGCTACAGAAGTAAAAGGCCAACACACTAGTCTCTTGCAATAAAGACTTTTGATATGTTCATATGCTTAGCTACTTTGATGCCGACTGTACCTATAGAGTGCAAGCATAGATGAAATACAAGTTACTGCGTACGCAACAGGTACTGCACGACCCTAGGACCCTGTGGGGTCTCTTTCGCTTAACGTTCACAAAACCCGGCGTGACGTCATTTGACGCTGTGCTAGCGCACTGCCGCGCCCTTCTACACCGCGGGCCCCATAACCCGAAAGATTTTAATCACGTATTTTTGACGACACTACTAGTAAATAATGTTATATCAACATGGGTCCAATTATTTGTTTTCATTAAATTAAATAGTGACTGTTTCAGTACAAAATAAATCAAATCAAAAGACCGCTTCTTTAGGTGACTTGCAAATGTCTTCAAGACAAGAAGTCAAGTCAAAAAAGTAGTAGGTGGATACGTCACGCCTTTAGGGTGTGTTTAGATTTGAGATTTTTCAACTTGTGATTTATTTTAAATAATTAATATCTGTTAAATTATGGGTTTTTGGACAATATGTTATACAACATTATATACTCTAATTAGGCTCTAGAATCATTTAAATCTTTCGGGTTACTAGGGCCCACGTGTAATATACGCCCGCCCGTGCAAAGTCGCGCGGCAAGCGTTTTATCTGTTCATTGCGCGGTCGAGACCCGCAGCGTTCTTTGGTTAGTTGGGATCACACGCAATGAATCAGGAAAACTTCTGCCACCGTCGCTAATCAAAGTCATGGCCGAGCCGCAGAGTAAAGCAGATTCGCTCATATAAGTTGAACGATTTCTATACATCTGATCCGTTCTCACTAATACACAAATCAGTACGTTTGAGAGAGACAGTTAAGGGATATCTGACAGGCCTTCACCAATCAGTGTCTCCGCTTTCATAACTGCAAATTGTACTGAACTGATGTTTAAATTGGAGATAATCGTTAACAGCCGAAAATTATCATACTATCTGTCCCTTTCTAACTCATCTTCGTTAACCATAAGGATTCAAACAGAACTATATGAACAAGAGAAATTAAAAGAATTTTTAAAAAGTTTGACTTGGAGTTCCTGTCTAATAAACTACCATCATTTACACAGACACAATTAATACGAATCTAACGACATTTTTGAAGCTAAAATCCATCGAGCCGTTCAGGCGCTGGCGTCGTGTAGGGAGCTTGGTGTACCTAAGTAACATCGTACCAAAACATTTACCGTGCTTTCACCACAGAATATGTTAGCACAACGAGATTCACACCGTTTTTCTAGGCTGAAAAACATTGTAAATTTTCCTCGATTATTTTTTGTTTTCTTAATCTCTTAGCAAGCTACAGGAAAATTGAAATTGCGAAAATAACCACCACTTGATTTTTAATTCATGATAAGCCCCAAGGTGTACGTTTTCTGTACGATGCTACTTATACTGTGTATACTTAGAATGAGAAGTTGTATTTATGGAACCCATTTGGCTTATGTTTTATGAATATTTCATGACTACCCGTGTAACTCCTGGGCTGAGTAATTAGAAATATCGTGTATTTGGGTCCGTATTGTAATAATTTTCGTTTCCGTTTATACAGTGTGTAGATGCACTTAGTTATTGTTTATGTTTCCGTAACCTATCTACTACAAAATATAGCTGAAATATTTGTGAGTTTATTTTTTTTTTAAACCGCGTGCGTGATTGTTGCTGGAAATATGGTCAAGTAATTATTATGCTGCGTGTTCAGATATATTTCTACTATTTGTTAGGACTATAGACCACAGTCCTTTTGGACCTCGCCATATTGCCGAATACATTATCTCAGGTCCAAATAAGCACTGGTCAAGCTTTACAATAAACAGACTAGAGTTCTTTCGCGTCGAGTGCCGATTTTGACTTTCAAGCCAGAAAAGATTCGCAAATTTAGAAATAAGAGTAATCATGCTGTCGATCTTCTTGGCTAGACTTCTAATCATCATCATATCAGCCGAAGAACGTGCTGCTGGACATAGGCCTCCCCCAAAGAGGGCCACAATGAACGGTCCTGCGCTACCCGCATCCAGGGACTCCCGCAACCTTTGGTCATCAGGCTTCTAATGTTCAATAGTAAATTCTTCCATTCCTCCCATAATCCTGTATGCTATTTTTAAAGACAAAATTGTTAGACTTTAAACTCTCGCGCTTTGTACACATTCTTAAAATATTCACACGGTACACGGGTCTAACACGAAATCTATTTATTTATTTTTTGCTTAGCACTATTACAATGACACATGTTATACTCAGTAACAGTGCAACCCTGACAGGGTATTGCAAAATTTTATGAATTACCTATGTAGGTCATGCATATGAATTTTAAATTTTATAAAGTCTACTTAACTCTAATTATTAACTAGGTCACAATACAAACAAATTATTAATAATGTCAATACCTATACCTAAACAATTTTTTGACGTGATAACGTCTTTAAAATCGTTTTAGCCGGGTGACATGTTCAGAAACTTGTGTCACACCAAAACCTCACGAGCGCGATCGCAGGTATAAGTGAAGTGCAAGTGAAGTAAGACGTTATCACGTAAACATCTCGATCGTAAACCTACTTTACAAACAACCAATTTTTTTGATAAATTACATATTATAAGATACTTTAGAGTTTAATGATTAAAATTAAGAACTGATCACACAAAACACATCACATATATTGCAAAATATCATTTACAGATGGGATTAGCAAACATTTTAGTTGTGAAGTTAAAACGACCGACAACACCTCCTCAGCACAGCGTTTCTGTGTGACGCCATTGTTAAACTCCCCTCTCCTTCCTCGCGTCCCGCGGTCCGCCTGCTTGGAGCCGAAAGCTGCGCACACGGTGATGGCGCCCTCTGGTGGGGTTTTTTCTTGTTGCAGCTTATAATATTAATATGTATTTCTATATCAATTTATTAGAACTTATTATTTACCTTAATTACCGACGTTTCGACACGGGTTGCCCCGGTCATGGTCGCGGCAGACTGACGTCCCAGCAAGTTGTCAACGGAGATATGGATACACAACATTTAACTACCCCACAAACGTTTAAAATATGAAGGGTAGATCTGAAAAAAGTTTTCTACCCGCTCATTATGCTAGTAATTGCAGTCTGCCGCGACCATGACCGGTGCAACCCGTGTCGAAACGTCGGTTATTAAGGTAAATAAATAAATTTCGTGTTAGACCCGTGTGCTGTGTGAATATTTTAAGAAAATTGTTAGTCAAGCATGACTTTTGGCCATTATGTCTAGTGGAAAGATATTCGAAAGGAAAGATGCCAAATTAGGGGAATTAACTTTTTATTATAAAAAGTATAAAAACTTCTTTTCTCGCTTTTGCAAATGACGTCCCATTAATTGTGCGATGTAATTAAGTCACTTTGTTATTCGGCTCTTTTTTTGCTCGTTTTCCAATTATTTGCTCGTTGGCTGGAAACTGTTTTGGGTTGGTTTTAAAGGCGTAAACAAAGATATTTATTTGCTAGTCTTTGTGGTTTTACGAGTAATGATGAGTTAACTTTATTGACCATTGTATTTTACTTTTGATATTAGGTTGGTAAAGGGTATAGGAGCATAAAATTTAAAACCGCTTCCTTAGAGCATCTTTAGTAACCTCTTGTGTCCAAAAATATTGCTTTTTTCACTTGGGAGGAACTTTGATATAAAGCTATGACCTCCAAGTAATGGATCTTAGCACCACAAGATTAAAAATAAAAAGTAAAAGTAGTTTATTCTTCAAATTAGGCATATTACATGCACCTATGAACGTCAATAAATTACCACCGGTTCGGAAAAATATACCTCTGCCACGAGAAGAACCGGCGTAAGAAACTCGGCGAGGTGTAATTTTTTCAAATCAATATACATTGTATAGTTAAATATAAAATTACAGTTCAATTCAAATCATTTAGTGACATGAATACAAAGCAGTATAAACCAACAAATAAATACCTGGGCACACTTTCGATGAACTTATCCTATAATACAGAGATGTAAAGAGTCTCTATGGTCAAAACATTAGGTTTTAGAGATGTAAAAGGTCTCTAAAGGACAAAATAAAAAAGTGGATATCAGAAATAACAATTCCGTGTCAGGAGACTGTTAAGCTAGCAGTCTTTGAGCTAATGCTACGGTATACCTAACGCGGCATATTATAGCGCGGCAGTCACTGCTGATTTTGAGGTAGCATCTAGTTATAGCTAGTCTAGGTTGTCTGGTAGAGATCGCTCTTTAGCGATAAGACCGCCTTTTGTTTGCCTCTACTTATTGTTATTACGTACTGTACTGTGTCCTTTAATTGAGGTGTGCAATAAAGAGTATTGTATTGTATTGTGTATAGCTTATAATCGTTGTTGCATTTTTGGTTAAAAGGATATTTTTAGGCTTTCTATAATTTTATAATAAAGTTTTTAGAGTTTTAAAAAATAGTTATTATTATCACTCCAGTAGAGTAAAAAAGTATAGCAAAGAGTAGATAGAGCCTAAAATTCTGTTCATCAATCTTGAAGCTCAAATTACGTAAAGTAATTTCTGAGGTAAATACAACCATCAAATTAGAACGGGCTTTTTTAATGAACTCGGAAGACACTTAATAATTAAAATGTAGGACAAAAATAAAATAAACTGAAAGGGATCAAAAAGCAATCTACAAAGTAGGACCTTATCTCATTTGGCCCGTAAACGCAGGCTTTAGGTCCGGAACAGACTCCAGGGTCCTTGTTCATAATTAATGCTTCAACTCACATCATCTCATGCGAATCAGCGTAAATTAGACCTCTAATAGTGTTGTTCTTATCAATCTCGGTGTCAAGTACTTACCAGTACAGTTGACATCGAAATGTCTAAACGCTTGTGACATAATAATTGAACAGGAAATGAAATGAAATATATTAATAACAATTGTTATAAGTCGAGATACATACAATATTTAGTTTACAATTTTTGCAATAGTGCTTAAATATTATTAATTAATAATTACATTATAGTTATTCACTTTATACTTGTACAAATTTTCTTCATATTTGAATATTATTATGACATATATTTTTTACCTTTAAAGAATTTTCGGTAAACTAATAAACTCATCATGTGAGTAGAATGACTCCTGCGTCAACCACGTCTTCAGCCTAACTTTAAATGATGCGGTGGAAGTTGCGTCTCTTACAGAGTCTTACAGAGCCATGATTTACACAATACAAATAACGCAACAAGAACAAACTCAATAACAATGATAAGGCAATAAACAACACCTAACAAGACACAACAACAATACGCAAAAGACGAGCCAATACTACGGACAGCTAATACCCTACGCGCAGATGTAGGAATGAGCGACGAGGTGTCATGAAATAAGTTGTGAATTGGTCTCAATACTACTTTAATGACTGAAATTCAGTAGTGTGGGTGACACAAGCCTACGTCATCACATGGTATCGATGGTTCCGCGGGAGTAAGTGTGAGTTGCTGTATTGCCAGTGTTGTATTATGATACTCGCCGACTCCCATGTATACTTGTGAATGTTTTATTAAATTATTACGTAAATTCATGTTTAACTTGACCTATTTTGGGCTTCGGCTGAAAATGTACAACACGCAAAATGCTAACTGCACGCATAATGTGCAAACAGTCAAAATGTACATACGCTAAATCAACATCATGAAGAATGCACACACGGAACGCGTAAATGTACGCAGATTATACAGACAATTTATTCAGATTTTATTTTGATTTCATCATCTGATTACAAAACTTTATAGGTACATATGGATAAAACAAAAAACGTAACTAAGAACTAAAACTAATCAAAATAAATTAAAGCTATATAAAGGGGTCGCCCCGAGGCATGGTTCCGAAGATGCTGGCAGCATTTCCTCGCTGAATTGCAATACTGATGCGTTGAGCGAGGAAGCTGCCAGCTCTACGGTCTCCGGTGGTATCAGCCAGCCTTTTAGACAACTCTTTGAAGAGTTCTTGGGCACTGGGACCCCACGGACCGAGGGTCTCGACGCCGAACGGTACAAAACAGTATTCGGCGCCTAGACCCCTATACTTGTTCGTTTTTGACTTTTCGGCCGCCGCCAGCAACCAGCTCTGATGGATGTTCCGTGAAGATGGGAAGGGGCCAATGTGTCGACACAGGTGGCGTCCCACACAAGCACCCTATCCATCGTCCACGGAACTAATGACATCCCATCCGGTCTCCTGCCATCGTCCCTAAGAATGCCGGGTGGCTCCAAGAGAACCGGCACATTGACGCTGGCAAGAGAGCGGCGTAGGATGTCATTGAGAGCGTGATGCCCCAGTGCATCAGCCTCAATGCCGCAAGGGCATGTGTGTGGAGCACATACCCGGACTCCAAGCCGCAGACAGGTAGCTATGCGCAGGGTGTTGGGCTCCAGAAAGGTCCCGGTATGAACAGATGGGAAGGCATTTAACCAGGACCCGGCCTCTTTAGTCCCCGCCGCCAAGATTCTGGCGCGATCGGAACCCGTGCTGCAGTTTAAGAGAGAGTCAAAACTAAGTTTGGAAAGGGTATCGTCCCAGGCCCTTTGGGATTTTAAATTTTGGGGGAAATCCTTACCCGGGCAGGCATTGGACCAGGCGTTTTTGGCGTCCGTCAAGCCGGTAATCTCATAGTTTACAGGGAGAGCCCTAAGGATTTTACCTATGAGATTTGCTGAGCTATGAACCGAAGACAAAAACGCCGGTGCAGAAATACTAGAAATTTTGCGTATCCCTAGCCCACCATAACGAATAGGTAGGGATGCTAACGTCCAAGAATTTTCACTGAGTTGCAGATTTAAAATAGACTCCAGATTAACTTTGATTAAGTCGTCCATGGGATATATTAATTTTTATTTATTATAAATATAAATAAAATAAATATTGGGGGACAATCTTACACAAATCGACCTAGTCCCAAACTAAGCAAAGCTTGTACTATGGGTACTAGACGACGATATAAATACTTATATAGATAAATACATACTTAAATACATAGAAAACATCCAAGACCCAAGAACTAATATCCGTGAAGAATGCACAAATAAATGCCCTGGCCGGGATTCGAACCCGGGACCTCTAGCTTCGGAGGCAGGGTCACTACCAACTAGGCTAAACAGGTCGTCAAATTATATATTAGGATATATTAAAATTAGTGAAGGGGCAGCAGCGAAGTACATATGTTAATTTTGGCACAAAAAGACAGAACTTTATAATTGTAATTGCAAAATGAGGGCTAATTTCGAGAAGACGACTTTCATAATTTTTGATTTTAGTAATGGACTCCGAAATGTAATTTGAAAAAGATTCTTCAAAAATAGGAGATCCTAGAAGGCACAGGGATTTTTCGTCCACTAATTTTATATTTGGAGTCAGGTTATCAAATTTCTGTTTTATGTCGTATGAATTTAGAGATGAGTTTAGAATAAAGAGTTCACATTTAGAGAAGTTAAGTTCTAAGCCAATAGCCTGGAATTTCGATTTTACGGTTGAAAGGTCTGATAGCACGCTCTCCATGTTGCCTCCTAGGGTTCCATCGTCGAGATACCAAACATTGAATTTGGATTTTAAATTTTGAATGATTGAGTTAATTGCCAAACTAAAAATTGCAGGCCCGAGAGGATCACCTTGCTGACAGCCAACTTCTGAAGATATGACAGTATTCCGGTAGATTAGTTTAGTGGGATCAGCGTAACAATGTAGCAGGTAGTTGTATATTTCAGGGACATTATTTTTAATTTCTCTCAGCAAGATGTCCGTTTACTGAATTAAACGCATTTTTTACGTCAATTTTGACGAGGACGTCGCAGCGGCCGTTGAATAGGAACGTGCGTAAGGCATGGACGGCTGCCTCGCACCCTCCTTTTACGCCGAAGCCGAGCTGGACAGGTTCAAAAAGGGGTTTTAATTTGGACTCTATGTACCTAACTGCAATTTTTGAGGCGAGACGTCTAAGTGTTGTGCCAACGGCTATGGGTCTTACCCCTCCGTCCTTTTTGGTGAGGGCGATGAGGTTTGCTCCATACAGGACAGGATCGGGATTATATCAGGATTGATGCTGCCTGTGTACATAGACATGGACCCGGGTATGTCCTAAAACTACGACCAAGACCACCGGGGAATGGGCAGCAGCATTCCTAGAGTGCGGTGGAGATACTGCGATCGCCAACCCGCATGCCAAGCGTGGCGATTATGGCATTTACCCCCCATGAAATTGGGGGAGGCCTATGTCCAGCAGTGGACATCCTAGGGCTGATATGGTGGTGTACATAGAATTAATGAATTTTGAGATGGAGCAAACAATTAAATATACATACGATAATTGTACAATATGCAAAATATACTCCACGAAACAGTAGCGAAATGTGCACAGTTATAATGATCAACACGCACATTGTACATTACAGAAAACTAACAGACAGACAAATTGAACCTCGTAGTTATTTCATTGGCAGTAGATACCCCCTTTTTAGTCGGGGTTTTTGGTAAACTACCCTGCTTTATTGAGCTTTATTATCAATTCTGCTTCTTGTACATTTTACGTTTCGTACGTTTGGCGATTGAGCTTTTGCGGATTATGCATTTTGCATTGAACATTAAATGTGTATTTTTCTTTTTACACATTTTGCGTTATGTGCTTCCAGCGTAAGTACAATCTGCGTACTGTACATTTCACGTACTGTAAATTTTTCATGATGTACATTTAGCATATGTACATTTTGTCTGTTTGCATATTATGCGTACAGTTAGCATTTTGCGTGTTGTACATTTTCAGCCGAAGCCCTATTTTGTTTGCTCAGACAAACAAATAACAATTCTAATGCGTAAATGATATATTTGGCATGATTACGGCAGAATAATTTCCTTCATTAGTTGTTCTGTTACTATACACCTCATTGCTTAATACTGACACATATATCTTCATACCCGGGCACTCAAGGTCCGAATCCTAATTTGGATATTGGAAATAGGCTCAAAGGCAGCCACATTACCATTCACTAATTTATAGAGGGCGTAACTCACAGGCGACGCTAAGCTTGTCATAAATTACCCGTATGACATCGCAATACTACCCTAATTTTATAAAATGACATAAGCGTGCTTGAATGTTATGAACTTATGCTCTTTTAGTTCTGAACTAAGTGAAATAGAGAACTATGAGGGATTCTAAATTGTAATGGAAATAGCGCGTTGTTTCCAATTTATTACGTATATAAAGGTAGTTTATATTAGGTCGAGTGATGATGTGTGGCAGACATTAATTTTCTATTATTTCCATTGAAACAGCGGTATTAGGGTAATAATGTTAAATATTAATTAAATTAGCTAGCAAGTACCTAGACCTGGCACACGAGGTAACCGCCATGTGGGATGTTGAATCGACGATCATTGTCTCGATAGTCGTCTCTGCGAAAGGTCTAATTGCGAAGAATCTCGACCAACATCTTAAGAGACTCTCGCTAGATGGCTGGGTCAAGGGTCAGATACAGAAGGCAGTACTCCTGGACACGGCGCGGATAGTGAGGAGGTTCCTCTCTCTGTCAGCCGACACCACCGGTGGCTTAGGCCCCGCCTCGCTGCCGGCGGCACTATAGGTTAGGTTTTTTATAATGATTTTATATTTTGTACGTGTATTTTTACATTTTACTTTTAATATTAATAAATTTATTGTAAAAAACCTAACTCGTGATTTTTTAAGTTGAGTAAAAATAATAGGTAACCATTTATTTCGAACACAAGGATTCATGTCATAAAACATTACATTAAATTAAATCATAATTTTTAATTAGCTACTTAGCTTATTAATTAATTAGCTACAATAAAATCAATTAAATTGATAAAATTGGATGATAAAGATTATATGATGATGATAATGATAGAAAAAAGTACGACGTTTATATCCGCAGGGTTTGATCGTATTCGTCTTACCTTGGTAGCTGCACACCCACATTATAATGCAAGTCGTAAGTTATAAATCGACCTTAAGGCAAGAAATAAACATTAAAAGATCGCATTATAACTGCCGGCGGGCCTGAGTGCCAAAACTTCCCGATAACAATCTTTTCTAAGCGACTACAAAGCGAAAGAGATGTCAAATTGTTGGAAATAGACCGTGTCAAGTTAAGTTGAGAGTCCCGTGCCCGAGCCGTGACGATTATGTGACTTAAGTCGGTTAGGGTTGTGCCGTACCGATGGAAGAAAGAAAAAAATAGAAAACATTTATTCGTAGCACATCACGGAAATATAAACAGACGGATTAATATTTACGATACACATAAAACAAAGACAAAAAGAGAACATTAAATAAAACACAATAATAAAAGAAAGGATCCTAATATATGTACTCCGTACAAAATACATTGCTCCGTATGCTTATAAGCATGACCATTTCTATATAACTATTTCTTCACTCCTCTTGCTGTCGAGACTCCTGTTCATTGGCGTCCCAGCACCCGTTTGGTCTTCAAAGATATGGCTATGGCCTGGTCGATTCCACTGGTGACCGAAGAGCTGGCAGCTTCTTCGCACAACGCAGTAGCGTTGCAATACAACGAGGAAATGCTGCCAGCCGCCTCGG
Organism: Notocelia uddmanniana; assembly: GCA_905163555.1. Lineage (NCBI taxonomy): Eukaryota > Metazoa > Arthropoda > Insecta > Lepidoptera > Tortricidae > Notocelia > Notocelia uddmanniana. Next base: position 28,187,264 of record LR991062.1, on the reverse strand, counting down.
TACCGTGCCTACTTAAGGGGTCCAACTTTTTGAATATGTTTTAGGTATTATACTTCGTTTTAATATTATTTTAAGTATAGTTTTTAGTCTTAGTTTGGAATTTATATGGTCGTTTAATATGTCCTTAATATATAAATTATGTTTCTTTAAGAAAATGTATGTCCATTGCATATCATTTTTGTGAATATTCCTATTGCGTTACTAACAACTTCTTTGTGATCCACCCTGCAATGTATATATATGGCCTATGAGAGTTGAAATTGAAAACCAAATCTATTTAAAACTTTGTACCTATTACAATCTATTGCTTTTAATGGAGGCTACGGATTCTGATCCAGTACTAATTGTGGCCACCAATTATGGCACTTTGGTCTTAGGTCTGCATTTGTCTCTAGCTGTCAATACTTATTTTCAAATAAAAACAGGGTTGGCGGCACGCTTGTGGGTGGTATGGATTTGCAAGCGTCCACAAGCTACGGTATCAGTTTACCATGAGGCAGGTATTCTTGCCACCATCATATTTGTTTTGTAGTTCTTCACATAAGCCCCCAGGGGTTTTCGGAGGACGTTTTAGTTATTAACAAAATGTAAAAGTTATTTTGAAAAATAAATGAAAAAAAAAAGCCAATTTTACCAAAGCGTGTTAAGCGAGGTGTGCCTATAATGAGTTTATCTTTTGAAAATGTCTTAAAATGGTAGATGCAACACAATTTGTTCTTTATTTTAACTTGAGGATGGATCCTATTTGTATCTTTTATTTGAATTTTTGACGTTAAGGAAAAAACAATATTTTCAGAATTTCTGAAGATCCAATTCATTTTATAATGCCAACAGTATATTGAGCAAGTGTATAATTCGTTTCCCTTTTTAGAATGTCTCAAAATGGGCACACCAGCGGAATTCCAGTTATGTACCGCCTGGATCTTAGATTTCCACGTTTATAGTAATTAAAATAATTAAGTTTGAACCTGACTACGTTAGTAACATGAATTTATGGTAGTCAGGTATCTTACTCAGTGACGGTCTAAGGAATATTAATGGATTTAATTATGCTGGTTGCTAAATTACCTAGTTTGGTTCCAGTGCCTAAATTCTGGTCACTGGAGTGTTATAGACGATGAGAAATTAGTTTATCGGCAAAGGTTTCAGTTTCTTGTGAATACATTAGGTCGGATCTATAGTGATTATTTTGTTTATGATCTAAAAACTGTATTTGTCAACCAACCGTCGATCTACAGTCAGCCTTATTAATGTGTACAGTCCGCTGCAGGGGAATCCTCCCAGCGTAGTTTAGTATGAAAGTTTTAAAAGTATTATTTTAATTACTTACTAGACGAAAGCCCGGCTTCGCTCGGGAGAAATAAATAAGAAAGAAAAAAAAGTAAACATTTATTCGTGACAGTTATGCAAACGACAAAAGAAATAGTGTACAAAAATGTATAAAAAAATGTCCCTTTATATATATTTATATACATAGAAATATAGTCTGTAGTCTGGATTAACATATGGAATAGGGAGTATGGAATAAGGAGTAAAATCTTTGCAAGTTAATCCTAAGCATTTTTATAAGGGTAGTATTTAAAGCCACATAAAAAGATTGACACCGTAATCAGTACTGATTTGTATAGCTAAAATACTAATCAGAGCTGCTAACGCGAACGAAAACAAATGAAGTTCGTGTATCTTCCTCTCTGTCGAACTTGCATAATCGAGCGACGCAGAGGGAAATACACGATGTTCGTTCGTTTTCGTTTCGCGGTAGCAGCTCTCTATTCTCCGCCAAATTCTATTAAGTGGGGCCTTTTACACTCAATATTATGTGTGAATATTATCGCGATTTTCAAAATTGTATGGGGTCTGTTACACGCTTAATATTATCACACAACTGGTGTGCCAATATTATCGTGGTTTTCAAAATCGTATGGATTTTTCTTCAATATTCATTGCACGTGATACTGATCGTGATATGAGTATATCGCGTGATAATAATAACCATGTAACAGGCCTCTATGGATGTTGCTTCAATATTCAGTGTTTCGCGTGATAATAATAACAGTTGGTAATATTTTCTCCAATTAATGGAAGCTATTTAACAACTTGTTCCGTTTTGCTAAAGGTATTTCATATTCCGATACGCGCACCATCCAGGAATAGGAGCCGTCAGACCAGAGGGCCTACCGCGATCTGAAAACGAAGTATTTCCCTCTCCCCGCTCGAATATGCAAGTGCGACAGAGAGGCATATATATTTAGTTTTCGGTTGGCAGCACTTTAGTCTGAGCGCGGCGGACGGTCGAAGAAAGTCAAAGAACATTCCGTGTGTTGTCTGTCACACATATAATTTTTTAACTTCCCATCGACCTATGAACTTGAAGTTAGGTGATAATGTTTATTATGAAGTATATTTTACCAAAAACATCAATATATTGATAAATCACATTTGTTTTTTAGTTTTAGGGAATCCTCAGTGTGCGACTCCGACGCACTTGGCTGGTTTTTATTACATTTTGAATTTTATTTCTCTTACAGTAAAATACCCTATTCGTTTTAAAGTTGACGCCTGAGGGCCTACCGCGAACCAAAAACGAACTATCTTCCTCTCTGTCGTTCGAATATACATGTGCGAGAGAGAGGCAGATACTTCGTTTTCGGTTCACGGTAGCGCCCCTAACGTCCGAGCGTGGCGAACGGCATGAGCTGGGAGTCTACTCCGAAATTCAAAATCCTAACTTCGTATGGTGCCGTCCCTTTCACTCTCCTGTCATAGACTATATGAGTGAAAGGGACGGCACCACACGAAGTTCGGATTTCGAATTAGGAGTAGACCCCCAGTACCACTAAGTTATAAGATAGAGCGAGATAGGGATAGAATTTGGCTAGACTTTTAAAAGCCATAAGTCACCTAGTAGTTTGTCACAACAAAATAGAGACGCAGGTTTAAGATGGGGGACAGACTCAGCAAACATTCAAGTGGTGTCCTTTACACGATTAATATTATCACAATACTGGGGTGTCAATATTATAGCAGTTTTCAAATTTGTAAGGATTCTGCTTCAATATTCACGTGTTACTTATCGTGATATGAATGTATCACGTGATAATAATAACCATGTAACAGGCCCCATACATTCGCTTTGAAGGCGGTTGTTGTGACAATCAGCCTAGCTAGCACCATAGATTATACCGTTACGTTTTTAATACATTTCGCCCATATAACGTGACGGTATAAGTTATCGTGCTAGCTAGGCTGATAGGTGTATAGAACGCTTGAAAACTACAAAAATAAAACGCTGCAGGCTGCAGACGCGGCCCATTACCCAGAACGCAGCCCAGCAACCTGGCCAACACACCGGACGCAAACATAGTTTACAATTTCCGAACGTACACAACCCGACACTGTCAACCAACGAATTGAATATGGCCGACCATTTGTCATAAAATTAACACTTTTTAATGCAAAATACGGGACAATCCGAATTTTGCGGATATATATGTTCAACTCGAAATCGTTATTTTTATACGTTCTTCAATTTGAGACAGGTCTCGTTCTGGTCTACCGTACCCCTGCACGAAATTATTAATATAGATTAAAAAAGAACAGCTACGTTCAAAGCTATACAATTCTCGCATATATCCCACTTTTTAGGGTACCGTACCCAAAGGGTCCAATCGGAGCCCTGTTGCTGTCACTCACTTGTCCGTCTGTCGTCTGTCACACTTGTCTAGAAGGTTTTTTTTAAATTCTAATTGACCTATGAACTTAACATTTGGTGATAATGTTTATTATTACGTTTATTTTACCAACAAATACCAATAATAATAAATCAGTTTTTTAGTTGTACGGAACCCTCGGTATGCGAGTCCGACTCGCACTTTGCTGGTTTTTTATACTGAGCAATATTAAGACTCCTACACGATGGCACATCGTAATCATATTGTAACAGATGCTCTGAAACTACGACTTATAATATAGGTTCAGCAGAATACTCTTTACTTATTTTCATTAACAGTGAAAACGTGGCAGTAGTGAGACTATTTACAACCGCCTTAAAGACCCATTATTCCCGTAAATCCACCTAATCTTCGTCTTACTATTCCTCAATTTAGTTTTCCGTATTGGATTCCCGGCGTGGCAACCCTAAGCCGCGTTATGACGACCCTTGTCACGAGTGCGAGTGAGTCGCGGGTAGAGATGTTCCGTTACCGGTAATATTCCGGCTCGGAAATATTCTGCATACAAATCATTATCATCATCGAATCCCCGATGAGTATTCAACATCATTATATCAGCCGAAGAACGTCCACTGCTAAACATGGTTCTCCCCCAAAAAGAAAGTAATTTACCTGTACATCGCAAACTGTACTGTGTGTGTACTGTATGTTGTTTTAAGTTTGTCTTGTCACGAATAAACGTTTCTTATTTTTATTACGATTCTCTGTATTGTATTCCGCGTGCGACAACCCTAAGCCGCTATGACGACCCTTGTCACGAGGAGTGTGTCGCGGCCTACATTCCGCCATTGGGTCGGTTCCCCGATTGAATCCTCAGCTTACTTCAAAAAGCTTAGGCACTTAGGGTACAGCCGAGAACAGAAATATGGATGCATAGAACTTAAATATATGCCCCATGGTTTTTACGACTGTGAATTAAAGTTAGGGTACACATTAAATTTATGAAAGGAATAATTCGATAAATATTTTTGCACTCAAGTGCCAAAAGGCAAAGTCTTAAATCGGTCCAGTAAAATTGTAAGTACAGTTGACTGTACTTACAATTTACTGGTACAGCTGTTAAAACTAGAGCCGAAAACCACGTTCAAATCCGAGCGCGTAAACGTATGCCTATGGGAGGCTGTAATGTGTAGGCCAATGCAACGCTTACTCACCTTAGCCCAGGGGTCAGCAACCTTTCTGCGGCCAAGTGACATATAGTAGCTAATAAAGAAATTAACGCGGGCCGCACTTGTTTATAATTTGTGACTTTATCAGACAGAATGTACCATATTTTTGTTACATACAAAACAGCCAGGGCGCTCGCGGGCTTACGGGCCGCATGAGGCCCGCAACCACTGACCACTTAACCCTATAGACACCGCTTCATAGAACTTTGTCTTGAATCTCAAACTGCCAAATTGGCGGGGCGCGGGGGGCGACAAGTGCACTGTGATTGGCTAGTACAAGGTCAACGAGCAATCACGTGTACGGCGCGTGACGCGCGCCATTTTGTGTAGTGATGGGACACACTCGAAAAATATACTACAGAATATAAGTGTAAATTTAAGTTTTTAATTGGAATCAATAAAAATACGAAAAGCAATTAAAATTGTTTTTAATTCAAAGATACTAACTAATTGTAAATGCATATTGTTTAATGTACAGTGGAGGAATTTGATTTCTGGGCCACTTAGTACCTTGTCACAGTGTCAAGTCATATGAGATTTCTAGCAGCTTTCACATTGATTTTCACTGTGACAAAGTACGAAGTGGTCCAGAAATCAAATTCCTCGCCTGTACAGTCGGTAGAGTATATAGTAAGGTGACTTGACACAGTTGATATGTTATTCCTATCTATCCTATGGTATGGTAATAGGAATAAAAGTATAAGAACAATAATCATAATCATTAACACATAAAAAATGAATGCAAATACAAATAAATAAATAAATATTAGGGGATTTTTTTTACACAAATCGAACTAGTCCCACAGTAAGCTCAATAAGGCTTGTGTTATGGGTACTGGACGACGATATATTTAATAGATATATATTTAAATACATAGAAAACGTCCAAGTCTCAGGAACAAATGTCTCTGCTCACCACAGAACCAAATGCCCTTACCGGGAATCGAACCAAGGACCATTAGCTTCGGAGGCAAAGACACTACCAACTAGGCTAAACAGAAATACAAGGAAAATATAATATGCTATTGACTCTTAAAGTGTATTAGTTTCGTGTATTGGCTATGTGCACGTCTGAAACGTGAAACGTCAAACGTCAAAGGTCTCGAGACAATGTCAAAACTCAGAGATGTCAAATAATGACACATGAATATTTTATTTACTTTAGTAAACGAGAAAGACCCCGTATTGGAAATTTTACTGAAATAAATAAGAGAATAAATAAATACATACAAACGAAACGAATCGTAGGAAACCGTTAAGAAACCAATAGAAAACGTGAAAGTAAATTTGAGAGTGGTCCCCGGTAAGTACACATTTCTGCCATGGTGTGCGCTACGATCGCCTAGCTTACCCCCACCACCTACTTCGCACATAGCCAATATGCGTCTAATAGCAGAGATTATAGATATTAAAGAGTCATGTTTCTCATTATTATTAACTTATGTATCGTTTTTTTTCAGGATTAATATCTTTAATAAGTAGCGACGATTTTTCTCTAACATTACAACTATCTGTTCATCTGCGGTTTAGTAGTTTAGACGCGCAGAGACAGATATACAGACAGAGTGACTTTCATATTTGTAGTATTATAGTTAGGATATAAATTTGATTTGAACACACTTTTATGTATTTATAATTGTACATATGCATGTAACATAAATTTCCATTATTTAATTCAAAAATATAAGTTTGTTCTGTATCCTACGTATATTCACCACAATTTAATATTGTTTCACAAGTATCAGTTAAGTACGTAAGTTTAAATAATCAATCAGTCACATCACTACTTGAGACTGCAATGGTTAGACAAAGACAGAATTACAAACATTAGTAAGCGAAAGAAAGAGACAGACATTGAAAGACATCAACGCGTTGCCAGGTTTACAACCTTTACTTGATAACCTTGACTTTTTAATTATTATTGTTTTATCGTGGTAAAAAAGTAAAAAATAGCTTACCTGTGGAATGAAATCCCATATTTTTGAAGACTAGATGTCTTGTTACACTTTCCACACAATTTAACCATACAAAAAGGCATATTTAGAGCACTTTATAAGCCAAGTAATGCGTCGAATATTGCACGTTACTTCGTCAACGATCGGCCGCATACTAAGAGCATATTTGGGGGCGTGTTGACCACTTGACGTTTTTTGAGCTTAGGCTTGGCTTACGCGGGCGCCCTTGTAAGCGGGGTCTATAGGTTAAGTGGTCTGTGCCCGCAACCAATGCGTCGGACCTTTGATTCATCATCATCATCATATCAGCCGAAGGACCTCCATAGCTGGCTATAGGCCTCCCTCTGGCAGCGGAGACGAGAATCTACCTTCGTTTTTGTACGGTAACAGTGTTGAATACTACGTCTTTGAAGAGTGTGGACGAGACTTTAGTATGTGATGTTGTGTATTGTGTGTAACTCTGCATTGAACGAAGGTAGATTCTCGCCTCCCCCGCCACCGCCCGCACCGAGCAGCAGAGCGGGCAGGGCACGGGCACGCAGTGCTAAAAGAACCGCCTCCGCGATAAGTACTCATGATCATGATTAAGGACCGCGAACCGGTCTGAAACATGTCGAGCGATACTCGACCTTAAAGACGAGAGTGACCCGTTTAATTATATTTTAATGTTTCTTTTGCTAATAATAATTCATTTCTGCGTCCGAGGAATGAAATTCCTCTGAATCCGTACCGTACGCTACAATTTCAAGGAGTGTATAATTTTTTAAAGAGTTGGCTAATCGCATGACACCCCTGGAGTTGTCTAGGCTGCGGAGACCGTTTACCATCATGGGCCGCACGCTTTTTTGTCACAACCGTTGTATATAAAAGTAAAAGTAATTTATTCTCCAAACTAGGCATATTACATGCACCTATGAACGTCAATAAATATAAAAAAAATATTCATTTCACCAAACACACTCAAAAGGTTTGTAGATTTTCTTTGGCTAACCAAAATATCATGATATAAATAGTTACCGTCCCAGAAACCTTATCAAAGTGCCCTAATTTTGCATCAAACTGTAGTTGACACCCGAGCCGCTATGACGACCCTTGTCGAGTGTGACGTCACAGTACAAGCCGCCATTGAGATTTGATTGGATCGCCGGCTTAAACAATCCAATGAGTTCAGTGAGTCGGCGGATTGTGAGAATCACCGAACGTCGTTTGTTTTGTATCGAAGGACGTATTCTGTTGGAAAAGGGATTTTTGAAATTGGAATTCTTTCTATCTTTTAATACCTAAAAATTAAAAAAATCGATATAAGGCGGCATGTTTTTTTTTTAAATATATATATGTATATATATTTCATATACCTATCAAATTGTTCAATAACAATTATTTCGTTGTCATTATCCAATTGTACTTTTTACTTGGCATTCTTTTCGCACGCAAAGTTATTGCTGTCAATTTGTATCACTGATCGCAAAAATCTGTCATTGTTGTTTATCTTGACGCCACTGTAGGTACTGTCAATTTTGAAAATGTCTATACGTACTCAGTGAGAAAAATATGCAGATGATTTTAAAGAAAAGGGCGTTAGTGTGTACATATATATATTTTTTAATTTGGGAATTTACATATTGTTATGTATTACTTTGATTACATATGACTTTGACTGTACATATAAAAAAAAATATTGAGGTACACTCTTACACAAAACGACCTAGTCTCAAACTAAGCAAAGTTTTTTTAGATTTAAGTTAGTTTTAATTTTCTTTATATTATTTTGGTTAAGTATTCTTGTATATATTTTCGTTGTACATAAATAAATGATTAGTATATAGCAAAGCTTGTAGGTACTATGGGTACAGGGCGGCAATATACTTACTTATACAGACAAGTTGTACATAAATAAATGATTAGTATATAGCAAAGCTTGTAGGTACTATGGGTACAGGGCGGCAATATACTTACTTATACAGACAAGTTGTACATAAATAAATGATTAGTATATAGCAAAGCTTGTAGGTACTATGGGTACAGGGCGGCAATATACTTACTTATACAGACAAGTTGTACATAAATAAATGATTAGTATATAGCAAAGCTTGTAGGTACTATGGGTACAGGGCGGCAATATACTTACTTATACAGACAAGTTGTACATAAATAAATGATTAGTATATAGCAAAGCTTGTAGGTACTATGGGTACAGGGCGGCAATATACTTACTTATACAGACAAGTTGTACATAAATAAATGATTAGTATATAGCAAAGCTTGTAGGTACTATGGGTACAGGGCGGCAATATACTTACTTATACAGACAAGTTGTACATAAATAAATGATTAGTATATAGCAAAGCTTGTAGGTACTATGGGTACAGGGCGGCAATATACTTACTTATACAGACAAGTTGTACATAAATAAATGATTAGTATATAGCAAAGCTTGTAGGTACTATGGGTACAGGGCGGCAATATACTTACTTATACAGACAAATAAATACTTAAGAGAAAATGCACAGAAAACATTCAAGAGTCATGAACAAATTAATATTCGTGCTTATATCCTTATCACGCAAATAAATGCCCTGACCGGGATTTGAACCCGGGACCTCCAGCTTCGTAGGCAGGGTCATTACCAAGTAAGCCAAAGTGGTCGTCAGAATAAACATTATTGGAGACGCAAACGTCGATATCTGCTACGGTCTCCGTTTACCATTCGGCAGTTGTATGCCTGTTTGCCACCGGCTTAGTATAAAAAAGCTCACTTCTGCGACAGTTATTGAAAAAAAAGGATATAAAATACGTTTTATTTCACACTTACAGCATTTTTAAGATGCCTATGTAATATCTGCTCGTACTTATACTCGTAATGTAAGGCCAAGGATATATTTCATTAGATTTGACATCGTCCAAAAATTGCTGTACTAAAAAAATTACGTTGTAATTTATCCGAAAACATTTTTCAGTGTACGTAAAATATAATAACTTGCAGACGGCCAAGTTTGAATCGTAGCATGAGCACGGATATCGATATTTAATAACAGTTAAGTAAAGTAGGTATGTAATAACTGCGTTCCATAGAGAAGACGAAAATAAATCATATCTCAATGCCATAAAGACGTAGATAGAAAAAAATACTCAGTATCGTTAGGATTTTTTCAACCCCGATTGATTTGGTTGTATTTTCCTTATGTAGCTAATAAATTAATAATCGATTCCTCGATTAATCAAATCAAAATGTTAATAAATTCTCTTATTAAATTAGCATTTAATAGATTTCTTTGAAGTAGGCAATATAATATGTTAAAAATCGATTAGCGATTTTTTCTCTTTTTTATACCATGTCGGTGGCAAACTAGACTGCAACTTAAAAAAAATATACACTCCTTCCTTGAACTTACTTTCATTCGGGATAACCTCAGCAGGGAGCTCATTCCAAACCCGGAGCGTCCAAAGGAGGATATTCCTCTGAAATCGTACCGTACGCTACCATTTTGACCGTCTCTATTTTATCTCTATCAATATAGCGTAGTTAATACTGTAATTAGCGCCTTATTGATACCGCTAATAGGTATACTTTGCTTCAAAATGACACAAATAAAGATGAGTCTAATCTATATCAGGCATCGTTAACACTTTCACTGCCGATTTACTAGCGTAGCGGACTAGTAATAACAACATATAACCGACGGTCTGACTCAGTGGTTCGCCTAGGGTGAGTTAAAGTGTTGTACCCTTGTACCGTAGAAGTTAATTCATAAAACTTTCGTCTCGACTCTGTGAATTGGTCAATTGGTCCATAGTAGTCGATCCCAAAATAACGCAGTAACTACGCTCCACCATGATTTAAACTGGTTCTCTTTCGGCTATGCGCTTGCAATCATTGAATAACTCTATAATGCCTAGTATCCGTCTGTCGGGCTTCTGGGAACGTCTATTTGACTCCTTGGTGCGAAATGATTCACATTGTGATTTGGTACTCGTCTGAATTGGCGCGTGAGATTAATGACATCTTTATCGTAGAAGGATGACTGTTTCGACCGGTACGATTGCTGTTGATAGACAGTCATTTGTTATGTTAGTCATAATAATACCGTTAGTAAATCTTTACCAATGTATAGTTACGTGGAAATTTACGAGTTGTACTCGTGTGTACTCAAAATTAGGGAGTAGGTTTAGGTACAGGTACATATTTATCAGAGGATCCATTTGATATGTAGTCTTGTTCAAATCCTTTTGTATTAAGATACGTACGAATAATACAAACGAAATTTGTTAAACCACTTGCTTATCCTTACTATGCAGGTATATTTGAAGTCTCAAACTCACTTTGTGGTAATTGATTTTTTATTAATTGTCGCTTACTCGTAAATCAGATCCCTTATCAGCATATTTTGGCAAATTAAAGTAACCTCGATACGTCTCGAATGCTGGCTTATCTGGACAGGCCTTAACGAGTGCAATTAGTGGGAAATATAGGTGGTCCCAGCAATAAATATGGTTCCGTCCCGTTAGTATTAATTAAGCAAACATATGAACCAAATTAACGGACAAGTTGAAGCTTTAAAAATGGATTGTGAATACTTTTGTCGGCTTGGGTAGCGAAAGCACAAACAAATAACGGCCATGGACAAAAAAAATCAAGTTATGACAATATTTACAAACAAGATACACTTTCTAAATGTGTCGGCGCATCGCATCGCATCGCAGAACAATAAAGAGATTGACGGTTTCGTTTGATCATTTTGGCATTGAGTGAAGTTAGGTTAGAAAAATTACCGATTTTAGCTGCACTTCTATGTAGCTACTAATATAATAATAATAATAATTGTACGGCATTTATTTTTCGAACGGTGGGTACTCCCTACGGACGCGGTGCAACTTCAACCCCCCTTGTCAAGTCAGCGGACAACTTGGCTGTTAGAAGTTCTCAAGCCGCCCAAAGGCCTCTAACTTGGCTTAACGACTGCTGCCATAGACAACAGCCGGGATCAACGGCTTAGCGTGTCTTGGAAGACACGGGAGCGCTCATTTAGTAATTACTCAAAGCGGTCACCCATCCAAGAACCCCGAGCCCACGTTGCTTCACTTCGCATACAGTACGCGGTACACGGGCGCCGCTGGGCCACGAGCGCTCGCTACTAATAGTAGGTGGGGACATTGACAATAGCAATTAACTATGACCGGTCTACAGAAGATAACCGATTTTTGAAAGGTAGAAAATTCAAATTTCAATTTAAGGTTTGTCATTTTCACGTCTTTGTCGCAACAGTTCCGGCCGCGTGACGATGAGTTACGCTGGCACTGCGATGGGACGAATTATCATCACGTTGGTGTGCGCGATTTGATAACGATAGCAGTCTCGTAAAAGAGTATTAGTTGAAGGGATAGGTGTTTAATCTTTGGTTTACCAGAAACGTTCTCATCTATCTCGCACTTGCGAAATTGATGAAACTTTTGGTCAGCGAGCAAGATGTCGTAAGAGCTGGGTCTAGAAAATAACGTCCGCTAAAATAAACGCGATAAGACTAAACAGTGCTCAACCGAAGTAAGCACGTGTTTTTGTATGACCGTCTGTCGGTCTGATGGAATCACAGTACCTATACTTATATTTTATACCTGTGCTTTCTACAGCTATAGCTACTCCCGACGACTGACCATACTCGCTGACAGTCCACCGATCACCATATCCAGCCTTATGCTCTAATTCGAATGCATTTCTTCGTTAATCTAGTCTATCTTGGGAAACATACTTACTTCATGTAATTACGTGTTTTACTATAATTATTTTCTTAGTACAATGCTAGAATGCATTACAGTTATATGACTGCAGGTTTATATGGATTATTGGTACCACTGGTATTTTATTTGGATAAATCTCAGCTGTTATTAATTACTAAAGTGTTGGTGATAACTAGGTACCCTTTAATGGTAACTGCTTAGAATAAAAGATTTATATATATTAAATATAGAACAAAACTTGACTTAAACCAAGCCCTTAGACCGACTAACTAATCGAATAACCCACCCCGCGTCATTCCCGGTGCAAAGGTGCCCAAAACGCTTGCTGCGTTACCGCGTTGGACTGCAATAGACAACCTTTGCAACAAGAATGACCCGGAGCGGGGGTCAAGGCCCCTGTCCCGCATACGGCTCGCAACCTCGTATTTGTTCTCTCTCACAACCTGGGTTTTGGCCTCCGAGCACCAACAGCCGGTTGTCTTCACCGCCAAAGGAATGAACAAGTAGCTCCTCAGGCTTGAATACTTGTCTCTTTTCTTTAAGAGCCGTATTTATATATATTTATATTAATACACACTTTAATTGTACTAGTAACTCTGACTTGCACCGGAACATGCCAAGCTTCTAAACATATTCATATATCGGAACGATACGCTGTATGAATTGAGCGGTACAGCGTAAATAATTCCATGACACGCGCCTATGTCCACGCTAACACATTGTCACACTGTCCTCTCAAAACGATTTCAGCGACAAATTAATTATAACAACAATCACATTCTCTTTTGTTGGTAACACAAAGAAATTCCCGACCAGCGTCACAATTTGGAGCATAACCTATTGTTTGTTGCGAACAACATGAATGTACATTGAAATTACGGAAATTCGCGTTTTAGATGGTGAACGCTTAAATTTGAGCGGGACAATTTCGAATGTATCTGTCTTAACAAACGATCCTTGAATATAATTGTGTAAATTCTTAAGGGTCGATTCACACCAAACGGCCGGAGACGGCGCGCACTCCACCAGAGACCCCTCGATACACCGACCGACTCCTGCTGTTCGCTGGAATCTTCCCTAAGAACGGTAAGGTAAAGGTGAGAATTGGGACCTTTACCTTACCGTACACTGACACAATACTCGGCACTTTCAATTTTAATTCATAACAATTAGGTATTAAAATGTGTTCAAGATGGGACGCTTATTGTGTTTTATATGACGAAGGTGGCAAACCAGCGTACGGCCTGCGGTAAGCAGACACCGTTCTCTATGGATGGATGAATCTTCTATATTCACAAGCGCATTGCTGACCCTTTATTTACTGACTTAAGGATTCGTTGATAGTTTGATCTTTTGTAGGTAAAGGCTGGTAATAATTGTAATATGCCGATAATAATTGAACTCTTATACCAGACAAAATCCACCAACTCGTCACACACCACTCACATTTTATCAACTACTTATTGATCTTGAACGCTTCGTTTATCTTGTTAACATTTAATATAGTCCTATAACTGTTATATGAGATTATCGGGTTTATGGCAGCCATTTTCAGCGTACATTCTGGCGTTAATCAGACTTGTTTAATCATGCTAATACGGCTTTTGCTAATGAGATATCAAGCCTATTAGCTGCATTACTTGTTGGCTTGCCGCTAGCCAATTTACGAATTGTAGATAGGTAATTTTGTGGTATTTTTTACGTGTTTGGCCCGCTTGGAGGTCGCGAGAAATTTATTATTCGGTATCTATTTTTAAGCATTATGAATAGAAGAATCCTATTGCATTCATTTGTTGTCCTGGTCAGCTAGCAAGATAAATTTTACGGTCACATTTTATGGCCGAAATGTAGTAAAACGTTACAAAATGTACGATTCTCATCAAACAGGTGGAGTCGGTGCGCACTTTAATATACTCGAAACTGGAATTCAAGACCAAAAAAACTACGACAGGTACGTCACTGTCAAATCTGTCAAAGTCACTTATGTCATTGTCATATAAAGTTTTCAGGTTTCGCCAACCTTTTTGTTATATGCTTCTTTGTATTGGCTGGCACAATTAATACATTAGGATTTTCTCAAAAAAAGGGACTTAATTACAAACTTTATTTTCAACTCAACTAACATTGACAAAATTTTATTGCAAAGAACTTAAACAAGTTGAATTACCAATGAACACACACGATAGTTCCTTCTCACGAGATGGTCCGGCCTGTGGTTCCATCTTACGTGCACACACGCAAAGCTCCCGTAGAACACACAAAATTAACAACAGAACAACAATAAAAACGGATTGAATTAACCAAAACTTAACAAAAAACAAAAACGTAACAAAAAACAAAAAGGCAGAAACCACCACGGAGTAAAAAAAACATTCGAACACTCAGAGCAGACGTCAGATGTCGAATGAGAATGACAATGACAAATCTATAGTGTCATGGCGGCCATAACAACCATAAAGCACATTAGCTAAATGTATGCAAAAATAAGTTATTAATAACTTACATGTAGTTAAAATGTTGTACCAAATGTTATTAACACCTGAAGTGATACAAGCCCAATACCAGCTTTGCAACCAAAAAATTACGGATGATTAAGTTTGTATTAAAGCGTCTTGTATTTATGTAAAAGTAAGTAAATAAAATTACTTCTTTAAATTAAAGAATTAAAATTACCAATAAATAAATTAAGTCAGCGTGTATTTTTAGAAAAAAGGGATATACTATTGTACGATCATTTTATTGCACTGTCAACATTGTCGTAGTTTTTTTGGTCTTGAATTCCAGTTTCGAGTATAGCTAGAGTCAAAGGAATCAAAAGGGCGCAACCACTGTAGCGAGCACTGATGCACATCCATTTAAATATGAAAACTAACTTCTGTATACGTACTTTAGTGTGTACGGACTCTACTTTGCCTAAATGTTATCGAGTAGAACAAAATACATTGAGTTTTGATCTGTCGAGAGTCGTGCGTTTCATTGTGTATTTAAATATGCAAGTAATTCCTAAATATATCATACTTGGGACGACCCGAAGGGATCTTGGGCGACACCAAAGACCCCCTGGCTTCCCTGTCCATGGCTGTTTCTCTGTTAGTTCCCTCTTTTTGTACCTCTGTTAGGTCCCTCTACACTTCTTCGCCCCACGACGGCCTGAGTACGCTCTCCGGGCTGTACGGTCGTCACCCATTCGGACTACGTGCCCGACCCATCGGGGTCTTGCGGATTTCGTTTCTCCTATGATGTTCGGCTCGGACGCCAGATATTCGTCCTCTTTATGTCTAGTCTACCGGTGCCGACCTCTGCTTTAAATTTCAGTATAGATAGTTCAAAACCATTGTAATCAAAACCATCATTGGTGCCGTTAAAAAAAGCCTGAGTTCTACGAATAGGTAAATGTCGCTGTACGTCTCCCTAAGGCGTTGTAAGAGGGGCTAGTGAAGGATTTCGTGCCTGAGCTTGAATGTTCCGATAGCTCAGTTGGCTAGAGCGATTGACCGCGTATACCACGATGTAGCAAGTTCAATTCCTGCTCGGTGCACAATTTTTTCCCTTTCATTTGAAATTTAATATTGAAACTGACATTAATGAACAAACTTTTTGGTATGAAACCGCGAAAAGCTTTGTGTTTGTCGTATCATCTCGTTTTGAGAGCACTCCCCTAACTGCCACAGCCAATATCGAGATCCTTGGCATCGACATCTCGAGTCAAGTTCAGTACCGCCGTCATTCAGAGTCATACAGCTTATAAAGCGCAGGTCCGCCCACATATGGGATACTGTTCTCATATGTGGGCAGGGGCACCACAGTACCAGCTTCTCCCTCTGGACCGCATCCAACGGAAAACGACTCGAATTGTTGGCTGCCAGCGTGTTTCGGATCGGCTTGACTCATTGGCGCTACGTAGAGATGTAGCCTCGCTCTGCATTTTTAACCGACTTCAAAAAGGAGGAGGTTCTCAATTCGTCGGTTTTTTATGTATGTTCATCGATTACTCGGAGACTAGTGGACCGATTTCAAAAATTCTTTTTTTGTTTGAAAGGGTGTGTTTTCTAGATGGTCCCATTGTCACCAAGTCTGGATCTGATGACGGGATCTTGGAAAAATCGAAGGAACTCCTCAATTTATGAACCAAGAGGATGAGGTAAGGCAAAAAATAAGGTACTCAAATTACCAAGAGAATGGGGTCTGGCAAATTTTGGAGTCGGTGTTTTTTTGTTAAAAATTTACTTGTCTATCAAATATATTACGGGGAGTGCTCCGATGAATGCCGCTTCTTTCCGCCATCGCCCAAAGCGATGTTAGAGTAAAAAGGTATGTACAATTGTTGACAGACTGGCTGGTATGATTCTTGATGGATGTTTGAAGATAGTGTATGACGGTTCTATGTCAATACAAGAAAAATTGTGATTGTCAGCGGAGGCTAACAATATTTTTATTGTGTAATGTTGTTATTGTTATATTGAATTAAAAGTATTATTTATAACATGTGCGTATCAGTTCAGTGGTAGAGAGTACAACTTCCACAGGTTATGGGCCCAGCACGCTTCCACTGCGCGCTGATACCGCTGTCTACCTGAAAAACAGAAGTCCTACACTAGCTGTTAAGAGGATGACGCCAGAAGAGGCATGGACTGGACGAAAAACAGATCTAAGTCATCTTAAGGTTTTCGGATGCAAGGCATTTATGCATATACCAGATGAAAAGAGAGCCAAATGGGATCCGAAAAGCAAGGAACTACTTTTCGTAGGATATTGTGATGAGTCCAAAGGATACAGGTTGATTGATCCTTCAAATGGAGATATATACCGAGCACGAGATGTAGTTTTCTTTGAAAATCAAAAGTACCAAAGAGTTACTAGAAATGCAGACAAAAAGCAACCTGTGACAGTATATCTTGAAGATCAGGAACAGCGACAAGAAACTTTACATCCAAGAGAAAATATTCATGACCAGCGACCAGAAACTTCACAGCCAAGAGAGAATATTCAGCAACAGCAAATAATTCTAGAAGAGAATTTGGAATCAAATGATGGAGATCATGAAGATACCAATACTGATATAGCTGAAGGTGATGAAGAAGAGTGGGCGTCGACTGAAGAAAGAGCTGATGAAGAAAACAGAGATGCACAATCTGAGCCAACGGTGGATGTAGAAGACAGGAGATATCCAGTTAGAGAGAGAAAATCCGTCAAATTTCCTGATTATATCACGTACCAGGCAATATCAGAAGAGGATGATCCGCTGACAGTGCAAGAGGCACTATCAAGGAAGGATGCTCAACAATGGAGAGATGCGATCAAGGAGGAGTTAGACGCACTGGAGAAAAATAGAACATGGATTCTAACAAAGCCTGACCAGAAAGAAACGTGCAACATTGTCGATTCTAAATGGGTATTTAGAATCAAAAAGGAGGCGGGGAATAAAATACGCTACAAAGCACGTTTGGTTGCACGAGGCTTCAGCCAGAGAAAAGGCATAGATTACGATGAGACGTTCTCGCCTGTAGTGCGGCATAGTTCCATGAGGCTGCTTTTTTCTCTAGCAGCAAATCTTGACTTAAAAATAGATCACATGGATGTTAAGACCGCCTTTCTGAATGGAAATCTTAATGAGAAAGTCTACATGCGACAACCACCTCACTTTGAAGTCAAAGGGCAGGAAGACTATGTATGTCTGTTAAATAAATCCTTATACGGACTCAAGCAAGCGCCTCGATCGTGGAACTTAAAATTACATACGGAATTGGATCTTCTTAAGTTCAAGAGATGCAAAAATGAGCCCTGTGTGTACATAAGAAAAACGAATAAGAATATCATAATTCTGGCTGTATACGTTGATGATATTCTCATTTTTTACAATAATGAGAAAGAAATGAAAATTGTAAAGGATGAATTGCACTCCAAATTCGAAATGAAGGACCTAGGGAGAGCCGAGTTGTTTTTGGGAATGAGGATTACTCAAGAAAATAACGGTATAAAAATTGATCAAGAGGAGTATATCAATAAGGTTTTAAGAAGGTTTAAAATGGAAACGTCCAAACCTGTGAGTACACCAGGAGTACCAGGACAACGTTTCACAAAACCAGTAGAGCCACATACATCGGACGAAAGCATACCCTATAGAGAATTAATAGGTTCCCTAATGTATATTGCCGTTTGTTCAAGACCGGATATAGCTCATTCTGTAAACTTCATGAGTCAGTTCTGCAACTCCTATGAGGACATACACTGGACGGCTGCTAAGAGAATTCTAAGATATCTCAAAGGTACCAAAAGTATGGGACTGGTATACTCCAAAGAGGAATACGGATATATACAAGGATTTGCCGATGCCGACCATGGTGGTAATCTTGTAGATAGAAAGTCCTATTCAGGTAATATATTTAAGATGGCAAATGGAGCTATTTCATGGCAAAGTTCAAAACAAAAGAGTACTGCTCTATCAACAGCAGAAGCAGAATATATAAGCCTATCAGAAGCTGCCAAGGAAGCCATATTTTTAAAACGGTTCCTTAGTGAAATTATGGGACAGGAGGAGTCTCCCATATTGATTTACACGGACAGTCAGTCTGCAATAGCTATAGCACATAACCCGGTGCAACATCAGCAAACGAAACATATTGATGTTCGTTACCATTTTGTTCGAGAGGCTTTGGAAAATGGTGCAATTCGTTTAAAGTACCTAGATACGAAACGAATGGTTGCTGACGCCCTGACAAAAGCCGTCGTAAGAGAGAAGCATGAGTTTTGTCGCAGAGAGATGGGTGTGTGTTGAAGGCTGTTTGTTAGTGAGTGAGCTTCAGGTTGAAGAGCATGGATGAAGATGGGAAGTCTGAGGGAAACAATTGAGGAGGAGTGTTAGAGTAAAAAGGTATGTACAATTGTTGACAGACTGGCTGGTATGATTCTTGATGGATGTTTGAAGATAGTGTATGACGGTTCTATGTCAATACAAGAAAAATTGTGATTGTCAGCGGAGGCTAACAATATTTTTATTGTGTAATGTTGTTATTGTTATATTGAATTAAAAGTATTATTTATAACATGTGCGTATCAGTTCAGTGGTAGAGAGTACAACTTCCACAAGCGAAAACATTTCCATCCTCACCACTTAGTGACAGTCCTCAACTGTGCGCTTTCCAGAAACTTCCTGCATCGCACAGCTAAACTGTAGAATGAACTGTCGCCTGCGGTATTTCCGAACTGATACGACCTTCAAGAAAAGAGCGTACTCCCATCTTAAAGGCCGGCAACGCACTTACAACCCCTCTGGTGTTGCGGGTGTCCATGGGCGGCGCTAATCGCTTACCATCAGGCGATTCGTCTGATTGTTTGCCTGCTATTTCATAAAAAAAAAAACATTATTATAATATGCATTAAGGAGACGACTGACTTGTACCATTTCGGTGTAATGTATCGTTTACGGCGATCGTGTTACATTACAGCTACGCGGCGAACGCTCATATTGAGCGCTCTGTTCATTTGTGCTCCATTTTGTTTCAGAATGTCCTTTGCCCGTTTCAGTGCTGTTCTTAATTTTAGCTTTCTCTCTTCTTAGTGAGGCAACTAAACTAGTATTTTTTTTCTTGGCCTCTTCAACTGTAACGTTCATTTAATCAGATAATTCTATCCACGCATCGTTTTTTTTAACTTATTGAAGTGATCTTGATGCGTGGGGTCCCACAGTATTGCCTTATCTCTGTATTTGTCAATAAATTATAGAACTTTTTCTCTAACCCATTCCATTTTCGAAGCTTCTCATTGAAAAATTCAGCCCCAAAACAAAATCACCCAAGACGTGCACACGCGGTGACTCACGAACATGTACTGACTTGTAATGTAACACTCAAAGGGATTCGCGTAAAAACCGACAGCCGAGTGGAGCACGCGGCGCTCGCGTCGAGCGGCTGGGCTCGCTGCACTGACTGTTGTAATGCTCGGGTTGTGTCATGTTACGTTACACCGATATGTTACAAGTCAGTCGCTACCTTTTGAATGAGCTAAGAAGCTGGTCCTTCATTCTCCTACCGTTTTTTTAGTCCCACGAAAAGCGGACGCGGTTATTCGTTATTGATAAGTTAATGGTCAAATGTTATCCTGTGGAGGGTGTAAGATCTATTACGGCTGCCGGCTGACTCATATCTATCGAACTAAGTGGAGTGTACCTTGATTGATACATCCCTTGACTACAACTTGTAGGACTGCGTAATTTAAATACAATTCATACTGAGTGGGGATCCTTTTTAACGTCTTGTTATGTTATTTTATCTGTTTGTATTTTTTATTTCTTATGTGACGTTAAATAAATGCATTGTCTTTCTTTTCTTTCTTTCTTTCTTTCTATTTCACGTCACGACACTGTAACTAGTGTAAGGTTGTAATGTTTTTGAAAGAAAATATAATTTTAAAAGCAATTGCATTGACCATTTTGGTGACGTCATAACTGCCATGAAGGTCGAGGGGGGAACGATTAGACGGCGGCGGTGAGATAATATGTTTATTGATTTCTAGAGAGACTTATAACAAGTACATTCTTAGACATAAATACAATGTTAGTTTTAAAGTCTTAATAGGCCAAATTGTGTCGCTGATACTTAAAATAGGTTAAACCTGTGCTATAAGCATCAGCTTCCTTCCATCTGTCTGATGTGATTTATTAAGACTAGTTATAAATGTTACAATGGGGGTATACTACCTAAGGTTAAAACAATCAAATGCAGAAATAGGAGTAGAACTACGTAAGACAATATAAGCTTTAAATAATGGGACTAAAGGAAATGGTATTAGTATGAAGTTATTAAAGTGTATGCGCGTGTCTATGTGTGTAATTTTTGGTAAGATGCACTCTAAGCACTGTAAAAAAAATATTTTACGTTAGGTACCAATAAACAAATCATACGAAAACACTTGGAAAAATCAATTTCACCCTGGTTATGCTATTTTAAAGATTTTTAAATATATAAAATTTTAACATAGAAAATTGTGTCGTCATTAGGCAACCCTACAAACTTCGTACTAACCGAGCGTTTTTGACGTTTCTTAAAAAGTTGCTGAATTGACTATCAGTGAATTACCGTATTTAAAGCCATTATTATGTTACACTAGCTTTTGCCTTTGTACAGTCAGCATCAAAAGTAGCTTCGAAAAGTTCAAAAGTCTTTATTACATACATACATACATAAACTCACGCCGTTATCCCATGGGGTAGGCAGAGACCAAAGAACGCCAAATACTACGGTCCGTACATACTTCTTTCGCTTCAATCACATCCATACATCTTCTCATACATGCTCGTCGGTTGCGGGTACTTCTGACCTGGCCCTTTTTCAGTATCGCCGAAATTTGATCTAGATAACCTCGCCTTGGACAAGGGAATAAGAACTTTTGACCCCTTCATATGAGTAGCTACTTTTGATGCTGACTGTACGCGTGGAATTCAGTTACTTTGGCAATTTTAAAAAGCGGCCAAGTGCGTGTCGGGCCACATAGTGTAGGGTTCCGTAGATGTCCACCCGTGACATTATGTCGATTTAAAAATGTCGAAACAATATTTTTACTCTCTATTTGACATAAGTAACAACATATCGAAGTATTCAACAAAAATTTTAGGAAAGTTTGCTATACCAAACTTTTCGCTTCATAAGTGCGGCTATTACTCGTTAATTAAAAATTTCTACTTAGCTGTGATAGTTTTACTTTTAATTTATTATATAAATACTATACTACGAGTAGGTACCTAGATTTTCTCGCATACCCAGTAGCAAAAGTTTAGCTAGTGGAGGGCTAGGTAGGGCGGGTCGGGTTCTTGCAAAACCCATCTGGTTAAAAAAGTAGTTTATTCTTCAAATTAGGCATATTACATGCACCTATCATGATATTAGCAACCCTACATTGCGCGTGGCCCGACACGCTCTTGGCCGCTTTCTTGTTTTGAATTGGCAGATCATCAGAAATTAGATGATCAAGATTTAAAACGGAACTCGTCATTTGAGTCATTGACTTCCGTTAACTATAAATACATTCGCAATAAATTCATTTAAACATGAATTAGCTTATGTCATTCTTCTCACTACAAATGAAAAAATGTATGCGTCCAAATTTAGTCTTTATGACATGGACATAAGATTGATTTTCACCTCGTCAGTGGAAAACGCTTTTTCACTCAGTTTTTGCCTAAGAATGAATCATAATGTCATATACTAAAGTACAGGCACGGTCAACGTGTTACACCGGTTACACGCTGCGAAAATCGTTTAGGTCTTTGCATTATATTTTTTAGCTGTGGCCGCTAGAGTGCGTAACGAATCAGTTTCAAATACTTCGTGGAACTTAAATTGGTTCGTCCGTTGAAGTCACAGACATATTATGAAGATAGACGTCGTATAATTTTATCCCCGTTTTCGCAGGGCGTTAGTTACGGTAACTATACCCATTATATAAAACGATATGAACAAATTTTATCATCGTATGTACTAGCTTTCGACTTTTACTTCACCCTCCTGGTATTCGTTTATATCGTACCTCCATATGAACTTTTGCCCCCGATTTTACCCCACTTAGAAGTTGATTTGCAGGATAAAAACTCCAATATCCTCACCAGCATATTAAACTATCTCCATGCCGAATTTCATCTAAATCGGTTCAGCGGTTTTCGGTGTAACAGACAGACGGAGTTACTTTCATATTATAATATTAGTATAGATTTTTAATGAATCTTGAAATTTCAAGTCCTTTACAGCACTCGTGGTCAAGCAAGTAGACACCGAATAAACTGAGATTTCTATGCACAACTGCCTAGCGCCTAGCCCGTCATTTACTCAATAATTGGAACTGCAATCTACATTCAAAGCTTCATCTCTATTAAGAGATAAATCTCGGTTTTGGCGTGGTAGGTTAGTAACGGACATATACTATAGACGACACCTTTGGACCTCCATCTATTTAATCGTTATTTATTTCGATCGATTTTGATATCGATTAAAAACGAATCTACACAGACAAAAAACTTATACTGCTGGTTATACCTAAACCAAGTTTTATAAGTTGGAAAAGATTTGATAGGGTTTGTTGTAAAAATTCGATTTCAAAATTCAAAATTCAAATTCAAAAACGTTTATTCGTGACACACACGGTACATAATAATAATAATAAAAAGAAGGAAAGACAAACAAAATAGGGCCGTGCCACGAAATGGACCCAACTCAGCATATTGCTGGCTTTACAGCCAGCGCTGGTCTTCCGTAAGGCCCATTAAGTGAGGAAACGGTGGGTAACACAACATACAGTATACAAACAAACATATAGTACTAGAAGAACAAAAATAAAGTAAAAAACATTACACATTGCAACAAAAAACCGAGCTCAGAAAAAATAACAGTGTAGCTAACATTATACTTATATAAAACACAATACGAGTAACATCACAATTTTACAAGAAACAAAAGAAGAAACAAAAATAAAGTAATACAATTGTATGGATAAGGCCTAATACTGAGAATGAACGCAGCCATTCGCTCGCTGCTACTAGCGCCAGCGGCAAATACTAGAAGCTAAGCTACATCTACTCTCTACTCTACGACAAGGTCGACAACTTTGACAAGACAAGTAAAACTAAAACGTCAAAATAAACAATTTGTAAGCTTTGCTTTGCGGAATTGGAGACCTGGGTAATGAAAAGAGGGCACAGCGCTTTACGTACAATTACATACTATAAATTATGGTTTAGGTACATTTATATAAGTAAAAAATTTAAAGTTACCTGTTGTATGCAACGCGAGTTGTTAGCGTCTTCGAATAGACATTACATTATACTCTAACACAAACAAAACAAATGCCTATTCGAAGACGTTCCAACTACAAACAAGAGGTCCTGTACTTAAGTTGTTTACCTATACAAGACTACAGGGACGCGAAGTAGGTGAATTTGCGTGATCTATCTATGTACACGTCTGCGGTGGAAATGATCACGCAGTAGATACTGAGGTTACTAAAATTAAGTGCTTCGACTGAGACGTTAATGGGACTTCGATGTTATTCGAATAGTTGAGGGGTGAAGTTGTTCGCTAGAACGTAATAGCTCCGACTGTTGAAAGTCAATTTGTTTGAATACCGATTAGCAACTAGAATATAACCTTTTTAACCTTAACACACTCCCATTGTCTTTTAACTTGCATTTTCTTTATTTATTTAATCGTATGGCATTTATTTACGAACCGTGAGATCTTCGAGAAGACAAGTACGGTTGCCAGTTTTTGACGTATGCATTAGGTGACATACACAGAAACCCACGCATTACTTATTACAAAAACTATTAGATTCTTCTCGGCGTTCAGATACTATTGCGCAGAGAGGATAAATAGTTATTGGTTAAACAAGGGTGCAAAGTTGTATTTTACCCGCGAGTGTGGAATTGAAACACGAGCCAGCGAAAGGATTCTATAGTTGAACCACGAGCGATGCGAGTGGTTCTAAAATAGAATCCTGAGCGTAGCGAGTGTTTCAACACACGAAAAGTAAAATACAACTTTGCACCCGTGTGTAACACGAAACTTTTCTCCTCACTATAGCAAGGAAAGTTTCAGTTTCAGTCACTGATTTTTTTACGATATTATAACAGAAAACTCTGAAAGTTGTGTATAATATTTACGCGAGTCGGAGTCGGTGACAAGGTGTGTATATTTTAGTTGACATTGACAATGATGACATTTCTGACGATGCGTTTTGAAATTGCATCGACTCAACTTGTGCGTTTACAATTATACTCCAAATCATAAAAAAAAATACTTGTAGAATTTTAAGGTTTACGACTTAAATCATTAAATAAAGCTAAATTTGGTATTTTTTATTAAATTCTCAAACCATTTATTTAATGATAATTGATATCAAACGAACCATTAAAGCTACTCAAACACGCTCCAAGGTCAAATTACTTTCCCCACTTGTGGATAAAATGCGTTTTTACCCGCTTGTTTCAAAGTGTTGCGTCGGTGGACTGTATTGCAGACTTGCAGTTGATTCTCGTGGATGGGCAGCACATTAAAACGAGGTAACTTTGTGAAGAACTGTATTGCGACCATGTAGTATGAAGGATAGCACAAGATTACCTCGTTTTAATGTGCTGCCCATCCACGAGAATCAACTGCAAGTCTGCAATACAGTCCACCGACGCAACACAAAGGACGTCCGTCTTTTACGGCTTTCCGAGCTAGTGAGGGGAAAAAGTGTTGATGGGACCAACTACAATTAGAAAAGAAAGCCAAAATTAGGTACAAACGGTAGCTTGCCTCTAACTAGCAGCCCTAAAAACCGCTCCTACAAATTAACATTATATTATGATGTCGAATAAATACTTGCGAACTCATTGTATGAGAAAATAAGTAAACCGCTGTTTTTTTTATATCCACAAAAAAGTATGGTTACAGTATACATTCATATCCATTTCGCCCATTTTTATACCAATTTGTCTTATCTAGAGGTGACCTATCTAGGTAATCTTTATCTTAAATTAGTAACTACTAACTAGCAACTTTCGTACACTGTTATGTAATTAACTTAAGATAATTCTGTATTTCTCTAGTTTAAGTGAATTGTAACATTCTTTTAGAGAAATAAATTCTTAAAGCATAAACCATAACTGAAACATCCAAGATGAGTATTTTATTTATTTAAGTATCATTTACTATCTGGAATATCCGTATAGCGATAGTGACACCATGTTATAATTATAAAACATGTGGAAAGTACCCAATACGTGCCACTCCTGCGCATAGGAGCATTCCTAGAAAAAACGCACAGCTGCTTTTTATCAAACGTTACCTTTTACAGAAAATCTGCAACGCGCATCATATCAAAACCCAATCATTTAAAATTAAACCTTAAAGCACCTTATTATTGTGTCTATAATACAATGGCCGTCGAGTGATGCTCTTGTTTTTACTTGCAACATTCTTGCTTTTCGAAACTAGCTCTTATTCCTTTGAAATAAGAATGATACGTTGTTAGCGAAGGGACCTTAGTAGTGTTTATCAATAGGTAAGTGTTTCTTCTAATGTGATCTAGGATGTTTTAGAAACGTTCCTTGGATGCACTCTTTTTTGAAATGACAATGTATTTATAAGAATAAATTGCAATGCTATCGGTATTTACAATGTTCATACTCAATTACTCACTTCACCCGGTACGCCTAGAATATCTTGACGCCGGTAGGTACTCGTAATAACAAATCATTATCGGAGGTCAGGTGCATTATTTCTAGCAATCTAGTACCTAAGTGTATCATGTTCATGTGTATTAGTTTAGTTTCTCGGCGAATTGGATTTCTGTAATGCCGTGTAAATGTATTTGTAACAATAAATAAATTAAATTAGTCATAAATTCATCTACTTAATAGTATGAACGCAGCTTAAATTCTCGCGTATTGAAGGGAATTAATAAGTTCATTAATCAGGAGCGCGCGATCCATTGTTTTTTTTTTTACATTTATCGCTTAAAGTGGTGATATCACCGTCGATCTATTTTGCTATTGTAAAAACTATCAACGACATTAAATTATGAACCTTATTATCGTTGCGACAAGATCGAAAGCCGTCCATATTTTAACAGGTTTAATGTCCTAAAGCACTATATTATAATACTACAACTTGTTATACGGATGTTTTTATTGTATACCATTAATTGCGAGGGCACATTCCTGATATCAAATAAAGTAAACTTCTCTAAGACACTAGTATCTCAATTCGCTTGCAAGTCGAAGGAAGTGCAGCGACTTACTTGTACTCCATAAAATTATACATTCCCAAATTGACTGTCCCTCTCTCCTGTGTCTTCTCAGTTTTATCACCCGATACAAATCTCGCAATCCCTCACATAAAATATTTCAGCTTCAAAGTTATAGAAATAACACCTCATTTTATAACCCTGTAACAAGAATGTGTCGCTTGTACAACGAAATCACTACCGAGAATCCCTCCATAGACATATTTAAATTCAGCTTGCCCTCATTTAAAACTATAATCAAAAAGGTCTTCCGTACGTAAGCTGCTTTCACACTTACCTTTGTCTTGTACTCTAATCGCCTGTGTTTAGTATAGTTTATTGGTTTAGTCTAGTTATAAAATTTTAGTTTAGTTATAGATTTAGATTAAGTAAATACCAGCAAACGCAACTTTTGTATGAACCTTTCCATTAAAACCACTTGTCCATATGTGGTGTGTACGTTCAGATGACATCTCACCTCTCTAGCGCTCATGTTCTGATTTAATCATTATCTTTTTCCTTCTGTGCACACATGCTTAGAGTTATAGACCAGATCTGACCCATTATGTTATACTTGTACCTCATATCATGTAATTGTCCATAACTTGTTTTGTGAGCCAAATAAATAAAATAAATAAATAAATTCGTACCATTTCGAAGATATTCCGGAGTTCGCTTTCGTTACGTAACACCCCTACTACCCGTAGAATAGTATAAATGTCGACGCGTGTCATTCGAATTTTGTATGAAAATGAAAAATATATTTTTTCTCGAATTTTGAAAAACGAAATATGCTACTTCGTTTCTATGGCTATATGCTTGAATGAACGGAAATTAATAGAAACACCCTGTAAGTATATTTATTTATTTATTTATAATTGTTCTCTTGTGGACTTACAGTTGCCCAAAGCGTCCACAAGACAGGTATTATACAAAGGTTTCTTAGGTACTAAACGCTAATTACTACATATATAATTATTATATTTAAATATTATCTATATCAACATACTACAGATAGCTAAGACTATTTGCAAAACGAATAATTTTTAGTCTAAGTGACGACCAACTGTCTGCAAACACATCGGCGTCCTGGATTTGCGCAAGGAAACCATTCAGGGAGTGCGATGGCTCTGGCAGTACGTGCATTGCGGGCTTGTAAAGTGCGAGTTCTACTCGTGTGCGCAAACAGGACCCGTGCCCGTATAGTGGTTTCGGTCATTTTGCTCTGACGACATTACTCACCAGGAACACATCATATACCTACAGAGCTGGTAGCGGTGTTATATAAATGCGATTTTCTGTAAGGTGGAGGTACTTCCCCAGTGGGGCTGTTCCAAATATGAGCGAGATGATGTTCCGCTGTACCCTAACTTTCTTAAATGTATTACAGGAGGTCATGAGCTTACCACACTGAATGAATTTTACATGCACCCCGGAAAATAGCCTTACTAGCCTTACTAAAGCAATAGAACATCACTAGAAAATGTATAGTCAGCAGCAAAAAAATATACACGATTATGCAGTACAAAAATATCTTCGCTAGACGCGGAACGCAAAGGAGGCGTGTTATAAGTTTACCATGTGTATCTGTGTGTCTGTTTGTGGCATCGTAGCTCTTAAACAGATAAACTGATAACTGATTTAAATGCGTTTTTTTTTATTTGAAGCCCGATGATGGTGGCTAGAGCTCTTAGACATGCATGATTTAGTTTTTAATGAAAATTTTCAATAATGCCTAAATTGTATAACCTAATATGTATATTATATTGTGCTACACTATCGCATTGGTTACCTGTAATGATAGTTGTAATGTGGCTTTGAATAAATAAATAAATGATTAATCAAAAACAGTTCAGCGTTTTTTGAGATATTGAACTTAGAAATGAAAATGTCGGGGTTTCTCAACTATTCGAAGTGGTCAGTTATTATATTTCAATAGGGTTGTCACAAAATATTTTAAAACGGACTAATCGAATTATTTTTTTTACAAATTACCGAACCAACGGCTGCTGACACAGAATCCACTAAGCGTCATTTACAATCATTAAGAAGTAACAAACGAACTACGCAAGCCCTTTAGCTCACTTAAAATTATATAACTTGTACTTAAGGTGTTACGTGCGTAGCATAACGCGTAATGCGTGTTTCCAATGTCACGCCGGGTCCATGCCTACCGTACTGGGCTGCATTAGAAAACCACAATTACATAAGTGCAAGAATCATATAATGAGTTCAACCGATCTATCAAATCCCTTAATGTATTTAGTTAAACTTGCATGCAACTACTGCACGTACGTCCGTCAAAATCTAATTATATGGCCAGTTTGAGAGTTCCATATTTAGCAATAAAATAAATTAAATTCATATAAGCAAATGTTATAAAATTTCCCTTTACGATATATTATACTTAGTTTTTCCTACAAAAAGTGTCTACCTGAGTATAATGTCGAATTCAAATTTATATTTGTTACGCACCCCAAGGTTCGATTTGACCCTCTTTGAATCGACCCTCGCTGTCACATAGACGCCTAGTAAACGGAGCACCTACTCGCATAAGACAAAACAGATATTAAAATAGAGGCGATTTATCGGCCCAGCCCACGTAAACTGTATCGAGCCTGGGGGGCATCCTGGCCGATAACAATAACAATTTCTAGAGGTACACTCACTGCACTTATCATACCGCATCGTCCGTATTCTAAGTTATTGAATGCATGTTATTGATAGTGTACTTAAAGAGTACGTCAAGGGGTGTTATTCACAATCCAACTCGTCTTCACCTGTCACCTTACACCTCACCCGTTATTATACGGAAACTGTCAAATGTCATTTGTTACATTTTGACGGTTTCCATATAAAAACGGGTGAGATGGCTGGTATTGTAAGCCGAAACTGTAAGACTAAATTCTGACAAAACGCAAGCAATATTTTATTCTTACACTAGTCGTCGATTTTGGTTTGTGTATGTTGGACAGAATTAAAAATATGCGGTTGTAACTTGATAGTATTTTCTAAAATAGCGTTTGAAAATACGCAATATGTTTTACTGGCCAAAATAGCTATAAATTTTACGAAAGAGGTCAGATTAGGTGCATACAAATTGCTGGTGATAGCAGTATCTCCACCTCACTCGAGGCCTTGGTCGTAGTTTTAGGACATACCTGGGTCCAACCCGCATGCCAAGCTTGGCGATTATGGCATTTACCCGTCATGAAATAGGCCTATGTCTAGCAGTGGACGTCCTTCGGCTGATATGGTGGTGGTGGATATACAGCTACCTTTTGTCCCTTTAATTTACCTATAAATGAGAGACCACTATACTAACTTGTTATCGTGGACAAGAAAGGTCACTACTATTATACATACATACATACAGTTAGTAGCATAAGTGAGTCAATATTCAAATGTTAGTAGGGTTCGATTTAATAGATGTCAAACTATATAAAAATATAAATGTTTTATATACAATATTACTCCTAGAAATGAGCAACAAAACTGCTGTACAAATGTATTACTTACGATTTATAGTTATTTACCTACTGAAACCTAAAAACTGGATATTTTAACCTAATTTATTTTCCTAATAATTTGTTTTTTTTTAAGACAATCCAAAAAACTAAAACCACCTAAAATAGGCAATTTCAGTCTCTTAAAAGTGATTCGGAAAGTATGTTGATGAGATATATTTTAGGAGGTAATTATTGTCTACAAAGAGTTCGGTGCGAAAGTGAGTCAATGTAAATAAGTATGGAAACTGAATGGTGGACACCTTATTCAACTGAGTCTAACCCTACAATAACTACAAAAGTACGTGTCTGATTCAGGCGGTTGGGTGCTCATTTTAAGGAAGCTAGAATTAACTGTTATAGACAATTAAATAATTTGGGGTAATCATACAAAAAAAAAAAAATTCGTTATACAAAAACATATAATTGACACGTTTTTGAGGACTAAACTTTTTTTTTCTCTTCTTATGTCGTTGCTCAAAGGTGTTACAGTTTTGTTATTGATTCTTGCTGAACACAGCTGACTGAATTAATGTTAATTTATTGGCAATTTCCTAAGATACAGCCGATAGATCAGACAAACTTCCATAGAAAATGGTCGGTGCAAATTTGATTCAATGCTAATGTCACCCTTGAGACAAAATGCAATATCTTGATCTAAAATTACATAACGGCAGATTATCCCTACACTGCATGCTAACGAATAATGTTTCAATGGAAACATTATTCTTAACCCTTTTTGTTTTAATTGACGATACTTATCAAAGTAGTGGACATTGGTTCAGTTGTGCTACTAACTGTACATACATTATTATAATTTTTATCATTACAAAACTGAATTTAATAACGACAATTATCTGAATATATTTAAGCGTTTGATAAGTATATAGACTTTTTCTGTCAAGTCAGTCTTTGGAAGTTAAGACATTCGAAAAAAAAGGAAAAGTTTTATAAAAAGTCAACCGTATGGTGTGTGCGAACCCTACGATAATGCAGAGATTATAGCATTAGCAATGGACTCAATCTGTCCGGATCAACGCACTGCGTCGGAACTGGTATTGGTTTATGACTGATGCCCGAATTAAGCGCAGCACTTGCTTACATAATATTTATTGTGAAGTATCTACGTTAGATAGCGTAATAGGGTTGGCAATGTTGGCATCAGTTAATATTGTTAGATGAGATATAAATATTAAACGTAAATGAAATGTTTATTTTCTGTTTACCTAGCTGACATGCTCGCGTTATTGTTTTAGATAAATGAAAAAAGTGAAATACATGTTTAATTTTGTCGTGTATTATTGTTTACGTAATTGGTGACGCTTCACACTATAATAACTGTTTGATATAAGAGATCACTTGGGCTGGGCAGCCCAATCGTCAACATTGACGGTTGAAGCACCTTAGATCTATGCACAAATTACAATCTATATACTGAGATAGAGATACCAGTGAAATACTCCACATAGATCGTAGCGCCGTTGTGTATTTAGTAAGAACTAACCGCACCACCGATGCATCCCTGTCACTTCAATATGCAAGAGCGATAGAGATAGCACCCAGTGACATCTGGTACAAACAAGTTAAACTAAAATTTCCATAGAAAAATTCGTACTTCGAGTTGAAAGGCCCCTGGATTTATGCTTATCCGTATACATATAATACAGCTGTAGAAGGTCGAAAATCTGTACATTGAAGATATTGGCTAAATCAATGGAGCGATTGGAGGGCCCTTGGCATCGAAACAGAACACATTTCAACAGTTTTAATAATTCGTGTCTGTTTGTCTATCGGTTTATATGTCCTACATTCCTATTAGTCAAAGTAATTTATTCCTCAACTTAGGCATATTATATGCGCCTTTGAATGTCAATAAGCTACCACTGTTTTGAAAAAATAAACCTCTGCCATGAGAAGAACAGGCTACAAACGTCTTTCTCGCACTGACTTGCTAGAGTTGCTATATATTTATATTTAAATTCGTTTTTAAAAAAGTCCATAAAAGCCGCAAACTTTGCTTTGGAGAAGCTTGGAGGAGGCCTTCACTCTGCAAGGCCATCACCATGAAGCTCATTAGTTTAGTTACCTACATTTACTGTTTTTTTTGGACCCGGGTATGTCCTAAAACTACGACCAAGACCACCGGGGAATGGGCAGCAGCATTCCTTGAGTGCGGTGGAGATACTGCGATCGCCAACCCGCATGCCAAGCGTGGCGATTATGGCATTTACCCCCCATGAAATTGGGGGAGGCCTATAAATAAATAAATAAATAAATATTAGGGGACATTTTTACGCTCTTTATGCTATGTCTACATCTTGCATGATCGAGAAATATTTTTTTTAAAATTTCATTTAAGTATGTTTTTTTTTAAAATACAACACGTACCTGTTTTATTGACATCCATTTATCATCATCACATGTATTTTATTAAAAAAGTCCAGTCTAAGTTGAAAACTTAAAACGTAGTCGAGTTAGCCCGTCGCGGGGTAGTCGCGTAACTTTTCTAACGTACTTACGATAGGTAAATCTAACAGTAATTTTTACTTTATCTTACGCAGCTCAAAAAACGTTACGTAATTACTCCTGCACTCGTATTTCTTAAAATACACAGCTTAATAAATTTATCCCAAGATAAGTCCCTACTTATCCCTAAATATAACGTGTTACCCCAGATTGAGGTCTTTCTTTTTGATCGAATTTAGTCTAGGGCGCAGTACGTTTGGTTCTCCATACAAACGTATTTATGCTCTCATTTTAAAACGCCATGCTAGAATAACATGAAACTTTGTATACACAATGGGATCCAGCTTGTCTAGGGCGGAACATAGTTTCTGTTGCTTGAAATTATAATGGCGAAAAAATACAGCGATTATTAAGGTTTTCATACAAGCCGTAAAAAACTCAAAATACCGCTGTATTTTTTTTCTTTTTCAATTTCTAGCAACAGAAACTAATATCCGACCTAAGTATGCCGGATCCCATTGTGTATACAAAGTTTCATGTTATTCTAGCATGGCGTTTTAAAATGAGAGCCTAAATACGTTTGTATGGAGAACCGATCCACACCGATCGTACTGCGCCGTCTTAAATAAATTACGAAACAATTGACTTAACTGAACAACATAGTAAGCAATTCCAAAGTAATACGCAATAACCTGATTATACGAATACTAACAGTGAATGAATAAAACAAAATTAAGTTTCTATTTTAACTTCGATAAAGTAACGACTTCTAATTCTAACTTTTTGAATTTTCTATTTACTTTAATTACTTAACTGAACAATTCTACCCACCCAAGACGAAACATAATTCAATTTAACGTAGAAAAGTTTATTTAATCGTAAATCTTGAATGAAAGAGTGTATTGTGATCCTTTATTTCTACGATTCACGGTTCAAGAATTTTGGCGAATAAATATATTTGACTCTATTATTTACGAGCATGTTTGACACAATAAAACCAAAATTATAGATACTGGATGACGCGAATCATTTTTGACCGTGTAACCGTTAAGAGGGCTTTAACGTGTCCACTAGCGCAACTCCTGAATACATTGTGGTTATTAAAATTTAACGATATGTATTAAAAAAGGGGGCCACTACGTACTGTATTTAGTACTACTATTGGTCGCAGCGTGATGTTATATAAGCTAAAGCCTTCCTCAATAAATGGACTATCCAACACAAAAAGAATTTTTCAATTCGATCCAGTAGTTCCTGAGATTAGCGCGTTCAAACAAACAAACAAACTCTTCAGCTTTATAATATTAAGTATAGATAATATAGATTAAAGTATTAGTCGTTTTTTGAGCTCAATAATAAAACGGCCATTTTAACTTTCGACGAATCTATCAACTTAATAACCATTTTGATGTATTCATAACTCACAACTTAAAAAAGTTGAAAAAATTCGGACTTTTTTAATTTCAAAGTTCAATATCTCAAAAACTCAGATAAAAATATTAAAATTAATTTGTAACGTATAAAAACAGGGCTAGAGGTAACCCTACAGTTTAAACATTGTAACGTTGTTCCGAACTCCTTGGAGGGCTTAATCAAACGTTCACTGGAAAGTAGGGTAAGCGCGCTAATCTCGGGCAACTTAACGCCATTGGTCCGTTTTCTCTCCAACTGATCGGTTTCAAAAGCTGTGATCATTAAGACTGACAACTTATCCGTTGAACGTAACTATATTTTGTTATGATAAAATTTCGTACGATACTGGGGCTGAACTAATATTGCCTTTTTGTATACCATGCCGGTGGCAAACAATCGTAAGGCCCGTCTAATGGGAAACAAAGATTTTAAAATGGCGGTTATTTGATTCAAAATCACAAAAATCAAAATCAAATAAAAAAAATACTCTGCAAATAGGCCACGAGGGCACTTTTACAAGTCAAAGCGTGAATTATACAATTAAATAAATTGACAATGATAATTATTATGTTTTCAAAACAGAACTGCAGAACTAAAAAAAAGTAGATAATAATAATAATGATTTCAAAACTATAGTGATTAACAAACTCACAATATTCAATTAAAATAAACTTACAATACATTATATAAACAAATTAGTGACGTGTAAATACGGTCTCTGTCCGAATACACAAAAGTATATACAATAAATACCTTAACATACTCGTAAGGCGAGACTGTAGTATAGACAATTAGACACAATAAGGTAGTAAAAGCGAGATGGCGCGAGAGTGGCCGACACACCCTTCGGCCAGCACGGCTAGCACAAGACGGCGCGCGAGCTATATCGCGCGCGAGTCAGACTATCAGTCTCTTTCCGTTTGTACTCATTAGATAGAGACGGAGACGGATAGTCTATCTCGCGCGCCGTCTTGTGCTAGCTGTGATGAAATCAGCACGCGCACCACAAAAGAGCTGGAGTGCACGTGGTGGCATGAACGCAGCTGGAACACCCTCAGCGACAATCAAGGCCTCGTGTATCTGACTGAACAATTGTTAGGATTGTCAGTGTACAACTGGCCGCCACCGCGGTCGCCACTGCAGGCCGCTCTACAGAGTGTTTTTATTGATTTCCGTTCCTTCTAGCATATAGCCGTGTATAGCCATAGAAACGACGTAGCGTACTTCGTTTTTCACAATTCAAGACAAAATATATTATTTTCATTTTCATACAAAATAATTAATTATATCACCGAGGGTAAATGAAAACCGGCCTTAAGAGTTAAAGTAGAGTTAAGCAAAAGTTAATGTCAAGTATGACAATTCGAAATTTAAATGACACGCGCATCAACATTGTTTAATTGTTAAGAATCTTTTATACTATACTAGGGGTGTTAATTAACGAAAGTGAATTCTTGAATATCTTCAAAATGGTACGAATTGGGATACTACGTAGTGTCCTAGAGAAGATTACTTTATTTCATCTCGGGATTATGCCCTTGCAATTAACGGAATTCAATAAAAACATCCTGTATAGTGTGCGACACGCTTTACTGCTTAATGAATAATATGTCAGTGCTTTGAGACAGTTTTATCTTTCGGAAACTTATTGTGCTCTTTTAATTCGAACGAAAAAGAGGAATGCGCAATACTGCGGCATGCTCAATATTTTTACGTTACCTGTTTAAGATATTAATTATGATTTAAATGCAAACTTTGATTTCATGCCCGTAATATCTAATAACAAACTGACAGCTGGACCTTAGTCCACAGTGGCGCCAACTGGTGAGCATAAAAATAGTAGCCGTCATTCCGCACGTTTCTGCACGACGGTGTGGATACAACTTAAGGATGATTCACAGGAGACCATTCAGTGTCCGGGCCGGCCTGTTTTCTATGACAGCAAACGTAACGGCCGGCGTGTTTCTCTAGAAGAAAACGGGCCGGCCCGGACACGGACCGGTCTACTGTGAATCATCCTTTAGTGCCGACATTTATCTAAGAAAGTAAAGTACTTGAGTACGTGTGGCCAAACAGGAACACGCGACTTACACAATTAACACTAATGGAGGAAACCACCTAAGGGTACAATATATCTGTGCTATAGAATGACATAACCATGAGGCACGAGACAATAGTATTGACACAGTGAAGTAGTATGAGCAAGATAGCGCGAGAGTGGCCACCATTTTAAAATCTATTCTTTATTGGCGCGGCTTTTACCAGTAACGGTATAACCAAATTACAAATTAGACGGAAAAATTGAAAAACTTAATGCTCCGAGCAGCATTCGAACCTGCGACAACCAAATTAATTTAGTAACGGTATATTTACATGTTATTACGTAAATGTCGAAATTCACCCGCAACCCACTCAGCACGGCTAGCACAAAACGGCGAAATAGACTATCCGTCTCTTTCCGTGTGTACCCATTAGATAGAGACGGATAGTCTATCCCGCGCACGATAAAGCTCGCGCGCTGTCTTGTGCGAGCCGTGCTGAAGATTAAAAAAATGCTTACAATTCACACGTTTCTGCACGACGGTGTGGACACAACTTAGTGCCGACATTTATCTAAGAAAGTAAAGTACTCGAGTACGTGTGGCCAAACAGAGGAACACGCGACTTATACAATTAACGCTAATGGAGCGTTTGTTTGTTCTCACGGGGCTGCTTTAACTTGTTTTACAATGCGTTGGGTTATTTTTGGAAGTTCACTGCGGATGTTTTCACGTACGTTGGTAACTTACCTACGTAGGGTAATCTAATTTGATACAGTAGTTGCTACGATTACTAGGAATTAAAACTAATTTATACAGGGTTTATATATATTGTATGGAAAAATAAAACTAATATATATACAAGATGATCAATCTAAATGGGTCAGTATGGAGAAGTCAGAAACTATGAGAGATAACGAAATCTGTTCCGAAAAAGTGTATCCGAGCAATCTGTAGCATAAAAAAGACTGATAGTTGTAAGCCTTATTTCAGAGAACTAAAAATTTTGACACTGGCTGGCCTATATATTTATGAAGTAGCATTTTTTGTTAAGTCAAACCCTACTATATTTCCATTGAAAGCGATTAGCTCTAAGACTCGTTGTAAACACACACACACTGTACACACTGTTAACAATGTAGCAGGCAAAACAGCCTTTCTCCGAAACAGCATACTAGCTATGGCCTCTAAAATATATAATTATTTGCCAGATGGATTGAAAGAGTTGCATATAGACAAGTTTAAAATAAAAATGAAGGAGGAACTCATTAATAAGGCATATTATAGAATAGACGAATTTTTTAAAGATAAATATTAAATTGCATGCATTTAAATAAAATAAAATTTATTCATTATGGTAATTTATTCTATGTTTACATTCGCACTTTATTATTTTCATATTTTGTAAAAAAAAAAAAATGTAATAACTTTTGACATATATTGCATGCAAACTGTCCAATATCTTAAAATTTCACTCGCCTTACGACGGAATATATTATGCATCGATGTTTACATTACCCATTTATAACAAAACAACTTATGTACCATATATTCTGATGAATAAATTATGATTATGATTATGTTCTTAGGAACCATCATGCCAATTTTAGTGACAAGAAAAACTGCATTCATAGATTTAAAAAAATAACTTGTACTACTCAGTTCAGGATTCAAACCCGGTCTTATTGAAGAAATTAAACTTATAGCATTTCGATTGAGCATTTTATTCATTTTAAGTATCCTGTTTCCTAGTAATATTTACTACGTATGATCTACAAAATCGATATCGAAATAGAAATATTGCATTTTTTTTCAATACTACCGGATTCGATTCCCAAACTGAGTACAAGTTATTTTTTTAAATATCTATGAATACATTTTTTCTTCTTCTAGTTTCTGACTTCTATCTCTTATAGTTTCTGACTTCTCCCTACTGAACCATTTGGATTGATCACCCGGTATATTGGTGGTATACGGTAGCGTGGGCAGCCCCCCACACGGTGGACTGATGACCTGGTAAGGGTCGCGGGTGTCCGCTGGATGCGGGTGTCGCAGGACCGGTCATTGTGGAAGTCTTTGGGGGAGGCTTATGTCCAGCAGCGGACGTCTTTTGGCTGACATGATGGTGATGATGATGACCCGGTACATAAGATAGTAAGCAGTAATTGTAGTTTGTTATTATCGGCAGGCATCGACAATTCGGATACTTTTGTACCTACAACCTACAACCAGCAAAATCCCGGGAAAAACTAAGCAAGTATCGGAGTCGGCTTCTTAAAACTTCTAAATAGGTAATATTTAGAACCCAAATAAAAATATTATTTTAATTTAGGTTCCAGGATTCCGGAATTGTATTAAAGCATCACGAAAAGTTGTTTTTTTTAGGTTATGTATATTTTCAGCGACTTTTGTAAGTGTAACAAAAAAGTGTTGGTCCGTTTAAGGGCGTAATTGGTACCTATTGTGTTTTGATTACGGAATACGTGTGTGTTTATGTTATCCTAATTTTTGGCATTCTGATAAATTTTGCTCATCACACAAATATTTTCCCTAACCGGGATTCGAACCCAGGACCGTCAGCTTCGTTGGCACAGTCACTAACCACTGGGCTGAAACGGTCGTCAAATCGACCGCTTCTAACGAAAACGGTTATTATCCGATGTAACAGATAGAATGGCGATCAATTATAGAGTCGTAAAAAGTGATTTGAACTGTAATGTACATATAATAGGGTCTAAATTAGTAGACCACTTTGTGTGCTGACTTTACATGAGTACTTTACCCCGTGCGTGAATACTGGCACATGCATGTAAAAGGAATTGTTTACAAACAACTCCGATAGTCTTCAAGCTACCTTAGTTTGACTACGGCGCCATGTTTGCGAGCCTGTGCAAACGATCTTATTATCCACAGATGTGGTTACGTAGACGCCGCATGTGCATGAAGCCAAGACAGTGGTCTACGACATTTGAACCTTAATATACGAGTAATAGAGTCGGAAAGTGATAGGCAACTTTTTTAGCTGACTGTACCAGTTACCAGCATTAATATCTGCGGGGTAATTAAGCAACATTTTCGAGCCTGCGTAACGTAGATCTGTCATTTACGTAGATCTACCTACGATCGTAAAGTTAAGTATTACCCTGCTGCTGTCAAAGCACAGCAGCAAAAATTGACAGATAGATAAATATTCGACGCGGCCTAACGGCCCTAGGAATAGAGACTTATCCGGTAGTTATTTATGCGCACTTTGTTTTGGTTGCTATTTACTGTACTGTGATTGTCATGAACACTGAGCATATGACATTAGTTTTTCCTATACTCAGCCATACGAATGCTAGAAAAAATATCAGTCGTTCTGACGTAAATATTATTACAACACAAATATAATATTAACATATATACACAAATATCTAACGATTGATCGCTATTGATTATCGATTGTAGCTCTGTCTCTAACTTTACACTGAATATACATACATATCATATGATTTTTCACCTCAATGTTTTTATTGTTTAATATTTTTGTCTCCGACATCGTCTACATACAAATCTAAGCAGACAAATGAGGAAATACAGAAATATTCATTTGAACCGAATTTTAAAACAAATATCCATTGTAAGTGGAAAATAAACCAATAAGTTGGTTTCAAACTCGACCACAAACGGATTACATACATGATTGTTTTTAGCGGAAGCACGTTTGCGTGGTCTACACAGTCATCGGACATATGTCTGTGTTTTTATCTGTTTACCAAGAACCAGCTTCCGTGCTAACAACCATAATTACATAACACCATATTTCGTAGTTTGTATGGCTATCCAATGTGGGAGGAACACTGACTGAGACAAACAATGTGTTTGCAAAGGTAGGTTTGCTTGTTGGTGAAAGCAAACGATTAATGATAGATGATCTACATATTGATCGATGTTCATGTTCACAATGTAAATGATTGAATAATCGCAAATGTTTGTTAATAACGTTGATAATGACTTGGGTCCGATGACAGGCCTGTGCCATTTGACACTTCGGTTAGAAACAACTTCTTCACCTACG
The DNA here is from genome assembly GCA_905163555.1 of Notocelia uddmanniana. NCBI lineage: Eukaryota > Metazoa > Arthropoda > Insecta > Lepidoptera > Tortricidae > Notocelia > Notocelia uddmanniana. The sequence continues at coordinate 28,146,441 of LR991062.1, read as the reverse complement.
AGGTGTCGATGTACCTGACCGCGCTAGGAAAGAAAAAGATCACACTATGCCGTAAGCCCGTGCGAGCAGGGTGCCATGATTGGTTGTCTAACGTAGGTTTTGTTAGACATAGGAGTTTTGAGTTTTATAAGCCTGTAATGTGTCCCATTCTTCGAGAGCTCCATATAAACCAGCGTCTCTCGTACGGTGCAGTCAAGGATTCTGTCATTTTTCGGTCATGTGTCACGACGTAAAGATCTTTCGATTGAACGGCTTGTACAGGGCAGAGATGAGGGCACGAGACCATCTGACAGGTCCCCCATGAGGTGGACCGACCAAATCAAGGCGGCATTAAACTGCCCGTTGCACAAAAGCGCCAGGCGTGAACACGTGAGAGGAATGGCGCCGGGTGGTAAGATTGAAACTCACAGCGCGGCGCAGCCTCGTTGCGGGGCGGAGGCGGTTTCGCGGTAAAGTGGACGCGTTCCGGGGCACGTCACACCAGAAAACAGCGGGGTATTCGGTAGCGCGGTAGAACTGAGGTGGCGTGTGTGACATATGCAGCAGTAATCAACAGTCCACAGTTTTGGGTAGATCAAAAATGCAAAACCGCCTCTGCCTTAAAAGCCGATCGCTCGAGCTTAAAAGCCGTGACACACCGAATGTGTGCGCGTGTGCTGCGCACGCATTCGGTGTGGCTCGGCCTTTAAGCTCGCCACCCACAGGCCACAGCATAACGACCACGACCACTCTGGCAAGATTGGGACGACGAAGAAGAAGAATGTGTCCCACTTTTGGTCAAAGGCCTTCCACCTTGGCTTCCACTACTCTCGGCTCTTAACAGGCACTCTCCTGTAGACATTGATTAAATGTTGAGTTACTGATGTATACATTATGCTTACGTCACATGTGATGTGCGTCGAATCACGCTGGGGAGGCGTTCAGTTTAAGTTTGGGTTTTCTTTAAAAAACAACTGAAAAACATTAAAAGTCTAGATCACTGGATGCCAATATTTATTTGTTTATTTATTTAATCTTTATTGCACTAAAGAAACCTTATCGTACAAAAGGCGGACTTAATGACATATGACATAATAATAATATAATAATATGGCATATAATATTGGTCTTTCAAAATATCTGTCGACTTACATGTTCCGGCAAATAACCAAATTGTAGTTTATGACTAACTTTTTAAATACTTTCTGAAAGATTTCAATTTTGGAATTGGAACATCAGTTAAGACCACTGACAAGAAAAAATTGGTCACATTAAATGCTTATTTTATAAAACTATAACGAATTTTCACAACTAACGGTGATATGATATATTAAACATCTTAATTGTTAGCAATCTTAGCAAAGCTACATAAATGACATAAAATGTAACGTAAAGTCTTACATGTGATTCGTCCATCTAAAATTACACTATTCAAACCTAGTAGTGGCCTAAACACTAAATACTTAGTGGCCCCATGTTTCTTATATATATTTGTGTTAATAATGTTAGTATACATAATTAAGAATGCAGCACGTCGCCAAAAATAACAGTGATAGCATTATAACGACCTAATCGGCTAATATTAACGGTTCAAGAGGGTTCTTTAATGTAAAAAAGCTCAAAAGTCTTTAATCCCTTTTGATAAACGATATCAAGGAATAATTCAATTTCCTGGCAATAATTGCAATGGGGAAGCAAACCCGGGCACCTTAATGATTGATGAGCTGGCGTACAAAAGATACTATGGATAATACCTCGTTGGATCAAATTTTTAATCTGGAATCATTTGATATTTTTTACCCTTCTCCTCGATTAGTGTAATTAATGCAGGGGTTATCGGATCGGGCTATTAGTGGGGTTTTAACTTAATTAATATTTTATCAACTATCGCGTTTGTGGATATAAACGTTTACCCGCTAATCCATTCTTTACAATAGCATCTATAGGGGTATAACTACGAAAAAGCTCCCTACTACGTGTAGGATTAGGAAACATCAAGAACATATTGTCTAGTTACAGATGTTTTGGAAAATATTGTTAATTACCTAATTTGTCAGTTACAAAGCGACTATGTACTTATTATTAAACAACATAAGAATAAACAATAAATAAATGTTTGGGGACAATCTTACTCAGATCGACCTAGTTCCAAACTAAGCAAAGCTAGAACTATGGGTATCAGACGACGATAAATATACTTATTTAGATATACTATAGAAAATAAAGTGTTCATCACGCAAATCAATGCCCTTACCGGAATTCGAACGCAGGGCCACCGGATAGCGAGCGCAGCGGCGGCAGGGGTGATACCTATATCTTCAATTAGGTATCTCAATAAAACTAAAAAAAACTCATAAAACTGAACGAACATCAGCTGCGCCTTTCTCTCAATTAGGTACAAACAGGGCTCGGAAACCGGTATTCTGTCCATACGAAATTACCGGTATTTTTTTAGTTCTTATCGTTCTTTCGTCTACTATTTCATGTTTAATCAGGCAATCTAACAATATGAAGTAATAACCCAAATACTTTATTGAGTCCTACATAAAGAGCATAAACTAATTAAAAATATTTGGCTATTTCAGGATTTTGGGATTAACCGGTTCCGAGCCCTGGGTACTAATGTTAAAGTGACAGATAAAAAATAAAATTTTAAGTTTATTTTAACAGAGATAGGTTTGATGAAAATTTACTAATAAGATCATGTGTGTAGGTATATATAATTAGTTAACAAACATGTCAAAGTGATACTCAAGTATTTAAAAGGACAAATTACATCACTTAGCGCACGATAATGCTAATTGTTTCTCAGAAGTTCTATTTTTAAATTGACGTAACCGATCCAGTAAAGATGCTCAATTAAACGTCAAAGCAATTTATCAAGACTCGGTCGGCTGAGACGGCGTTATACCGAGGCGTGTTGACCGAGCAAACATCTGATGGGGAATACACTGCCAAGTACGTATCAGCTCGATCGCGTAATTGCAAAAGCGACCTTGTTTTGTGCAGTTTAAAGAACAGTTTTGTCATTCCAGGATATGGAAAGATGTGAGGATAAGAGATTTGAATGTGGAAATAAATGAAATGCGCGAGTTGAGTGTCGCTCGGTCGGTCGCAAACATTTGCGTTCTATTATCTTTGACGCGAGCTTGAGGAATGCTCGTGTTATTTCTATGGAAAGGCAATGTGTTAAGTTTTTTTGGTTCCACGTGGTACAAAAAGTTTGCAAGTAACTTGGTGTGGCGACCTTTTTAGTGCTAAGAAGGTTATTTTTGATTTTGTTAGGCGGCAGAAGTACCGTCAATTATGGACCAATTTATTTATTTATTGGATTCATGGAATAAAGGCCCAACATGTACCTTATATACTAACATACATGTCAATATAAAACATTCTTAAAAACGAAAACACATTATTATTAACAAAAAATCTTGGTGTGAATTATTTCGTTTACAATTTTTTTTTATAATTTCGCTGTTATTGACAATATTGCTTTTGGTCAAACAATTAAGTAACATATTCACCGAAATTATAACAGGTTACTCGGTCCTTTATTAATGCTTATTTTATCCATGCCGGCAAAATATTTATTTAATTAGAACCATCAACAATAAGTAAAAAAACTAAGACTTAACTAAGATCTAATCTCAAATTAAAGGGAAAAATTGAAAAATTCAATGCTCCGAGCAGGATTCGAACCTGCGAAATCTGGCATACGCGGCCAATCGCTCTAGCCTCTGAGCTATTAGAACAACCAAGCTCGTCCACGAAATCCTTCAATAGTTCCATAGGCGTTGAAATTTTCGTTAGCAGCGTTACTGCTTTAGTACAAAATTAATTTAAGATCTAATCATCATCATCATATCAGCTGAAAGACGTCCACTGCTGGACATGGGCCTACCCCAAAGAGTGCTAAAATCTAATACAAAAACCAAATTCCTATATAAGCTAAAAATAAATACAAATTAACTCATATATACATTCCTCGAGGTCGCTGCCTCTGGGGAGAGTGCCCATAAGGCTGGCCACATTTCCCCAATGGATACGAACGAGCGAGAGCGATACCTATCCGTTGACCGAGGAAGTAGCCGGCCATATTTACTATATATTTTTTAATGAAATATTTTTGATAATCTAAATAATATAATAAATAAACATTAGGAGGACAATTTTTTACACAAATCGAACTAGTCCCATAGTAAGCTCAATAAGGCTCGTGTTATCGGTACTAGACGAAGATATGTTTAATAGATATTAAATAGATATATACTTAAATACATAGAAAACATCCAAGTCTCCAGAACAAATCTCTCTGCTGACCACAGATACAAATGCCCTCACCGGGATTCGAAGTTCGAACCCGGGACCTCCCAACTAGGCTAAACAGGCCGACAAAATCTATAACGATATTGTAAATAAGCGAGTACCTCTATGGTAAAAAGTAAAAGTAAAAGTAAAAGTAGTTTATTCTTCAAATTAGGCATATTACATGCACATATGAACGTCAATAAACTACCACCGGTTCGGAAAAATATACCTCTGCCACGAGAAGAACCGGCGTAAGAAACTCGGCGAGGTGTCATTTTTTCAAAACAATATACATTGTATAGTTAAATAAAATTACAGTGTCAGCTACTACAAATTACTTAAATAACAATGCTACAGTAGAAAATATATTTTCGCGATAGATTACCCGTGCAGGACGCTATCACTGCCAAACATCCCTATCCATGATGTAATCGTTTCTCTTATAATATGCTCTTGAAATAAGTGTTTGTTTTACTACAGATTTGAATTTAGAATTGCTAAGTTCAGTAATGTGTTTAGGAATTTTATTGTAGAATTTGATACAATTTCCCAAGAACGACTTTTTCGCCTTTACTAGTCTATAGAAGGTTATTTTGAGTTTCCCAGTATTTCTCGTGGCTATTGGTTTATCAGCGTTCGTTGGAAAATTGCCCAAATTCTTCCTAACATACATTATTATTTCAAATATGTATAGGGTTAGAATATCTATTTCTTTGAAAAATTCTCTTAATGAATCACGCGACCCCAAGTTATAAATTGCTCGGATAGCCCTTTTTTACAAAATAAAAACCGTTTCAATATCTGCAGCAGATCCCCACAAGATAAGACCATAAGTAATTATACTATTAAAATAAGCAAAGTAAACTAACCGTGCCGTTGCCACATTGGTAAGCTGCCTTATTCTCCTGACTGCAAATGCAGCAGAGCTCAACCTACTTCCTATCGCTGTTATATGGGAACCCCACTGCAATTTTGAGTCCAATGTAATACCTAAGAATACAGTAGAAGTAACAAATTCTAATGTTTGACCATTAAGTTTAACATTTGTATCTAAGTTTCTGTTTGATGAGTTCGCTAGAGAGAATTTCATACATTTCGTTTTTTTTGGGTTCAATACTAAGTTATTGGCAGCAAACCAGTCAGATATCATGGAGAGGGTATTATTTGGTTCAATGAGTTCAGTATCTCTCCTATTTACCTTGAACAGTAATGAGGTGTCGTCTGCGAACATTACAATGCCTGATCTTCGGCTTACCATATATGGCGGATCATTTACATAAACAAGGAACAGGAACGGACCTAGAATAGACCCCTAAGTTACTCCCATCTCTACCACTGTCTCTGACGAAATGGCTTTATTTATCGCTACCTTTTGATTTCTCTGTGTTAAATATGACTTCATGAGATCTAATGCATGCCCTCTGATGCCATAAAACTTAAGTTTACAAATTAAAGTACCATGATCTACAATTCTACACAATCAAAAGCCTTGGAAAGGTCACAGAACACTCCGATGGCGTCGTGCGACTCTTCCCAAGACTGCAAAATAAATTTGAATAAACTTGCACCTGCATCAGTAGTTGACCTACCCTTCGTGAAGCCGAACTGCTGTGCGTGCAAAATATTGTGAGAATTAAAGTGAGAAACCAATTGCGTAAGCATTATTTTTTCGAATATTTTGCTAAACGCAGGTAGGTAGGATAGAAACTGGACGATAATCAGAAGGATTATCTCTATGACCTGATTTGAAAATAGGAACTACTTTACTACATTTCATTAAGTCTGGAAAAATGCCATAGTCTATACAGTTATTAAAAATGAGAGCTAGAGTTGGTGCAACGACCTCCAGAATAGATTCCAGTACCTTGACTGACACGCCCCATAAGTCCTCAGTGCTCTTTATTTTTAACATTTCAAAGGACTTTAGTACATCTAGAGGAGAAACATGATGAAATTTGAAATAAGTTAGTGATTCTAATGTTACGTTGTCATTCAGAAGGGATTCAGCTTTTGTGGTACACGATGCTAAACTTTGAGTAGTGACTATAGGAATTTTAGGAAAGAAATTATTAAATTCATCAGCTACTTTTACTGCATCAGTTATTAAATTATCCTTTACTTTCAAAGAAATTGTGGACTCTTTATTATTTCCCTTCCCAGTCTCTGTGTTAATTATTTTCCAGACTGTCTTGGCTTTATTATCTGAGGACTTAATTTTATTATTCAAGTGCATTGCTTTTGCTTTTGTGCACACTGTTTTAAACAATTTGGAATAATCCCTAACATACTGATGGAAACATTCGTCAGTGGTGCAAGATCTCCTTTCATAAAGTTGATATAAGTTATCTCTACTTTTCCGAATTCCGGTAGTTGCCCACTCATTAAATCTCATTTTATTGTTTATCTTAATACGCTTTTTACTACAAGTCTGGTATCTTTCACGCACCGATTTAGATAAAACCAATTGAGACATTTGATGAATACTTTACCCGAAAGATTTTAACCACGCATTGCTGAGGCTAAAATTAGCTTAAAATATAATATGACTTTAGGTCAATTACGTAAAAAAAACTTACAAAAAACAATTTTTTTTTGGTTTTTTGAATGCTATTAAACATTTAAAGTAAATTTTATTTGGTGAAACCATGACTTAAATTTAATCGGGAATTTTTATTATATTATTATTACATCGTGCACAAAAACGCATTCTGCGCTGAGTTGCGAATAAAAAATGTTTTCTGAAAAAATGGTAATATCTCTGAAACTAGCCTGAATTCAGTGAACATCACCAGACGTTTTAGTCTCTAAATATGATCAGGAATACGCTGGTAAAGTTATGCGGGTTCCTCAGGAGCACATTGTATGCATTGCATAGCATATCAGTGTTACGTACCAATATTCGTCCAATCTGGTATCTGATCTTTGCTGACATTGTTTGTTTTCTTGACATAGAAAGCTGATATTTGGCATTTGATGGCTAAATGCAATATCTAAAGCCAAAAATAAGTTTGTTCCATTTAAGGGGGCAGTTTAGAGGATAATAAGGGGTGAAGCATTTTTTATCGGAAATCAATTTAGGGCATTGAAATCGAGAGATAAATTGATAAGTTCTACGTCAACTTAACCATGGACCGAAGTTGATAAACAAGCGATGGAAAAAGTAAGTAAAATCTAAAAGTTTAGCATTTAATTCTCTAACTACAAAAACACATAAAAATCTTGTTTGGGATTGTCTGCTTTCCTGATAGCTTTCCCTTCCAATGTCTTATTAAACCGTATCACGCTTTGCAATCTAAGAGATCCGATTGTTATTATCAACCTAGACATAAGGTGGGCGTACCCATTTAGGTTGCAATGTAGCTCTAACCTAGGAATAGATTCAAGATAAGGAATGCTCACTCCGTTCGCCCAGGGCTAAGGGAATGCAATCTAGGTAACAATCAAAATCATATTGAATTAGCTATTTGCTACAATAGGATCTTTGCCTAAAGGCAGGTGAGGGGTTAAAGATAGGGCAGATTTATAGGATGGTCTAGTTTGTGTGTGTTTAATCAGACATGCTTAACTGTATTCGAGCACTACGGGAACATGCGATAAAAATAACCGGGATTACTAATCAAAATCATATTTTAATTTGCCACACGTTACGCCAAGTTAGAGGCATTCGGGCAGCTTGAAAATTTCTAATAATCAAGTTGCCCGGTCACTTGACAAACCTAATCCCAAAGAAGTGTCAAAAAAGAAAAATAAAAAAGAAATTTGATTTATTTGTTCTCTTAAGTACTAATTTTACAATGTGCTGGTCCCCTTTTTAAGTAAATGTAATACCTGTGCTAAGGGGCACCGCTCTTCCATTTACTTACAGGTATCAAGTAGTACAACTGTGGTAAGTAAAGAGATAATAACTATAAGGTGATAAGTTACATATTTTGTATTATTTTTATTATTAATTACAACTTAAATTAAGCACAAACTAAATAACTATAGACTCTCCACGCATATGTATGTGTGTACATATAAACTGAAGTGTAGTTTCGACCATGGGTTGGAACGTCAGATGGCACTCGCCTCCGTAAAAACTAGTGGCTACGCCAATTCTTGGGATTAGGTAGTGGTTCCCGGGCATCCTTCATGATGCCACTGCACTGGGGTAGCGCTAGGTTGATGATGACATCTTAATGACGGGTGTCTCTGTATCTAAGTTATATTAAAAGGATAATGCTACTTACGATTTTGTGTTTAGTATTTGCGTCAATGAGCAACAAAGATCCTAACTTTTACATTTATGATTGATGACCACTACTTTAGCCTATTTGGTGATGACGCTGCCTACAAAGGTAGTAGTGCCAGGTTCGAATCCCGGTCATGACATTTATTTGTGTGATTTTGGTGAACACGCTGAGTTGGATGTTTTGTATGTAGGTATTTAAGTATTTATTTATCTACATCAGTATTTATAGGTATCATCACTCATAGTATAAGCTCTGCTTAGCGTAGACTAAGTCGATTTGTGTAGGATTGGCCTCAAATATTTCATTATAGTAGGATTTATCAGGAGACATATAAAGTAACATAACCAATTCCAAATAGCTTCAGTTTACCGTATTAAATTAGTTGGATTAGTAAATACAGCCATTACAGTTTCATAGCCTAATCCAAACTACATGTTCCACTAATAATCCAAACAAGCACCGAAACTAAAATAGCCTCATTTCGCTTATCAAAGTTATCCAACCTGTTGGGATAATCCCTTGCGTGCTGGTATTTCACAATTAGCTATTTTAATTAGGGTTATTCTCTGTCATCATCAATTTGTTACCATTGGTAACAGCGGGGACTTTCCTTCCCATTTTTTACAAGTAGTATCTAATGGCTGACCGGCTTCAATAATAACTTAAAATGTTGGTATAATGTACCTTATATTACAAAATCATTTAAAATACAATTATTCACGCATATAAATGATATTTTAATCTGAATGCGAAGAGGTCCAAACCATAGAACACATTGTCCGACGCTTGCCTCTGCACTCTTATACATATGAAATCAGAGGAGGACCTGCTGCACGTTACACCCGGTGCGGTCGCGTGGCTTAACTCCCTGAATGTTGACATATAATCATCATTTAAATTAATCATAACTGACTTTTGTTCAATCCGACATGCATACTTACTTACTCCTCTGGCGCAGCGACCCAAAGTGTGTCTTGGCCTCCACTACGAGTGCACGCCACCGATCCCGATCCTGCGTCATTTCCTTCCACGAGTCAACTGACATTCGACATGCATACTTATAATTATTTTATATTTGCCCATTGTGAATGTAAATGCCATACGATTAAATAATAATAATAATCCCAATCCCAACTGTTACCAGTGGTAACAAATTGGCGATAACGGGTGGGAATAAACCTTTACAATCCATCGATTGCCTTGAAATAACACGTTATCTCCGTTTATCTCTGATAAGTTATGAGTGTTGTGTTCTGCATTATCAGTCGCATTCTTGATTCTTCGCATTGTTTTGAGGATAATTGCAATTTGATAAAGTTGATAATCGCTTGTAGTGTCAGGAGCATAGTATTTATATCCTAGAAATATGCAAGTTTGTGAGGAAATACCCGCAGTTTTTCCCAAAACTTGTTGACCAGCCCCGGCGGTTCCAAACTAGGTACAAAAATAACTTAGCTCCAGCCCCTCGTTCAAACCTCAAACTGCACAAAACAGGCCCAAACGTGATGGCAGTAAATATTTATAATAAAATTAGTGACGACATAAAACAACAAGTGACGGAAAAGTAGTTCAATCGACGGTTGAAGGATTTTCTAGTGAATAAGTGTTACTATAGCCTTAAGGATTTCTTTGATGATTAAAAGTAATTTGCTTATTAATAATCCAATTATATACTTAGCTACTGACATGTATGATAGAATGGTCGAATCTGAATTATTTATTTATTAATTGATTATTTTATTTTATTTTCCAAAATCTCCATTTTTTACTATGTGTCATATTAATAATTTTAGTTGAATGTACATACCAATGAATCCATTATCTCTTAAATTAGTTATAGGACTCACTAATCACTACCAATTGCTGTGCCCTATCAGGGTCCATGTGAAACTAATACTAATGTAACACCTATATGTATAAGTAAAGACCATCGATGCAATAAATGATGATTAAATTATTAAATGATTTATCTATACTTTAGATACGCGACTTCTATGAATATGCATGTTTTAACGTTGTTTGCCCAGAACCCAGGTAGTTTTAGTGTTGTTATGATTGTATTCTTAAGGAGAAACCAGGGGTCAGCCTACCACCTCATCACAATATAATTTGCTCTGGTAATTAATTATTGACTGACCCGCGATTGGCCCTAGTCTCACCTGATGGAAAACGATGACAAGGCTTAAGATGTTGCTCACTGGTTCAGTAATAGCCTATTCACTCTTGTCTTGAAGAGACGCAGGACATACAGACGACGGCAGCTAATGCCCAAATGGCCTATGTGTATATAAGTTATGTTTTAACCCCCGACGAATAAAGAGCATTGTTATAAGTTTGACCGCTATGTGCGTGTGTCTCTCTGTGGCACCGTAGCTCTTAAACGGGTGATCTGATATGAATGTGTATTTTTCATTTGTAAGCAGGTTTTCTAGCGATGGTTCTTAAACATGTTATATCAAAATCGGCTTAGATGTTATTGAGATATTGAACTTTGAAATGAAAATGTCGGTGGTTCATATTTTCTAGATGGGTTATTATTATGTAGATTCGTTAGACACAGTTTATGCACATTTGAAGACCAATAAAAAATTAGGCTTTATAGCTATTAATTTTAGGTATGTTCGAAAACACGCGAAACTAGAACTGCTTAGGATCCTTTTACGGAATAGTCGTAGTACGGCCATTCTCATTCCTGTGGACACCGTCACAGCCGTACATGTCACGACCATGTATGTAATTTTACACTGTACTAAGAATTTTACTCTTTATTTAGAAAAAAAGAATACTAATTGATTAATTATTTAAATTACTTAATAAAATTTGAAATCAAAATACATTTCTCCGAACGTTTAATTATTGAAGACATCTCTACAGAGTAGACATCTTCTACTTTCAAGTTTTATTATAGCAGACGAGGAATACTATCATTTTCTTCAAAATGGATCACAAGGAAATTGGAAAATGGAAGGCATCGTCAATAATATGACCACCGAAATCACACATAGTTATACAAAACGAGAAGTTATACAACAACGGTTGAATTCATTTAATTGCGTCCACGTTAGTGACATCTACGGCTGTAGAAGTGTGCACAGAAATGAGAATAGCCCAGAAGATAATTGGTGTTCAGACTATTTAGGTATTATCCAATTACATTCTCGTTATGACGAATTAGAAATAACTGCAAATGAGGCCATTGACTGATCTACTGTAGCTATAACGACTACATAGCTGTAATAAGCAGCAGAAAGAAATAAGGAAAATAACGCAATAAATGCTCTAACATCGATCATTTCGGTAGTAATTGACTCAAACTCGTTAACGCCTTACTTGGTCTTCATGAGCTGCGCATACAAGAGAGAAATCATCATCCTCCTAGCGTATTCTCAGTACAGTTGCATCCTGAAGGATGCCTGGGGTCCGCTACCTAATCCCAAGAATTGGCGTAGGCACTAGTTTTTACGGAAGCGACTGCCATCTGACCTTCCAACCCGAGGGGAAAGTTAGACCTTATTGGGATTGGGCTTGTCAAGTGAGTGGGCAACTTGACTGTTAGAAGTTCTCAAGCCGCCCGGAGACCTCTTCTAACTTGGATTAACGACTGCTATCATAGACAGCAACCGGGATCAACGGCTTAACGTGCCTTCCAAAGCACGGGAGCGCTCAGTTAGTAACCACTCAAAGCGGTCACCCATCCAAGGACTGACCTCGCCCGACATTGCTTAACCTCGCATACCACACGCGGTACGCGGGCGCCGCTGGCCCACGAGCGCTCTATACAAGAGAGAAATATTTATGAAAAATAAATAAAGGCGTGTATACATTTTGGTAACGCGCATGTGACACACTGGGAGTTTCAGGCGTCCATAGGCTGCGGTAACCGCTCGCCATCAGGCGACCCGTACGCATGTTTGCCACCGACATGATATAAAAAAAATGCTTAGTTTTGAAAAACTAAATACATATTCTTGACTTAATCGACAATAGGTGACCTAGGCACTGTTACTATTGTCTCGCTTTGAGTTGAATTATGAATAACCATTTGTTTGTCTTTCATTTCAGGTACGTAAAGCGGAGTACGAGTACTTACACTACAAACTTGTATAACAGGATAGTTGAAGATGATACTTACTGTAAGTATTACTAAGTAGGCTCCTGTGTGATGTCAGGTTAGTATGGCACCGCCGGCTGTCATCAATTATTGATGATCAATATCCTGTGAGCACTCGTGGCCTAGCTGCGGCCGCGTACCCCGTGCGGTATGCGAGGTTAAGGCACTGTATGGGTGCCAGTTGGGTGCACTTTTAGCACCACCCAGGGGTCACGTGTAGGCTAACGGTGGGTACTCCCTACGGACGTGGTGCAACTGCCCCCCCCCTTGTCAAGTGAGTGGGCAACTTGACTGTTAGAAGTTCTCAAGCCGCCCGAAGGCCTCTAATTCGGCTTAACGACTGCTGTCGCAGACAATAGCCGGGATCAACGGCTTAAAGTGCCTCCCAACTCCCAAAGCACGGGAGCGCTGAGTAGTAACCACACAAAGCACTCACCCATTCAAGAACTGACCTGGGCCCACGTTGCTTAGGCACTGATCCTTCTCGCCGCTCGCCCACTCGTTTCTAGTATTAAATTCTACTAGCGCCGGCGGTGGGACCCAGTACTGCTGTCGTATCGGTTGACACTGACAGCTGACAGTTTTCTCATATCGTACCGCCTCCGCATCGACAAATCAGGAAGGCGCCTTAGATAGAGACTACAATAATGTGTCACTCACCCTGACATGAGTAAGCTGATTGACAGTCTATCAGGGATGGAGTTGGATCGTATATATATACCAAGGCCTTTTAAGCGATCTTTGTTGCCTGTGCTTTACGAGGCAAAGTTTAGGTTATTTGACCTGTTACAAGATTCTATAAGTTATAATTCTTAGACAGCATGATATGTATAAAAAAGTTGAGCGAGCGTAGCTCCTGTAGGATACCCAGGACACCACAGAAAAAAGCCACTGACAAACACCAAATGATATTACGTACATGAGTTTTTTTGAGAGACCCAATGGTTTTAGCAGTCCACCGATTGACCGACATGTCTTACCGCTCGGTTAGTCGCTTAACGAATTGTATAACACAAACGCATACATTTATAAAATGTTGTTAACAAATCATATTATTGACAACCCTGATTTATTAAGTGTCCGTTAAGTGTGTGGGTGAGCGAGTATCTTATCTGTGGCTGTCACCGCTTCGCTACCGTCGTCTCGATACGTCCAGATTACGATACACGCTATTAAATACACGTTTTATGAGACCTTTTTAATCCACAGACATTCCGATTACAGAGCATTAAACGTGTAACAGTTTGAATTGGATTGATATTTGATAACGCAGGGGTGTGAAATCTCATTTCGGTGGCGATGAATTGAGTTAGACAGCGGGTAGCGAATTGCGTGGGTTAGATGAAATCTCTTTAGGGTTCGCAATGTTTTTTTTTTTTTTTTTATTAAAAATGGGATTGCTCTTGGCCAGCATCTAGCCAGGGGGCAAAGATGAGGCCGACGATGAAGCGAGCTCACCCAGAAGATGCCTATTCACTCGTGCCTTAAATGTTTGTCCGTACGCTGCTTATCTCAGTAACCGTTATTACTAGAAAACTGTAATTTGAGAGAGAAGCTATTACACATATTTATAAAAGTAAGTTAAAAAACAAACTGCTAGAAAACATTTACATAGACACTTAGATGGTGGTTTATTAACTTTATTATATTATATACTACTGTACATAATAAACCACACGGCATTGTCCTTATTGTAATTTACAATTAAATGTTCGTTAGTTTTAGTTAGTTTTGCCATTGTTAGTTATAACATCGATAATACAAAAGGCCTGCCCATTTGTGAACCTTATTACAAACAGATAGGGTTCTCGAATGGTCATAGTGTGTCTAGTATGATGATGCAGTTTTTTTTTTTACTGATTTATATTTTATATAAGTAGGTATAAGTGTAAACATAAATGAGCGGCACATTCGCCAACAAACTGTTAAACAGTTTGGCGATAGTATGAATGTACCATACCATTAAGTTTCTTTTTTTAATTTAAAAAAAAAACTCAAATTGGTGGAGTTGGGCGGGACATATTGCCAGGCAGAGTGATGGCAGATGGGCCAAAGTGTTAACGGATTGGTGGCGACGTACAGGCAAAAGAGGCGTCGGTCGTCCACCGGCTCGATGAGTTGACGACATCAAAAAGACCGCGGGTGTCACCTGGATGAGACTAGCACGAGATCGGGGTGAGTGGCGTACTCGAAGAGAGGCCTATCCTCAGCAGTGGGCGATTGCGGGCTAAAAATGATCATAATCATAATCATTTATTCAACCAGGTGTTTACAAGATGTTCTTAATCTAACCAGTACGAACATGGACCCTACTAGGGCGTAGCAACATGAGTAACTTAAACCTAAATATAAAATAAAAACACATAATAAACACAAATACATCATCGACCTACTTAAAAAAAAAAAAAAAAAAAAAAGATGAAATGATGATGATCAAATCTTGGCAACAAAATGGCTTATTTCTCCTACACGTAAAGTGGGGATGCAAGTTAACGAGTTATATAAAAATGTACAGGTCGATTCATAAGAGCTGGCGCGAAAAATGTATGAAACAAAAAAGTAGGTCTTTACTTTCATAGACATTGCGCGCCAGCTCTTGTGAGTCGACCTGCTTATACTGGGAAGTTCAGACTTTTATGAAATTTCCATTGATTACTTAGATAATGTTGTGAGTTGTGTCAACTACATAGTAAATAATAATAATAATTTATTTACTCACACAACGGAGGTCCATCGAGTCGTTAGTAATTAGGTACTTATCTTATGTTAGTTTTATTAATTTATATAATAAATCAATTTACAATTAATTTAAATAATAAATCAATTTAAAATTAAATTATATAATAAATCAATTTAAATAATAAATCCGCTCGGACAAATGTAAGGGCACTTCCTGATTTGTCGGTGTGGAGGCGGTACGATATGAGAAAACTGTCAGCCGGTACGAATGCAGTACTGCCCCACTCCTGCGCATGGCATTACTACTGCGTAGACGACAGTACACTGACTGTTTTGTCAATTGAGGAAATCTCACATCAGGAGCAGTGGCGTGCATTCGTATCGGTTGACACTAACCGCTGACAGTTTTCTCAAATCGTACCGCCTCCGCATCGACAAACCAGGAAGTCGCCTTAGGTACGCGCCTTTCCTGTGGACATTACAAAGGAAAACCTAAGAAAGCCATTTTTTATATAAACGGCTATAAATCTTTTCTTTTTTCTTTTCTTACTGTTTCTATAAATCTTTTGTTATGCTCATAATTTGTTAACTATTGACCACGCATCCCTTGCGTACTGCTAACACTGACTATTTCGGCGCAGTGATCCGAAGATGATCTTAGGGTCGGTTGCACCAAACCGTCTGTAATTGTAAGCGGTCTTCGTCAAAATCTGACGATCACATGCGGATTTTAACGACCGTTAAATCCGTTGGGTTGCACCATCTTCAAAATCACGGATTGTAATTGTTAATCGGGTTGCCACTTAAGAAACGCACTTCCACCAAAATAATTTTCGGGTAATTATTTTTTCATATAGCAACCGAGCATGAAAATTCATTTTTGTCTGTGCTCATGTCACTTTTGACAAGAGATAAAAACGCGCTATAAGCAGCTATTTATTAAAATACTGATAAATTCGATAATATTTTAGAGAATATACGTTACTTACACGATCAAATAACAAAAAAGTGTAGTCAAGAAACTTGCCTCTAATATTCATGGGCAAAATACAGTCTACCGAGTGCGATTTCTCAAAACGACGACCCTTCATTAGAACATCTTGTGTTTCACAAGCATCGGAGCTTTATATGTTGGATGGATGATATTCTCCTTCTTCAATACCTACGGTGAGTTATAATATTTTACGTCTATTACATATTACCGCTACCTACCTACTCACGAAACCTAACCTCTAAAGCTGTTTACAAACTAGTTTCATTAGCCGAGCGTTAAAGCACGCGACTTTCAATCTGGAGGTTGTGGGTTCGATACCCGGCTTTTACTTGGTCAGTGTGAAATATCATATGAAATCGATTATAACTTATAACATTAGCTTTTGGGTGACGGCGAACATCAACTGGTTTAGTTCCAACAGGTCTAGTTTTCCCTCTGGGTTGGAAGGCCAGATGGTAGTCGCTTTTATAAAACTAGTGCCTATGCCTAATCCTTGAATTTGGATACCAAAGCAGACCCCGGACTCCTTTAGGACATAACTATAACAACTTGATTTTTGTAGTAAAAATCTCAACAAGTAGATGTTGATATATACAAATACTTGTATGGTGTAAATATCACATATGTCATGTTTTTATTGATATGGGAATTTATTTCAGGTGGAGAATTAAGATGCATGGGCATTAACTTTAGACGGAAGTGAAAGAAACAAAAATGTGTGGCACATTCAAACCAATTGAAATGGAATTATTAATACCGGCATTAATAGTAACCTAGAAGAACTTAACAATTTTACATAAGCTTCTTTTCAATTTTAATAAAAATGATGATTAAAATTGTTCAGTTTTGTTTATTATTGGCCTTTACAGATATTTACTGCCTAGTTTTTTCTTTTTTGATTTTATATCAAATGCACTTGCATATTAGCTTGGTAGGTATGAATTTAAAAACTTTGATTTCATCAGCTTTTGTTAGACCCTATCTTCCTTATAAAAATATTGATGTCAGCCATTAAATAGATAAGACCATCATTTTCACCCAAAACCTTGGTTCATTTAGATTTCATCAACCCGCAATAGTCCCTGTGCTCCCTACGTCTGTGTGTCCCATCACTCCCATGATACGGCTGGGAATCTTGTCTATTAGTGTCAAAAAGGCTCTTGTTCTACTCCAAATATAAGCAAGATTACATTCTGCCACACCATACCAACATCTTTAATTCCAGTATTGATAAATGAAATTAATTTAATCCTGAACATGTCCATATGGTTATACGATAAAATAAAATAATAACAATAATACCACACAAACACTAAACATTTCTAAATAAATTGTCAAAATTTTGTTGTTATATTACTCATAATTATTTGAATATAGTAGGATAAACCTTTATTTACTATTGTTTTATGTATTTATATTATTTTTGAAAGCAAATTTTATGAACTAATTATTGCTAAACAAACAAATTTTGGCACTCTGGGGTAGGCCTATGTCATAGCAGTGGAGGTCCTTTGACTGATATGATGATGTGATGATGAAACTAAAGTTTGGGAGGCCTCTACAATATATTTGTTTTACAAATTAATTTATCAAATCGGTCATGCAATCAAATGTAATGTTATCTGTAAACAATACTGAGGTAATGTGTAGAATACTTGGGGTGTGGGTTGCTTTGCTCTTGTGCTGGTCCACCTGCAGTGTGTAAATTATTTCATCTTTTACACACATGACTGGCTGCATTTCGATACTGCGATACTGTGTAGAATACTAAGTACCCCAACATTTTAGGTATATCAACATAGTAGCTAGGTACTTTACAGAATACAGACTCCTGGTAACATGTACATTTACCTGAGCTGAGGTGCATATTAAAATAAAATACATAAGGTCTAAGGTTACATGTCCCTAGCATGTATTAGAAATAAATACCTATCCAGAAAATGAGAATGATAGAAACATTTGTGGACTTGCTCAATATAGCTAGTTGACTTTGAGCCCTCATGTACATGCATATGAAATGGCAGGAAAATAACAAAGTCTGCTGTAAGCATCCTTCACCGACCTTTATTTTAGGATTTGTTTGAATGTGAAATTCTCTAGGTCCAATGAAGGGGTAAATCAAATGTGATTGAATGAATGATTATCTTGATGTCCTTGTGGTACCAGTACAAATAAAACAACACATAATAATAGTTGAACTGTTTAATATTTTTCAACACATTCAAATGTTTAATACAATTTAGGCATGCTGAAAACTTTTCATCATTGTAAGTAAAACTTGTTTGTTGTTGTGACACTATTTTATACTTCTGTAAAGTTTGATACACTAAGATCACTGAGGTAACACAATAATGTTAGTTTTCCAATGTAAAAACGGTCTTCTCTTCATATTCATAGCATAGCCCTTGAATATCCGTTTGAAACCACTTTTATATGTTGTCCGATATTTTCCGTATATACTTCATCGTATATTGTAAGGCGTGTGAGACATGAATCAGTCTGTTCTTTGTCTAGGATATCTGCACTAAAACCATATCGTCTTTCAAACTATAAACTACATTTAATTCACATCACAAAAGTTTGTAAAAGTTTCCTTTGTTGCCAAGCGAAAATGTTGACAGAAGTGAATTACGCATAAATCAGGTTATAGAATCGCGTTCCGATACTTTCCACAAACTGCTACAAAATACGCTGCCATTTATTAATTAAATTTCTGTAATTTATTACTTAAATGGTCAAGAAAAACTATTTTTTATAATAAATATGGTACTATGCCGCCATATTTGACGAATGGATTTGACGTTAACAGGGGGTCGGACCACTGGTTAATGTAATCGTCAAAATTTAACGTACGTCAAGGCTACGGATGGATGGTGCAACGCAAAAATGGAGTTAACGTACGTCAGCGCCATATTTGACGTTGACCGGCCTGTAATCGTAGGTTGGTGCAACCGGCCCTTATTAGTCTCCGTAATGAGAGCACGCCACCTTTCCCGATCCTGCGTCGCTTACTGCCAGATGTAAACCTGAAGCTGACGCAGATCCGTCTCCACACTGTCTCCCCGAGTCCCCGTGATACCTGGGTCGGCCGAGTGGGCACTGACCACACGAACGGCCCATGTTTGCTCTCCTGACGGCTTGATCCTCCCCCATTCTCAGTAGATAATCAAACCAGCAGAGTCTGTGTGCCTTGTTTTACCGATGATTTTAGGTTTTGCCACCAACTCCTCGTACTCGACATTCTTCCTGGGGGCGTATAATGGTTGCCATTTTATCACTTATCGTCGTGGATAACATATTCATCACGTTCTGACAAGTACGCGAGTGCGAGAGTGACGGATGTCTTATCCACGGCGATAAGTGATAAAATGGCAACCATGATACGCCCGCATATCCTCCAAACAGCCGTCACCTCACACAAAGGACATCTTTTGTTTTTTCAACCCTGTGTGACCCATTCCGCTGTGACCTACATCTCAAACGGATTTCGAGGCCTAAATATCTAGGTTCCCATTAATTTCACGGCACATTGACCCGCGAATCGGGTAAACAATGCAATTTACATGAAGGACTTCGTGGGACCTTGTCGAATAAATAACTAATAAAGCCCGACAAGGCCCGGTCTCAGAGGACGCCACTTAAAGAGATTGCCCCGGGACCTACACATCCATTCTTCCGGGATTGGTTTCAGTTAATATGAGCATTCTCTGTGCAAAAATACTGCTCCCTATGCCGAAATAAATATTGTTCAGTACGAAATGGCTGTCTGCTACAGAAGCGTTAAGCGATATATCAGCGAGTGAGACGGAGATAACGTCAGCTTGTTTTATAGGATACGCCGTTCGTTTTAAGTTTAATCTCGTTTTGAAATGTCTATTTAAGATTTTGTTCAGGCTATTGGATGTGGGATGTTAACGTATAGATATCGCAAAACAGGAAATATTGCAAGCGATAGGTACTAATAAGTTAGTTGGATAATATTAAATTTTACGAGAGATGCGGCGGTGAAATGCTGCTTTATAAATACACTTGAATGCAACACTAGTTTTAATATTGTCGTAATATTTCAAAATATAACGGTACCTCGCAGATCCATTAATAAATTGTATTTTTTTTCTGCTATTCATGATGTGGCCAGCATTAGCAGTGGGATGTATATGTATAGGCTGGTATATTTATTATTAAATGGGTTGTGATTTTATTGTACCGTTACCACCGTTTTTATCATTTTATTACTTTTTTTAACACCACACCATCTTGTATCATTCAGGTTAGTCGTCGTCCTGTCGGAGCAAATAAGTTGTTCAAAAACGTCTGTACGTCTAGTACATGTTTTTTTCGAAACATTAAAAACAAACGAATATTCTCAATTTGTATGGCAACGCGAGCAGCGCCTCTATCGGCATTTGTTACCTATTTGTTGCCACACAAATTGAGAATAAACGCAAACGCGTTCGTTTGTGTTTATGTTTCGAAAAATATACAGGGTGTTCAGCAGATGGATGGACAAACGTATATTGGGGATAGATGAGGTCATCTGCTACGTGGTCAAGCACAAAAAAAATTATAGGGCCCAAATATATTATTTAAGTTTTTTTTATTTTTATTTTATATTTCTCTTTTTTTAAATAACCGAATTCGTAAAATTCTGGAATTAGTCTAGATTTAAATAAAATAAAAATGATGTCCGTTTAATTGTATTTTATAATCTGTTTTCAAGATTTAAAATCTCAATTATTAAAAAAAATTACAAAATGGACAAAATTGTTACTCTATTTAAATCTAAACTAATTTCAGAATCTTACGAATTCAGTTATTTGAAAACAGAGAATTTAAAAAATAAAAATAAAAAAATCATTAAAAAAATCTTTTGGCTTAATTTTTTTTTTGTGCTTGACCATGTAGCAGATGCCCTCATCTAGCCCCAATATACGCATGTCCACCCATCTGCCGAACACTCTGTATATACACTAGCGGTACTGAATGTGATTCTACTGTCAAAGGGTTGTCGACTTGTGTGCTATATCCTCTTGATATTTAACACGAGTATGATCAAATGTTATCTATCAAATCGTCAGACGCGTGAAACCGTGGGCCCTAGTAAGTAAATGTCAACATTTTGCCATACATAAACAACGCACGCCGCTCCCGGATCGCTGCATGTTTACATTCTATTACCTGCCGGTGTCATATGAGTATGTCACGACACAGAACAGCCCTCTTAATATTAGGGATGTGAAATATGGCATGTATTATCTAGAATGTAGATGTAGATCTCAAAGTAAGGATTTCTATAGAGATCCTATACGAGTTTCACCAAGGGGGACAGAAAAGCTCTAATGCAGCTACATTGAGAACTAGTCTTAAACGTCTGGCGGCTTACAATACACAATCTCTTTAATTTGGCCGGGTAATCGTTTAAGGTAAATGTACGGAATTCCGTAAACGTACGGAATTACGGAAATTAGCGGTTAAGGTCCAAAAACAAGAAAACTATTAACTATTTTCAAAATATATAAATATTCATATAAACTGTAGACAATATTGCGTCGAATGGACAAGGAGTCAACAAACTCTGGACATACGGTATATTTTTACGTAATTTGTTTTAGTCAGTCCACGTCAAACCACTGAAACTGTAGGAAGTGCTTCGCGTGGGCGTAAGAGCTTAAACTAATTTTCTTAAAGATTTTGCAAGTAATGAGACAGTATTTTCATTATAAATTATTTTAATCATTGTGTAGGATTTCATAATGAACTGATTAAATAAATTTTCATGGATATTCAGTAAGTATTTAGTAAGTTACGGTCGATTTACTGATTGCCGCAATTACATACATCAAAAACAGACCATGTCCCAAAAAGCGTCAAAATTACGCAATTGAAGAAAATAAAGGGATTTTTATTCTGTGTTTTGCCGGGAATTCAAATAAGATAATCAAACAAACTTTGCTGTTACAAGCGTCATTTTTGCCATAGTTTCATATGATCAAATTACGTATTATGATTTAGTGGACCATTTTTATGAAAATAGGTGTCAAATGTAATAAATTTTGCCAATCTCGTAAAATGTTACCCCAAAATTCCACATGCTAAATAGTTAAATTATATTGCTTCAGTCCAATGTTATAATATAATTCATGGTAAATCTACTAATCTGAACACTTTACTATAGAATTTAGGTAATTTTAGGATGTGGAAAAGACGTACTCCTTAAAAACAGCTGTTTTTCTGACTTCCGCAATTCCCTACTATGTTTTTCGGTCGTGCTTCTAATTCCGTATATAGTTGTGCTTATGTTTTCAAAAGAATTTTCAGTATTTTCTGAGTTATATTTAGTTAAACTAACGCATATCAAGTTAATAAACATAAACTGAACTTAGGGGAAATTGGGTAACTTTGATTTTAAGGCCCATTTGTCCTATCCATCAGTCCTCAGTGGGCGGGACAAATTCAGATTCAGAATCAGATTTTTCCCATTTGTCTTCACTAGGGAAGACACAGACACATATCTTCCCAAGATATCGTTCCCATTTTCCCCAAAAAAGTAGGGGAGACTGGGGTCAATTGGAACGTTTTTGACAAAATCAGCTTTTCTACTCTAACAAATAAGAATGAAAATTCCTAGTTGTCCCCAGTGGAGCAGTTTTGTGGACATCGGCTAATATTGTTCCCGTGCTCAAGAAGAATAACTGAAATTTCCTCACCCCCTCTCCTCTAATATTAAAAATAATTATCTCCTTTTTGTCAAATATTTAATGTTATATGTTTTTTAATTATTCATGTTTAATTTATATTTCCTATTCCATTAATTCTGCAGGAAAGCGGCATTTACTGAATTTACCGGATTTACGAGCACGCATTTACGGAATAACCGGCAGAGACTATTTTTAATCCGTAATAACGTACATTTAAGAGGTTAATATAAATGACTGTTAGTTATATAAAACACAGTTTAATATATAGTTGTTATATAACATTCTATAATCTGAAAGCCAGTCTTTACTAGTGAACAGATTTCAATTAGCTAAGACTTCAGGTTTTACTAGAAATAGCTTACAAAGTCAAAAATGGCTTAATACTCCGTAATTCCGTACACTTCCCTTATTTGCCTCAAACTATTTGACTAGACGTTTAGATGACATTGAGGCAAATAAAGAAAAGCGGAACTATGACAAGGATCACAAATGATATATCCCTCTCTGTCGCTCTTATTCAATTTAGTATATGGTCTTCTCGCTCTTAGCGGTATTATTATTTGACGTCTACTCTGGGTACTCTGAGATGTAGATGAAAGAAAGCATTATTAGAAAATATACATTTCTTGCTGTTGTTAAGGAGTTGGTACTTACGGTCAACCAATTTGATTTCTAGGCCACTTCGCATCTTGTTTTAGTGAAAATCATTATTAGATAGAGATCTCGTATTTATAACCGACGCTGGTGCTTCCCATGTGGTCCCGTTTGAATTTGGTCCATTAAAGGCATCCATGAGAAAACCATATACACTACTGCTCATAAATATTTAGGCACCCATGCCTTTTTCCATTCATCTATACAAAAATGACTTTCAGAAATACACTGCCAAGTCAGAGTCCTTTGACAGTTTTGCGTGCATTTTGCATTTTTTATTTAGCTGACTTATTGAGCCTTAAATTGGTGCCAGAGACCCCTTTTAAAATAGTAGTTTTCTTTTTGCAATGACTTAAATAACTACTAATTGCTGGTTTATAGGAACACACTACACTTTTGTGTGAACCAGCACTAGCAGATAGCTAACCAAAATTACTAAAAATTTAATTACCTAAGTACAACATTATAATAAAAATATAGGTAAATTATTTATGCTTTATAATTGTAATCGTTAATGCATAAAATGATTACAATAATTTACCAAGCAAAAACCTTTATTAAGCCAATTTTTTTACTTGGCAAAACTTTCTACATCTTCAATTACTGCAAACTTCCGGTTCGCTAAACGGTTTTACCACCAAAATTTATAAATTATAAGGCTTCAATATTGTTTGACATTCCATTTATATAACTTGCGAGTTACAAAGGCTTAAATAGCTTCCCCCCATTTCCGTGATGCCTACATCTTTCCAAGTTTCGAATTATGTTTATTCGAGACCTTATTCCCGGCACGTGACGGGCATGCCTGTTGTTCAATAACAACTGCTATCTTTCTCGGCATCACAACCTTCACCGTTCATTGGAAACTAAACTTTATACCGCTCTTAGTAAGTTTCATTTGCGATGCAGGAAATTAGTGAGATACGATCTTGCGAAACTAAGCTAGTATGGTTACCTGCTAGCGAAACGCCAACGCGAGTTTTCTTAACTTCAGTAGCGGGATTAATTAGGAAATGCTGTCTTATAATGATCGTGATAGAGTTGAGTTTTAAATGGCGGTTTCAGGCCAGGCTGGGTATCAATGGATGCAACTTTATACACCGACACCTTCATATTTAGTTACCTTATCTCGAAGGCACGGTGTAGGTAACAATAACAATTCCGGTTTAGTATCCGGAAAAGTGATAGGTGATAGGTTCTTAACCATTTGTGAATTATCTTAGGCTATTTTTTTCTTTGACGTCAGCTTACTGATGTCGCAGATATTTCCTCATTTGACCAGAAACTGTCAGTACCTATTACGTTTTCGCAAAAGTATTATCATGCATAGATGCGGGGCAGCACTGCATTCGAATCTTAGATGTTAATTATGTATTATTTATATATCTACGATATATATCGTCCTTTAGTGCGTATAACATAAACGTTATTGAGCTTACCATGGGGCTAGGTCGATTTGTGTAAGTTGGTCCCCCTGATATTTATTTATTGTAATTTTTTCTTCTTATGTGTTTCCTCTTAATATTTTATACATACACTTACTGGAATCTCTTTTATCTACATGTTTTCTTTTAACTAAAATTACAGGTCCCTGTAAGTATACTTTTTGTTTCCTATTGTACAGGCACGGACTTCAACTGTTGAGCAGTTTATATCTCTCTTTATATAGGACTTTGCATAGTTAAGCTATGAATTGTCCAGTATAAAGTGAGCTTTAAATAAGTACGAGTATACCGTAAAACGGGGTGAGTAGGTTTCGCGGGGAGAGGTGGGTTATGAATGGGGAGAGTAGGTTTGAGAGTGGGGTGAGAAGGGATTTTAAGGCTACTGCTACAAAAATAACGTAGTCCAATTTAAAATCGGGCTATAGTAATACGCATAATAAAAAAAAAACGATCCAACAATCTTCCAAAATCACCTTTGTGTGAAAACCCCTCTCACCTCAAATACGAGGCACTATGGGGTGAGGTGGGTTTTCCTCTTTATCGTCAAAGTTATGAAATGGAACTACCCAAAATAAAATAAAAACACACACAACAAACGTCAAACGTCCGGAAAACTTAATATATATATACATTCAGTTTTAAATAAAATGTTATCGAGGTTTGAATTTCAGTTTTGACCCTACTCACCATACTAGAATCAGCTTTAATTGTTACTTAAATGAGTATATATCCGACTACAAGGATTTTGTGTGACATATTGTCCATTGGTGTCGCTAATAAATAGAAGCAAATACGAATAAATATGTACCTATTACTAAATCATATGTATTAATTAATTTATAATGAATGTTTCTCAAAAAGGAGTGTTAAAGACGTTATAGTAGACATATTACTACGTCGGGATCAAATTGGATCAAGCGACGCGACGGCCGTGAACGCTATAACCATGCAATACGATACAAATACTCTTTTTTTCTTTCCAAGAAAACAATAGGTACAGGAAACTTAACTTGAACAATAGGTACAGGAAACTTAACCTAAACAATAGGTACAGGAAACTTAACTTGAACAATAGGTACATGAAACTTAACCTAAACAATAGGTACAGGAAACTTAACTTGAACAATAGGTACAGGAAACTTAACCTAAACAATAGGTACAGGAAACTTAACTTGAACAATAGGTACATGAAACTTAACCTGAACAATAGGTACAGGAAACTTAACTTGAACAATAGGTACAGGAAACTTAACCTAAACAATAGGTACAGGAAACTTAACTTGAACAATAGGTACAGGAAGCTTAACTTGAACAATAGGTACATGAAACTTAACCTAAACAATAGGTACAGGAAACTTAACTTGAACAATAGGTACAGGAAACTTAACCTAAACAATAGGTACAGGAAACTTAACTTGAACAATAGGTACAGGAAACTTAACTTGAACAATAGGTACATGAAACTTAACCTAAACAATAGGTACAGGAAACTTAACTTGAACAATAGGTACAGGAAACTTTACCTAAACAATAGGTACAGGAAACTTAACTTGAACAGTAGGTACAGGAAACTTAACTTGAACAATAGGTACATGAAACTTAACCTAAACAATAGGTACATGAATGATGAAACTTAACTGTGGGTACATGAAACTTAACCTAAACAATAGACTATGGTAGACAACAGGCGGTCTTATTGCTAAAGAGCGATCTCTTTCAGACAACCATACCATTTTATGTTGCTTTTACCATGGCGTAGTAGAGGTATATTATTGGTTTTTATTAAATTATCAGTCACTAACTTCTCACACTTATCACAAAATATCGATCGATAGCCTTTTTAGATCGATACGTCTTATCTACAGTAAACCCCTTCTAAGAAACATTTTCAAGCTACTATCAGCAAATGACTTAATACCTGAATCGCATAATTCCACAGATTGAAATCTTTTATCGGAATAGAAGCGGGAAATTTTTATCCGGTGTTCCGGTAAATCGCACTTAAACGTTGAGGAGGGATTTCCCGCGTCCGGGTGTCGTATGACGACGTAAATTCAAGGATATACTTAAACGGATTGTCCGGTAAGAATTGCAGGCACTTATATACAATACTTGTATAAAACTTTGTACGTATATAACGTACTCTATAATGCTAGTAAGCAATCATGCCTACCAATGCGGATCAAATTGTAGGATTACTCTTTTAGGTAATCTAAGAACCGATTTTTTGCGATGTTTAGCCTCGCTTTTCCGAGAAAATACGGATTTCGATATATCCATACTGTACTGCTTTTCAGTCTTTACTTAGAATAAAATTTTATATAAGTAATTTATTATATTACTTTCCCGAAAAAATTAACAAAATAGTACAAATAAACTTAAAATAGAACTTAACATTAAAGAACTAAATAAAAGTGTAACCTAAGCCGCTGCTGGGTATGGTTCCCAGAAGGCTGGCTGCGTTACCTCGTTTCACCGCAATGCCTATGCGTTCGCCGAGGAATGAGTCAGCCGTCAGGTCAACAGTGGTGTTGATTTTTTAAAATTCAGGTAAAATGTGTGTGCTTCACCCCACGGACGTCAGTGTTAGTTAAAACCTTAAATTTAGATATATTAATGTTCTTACTTATACTTGTGGGTGCAAGCCTGAAATAAATGATTTGAATTTGATTATGAAAATACCTACTATTTATAAATTAAGTAGGTACTGCAAGTAAATATCTAAAGTCTGCTGAACAAGCCTTTTTAAAGCAAACCAAAGAACCCCTAAACATACTTCTTTAAGATTTCTTAAGAAAATAGAAGGTTTCAGGGCTTCCGGCGTCGAACTGAAAGTTGACAGCAGTTCGGAAGGGACCCGTAAATGGAATTGGATATTTTACTGAACGCTAAGTGCAGAATCTGTAAAAACGCTGAGTAAACTTGCTAGTTAGTTTTGTAAAGATAAACAAGGTTTATTTGAGATTGTATGTATTTTTTTATAAGTTCGTCAAGTTCATGGTGCATTTGGGTTCGAATTCATCATCCTCTTCGCTTCGTCTTACTTAGGGTTTGTAGTTTTGTACGTAATGTGCGGCTTGTACAGTGTATATTTCCGAGAATATCTGAATGTAATGTAATTTCAAAAATATTTAACTTCTTATATATATGGCAACAATAATATTTTTTTGCATTTTTATATTGTTAAAGGTTCATGCTCAATATATGTTTGGAACGATACCATCTCAATTTTCTACAGTAACTACATAGAAAACTCGTTTTTCATGTACCATATGATTTGCACATTATGGTTTCCAGTTATCATTATCACCACTTAGTTCTTCATAAACACAATATTTTAAAGTCTATAAATTTGGTTTGTGTACCAATCAACATGCGTGGTCTAACGAACCCCGAATCGCGTCAAATCGTGAGCATAGCCGTCTAATTCGAGCGTCAAACACTACACGACCACTTTCCTTCATAATGATTTGTAACAACGCACGTGATGCAACACTTAAATGAAGGAAGTTGATTGTTTTACCCATCAAAAACATAAATGTGAAAATGGCAGCCAAGTTCACCGACAAAAGAATTGAGATCTAAATGGGCGCCAAGTTCCGTAGATTACCTATCTGAAAAGTTGCCAAGTTTGGCACTAGATTGTTTCAAGTAAAACTAATTTACTGCTGCTTAATGCATTTTAAGCCTTAACTTGGCAGTTTTCTATCTAGTATGTTATAATACCTCACGATTTCAATACATTTACTGGAGCAAAAAAATTATATTCCTAGAGACCCACTTTTCTGAATAAATGAAACAAACGTTAAATTATAATATTTCCAGCATCATGGACAAAATATAGCAAAAGCAGTTTCATGTAAAGTCGCGAAATAAAATGTTTATCATCTTTGGACCTAAATATCATTAAAATAAAGTCTAAAATCGGCGAACCCCTTCCTCGACTTTACCTGTAAATGCCCCTTAATCTACTTTTAACCGCTCAGGGCTAACCGCAGTTAACCGGACGTCAAATCTTATAATGTTTCAGGGACTGCATGATGTGACGGTCATCATAAAACATTTCTGTTTACGAATAGTATTTAGGCTGGGTTGCATCGACTTACGATCACAAATTACTTATTATAATTATGTAATTTACTGTGAAGCTTCTTGAACAACATTTCTTTGCTATTCCGCTAAAAAACGTATAGTTCTCTTAGTGTTAATGTATCCATTTGCGTATTTTTGCACGCGGTTAATGCTCCCACTCTCCCTCCGCTCGCAAAAGCATGCAAATAATTACAAAACCACCACACAGAAACACAAAACCTCGACACGTGTTTCGCCTCTCTACGAGGCATCATCAGGAGATGAGATGCTGGCTTAGCAGCATAGCAAAGAAATATAGTTCAAGAAGCTTGTCATGGATTTCCGCAAAGTAACACCTGATTCTATCAATTACTTAATTTACTGTGTCCTTTAATTGAAGAGTGCAATAAAGAGCATTTGTATTGTATTGAATCCCGTCATATCAGGAAAAAATCACGACATTAGTACGAGCAAGCTCACTTAATAGAACAAAATACCAGATACCGATCTCGCCTCGCCGGGTCAGAAAGTCGCCTTAAACACTGAGATTGACAAAATGTCACATCACTACGTCAAGTGAAGGGTACCTCTGGGAATGTTTTGGCGGTAACCATGGCGCCTCTTGCGTCACAGCCTCATTACCGGTAAGCACGTCCTAACAAGGCGATTGGTGAGACGTGTCGTCAGGCTTTTTACGGCAAGCATCGGGACCGTTAAGTAGGCAAATGGTTGGTACAAACCGTTTGGTTGATGGTTCCTATTTTAAGTCTCTTCAAACAAGTTGCTCCTAAAGTTTCGTTACCTACATCAGTTAATAACCCCCAACGCGGAACGCAATAGAGGGGTGATATAAATTTAACATGTTTATAATAAAAAAATAAGCTGTTTATTTAATTTTTTTATATATTACATTTCCGACTTAACTACTAATCTTAAATATTTTTCATCTCAGCGGCTCGAAAATGGCGGTTTTGATGTGAGCGTGAAAAAACTTACTATTTAATTTTTCATATCGTAGGTTAGTTTAAGTAACTACATTCTCTTTATCACTATTCTTTTGCGTTATACGTTCTCGCCGCTGAGGTGAAAAGTTGTATGTATCACACGAGAGCAAAGATATTTGCATCTCGTGTCTTTGAGTCCCTCGCTACCCTCAGGATTCTAATTTTGAATCACTCGCTATGCTCGTGATTCAATTATAGAATCTTTCGCTTGCTCGGGACTCAACATCAACACTCGCAGCAAAAATCTACTTTGCTCTCTTATTGAACAAATAACTATTTTGAGATAAGGAGTCTATGTAGTATCTATTAGTTAATTAATTACTATTACATAACATTGCCACTTATGAAGGTATTAACTCTGTGTATGTGTGTCTCTATCTGTGGCATCGTAGCTCTTAAAGGTGAACCGATTTGAATGCAGTCGTTTTTATTTGAAAGCAGGTTTTCCAGCGATGGTTGTTAGATAGGTTTTATCTAAAAATCTGTTTGCCCGTTTTTGAGATATTGAACTGTGAAATGATAATGTCGGGGGGTTTTCAACTGTTCTAAGTTATTAGGATAATTATGATCTAAAAAAGATAAGCAAAATCAATCTTACATAAATAGGCTCTCGCACTTTAAAACAGTACATTTAAAAAAAAAATTCACTCCAGTCCTTTAAATTAGTAATAGAGGCTCTGGAGGTCTACTATGTGAGATGGTGTTAGTTTGAAATCAAATAACGCGTGCAACAATGCCAACATCTTAGAAGAAAATGCTTGCAACGAAATGAAAATTTTTAATCAAATCAATACGTCGATGCAAATAGACTCCTTGTGTTGAGTTTGAAGAGAGTTTCAGGGTTCTTATTAGTTGTAACGCTCATCCACATATATA
This sequence comes from Notocelia uddmanniana, assembly GCA_905163555.1. Lineage (NCBI taxonomy): Eukaryota > Metazoa > Arthropoda > Insecta > Lepidoptera > Tortricidae > Notocelia > Notocelia uddmanniana. Next base: position 28,115,390 of record LR991062.1, on the reverse strand, counting down.
CTTTTGCTATTTTCTGTGTGAATTGACACTCATCTTGACATTTTCCCTTCGTTACTATCTAAGAGGTATACATAATTATTGCGACCTAATATGATAGATTTTACATGTATTTTGATAGTTTTTAGATTAAGAAATATCGTTCTAATTTCGCTATAAATCTCAAGCTCAAATCTAGTTTTTTCCACATAATAAAAGAAAAAAATGGGGACACACTTGACTCCCACATTAATATCACGAAAACCGGATAGCTAAATCAAAAAATCGTTAGTTATAAGCTCATATTCTTTTTATACAAGCTTTAAACAAGATGAATTTAGCAAGGAAAAATGCATTCCCACTCTACGTGTAGGATACCTCCCCTACACGTAGAGTGGGAATGGGAGGGTACATACCCAAAAATCTTTTATTCAAGATTTTACTTTACTACGGAACCCTAAAATGATAGATACTGATTAACAATAAATAAATAATGACCTCTAACTCGAACAGTGTCCATCAACGTACAATTAATTTTATCACTGCAGTTATATTTGCAAAACAATACTTATATACATTCATGCAATATGCTTAAGTTGAAGAACAAATCACTTCGCTGTTTTCGTTTTACAAGCACATATGCTACAGGTCGGATAAAGATAAACGCATATTCATGCCACTTATACTAAAATACGTTATGATATGACTAAGGGCTACATTACGAAATTTGATAAACGTGAATAAACACATTTAACTTGAGTGGCGTTAAATAAACACAAAGATTTTGACAATATCTACACAAATAAGCTTAAACAGTCCATCAAAGTCAGTTGTTTTAGTAAAATTGTTGATATAATTCATGTCAGTCGATTAAAAGTAAGTAGGCGTTTTGCATCATTTTACGTCATCTCAGCTATTAGAGAATTATACAAATAAAGCGATATACTTAGCTATTTGCATGTAATGAAAACAGTAAACGCAGCAAATTATCCAAAACTTATTTGTTTGCTGAAGTTATGGTCTTAACCATGACAAGATTAAAATGATATAGGTGATAAACTTAAGAAAATGACCTGTTGTATGCAGTTGTGTTGTGACGTGTTCCAATAGGCGTTTGTTTTGTTTGTGTTGCACATTTTAAATATGTAATGTCTATTCGAACACGCTACAAATACCTACATACAACAGGTCATCTTCTTAAGTTTTTTACCTACACGTATTCCTTAATCTAGTATTCTTTGATCTGTGCCTCTGTGCATTTATTTACGAACCGTGAGATCTTCGAGAAGACAAGTACGGTTGCCAGTTTTTGTTGCACTTTTAGCACCACCCAGGGGTCACGTGTAGGGTAACGGCGGGTACTCCCTACGGACGTGGTGCAACTTCGACCCCCCTTTGTCAAGTGAGTGGGCAACTTGACTGCTAGAAGTTCTCAAGCCGCCCGAAGGCCTCTAACTTGGCTTAACGGCTGCTGTCTACGACAGCAGGGATCAACGGCTTAGCGTGTCTTCCAAAGCACGAGAGCGCTCAGTTAGTAACCACTCAAAGCGGTCACCCATCCAAGAACTGACCTGCGCCCACATTGCTTAATCTCGCATACCGCACGCGGTACGCGGGCGCCGCTGGGCCACGAGCGCTCTAAACCTAAATAAGAAATGTCTATATGATATGGGGTAGTATCTATATTTATTTATATACTTAGGAAGGGAGTAGGTCCAAAGATAAGTGTCGTTTCGCACCAAAATGCTAGTGGGCTAGGCCTGCTCGCGCCTCAGATTTATCCATTAACTTATCCACTATCTAGCCAGATATCGGCGTGTGTAGAACAGTAAATTAAACCTTATCTTCGCGGGCGCGCTCAAGGCCTCGAATTCAGCATTACGGGAGTGGTAATCTGTATTTGCCTGCGAGAATCCAGATACGGATAGCTAGTCGTGTACCGGTGAATTCACAGGTTTTAGGTGCACACTTAAGAGATTACCTTTGAATAAGTTTGCATTCACGAAGGATGTGAAGATTTTATAAACTACATTTAACTAGTCGGCGCGCACACGACTAGAGTCAAAGGAATTCGAACCCTCCATAGAGAAGTTAGATTTAATTTTTTGAATGAGTTATTATAGAATTTCATTTGAATGAGTTGCGGGCTGCCGGTCGGCTGCCGGCTCTGCCGGTGGCCGTTTGGATACGAAGCCTAGCTTCTGTATAGAGAGTTAGAATTCCTTTGACTCTAGTGGGGCGCGCGCTGACTCCGGCCGTTTGATGTGAATCGTCCATTAAAGCTTATCCCTTGGAGATGAGTAGGAGTAGTCGTGGCCCAGCGGCACCCGCGTACCGCGTGCGGTTAAGCAACGTCGGCCAAGGTTATCTCTTGAATGGGGTACTGCTTTGATTGATAGTTAACTGAACGCCCCCGTGCTTTGGAAGATACGTTAAATAGATATCAGTCGTGAAGCCAAGTTAGTGGTTAGGGGCCTTCTGATGACTTGAGAACTTCTAACAGTCAAGTTGCCCTCTCACTTGACAAGTTACTCTTTACTAATTATAAGGTCTAGTTTCCGTCTAGGATTGGAAGGTCAGATAACAGCCACTTCCGATAAAACTAGTGCCTAGTAGCCTACGTCAATTCTTAGGATTAGGTAGCGAATCTCGGGCATTCATCTAGGTTCAGTAGTGGGATAACACCAGGTCCCACGATGATGATGATATTGTACTTTTAAAAAGAGAGGTCACTTGACAAGTTACTCCTTATCTTTGTCCCCCGGCTAGACGCGGGCAATGAGCAATCCTATTTTTAATTAAAAAAGGTGTAGTTTCCCTCTAGGTTTGGAAGGTAAGATAACAGTCGCTTCCGATAAAATTAGTGCCTAGTGACCTATACGTCAATTCTAAGGATTAGGTGGCGGACCATGGGAGTTCATTTAGGTGCAGTAGTGGGTAACACCAGGACGATGATGATGATATTGTACGTTTAAAGAGAAAGGTTGCAACAGAGTAGGTCTACTCCCACAACACATTTCAAACCGAATCCTACCATTGACTCTTACGGAACCAACAGGAAAACAAACAAACTAAGTAACTAGTTTGGCACGACGACCCAAAACGAGACAAGAGCACGCCACTTTTCTCGGCCCTGCGCTATTTCTCACCAGCTTGCACCGGCTCCAAGCTCACGCAGGTCCGCGTCCACCAGATCCTACCAGTCTGTTCGGTCGGTCCAAGTATGCTCTCTTCACCTGTCGAAATCAAAGGAAATATAATACCTAAGTGGACTAAATAATTGCGTACATAAAATGCTTACTAGCGTACAGTAACATCGATTGTAATGGCCCTGGGCAGGAATTACGTGTAATACGGCTTCCTTTTTTACCCAAATTTCAACGAAGACGAAATCTGATCTACAATAAGTTGCTGCCGAATTCTTGAATTTCGCTCACCAAGAAATATAATTTAGGAATTATGGTTTAAATAGAGTCCAGGTAAAATCATGTTACGCCAAGGCACGTCTTGTTTACGTGACCAATTTAAATATATTGCGTCGGTTCAATTTCTTTATGGACGCCAAAGTTCAAGAGAAACACTCGACTTGAATTCTGAGCAGGCCCCGAGGATGATTTGAGTGATTTATCATTGTTTAAATGACGTCCCTAATTGTCTTGTCCTTTCCGCGTAATTTGGTGTGACCCAATTTAACATGTCACAAGATTCTGTGTACTCATTTGTTACAGAGATCAAACAAGAATAAATAATTAAACGTGGTACAATGTAGAATTAGGTCACCTGCATCTTCCCAATGCGCATTCCGGATGCAGAGACGCGCAGTGCGAGGCATTGTAGGTATTATGAGCGATGAACCAGTAGACGACCATTTCAAAGACTTACGAATCCTAACCCTACCAAGCATGGCAATACTCCAGCTTGCGCTCGTCACGTACGTCAATATCGATAACTTTAAACGTAAAGGGGTAGTGTCATCATAGGATCTCCGAATCAACGCTCATCAAGATCGCCTCGTTACACCTTTCCACAAACTAATGTGGTCGGAACAATCAGTATACATCACGGGCCCTGCAATATACAACCGTCTCCCAGAGGGCATAAGGAATTTACCCTCTTACCGATCTTTCAAAACTAAATTAGAGTCGTGGCAAAGAACTATTATAACTTCAATAATGGAATTACCACTGACATTGTAAAAATGTATTTTTAAATTTGTGTGAATTATTTGTTATGTATGTATAATTGACATAACTATCAATTAACTATTTAATGTTACAATATTACAAACATATTGTGTTGACTTTTGTACCTTTCTTTGTTACCAATAAAGATTATATTATATCTTATCATATAATAATGGGAAATTATTAACTTATACATGCAGCTTTTTTATGAAATAGGAGGCAAACGAACTGCCAAATGGTAAGCTTGTATGAGGAGTTCTATGGAGGTGGTTCAAACGTAAGAAATATGTAAGGAGTGTAGTATTTGGCATTCTTTGGTGTCTGCCTACGCAATGACGCGCAAGTTACGTCTCTGCTGGTGCAAGCGTCTATAGGCGACGGTAACCACTTACTACCACATGGGCTGTCAGCTTGTTTGCCACCGACGTGGTTTAAAAAATAGGATCCTGGCGTCAGTATAGACGGTGTATTTTTGATATAGCCCCAAATTGTAACCAAACGAAGGTTTTGATGATATGAAGCGATATTGCAATACATTTTATGTTTAAAGTTGACTACCAGATCGTAATTGGGATGTTGTCAACAATAAAAATAAAATACTCTTACATTACCAATAAATAAATCTCAAGAAAATACTCGGAAAATATCACGCTTCTACTTATTTTTGCTATTTTAAAGATTTTTAAATACAGGAAGATGAAGAACAATAAATGGACGCTATTTGATCATAGAAAAGGCGTGACGTCACTTGTTGCTATTTCCCTACAAACTTCATACCAACAGAGCGTTTTTGACGTTTCATTAAAAGTTGCTGATTTGACTATCAGTCAACATCCCTATTACTATTAGTATTTGTATTGAGTTTTTGTTTCGTTTAGTTGTTAGATTCATACATGCATCATCAATGAGTACTACTAGGCGTGTCTAAGTAAACATGATAATCATAGTACCTTATTATTATCATAACACAATGTATATATATATAGAGTCATTCAAGTATAAACAAGTATGTACCCATATCTGTTACGCGACGTGATCTTAGTGACGTCTGCTTCAAAGCGTAATACCGAGGTAATTGTAGTAAAATTCAAGCGTTATGTGTATTGAATGTAACAAGTAAATAACAAGTTAGTAATGTTTGTCAGTGGTCGTCAGCACGCTGAGGATTAACTTGAAAGCGCAAGTTAAAGTGTCCAGATCGTTCTTCTTCTCAGTCGTATCCTCATTGCTACCAGACATGTCTTGTACCACTGCACACTGGCCCCCGGGCACTCCAGGTCTGTGCCATTTCTATGAAAACCTGGGCGTTTTGTTACAGTGCGTACATATCAACTAGAGCGTTTTGTTACAGTGTCTATTCACCGGATAGGCGTTCTGCCTTTACCTCTCTTTCCTTCCACATAACCGAACATCATCAATGTTTTCTGAACTGTCCAGAACGTTAAACAAAACAAAATAAACAGTAGTCCATCAAAAGTCTCAATAATTTCTTTCTCCAACAGGACCCGGATGAAGAACTAAAAAAACAGCTGCCAGTCGTGCCGAAATGCTGCGCCAGCGGCCAGAACCTAACGTTCACGTTAGAGGACGGCAAGCCTCGGTCCGTCTGCGCGCGGAGCAGCCTCACATTCCAGCCCATCTTCCACAAGGCCAACGACACCCACATATGGAGTTACGACAGCAACGTCTTCGAGACCATCGTCGGCAACCCCTGCATCTACGACAGGTCTTTGTGAACATGTAACTGAACTTTTCGAAGTCTTGCATTAGTCTCAGATCATTGAAGGAAATAGGGAGTACTACTTCATTGGAGAACATAATATCTTGCAATTTACAACATTTCCACCGGGACCATAGACCACCGGGGGTTGGGCAGCAGCATCCCTGGAGTGCGGTCGAGATACTGCAATCGCCAAGCGTGGCGATTGTGGCATTTACCCTCCATGAAATTGGTGGAGGCCTATGTCCAGCAGTGGACGTCCTTCGGCTGATGTGGTGGACAACATATCAAATTTCCAAGTAGTATAGCTCATTTCGTAAATTTGTTAATGAGAAAATCCAAAAACACTTTTTAAATATTTTATAGCTATTAGTTTTCAAGATATTTATGAAAATGTGAAGAAAGCCTACCACCGTCTATACGTCACAAGGCTGAATTGTGACAGTCGGAGCGCACAAAAGGAACTGCAGTACACTTTCCTTAGTAAACCCGCCTTACTAATCGTACTTCTGTATGATTCTACGATGTGGCGCCTCACTTGTTACTTATCCTCTTTTAGAATGAGCTTAGCCTCTTTTGTTATCGTTTTTTTTATAAGAAATTGGGATATTTTCGAGAATACGAGAATTAAACAATGTGGTTATACTTAATTTTTTATCCTCTATTATTTTTGCTTTATATATATATTTTAGATTTTTTTATTTGAGTTCATCGGAAAAAAAGCCCCTGAAAAATTAAAATGTTGTCAATTTTGGACTAACGCTCGGACATTATCATCTGAGCTTTTATACTACGAGTCAACGACGGTTGTAAACAGGCATATAGTCTGCCTGATGTTAAGACACCGTAGCAGGACGCTTGCGATTCCAGAAGAGTCAAAAGCTCATTGCCGATTCTTTATTGATTTGATGAAGACATGCAGCTCCCCTACTCTCAATCCAGGGCATCCGCCAGAGCTCCCAAGCTCTGGCGAGCACTTTGAATTTTACGGGAGAGGTGGTCGATAGATGTTATGTATCCAGGTCAATAGATAACATCACATTTAATTTCTTAATTGCGAGAGAAATGACATATTAAAATGTGTTTGCCTGGATCTCAGATGATGACGTCAGTGCTTCAAATGTTATGATGCGTATTTTTCCTGTTAATATTAACGAATGTTTTTCATCTCCCCATTTTCGTATTAACATCCCCATTTCTAATAAGACCTTATCAACTTCCTCTCCCATCATTCACCTTATAATCTGTCACACTGTGTCAGTATTACTACTTGGTATGGGTTGCTAATGCATCGCCGCGCACGAAAACTTTTCTTCGCATACTTGATTCGATCCCAATGGGGAAACTTCCAAATACCCCGATGGAAGCATTATTAGCTAACGAACGCAGTTATATCGCAGATAGGCAATAAAAACGCCATATTTAGACGATTTATGTTATAATTGTTTTGCAGATATAAACTGGAGCCAGATAAAATCAGCGAAGATGAGTTCTATCTACTGGTTAACGGGTCCCTGTTCGTACCGTTTAGCAAGCCCCCTTTGTTGAGTACGAAGGACTTTTGTATGGAAACGTTTTGGAATGAGTCGGATCCGGCGGCGGCCGGCGTAACGCTGCCTCTTGTGTGTTTCTCACAACCCGTGGAGACAGCACAAAGTTCCACCATCCTCGTACTTTATGCAATAGGTAAGAAACTTGATGGTGAACTGTAAATAATGCTACGTGGTCTATAAGATTTCTTTATTTCTATTAGTTTTATTTAAATAAAATCCACTTTTCTTTCTCTTTTCCTTTTTCTTTGTTTTCATTATACTCGTAAGTAGGCACACGTTACATTATCACACACTATTTCGCATATGTTTCTTCTTTTTATTTATGTATGTTTTGTCCGTCAGTATTTATTCTATACACATATGTTTTTGGGTTCTGACATAATAACAGTGTTTTGCTCGGTCGCGAACAAAATTTCACACTGAGTTGGAACCTTTTTGTTTTGCTGCAGTGCACACAATTATTAATTCCTTAATACATTTTAAGAATTTAATTTGTGAATTATTTTTAAGTTTTGAGTTTGTTGTGTTATAACATTTTTTTGTATAACTTATGTGTAGGTACTTATGTGGCAAACAAATAAATGACTTATCTATCTAGCTATCTATCTATCTATCTAAAGTTTGAGTTTCAATCCTTCATGATGTCTTTTGATGACATTTACGTCGATGCTATTTGTCTTTCCACGTAAGAAATAGATCTTAACTTTAATATCTATTTCAGCTATAAAGTCCGGTGACAGTTATGAACCCAGCACAATTTATGCGTCAAAGATGACATAACTTGTATTGGGTTGGCAGCTGTCAGCGGATTCTTTATAGCTGAAATACGAGTAGATAGTACCTTACCAAAATATTTGTGGATTGACTCAAACGAAGCTTAAAATTGTAAATTACATTGCGTGTCAGAGTTCTTTGATACTTTTCAAATCACGCTGCTTCATCCTAGGTATGCGATAAAACCCCAACACCTAATCACCAAGACACGTCACTACGTGAATGCGATGTTTACATATTTTAAGCTTCAGTATGGGCGATTCTTTTCCCAGTAAACCTTGAATAACACCATTTAATTTTCAGGTTTAATAATATCTGTGCCATTTCTCCTGGCAACGGCGTGCGTGTACACGTTTATAACCGAGCTTCGGGACACGCATGGCAAGGCGCTGGCGTGCCATTCGACGTGTCTGGCAGTGGCGTTCTCGTGCCTGGCTGCCACCCAGCTGGCAGGACATGCGTTTCCTGTCGTCGCCTGCACAATAATGGGTGAAAATACATTTCGTTTTTATATACATTTGCTTCATCACAAGTTATCGGCGTGTGTTGACATATTTATAACCGAGCTTCGGGACACGCATGGCATCTCATTCGACGCGTCTGGCAGTGGCGTTCTTGTGCTTGGCTGCCACATAGCTGTCAGGTCATGCGTTCCTTGTCGCTGCTTGCACAATAATACACACTTTGCCCTGAAGAAGAATTCAGTATGAGTAAATAAATAAATAAATATTAGGGGACATTTTTTACACAAATCGAACTAGTCCCACAGTAAGCTCAATAAGGCTTGTGTTATGGGTACCAGACGACGATATATTTAATAGATATATACATAAATACCTAGAATACCAACATCCAAGTCTCAGGAACAAATGTCTCTGCTCACCACAGAAACAAATGCCCTTACCGGGAATCGAACCCGGGACCTCTAGCTTCGGAGGCAGTGACACTACCAACTAGGCTAAACAGGCCGACAATACCCCCGATAATAGGGGTATGAGTGTATAATTTTTTAAAGGGTCGGCAACGCGCATGTGACTCCCCTGGAGTTGTGGGCGTCCATAGGCTGCGGTGACCGCTTACCATCAGGCCGTACGATTGTTTGCCACCGACGTGGTGTAAAAAATAAAAAATTTTATCGTGTGCTTCGACCTGCCTTCTGCTTTCAGTTCCAAATAAAAATGGGTTCAAGCCGAACATCGAAAATATTGCGGCCGTATAAATAAAAAAAGTACCATGTGTTGAATGCAAATATTGAACGTTGTTATTTGAGTTGTTAATAAATATTATTTTGTTTCAGCGTACCTCATCCAGTTTTCATTCGTTTCCTGTTTTTTCTGGTTGAACGTTATGAGCTTCGATATTTATCTAAATGTTAGGTAAGTGTGTTTCGTATAAGTATATATAAGTATTTTTCCTATCTAGTTTTACACCGTATTTTAGGCGCTCATATTATTGATTGTTTTACGTGTCTATCTAGCGCTACTCGTAAATAATTGTGATTATTTAAATTTAACGATAGACATTGAAATTAGAAAAGTTGAAAAACCCCGACATTTTCATTTAAAAGCTCAATATTTAAAAAAACTGGCGGAACAGATTTTCATGAAACATGGCTAAAGAACACACGGGATAAAATTATCTATGACACAAAAAAACTAAACGAAAAATCGGTTCATCCGTTTGGGAGTTACGATGCCACAGACAGATACACAGCCAGACACGTTCAACTTATAATACTCCTCTCTTATTGCGTAGGGGGTTAAAAAGAAGGCCATTATGTAAAGTATTTCGTGTTTAAGTACTTTTTGAATACATAAAACTAGTTTTTACGTTGCTTAACTCGTCGATCTATGAGTTCAAAAATAAAACGTCCGTTTTCACTTTCAATATCTATCGTTAAATTTAAATACAAGTACTAAGTTTTTTTAAATGTATGAATGCAATTTTCATTGTTAATAAAATCTATGACATGGTTCCTAAGATCTTCGTATGTCTTATAGTTTCAGACTTTCCCATACTGACCGATCTAAATGTTACGATCTGTATAAAGTCTCTAATCCAAGCCATCGTTCCAGACGATACATTAACTCCTCGGTGAGCAGAAGAAGCATGCGCCGCCGTTTCGCGTGGTACAGCGCGTACGCAGTGATACTGCCTGTGATCCTGCTGGTGGTCACAGTTAGTATGGAGCTGTCGCCAGCCGTGCCCAGCACCTACCTCAAGCCCAACTTCGGTGTGAAGGGCTGCTGGTTCAAGAGTAAGAATTTTTATACCCTTAGTATTAAAATGGATGTAGTTTTATAGTTGTGTTATGTTTTTAGTGTTGATGTCTAGGAGGAGCGCTCGTGGCCCAGCGGCGCCCGCTTACCAGGATAAGCGATGTCGGCCGTGGTCAACTTTTTGATGGGTGACCGCTTTGAATTGTTACTAACTGAGCACCTTAACCCGTTGTCTAGGACATCAGTCATTAAGCCAAGTTAGAGGTCTTCGGCGGCTTGAGAACTTTTAAAAGTCAAGTTGCCAGCTTCTCTCTCTAGACCGCATCCAGCGGCGAGCGACTCGAATTGTCAGCTGCCAGCATGTTTCGGATCGGCTTGACTCCTTGGCGCTGCGTAGAAATGTAGCCTCGCTCTGCATTTTCTACCGCATGTATTACGGAGAGTGCTCCGAGGAATTGTTCGAATTAACCCCTGCCGCTTCTTTTCGCCATCGCCCAACGCGACAACATTACCATCCTCACCACTTAGATGGTTGGCAGTCGTCAACTGTGCGTTTCCCAAGAAATTTCCTGGCTCGCACAGCTAAACTGTGGAATTAACTGTCGCCTGCGGTATTTCCGGACCGATACGACCTTCAAACCTTCAAGAAAAGAGCGTACTCCCATCGTAAAGGCCGGGGACGCACTTACAACCCCTCTGGTGTTGAGGGTGTCCATGGGGGGCGCTAATCGCTTACCATCAGGCGATTCGTCTGCTCGTTTGCCTCCTATGTCATAAAAAAGTTGCCCACTCACTTAAGAGGGCGCAGTACGTTTGGTTCTCCATACAAACGTATTTATGCTCTCATTTTAAAACGCCATGCTAGAATAACATGAAACTTTCTATACACAATGGGATCCAGCTTGTCTAGGGCGGAAATCAGTTTCTGTTGCTTGAAATTATAATGTCGAAAAAATACAGCGATTATTAAGGTTTTCATACAAGCCGTAAAAAACTCAAAAAACCGCTGTATTTTTTTTCTTTTTCAATTTCTAGCAACAGAAACTAATTTCCGACCTAGGTATGCCGGATCCCATTGTTTATACAAAGTTTCATGTTATTCTAGCATGGCGTTTTAAAATGAGAGCCTAAATACGTTTGTATGGAGAACCAAACGTACTGCGCCGTCTTAACAAGTCTAATCCCAATAAGCTCTTGTTTCACCCCCCCTTGGTTTGAAAGGCCAGATGGCATGTGCTTCCGTAAAGACTGGTCCCTACGCCAATTCTTGGGATTAGGAAGTGAACCCCGGGCATCCTTCAGGATACAACTGTATTGAGATAACGCTATATAGGATGATGATGAGTGTTATGTCTAGAGTATTCTGTGTAATATGCTCTTAAAAAAAAGTTTACTTGTACTGTACCGGATTTTTTAGTAGGTCTGCTATTTACATACATACATACATACATAAACTCACGCCCATATTCCCAAAAGCACACGCAAAATGAATTTCATTGCCACTTTTAGCAATTGTAGGTTAATAGGTTGAGAAAATGTGTATTGCAGTGACAGGTACACAGGTGCTAGCCCATCGCCCACAACACACTTCAACCTGGTTTCTATAGTCGACTCTTACGACACCCAACAGAACAAAGGACCGCCCCTATGCTATTCTAACCCGGTACCACACGAGGTTATCAACGGCATTATCTAAAAAGTCACTTTTTGTGAGGTTCATCATTACTTCCATTTCTTTTAGGTCTCGGCATATTTGGTAAGGTTCTATCAGCATTATTTTTTAGTTTGCAATTGGCACGGAGCACATACAAAGTATTTTCATACACATTTAGCAATACTAAATATTGTCCAATAAAACGGCAATGACCTCGTAAATTTGAAGATTTTGCAGAAAGTTAGCACAATTTTTTTCGGTTGCTGGACGTAGCATAGGTATCTATAATGTATTAGTTATGCACGAATATCGACATTGAAATTAAACACACTGCATGGACGTGTCTTTATAAAGAAGCTTACTTCAACTGCAGCTCGGCACGGATTCTCGATCACAAAAAGACTCAACTTTATACAACGAACTTAACTAGAAGTAAATACTTGCAAAATTAGTCACCTTGTTAAAAAAATAGCATCTTCCTTGTTAAAAAATTAGCTCTCACCTATTTGTGGAATAAGCTGCATGCCAACTCGAGGGTCGAGTATTGTGGTTCTTCAATAATGGACGCTCAGAGACCATATACATCTCTGAGATATTTATTGTATATACTTTTGTGTATTCGGACAGAGACCGTATATATACGTCACTATTTTTTTATTTTATATAATGTACCTATTGTAAGTTTATTTTAATTGAATATTGTGAGTTTGTTAATCACTGTAGTTTTGAAATCTTTGTTATTATTGTCTACTTTTTTTTAGTTCTGCAATTCTGTTTTGAAACATAATCATTATCATTGTCAATTTATTTAATTGTATAATTCATGTGTTGACTTGTAAAAGTGCCCTTGTGGCCTATTTGCAGAATAAAATTTTTGATTTTAATTTTGATTTTCAAGAAATGGGTGAACAGATTTCACTGGTTTCTGATCATTCAGTAACTTACACGCTTAGAGACATTTTAAGACAACCTTAAAGTTGCCACAGTATTCTTAGATAATGACTGCTTGCCTTAGGACGTACGAGTCGGTTCACTTATTTATTGCCTCTATGGCTTGCCAGAATTGATCGTATCCTTTGTTGACAGCGGACCAAGCAGCCCTGCCGTACTTCTATGGGCCGGTGGCAGTCATCTTGCTCAGCAACTTTGTCATCTTCATGCTCACGTCGCGCGCCATCGCCAAGCACTATGACAAGCTGAAGGATGTTACGCGTGAGTTTTACTTTTAATATCTAATATATTTCATAAAATGTAGTAAGTTCGTAACGTCGGTTAAGGGACTAGGACTATGCCAGAAGGTTTTTTTCAATGACTTCTACAGACCCTACAAAACCAGTGAGTCGTATGAATTTTATTTCGTAGTTAATAATTAATTGGAATCCATTATATAAGTTGTGAAAATATCCTTCGCTAATTCATCCAAGTGGTCTCAAATCTGAAATGAATGAAAATGTTTCGCAATTAAGTAAAGTACCCCAAAAACGTTTGTGTGGAGTACAAGAAAGGTTCCCTTTGACTAATGATCTGAGGATAAGATGTGTTTTTTAATAACTATTGGTCTTTTTGCCTTTAGATGTAATAAAGTTGTAAAATTAACTGCATAAAATGGGCTACAAATGGTCAATTTATGTTGTTGTTGTTTGCACATATTATGTGTACTCGTATGAAATCAAATGATGTATGTTAGTCATTTTGCTTTCTTCATATATCAAGGCGACTTCATGACATGGCGGGGTGGGATCGATATGATGTCGCAGAGATTTTTTCACTTGACGAGATACTGTAAGTATTGTTTTTGCGCAGTATATCATGCTCAGAAGCGGGGCAGTACTGCATTCGCATCGCGCCCCACTCGCGCGTCCTCGTTTTAAAGTAGAGATGAAGTAAAAAGCGATACTGACTCGATTGAGAGTCGATACTGACAGCTGACACTTTGTTCACATTTTTTACAGGTGGTAAAACGCACCGACCAATCGCCTAACACGTACCGTAAAACCCTATTGAATAAAAGTGACGTAAATAGCAAAGACCTTCGTCATCGTTCGTTGACTAACACCGTATCAGAAATACCTAAGTCGTTAGACTCTAATGCGATAGCTGTGTAAAATTGTTCAAATAAAGATAGCACAGGTACGATATCGTTATATTGATGGTAAACAAAATACTTGCTTCATAAATTCGTTTTACGATAAGTGCAAGTAATAATTACTTATCTATGGAGAGTTATTGCCTGGTATTAATCTTGAATAAAAATATTGGACTTGGGTTCGACCCTCGATCAACCTATAAGCTTCTGATAGTTTCGTTAAAAGTTATGGTCTGGTAGTCAATGCTTTAAAGTTCATATTTTTATTAAGAACAAGTCGTATTAACGTTACCTAAATAATGACTCCTATTTGTTTAGAGTCAAATCTTGTAATTATAATGACTGACCAATAGGACGGACGTCGCAACACACAGAACAAAATACATCATCGAACGCTGACCCATTGCGCCTGCACTTCATTAGTTTTTTTAATTATTTCTGTTGGTTTAATTAATTTCCGCGGACTCGTAAAATAGTATTGTCAACACGAGAAATAAAACTCAATAAAACAAGTGTTTAATGGCACCAGCTTTTAGCCTTTTTTCTGGTACGGAACCCTTCGTGCGCGAGTCCGACTCGCGCTTGGCCGGTTTTTTGACGTATGATGACTATTTGTAGTGGGGATGACAGCTGTCAAAAGACCAGTCTTATTTCTCGTAATCTATACCTAAACACTGCATTGACTGATGCTCTATAATCTCGTGGCGTCAAGATCCATTACTCAGAGGTCACAATTTCTTTAGATCACAATATCTCCGAATTGATGAATTAAAAAAAAATTGGACCCAAGGAGTTACTGCAGATGCTCTAAGGAAGCGTCCCTTTCAATATTTGCTCCAGTTACAGAGCCCACCTTGTATAATTATGTGTTTAAGCGTCATACCTTTCTTAGACCACACAAGCCTCTTGGTCTAAACGCGGTACTCGACCTAAAAAGCATACCTACAATAGTTAAAAAGCGAATTCCATAACATTATGTTGTTTCTAGTTTGTCTATTGAAATTTTTGTCCAGCTCTGGACATGGCGCACTCGGACTTCAGCACAGCCGACGACTGGGTGCGGCTCGGCACGGTGCTGGGGCAGCCTCTGACTGCGCCGGAGCGTTCGCCCTCCAGAGACCCCGGCAGCTTCTCGCAGCGGTTAAGAAAGTATAGGAAAATGTGAGTGAAACTGAAAAACCTTTCACCTTCACGTTATCATCATCATTATCATCGTGGCCGATTTGCAGGCCCCTCACTTTCAACACAGCGCATTGAGGACAGCTCTGGTGACCCTACTCACTACCAGGAACAGAAAACCACATCCCTGAAGAGGAAGTAGTGGTGTTACTATGGCTAACTTGCTCAATAGTGGACGATTAAATTTTTTGTTCCTGTCACACGGCCCACCATGGATTTTTGAGTTGCCTCTCATTTTTCCAATTATAGCAAAAGCTAAAAATAATAAATATTATGGAACAATCTTATACAAATCTAGCTAGCCCCATAGTAACTTCAATAAGGCTTCTGCTATGGCTACTAGACGACGATATAAATAATGAAATACAAAGAAAACACTCAAGCTTCAGACTAATTACCGTGATCACCAGCTTCATATGCACTATCTCTTAACCACTAGGTTAGCCTTGTTAGTTATTTCTTTTTGACGATCGGCTTAGGTCTTATGCCAATTCTTGGGATAAAGTAGCAGACCCCAGGCATCCTTCTGCTCCAAACATGAGCAAGATGATGTTTCGCTGTGCCCTGCCTCTTTCAAAACTTGTAATGACTTGTTTATCTGGCAGATTTCGCACATGCTCCCTCCTCTGCTTCATCATGGGTTATCCTGTGTACTGGAGGTGTTGTAGGTTGCCGTTAGGAGCATACTCTTGAAATATTTGGAAATAAGTCTTTTCATTGAATTCCCTCATCCATGAGAGGACGTCAAGCGTCCTCTCATGGATGAGCCCAGCATCGAGACGTATATCATCATCATCATACATAGGATGGTAATATTGATGGTGATTTTAATTGACTGGAATTATTTTTCTGCCAGATTCCGCACATGCTGCCTCCTCTGCTTCATCATGGGTCTGTCGTGGGTGCTGGAGGTAGTGTCGTGGGCGGCGGGCGGAGGTGTTGGCTCCGTGTCAGTGTGGTCGGTGTTCGACTTCATCAACGCGCTGCAGGGCGTCGTTATCTTCGCAATCTTTGTGCTGCAGCAGCCCGTGCGCTCCTACGTCAAGGTAACGTCTGAACCATGGTCTAAGGAAACAACTGATACTCCAGACTGTGACACAAGCTACACTGTCGTGTTGCCACTTTATAGTAACAGAACAAGAAATTACGCATTACAATTGTCATTTGTTTGTCTGAGCAAACACAATAGGCGAAATTGAGTCAATGAAAGTAATATTTAAAAAAAAACATTTAAAAAACATACACGGTAGTTAGGGAGTATCATAATGTATAGAATGATTCTGGTCCACCAAGACAATCAGCACGTACAGAAGATCTTATGGCGAGGTGCCCCTGACCAACCATTAAGAGTATGTCAACTTACTTCTTTGCATGTTGTGTTTGCCTGTTATTGGGTGGATACTCGGGCAATTTGTTTTACTGTCATGTTTATGAATAAGTTTTAATATGTATTACACCTGTTGGCAAACCTAAATAAATAAATAAATAAAATAAATAAATAAAATTACGACTATCACATACGGCCAAAAGGCAGCACCCTTAAACACAAGATGATTTTGACAAATATCCTGTAGCAGTAAACATCATCAGAAACAACACTCGCAACACAGATACTCAAACTTACGACCGCCAACCATCAAGGGGAGTGATGAGACAAGCTTGTGTCACCCGCAATACTGAATTTCCCCGGAGTGTCATACCTAGCGCAATGTATAATTGTATCATGGTTTGAACATCGAATACTCTCTTTTGGGAGCGTAGAACCCGCTTTTTAGTCCATAGCTCGTCAACTATATGCGGCTGTCAACTATGATCTTCAAAACATGTGGGAAAAGGGTGGTTCCGCTCCACGAAATGAGTGTTAGATACTACATCTTCTCTGAGTCTTATGTTTAGTATAAATGATAACATTGACAGATAAATCCTTGAGGAAGAGGATGCCACGACAACGAACAAAAGTTAGATAACCTCGTATATGACACAAGTCATACAATTACCTGGACACCTTTTGTTGAATAATTATGGTTTATACTGTTCACACTTCGTTAATTATGCCAGGATATACTGTTTAGTGGTAATTACGTCGTTAATTACTGATTGTAAAATACGGCTATAATTAAACGTATTCGTTCGTGGAATCTTTCAACGCAAATAACCCGTTCTAGGTTCATAGAATCTTTAATACCGGTAGTATGGAGATTCCGTAGAATAATGAATAGGTTATTACAGCCGTAGTTTAATAGATTTTGCAAGGGAATTTGGGAAGGGGGAAGGAAGGGAAGGGGAGGGGGAGGGAAGGGAAGGGGGGGAGGCGTTTTTGGAAGGGAACGTTGGCGTTAGTAGGAACTGGGGGGCAATTTTTGAGTTTCGAACGCTCGACTCTTTCACTCGAAAACTGAGAAATACGATGAATAGCTATTTTTGAAATTCGAGCGAAAGAAATTTTGAAGTCGAGTGGTATTGACCACTCGTATTCAATTCTATCAGTAGAAATCTAGTAACTACTAGGTAGTTCATTCTGGATGTATTTTCTTCCTACCATTGACATAAGATATAGAAATAGACACACAATGCCGAACATAAATAACTAAAAATGTGGCGCAAGATGACACTGACAGTTACATTCCAATAGCTGATAATAACGCTTCTTTATAGTCCGAGTCGAGATAAAAACTTCATACAAAAAATAATTTACAGAGATTAGCGTCAAGTGTCATTTTTGCAAACATAAGAACCAACATGGTAAAAACTTTTTAGTAAAATGCCACTGTCGTATACTGGCTACCAATGTTTACTTTATAAATGTCAAAAGTGAACAGTGAAAGTACCTAATGGAGTCGCTTTGGTTATTTAAATTATTTTTATATTAATAATTTTTTTAACAAAAAAAAAATGAATGAAACATTCTATTACAACATTCACACACATTCTGTGATTGTTCTTTTTCTGTGTTAGACATTAAGATGTTTACCTTCATGAAACTCTTGAGCAAGACTATAGGTAGTTATTTCAAAAGTACTGACTTCTGCCATTGGAGCAGCATTTGTAGTTTTACAACTTTTGCTTTGCAAGTCATCGTCATCTATCTCTGACATCTATAAAACAAAGATACCGACTATGAATTTGAAAGATAAATTATTTAAATATATTAACGTTAAATTGATTTTTATTACATCAATTCATATAACTATATGAAAATGTTTTCCTCTGCATGATTTTTCACGCTAAAATTATATGTTAAAACAGAATTTGAATAATGTAGTTTGAGTCGGGAACGAACGGACTTACATTCAAGACAGGTTTAGCAGTTGCAGTTAGTCGATTTAAGCCTTTATTGGTCCTGTATATGTCGGAAATAGGGAAATAGGCCGAACACACAACACTCATGTAGCTTGGTTTATAGAGTGTGTCACGTTTATTTTACGCTAAAATAGCGGTTCATTCTGAACGTCGCTGAGGATGTTGTGGAAATCTTGAATTAAAACGTAAAAAAACACAAATTTATTCCTTATAAATTTAATTTAAAAAAATATTGACCTAATAGCGACTCCTTACATTTTGTTTCTTGATAATCTTTCATTTGAACTAACAAAATCATTTACTCGAAACCATGAATTTACCAGGATTTTACATAAATTTTGTAACGTTATCAAAATAACTAACCTAAAGAAGTATATTCCGTGTTTTTTTGTAGCTATTAAAGCAGTTTTTCACAGCAGATTTCGTCATTGTTGGACAACTGTCACTGTCCGCGGTCCAAACACGACTAAACAGGAAAGTACCGCCCGAGTCGTGCGGGTGGTACTTTCACGGGGGACATTTTTGTGGGCTGATTGTGAATCTAGTTCTATAATAGTACATCAATGCTTCCTACTTAAATTTAATATTACACTAATAATATTTATTTAAGTTGGATAAAACACTCACATTAGGATAATTAAATTCAGTCATGATGTTACAAATAACATAACCTCAAATCCATAGCAAATATTATACTTTCACCCGCCATATTTTTTAATGAATACGAATTTCAATAACCGGTCACGAAATGCATAATATCAATCACTGGCTTTCGAGATATGACTCTCAAAAATAGCTCTTTTTGGGTTCATTCGAAAATAACCGTGACAAATTTTCGCATGCGACTATTTTCTGCCGCTCGTCTTTGCTTTCGAGCGTTCGAACCTCAAAAATTGCCCCCCTCATATTAGTTACTTTATTCACTTAGTAACAGTAGCTGATAACCTAAGCAATATTGAACACGACTCTCGCGCTTTATACATTCTTAAAAAAAACATACGGGTCTAACGCAAACTTTATTTATTTACTTTAATTACCGGCGTATCGACCCGGGTTGCACCGGACATGTTCGTGGCAGAAACTGACGTCCCAACGAGCTGTCAACGGAGATATGGATACACAACATTTAACTACCCCACAAACGCTTAAAATTTATTGGACCCGGGTATGTCCTTAAACTACGACCAAGACCACCGGGGAATGGGCAGCAGCATTCCTAGAGTGCGGTGGAGATACTGCGATCGCCAACCCGCATGCCAAGCGTGGCGATTATGGCATTTACCCCCCATGAAATTGGGGGAGGCCTATGTCCAGCAGTGGACGTCCTAGGGCTGATATGGTTGGTGGAAACGTTTAAAATATGAATGGTAGAACTGAAAAAAGTTTTCTACCCGCTCATTATGCTCCTAATAAAAAAACGCGCACTTTGATGGACACTATTCCAGACACAATAGAAATAACAATAGAATTACGCCTATACGTCTACTGTCCACCAATGCATAAGGCTCGTTTACAAATATTTTAAGCCAATTTTATGGTGGATCGTAGTAGCTGTTGAGACTCACTTGATGAGATTTAGGAGCCGAGGCCACAATCTCTCTGCAGAGATGATGTTCCGAGAGTCCATGTTTATAATATGCAGCCTTTCGAATGCTTAATACAGGTATTGCTTTTAATGTATGTTTCTCTCCCACAGCTATCAAAATTCTGCCAGACCTGCAGACGAAGAAAAGACGGCTCAGAAGTCTCAGTGGTCAGTGCGAAAAACAGCATAGGCTCTGGTAGAAGAGACTTCGTATAAAGTGTACTAGTGTAGTCCTAGTGGTACGGACTGGTACGCAACGGTGATAGTGAAGGTACCTTAGTGTCTGAACGCCGTGTGAGTTGTGGATGTGGCATCCACTGGACGCCGGGACTAAAATCTGGCCTAATCGTATCACTTGGTGGTATAGTCGAATGATGATAGAACTACATTGAAGGTAGTGTCTGTTCTGGACGCCGTGCCGTGCGATTTATAAGTGAGACAGTGACTGGTCGAAACTAAGTGTGATACGATTTACGTATTCAACTGGTTTAGTATTTGGGCGCGTTGTGTCAAATGGCTACGATTTATCAGCTTGTCTATCGACTAACAACGCGCTCGAGACTGATAATAGTAACAGTATTATTCTGTATGATCGCTTCAGTGGTTTGAATTTAAAGAGAACTCAGTGTTCATATTAATATTATCTATAAGCCTACCTTTTAACTGAGATAACTAGTGCCTATGACGGGACTAGTGCTACAGGGGAGGCGTCAAAAACGAACTCGCGTGTTGCATTCTATATTTCATGTAGGTCAGGTAGACTTCGGTAAGCTTACGTCAAAGAACAAAATACCAGTGATCCACCCCGCCCTGCCATATCAGGAAATCGCCTAAGGCTTCCACACCATCTCAGTTAACTGGTTGATCTATACATACCTTATGTTAATGTTATGTAAAGATACCTACAGTCTGTGAGCTCTTAGAACAGCCTTCGGGTTCCGTTGACGTGTTGTATTTTAGCAAAAGAGCGTGCAAGGGCTAGCAAGTGAGAAGTCATCATCCTCGTCATCCTCGGCGGCCTATATATGCGCCACTGCTGGGCACAGGCGTCTCATGAGTGAGAAATAGTGACTGTTTTCAGTGCTCACTGGGCGTAGGTATATCTTTGAATCAACAAATTTACAAGGTCCTTGAATTCTGCTTATTCACTAAACGGCACTAAACTGAGAATCATTCCTGCGTTTACATAAGCATAATTCGCAGCCTAATAGCTTTGTTTGATTCAAGTTCTCATTGACATCCAATTAGTGCGGATATCGATATCCGTGTCAAGGATATGACAACGTATTCAGCTATTCCAATATTAGACCATTGAAGTTCAAACTGTTATAGTGATCTATTCCAGCTGTGACTTTATTCCCACCAATTTTGTTACCATTGGGAAAAAAACCGCTGTTACCTCCCACTAGACTAAAGTGTTGGTGCGGTAACATTTGGGTTGGTTCCCAATGGTTATACTTATCACTGGTAACAGATTAGGAAAATCCCAGCTGTAACGAATTTGCGGTAACCGATGGGAATAACCCCTCTGTAAGTATATGAAACTGTGAAGGATGCGTGAACTTCTTCGATTTCATTTTCTGTGATAGCGCCTTTTTAAACTTTTCTTTGCTATTGTATCTTAAGTTGATTCCCATATTTGTATGAAATGTTTAAAGTTTGGTATTCACTAGGGTACAAATTGTGACGCGAGATGTGTTGCCAGTGAAGTTGGGCGAAGTGGCAACGTTGTCTGATCGTGTATATATCGTGTAGAACTATGAATTGTGCATATATTTTGGAACTACTATATACCACCGTTGTTCCACTTCACCCGACATTGCTGGCAACGCGCCGCGGGACATTGCCTCCTAGCGAATCCTTTAAATTGTAAATTTAGGGTTGTACAAAACAGAAAAATGTCCATTTAAAGTTACCGTTTCTTTCTAACAGAATAGCTAGCACGATAGGTTATACCGTCACGTTTTATGGTCGATATGTACTAAAACTTCACATAAACAAATGACGGTTTGTCTATCGTGGTAGCTGGGCGGCTTGTTGTATTAGCTATGGTTGTTAATATTTAGTGTAAGAGAATTGGATATTTTTATATCGTACGTAATGATAGGCAAGACCAAGAAGTTAATGGTTATAAATAATTATGATTTATTGTTAGAAAGAACTCATGTTAACCGGTTCGGCTGGACGTTTAATTTCACGGAGAATGTATAGTGCCATAATAATAGAAAAATAGTAACAATCATGGTGCATTTCGTTTAATTTATGAAGACTAGTCATATAATTATTGTGTAATATTATAAATGTTATAATCGAGATAAGTTAATTTATTTACTTGAATAATTTAAAGCATAGTTTAGATATTATTGAACATCTCATTTTTGTAAAATTCTTTACAATTTCAACGATATGTTAAATACAGCATAAAAATGACTTCTGTTTTGGGATAAGACTGTTTAAATGAATGACGGAACAAGAATACGTAAATACGAAATTTAAATTCAAATAAGTGCATAATAAGCGAGGGTTTGTAACGAGGGTAGTCCATACAAATTACTTAATAAATGACGGTCGCGTCAGTCTCTTGTTTCCTATAGGTAAAGAGTTTCCACACAACATTGCTCCATTTGCTAATTATCTAAGAATTTTGAGACTTAGTATTTGTTTTTGCAAGGTTTTATTTAACTTACAATCTTGTACAATGTGTGTTCGGGTCAAATATTGCAACTGAATTTTGAGGCAGTTATCTTCAACTGATGAGCTGATATTTGGCATACTTATGTAAGTTTGGTTACAAGTTAAATATTATGGTACCACCGAGCTGATCTCACGATATGGAGAGAGAGAGAATGTGGCCATATGAAATCCTAATTTACACAAGATAAACCCGACGTGTTTAGGCTCATTGGAACCATCTCAACGAGTAGTATTGTTTGTATGTATCGTCACATGCTGAAAACCTAAAAAAATATGGACATTTTTTTCTACATCAGAATGTTTTTTTTCTACACATGATTCTGAGCAGACCGACACAAATTCACAAATACAGAGAAAACAAAAATCCACCTTTTACTTGTGTACCTTTACCTATAGCTACCTTAGTCCCAAATTCGTGTGAAATACTTCTTCAAAATTAAGCTCCACGACAATAATTAGATTCGTAACATTGTATTTGTGTAAAATTACGTTTCCAAATTACCCTACAATTGTAAGTACACTGTTTAATTAAGATTATTTTGTATCCCTGCGTAGGCTAATGGTGTAACTCGAACCCGCGCCGCTACGAACAGTAACAAGCTGTAATTTAGTAAAATAGCGAGTGCGGGCGTACCTATGTAATGTATTATTGTTAAATGTTGATATGGAATTTTAAGTAAATGACGATTTAAAATGTATATTTGTCTATTTTGCAAAACATGACGTTAAATAAACAAGCTTTATATATAAATTTCTTTTATTTTGTCGATACCCCGTTGCTGAGTGAAAGCAATTATGAAAGCGAAAGCAAAAATTAGTTTCTGTTGCTAGAAATTGAAAAAGAAAAAAAATACAGCGGTTTTTTGAGTTTTTTTACGGCTTGTATGAAAACCTTAATAATCGCTGTATTTTTTCGCCATTATAATTTCAAGCAACAGAAACTAATTTCCACCCTAGACAAGCTGGATCCCATTGTGTATACAAAGTTTCATGTTATTAGCATGGCGTTTTAAAATGAGAGCATAAATACGTTTGTATGGAGAACCGAACGTACTGCGCCCTCTTAAGTAAGTGGTTTGGACTTTAACTAAAACTAACGATTATACCTACGTGTCGCTATAAATTTAATAAAATCTCAGATATACGAGAACTACATAATCAGCCTACCCTACATGTAAATATTCCTCCACAGTTCCGTGTAGAGCCACAAATCTAATCCTACCAATTTGTATGTTTTGTTCTTAATTTGAGTTTATTAATTGTAATGCTGTAGGTACCTAAGAGTTCTAATAACCATTTTGACGAATTTTGAGTCTTGTTTTAGACAGATGTCTAGACAAAAGAAAATGGGAACATTACACATGAGTTTAATTAGGTACCAATTTTGTGACAGCACAAAATAATTCTGACATAATAACAACATCCTACGCCGCTCTCTTGCCAACGTCAATGTGCTGGCTCGCTTGGAGCCACCCGGCATTCTTAGGGACGATGGCAGGAGAGCGGATGGGATGTCATTAATTCCGTGGAAGATGGGTAGGGTGCTTGTGTGGGACGCCACCTGCGTCGACACATTGGCCCCTTCCCATCTTCACGGAACATCCATCAGAGCTGGTTCGGCTGCGGCGGCGGCCGAAAAAGTCAAAAACTAACAAATATAGTGGTGTAGGCCCCGAATACTGTTTTGTAGCGCTCGTGGCCCAGCGGCACCCGCCTGCCGCGTGCGGTATGCGAGGTTAAGCAATGTGGGCGCAGGTCAGTTCTTGGATGGGTGACCGCTTTGAGTGGTTACTAACTGAGCGCTCTCGTGCTTTGGAAGGCACGTTAAGCCGTTGATATCGGCTGCTGTCTACGACAGCAGTCGTTAAGCCAAGTTAGAGGCCTTCGGGCGGCTTCAGAACTTGTAACAGTCAAGTTGCCCACTCACTTGACAAAGGGGGGTCGAAGTTGCACCACGTCCGTAGGGAGTACCCACCGTTACTCTACACGTGACCCCCGGGTGGTGCTAAAAGTGCAACAAAAACTGGCAACCGTACTTGTCTTCTCGAAGATCTCACGGTTCGAAAATAAATGCCATACGATTAAATAAATAAAACTGTTTTGTACCGTTCGGCGTCGAGACCCTCGGTCTGTGGGGTCCCAGTGCCCAAGAACTCTTCAAAGAGTTATCTAAAAGGCTGGCAGACACCACCGGAGACCGTAGAGCTGGCAGCTTCCTCGCTCAACGCATCAGTATTGCAATTCAGCGAGGAAATGCTGCCAGCATCTTCGGAACCATGCCTCGGGGCGACCCCTTATTATAGCTTTAATTTATTTTGATTAGTTTTAGTTCTTAGTTACTTTTTTGTTTTATCCATTTACAATTAGTCCTTTAATAATTAAAATAGTTTTGTATGATGTCTGTAAAATGCAGGTAATAAAATTTACTACTCCATCACTGTAAATTCGGAAGCTATTGATGCCGTTGCCGATATAATAATGTTCTAGCGTTTGACGTCTTTATTCGACCAACCTGTTGTTTATCTTCTTTTGAAGATGTCAAGTCATTGTCATCCTGTGAGGTCAAATATTATATCAGTGTTGAGCACTAAGACTCTAAGAGCTACTTTATTATATAATCACAAGAAAACCGTGTGGCAAAACTTGGTTGACACGAGAAATCTGCGCTCAGCCTGGCTTCAGCTGGAGACATCTGCGGGTCCCTCAGTGCACCCCCAAGTCAATAAAGAGTCGGCAACGCACTTGTGATTCCTCTGGAGTCGCAAGTGTCCATAGGCTACGGTGTCTGCTTACCATCAGGCAGGCCGTAAGTTTTTGGCCACCATCGTAGTATAAAAAAAAACAGTTTGTTTGCCAGTAACCGGAAAGAACATCACACAATGAGTTTTAGCTACACACGTTGATTTGTTCAAATAATAATGTCTTTTAATTTGGCGTCACCCCGGTTTCAGCTGAAAAGCATTCCCACATTTGAAAGAACGCTGATCGCGATTTTAAAATCCTTACCTATTCATTAGTTTAAAAATAAATCTAGTATTTCTCGTTCATTCCGTGAACTGACTCGTAATTAAATCATGACTAGAATCTGAAAATACGGCATTAATGGAACTCTTCCATGTTAACGTCGGGATGCGAGCCTTTTCTTTTTAATCGACGTAATAAAACTAAGGAGAAGGGATTGAGCGCGCCAGACGTTAATCTTCGACTGGTAATTCAAAAAAACTCTTAAAACACTCAACAGTTTCAATCAAACATCGACCGTGTTCCTTCCAGCTAAAGTACAAATTTAAATAACAACATACACGTAGTAGCTAGGCAGGATGGAGTTCTTTACGGAATTCGGCAGACGCGTCGGACGTCTAGGATCCTAGCGAGCTTCGGCATTCCATTTTCAATATCACGGATGCTTCATTTAGCAAAATGAAGGGAATGCGAGATGGCTATCACTGGTGAGTTTACTGTAAGTGTTATACTAGGGTGAGTTGTATGGGTGAATGCACTTTGCTATTATAAATACGAGTACCTACCTACTGACTGAGGTATATTTTTGATATAGCTTGAAAACTTCTAAGAGGGTACATCCACCAGAGATATGAAATTCTGTGTTTTCATTTATTTTATAGCACGCACAATGCCACCCTCATGTGATGGTTGTGGCAATAGTCAATTTAATATCGACCATGCTCTCTGTTGCAAGACTGGGGGGCTAATTTCAAGACGGCACAACGAAATTCGTGATCTATTTGCTGAATTATGTCACCAAGCATGGAGCAACGTCACAATAGAACCCATAATCACAGAAGGTGACCTTGGATTACGCGGCGACTTATCTTGCCGTGGCGTATGGAATGCTCAGAGAGAGGCTCTTTTCGCTA
Organism: Notocelia uddmanniana; assembly: GCA_905163555.1. NCBI lineage: Eukaryota > Metazoa > Arthropoda > Insecta > Lepidoptera > Tortricidae > Notocelia > Notocelia uddmanniana. Next base: position 28,088,591 of record LR991062.1, on the reverse strand, counting down.
TCCGTGTTGTAGACACTGACGCTCCCTCTTACATTGCACGCCACGTCACTTCTGTCCTAAAATCTGCTGAGGCTGAAAAACAAAGAAAATACTCCGCTGCTTGCGAAGCGAAACATGCTACCTTCACCCCTCTGTCGATGGCGTATTCGCACCACAGATGACCTCCTTTGTCAAACACATTGGCGAAGCCCTCTCAGACCGTTGGAATAAATTTCTGAGTACGATACTGGGTTGGCTTAGAACAAGGATATGCACTGCCATAATTCGAGCCACCAGTATGTGCATACGAGGCACACGCCACAAATTCAAACCTGCAGCGAAACTGTTGGGGTTTGACGACGGAGCAGCCATTCCAATCACTACCTAACTAAACTTCACCAGACTGTGCATTGCAGAGACGTGATTTATTATTACTTTTATTTGTCATATATTATTATTATTTGTAATAAAAATATTATCCCTTTTATAGCACTCAAGCTTGGCAGCTAGATGCCAAATGTATGAATCGCTTATTTGTAGTATACCTCTCATGAATGTTGACATTACCACTCACCCACACATGAAACTCTGACGAGGATTGGTTTACCATTAGTGTTGGAATGTCAGGACTCAGGTATTATATCAGTCACTTTTCGGAGCTAGCTTATTTTTGTACGTATCAAACATTTACTTTCTCACATTGCTGACATCGAAATTTACTATGTAAATTGACAACATTTGAAATTTTCTAGTAGTATGAAATCTTAACTCATTTCATTAATTTGTTAACAAGAAACCCAAATATATTTTGACGTGATAACGTCTTTAAAATCGTTTTAGTCGGGTGACATGTTCAGAAACTTGTGTCACACCAAAACCTCACGAGCGCGATCGCAGGTATAACTGAAGTGCAAGTGAAGTAAGACGTTATCACGTAAACATCTCGATCGTAAACCTACTTTACAAACAACCAATTTTTTTATAGCTATTAGGTAGTTTTCAAGATATTCAAGAAAATGTGCAGAAAGCCTAACATCGTCTCTATGACGTCACAAGACTAAATTGTGACAATCACAGCGCACAAAAAGAACAGCAGTACACTTTCTTTAGTAAATCCACCTTACTAATAGTACCACTGTATGATTTTTACGCTGTGATGCCTTACTTGTCACTTACTTTCTTTTAGAATGACGAACTTTTGAGGTTGATATTTTATATGAAATCGGGGCATTTTCGAGAATTTATAAATGTGGTTATATTCAATTTTTTATCCTCTATTTGATTTCCGAAAAGTCAAAAACTAACAAGTATAGGGGTCTAGGCGCCGAATACTGTTTTGTACCGTTCGGTCTCAAGACCCACGGTCCGTGGCGTCCCAGTGCCCAAAAACTCTTCAAAGACTTATCTAAAAGGCTGGCTGACACCACCGGAGACCGTGGAGATGGCAGCTTCCTCGCTCAACGCATCAGTATTGCAATTCAGCGAGGAACTGCTGCCAGCGTCTTCGGAACCATGCCGCGGGGCGACTTTAATTTATTTTGATTAGTTTTAGTTCTTAGTTACTTTTTTGTTTTATCCATTTATAATCCATTTATAGTCCTTTAATAATTATAATAGTTTTGTATGATGTTGATGTCTGTAAATTGCATAATAAAAAGTTTATTCAGTTGGTATCTTTGATTTCATCGGAAGAAAGCCCCCTTAATGCATTGATGGACAGTAAACGCCTATAGGCGTAATTCTATTGTTATTTCTATTGTGTCTGGAACAGTGTCCATCAAAGTGTTAAAACAAGAAAAGTTGTCAATTTACGGACACTTCTTCTTACTACTTCTTTTTCTACTAATTCTGAGTTAAATGAGCCCAAAAATCAGCGAATAGGAATGCCCCAATTTCTTTGAAATTCCCCAACTACGAGTCGAGTATTTCAACTTATTTAGCCGCTATTTGATTTAAGGAAATCCCAGTAAACTCAGCCATAAAATAGCCCGTAGATTCCACCTAATCCCGTCTAGCACTCTCAGGAATCTCCAATCTGTCGTGTACTCCATTACGATGGCTACAACACATCAAAAGTACAGGTACAAAGGCGAAGCGCATTCCTGCTAGATATTGCTACTAGACACAAGCAGGTTGAGAATGTTGAACACACACGCGGAACAAAACGGCTAATGTACGAGGATATTTGTGTCGCTTAATACATTTTTAACATAGGTACATGTGTCAGAATGGAGCCTGTTCGCAATATCCTAGGATAACTTATTTGATATAGAGTTGTAAGTGGATGTGATAATAATGTCGTTTTAAAGGAGACATACCTGTATATAATGATTTGAGCTTGCAATTAAGGTTGTCATTCTCATAATTCAGTCCTAACTTAAGAGGGCGCAGTACGTGGCAGTACGCTCGGTTCTCCATACAAACGTATCTATGCTCTCATTTTAAAACGCCATGCTAGAATAACATGAAACTTTGTATACACAACGAGATCCGGCATATCTAGGTCGGAAATTAGTTTCTGTTGCTAGAAAATGTAAAAGAAAAAAATACATCGGTTTTTTGAGATTTTTACGGCTTGTATGAAAACCTTAATAATCGCTGTATTTTTTCTCCATTATAATTTCAAGCAACAGAAACTAATTTCCGACCTAGATATGCCGGATCCCATTGTGTATACAAAATTTCATATTATTCTAGCACGGCGTTTTGAAATGAGAGCGTAAATACGTTTATATGGAGAACCGAACGTACTGCGCACTCTTAAGACTCGCCATGGCATTCGTCTACTCGACGGCAGGATACTGTGCACCTGTATGGATGAACGCCAACACACGAACACGTAGCCAGAATGGCCTTTGAGCTTAAACACACTTGACTATGAGGATCATTTCTGGCTGTATCACGCCAACTACTACTCACTGGTCACTCTCTATGGACCAGTTGGCAGCCCAAACAGGCTGGCCCTGGTTGCATCTTACCTTCACCGTGGATGAGCAGTGTCATGGTAAGCCCCCCCGCCCCGGGGTAGACGGGTGCTCTCGAGGGGGAAAACCTACCCCTACTAAACGAACATTTGATGTTTAGGCTTTTGTTGCACAATTTCGGTTACTCGAAAAAAAGTATATTTGTTTCACAGTAGTTCACGAGATCAATGTTACATTAGTGACTCAATGCTAATTCAACAGAAAATCGTGTCAATTTAGCACTTTGAACATGGAATGTGTTACCAAACTCGACCAACTTATTTATCAGCACAATGTCGCTCTTATTACGTGGACAAAAGGTTAATAATCAATTGAACAGAGTGGGTTAGTTGGTGTGTTTGTAAAGTACTAGTTTATCATGCTCGGTGTGACAAATAGTGGGATTTACACGGGGTAGTTAGGACGCGGTTTTGCGTACCTCAGATGGTTCCGTGGAGTTGAATAAGTTTTCAATTTTAGTCGCTCATTTAAAGTGGGCCAGGGAAAGTTATATTGGACTGGTAAACAGTTATTACGTACAGCTAGCAGCAGCCTAATAGCTAGTGGCATTTGGTAATTGATTTATAGCTAGTGGCATTTGGTAATTGATTTATAGCTAGTGGCATTTGGTAATTGATTTATAGCTAGTGGCATTTGGTAATTGATTTATAGCTAGTGGCATTTGGTAATTGATTTATAGCTAGTGGCATTTGGTAATTGACTAATAGCTAGTGTCATTTGGTAATTGACTAATAGCTAATGGCATTTGGTAATTGACTAATAACTAGTGGAATTTGGTATTAATGTTTAGCAAAAACTCAATATGGGGCGTGGGGTTCTTCAAGAAAGGAGAAACATTTTTAAAGATTCGGCAACACGCATGCGACACCCCTGGAGTTGCAGGCGTCCATAGGCTGCGGTGATCGCTTACCATCAGGCGGGCCGTACGCTTGCTTGCCACCGACGTAGTATTAAAAACAATAGTTTAATGTTACATTAACGAAAATTGATTATATCAGCGCAACCTAAAGTGTATATGAACAAAGAGACTATTGGTTTTATATCAAAATATGATGTATGTGGCGCCACCTATTCTCACACTTTCTTCTTCTTCTTCTATTATAATAGGTTATGGGCCCAGCACGCCCACGACGACACGATTCGACGTGTTGTCTTGTTGAACTACGCATTGTAAATATTTTCCCTCCTTTTGTATCCATACTCAGATTCACTTATATTAAGTAGGTTAAGTATTATCATTGTAATCAACATATTTTTGGGAGAAAATGACTGACTGTCAAGTTTGTGTCGGCGTTTCTCCTTGGCAGTGGTCTCGTTTATCAGAAACTTGCAGATTTTGACTTGTAAAAGTTGCATTGCGGGCTACTTGCAGAATAAAGTTCATTTGTGTCATTTATTTCATTATTTATCATGGCGGCGGTCTTCCGTAAGCCAATCCCCTAATTTGACACCTATGTCTTTCTGATTTTCAAACATGATAATTGGGACGTGCATCCCCCCAGTCTAAAATTTACAGATGGAATAGTTTTATGATTAGTTTTTTTTATGATAGACTGACCAGCGATTGGCTCTAGTCTCACCTGATGGAAAGCGACGACAAGGCCTAAGATGTTGCTCACTGGTTCAGTAAAAACCTATTCACTCTTGTCTTGGAGAGACCCAGATTGCATGTATCAGGAAATACAGACGATGGCAACAAATTACAGTCCTTTGCCAGCCTGTTCGCATTAGGAAAGAAAAGCAAATAGCTTCGTGCGAATAATAAGTATAGGGTGTCGATCGGGCGTTCAAATAACAAGTCCGTTATAGACACACTATTTGTAATAAAGTTCCACAAAATATATATATGTATAGACTTAATATTTAGACGGAGGCACACACGAACACGAAAGTCACAAGCACAAAGAAACGAGAAGAGTCACAGGAAAGAGTTAGTTAATGTTCGTAAGCTAAAAGCGAAGCTAAAGCACTACTGTTAGCGAGCACGGGCAGCGTGGGTTCAGTGTCGCGGTCGATAGTTGACTAACTCCCACTCCGCTTCATCGCAGGCGCCGGCCGCTGCATGTACACCCTACATGCGTACGGTGTTGCGCGCAAGTTTCACTTTAACCGATTTCGGCAGGGGAGGTTAATGTGTTTTATTTTAACTTTCAGTGTTTGATTTCGTGCACAGTGGTCGCTACAGGTAGACTGACAACGTAAGGATGTAACCGCTCACCACGTCTGGACGTCCGGTGATGGAACGGGGACGGCGGAATTAAGTCATGTAATTCATGTGGACACTCCAAAATGTATCCGATAGAACACAGACAGACAAGCGACTCTACGGCGTAGTTTACCTGAGGGCGTGCGTAAGGTTGATTTAATATTCTAAATGTCATTTTCTATGTAAAAAAAACTACCCGTAAGTTTGAGTGAGAGCCTGAATAATCCGAAAGATTTTAACCACGTATTTTTCACAACTCTACGAGTAAATAATGTTATATTGACATTGGTCCAATCGTTTGTTTAAAATAAATTACTATTTCAGTACAAAATAATTCAAATTAATTGACCGCTTCTTTGTGAACAAATCTTTACGTGACTTGCAAATGTGTAAGACAAGAAGTGTCAAGATGGCGTCAAGTCTAAAAAGTAGTAGGTGGCTACGTCAGGCCTTTAGGGTGTGTTAGACTTGAGATTATTTAACTTGTGACTTGTTTTAAATATTTAATATCTCCAAATTATGGGTTTTTGGACTACATGTTAAACCACATTATATACTCTAATTAGGCACTAGAATCGTTGGTTTAAATCGTTCGAGTTATAAGGGCCCACGGTGAATAATCCGTACCTGTGCGACCGAGCTTTGCTCGTGTTATACCAGAGAATACGATAACGACCTAGCTAGAGATTTTCTTCGTTCCCGTTCCCGGTAACCCCTATATTGTAAATTGTATTAAAATAGTTAGAGCGGTTTTCGAGAATTCTATTACAAAGAAATAAATATGTTGTTCATTTAATAGGATAGGATAGGATATAATCAACTAGCTACTAGAAGTAACGTTAGGTAGAGCTGTCATTTAAACTATAGCAAATGACAATGACATTTAGAACAACTTTACGTATGCTCAAGAACGTTACGTAATCACCCCTGAAGGAAGAATCATTGTTTTGGGTGTTTGTTGGCATTTATTTTGACTTGGAATGTGTACCAAAAAAACAGACTTTAATTTTGTACTTCGCTATGCCACAATTTGTAGTTTCCATGAGCCAATGTTTGGTTACCTACAGAAGATACCGAAATCGCCATATGCGTGCTTATCAAATTCGAGGAATTCCCTCGATTCCTCCTAAATCCCATCATCAGACCTTCACCAAATTTATATGGGACTAACTTCGGGGTACCTGAATTAAAACAAAAAAAGAATTATTAAAATCGTTATCCGGGAACATACAGTCATACATACATAAAAAAATACCTTCCTTCTATGAATTGAAGTCGGTTAAAAATAATACTCGTATATCAACGTGTATCTACAGAAGCTGACTTAGAATTTTGCTTCTCAAACCCCGCAAGATGAGACGCCTCCAGAGATTAGCCTAGTTCGCGAATAAAACTGGAATGGCGTTTCTATCACCCCGTTTTTCCCTAATCCGGCAAATATGCAGCGCGTCGGTCCATATTTCAAGGTGGGGGCTGCAATACCCAGATAAGAGCCCATCCATCACACTTTGCGTTATAAACAGAACACCACGCTTCAGTTCTAAAAGACATTAAAAAGCAAGCACTTCTTTAGACAGTTACTTCTTTTAAGAGCTTCCTGGTGGCGCTAAAGGCACCCTCGCGGACGCAAAGAGCGATATTTCACGGAGTGTCTAAGTTCATAATCATTATTCTGTCGATCAAAGGGTTCTTCGCCTGTTTTGGCTTGTAAACAATAAGTAGGGACAACGAAATGGAAGCACAGGTTTCCGTGGCACCTTGTAAAAATGAAGGTATTAATAAAATCGTTATTGTTTTTCTGGTTGACTTGGTTCCATGACTCAGAAATCCAATTCGCTGAGTTAAGTCTAAAATATGTGTACCATAAACATATTTCCCGTGGTTCTCATGCATGTGACTTAAGATTTCGTTGCATATTTATTACGATTAATTCGATACGTTTTCGCTTGACTGTAAAACGATTGGTGGTAGTCAACACTATAAAAATTGAGCAAAGCAACACACATATGTACAGACGAAACGTGGCAGGTCCTTGGTAAATTTTCGAAAAATTCAGTATTTATTTATTTAACCATTTTATGCATTAAGTATTACAATTTTAACACAAGCGGGGTAATTACAAATCGTTTCTGAGTGTCCGTGAGGTATACTCGTATAGATAGATTACCATCTACGAAGTCACTATTATTTTTCTACTTGTAAACATTTTACTACTGCATTTTATTATGTAAAAAATATGAAAAGTTGTGATTTACATTTCAAATGAATGTACAATAATTTGGTATGCTTACTTTTTTCCCATTAAACTTCTCTTTTTTGACATAAAACTTGTTTTAACCCGATTCACATATATTTCTGCGCACGGGCGTGGAGAATAGAATACGAGGCTTGCACTGAAAGTGGCGGGAATCGAATACTTATTAATTTATTTTTAACATGTATTATACCTTTTTATAATCTCTGAAGTTTCCTTATCTCAACACACTGGCCACTAAGAAAAAAAAAAGTATGGTTCGGTTTCAATTGTTTATTGAAGTCGTCGAGTCACTGCTTAAAATGGAATTGTGCCGTGAAAATTTCAGAGCTATGATTTATTATGACTTTAAAAGTGGACTAACACAAAAACAATGTGAAGAGCGGATGGTTGCTGCTTTTAATATTGAAGCTCCTTCAAAGACTACAATATACAGGTGGTATTCAGAATTTCAACGAGGCCGTGTATCCCTCACCGACGAAGTGCGTGAAGGTCGACCAAAATCGGCAGTCACGCAAGAAAACGTCGATGTTGTGCGTCGTCTGATAAATGAAGACCGACATGTGACATATCGGGAAATTCAAGAGCACCTGGGTATTGGAATGAGTCAAATACAAATTATTTTAAAAGAAGAATTAGGCGTGAAAAAGTTATTTTCCCGTTGGATACCTCACCTATTGTCTGACGAGCAGAAAATAGTCCGTGTCAATTGGTGCCGCAAAACTTTGAAAAGATTTAACAAGGGACGCTCAAATGCTGTTTTTAGCATAGTATCAGGTGACGAGTCGTGGATATACGCTTATGAGCCTGAAACTAAAAACCAATCCCGAGTATGGGTCTTCGAAGACGAGCTCAAACCCACAAAAGTTGTTCGTTCTCGCAGTACGGCTAAGAAGATGGTGGCTACGTTTATCTCTAAATCTGGTCACGTAGCTACTGTGGCTCTTGAGGATCGTAGAACAGTCAATGCTGATTGGTACACCACTATTTGTTTGCCGAACGTCTTTGCTGAACTCCGAAAAACAAACCCTAGTCGTCGCATCATCCTTCACCACGACAACGCCAGCCCACACACAACAACAACTGAGTACCTGGACGGTAAAAAAGTCGAAATATTGGACCACCCTCCATATAGCCCTGACTTAAGTCCCAACGACTTTTTTACATTCCCCAGAATCAAGGACAAACTGCGTGGTCAGCGGTTTCAGACGCCAGAAGAAGCAGTGGAGGCCTATAAAATAGCCATTTTGTCGACCCCTACTTCAGAGTTCAAAAAGTGCTTTATGGACTGGTTTGAACGCATGCATAAGTGCATGAAATACAAAGGAGAATATTTTGAAAAACAATAAAAATAAATAAACCACTTATACTGCATATTTTCTTCTATTCCCGAAACTTTCAGTTTTACCTCGTAGCATGTTGGGTTAGTAACCGTAGCGACGGTTGGCTACTTCGGAGTTTGGAGTATTTATGCCTTTCGTCCGCGTACGTAACCACAGGTTTGCAAACAGTTACGATTGTAAACTATTTTGTTCTCCTACCAAACCTGTTACGATCAAAGAATTTTTGTTCTTAGTACGGAACCAGTTCAAGCATATTTTTCATAATTCGACCGTTTCGTCAGAGGCCCGCTGGGCGGAGCTCTTATTAGTACCGATCGACCCTAACCTACTTAGTGTTTCAGGACCAAAAAAAGTTTCCTATAATGAAGAAAAATTCTTCGTTCTTGACTGGTTTCGTACGAAGCAGAAAAAATATTCATTCGCAACTGTATATACGAACCTCCTGTTACGTACGCGGCCGCAGGGTGTTACGCTTATGGCATCCATGGAAGAAGGGAGTGTGGTATTCTCGGCATCACGCAGGGGAAAAGTTAACCTTTAATAGAAATCGATTTTTATACTACACCTCGGTAGTAAACAAGCGTACGGTCCCTCTGATGGTAAGCGGTCACCGTAACCTTTACATTGCAATGCCTGCAACTACAGGGGAGTCACATAGTCGTTGCCAACCCTTTGAAACGTATACACTCCTTTCTTGAAGAACCCTATAACCTCGGCAGGGAGCTTGTTCTACAACCGCAGTGTTCGGGGGGAGGAGATTCCTCTGAAACTATACCGTAGGCGACCATATAGTGCCCGTTATTTAAAAATGTTTCATACAGGGTGTAATAGGAGCAAAAAATTAAACGGTACAATATTGAGCTCTGCAGCAATTATTTCCAAATGGTTTTAATTGAAAAACAAAAGTTTATTTTAAGATTTTTTTTTCGCAAAGGTAACTTATATGTACTTTTTTACTCTACTGGAGTGATATTAATAACTATTTATTCAAAAACACTAAAAATGTATATATATATTTTTAAATCCCAAAAATATCCTTTTAAACCAAAAATGCGACAACGAGTATGAGTCATAACTTGAAGCATCCTCAAAATCAGCATTGACTGCCGCGTTATAATCTCTGGGTGCCAAGATCCATTACTTAAAGATCATAATTTAGAAAATAATCTTTTATTTATGTACAACGAAAATATATACAAGAATACTTAACCAAAATAATATAAAGAAAATTAAAACTCACTTAAATCTAAAACGGGCCCTTGAGGCATTGTACCGAGGATGCTGGCGGCATTTCCTCGCTGTATCGCAATGCTGATACGTTGAGCGAGGAAACCGCCAGCTCTTCGGTCACCAGTTACGTCAACCAGACGCTTCGCAATTTCTGCAAATAACTTATGCGCGCTGGGACCCCATGGACCTAGAGTTTCGACGCCAAAAGGTACAAACATGTACTCTCTGCCGAGGCCCTTGTATTTATTACGCTTTAGAATTTCGGCGTTTTCCGCCGCTGCACCCGCTTTTACTGTAGTCCGTTGGAGGTAAGACGGTGCCAGTGTGTCTACACAGGTAGCATCGCAGACCAACATCCAACATAATAATAATCCATCATAATTTTAGATCAAAATTTCTCCCAATTGAAAAAAGGTATTTTTTTTGGACACAAGAGGTTACTGCTAATACTCTACCTAGTTGGTTACTAAGTTATGTTACTGTAATAATCCTTATCTACATAAAATATACTAACGAAAGTTAAATAAATTATATATTAAAATGAAGTACACACAATCAGGATTTACATTTGTCAATTTCATTCAAAATGGCCTCCTTGGGCCTGAACACAGGCCTTCAGACGACGAGGCCAGTCATCAATAGCGGCACGCACGGTTGTCATATCTAATTTCGTCACTGTCTTGACTATGGCCCGCTTGAGGGAGTCAAGATTTGTGTGGGGTTTAGCACAGGCTTTCTCCTCAATAACCTGCCATATAACATAATCTAGGGGGTTGAGGTCCGGGCTGGAGGAGGGCCAGTCTTCGTGGGCAATGAAGTCAATTTTGTTGCTTCGAAACCAGGCTTGAGTTGTTTTTGCCTTATGTGCAGGGGCTGAGTCTTGTTGAAAGACCCAGGGCTGGTTTTGAAATAGAGAGTGGCTTAAAGGCTTCACTATTGGTTCCAGAACGGTTTCCTGGTAAACTTTAGCCCCAGTTTTGACACCTTTTTCACAGAAATGGACCTGTGTTAACCCTGAGTATGACACACCTAACCAAATCATGACATAAGAGGGATGATGGCCTCGTTGCACTCTCGGAACAGCTACACTCGCTTCTTGACTGTTTTTTGCATACACTCTGTCATTCTGGCGGTTACAACATTCTTCAATGGTAAAAATTTTTTCGTCTGTAAATAATATATTTCGGTGGCCATTTTGTGCGTACCGCTTCAGTAGCACGCGACTTATATTCAGCCTCATAGTCTTCAATCGTCCATTAAGCAAATGACCTTTCCGTCTACGATAAGCGTGTAGTCTAAGGTCTTGATTGATAACTTTTTTAAGGGAGCTTCTCTTCACAGACATCTGAATTGCCAACAACTTTTGCTTCCGAACGGGGTTTCTTGCGATTCTCGCCTTCACTGCCTTTATTAGAGCTGGGGTCCGAACGGTGCGTGGTCTTCCAGACCTCTTGCGGTCATCAAAGCTCAGGGTACTATTGTACCTATTAATGCTACGATAAATGAATTGTTTGTTGATTTTCAGATTTTGAAGCAACTTCAAAATCACGTTTGGCGGATGCCCGCATTTGTGCAACGCAATTAAAGAGACACGATTTTCTTTTAGACCCCAATCCATTAAAAATATGACGAGATAAGTGTTGTGTGTGCTATAAAATTATAACGGACAACCCGCCATTATATGTCATTTTTTATTTTTTCGGTAGCATTTGTTTTAACGCAAGAAAAGAGTTTGCAAATCGAGTAACAGAACTTAGTAACCAACTAGGTAAGGAAGCGTCCTTTAAATTTATTGCTCCTATTACAGGCCACACGCTGTATTAAGTATGTGGATCCTTAAACGCGCACTAACCTAGTAAGCCAGACCAAGTATAATGTGTTTCTCTAAATCTAAATATATAAAAGAAGAAACTGACTGACTGACTGACTGACTGACTGACTGACTGACTGACTGACATATCAACGCACAGCCCAAACCGCTGGTCCTAGAGATTCCAAATTTGGCACGTAGGTTCCTTATAAGGTCCAGGGGTGCACTAAGAAAGGATTTTTCAAAATTCAACCCCTAAGGGGGTGAAATGGGGGTCCGAAGTTTGTATGGGGAAACAAGATTAGTTGGACTATTTTATTCGAAACTTCACAGGAGTATTTCTAACGATAAATGAGTAAATACGTGTTTCAGGTTTTTTGAGAAATCAACCCCTAAAAGGGGGAAATCTGGTGACAAATTCTGAAAATCGACATGGGTATTGTTTTTATGATATACCGGGTCGCTGATAACGAAAACAACAATGATTTTAAAATCTCACGTGGAGGACGTGAAATACCATCCCCTCTGTTGGGGTGCGAGGGGGATGAAATGTCTAAATATTAATATGGGTGTCGTTTTTATGGTTTTTTGGGACGTTAATTACGAAAATGGCATCGGTTTTGTAATTTAATATTGTGGACATAAAAATTTTTGAAAAATTGTGCCAAATTTCAAGTAATAACTGATTGACTGAGAGACTGACATATCACCGCACAGCGCAAACTGCTGGTTCTAGAGATTCCAAATTTAGTATGTAGGTTCCATATAAGGTCTTGAGGTGCATTAAGAAAGGATTTTTCAAAATTCAACGCCTAAGGGGGTGAAATGGGGGTCCGAAGATTGTATGGGGAATCAAGATTAGCTGGATTATTTTATTCGAAACTTCACAGGAGTATTTCTAACGATAAATGAGTAAACATGTGTTTCAGGTTTTTTGAGAAATCAACCCCTAAAAGGGGGAAATCTGGTGACAAATTCTGAAAATCGATATGGGTGTTGTTTCCATGGTTTATTGGGTCGCTGATTACGAAAACAACAATGATTTTAAAATCCCACGTGGAGGACGTGAAATACCATCCCCTCTGTTGGGGTGCGAGGGGGATGAAATGTCTAAATATTAATATGGGTGTCGTTTTTATGGTTTTTTGGGACGTTAATTACGAAAATGGCATCGGTTTTGTAATTTAATATTATGGACATGAAAATTTTTGAAAAATTGTGCCAAATTTCAAGAAATAACTGATTGACTGAGAGACTGATATATCACCGCACAGCGCAAACTGGTGGTTCTAGAGATTCCAAATTTAGTATGTAGGTTCCATATAAGGTCTTGAGGTGCATTAAGAAAGGATTTTTCAAAATTCAACGCCTAAGGGGGTGAAATGGGGGGTCCGAAGATTGTATGGGGAATCAAGATTAGCTGGATTATTTTATTCGAAACTTCACAGGAGTATTAATAACGATAAATGAGTAAACATGTTTCAGGTTTTTTGAGAAATCAACCCCTAAAAGGGGGAAATCTGGTGACAAATTCTGAAAATCGATATGGGTGTTGTTTCCATGGTTTATTAGGTCGCTGATTACGAAAACAACAATGATTTTAAAATCCCACGTGGAGGACGTGAAATACCATCCCCTCTGTTGGGGTGCGAGGGGGATGAAATGTCTAAATATTAATATGGGTGTCGTTTTTATGGTTTTTTGGGACGTTAATTACGAAAATGGCATCGGTTTTGTAATTTAATATTATGGACATGAAAATTTTTGAAAAATTGTGCCAAATTTCAAGAAATAACTGATTGACTGAGAGACTGATATATCACCGCACAGCGCAAACTGGTGGTTCTAGAGATTCCAAATTTAGTATGTAGGTTCCATATAAGGTCTTGAGGTGCATTAAGAAAGGATTTTTCAAAATTCAACGCCTAAGGGGGTGAAATGGGGGGTCCGAAGATTGTATGGGGAATCAAGATTAGCTGGATTATTTTATTCGAAACTTCACAGGAGTATTAATAACGATAAATGAGTAAACATGTTTCAGGTTTTTTGAGAAATCAACCCCTAAAAGGGGGAAATCTGGTGACAAATTCTGAAAATCGATATGGGTGTTATTTCCATGGTTTATTAGGTCGCTGATTACGAAAACAACAATGATTTTAAAATCCCACGTGGAGGACGTGAAATACCATCCCCTCTGTTGGGGTCCGAGGGGGATGAAATGTCTAAATATTAATATGGGTGTCATTTTTATGGTTTTTTGGGACGTTAATTACGAAAATGGCATCGGTTTTGAAATTTAATATTGTGGTCATGAAAACTTTTGAAAAATTGTGCCAAATATCAAGAAATAACTGACTGACTGAGAGACTGACATATCACCGCACAGCGCAAACTGGTCGTTCGAGAGATACCAAATTTGGCATGTAAGTTCCTTATAAGGTCTAAAGGTGCATGAAGTGCCGTGAGTTCCCTATGAAGATACGACCTTTTTTGATTCAATGTATTGTAGATGGTTTTATTAATCAGTGCCGTCCGATACGATTTCGACATAAATCGATATTTGAGCGTCCGAGAGGACTCTTAATAGGAATCCGAGGTACCTAAACTTTGAATAAAGTAACGGCCATATTGATTTTCTTCATTTCCGTACCGATTTCGTTCAAAATCGATATCTGAGCGTCCGAGAGATCCCTAATATGACTCCGAGGTAAAATGTGGAAAAAGTCGCAGTCATTGATTTTCATTTTTTTTCGTCCCGATTTCGATCAAAATCGATATCTGAGCGTCCGAGAGGTCTCTTAATACGAATCCGAGGTAAAATTTGGAATAAACGGCGGCATATTGATTTTCTTCATTTCCGTCCCGATTTCGTTCAAAATCGATATCTGAGCGTCCGAGAGGTCTTTTAATATGAATCCGAGGTAAAATTTGGAAAAAGTGGCAGCTATATTGATTTTCTTCATTTCCAACCCGATTTCGTTCAAAATCGATATCTGAGCGTCCTAGTGGCGGCCATATTGATTTTCTTCATTTACGTCCCGATTTCGTTCAAAATCGATATCTGAGTGTCGGAGAGGTCTCCTAATACGAATCCGAGGTAAAATTTGTGAAAGTGGCGGCCATATTGATTTTCTTTTTTTTTCGTCCCGATTTCGTTCAAAATCGATATATGAGCATCCGAGAGGTCTCTTAATGCGAATCTGAGGTAAAATTTGGCACTCCATTCATACCAATATGCAAAAAAGTTTAATGTTACTATATAGGCGTGTGGGGTATCTATGGATTTGCTTTTAAAAACGACATAGAGGTTTCGATATTTTTTTCATTTAAATCAACCTTCAATTCTTTTTTAATCGTATGTAATTTATTTACGAACCGTGAGATTTTTGAGAAGACTAGTACGGTTGCCAGTTTTTGTTGCACTTTTAGCACCACCCAGGGGTTCTGTGTATGGTAACGGTGGGTACTCCCTACGGACGCGGTGCAACTTCGACCCCCCTTTGTCAAGTGAGTGGGCAACTTGACTGTTAGAAGTTCGCAAGCCGCTCGAAGGCCTCTAACTTGGCTTAACGATTGCAGCCGGGATCAACGGCTTAGCGTGCCTTTCAAAGCACGAGAGTCAGTTAGTAACCACTTAAAGCGGTCACCCATCCAAGAAATGACCTGCGCCACATTACTTAACCTCGCACACCGCACGCGGTAGGCGGGTGCCGTTGGGCCACGAGCGCTCTAAATTCTTGATAGTTTGTGCCAAATTGCAATTCAATCGGTCCAGTAAAAGCAACTTGGTTGTAACAGACGGACTGACAGTAAGGAGTGCGAATGGAAGTGAGGCCAAATTTTCTTTTTGGATGCTCCAATGGTAACTGGCAAAACCTACGTAATAAATTTAATTGTAGGAAAAATAAATGTTACACATGATATTGAATTAGCCGTATTTCTGTACTTCAAAGGACCAGAGTTTATGGCCGCTGCGCGCTGTTAGGTCGTTTACAGACCTATTGGTGTTACTGTAGTACACAGATACTTTTACTAAGAGTCATTTAAGACATGCTTTTATTTCATCGGCCCTTTCCCCTGCGGCCTCTCGGAAATGTATGATAATAGTTTTCGATCCTTATTTTTGCCAAAATCAAATGAAATTCAACAGTTTGCCGGTTCTCACAATGTATACTGACTTTTTATCTGTTCATCTGTTAATGAATCACAATCACCAAACTTCGTATAGCGAAACCCCAGAATGTAACAACTACTTTTCTGGAGACCGCATCTAAATCGGTTCAGCCAAACGCGAGATAATCGTGGACAAACATACGAACCTGTGTTTTGTAGACGGTTAAAAATTTCGCTAAGTACGCGGGCGAAGCCGCGGGCAAATGCTAGTATACAAATAGATCATAAAAGCGCTAAGATAACTTAAACCATAAAACGAGACTTGAGTCTAGTCTTTTCTTGGCAGTAAAACGACATATACGTTTTCAAAACTGGTGTGCGATTCTGACCTTTATATATAGCAGAGTAGAGTTGTCATAAGTGGACGAGTTAACTTGCTTAATGTTATGGCTTTAATTAAACTCGTTGACTAAATACATTTTCTTTGCCTTTGTGAAACGCAAAATGCTTGGAGTTTTAAATTGAAACGAGTTTTGGTACAATGCTTGAAGTATTTTTCGGTAGTGTTCAAGTTTAATACAATTTTCAAGTAGATTTTCAAATGCACACTCAAAAATTGACTTGGAATAAAGTTTCCCCCTTTTCAGTCACAACCGTTATCTATATTCAAAGTCAAAGTCAAAATATTCTTTATTCAAATAGGCCTAGCAACAAGCACTTTCGAATCGTCAGTTATAACATGTATTAACATATATATTAATTAATTATTTAGAGCAATTTATTGATGCTATTATTATTCTTCAAAATAAATATTGTTGTTGTAGACATGTCAAAGTAAGAAATTATTTTGTAGTAAAATTCACAATAGGATCGTCAAAAAATAAATAATAATAATAATAGAAAAATATATAAAAAATAGAAATCTAGACAGTTTCTAGAATAAAATCAAAAATAAAAAGATCATATTAATATCTAACGCCATAATGATTAATTCATTAATATTTCAGTCACAATTAATCCCACGGTGTTTTATCATTCATGTAGTCATGTGTGCTATAATATGCTTTCGATATGAGTTGACGCTTTACATAATTTTTAAATTTATTAATAGATAATTCAGTTACATTTCTTGGAAGCTTATTATAAAACTTCGCACCATTACCCATGAATGATTTTCTAATTTTCTGTAGGCGAGTGGTGGGCACCGCGAGTTTGTGTTTATTTCGAGTATTAATATTATGTATGTCACAGTTCTTCCTGAAATTTACAATGTTTTTATGTACATACACAATATTATCATAGATGTATTGACAATGCAATGTCATTACATTAATGTTCTTGAACTTATCTCTAAGTGAGTCTCTATGGTTCATTTTATATATTGCTCGAATAGCCCTCTTCTGCAGAACAAAAATGGTATTAATATCTGAAGCACTGCCCCATAGTAAAATACCATACGACATAATACTGTGGAAGTAACTAAAATATACTAATCGAGCTGTCTTCACGTCTGTCAGTTGGCGGATCTTGCTCACGGCAAAAGCTGCAGAACTCAGTCTATTCGAGAGATTAGCAATATGGGGACCCCATTGGAGTTTGGAATCTAATGTTAATCCAAGAAAAACTGTACTATCCACTAGTTCCAATTCCTCATCTTTCACAATGACACTTGTTTGATTGTGCTTAACGTTAGTCGTGACAAACTTGATACATTTGGTCTTTTTCTCATTTAACAATAAATTGTTGACATTGAACCAATTAACTACTTTAGAAATAGCATTGTTTATATCTATATTAGCTTGTTGCTGTCGTTTGACTTTGAATATAAGAGAGGTATCGTCTGCAAACAATACTATATCATGGTGGGTCTTTACGAGGTATGGCAAGTCATTTATGTAGATAAGGAATAGGAAAGGTCCCAATATTGATCCCTGCGGTACACCCATCGAGACCACTGATCCTGGAGATCGCTGTCCATTCACATCGACCCTTTGTATTCTACCATATAGATAAGATTTTAGCAAATTCAGTGCCGATCCTCTAACTCCATAGTAGTGCAGTTTCCTGATTAATGTTTCATGACATACGCAGTCGAAGGCCTTGGACAAATCGCAAAAAATACCTAAGGCATCCTGTGACTCTTCCCAGGCATCGAATATATGTTTAGTTAGCTCAACAGCCGCGTCGGTTGTCGAGCGACCCCGCGTAAAACCAAATTGCTTATTATGCATTAAATTGTTTGCATTAAAATGTCTTATTAATTGGGACAAAACTAATTTTTCAAAAATTTTACTAAATGTTGGCAGCACAGATATTGGTCTAAAATTAGTGGGGTCAGAAGTGCTACCTGATTTAAATAAAGGAGTTATTTTACTATGTTTCATTAGATCAGGAAACTCACCGCAGTCAATACTGTTATTAAATACAACTACCAAGTCAGGCGCTATGACTTCTATTAGAGATTTGACAGCATGGACAGAGACTCCCCAGAGATCACCAGTTTTTTTGACATTAATTGATTTAAACGCCTTTATTACATCTGGGGTACTAACATATTCAAAATGAAGATTTCCACTACATTCTGAGGCGTTATCTTTTAACAATGTAACGGCAGACGAAGGTGAAGAATTTAATGTCTTTGTTGTGGATACTGGTATCTCAGTGAAAAATTTTTCAAATTCTGTTGCTACTTCTAAACTTGAATCTATAATTATGCCATCAATTTTTAGTTTAAGATCATTCATTTTGTGCTTTGATCTACCAGTTTCCACATTAATTAATTTCCATGTTGTTTTGATAATGTCCGAACTATTTGTAATTTTCTGGCTTATAAAATTACGTTTAGCTATATGACAATCTATTTTAAATTTCTTAGAATATTGTTTGACATGTTCCTTAAATTCATCACTCATATTAAACCGGCGTTCCTCATATAAAGCATACAGTGCTTGTCTATTATTATTGACGACATATTAACTATTAAAGATGATGAAACGGGTCACTCACTTCTTTAAGGTCGAATATCGCTCGACATGTTTCAGACGGGTTTCGGGCGAGCCCGTCTGAAACATGTCGAGCGATATTCTACCTTAAAGACGTGAGTGACCCGTTTCAGTATATTTAATATATCAAAGATGCCTTTTTTCTCTTTTGTTTTAGATTTTTCAATTACTACCTTCACCCTTTGGACACTTTTTGACGCTGGTATAATTATCCCACTGGACAGTAGGCGAAAAAATCAAAAATAGAACGATTGAGTCTGAATTTTTATTTGTTAGACTCACATTTGGTTGTCATGTAATTTCTCAATTACCTGTCAGAAAACAAATATTAAAAAACGTGGCTATAATTGTAGGGTTGTCAAAAATTCATACTTAGGTACTAGTTGATATATAAGTGGGATCCTGTCACTTGAACTACTAACTTTTGTCATAATGTTTCATTAGACCTAATGTTTCACGAGATCTCAAGCTTCAAAACAGTGAGCTTTTCAGGTTTCCTTTGAATATTATCAAACAGAAGTCTAATAGGTTACGTTAGGTTTGTTTTGCAATAATCGTATAAAGATTACTATTTAAGAAAAAATGCATTAGATCAAATGAAGCATTTAGGTCTAAAGTAGATAGTTCTAACAAGGGCGACCCCGATTTCATGAAATACTGAAATAAATAAATAAGTACGTACCACCAACATATCAGCCAAAGGACGTCCACTGCTGGACATAGGCCTCCCCCAAATTCACGGGGGGTATATGCCATAATCGCCACGCTTGGCATGCGGGTTGGCGATCGCAGTTTCTCCACCGCACTCCAGGGATGCTGCTGCCCATCCCGTGGTGGTCTTGGTCGTAGTTTTAGGACATACCCGGGTCCCAATAAATAAAATAAGTACGTAACTACATACAAATGCAAACATATTAAAATAAGATTTTCTTATACATGGATTTAGTTCCATAGCAAATAGCAGCAGTTTTCGAAATACATATTATGATTTATGATATTTTTTATCCTTCTCTCTAGTCTTGTCTTATCCAACACTTGTCACTTATCCAAGACCTACAAAATATTATTCATTGATTACCTAAGATGCGTTTGAGAGAAGATTACTCGGAATATGTTACATTTCGTCCAAACCCTACGTTGCGAATATTGATTGCTACATTTCTATTTCTGCAATCACACACTCCATTACATTTGTTATCCAACTGCGCCCAAAGAAGGAGATTCAGATAATGTTAGTATCAGACTTATTTATTCCGCCTAGTTACCCTGGAAGTTTGCGGCATTTCGTCGATCATGCTTTATGTAGCGGAGTGGAACAATGCAACCTCGCTTCTAAAACCTCGCATCTCCCTCTATTGTTTACGAGAATGAACTATAATATATAGGGCTTAAGATTGTTTCTTGGGGCTTTATTCTCGTGTGATACGAGTTTGTGGGAGTTATGATTGGGAAATGTGGGAATAGAGGCGGATGAGCGATGCTTGCGTCGAGAGATAAGTCACGTCTGCGACCCACTATCATTGTTCCTACTAACGTAACTCGCACGTGTGTATACTGCGTATCGGGTTTCAATTGTTTTCAAATCCAATCACATATTTCTAAAATGAATTAAGGGGAGGTCGTCAAGCGAGTTAGCGTTTTCGAGTTTTCTAAAAACAACCCGAAACGTAGAAAAAAGGTTTTAAAAATTTGAAAAAATTCTATGTTTTACTTAAGGATCTAGTCTAGTCAAAGTTGCACTCAGATACACGATCTAATGAACTTCGCTCGATAGAAAGAGACCCCAAAGTTACTCCTTTTTGTAAAGCATTTACAATCTGACGACTAAACTATTGATGTTTTAAATAAAGTTTTTGAACTAAACTAAAGCCATTCAGTATTTCTAGACATTTTTGCAGAATTTAAAAAGATAAAATGATTGTATGAATTAATATGTTTAAATACCTACGAAATGCGCGAGCGCGGAGGCTCGGCAGGCCCGATCAGTCGCGCGCTGGCGCTTACAGACAACGGACCTGTGTCAGTTTTATCCGCGACAGTTTCGTGCACCAAACAAGCAGTTTTTGACGAATTTATATAATGGTTGCAAATTATTTAAGAAGGGCAATAAAAACCCGAATGAAAAAAGGCGTAATTATTAACAAATAAATTATGGTCATAGTGCCACAGTATAAAAATGACAGTATAACAACTGAACTGAACCCCTCCAGAAATGTAACCAAAGTTGGTAAAATTATAAATGAAATGTTTATTACCAGAAATTGTAGATATAGTAAGAGATCTACGAGTACTGCTTTACACTTGAATATTTTTTTAAGCTGTGAGCTTCAACACATTAATTCCGGCCGTCTTTTTTTTAATACCACTTCAGTGGCAAACAAGCGTACGGCCCGCCTGATGGTAAGCGGTCACCGCAGCCTATGGACGCCTGCAACTCCAGAGGTGTCACATGCGCGTTGCCGACCCTTTTAAAATTTATACACTTTCTATCTTTCTAGCTAACCTTCTTTTATAAGATCTACCCATTTCCAGGTAGCTACCGTGGCAAGTTTGGTATCATTTTATATACCATATTGATTCTTTTGTCATCTTTATGTAAAAATCATTTCTGGTATTTATTTTTTAAAAATACGGTAACCTTTCGCATAAATAGTAAAAAAGTAAAAACTTCGCAATGTTTTTTATGCTTTGAGAGCTAATAACTTTTGATGAATAAATTAAACCACCAAAAAATATTCTGTCTGTATTTTATGTGGCACTCTTTAGGGGAGGCCTATGTCCAGCAGTGGTCGTCCATCAGCTGATATGATGATGATGACGATGACACGCACACGACAAATAAATATAACACCCTGTATAAATATAACACAAATAGATAAAAAATTGCATGACCTATTAAACAAATCGAGTAGAGAGGTATAAGACATATTTCTTAGGACCTCTTATCTAAGAAAGGTTTCATAGATTAAATAACGAATTTCAGGGTTGTACTATGAATTCTGTTTTTTTTCATTATAATGGATCCTACCGTAAGTTCGACTTTCAATTATTTATTTACTACCTATTTATTAAAAAATGATATCAATGCATTTCTTAAGTCAAAATACAGTTATATTTCTATACTGTGACCAGTATGAAGGTAGCGGGGTCATCCGAGTTCACAGTCGCTTCGTCCGCGCGGGCTTGTTCACGCACCGCCAGGACAGCGCTAAATACCTACTCTCGCAGGACTAGAGGGCCTTAAGTCACTTTTGAATTGACGGTTATTATGAAATGATGTATGTTGTGGTTAAAAGGTTAAATGTGTCATAAGTATGTGGACTTGTGGATCTATCGCCTTGTAATGTTGGCTGACTGTTTTGTGTTTGTTTGTAGTGTATACACAACACACTAAACTGAAGTATATAAGTAGACCGTATTCTTTCAAATAAGGTTTACGTGCTAGCAGTCAACTTTGTCATCAATGGTACATAGTATCTATATATAGCTGAGTCAGCGCCTTTTCTCTACCACAACACATGGTTCTTTTCATTTAAGAGGGCGCAGTACGATCGGTGTGGATCGGTTCTCCATACAAACGTATTTATGCTCTCATTTTAAAACGCCATGCTAGAATAACATGAAAATTTGTATACACAATGGGATCCGGCATATCTAGGTCGGATCATAGATTCTGTTGCTAGAAATTGTAAAAGAAAAAAAATACAGCGGCTTTTTGAGTTTTTTACGGCTTGTATGAAAACCTTAATAATCGCTGTATTTTTTCTCCATTATAATTTCAAGCAACAGAAACTATGATCCGACCTAGATATGCCGGATCCCATTGTGTATACACAGTTTCATGTTATTCTAGCCTGGCGTTTTAAAATGAGAGCATAAATACGTTTGTATGGAGAACCGAACGTACTGCGCAGTCTTAAGAAGTAAAAAAAAATTGAACTTTAGCTTTAAGTTGCATGCCTCATTTTAGTATAATCTTGTATAATTTTTAGTGCTTCATTTTTGTCACCTATGAGTATATTATATTCATGCTGTGAAACCATGTATGTTGTGGAAAAGAATAAAGTGTTTATCTATCTATCTATCTTCTTAATTGTAAAGTTCCTATCCGATTCGGTTCCTAATGAAAATGATGATGTGGGTAATTTGGTTGAAAGCACAACTCGAAAGCAGCTGCTAACGCTACTTATTCGACCTGAAAGATGGAGCAGCACTTGTGTAGAATAGAGTAGTGACACAAACCAAGGGAGACAAGGTGACGTGACATTAGTGATGACGACAATTTAATAAATGTCATAAAGTCACAGACATCAGAGAAAAGCAGACTCGCAGTATTAAGCCAGATGATTTTCCATATAGTTGTCTCTTTAATCCTTATGGTGCACTTAAATGAGTTAGAATGCGACAGATAATACAATCATTTTCGGCTGTTAACGAGTTGTCTCGATTTGCGAGCACACCAGGATGTTAAATCCCATATAAACTTAACACACCACAACGTTAGTTCATTACAATTTTCAGTTATGAAGACGGAGACACTGACAGGTGAAGACGTGTCAGATGTCACTTGTCTGTCTCTCTCAAACTTTCTGATTTGTACATTAGTGAGAATAGATCAGACGTACAAAAATCGTTCAACGTAAATGAGCGGATCTGCTTTACTCTGATATCTGTGCATAAAGTAGAGTAACAATGTGTTGTGCATGTGACAATATATTCTAAAATAAATAAATAAACTATACAAGTGCGTTTTGGGCCACGCGCAATGTAGGGTTCCGATTTAAAATTTTATTTACTCTATAAATATTTGAAATAACTAATAACATATCTAAGTAATCAATGGAAGTTGAAAAAAAGTTGCAAGTAACACTTCATTCATAAGAATCATAAGTATGGTCATTGCTCGTAACTAGTCTATGTCTACTTAGCTGTGTGATAGACAGACAGTTTTCCTTTTAAATTCATTGTATATACTACTAATATGATTTTTTCACATACCAGTAGCAACCGTTTAGCTGACACATACGACTCCAACAAAAATTTGCTCTTGAAAAACTAATATCACGCAAACGTATAGCTTAATCAAAAAATGCTTGAAGAAAGCACATATTCTTTTTAAACGAGATATCTAACTATACCGACAACGATAGGTTTTTCAAGAAAAAATTTGCAGTTCCATTGTACGTGTAGGGAAGGTATTTTTTTTATTTAACCGCTTTGTTGGCGTGATTGATTTGCATACCCAGCATAAGCTAAGCCGCTAATTTAGTGCGTATTTAAGGTGGGTATATGGGACTTAGTAACCTATAGGTACTATAATGACAGATTTGTCTTAAGAACCCCGCTATAACCATGTTTTTTTCAGATTAGAAAAATGGTGCTTTATCCGTCATTCGATTTCAAGGAAAACAATCTTGAAAAGGCAACACATGTGGTGTGCTATGTTTGAAAAGTAAAAAGTTACTGAAACAAGTGAAATTAGTACAATATTATCCTCTGATATCTCAGGGAAACTAAGAAACGTGGGTGAAACTAGCCGTTAAAATTCTAATCTTAAAAAAAAACGGGGTATAGACACTGGTAACGCCGTCACGTACCGATGGTACGGCTTAAACGACAGTTGCTTATATCGCTAATGTGTTCCAACAAATCCGAGCCGCCATCGATTAGGGGACTACTCGATTTGTGTTCCCATGTTGGATATAATTGATCGTTCTGCGCGATTTACCGATCCACCGAATCGAGCTGTCGCACGGATTGGCAGAACCGTTTCTGTAAATACGCGTGTTGTCTATTTGGCTATACTTGTAGTTGCCATATATCTGCCGTGATTGATAGTTTTAGTTACATGTATTGACGGGTTGGAGTAATGCTGCGTAGTTTTGTGAACAGTGTCACGCAAGTAGACATGCAATGTGTGCACGCGTATGAAAAATGTTGAAAGGACAATGAGGCTTCTAGGGTTCGTCGTATAAAGTACTAAAATATACAGGCCAGGAACGTAAAATCAAGAAGAACATTGCTTAAGCACGGTCAAGTACAATGATATGAGTGCATACAAATTACTTAGGCCTGTTTAGCCTAGTTGGTAGTGGCACTGCCTCTCCGAAGCTAGAGGTCCCGGGCTTTCTGTGGTGATCAGAAACATTTGTTCCTGAGAATTGGATGTTTTCTATTTATTTAAGTAAGAGGTGGGCCCTGTAACAGGAGCAAAACATGAAACGGTGGACTATTAAGCGGGCCAGTAATTACTTTCAAGTGGTCTCAGTTGGAAAAAAATAGTCTTTTTTTTAAAGATAGATTACGTGTATTTTTATTACTCTTCTGCAGTGAAATTAATGTCAATTTATTTTAAAAACTCAATAAAATTGAAAAATAAATTTAAAAAATACCAAAAATATCCATGAAAACAATAAGTGCAAAAGCAAGTATCACTCGTAACTTGATACTACCTCAAACACTACTTTGACTGATGCGCTATAAGCTCGTGGTGCCAAGATCCATTACTCGGAGGTCATAACTTTAGATAAAAATTTCTCCGAATCTAAAAAAATTTGAAATTTTTTTGGACACAAGGAGTTACTGCAGATGCTCTATAGGCGCATAAAATTAGCAAAACCTGGACATAATTCGATAACTGTAATTTTCTTTTTCTATGATTTAAAGTATTGTTAGTTATACTTAAAATATAAAGAATTAAACATCTTAAGGCTCCGCGTCAATGTTAAAAAAACAAAACAACTAAATTTTTAACACATTTTGATTTCTTAAGTAAGTCATAATAAATTACTTTGTGAAAGTACCTGTATTATGATATGATAAAATATCATTTACTCAATTATCGTGAATATTTTTTGTTTAATATAAATAAATATTAGGGGACAATCTTACACGAATCGCCCTAGTCCCTAAGTAAAGCTTGTACTATGGGTACTAGACGACGATATACAAAAAACATCCATGACCCAAGAACAAAATCCATGCTAAGTGCACAAATAATGCCCTGACCGGGATTCGAACCCGGGACCTCTAGCTTCGGAGGCAGTGTCACTACCAACTAGGCTAAACAGGCCGTCAACATTGTATTAGTTCTAAGAATCATATTAAACAAAAAATATCCACGATAATTGACTTTTACAAAAATATTTATTATGGCTTGCTTACGAAATCAAAATGTGTTAAGAATGTAGTATTTTGTTCTTTTTTTAACATTGACGCGGAGCCTTAAAGTGTTTAATTCTTTTTATTTTAACTATAACGAACAATACTTTAAATCATAGAAAAAGAAGATTACAGTTATCGAATTATGTCCAGGTTTCGCTAATTTTATGCGCCTACTAAGGAAGCGTCCTTTTAAATATTTGCTACAGTTACAGGACAGGGCCCACCTTGTATATCTATTAAATATATCGTCGTCTAGTACCCATAACACAAGCTTTTATTGAGCTTACTATGGGACTAGTTCGATTTGTGTAAAAATGTCCCCTTTAGTACTTAAAAATATGTTCCGTGGCTGTTATGTTGTAGAGGTAGAATAAAGAAGATTAGTTCGATACATATTTTGCACTTCACTGTACACATGATGACAAAGATGCGAATCTGAAATTGTTCTAAACTATCAATCTTAGATGACTTCCTGATTTCTTGGAGCGGAGGCGGTATATACGTTATGCTAAAACTGTCAGCTGTCAGTGTCAACTATCAGTCAAGTCATCATCATCATAGTATGCAGTTGCATTCTTAATGATGCACAGGATCCGCTGTTCCCGTCAAAGGACAAGATACCACATATATCGATCCCACCCGTCAACTCAGGAAGTTGCCGACTCACTTGACAAAGGGGGGTCGAAGTTGCACCACGTCCGTAGGGAGTACCCACCGTTACCCTACACGTGACCCCTGGGTGGTGCTAAAAGTGCAACAAAAACTGGCAACCGTACTTGTCTTCTCGAAGATCTCACGGTTCGTAAATAAATGCCATATGATAAAAAAAAACTCAGGAAGTCACCTTAATTATCCTCATTGTGCAACAGTTTCAGAAACTATACTTTATGTTTAAATATATAACAATCCTTTTGCACACTAGTCCGGGAAGTTCCCGAACTTCCGTGCTACAATTCAACGTGATTCCCGTTTCCAGGTCAAACATTTAATTCGCGGAGCCAAAAACCCACTTAAAAGTTTCCAATTGAACGCGTTCCTAAATAACACTGGACTAAACTCCACGTTAAACTGAAGCTGGCACCCTAGAAATGCTAAACAAAATTGTATTCTAGGCAACACTTTCTCTAGATTAAAAAACTCACGCTTATATTCCTAATAGGGACAGGCAGCGCAACATACGAGAGGTTTCTGAAAAAATAAATTCCCTTACAAAAAAATAATAATAATGGTTCAGCACTCGTATCCTAAAGGCTTTTTTTAAGAACTGCAGTTCAAAGAATTTGGTTTTTACCTCTAGTACTTATACGTGTGCCAAAAGACTAAACTGTAGATCGTTTTTTTTGCGTACACCTTCCATTAATGTAGTCGATCCGAATAAAAACTGCTGGAAGACAGAGGAAGCTGTTATTTCAACCCAACACCAATTTTGATATGAGTATTTAATAATAATAAGCATCATCATATAATCATCATTATCATATTAGTTGAAGGACGTCCACTGCTGGACATAGGCCTCCCCAAAGACTTCCACAATGACCGGCCCTGCGCCACCCGCATCCTGCGGACTTCCACAATCTTTAGGTATTGTCATCGGAGTCCGCCTTGTAGAATAGAAAGTCTACAAACGCTGTACCGCCCGGTACGTGGTCGCCACTTGAGAACCTTTCCGCCTCAACTAGCTTTCACGCGCTATTTCATAGACCGAGTGAAACAAGGTCTCCGTTTCAGCTTCGGCAAAAATGCTTTCGTAAGTGTGTCTAGCCGCCGGATTTCCCGCTATTCTCCTCTACAGGTGGCATTTCTCAATCAATTCTCGTGAAATTTTTTGAGCAAGTTTGTTTATTTTATAGAATTATTTTAGCAGTTTTTGGAAATTTTAATATTTGTAAAAAAATGCTGTTTGTAGCTCACAGAGCCACTGTTATTATTTTATTTTAATCCGTGATTTAATGTAAAAATACACCCAAATTATCTTTCATCATTATTTGTGGATTATTTGACTCGTCAGGTTAGGTTAGCCTACCTCTAACGAATTAATAAGAAGTTCCAACCCGAGGCCAGGACAGCTTTCAACGTTTTATTTACTTTATCTTGTCCTTGTGACTGTGTAAAGGAAACTTACCTTGAAACAATTACAAGTTTCTTGTCAACATTGACTACAATTTTGAAGCAAATTGTCCCATTTGAGACTTTGTCAGTTGTTTCTCTAGGTAACGGTAAACGGGTGAAACGGGCGACGAAAATGTCTCTGACTTCGAGTACTACTCCTTGTTGATGTAGGTAAGTACACTTATACAAAAGGATGTAGAATATTATTCACATGTAAGGTAGTACTAATAAGTATTTAATTCTGTTAACAATATGACGGACAACATGATAGACAGTAAGTAAAACGATTCCAACATCTAAGAAATATGTCTAAAATATTAAAAAAATTGCTTCGCCAAGGCATCATCAATATCATCTCATGATGATATGGATGTGACTGTACTGGGATAACGCTAGGAATAGTACAGTCGCATCCTGAAGGATGTCCGGGGTCCACCGCGTAATCACAAGAATCGGCGTAGGTACTACTTTTTACGGAGGTGACTGCCATCTGGCTTTCCAGCTGAAGGGGACAAAATCTTATTGGGATAAGGCTTGTCAAGTGAGTGGGCAACTTGACTCTTATAAAAGTCCTCAAGTCAGCCGAAGGCCTCTGACTTGGCTTAACCACAACAGCCGGGATCAACGGCTTGACGTGCCTTGAAAAACACGGGAGCGCTCAGATAGTAACCACTCAAAGCGGTCACCCGTCCAGGAGTCAACCTCGGCCGTCGTTGTCCGCATCCTACACGCAGTAGGCGGGCGCCGCTGGGCCACGAACGCTCCGCCTAGGTATAGTCCCTAAAATGATGGCAGCATTTTCCTCACTCTGTTACAACGTTAATGCGTAGGATAACGGGAGGAATCTCTTAGTTTTTTCGTTCCCTTTTATTAATTAAGTATTGTCCAATAAAAACGTAATTATTCTACTAACCCAAGTTTCACCACATTCATTGACATAGTTAAATTGATTGTTTGATATCCTCGAGGAAGGCTCAGTAGTAACCGCGTTACATTAAATCCATTTTTGAACTGAACGCTTTTTCAGTATATTTTAGGCGCAATACACATAAAGTTTCACATAGAAACAATGAAAGGCTCATATAAATAAATAGATTTACTTTAACAAGTATATTTTAGATAACGCTCCCATTTGCTCCATTTCCCTATTTGAATGGTATTAGCAACTAAGAATAACAATAAAAACCTCAAGAGACACTCGCTACATGACCAGGTCACAACCACTCTAGGTCCAACAGGTGATCAGGTCTGGTGGTATACAGAAGGCGGTACTCCTGGACACGGCGCGGATAGTCAGGAGGTTCCTCTCTCTGTAGCCCGACACCACCGGTAGGTTAGGCCCGCCTCGCTGCCGGCGGCACCCGAGGTTAGGTTTTAATAATGATTTTATGTTTTGTAAGTATAGTTTTATGTTTTACTTTTTATAGAAATCATCCTATGAGCAAACCTCATCTAACTAAAAAAGCCGACTAATAAAAAAATATCTTACAGAAATCGACCTAGTGCCAAACTAATCAAATCTTGTAGGTACTATGGGTACTGCGCGACGATATCTATATTAATAATTTCGTGCAGGGGTACGGTAGACCCGAACGAGACCTGTCTCAAATTGAAGAACGTATAAAAATAACGATTTTTGAGTTGAACATATGTATCCGCAAAATTCGGATTGTCGCGTATTTTGCATTAAAAAGTGTTAATTTTACGACAAAAGGTCCGCCATATTAAATTTGTTGGTTGACAGCACAGACTACTAAGAAGATACTGTTGACAGCGTGGGGTTGGGTACGTTCGGAAATTGTAAACTATGTTTGCGTCCGGTGTGTTGGCCAGGTTGCTGGGCGTGGATTCGGCTAGCCGCGTCTGCAGCGTTTTGTTTTTGTAGTTTTCAAGCGTTCTATACACCTATCAGCCTAGCTAGCACGATAACTTATACCGTCACGTTATATGGGCGAAATGTATTAAAACGTCACATAAAACGTAACGGTATCATACCGTGCTAGCTAGGCTGATTGTCACAACAACCGCCTTCAAGCGAATGTATGGGGCCTGTTACATGGTTATTAACTTATTAGTATCACGTGATACATTCATATCACGATAAGTATCACGTGAATATTGAAGTAGAATCCATACAAATTTGAAAACTGCTATAATATTGACACCCCAGTATTGTGATAATATTAATCGTGTAAAGGACACCACTTGAATGTTTGCTGAGTTTGTCCGCCATCTTAAAGCTGCGTCTCTATTTTGTTGTGACAAACTACTAGGTGGCTTATGGCTTTTAAACGTCTAGCAAAATTCTATCCATATCTCGCTCTATCTTATAACTTAGTGGTACTGGGGTCTACTCCGAAATTCAAAATCCGAACTTCGTATGGTGCCGTCCCTTTCACTCATATAGTCTATGACAGGAGAATGAAAGGGACGGCACCATACGAAGTTAGGATTTTGAATTTCGGAGTAGACCCCCAACTCATGCCGTTCGCCGCGCTCGGACGTTAGAGGCGCCACCGCGAACCGAAAACGAAGTATCTGCCTCTCTCTCGCACATGTATATTCGAACGACAGAGAGGAAGATAGTTCGTTTTTGGTTCGCGGTAGGCCCTCAGGCGTCAACTTTAAAACGAATAGGGTATTTTACTATAAGAGAAATAAAAAATGTAATAAAAACCAGCCAAGTGCGTCGGAGTCGCACACTGAGGGTTCCGTATAACTAAAAAACAAATGTGATTTATCAATATATTGATATTTTTGGTAAAATATACTTCATAATAAACATTATCTTATCACCTAATTTCAAGTTCATAGGTCGATGGGAAGTTAAAAAATTATATGTGTGACAGACAACACACGGAATGTTCTTTGACTTTCTTCGACCGTCCGCCGCGCTCGGACTAAAGTGCTACCAACCGAAAACTAAATATATATGCCTCTCTGTCGCACTTGCATATTCGAGCGCGGAGAAGGAAATACTTCGTTTTCAGATCGCGGTAGGCCCTCTGGTCTGACGGCTCCTATTCCTGGATGGTGCGCGTATCGGAATGTGAAATACCTTTGGCAAAACGGAACAAGTTGTTAAATAGCTTCCATTAATTGGAGAAAATATTACCAACTGTTATTATTATCACGCGAAACACTGAATATTGAAGCAACATCCATAGGGGCCTGTTACATGGTTATTATTATCACGCGATATACTCATATCACGATCCGTATCACGTGCAATGAATATTGAAGAAAAATCCATACGATTTTGAAAACCACGATAATATTGACACACCAGTATTGTGATAATATTAAGCGTTTAACAGACCCCATACAATTTTAAAAATCGCGATTATATTGACACATAATATTCAGTGTAAAGGACCTTACTTAATAGAATTTGGCGGAGAATAGAGAGCTGCTACCGCGAAACGAAAACGAACGAACATCGTGTATCCCTCTGTGTCGCTCGATTTTGCAAGTTCGACAGAGAGGGAGATACACGAACTTCATTTGTTTTCGTTCATGTTAGCAGCTCTGACTTCTCACCAAAAATACTGACTGGCACATCAATATTTAACAACTGCACATCTGAACTGAATTTTAATGAACGATTAGTATTTTAGCTATACAAATCAGTACTGATTACGGTGTCAAATTTTTTATGTGCCTTTAAATACTACCCTTATAAAAATGCTTAGGATTAACTTGCAAAGATACTAGCCTTTGCCCGTGACGTCGTCAGCGTAATCTTTTACTCCCTATTCCATATGTTAATCCAGACTACAGACTATATTTCTATACGAAATTTCATCATAATCCGTTGTTGTAATGTTTTTATTTTATACATTTTTGTACACTATTTCTTTCTTCGTTTGCATAACTGTCACGAATAAATGTTTACTTTATTTCTTATTTATTTATTTCACCCGAGCGAAGCCGGGCTTTCATCTAGTACATATATATTAGATGGATAGGCACTTAAATACATACATAGAAACCATCCAAGACTCAGGAACAATAAAACTATTCGTGCTCAACACAAATAAATGCTCTGACTGGGATTCGATCCTGGAACCACTAGCTTCGTAGGCAGGCACTACCAACTAGGCTAAATGGTGGCAACTGTGGCAAGAATGTGTGTAATACTGTGATAGTAAGTGTGGTAAAGATATCATTATGCCCTCGGTCGTCATTTGGTACTATCTATTATTATAGCAGTATACTCGTACACGTATGTATTTATTTTTCCTTTGTGCATTTGTACTTTTGTTTTGTTTCTTGCTTTCTTGCGACAATAAATCATTTTATTATTATTCTCCTTATTTATTCTTTTTCACATGTTAGGTTTTTTACAATAAATTTATCAAATGTAAAATATAAAAATATACATACAAAATATAAAAGCATTATAAAAAACCTAACCTAGAGTGCCGCCGGCAGCGAGGCGGGGCCTAAGCTACCGGTGGTTAGGACGACAGAGAGAGGAACCTCCTGACTATACGCGCCGTGTCCAAGAGTACCGCCTTCTGCATCTGACCCTTGACCCAGCCATCTAGCGAGATGTTGGTCGAGACTCTTCGCAATTAGACCGTTCGCAGAGACGACTATCGGGACAATGATTATTATTATTATTATTATTATTCTGGTAGATCGTCAATGTATGTAAGAAAAAGAAGATGCCTAACACACTGCCTTTGGAACCCCATACATGGCAATATTTTCCGGTACGCTGACGAACCATCAATCTCTACGCACCCACGGTTCGGAGCGAACTTGTAGGTATTTAGATTGCATTCGGCCTTGCTGTTGAAGAATAGTTTTCTTCTTTAGTTTTTTGTGTTTATAGGGGCGCGATATATCCTTACTAATAAACGTCCATTAAATCTATCTTGGATAATATTCCGCTAAAGTTTGCTTGTCAGAAAGGAATGAAATATGTTTTTCACGTCTGATTTTCAGAAAAAAGTCATTGTTGTCAAAAAGTCAATGTGGGTTCAGTCGTACTGTTATTCCCTCATTTGAGGGCAACAATGACTCTCTTCCTCATGGAAGGTGTCAAAAGCAGTATGTGCCACTCGGTACTGAAATGATTCGTAAGACATTTCATATTTTTAACAGCCTCATAGGCGGTGTGAAAAGCAGTAAAGTAAGCGCCAGTTGAAAACGATACACTTGTAAACAAACAATGTATTAAATTTGACATATTAAATGTCAAATTCAATATGCGTCACACGGTAGCAAATTTATTTCCGGTGTGGGCGTAAACACTTGAATCCCTCACTACGCTCAAGATCCAATATGATATTCACGTACAATAGTGCTTATTGAATACATTCAACGAATAAATAATAATAATAATGTTTAGAGTTCCAAATCGAACAGTTTTTAAGTTATCGCTGAAAAACCACCTTGCCCAAACAAAATGACTTAAGTGCCGTAAGTTTCCTAAGAAGATACGACCTTTTTTAATTCATCATATAATTTAGAGGATAGGTAGTCGTTTTAAATTAGGACTATTCCTAGCAAGTAGGTACGGAACCGTTCATTGTCGTGGTCCAACATGTGGTTTTAAAGTCGAATACAATAATAATATCTATATTAATAATTTCGTGCAGGGGTACGGTAGACCCGAACGAGACCTGTCTCAAATTGAAGAACGTATAAAAATAACGATTTTTGAGTTGAACATATGTATCCGCAAAATTCGGATTGTCGCGTATTTTGCATTTAAAAGTGTTAATTTTATGACGAAAGATCGGCCATAATAAATTCGTTGGTTGACAGCGTCGGGTTGGGTACGTTCGGAAATTGTTAACTATGTTTGCGTCCGGTGTGTTGGCCAGGTTGCTGGGCTGCGTTCTGGGTGATGGGCCATCATCGCCCATTGTGTGGATTCGGCTAGCCGCGTCTGCAGCGTTTTGTTTTTGTAGTTTTCAAGCGTTCTATACACCTATCAGCCTAGCTAGCACGATAACTTATACCGTCACGTTATATGGGTGAAATGTATTAAAACGTCACCTAAAATGTAACGGTATAATCTATCGTGCTACGAGCTAGGCTGATTGTCACAACAACCGCCTTCAAAGCGAATATTCCTTATTCTGTGGCGAATGTATTGGGCCTGTTACATGGTTATTAGTATCACGTGATACATTCATATCACGATAAGTATCACGTGAATATTGAAGTAGAATCCATACAAATTTGAAAACTGCTATAATATTGACACCCCAGTATTGTGATAATATTAATCGTGTAAAGGACACCACTTGAATGTTTGCTCAGTTTGTCCGCCATCTTAAAGCTGCGCCTCTATTTTGTTGTGACAAACTACTACGTGACTTATGGCTTTTAAACGTCTAGCAAAATTCTATCCATATCTCGCTCTATCTTATAACTTAGTGGTACTGGGGGTCTACTCCGAAATTCGAAATCCGAACTTCGTATGGTGCCGTCCCTTTCACTCATATAGTCTATGACAGGAGAGTGAAAGGGACGGCACCATACGAAGTTAGGATTTTGAATTTCGGAGTAGACCCCCAGCTCATGCCGTTCGCCGCGCTCGGACGTTAGAGGCGCCACCGCGAACCGAAAACGAAGTATCTGCCTCTCTCTCGCACATGTATATTCGAACGACAGAGAGGAAGATAGTTCGTGTTTGGTTCGCGGTAGGCCCTCAGGCGTCAACTTTAAAACGAATAGGGTATTTTACTATAAGAGAAATAAAATTCAAAATGTAATAAAAACCAGCCGAGTGCGTCGGAGTCGCACACTGAGGGTTCCTTACAACTAAAAAACAAATGTGATTTATCAATATATTGATATTTTTGGTAAAATATACTTCATAATAAACATTATCTTATCACCTAATTTCAAGTTCATAGGTCGATGGGAAGTTAAAAATTATATGTGTGACAGACAACACACGGAATGTTCTTTGACTTTCTTCGACCGTCCGCCGCGCTCGGACTAAAGTGCTACCAACCGAAAACTAAATATATATGCCTCTCTGTCGCACTTGCATATTCGAGCGCGGAGAGGGAAATACTTCGTTTTCAGATCGCGGTAGGCCCTCTGGTCTGACGGCTCCTATTCCTGGATGGTGCGCGTATCGGAATGTGAAATACCTTTGGCAAAACGGAACAAGTTGTTAAATAGCTTCCATTAATTGGAGAAAATATTACCAACTGTTATTATTATCACGCGAAACACTGAATATTGAAGCAACATCCATAGGGGCCTGTTACATGGTTATTATTATCACGCGATATACTCATATCACGATCCGTATCACGTGCAATGAATATTGAAGAAAAATCCATACGATTTTGAAAACCACGATAATATTGACACACCAGTATTGTGATAATATTAAGCGTTTAACAGACCCCATACAATTTTAAAAATCACGATTATATTGACACATAATATTGAGTGTAAAGGAGCTTAATAGAATTTGGCGGAGAAAAGAGAGCTGCTACCGCGAAACGAAAACGAACGAACATCGTGTATCCCTCTGTGTCGCTCGATTTTGCAAGTTCGACAGAGAGGGAGATACACGAACTTCATTTGTTTTCGTTCGCGTTAGCAGCTCTGACTTCTCACCAAAAATACTGACTGGCACATCAATATTTAACAATTGCACATCTGAACTGAATTTTAATGAACGATTAGTATTTTAGCTATTGGCTATGTGCACGTCTGAAACGTCAAACGTCAAAGGTCCCGAGGCAATGTCAAAACTCAGAGATGTCAAATAATGACACATGAATATGTTATTTACTTTAGTAAACTAGAAAGACCCCGTATTGGAAATTTTACTGAAATAAATCTATATTAATAATTTCGTGCAGGGGTACGGTAGACCCGAACGAGACCTGTCTCAAATTGAAGAACGTATAAAAATAACGATTTTTGAGTTGAACATATGTATCCGCAAAATTCGGATTGTCGCGTATTTTGCATTTAAAAGTGTTAATTTGATGACAAAACGTCGGCCATATTGCCCACAGACTATATTGCTATATTAAATTTGTTGGTTGACAGTGTCGGCTACGTTCGAAAATCGTGAACTATTTTTGCGTCCGGTATGTTGGCCAGGTTGCTGGGCTGCGTTCTGGGTGATGGGCCATCATCGCCCATTGTGTGGATTCGGCTAGCCGCGTCTGCAGCGTTTTGTTTTTGTAGTTTTCAAGCGTTCTATACACCTATCAGCCTAGCTAGCACGATAACTTATACCGTCACTTTATATTGGCGAAATGTATTAAAACGTAACGGTATAATCTATCGTGCTAGCTAGACTGATTGTCACAACAACCGCCTTCAAAGCGAATGTATGGGGCCTGTTACATGGATTCATATCACGATAAGTATCACGTGAATATTAAAGCAGAATCCATACAAATTTGAAAACTGCGATAATATTGACACCCCAGTATTGTGATAATATTAATCGTGTAAAGGACACCACTTGAATGTTTGCTGAGTCTGTCCGCCATCTTAAAGCTGCGTCTCTATTTTGTTTGTGACAAACTACTAGGTGACTTATGGCTTTTAAACGTCTAGCAAAATTCTATCCCTATCTCGCTCTATCTTATAACTTAGTGGTACTGGGGGACTACTCCGAAATTCGAAATCCTAACTTCGTATGGTGCCGTCCCTTTCACTCATATAGTCTATGACAGGAGAGTGAAAGGGACGGCACCATACGAAGTTAGGATTTTGAATTTCGGAGTAGACCCTCAGCTCATGCCGTTCGCCGCGCTCGGACGTTAGAGGCGCTACTGCGAACCGAAAACGAAGTATCTGCCTCTCTCGCACATGTATATTCGAACGACAGAGAGGAAGATAGTTCGTTTTTGGTTCGCGGTAGGCGCTCAGGCGTCAACTTTAAAACGAATAGGGTATTTTACTATAAGAGAAATAAAATTCAAAATGTAATAAAAACCAGCCAAGTGCGTCGGAGTCGCACACTGAGGGTTCCGTACAACTAAAAAATGTGATTTATCAATATATTGATATTTTTGGTAAAATATACTTAATAATAAACATTATCACTTAATTTCAAGTTCATAGGTCGATGGGAAGCTAAAAAATTATGTGTGACAGACAACACACGGAATGTTCTTTGACTTTCTTCGACCGTCCGCCACGCTCGGACTAAGGTGCTACCAACCGAAAACTAAATATATATGCCTCTCTGTCGCACTTGCATATTCGAGCGCGGAGAGGGAAATACTTCGTTTTCAGCTCGTGGTAGGCCCTCTGGTCTGACGGCTCCTATTCCTGGATGGTGCGCGTATCGGAATGTGAAATACCTTTGGCAAAACGGAACAAGTTGTTAAATAGCTTCCATTAATTGGAGAAAATATTACCAACTGTTATTATTATCACGTGAAACACTGAATATTGAAGCAACATCCATAGGGGCCTGTTACATGGTTATTATTATCACGCGATATACTCATATCACGATCCGTATCACGTGCAATGAATATTGAAGAAAAATCCATACGATTTTGAAAACCACAATAATATTGACACACCAGTATTGTGATAGTATTAAGCGTTTAATAGACCCCATACAATTTTAAAAATCGCGATAATATTGAGTGTAAAGGGCCCCACTAAATAGAATTTGGCGGAGAATAGAGAGCTGCTACCGCGAAACGAAAACGAACGAACATCGTGTATTTCCCTCTGTGTCGCTCGAATTTGCAAGTGCGACAGAGAGGGAGATACACGAACTTCATTTGTTTTTCGCGTTATCAGCTCTGACTTCGCACCAAAAATACTGACTGGCACATCAATATTTAACAATGCACATCTGAATTGAATTTTAATGAACGATTAGTATTTTAGCTATACAAATCAGTACTGATTACGGTGTCAAATTTTTTATGTGTCTCTAAATACTACCCTTATAAAAATGCTTAGGATTAACTTGCAAAGATACTAGCCTTTGCCCGTGACGTCGTTTGCGTAATCTTTTACTCCCAATTCCATATAATTCCATTCTATACTTTTATTCCCAATCCAGACTACAGACTATATTTCTATACGATTCGAAGTTTCATCATAATCCGTTGTTGTAATGTTTTTATTTTATATATTTTTGTACACTATTTCTTTCGTCGTTTGCATAACTGTCACGAATAAATGTTTTGTTTATTTCTTTCTTATTTATTTCACCCGAGCGAAGCCGGGCTTTCATCTAGTCTATATTAATAATTCCGTGCAGGGGTACGGTAGACCCGAACGAGATCTGTCTCAAATTGAAGAACGTATAAAAAATAACGGTTTTGAGTTGAACATATGTATCCGCAAAATTCGGATTGTCGCGTATTTTGCATTTAAAAGTGTTAATTTGATGACAAAACGTCGGCCATATTGCCCACAGACTATACTGCCATGTTAAATTTGTTGGTTGACAGTGTCGGCTACGTTCGAAAATCGTGAACTATTTTTGCATCCGGTATGTTGGCTAGGTTGCTGGGCTGCGTTCTGGGTGGTGGGCCATCGTCGCCCATTGTGTGGATCCGGCAAGTCGCTTCTCCGGGGTTTTGTTTTTGTGGTTTTCAAGCGTTCTATATACACCTATTGTCACAATAACCGCCTTCAAAGCGAATGTATGGGGCCTGTTACATGGTTATTAGTATCACGTGATACGTTTATATCACGATACGTGTCACGTGAATATTGAAGCAGAAACTATACAAATTTGAAAACTGTGATAATATAGACTCCCCAGTATTGTGATAATATAAATCGTATAAAGGACACCACTAGAATGTTTGCTGAGTCTGTCCGCCATCTTAAAGCTGCATCTCTATTTTGTAGTGACAAACTACTAGGTGACTTATGGCCTTTAAAAGTCTAGCAAAATTCTATACCTATTTCGCTCTATCTCATAACTTAGTAGTACTGCTCATGCCGTTCGCCGCGCTCGGACATTAGAGGCGCTATCGCGAACCGAAAATGAAGTATCTGCCTCTCCATCGCACATGCATATTCGAACGATAGAGAGGGAGATAATTAGTTTTTGGTTCGCGGTAGGTCCTCAGGCGTCAACTTTGAAACGAATAGGGTATTTTATTATATGAGAAATAAAATTCAATATGTGAGAAAAACCGGCCAAGTGCGTCGGACTCGCGCACTGAGGGTTCCATACAACTAAAAAAACAAATGTGATTTATCAATATATTGGTATTTTTGGCACAATATACGTCATACTAAACATTATCACCTAATTTCAAGTTCAGTTAAAAAAATATATGTGTGACAGACGACACACGGAGTGTTCTTTGACTTTCTTTGACCGACCGCCGCGCTCAGACGGAAGTGCTACTGGGAACCGAAAACGAAATACATGCCTCTCTGTCGCACTTGCATATTCGAGCGCGGAGAGGGAAATACTTCGTTTTCAGATCGCGGTAGGCCCTCTGGTCGGACGGCTCCTATTCCTGGATGGTGCGCGTATCGGAATGCAAAGTACCTTTGGCGAAATTAACGGAATAAGTTGCTAAATAAGTTCCATTAATTGAAGAAAATATTACCAACTGTTATTATTATCACGCAAAATACTCATATCACGATCCGTATCACGTGAATTGATGAATATTGAAGCAACATCCCTACAATTTTGAAAACCGCGATAATATTGACACATAATATTGAGTGTAAAGGGCCCCACTGAATAGAATTTGGTGGAGAATAGAGAGCTGGGGGTCTACTCCGAAATTCAAACTTCGTATGGTGCTGTCTCTTTCACTCTCCTATCATATACCATATGAGTGAAAGGGACGGCACCATACGAAGTTCGGATTTCGAAATTCGTAGTAGACTTCCTGTTACCATGAAACGAAAACGAACGAACATCGTGTATTTATTTCCCTCTGTGTCGCTCGAATTTGCAAGTGCGACAGAGGGAGATACACGAACTTCATACGTTTTCGTTCGCGGTAGCAGCTCTGACTTCGCACCAAAAATACTGACTGGCACATCAATATTTAACAATTTCACATCTGAACCGAATTTTAATGAACGATTCGTATTTTAGCTATACAAATCAGTACTGATTACGGTGTCAAATTTTTTATGCGTCTTTAAATACTAGCCTTATAAAAATACTTAGGATTAACTTATATAAAGATACTAGACTTTGCCCGTGACTTCGTCAGCGTAATCTTTTACTCTCTATTTCATATGTTAATCCACACTACAAACTATATTTGTTAATGAAGTTTTATCATAATCCGTTGTTGTAATGTTTTTATTTTATACATTTTTGTACACTATTTCTTTCGTCGTTTGCATTACTGTCACGAATAAATGTTTACTTTATTTCTTTCTTATTTATTTCACCCGAGCGAAGCCGGGCTTTCATCTAGTAAGAGAATAAATAAATACATACAATCGAAACGAATCGTAGGAAACCGTTAAGAAACCAATAGAAAACGTGAAAGTCAATTTGACAGTGGTCCCCGGTAAGTACACATTTCTGCCATGGTGTGCGCTACGATCGCCTAGCTTACCCCCACCACCTACTTCGCACATAGCCAATACAAATCAGTATTGATAACGGTGTAATTTTTTTTATGTGCCTTTAAATACTACCCTTATAAAAATGCTTAGGATTAACTTGCAAAGATACTAGCCTTTGCCCGTGACGTCGTCAGCGTAATCTTTTACTCCCTATCCATATGTTAATCCAGACTACAGACTATATTTCTATACGAAGTTTCATCATAATCCGTTGTTGTAATGTTTTTATTTTATACATTTTTGTACACTATTTCTTTCTTCGTTTGCATAACTGTCACGAATAAATGTTTACTTTATTTCTTACTTATTTATTTCACCCGAGCGAAGCCGGGCTTTCATCTAGTAATAATAATAAAATGGTCGTGCAACGCTCTATTGGAATCGATCTGTCATCACGGACAAGACTATTGTAGCCAACAAGTCTGATATCGTGCTGACAGATCGATTGAAGCGCCAGGCAGTGCTCGTTGACATCACCATCCCCCATGACGAGAACCTCGTGAAAGCTGAGAAGGACAAAGTCAGCAAGTACCTAGACTTGGCACATGAGGTAACCGCCATGTGGGATGTTGATTCAACGATTATTGTCCCGATAGTCGTTTCTGTGAACGGTCTAATAGCGAAGAGTCTCGACCAACATCTCAAGAGACTCTCGTTAGATGGCTGGGTCAAGGGTCAGATACATAAGGCGGTACTCCTGGACACGGCGCGAATAGTGAGGAGGTTCCTCTCTCTGTCGCCCTAACCACCGGTAGCTTAGGCCCTGCCTCGCTGCCGGCGACACCCTAGTTTAGGTTTTTATAATGATTTTATGTTATGTAAATATTGTTTTATATTTTACTTTTTATAAAAATATTTTAAAAACCTAATCTAAGAGAAGAAAAAGGAATAAAGAAACTAATAATAATAAAAAGTTTATTGCCACAAAAGAAATACAGTATTAAAAACGATTACATAATCTCTAAAAACGACTTATATCTAGTGAGGCAATGGGTCCCATTCTCAGCATGTGCTGTGCGGTAGTGCCCGGCGCTGGTTTTCTGAATGGGTACTGCCTACAAGCCAAACTGTGTGATTTGTTTAGGTGTTGGTGTTAGTTTTGTTATTCGTTAAAGTCAGCATATTGTATGATGACAACACTCAATAATATCTACATACATACATAACCTCACGCCTATATTCCCAAAAGGCAGAGCTCACGAAAATTAATTTTAAAGTCGAGTCCAGAATTAGGCGAACTAACTTGACAGCCGAAAATGTTGCCAGACATAGGGAAAAATAAATAGTGATAGGTTTAAGTCGACACAAATATGTCGATATAAACTTGTACCTTCTATAAATCTGATTCTATTTATATTATATCAAGTAATTGTCGTGTAAGTATTGTCGAAAGCCGAATGGCTTGCTTTGTTTGGCTAATGGTCCAAATTGTCAACAAAACAAAATGGCGGACAGAGTCCTTAAAGATGACCAAAATGATGTTCGATGTATTTTTAATTCCAACCCATTTTTATTATTATCATTTTGCTTAGTAAAATTATTTGTTTGATTCCAAACACAATAATAATGATTAACTAGACTTTTTAAACATCGATATTAACAGCACTAGCCAAACTGTGGCAACATTAGTGTACAATGAACTGTCAAGTTAGTTCGCCTAATTCTGGACTCGACTTTAGTGTCAATTTTAGCAATCGTAGATTTATATAGATGGAGCAAATGTGATATTGCAGTGACAGGTTGCTAGCCCATCGCCCACAACACACTTCAACCTGTTTCCTATGTCGACTTTTACGATATACAAGGAAAGAAAGGGGGTGGTGCTAATGGTGGTATTCTAACCCGGCACCACACGGGGTCTATAATATCTGCCGAGCGCTAAACACAACATTATCAAATATTTTTAGCGCTTTATTCAAGTTCAAGTTCAAGTTATTTATTGCATTTCATGTGTAATACAGAGGATCTTATAAACTAAGTATAGGTAGTCTCAACATGAACCCTGCAAGGGTATAGCAACATAAACTTAATACTATGTACTATCTAAGTACTAACCATTTCGAAGAACATAAAATTCCGTTATTTATATTTATTAGATTCATTAAAAAATACTTTAACTGAATAATATGCCTTGTTAATTAAATAGCTTTTGAGTTGTATTTTAAATCTACGAATATTCTTTTCCTCTCGTAGGGATTTTGGGATCTTATTAAATATATTAGCTGCCATGGCGAGGGGACCCGAGTGTACCATTTTCATATTTTTGAAGCAGGCCGGGCTAGCCTAGTGTTGGGTCTTAAATTTGAAGAACGAGAGTACTGCGGGAAAAAAGACATTATTTCTAACAAAAGTGCTTGCTTCTAGAATGTATATGGCCGGTAGAGTTTATATCTTATCTTGAATAAAATATTGCTTACAACTTATCATATTATTTATGTTTACAATTATTCTGAGGCACCGTTTCTGGAGTACAAAAAGTTTGCTTGAATCAGGACTATTTCCCCATAGGACTATGCCGTACTGTAACCATGCGTGTGCATAAGCATAGTAGGCACATGCACATGCATGTTTTCATATCAGTACTCTTTTTTAACTCGTACAAGGCATATATAAAACGGCTCAACTTCATAGTTATGGCATTAATGTGCTCCTTCCAGTTAATAGTCGTATCAATGTTAATACCCAGCAGCTGGAATGCTCCAACGCATTCTAATTTTGTATTTTGAAATGAATAATCTACATTTATGCTACGTTTTTGATAAGGTCTGAATTGCATAAGCTTCGTTTTAGTGTAGTTAAGTTTTAAATTATGGTCATTTAGCCAGGTAACAATATTTAAAAGAGCTGAATCCAAACTATTATTCAAATTTAATTCGTTCTGGCAAGATATTAGTATTGATATGTCGTCAGCGAAGAGTGTGCAAGAATGGTATATGGTTTTAGGCAAATCATCAATATAAATTAAAAATAATATACATCCCAGAACACTTCCTTGCGGTATTGATTTAGTCATA
Source organism: Notocelia uddmanniana (assembly GCA_905163555.1). Classification (NCBI taxonomy): domain Eukaryota; kingdom Metazoa; phylum Arthropoda; class Insecta; order Lepidoptera; family Tortricidae; genus Notocelia; species Notocelia uddmanniana. The sequence continues at coordinate 28,044,846 of LR991062.1, read as the reverse complement.
TTTGTTTTTGATGCCTGAATTTTTTGTATGCTACCTGCAATAGGGTTATGGTGTTCTACTTCAACCAATTGGATACGGCCCGTAAGGTACGAAACAAACCAACGATGAGCATTTCCTCTAATACCTATTCCAAATAACTTTTGTAATAATATATCATATAAAACACGGTCATAAGCTTTGCTCATATCCAATAGCATGCCTGTGGCGTACTTCTTCATTTATTATATTTAATACTTTGTTTATATATTTTAAGACAGCTAATGAAGTAGATCGGCCTTTTCTGAAGCCGTTTTGCGAATCATTAAATATATTAAACTTCTCGCAAAAAGAGTATAAGCGGTGGGACATGGCCGTTTCAAAAATTTTGGAGAATGTAGATAAAAGTGCTATGGGCCGGTAATTACTACAGTCAATCTGGATACCTTTTTTGTATACTGGCTTAATAATAGAAATCTTTAGTAAGTCTGGAAATATGCCGTCATCAAAAGACTGGTTGATAAGTTGCGTTAGAGGAAGAGTTAATTCTGCAGCACATTTTTTAACTAAAAATGGCGGGAATTCATCATGGCCAAAGCTCCTTTTATTTTTTAAGTTCTTAATTAATTTGTAGACTTATGTGGGGTGACGGGACTAAGGTACATTGAATTTTTTGATGGAGCTATAACGGGTCGCCCACGAGGTGGCTCTGAGCGGTCACTCACTGCTCCTACAGACGAAGAAGAAGAAGAAGAAATTATTTAGTGTATTTGCCGTTTTTAAAGGATCTTCCGTAAGTTCGTTGTTACTATTCAATTTTAAAATTTTCATTGTTTTTTGCGTAAGGTTGTTGGTTTGCTCCTTGATTATGTGCCACATTGTTTTTACTACGTTGTCTGTTTTTTTCATTCGTTTGGCATTTTGAAGCTTTTTTGCCATTTTGAAGCTTATTTAATAAGTCAAGTGTATCATTAAATATTTAACAAACAAAACAGAGCAATTGCGTAATATAAAGTTTCCTAGAAATTACACTTAACTAGCTTCCACACCACCACTTAGCCTTCTTTGCCAGCTGTCAAAGTTCAGGTCAAGGGTAGAAACCTTCAAAGTCAAGGGTATAATCATGATAATAATTATATGTAAAAATAAACGACATGTTGTTCGAATACTGCCTCTAACTGGTCGTAAATGTTGTAGTGGAAGTACCAATACGTATTGTACTTTCTCGAGTTAGGGAATACGGTCGGTTATTTGAGTAGGAAATTGGATTTTTCGTGACACGCCTGCCGTCGTGTGGCGTTGTTATGGAAATTAGTCGTTCGCTGCTTTTTTAGGGTTCCGCACTCAAAGGGTAAAACGGGAACCCAATTACTAAGACTCCGCTGTCCGTCCATCTGTCTGTCTGTCCGTCTGTCACCAGGCTGTATCTCATGAACCGTGATAGTTAGACAGTTGAAATTTTCACAGATGATGTATTTGTGTTGGCGCTGTATCAACAAATACTAAAAACAAAATAAAATTAATAATTAAGGGAGCTCAAATACAAAAAAAAAGGTGCTCGTTGTGTTCATCAGGCGCTGTGTCTCAAAATGTATGGGAATACTAAAATCCGACTTGCACTTGACCAAAATTCTAATTGATATTAATATTATGTAACGTTCTTATTAGTGACTGATAAAAAAATAAAAATGGTTATAATAAAGTGTCTAATTTTGTATTGATAGTAGTACGGAACCCTTCGTTCGCGAGTCCGACTCGCACTTGGCCAGTTTTTTTGCTTGCTAGAATGTTTATGTAAGTCAATGTCCCAAGTCCAAGTCTACCTTAAGCCTGGTGTGACACCTTAAACGACCCATGACACTAATGCAATTAATGAAATGAATTGGCATATTCTGCAAGTAGGCCACAATGGCACTATTACAAGCCAAATCTACTAAAGTTTCTGAAAAAGAAGACTACTGCCGAGGCTCAAATGCCGAGACAAACTCATCTTGTTAGCACTGCACTTCGTTTGGTATCACATTCAGTCTTGCATTTAAATGTATGCAGTCAATGAAAACATTGATTAACTAGCCATTAAGAAAATAAAAGTACTGCCACCACCACCACCATATCAGCCGAGGGACGTCCACTGCTGGACATAGGCCTCCCCCAATTTTATGGGGGGTAAAGGCCATAATCGCCACGCTTGGCATGCGGGTTAGCGATCGCAGTATCTCCACCGCACTCCAGGGATGCTGATGCTCAGCTCGTATACAACAAGTGACAGATTGTACGAATAATATTGTATCATAAAAACAGGTATATATTATCAATATAAATTTAAATATATATATACATATATTAGGTCGTTTTCGCGTAGCAGAAAGACAAATCATACACACGCAAACTCTCTCGCGCGCACACACATATAAGTACATACACGCACGCACGCACACGCACGCACACGCACACACACGCGCACACATAACTGTAATACCTAATGTAAACTTAGTTTATCATTTTTAATTGCTTAGATTTAGTACAAAAGGTTGAACTTGTAACCAATACTGGAAGAGTGGTGCCTCCTGCCACAGGTATAGGAGGCCTCACTTACTAGGAGGCCCCAGACACATCGTCGTAATTATAGGACATACCCGGCTCCAATAGTACTGCACACGTTTCGATATCCAATGGAGTCCAATCCTGGTCTATTACTTAAGCGCGAACTATTTACCAACCAATATCTTTTAGGTATATTATTAAAATAACACTGGGAAAATGTAAAAAGTACTTATTCTTATTATCCTATTAGACGGTTTCAGAAAAGGAGGAAAAACACGTTACAGCGGCCATTGATTTGCTTATAAACCGTCTGATCATCTTTTCTAGAAAATCACAAGCAAACCTGCTTAGAAGTACACCGTCGCAATACGAGGAAGTTCCACATAAAAATTTAACGTGTGATACATAACATAATATAACGCTGCAGTTTCTTAGTCCGGGTTAAGAATTCAATCAAGCCGGGAACTAAGGTATATTATTTAAATATTAATGCGTCCAGTGTCGTCGACGATTATGTTCCGGATGTTGTTCCAGAGGGGCCTGACGTCAATTTCCGGCGCTCGGTTCGGACGGGGAAAAATCCACGCGAACCCATAATAGAGCTAACATAACACGGCCTTCGTAATCTGGCTTTCGTTTTGCGATACGGAATGTGGGAAAATTTCTAGTTACGTATTAATACAAAGGCAAGTTTGCTAGCTAAGGAAATGAATTTGGTTTTGACAGGTAATCATGGTAGTAAAATGTGAAGGTTTCCTTGCAAGATGGTTTGGTTTTGGAACAATTTCGGAGATTTAAAAGTGAAAAATCTTTGTCACAACTTGCGCAGGGTGCATAGGGTGGTTACCTTAAGGTGTCTGATCGACATGACAGATTATCTATATTCCTGTTGAATCTATCAAAGTATTCGAGAGCCACGACCCATCGTATTGTGTAAGGTATACTTTTTTAACCTAATGGTTAGTACTTAACCCGGCCTGCGGTCCCGGGATCGAATCCCGGCCAGGGCTTTTATTTGTGTGATAACATGAATGTTTGGTCCGGAGTATGGATGTTTTCTATGTATGTCAGTATCTATATTTGTGTGTGTGGTGTTTTCTATGTATGTCACTACCTTGCTCTTTAGGTTTGTGGTGTTGTATTTTTCTCCCGAGGATACGCTGTGTTGAGAGCGACCTGTACATGTCTCTAGCTGTCACAACAAACCCTCAAGTTCATAAAGGGTCAGCAACGCGCTTGTGATTATTTCGGAGTAGCAAGCTAAACTTATGTGGCAGTGGGCGGGGCACATAGCACGTAGAACCGATGGCCGTTGGGGCGGAAAGGTTCTCGAGTGGCGGCCACGTATCGGAAGGCGTAGCGTGGGCAGGCCCCCCACACGGTGGACTGACGACCTGGTGAAGGTCGCGGGTGGCGTAGGACCGGTCATTGTGGAAGTCTTTGGGGGAGGCCTATGTCCAGCAGTGGACGTCTTTCGGCTGACATGATGATGATGATGATGAGCAAGCGTCCATAGGCTACGGTGTCTGCTTATCGTCAGGCAGGCCGTAAGCTTGTTGCCCACCGCCGTTGTTATAATAAAGGCGTGACTTTTTATGGGTATAGAAATAAAAATTATATGCATACGCACACAATACAAGAATGAAAATAAAAAAAAAATGTGCGCCAGCAAAAAGCATCAGGCTCAGCATGATGCTGCAGCGCTGATTTTCAGCTTGCATTGATCCTTGTGGGTGACATCCAACCGCTCACATAGAAGATTATAAATAAAAAGTGAATTAAAAAAAAACACCGACTTCAAACTTTTCCAGATCCCATCCTCCTGCTATATAAAGTATATAAGTAGTTTGAGGAGATCCCTCGATTTTTCCAAGATCCCGTTATAGGATCAACTAGAAGGAAAGACAATGGGACCAACCAGAAAACATACCCTTTCAAACAAAAAAAGATTTTCGAAATCGTCTCACTAGTCTCCGAGTAATCGGTGAACATAAATAAATAAAAAATATTCCGACGAATTAAGAATCTCCTCCTTTTTTTGAAGTCGATTAAAAAAATATATATGTGCATGTAGCTGCATCTACAACGTAACAATAATTCAGGATTATCCTGCTCCTAGTGTGATGTGATTTATACATTTTCGAACCCCTCAACCGCCATAATATATGTCCCATAAAGTAGTCTGATCCGCCGACAACCCAATGGGAGGCATTTCACAGGCGTGTGTCCGAGGCCGGCGAAATAAGCTTGAAGGAAGTCAATTTACATGTCTAACAATATCTTGAACTTGCCGCTCAGTACAAAATAATCCTGAATTTTATTTTATTGTTAAAGTAGGTACTTCCATATTGTTTTCTTATTTCTTCCGAGAACGCGTAAAGGTAAATGATTTGTGTAATAAAAGTTTCTAGACTCCCAGAATCTGTGTTTCAAGAAGATCCAAAGAAGAATTGAAACCTAAGAAGGTTTCAATTACTATAGAGAATAATAGGAGGCAACAATTGACTTTCAAAGAGATTCTTAAAATCCCATTTGTAGCATTTAATTTACTAGACCGTTATTTTTAGTTTATTTTATCTCATTATTATACAAGTTTCATATAATACAACACGTTTGGTTTATACTATTTATAATAGTGATCGTTTTACAATAATAAGGAACAATTAGGAATTTACAGTATATGGATAGCTACATTTAATATGTAATAATATAATCAAGTGTATACAGAGCAAAAAAGACGGCAATGCGATGTAATGAAATAATATAAAAATGCGATAATAGACAAGTAGTAGTAGAAATACCAGAAATACGAGTACTGGGAAACTCAAAGTAACCTTTTATAGACTAGTAAAGGCGAAAAAGTCGTTCTTAGGAAATTGTATCAAATTCTACAATAAAAATCCTAAACACGTTACTGAACTTAGCAATTCTACGGCGCCTCCCTGACTTGTCCCGGGGGCGGTACGATATGAGAAAACTGTCAGCTGTCAGTGTCAACCGATACTAATGCAGTACTGCCCCACTTCTGCGCATGGTATTACTACTGCGCAAACGTATTACTGACAGTATTTCGTCCAGTGAGGAAATCTCACATCGGTAAATTCACGTCAAAGAGCAAAATACCTATGACATATCGCTCCCGCTCCGCCAAGTCAGGAAGTCGCCTAAATTCGAATCTGTAGTAAAACAAACACTTATACATATTATAAGATAAACGATTACATCATGGATAGGGATGTTTGGCAGTAATAGCGTTAGGGATGTTTGGCACGGCTAATCTATCGCGAAAATAGGTTTTCTACTGTAGTATTGTTATTTTGTAGTAGCTGACATTGTAATTTTATATTTTACTATACAATGTATATTGTTTTGAAAAAATGACACCTTGCCTACACCTATTCTCTTTGTCGGATATTATGAAGATTTGACAGTGAAGTAGGGTGACCAAGTTGTATAAAAAAAATTACAATGATTACAATTTGAAAAAAAAAGAGAATTATTAATTTGGGTTGTAAACTTATAAACCTTCATACCAACTGTGATGTTGTCTACTTTGAATGTTTGACCATGTACAATCATCTCGGATCACGACCCCAAAATAATCCTTTATAGTACCGAGCACGGCTAAAAACATTACAATATCTTGCCAGTATCAGGGGATGTTGCTTGACATTTCATCTGTAAAACGCTAACACCCATACTTGAGCCAAAGTCACAATATCGACAACTCGACTTACACCCCCCTACACATATGCATATTTTTAAAACCCAAGGGCAGCGTTAACGGGCACTGTGATGTGTGGCAGGAATATTAAAACCAAGTCTAGCTTCGTGAGAATTTTCGTGAGCCTCAACTGAGTTCATAACATGCGACTGTAGGAGTTTATGAATCTTTTTGTACAAATATTTTTATTTTTAAGTTGGGGAGGACGCTTGTGTGGGACGCCACCTGCGTTGATACGCTCGCGCCATCCCACTTACAGGCAACCTCTGTCAAGGCGGGGCCCTCGGTGAGGGCTACATGTTTGCGCCATTTGGGGTTGAATTTCTAAGACCGTGGGGGGCCCAGCGATCTCCCAGCGCCTCATAGATACCTCGGGTGACCAGAGGGCTAGCAGCTACTTCGGCCAGAGATTAAGCCTGGCCATCCATAGGGGTAACGCTGCCAGTCTTCTGGGTACCATAACTCACGAAGGCGACTTGGGGAGCATTTTTTATTTATAAGTTTATATTTAAGTTTACTTCTAGGTTTATTTTAAGTTTTGTTTATGTTACTTGTTAATATGTTATTGTCCCTGAATAAATTGATTTAGTTTAAGTTACGAGACATATTATTCTTAACTATATTATTATTACAAGATATATTCACCTTGATTAAAGCCGAAATATGAATTGCTTATTTTTTTTCAATAGAAATTAAAAGACAGGGCGTGGCTTGTAATAGGTGCAAAGAATTAAACGGTACACTATTGTATATTCTTCTACAGACGATAGCGTTATTGATTCTGAATCGAATGAGCCCAAAAAATCCATATTCTGAGAAACCAACAGAAATTGCCTTTTAAAAAAAAACTTTAATTGTACATTGTATGAAGCAGATTTCATTTCTGTGTTTCAAGTTCCTTAATTTCCCAACCCTACCTATCTAATTAGTACCTATTTTCCAACCTAGCGTTTGCATTACAAAACATGTAAGCAATGAACCAAAAAAATGTAATTCCCCGCTGCAAATTTATCACTTTGAAATGCAAATCTCTTCAAACTGAATTTGGATAACACGCTTTTGGTGGTACATTTCGAATGATAAATGTATTTTGTTACAATTCAATTTGCGTGAAAAAAATAAATGAAAATCTTATTTTAGGCGTGCGATATGGAGACGCGAAATTCAAATGTGAATTTTCTAGATTGGAATAATAATTGGATAATTTTCATGTAACGTGTGTGATAAAATAAAAATATAATGTTTATTTATTGTTGCACAATAAACCTTATTCTCAAAGTTATTTATTTCACAGAATATGTTATTTACAGTTTTGGTGTTGAAAGAATATTTCTGCAACATATTAATGTTTTCCCATCTGTATTCTAAAAGGCAATGGGCGGGGCATATTTGTCGAAGAGCCGATGACCGATGGGGCAGACGAGTTCTGGAGTGGAGACAGCGAACGAGTTGCCCTGTGGGACGACCTCCCGCCAGGTGGTCCGACGACTTGAAGAGAGTGGGGGGAAGCGGTTGGATGCAGAGAGCTGAGGACCGGGTGTCGTGACGCGAATTGATGATGATGTTAAAAGAGATCAGGATCAAGTTTCGGGGTAGGTAAGTACATATATATATACAATGTAGGCGCGAATTAGCAATGTACAAGTTGCTTAATACGTTAAAAAATTCGGAGAAGTTTTTGTGGATGTAGCATTATTATTGTGTCGAGAAGTTATTCTTCAGGCAGGTAATTAAAATAACTGATAAAGCACGTGAGTTTTGGACATGGTTTCAGTGCTTGTAAAATTTAAGTTCTGAAAACTTCCCGTAGCGAAAATTTTGCAACATTGGAAACTTCTTCTCGGTACATTGCTAGCTCGGTTACAGGGGTTCGCCCCCGCCCCTCGAACCCTTGAAGCAGGTCCTAGGTGCTCTTTTTCAGATAGGTACTAAAAAAGAAACCCCCCCAGCCGTCGCCTGATAGTGCCCTCCCTGACTGATATCGCGCCCCACTGAACCAGATCGTTGATCCGCACCTGGACGCGTTTGACTGTTATACGGAATACGGCTACATCTCATATGTATTCGTACTTTTGAGATTTGGCGGTATTCGCTAGACATTGTGGCGTGGACTGCATACTTCAATGTCAAAGTGAGTACCTAGCATTATTTGTTTCGGTTCGCGTGCAGACCTGTACTTTTGTTAATGACTTAATTACAGTAATGTGCTTACAATTTTATATAGAAAACTCCTGTGAGTTTGAGACATATTACATATAATGAAACGGGTCACTCACGTCTTTAAGGTCGAATATCGTCTACTCAACAATTGTATTCGCTTCATCTTCTGTCTTCGAAAATACGATCATGTCTCTTCCTTCCGCTCTCAACTAGGCTGGTTTCCAATCTGCCTACGTCGCAAAATACGTCTGCTCTGCACTCTATTCTCCATCTTAAATGATCCTCAATCTCCCGAATACCTTAAAACACTTTTTCACTTTTATGGTGTTACTCGAGTCCGTCAACTTCGCTCTTCTGGCAATCTTTCCCACTCTATTCCGCCTCACCGCAAAGGTTTCATGTCCAATTCCTTTTCCGTTCAGGTAGCCCGCTTCTGGAACAGTCTCCCCGTTAATATTAGACGATATCCTAATAGGCTTGCTTTAAAAAAAAACTTGTACAAGTTTTTTGCTGGCAGAACCAAGAAATCATAATATTTCTGATGTGTAAGTTTCATCCATATATATGTATATGTATGTGTATGTGTGTATGTATGTATATTTATTTAGTAGTGGTTGTATATTGTATTATATTATTATTTATAATATTATATAATATCATATCGTATTGTATATATTCTTCCAGTCTTTGTAAGTACCTACTGTTTTTTTATTATCTTAGTTGCACCGCCCACAATTATTCTGCTTTGCCTTAAGGTTGACTGGTAGAGAATGCCTTATGACATAAAGTCCGCCTTTTGTACTATAAGTTTTACTTTTGTGCAATAAAGATTAAATAAATAAATAAATATCGCTCGACATGTTTCAGACCGGTTCGCGGTCCTTAATCATGAGCACCGGTTTTCTTAGCACCGTCGCCGCGATAGGTGCTCATGATTAAGGACCGCGAACGGGTCTGAAACATGTCGAGCGATATTCGACCTTAAAGACGTGAGTGACCCGTTTCATTATATGTAATATGCTTACAATTACTAAGCTAACTTGTCGCTAACTCCTATTTTGTATACACTATTGGTACTTTTACTTATTTTGTGACACTATGTGCTTCAAGAAAAGAACGTATTCCCATCTTAAAGGCCGGAAACACACTTACAACCCCTCTGGTGTTTCGAGTGTCCATGGGAGGCGCATTAGCGATTACGCTTATAGGTGAAAAACTTAAGAAAATGAACTGTTAGAATAGAATAGAATAGAATATCAATTTATTTGCCAAACATCATGTACATTATGAAGGTGTTTTTACATACAGTGGGTCTCAATAATGTTTGTTACCTTATAGTAAGTAGTAGGCATGCAAATGTTTTATAATACTACTGTTTAGGTTTATTGTTAAAAAATTCATGAAGTGAATAGAAATTTTTCTGTGATAGCCATTTTAACAGTTGCGTTTTAAATGTCTTAAGGATGATTCACAGTAGACCGTTCCGTGTCCGGGCCGGCCCGTTTTCTTCTAGAGAAATACGCCGGCCGTTACGTTTGCTGTCATAGAAAACGGGCCGGCCCGGACACGGAACGGTCTACTGTGAATCATCCCTTAATAGGTAATTCCAACAAAACCGTAGGAAGGTGATTATAGATTCTAGCGGCCATCCCAACGACATTATTATTATAAAATTTTAAGTTTGCCTTCGGAATATATACTTTATTTTTGTGTATAGTTCTTGCGTTAGGGTTGCGTTGTGAAATCATAGTAAAATAATAATTATGCTTCTTAAGAAATACACATATTTCTGCAATATATATACATGGCAAAGGAAGAATTCTTAATTCTTGAAAGATTGGTCTACAGGATTCTCTCCGGCCTATATTAGATAGTGCTCGGATGCACTTTTTTTGTGCTTTGAACGCCCTATCGGCGTCCACTGAGTTGCCCCATATTATAACGCCATAGCGTAAAACGGATTCTACATATCCGTGGTAAGCACTAAGAGCGGTTTGCAAGGAGGCCACTTTTCTTATTCTATATATGGCGAAAACAAACTTATTTATTTTCTTACATACTAAATCTATATGTCTTTTCCAGTTACAATTTTCATCCAGTGATATTCCTAGAAAAACTGTAGAATTTACAACCTCTATCTTACTAATATTTTGTTGTATGTAGTTGTGATGTGACGTGTTTGAATAGAATTTTGTTTTGTTTGTGTTATTGTGAAAGTCTTTGGGGGAGGCCTATGTCCAGCAGTCGATGTCTTTCGGCTGACATGATGATGATGATACATTATAAATATGTAATGTCTATTCGAACACGTCGCAACTACATACAACAGGTCATTTTCGTAAGTTTTTCACTTACACCATCAGGTGATTTGTCTGCTCGTTTGCCTAATATGTGATAAAAAAATATGCATAATAATAGTCCAGCATGCATCGTATGTCTTTTTTCCTCCGTATTGTTTCTTACAGCCCGGCCTCGACTGCGCGAATATTTATCTGTTCATTGCGCGGTCGAGACGCGCAACGCACTGCGGTTAGTTGGGGTCACACGCAATGTAAAGGAAAACCGCTGCCGCTGTCGCTACCGCTCGTGGCCGGGCCGTTACTGATTTACGTTGTGTAACGCAATACACAGCTTAAATCAGTGTCACTTGTCTTCACTATTAGTAGTATGCAGTCAACAGTGTTACGCTGTACATTGCGTTGCATTATTACCAGAGCTATTTAGGCCCAGTGAAACCTAAGGCACCAATATCGTGTATTATCATACTAACAAAAGGTAGTGACAAATGAAATAAACTAGTGGCTCTGTGAGTAGTAGACATCGCAATTTTTTTTAAATGTCAAAATTTCAAAAAAAATATTTGACTAAAAAATCTATATAATTATCGAACCTGCTCACAAAATTTCTCGAGATTCGGTTGAGAAATGTGACCTGTAGAGGAGAACATCCGGACAGACAGACAGACAGACATACGAAAGAATTTTTGTCGAAAGCTGAAACGGAGACGCTTCGCTCGCTCGGTCAATTAGGAGACAATTTTTTACACAAATCGAACCAGTCCCATAGTAAGCTCAAAATGGCTTGTGTTACGGAGTACTAGACGATGATAATATTTAATACATATTTACTTAAATACATAGAAAACATCCAAGTGTCAGGAACAAATGTTTTTGCTAACCATAGAAACAAATGCCGTTACTTCGTAGACAGTGTCACTACAAACTAGGCTAAACAGACCGACTGAATAACTCCAATAGTCAGTTAAGTATCAAAGACATACGTATAGTTTTTATAGTGTTGTGGATAAGGTAATCTTAACAGCGGACTCTTACTTGATGATTTTAATGGTAAGTTTTTTTTTGTTATTTATTGCATCCCTAAAGCGAATGCCAAGCGTGGCGATTATGGCACTTACCCCTGCGTGAAATTGAGGAGAGGCATATATCCAGCAGTGGACGTCCTTTGGCTGATATGGTGGTTGTGGTGGTGTTTTTTATTGCTGCAAACAAGCTGACAGCCCACCTGATGGTAAGTGGTCGCCGTTGCTGGACGCTTTCCACATCAGAGTAGAGACACTCGGCTCTAAAAAAAATTGCAATCTAAAGTTTAACACGTTCCCTGTCCCCATACAAAATTATCCTTCAATATCACAAGTCCAAGTGACAGTTGTAGTTCGTAGCCGTGAACAACCCGTGGACCCACAGTGGGGACACGGACTCCTGAAAAAAGCTTCATGTCCCCACATTGGGGGCCTTCGGACAGGGAACGTGTTAATATCACGCAAACGGATTCCTAATTCAAAAAAATGGTTAAACAAACACTATACTTTTTATCGAGCTATCCAACGATTCGCAACACGACGAGTTTTGCAAGAAAAAAAAATTAGGACTTACGTGTTAAGGGGGAACTAAAAAAATTTTTTTTCATGACTTCTATTGTTTTGTTGGCGTGATTGATATTATATTGTATACAGAATGTTTTTTTTTAATTCCGTTAATTGCCAGAGCACATTTCTGAGGCGAAATAAAGTAATCTCCTCTAAGACACTATAAAGTATCTCAATTCGTACCATTTGAAAGATATTAATTACATAAGCATCAACTTAAAAATACGAGGCTTGCACTGAAAGTGGCGGGAATCGAATACTTATTAATTTATTTTTAACATGTATTATACCTTTTTATAATCTCTGAAGTTTCCTTATCTCAACACACTGGCCACTTAGAAAAAAAAAAGTATGGTTCGGTTTCAATTGTTTATTGAAGTCGTCGAGTCACTGCTTAAAATGGAATTGCGCCGTGAAAATTTCAGAGCTATGATTTATTATGACTTTAAAAGTGGACTAACACAAAAACAATGTGAAGAGCGGATGGTTGCTGCTTTTAATATTGAAGCTCCTTCAAAGACTACAATATACAGGTGGTATTCAGTATTTCAACGTGGCCGTGTATCCCTCACCGACGAAGTGCGTGAAGGTCGACCAAAATCGGCAGTCACGCAAGAAAACGTCGATGTTGTGCGTCGTCTGATAAATGAAGACCGACATGTGACATATCGGGAAATTCAAGAGCACCTGGGTATTGGAATGAGTCAAATACAAATTATTTTAAAAGAAGAATTAGTTGTGAAAAAGTTATTTTCCCGTTGGATACCTCACCTATTGTCCGACGAGCAGAAAATAGTCCGTGTCAATTGGTGCCGCAAAACTTTGAAAAGATTTAACAAGGGACGCTCAAATGCTGTTTTTAGCATAGTATCAGGTGACGAGTCGTGGATATACGCTTATGAGCCTGAAACTAAAAACCAATCCCGAGTATGGGTCTTCGAAGACGAGCTCAAACCCACAAAAGTTGTTCATTCTCGCAGTACGGCTAAGAAGATGGTGGCTACGTTTATCTCTAAATCTGGTCACGTAGCTACTGTGGCTCTTGAGGATCGTAGAACAGTCAATGCTGATTGGTACACCACTATTTGTTTGCCGAACGTCTTTGCTGAACTCCGAAAAACAAACCCTAGTCGTCGCATCATCCTTCACCACGACAACGCCAGCCCACACACCGCTCGGACAACAACTGAGTACCTGGACGGTGAAAAAGTCGAAATATTGGACCACCCTCCATATAGCCCTGACTTAAGTCCCAACGACTTTTTTACATTCCCCAGAATCAAGGACAAACTGCGTGGTTTCAGACGCCAGAAGAAGCAGTGGAGGCCTATAAAATAGCCATTTTGTCGACCCCTACTTCAGAGTTCAAAAAGTGCTTTATGGACTGGTTTGAACGCATGCATAAGTGCATGAAATACAAAGGAGAATATTTTGAAAAACAATAAAAATAAATAAACTCACTTATACTGCATATTTTCTTCTATTCCCGAAACTTTCAGTTTTACCCTCGTATTACTTGCTTACTTACTTACTGCTGTGGCGCAACGACCCGAAGTGGATCTTGGCCTCCAACACCAAAGACCGCCAGGCTTCCCTATCCATGGCTGTTTCGTTCCATTCGACGACGGCTTGGAGCTCAGTCAGGTCCCTCTGCACTTCGTCACCCCATCGGTACCTAGGACGCCCAACGGGTTTTCGACCAGCTGGATGGCCCGAGTACGCTCTCCGAACTGCACGAACGTCACCCATTCGGATTTAAAATATTACTTAAGTTATTTAAACATGAATGATGCATGAATGGTGTATTATCTGTTGGTGATTCTTAATAAATAAAATACAAATAAATTTTTAACAAAAATACACCGACTCCAAACTTAGCCATACCCCATCCTCCTGCTATATAATTTGAGGAGTTCCTTCGATGTAGCCTTACTTACCCCATCCTCTTGGTATATAATTTGAGGAGTTCCCTCGATTTTTCCAAGATTCCGTCATCAGATCCAGACTTGGTGACACTGGGACCAACTAGAAAACACATCCTTTCATACAAAAAAAGAAATTTTGAAATCGGTCCACTAGTCTCCGAGTAATCGGTGTACATACAAAAAAAAATATTCCGACGAATTGAGAACCTCCTCCTTTTTTGAAGTCGGTTAAAAATAAAATAAGGATTCATTTTCGTTAATTACTCCTAGTATAGTATAAAAGATCCCTAACAAATAAACAATATTGATTTTTAAAATCCTGTAATGGCATAAAGTTCTATTTCCTAAGCGGCCAGGAACATGAAAAAAGGTACTATGTCTGTCTAAAGCTCTCATTAATTATACATCTTCTTACACGAAACTTTTCTAACACATTGCTTGACATATTATTCAAAACCTTAATGTGTCAAGGGGACAAAGCTGTGTGCCTGTCATAGCTGCCTATGTGTGTGTTTGGTTTTATTGACGTGTGTCGTTCGAATATTGCCATGATTGACATTTAGTTTTTCTTAACTCCAGGTTAAGTCTTAAGGCCCTTTTGCATTCAACCTTGGTGATATAGTTAATCATTTTGTATGAAACTAAAAAAAAAAGATTCCTTGAATTTGGAAAAATTAAATATATGCTAAGTCTTTTCTATGAGTATACACGGCTATACGCCAGAAAAGGAAATAAAAAAAACAACCTGTATAATGAAGCCAAACAGCATTCTAGTAGTAACAGTTACTGAGCTAAGCCGTGGACAGACGGACGGACATGTCGGACATAGCGAAAGTATAAGGGTTCTTTGTTTACTACGGAACCCTAAAAATGCTATCAATTGACCCTTGTTATTGGAATGTACCTATTTTACAAAATCAATATTGGCATCGAATATCAATTTCAATAATAGTGATCTTAATTAGGAATGGAAATAAAACAGAATCGTATAACAAAAGTGACTGGGATTGTCAGGAATGTATTTCATATTGTTGGGTTCAGGAAAGCAAATATCCGGTGTCAGACCGTGATTTGATTTTATTTGGAATATAAAATATCGTTTGTTGGATCCAGGTACGTTGTATGATCTAGGTATGTTAGGAATTCGTATTTAATAACGAACTAAACTTTTGTATGGTAACTCTTTCATGGCTGTCTGCCAATTTTGTTGTTAATTCTAACATGGATAAGAGTCCTTGAGGCCTATTAGCAGAAAATAATATCTGAATTTTGTAGTAACTTACTCGTAAATATTCTGATTATACGATAAAGAAGGTTCTGGAGCGTTTTCGTGGCCAGGCTGGCGCCCGCGTATCGCGTGCGGTATGCGAAGTTAGACAACGTCGGCCCTGGTCAAATCTTCGATTGTTCACCGCTTCGAGTGGTTACTGACTAAGCGCTCTCGTGCATTGGAAGGCACAATAAGCCGTTGATCCTAATTAAGCCAAGTTAGAGGGCATGAAATGGTTACAATACTACTTATTTTTACAATAATTTAAGACGGCGCAGTACGATCGGTGTGGATCGGTTCTCCATACAAACGTATTTAGGCTCTCATTTTAAAACGCCATGCTAGAATAACATGAAACTTTGTTTACACAATGGGATCCGGCATACCTAGGTCGGAAATTAGTTTCTGTTGCTAGAAATTGAAAAAGAAAAAAAAAACAGCGGTTTTTTGAGTTTTTTACGGCTTGTATGAAAACCTTAATAATCGCTGTATTTTTTCGCCACTATAATTTCAAGGAATAGAAACTAATTTTCGCCCTAGACAAGCTGGATCCCATTATGTATACAAAGTTTCATGTTATTCTAGCATGGTGTTTTAAAATGAGAGCATAAATACGTTTGTATGGAGAACCGAACGTACTGCGCCCTCTTAACACGGAGCATACTTAGCCACTGCACGCGTCGCCTATCTACAAAGCAGGGTTTTACCTTCATTGTGGTCGAGCCTTAAACTTCACATTTGCTATTTCCATCTGCTCAAGTCCATTTCCGGATTATATGGCCACAGGTTTGACCAAATCGTATCTTTCTGTTTGTTCAGACCGAGCACTGCGCACTCAAACCTTTAGATCTAAAACGTCATAAAAGCTAATAGGATCTGCCTTGTATTCCCGGCGTGCGGGTTTTTTGACTGGCACTCTATAGGGAAAGCCTATGTCCAGCAGTGAACGTCCATCGGCTGTTGCGGAAAAATTCAAAGGTGTATGTGTGAAGTCCCCAACCCGCACTGGGCTAGCGTGGGGACAACTGTCCGCTCTCTCTCATCTATGAGAGGAGGCCTAGGCCTAGTCAGGACATATGTAGGCTAATAAATTGATGATGATGATGATATTTTCAAATAATATTTAAATGTGATCACTTTTCAACTCTATAAGTATTTTAATGCGGTTAAGGTCGAAAAGTGACGAACCCTTTCATTCCGCGACTGCACTAAACTTAGTGCACTATGTAAGCTAACGACTTAATAAAAACAATAGTGCCCATATTCTGTATTGCAATTTGCACGTACTTGTCAATTAACTTTGCAGTAATACGTTATGAAACCAACATTTTCTTTTTAGGGTTCCGTACCTCGAAAGGAAAAAACTGAACCCTTATAGGATCACTTTGTTGTCCGTCCCTCCGTCCGTCTGTTTGTCTGTCACCCTTTTTCTCAGGAACGCGTGGAGGTATAAAGCAGGAATTTATATCAAATACTCCCCTGGGTCTACTGTCCCTTGGAGCTGTGAAAAAATCAAACTTCTAAGCCAACACACTCAAAAGATACAGCCGTTTATGCCACAAATTTCCGCAAATTTTCAACACTCGCAAGGAAATCAAAACCCATATACAGGGTACTTCCCGCGAACTCAGAATCTTAACATTTGGTACGAAGCAACGTCTTATAGCACAAATAAAGTAAAAATTGCGAAAACCGTAAATTTTTAGTTACATCATATAATAAAAATACAAGTTTGTACGGAACCTTCGGTGCGCGTGTCCGACTCGCACTCGGCCGGTTTTCAAAAATAAAATTGGGCTCATGGTTACGTAAAGGTACTTTTCCATACCCTACTTAAAAAAAGCCTGCGTGCCGGCACGCAGGCTTTTTTTAAGGCATTACCGGTAACACATTGTAAAGTCACTTACGGCTTTGCGTTACTAACGGGCACATTAGCTAGTAAAGAGATTAACACAGTGTCACAAGACTATAGAATCTACAACCTCATACGGCGTTACATTACTAGGACACATATGCATTTAAAGGGATCATAGGGGCGCTGCCAAATCTATCCCAGATTTAGACGCGGTGCGACACAAGTGCAGTTGGCGAGAACGCGCGGAATAATGGCTGGACTGCAGGTAAGGGGTGCCACAGAGCACTCAATTGTACTTAATCTCAGAGAATCCCAGGGTTTACTTTCGGCATCTAATACCAAGATTTGGCGTAGGCACTAGTTTCACGAAAGCTGCCAGATGTTCTTCCAGATGGAGAATTGGGATTAGAAATAAAATGGAAATACTTGAGGTAATGCGATGATGTTAAACATTAACCCCTTTATTCATAAACGTCCATCAAGCCTCTATTAGTTAACAAGCCGCTAAAGTTGGTTTGTCCTTATCTGTCGCTTTGACATTTATGTTTGTGAGAAAGGGACAAAACAACTTTTAGTTAACAGAGGTTTGTTAAGTTTTATGAATAAGGGGGTAAGTCTTTGTTAAACCTATTTCATGAAATGTTAGAATTTTAACGTTGTATAATTTGAACTTGTTGGGTTCATCACTCACTGCCATTCTAACATTTCCGATCATTCCTTCCCACCACCACCACCACCACATCAGCCCTAGGACGTCCACTGCTGAACATAGGCCTCCCCCAATTTCATGGGGGGTAAATGCCATAATCGCCACGCTTGGCATGCGGGTTGGCGATCGCAGTATCTCCACCGCACTCTAGGAATGCTGCTGCCCATTCCCCGGTGGTCTTGGTCGTAGTTTAAGGACATACCCGGGTCATTCCTTCCATCAAATGTTAAATCGTTCATGAAATTATGCTGGTTGTTATTATAAAAAGCAATAACCCGATGGGGGAAGTACCTCCACCGTACAGAAGACAGTTCACCGCTACTTACTCTGTAGGTATATGATGTTGTATTCCTGGTGGTGAATAGGTCCTGGTGGTATGTGGAGCGCTCGTGGCCCAGCGGCGCCCGCGTACCGGGTGCGGTATGCGAGGTTAAGCAACGTGGGGGCAGGTCAGTTCTTGGATGGGTGACCGCTTTGGGTGGTTACAAACTGAGCGCTCCCGTGCTTTGGAAGGCACGTTAAGCCGATGATTCCGGTTGCTGTCTACGATAGCAGTCGTTAAGCCAAGTTATAGAGGCCTTCGGGCGGCTTAAGAACTTCTAACAGTCAAGTTGCCCACTCACTTGACAAGGGGGATCGAAGTACTCGAAGTTGCACTACGTCCGTAGGGAGTTCTCACAGTTACCTTACACGTGACCCCCTTTTTTCCGGGGGAAAACCCATTATGATTACCACCGTGCGGGGACAGTGCGGTGGTTATGTCAGACTTGCACCGACTAAAAACCCCCCGATCGTCCTCCTCAACTCATTTCGGGCGGCTCTGGGATCTCCTTCGGAACGCACCAGTGCCGCCCTAGAGTCTGTGGGTCCCACCATCCGCTTTCATTGGCGATCACAGGCCCTAACTGTGATCGTCTTCGACCCCAAGGACCCCCTTTTAGTCGCCTTCTACGACAGGCAGAGGATACCGTAGCCGTATTCTATGCCCTGGTGCTAATAGTGCAACAAAAACTGGCAACCGTACTTGTCTTCTCGAAGACCTCACGGTTCAAAAATAAATGCCATACGATTATTATTAGTAGGTTAAGGGCGCCAGTGCTCCCGAAGAACTGCCGTGTTGAGAGTGAGTGTTAGAATGTAATAGTATAAACATACTCCTTGCTTAATACTGTCCGTGTGTCTATTAGTTAGGTGATTAATGTGTTAACCTTTAAAATTTACGTTCGTTGTCATCTGCTTTTCCTACTGTGTGTATTTTCTGTTCCTCGAATTCTATAATATATTCTGTTCTAGTAGTTCTCGATTTGCTAGAGTGAGGGGCCTGTATATGCCTCTAGCTGTCTACACAACGAATCTTCAAGTTAATAGAGGGTCGGCAACGCGCTTGAGATTCTTCTGGAGTAGCAAACGTTCATAAGCTACGGCGTCTCCTTACCATCAGGCATGCGTAAGCCACGTAATACCACATAATTTTAATTATATTTCGTTCAACATGCAAAAATTCTATGAAAACCATTACACACCTTTTCATATACCATGAAAGTGCGTACAATCTAATTCACAGTCAGCTACATAGAAGCTGACCCCTCTCCCCAGAATACATTTTTTTTATACCACATTGGTGGCAAAAAAGTGTACGGCCCGCCTGATGGTAAGCGGTCACCGCAGTCTATGGACGCCTGCAACTCCAGGGGTGTCACATGCGCGTTGCCGGCCCTTGAAAAATTTATAAACTTCTAGGCATGTTTGTAGCTGACTGTACACGAAAGTGGAGATATCCCTGAGGAGATCCGGAATCGGCCCACATATAGACATCGCTTAACCTTCGCATAACCTTCTATAGACTAGTAAAGGCGAAAAAGTCGTTCTTGGGAAATTGTATCAAATTCTACAATAAAATTCCTAAACACATTACTGAACTTAGCAATTCTAAATTCAAATCTGTAGTAAAACAAACACTTATTTCAAGAGCATATTATAAGATAAACGATTACATCATGGATAGGGATGTTTGGCAGTGATAGCGTCCTGCACGGGTAATCTATCGCGAAAATATATTTTCTACTGTAGCATTGTTATTTAAGTTATTTTGTAGTAATGTAATTTTATATTTAACTATATAATGTATATTGTTTTGAAAAAATGACACCTCGCCGAGTTTCTTACGCCGGTTCTTCTCGTGGCAGAGGTATATTTTTCCGAACCGGTGGTAGTTTATTGACGTTCATAGGTGCATGTAATATGCCTAATTTGAAGAATAAACTACTTTTACTTTTGCTTGTAGGAGAACGGGAAAACTATTATCCAAATCAATTTCAATCCGCAATGCATCACTAACCGAGCGTTGCATTCGCGTCGAGCCTTAACCTTTCTACTCCTAACCCAATTCAAAAGTCAAGAGCCCTCCGACAGCCAAAGGCTTGCTCGCCGAGGCGTGATATCACCCTGTACATATTGTTGCTACGTGCCTCGTCTCGTGACGAGCGCCCTGTGAATTCAGAGCGGAGTCATTTTAGAAATGGGGTTGGTTACTGGTAGGCTTACGGTACTGAAGCTAAGAAAGAATTTTAGGTAAATTCGTGCGATTTCCAAGCTGTTATGAGAGTTTATATTTTACCTACTTGTAGTTGTAGTTCTAACCTGGTTTGTAACAAAGCAATATGCCGATGGCTTTAAGACCATGTAATAATATACGGTGTGTTTTGCTTACGAGGTGTTTTGGAGGATTCCGATACAATCTCAAACATTTAAGTACCAATCAGTAGAAATGATAAACAGTTATAAAGTATCTAAAACGATTTACAAAATAGTTGTAGTTCATTTACGACAAAAATAATAATAATAATAATTCGATTCGACGATCATTGTCCCGATAGTCGTTTCTGCGAACGGTTTAATAGCGAAGAGTCTCGACCAACACCTCAAGAGACTCTCGCTAGATGGCTGGGTCAAGGGTCAGATACAGAAGGCGGTACTCCTGGACACGGCGCGGATAGTCCGGAGGTTCCTCTCTCTGTCGCCCTAACCACCGGTAGCTTAGGCCCTGCCTCGCTGCCGGCGGCACCCTAGGTTAGGTTTTTATAATGATTTTATGTTTAGTATTTATAGTTATATATTTTACTTTTATAGAAATATTGTAGAAACCAACCTAAGACGAGAAATAAATAAAGTGAATAATAATAATATTGGGGGACAATCTTACACAAATCGACCTAGTCCCAAACTAAGCAAAGCTTGTACTATGGGTACTAGACGACGATATACATACTTATATAGATAAAAAAAAATGTACGACTCGTAATTATTTTAGAAATAATATAAATAGAAATATTTATTGACAAAACATTTATAAAAAAGATACAAGTCTTTGGGTCCTGAGCTAGGATTCCCTGTGTTACAGAACTCAGTAGAATAACAAGCATTAAAATCAAGACATGCAATCGTACAGAGCTAATAAACAATATTTCTTAAGAACAATGTGTTTAAATTTCAGATTTAACTAATTTTGTTGAGCTTTCAGCGGGAACTCCAAAACCGTTTCGATTGTCTAGGCGGCGATGTGGACGAATTCAACGACGGGTTTGTGGAAGCTGTCCATAGCATTGAGTCTAAGTTCTTTAAGGCCCAACGAACTCAAAGAGCCAAAAGGATCTCTATCTCCACTGGACTCTATCTCCGGACTATCAGAGGCTCATCGAGGAAAGGAATGAGATGATTCCGCAGTCTTCAGCCGATGCGACATTATACAGGCAGCTCAATAAACAGATCTCCAAGTCCCTTACCCGCGATCTGCGCCAATTCAATTCAAATCGTCTTGAGGAGGCCATCGAGCAGAATAAGGGCTCTAAAGTTTTTCAAGAGATCTGTCTATTGGGCAGAGCCAGCTCACCAGATTAAAAACTGAAGATGGTAGAATCGTTTCCTCCAGACCTGAGCTTCTGAATGAGATAGAGTGCTTTTATGGACAGCTATACACGTCAACTGGCAGACCCGAAGTTGGTCTGGCGGAAGACCGAAGAGCTAGATTAACCCGGCACTATACCGAAGATATCCCAGACATCAGCCTGTACGAGATTAGAATGGCTCTTAAACAGCTTAAGATCAATAAGGCACCCGGTGAAGACGGAATTACAGCGGAACTCCTGAAGGCGGGTGGAAAACCGGTCCTTAGGGCCCTTCAGAAGTTGTTCAATTCCGTCTTACTGGAAGGGAAAACTCCAAAGGCATGGAACAGAGGTGTGGTGGTCCTGTTCTTCAAAAAGGGTGACAACTCCTTACTGAAGAACTACCGACCCATCTCACTTCTGAGCCATGTCTATAAGCTGTTTTCAAGAGTCATTACGAACCGTCTCGCACGCAGGCTAGATGACTTCCAGCCTCCCGAACAAGCCGGTTTCCGAAGAGGCTTTAGCACCGTAGACCACATCCATACGCTCCGTCAGGTTATACAGAAGACTAAGGAGTATATCCTGCCCCTCTGTTTAGCGTTCGTGGACTACGAGAAAGCCTTCGATTCGATCGAAACCTGGGCTGTACTACAATCTCTCCAGCGGTGCCAAGTGGACTACCGCTATATCGAAGTGCTGAAGTGTTTGTACGAGAACGCCACTATGTCAGTCCAACTCCAGGACCAGAGCTCGAACCCTATCCCATTGGAGCGGGGAGTCAGGCAAGGAGATGTTATTTCTCCTAAACTGTTCTCCGCTGCACTGGAGGATGTTTTCAAGACTCTGGACTGGAGAAGGCTAGGCATCAACATAAATGGCGAGTACCTCACTCACCTTCGGTTTGCTGACGATATTGTAGTCTTGGCTGAGACCATGGAAGATTTAAGTACAATGCTCAATGACCTCAGTAAAGCCTCCGAGCGAGTTGGTCTAAGGATGAACATGGACAAGACGAAGATCATGTCAAATGCCCATGTCGCACCAACTCCCGTAACAATCGGACACTTTACGCTCGAAGTTGTAGACGATTACATATACCTAGGACAGACTGTCCAGTTAGGTAGGTCCAATTTCGAGAAAGAGGTTAATCGTCGAATCCGACTCGGCTGGGCAGCGTTCGGGAAGCTACGGCACATCTTTTCGTCCAATATTCCGTAGTGTCTCAAGACGAAAGTCTTTGATCAGTGTGTGTTGCCAGTGATGACATATGGTACTGAAACGTGGTCGATTACTATGGGCCTCATAAGAAGGCTCAAAGTCACCCAAAGAGCAATGGAGAGAGCTATGTTAGGAGTTTCTCTGCGTGATCGCATCAGGAATGAGGCCATCCGCAGCAGAACCAAAGTGACCGATATAGCCCTCCGAATTGATAAACTTAAGTGGCAATGGGCGGGGCACATAGCACGTAGAACCGATAGCCGTTGGGGCGGAAAGCTTCTCGAGTGGCGACCACGTACCGGAAGGCGTAGCGTGGGCAGGCCCCCCACACGGTGGACCGATGACCTGGTGAAGGTCGCGGGTGTCCGCTGGATGCGGGTGGCGCAGGACCGGTCATTGTGGAAGTCTTTGGGGGAGGCCTATGTCCAGCAGTGGACGTCTTTCGGCTGACATGATGATGATGATGATGACATAGAAAACATCCAAGTCTCAGGTCCAGAACAAATGTCTCTGCTCACTACAGATACAAATGCCCTTACCGGGATTCGAACGCAGGACCTTTAGCTTCGGAGGCAGTGACACTACCAACTAGGCTAAACAGGCCGACATCACACGTGTAATTACTCGTATGGAACAGTTGCATAAACTAGACTGGTCGGCGGTTAAGAAATCAATTCTGACACCTGTCATATCCATACAGTTTATTACCTCAAAGTGACTTTTAGGTTATAAACTGTATCGCCCTATAGCCCGGGTATAGAATACGGCTACGGTATCCTCTGCCTGTCGTAGAAGGCGACTAAAAGGGGGCCCTTGGGGTCGAAGACGGTCACAGTTGGGGGCTGTGATATGAAAGCAGATGGTTGGACCCACAGATTCTAGGGCAGCACTGGTGCGTTCCAAAGGAGATCCCAGAGCCGCCCGAAATGAGTTGAGGAGGACGATCGGGGGGGTTTTAGTCGGTGCAAGTCCGACATAACCACCGCACTGTCCCTTCGGTGCGGTGGTATCCATAAAGGATTTTCCCCCCGAAAAAAAAAAGGTTATAAACTGTATGGAAATGACAGGTGTCAGGATTGCCTTCTTTACCGCCGACTACTATACGATTATGCAACGATCCAACTTGTGGCGGGTTCAATAATTTACGATTGCACATCGATCAACGTGCCGGTGCCATTAAATATGGCACCGGCACGTCATTCCACAGAAACATGTAAAAATTTCCATACAATCAGATTATAATTTAAACCGCTTACGATTACATACGGTTTGGTTCAACCCATCCTCTTTCGTAAAAGATACATCGTATTTTACATCTTTATCAATATTAAATCTAGTAAAAATTCCATACTTTAAAGGTCTCATTAACGTTATCCAACTTCCACGAACTTATAATAAGTACTTCCACTTATAATAAGGCAGCTTAGGCTGCATATACTAACGATGGTTGGCTAGTTGGGTTTAATGAGCAGCTCATTAGTTAGCTAACAACTTAGTTTTTAAGTTTGAATTTTCATGCAGAATATAAACATTCTGTTTCAGTTTCATCATTATCATCATCATGTCAGCCGAAAGACGTCCACTGCTGGACATAGGCTTCCCCCAAAGACTTCCAAAATGACCGGTCCTGCGCCACCCGCATCCAGCGGACACCGGCGACCACCAAGGTCATCGGTCCACCGTGTGGGGGGCCTGCCCACGCTACGCCTTCCCGTGGTCGCCACTCGAGAACCTTTCCGCCCCTACGGCCATCGGTTCTACGTGCAATGTGCCCCACCCACTGCCACTTAAGTTTAGCGATTCGGAGGGCTATATCGGTCACTTTGGTTCTGCTGCGGATGGCCTCATTCCTGATGCGATCACGCAGAGAAACTCCTAACATAGCTCTCTCCATTGCTCTTTGGGTGACTTTGAGCCTTCTTATGAGGCCCATAGTAAGCGACCACGTTTCAGTGCCATATGTCATCACTGGTAACACACACTGGTCAAAGACTTTCGTCTTGAGACTTCTTTTTCGTTTATTGTTTCAGTTTAAACCTAAAATATACAAGATTTTTTTTTATGAATTCATTGGGTTTCGTCGGTTTAAGCTGGTAGTTTAAGACTTTCGTTTCAGTTAGTCCGTCATACCAGTACTCAACCGTCAATTACACTGGCCTGCAAAAGAAGGTATAACAGTTTTTTTCCAAGAAAGCTAAAAGTAAAAAAATACAGCATTTGAAAAGTGAGCGTTTTTCTTTCTTGTTTTTCGTTTTTCAGCCATCTTTTAAAAGGGGGTTGTCAAAAAGGAGTTTATTTAACAAAACAAAGTTTTCTACATAATGCTTTTTATTTCAAGTTTCTAATTTAAATAGTACAGAAGTTATCGTCACTTTCATGAGTGTCATACCTTCTTTTGCAGGCCAGTGTTTCCGAACGTGCATAAATTTTTCATACTAAAAAAGAAACTCATATCCACCTAAAGCTAGACACCTTACATACATAACCGTAGCTGATCTCTCAGATCTCCCAGGACCGGGCGGGAAACATAAATGCATTTCCCCAACTTTGTAAACAGGCATACAGAAATCTCTTTTTTCACCGACTTGCGTTTTGCCACGCATCTCGCGGTCCCTTGAAGAAAAAACCGATATTCCCAGTTTATCTGAAGACATGTTTGAGGTCCGCTACGTCATAGCCACTCAAGTGCTCGCGTCCAGAAAAAAGGTGGTCTAAAGTGCTCAAGATTCACCGGGCATTAGCAGCGCATTGTCTTGTGTTGTTAATAAATCGATTGCCTGGCTTCGTCTAAACTTTTTCCTATAACTCTTTTTATGTTATAAAGCTAAAGAAACAGGCAATTTTTTTATATAATTAATTACATAGGTCACCATAGGAAAATATTAAAAAAAAAGTCACAAACTTAACATACCGATTCGAATGAGATCTTTTGCAATAAATATATTTTTATTTTAAAATCTAAATCGATAACATATGTAAATTTTATGTTTATTTAAAACTGTAATAGTTTACGCTTCGATTGATACCAAATAAAGTATATGATCCCGGGGAAATATTTTGCATAAAACCTTTTTCATTTGCAATGTTTACATTGTCAGTTTTGCAATTCGGCGCAAAACAGTGTAGTTTGTTTATGATTTTTTTATGAATAATTTAGGCAAACGAGTACAAAAATATTGTCAGACATAGATAGAGACACTATTAATCTTTAAATAACAAGTGCCAGTTTTGTCAAAATCGCAGCAATTTCTGTCACAAAGTATCAATAACAAAAAATAGCCTTACATACCTAACGTAATGAGTGTCGCTTTTGACGCCCGATTAAAAATAACTCCATACACTTCAAACCACATAAAACACTTAACACATATACTACACATGTTACACTTCACAACTTAATAGATATTCGACCGATTACAACTCGATTTATATTTTTGTTCTCATTTCAAAGGTATACAAAAACCCACGTAAAGGTCCCGACTCAAACTAACGGACATACTCCGGCGGGCCTGCGCTGTCAAAATTTAATCATGGCGGCGATATAAGGACGGGATACACTGGTGCGCAACGAAACCACAGTTCATGCAGAGATCGTCAATATTGAAATTACGAAATTTACATTTCTTATTAAATCAATTACGAATAGTTACAGATCCTTAACTTATTACTTATACAATGCTAATACGAAATTAACAGCGGTACACTCATGGTGACTTTAATTATATATTCTTGAAGAAATAATAACGTTTGGCATTTTATTTTAAATATCAGTGGCTGTCGTGATATAGAATAACTGACAAAGTAGAAAAGTTGGAAAACCGCCGATATTTTCATTTCAAAGTTATATATCTCAACAATGGCTGAACCGATTTTGATAAAACATGTTTTACTAATATTATAGTTTCCAGAGAGAAAAGTTATGTTATTATCTTGTTATAAATTCGAGGAGTTAAAAATGCAGTGTTTTTTCACCATAATAGTTACAACTTTTTGGCTCGACATATCAGATCTCAATGACCTTGTGTTTACGTGTCTAGGCATTTATAGTTGCTTCAGTCATATTGATCCACGGCTATAAGATACTACTAAATTTCTCTTGGAAATCCTGCTCTGAAAAAAAGACAACCAAACCGGTTCACGAGTTTAAATAAAGGCTACGATGCCACAGACAGATATACACATTAAACTTATAATCCCCCTCTTTTGCGTTACGTAGTATAGTAGTAGTAGGTACTGTACCAGAACTGACTATATTGTAATTTCATCATGTCAGCCGAAGGACGTCCACTGCTGGACATAGGACATATATTTATTTGGCACCCCAACAAGTTTTTTTTTAACTCTAACAGGTTCTCATTGCTGAGGTGATGTGGTATTTGTGTGGTACACGAGAGCAAAGTTACCTATATGCATATCGTGTATTTGAATCTCTTGATACGCTATAAAATCTATCATAGAATCACTTGCCACGCTCGCTAGTGATTCGATTAAGGCATCCTTCGCTACCTCGGGATTCGAAATTATCACTCGTCGCAAAAAAACGACTGCTCTCTTATTGCGCAAATAATTATTGAATCCTTGCCTGACACATCACATAACCACTAACGAGTAAAATTGTAATGAAAATTTAAGAAATTATTTTAAATTAATATTTGAAAAAAAAAGTCACAAATAACAACAAAACACTTATTTTGTGACGTAAGTATTTTTTTATTGGTACGTGGTTTTCACTGCCGCAATGAAGAAATTTTATGGTGTTAAGTTAAAACGACTATGACTATAGTTTATATGCGAGCTACAAATAACTGAGATAACCGGTCAATACGGGTCATAATCAGAACTGGTTTTTTGAAAAAAAAAACATACATTCTCATTTGAACCATTACATGGAATATGTGAATTAAATAAATTTATATGATCAGTTGAACAAGTAAAAGTGAACCCTACCTCTACTTCATAGATTCATAAATAAAAGGTAAGCTGTTACATTGGTAATGGGCCGCCACTTAGTATGCATAAAAGAACTTACCAAAAATGAATAAACTAAATTAAACCATTCTGCGACAATAGCCCAGTGTGCTCCACGCCTTATGACATAATACGTGGATCCGACGCGAATCGGCGGAAGTGCCTTGTGCAACCACAGTTGCGTACAATAGTATTTATAGACGTCACAAGTTCATTCACCTAATCCTGCATAGAACATACCTAATTGTTCATTATAAGTGGATTTATGTTGATTTTAATAGACGCATTTATTGATTTTAATAGCCTAGTACAGAAATATGGCATAATCACATAATAATGTACGATTTAAAATTAACCTCGCAAAATTTTCATCACTCAACGTACTTTGTTGGAAGAATTTATCACATTCCATTTTAATTAGTATCGAAATATATGCTTCGTCTTATGAAGCAGTAAACCAGGATTAATTTGGTATATAATATCAATAAAAAAATGCGAAATTTATTGCTTACAGCATTTTTTAATCGCGAGCTCTTTCGCTGACGTACCGAACTTCGATGGTCATCAAAACAACTTTTATATTTTATAAAAATTGTTCCGTAGACTGCGGTTTTAATTTTTTTTAATGTTGCCACATTCATACTCTACCTATATAACTCAATTAAAAAGCGTTCTTTGCATGTTCCGCATAGCAACAATTTAAAAACCGTTGGAACTCCAACTCGCAACTACACTGAAAAAAAAGTGATCCAATCAAGCTGACTTTTTGCTTGATTAGAAAAAATATAATTGTTTTAATTATTT
Organism: Notocelia uddmanniana; assembly: GCA_905163555.1. Taxonomy (NCBI): domain Eukaryota; kingdom Metazoa; phylum Arthropoda; class Insecta; order Lepidoptera; family Tortricidae; genus Notocelia; species Notocelia uddmanniana. The sequence continues at coordinate 28,015,920 of LR991062.1, read as the reverse complement.
AATTAATACAATTCATAAATTATACTTTGTAAGTACAAAAAATTTCAAATGATCGAAAGTTTTAATGAAGTTACATATTATATTTGATCAGCTTCTTAATTGACTTTTCATTTAATCATTCACGTGACACATGGAATTATGAAATTGTTTGAACCTATTAAGTATATTTTACTAATACTATCATTAAACTTAACTACACGAATCATGTTAAATCATTAATTAATTTAAAAGCAACTGATTACATCAAACATAAAAGAGATTTAATTAAACAATCGACTTATTTCAATAAGTTTTGTACGTAATAAAATTGAACAATGTACTTGACTAAAGATATCAAGTAAACTTATTGCCGGTAAACATTACAACAATCCACGAATTTAATATTGCGTGTGCAAAAGGCGCCACTGTCGATATACCGGTACAGACGAACTATTAATCTATATAGTTCTTTTTTTTGCCACATACAACAATAACTTTGTCGGGTCGCCCCACAAAATAGTAAACTGATATACTGGTTTCTTTTCAAGTTGCACACTGACCATGTTTGACGTTTTGCTACAGCAGTGAAAGTGAAAATCAAAATAAATACGTTTTGTGTTGTATCTTGTAAGTGAGGCCTGGCACAGTGTGTACATAATTGTGTATTTGCTAATGCTTGTGTATTTGTAATTGTGTATTTCTCAGGGTGTTATTGTGAAACAATTGGAAAAACTACTTTTATTTTCGTAAAACCTAAGAACACCTAATATAACCCGTTAAATGCGGTCCTTCAGCCCTTACACTTTTAAAATTGATTTTCTAAATACAGTATTTTACGTATAAATTTGGAATTATTCACTTTTTTTGTGTTCCCACTGTGGAGGCAGGGCAGAAAAGGATTATGGTAAATTAATTAAGAATGTGACAAATACTGTCGTTTTGTAAAGTTAGACCAAGTTAAGTACAGAGTAAGGTTTAAATTAAATAGATTATCATTAGACATAAAAGTTTTCATATTAGGAATAACATTGACCCAGAACCTTTCTGCCGATATGAATCTATACTTCTATACTATACTACGAGTATATGCTATATAGTATATTACTATATAATACTATAAGGCTGAAGAGTTTGTTTGATTGAACACGCTAATCTCAGGAACTACTGGTTAGAATTGAAAAATTATTTTTGTTTTGGATAGTCCATTTATAGAGGAAGGCTTTAGGCTATAATAACATCATGCTGCGACCAATAGGAGCGAAGACGCGGGCGAAGTCGCAAGCAACAGCTAGTTTTTCGATAACTGCTTAGGACGAATGATGTCTTAAGCAGTTATTGACAGATTAATTAATATGTGATCACTGGTCATCAGATTATCTCAATATTCACTACGAAATTTCAGATGTATACAGCAGTTATCAATAAATTAATGTCATTCGCGTTACTCAAACTTCTGTCTTATCATCATATTATTTCAAAAAATGTGTAGAAATAGGTACATGTTATTTTTTTTTTCATAGCAATTCCCACTAGCTGAGAAGAATATCCCAGGGTGGGAACTACTGTTAAATACCCCATAAGTAACGTTATAAATTTTGAACTTTATGTACCTAGGCGTAAAATGTCTATAATAAAACAAATATGGTTTAAAAGTGTTTTCATTCATTTATGCCACACAAGTTATGGGATATCCAAGCTGCCTAAATTCTGCATTCCAAAATTTAATATTGTTATTTAAATCTATTGTATTATTGTGTTTTGTATATTTGTATAGCCACTTGCTATTATTGCCAGAGTCAGTGCAGTATGGCCAGCTCAGATGCATTTTCTATCATCGAAACGTTTGCTTCTTTCGATAACTTACGAAACAATTAAAATTATCGAAAGAAGAAACAAGCGTCTCGCTAATTAGAAAATGCATCGTGGTTATCAATACTAGAGCTGGTTAATCATACTAACAGTAATTGATTGAAATAAATAAGGCCAGTGCTTGGATTGAACATTACCCTTCTACCATTCAATTAGGTTTAATAATCATAGCAATAAAGTGATATATTAATTTAATCGTGAACTATATATATTTCACAAAGGAGACTTGATAATATCAAACAGACAACATGAATACATTAAACGAATTATTTATAAATCTGATCAAAGTTCGTTTATTAAGCCAAACTATTACTTTATTGACACGATAAACCTACTTGATTATAACGCTAAGAAACTTAATACTGGGTATGATATACATACATTCAACCAATAAAATAATTTTTTTGCATCAAGCATTTAACTTGATTGAATCAATGCGGTTGTTTATTGCATCAATTATTGGGCCTTAATAACACTATTTAAGTAGCTTAATACAGGGTATAACATACATTAATCAATTTGTTTATTTTACTTGATTACATCAAACACTTCCAATAATTGTGTCTGTAAAGACGTTGATGGCATCAATTGTATATTCCTTGATTATATTAGTCAATAAACATATTTCGTACATTCAAACCATGGCTGGAATTATAAAGTTACTTTGTTACCTATTCCAATAATATCAACTTGATTGCTGCAATTAGCCAACTTAATCTGCTCGCTATACATCAAGTTACTTTGTTATCACTATCAAAATTTTGATTTAATTAATCAACTTTTTTTCTCAGTGTAGTGTTGCGAGAGCACTGTACGTTTTCCCAAGTCGCAACCCTAGTTGCGGAGAGCACGTGAGTGGCTAAATATTGATGTTGGATAAATAAATGGACCACCACCACCACCATATCAGCCCTAGGACGTCCACTGCTGGACATAGGCCTCCCCCAATTTCATGTGGGGTAAATGCCATAATCGCCACGCTTGGCATGCGGGTTGGCGATCGCAGTATCTCCACCGCACTCTAGGAATGCTGCTGCCCAATAAATGGACATCTCGGGGAAATCAGGCGGCGGTGCGGTCACAAGAAATAGAATTGGATACAAGTAAGACAATAGTTTACCCCGAACTGAACTGTACCGCGAGATTTACATTAAATACCTCGTATTCGTAACTATCAAAGCGATTCTAAAAAAAAGTAAAAGTAGTTTAAGGATGATTCACAGTAGACCGTTCCGTGTCCGGGCCGGCCCGTTTTCTATGACAGCAAACGCAACGGCCGGCGTATTTCTCTAGAAAAAAACGGGCCGGCCCGGACACGGAACGGCCTACTGTGAATCATCCTCTATTCTTTAAATTAGGCATATTACATTACATACACCAATGAACGTCAATAAACTACCACCGGTTCGGAAAAATCAACCTCTGCCACGAGAAGAACCGGCGTAAATAAGAAACTCGGCGAGGAGTCATTTTTTCAAAACAATATACATTGTATAGTTAAATGTAAAATTACAGTGTCAGCTACTACAAAATAACAATGCTACGGTAGAAAACCTATTTTCGCGATAGATTAGCCGTGCAGGACGCTATCACTGCCAAACATCCCCATCCATGATGTAATCGTTTATCTTATAATATGCTCTTGAAATATGTGTTTGTTTACTACAGATTTGAATTTAGAATTGCTAAGTTCAGTAATGCGTTTAGGAATTTTATTGTAGAATTTGATACAATTTCCCAAGAACGACTTTTTAGCCTTTACTAGTTATTTTGAGTTTCCCAGTATTTCCCGTGGCTATTGGTTTATCAGCGTTCGTTGGAAAATTGCACAAATTCTTCCTAACATACATTACTATTTCAAATACTAGCTTTTGCCCGCGACTTCGTCCGCGTATAATTCGTTCTCGCCTTAGAATGATTTGTTTTCCCATACAATCTTTCTCAAGCTCAGGTGGACAACAGGAACTTAGGGGTGACATGTTGGAGAAGGAAAGCAACGAATAGATCAGACTGGAGATATTTGCTTGACCAGGCTAGCCTAGGGCCCACCCGCGGCTATAACGCCTCAGATGATGATGATGACGATGATGATACAATCTTTCACCCTTCTTTACACTCCCTTAAGAAATGATTACAGTAAATTATACTGCATTCGTTCGTTTTCACGTGATGCCTAGACATATAAACAGACAGACAAACAGACACAAATTCTTAAAACTGTTTAAACGATTTCTGTTATCGATTCTAAGTATTCCCGGCCAACTTTTTTTCGAATATCTTCCATGTACATACTTTCGACCCTCTTCTAAGTGTACATCTAAGATGCTCCAACTGTCTATGCTGACGATTGGGCAGCCCAGCTCAAGTGATCTCTTATATCAAACAGTTTTTATGGTGTTAAGGGTCAACAATTGCGTAAAAAATAACGCACGACAAAATTAAATGGTACACCGACGATACAAAGTGTGCATTGAAACAGCTGTTTCTGTATTTAAGCATATGAATAAAACAACCTCTCACCCTAAACGCATATACCTTCTCCGTTCCGTCGTGGGTAAACAATGCCAAAGTATCGCAAATGCATTTTGATGTACATGCAAAGTAGAACTAATTGAGAAAAGGTTGTGCTCAAAAATAGCGTCAACAATCAGACGGAATTTTCTTCCAAAAAATAAGTGTAACACAGTGACAATATACTTAACCTACTTAAAATAAGTACATGTGAATTGAAATACAAAAAACGAGGAAAAATATTTTTTAAACAAGAAAACATGTCGAAGTACGAAAATTAGACAGAAAATTGCAGCTAAATTAGTAACACTAACTGTTGTCTAGCTTAGGTATGATAATGATGATCTTGGTGTCCCTTTTGGAGCCTTCTCCCGTCCTTTTATAGGTATTAGTAAATGAAGGAGTCGCTGCAAAACTACGCAAAACTTAAATATAGAAGTGTTCTTGGCGGTGAGTAAGGTCGAATCAATTGGAGCACCTGACTATAAATATACTCTGCCTATGGACGTCCATCCCGTACACCTGTTTGTCACTGTCATAAAATTATACTTACGAGTATGTTGATTTTGAAGGCATCGGCTATTAAGGAGTTACACGCGCGGCGGCAGTATTAAAACAAATTCAACGTTTTATCGTTTTTCGGTTCTATACCAAATTTTCCTCAGGCCTTATCAATAATGTACGCTTTGATGTCTGATATCGTGTCGCCTCGTTTATTGGAGCAAATAGTAATCAATGGAGTCGAGTGGGAAATCCTTATTCGCTTCCAAATAACACGTGTGCCGTGGTGTGTTTTTCTCACACCAATTTCCGTGGTTTATTTTTATACTGATGGTAAGCAGACACCGTCGAGTGTGGATGCTTGTGAAGACGCAAGCGCGTTGCCGAACATTTATTGACTTGAGGATTTGTTGTTTTGACAGGTAGAGGCATATGCAGGTCCGTCGCTCTCAAACGGCGCATATTCGGGAGCTCTGGCGACCTCTCTCACCATCAACACAACACCACATACATACAGAGTAACTTATGGTGTGTATGTTAATGGTATGAAAGTGTTTGGCGTTCAGGAAATATGAAACTTTGAAAACTTATATTGAGTGATTAGTTATTGCGTATTTGAAATAATAATGTACGTTAGGAAGAATTTGTGCAATTTCCCAACGAACGCTGATAAACCAATAGCCACCAGAAACACTGGGAAACTGAAAATAACCTTCTATAGACTAGTAAAGGCGAAAAAGTCGTTCTTGGGAAATTGTATTAAATTCTACAATAAAATTCCAAAACACATTACTGAACTTAGCAATTCTAAATTCAAATCTGTAGTAAAACAAACACTTATTTCAAAAGCATATTATAACGTAAACGATTACATCATGGACAGGGATGTTTGGCAGTGATAGTGTCCTGCACGGCTAATCTATCGCGAAAATAGGTTTTCTACTGTAGCTTGTTATTTTTGTAGTAACTGAGACTGTAATTTTATATTTAACTATACAATGTATATTGTTTTGAAAAAATGACACCTCGCCGAGTTTCTTACGCCGGTTCTTCTCGTGGCAGAGGTTTATTTTTCCGAACCGGTGGTAGTTTATTGACGTTCATAGGTGCATGTAATATGCCTAATTTGAAGAATAAACTACTTTTACTTTTACTTTTTTACTTTATTATTAAACTCTTGTGTATTAAACTAACCACATCGGTATAACCAAACTAAGGTTGTATTTTAAACACAATAGCTGTATTGTTTTGTGAATAGATACTATGAGTAATAGGTCCGATGGAAGATGGGGAAGAAAGTTGCTGGAATGGAGACCGTGAACGGGGCGCAGAAATGTGGTATGATGATGACGTATGGATGGATTGTGTCGGCAACGCAACGAGCTTATGACTACCTGAAATTGCAAATGCATACGGCAGGCCGTTTTTATTTTTGGAGAAGTCACTTCAGACTTCGTTGTAGTTTGACACGCTGATACAGCGAGCCCTTAGGCAGTAGGTGAGCAGTTCCCAAAAAAAACATAGTTACATACGAAAATTAGCTATGCTAAAAATGTAGGGATAGCTTTCTTTATGTTGTTGAACAACTTAATTTTCACTAATTGAAAGAACTGGGATGTTGTTCTGGAAAATGCTCAATTACCAAACAATCGATAATCGTTCTCCGTTTGCCCGCAGCCGGCCGGGTAAAAACTGCCAAACTCGAGAATGACAACGGCTTTGTGCATTTCCTCTCCATTACTCACGATTAGGCCCCTAGTTTTCGAAGCTTCGTCAGTTCGGATAGGTTTATTTGTCAAATAGTATAGGGTCCGAAGTTTTGGGGGACTTCTGTGTTGCCATGACGTCTTTTACAAAGATATATTCCAGAATGATACTATTAAATGATACATCGCAACTGTCCCACCGCGTATCCCTATCGCTTTAATGGGCACGACCTAAAGCAACAGTCAGGTTCAAAGAAAAAAAAAACCGGCCAAGTGTGAGTCGCACTCGCGCACCGAGGGATCCGTAAACAATATTTTTATTATATGATATAACTAAAAATTTAGAACTTTCGAAATTTTTCCTTTATCTGTTCTATATATAAGACGTTGCTTCGTACCAAATTTCAAGATTCTGAGTTCAAGGGAAGTACCCTGTAGGTTTTGATTCCCTTGCGAGTATCGAAAATTTGTGGATATTTGCGGCAAAAACGGCTGTATCTTTTGATTGCGTTGGCGTAGAAGATTGATTTTTTCACCTCCAAGGGACAGTAGACCTGAGTATTTGATATAAATTCCAGCTTGATACCTTCACGCGCTCGTGAGAAAAAGGGTCTTGAAAGACAGACGGACGGAAGGACAACAAAGTGATCCTATAAGGGTTCCGTTTTTTCCTTTCGAAGTAGGGAACCTTAAAAAAACTTTCACATGTGTAATATTACTATGGATTCAACAAACACAGTTTATAAAGGAAGCGAAGACTTTAATAACTCATATAAAGTAGTTGTTATGTAAACTACTCTGCTCGTTACGTCTCCACGCGAAATTCGCTTCATTCGCCAGCTTTGCCCGGCGATTTATTCATATTCATATTATACCTAAGGTCGTCGTAGAACATAAATAATTTACTTGCTGTGGACTTAATGAAGTTGTAATACATTTCACTCAGTAATGACTTATTAGTTCGGATTTGATGAAGTGTACATATATGTATTCGTTTTCATTGGAATTTATATTTAGAAACCCGCTAAGTGGGTTTATGTATAGTCAGCCAAGAAAGTACCTAGTACTTTTGAACTGTATTATTTGAAAAAGCTCCAAAAGTGGTAGTTTACCAATTCGTGGTTTACTGTACAAAGCTTATAAGTAATTCAAAAGCGATTCTGATGATACTTGGCATAATTTGAGTTTTCCGAAAGAACAAAGAATGCCCGAGAACTATATTTTTTGAGCTAGAGCCCAAGCTTACAAGTTATAACTCAAGATGTCGGGCAAAGGATTAATTGATGCTACCAAAACCTAATCTTCCCATATTTAGAAAAAAATGCTTATTATATGATTATAAAGATTTTTAATAAATTACCTGACAATATTAAGGAAAATGATGACAAATTATTTATAATGGAGTTTGACAAATATCTAATGCAACACTGTTTTTACTCGGTTAAGGAATTTTAGACTTTTTGAATGATGTTTTTTATATAAGGAAAAATTTGTATGCATGCAGGTAAAACAAGCCAAGATCAGACAAGCCCCAAGCAAGTTTGCTTTCAAGCGAATGCTGCGTAAGCATATGCTTAAACAAGAGTTCGACTAGAATCCATCCCTATAATTATAGTATGTATTTAATATGAAGTAGTATATCTATTCTTGTATTTATGTAACTTATATAAATATCTTGTATTTATGTATTGTATTTATAGTGTTTATATTGATTTTGTCTTTGCATTTTCTTAGTAGATATTTTCAAACTTTTTTCTTTGCACCTTTCATAAATCTCTGTTTAGCCCAATGGTTGGCTGGTAGAGAATGCCATTTGGCATTAAGCCCGCCATTTGTACAATTGAATTTTGTGCAATAAAGTTTAAATAAATAAATAAATAAATAAAACATAGAGGTCGATCTTATAATGTATTCACCATCATTCTATGTTACTACCTGTTTGTCGAGTATATTAAATTATTATTATAATTTAACAGTACAATGTAATGCATAGGTATCATTAGATATGCGGTCTAAAAAGCATGACCTAGAGAAGCTGATGATCCTCGGTCAAATGGACATTAGGCGTGTTCAAGGCAGAGCACCCACGAGATGGTCTGATGCTGTGAAGAAGGTGGTTGGCGGCAGTATGCAGAGTGCGACCCACATGGCTTATGACCGCACTGTATGGAGACAGAGCATACGTGGTCGCGATCCTCAGTAATGAGGGACCGAGGAAGAAGAAGAAGAATCATTAGATATTCCACGCAGGTAAGTATACCTACACACATAAATAGAAATAAATGTCAAGGCATTTGAAATAACGTGAAATTAATTCTTTTTTATTTAGTACCTATCTGTGTTTTTACATAATCAGTTTGTCCGTAGCCTTTATTCATTAAACACATGCATACATTATGGATCTGTTATATCTGATTTTCTTTAGAATCCATCATCATCATCATTTTTAGCCTCAATCGCCCACTGCTGAGCAAAGGCCTATCTTCCTATCTTCGAGTACGCCACTCACCCCGATCTCGTGCTAGTCTCATCCATATTCCATTAATTCCTAATTACAAGTGCTAAACATCGTTTCCAAGAAAACACAAACTTTTCACGTCACGAGCATTTCATTTGCCATATTCCAGGCGCAACTTCAAAACTCACGCCATGAAATGAGATTTCGTAAGTTTTCCCCACTCGAGTATTTTCAACGCTTAAGTTCCGTGACATTCTGTAGTAGGATGATCTGTCTCAAGCCGCGGACCTCGGCCCGATAAGAACTTTTGCAGTTTCCACTCAATAGGCAGCCATTTTGCGGCTTTGCTGGTTACCTAGCGATAGCTTCGTTTTATAGTTTTTATTTTATTTTTTTAATTAAAAATGGGATTGCTCTTGGCCAGCATCTAGCCAGGGGGCAAAGATGAGGCCGACGATGAAGCGAGCTCACCCAGAAGATTCACTCGTACCTTAAAAGGGTCCAGGTTATATGAATTCGGAAATAAAGACGCCGGCAGAGAATTCCAAACCTTAGAAGTGCGCATTATAAAAGAAGATGCAAAGCGCTTGGTTCGAATTAGAGGAACTTCGACCAGGTAAGGATGGTAGCCAGCCGTACGTCTGGATGTCCGATGGAAGAAGGGGGAAGGCGGTATGAGCTCATGGAGCTCCTGAGTACACTCACCGAAGTCATATCACTCATAGTCTTCTGATAACGGAAATTAGACGGACATCAGCTAAGAGAGATTTAGAATTTTATAAGTCATCACTTATAAAATGCTAACTACAAGTCTTAGTCGACTTTCTGATTTACCGAGAGTATACTGATGTCGCTTCACATGTAACTAACATACTCGTAATACAAGTAGGAGTGAATAATTTCAGACAGCCGGTATCGTGAGGTTTGATCTTCATTATTTTTAAGTTTTCGTACCGCAAATAAGGAACCCTTGTAGTATCACTTCGTTATCCGTCTCTCAAGAACCTTTTAATTGACAATTTGTGACATACTCGTAAAGGTGAATTGCAAAAAAAAATAACATAGTTAAGGACTTTTATAATTATGTTCACATTTTAATTGATTCCTTTATGTTACGAAAATTCGCAGGGGTCGGAATTCTCGTAGCACTTTTGAGCTGTCATAGGGACTTCTCATTTATCGACATACGATCTACATATTATATCGATACATTATGGAACACAATATGTTGATGAAGATTAACAGTAGAGGTAAACAACAGGCGGTCTTATCGCTAAAGAGCGATCTCTTTCAGATAACTTGAGTAGTTGAAAATGTGTAATAGAGATATGCAATGAAAACAGTGACAAGTTAATAGTTAACAATTTCACATTTAATTAGTTCAGTTCAGTGTTTGTGTTCGTTTGTTTGCATATGTCTATAAAACTACTAATCAAAGGTCATCAGATTGATGGCCAGTACCTACATAACATGATATCATTAGGTACGATGGCAATTCTTGTTTGAAAAAACGTCTAAAATTAAAGCCTCGTAATAAGAAATCGCCTTCCGGAAGGCGTAGCGTGGGCAGGCCCCCCACACGGTGGACTGATGACCTGGTGAAGGTCGCGGGTGTCCGCTGGATGCGGGTTGCGCAGGACCGGTCATTGTGGAAGTCTTTGGTGGAGGCCTATGTCCAGCAGTGGACGTCTTTCGGCTGACATGATGATGATGATGATGATGATGAATAAGAAATCCACAAATTATTTATAAGGAACAATAAAATATTATTATAATAATTCCTTTATAATAATTCGCGATAAGACTGCATGTGTTTACTTTACACTTTTAATATTCGATAAATGAGAAGTCCCTATGACAGCTCAAAAGTGCTACGAGAATTCCGACCCCTGAATATTAGTTACACAATTTATATAGGTAACTTTTGTAACAAAATGGAATAATGGTAGACATGATTGAGTAGTTTAAGATTAAGTGAAGCAACCAACGTTAGACATTAAAAAAATACTTTTATTTATTTTCTTAGACTTATTAATTCTTGGCTTTTCCTCCCCTGAATCATAAATTATTACTACTCTTGATTTTGATAGAGAAAAATCTATCCACGAGTAACGCGTGACCAGAGGGCTGCATATCTGGCCCAGCGGCTCAGCGTTGCCATACAGCGTGGCAACGCTGCCAGCGTTCTACGCACGCTCCCGGCTGGAGTTGAATTAAGAGAAATCTTAGATTTATGTTAGATTTTAATTTTAACGTTTAACATTAGTTTTTATTTATAGATATATTTAATTAAGCACTGTACAAATTGTAATTTATATATATTTATTATTATAATAAATGCTTATAGAACGAGAAAAAAAAAACTGTTTTCAAATAAATTTCCCATGTTGATATCCACGAGTTTTATTCAATTATAGGACGTGCTTTCGTGCATTTTTATTAGTTTAATAAACTATAGTAGAACTATCAGGACGTATCATTTCTTTACAACGTTGCAAAGCCAAATCAAACTTAAATCATTTGACTTAAACTCACATTGGACTTAAAGATAATATAGAGGTACATGTACAAAAAATATGTAACATAGCGCTATAAATCCCAAAACGTACACGCTCCATCGAAAACAATCCTAGAAACAGATGAGTCATCATACGACAATCCTCTACAAACTAGTGTATATACTAATCGAATCGTGTGTGCCAAAAATGTCGGGGTATTATCCGTGGCAAGGCAACAGTGAAATTGAAACCAATGAAATGCTGCTTGTAGTAAAACGTTTTCCGTGTAGCCCGCCGCGAGTGACAGGGGTATCTTCACGACATTTTTCAGCTAAGGCCAACCAATGTAAGTTAAGCCCATTCAAAGATACCAGAGTAAAGCAGATATAAGTTGAACGGTTTCTGTACATCTGATCTATTCTCACTAATGCGCAAACCAGAATTTTGAGAGAGACAGATAAGTAAGATCTGACACGTGTATTGAACTGACGTTGTGGTGTGTTAAGTTTATATGGGATTTAACATCCTTCTGTGCTTTCAAATGGAGACAACTCGTTAACAGCTGAAAATGCTTGTACTATCTGTGGCATTTTAACTCATTATGGTGCACCATAAGGATTAAAGAGTCAACTATATGAAAAATCATCTGGCTTAATACTACGAGTCTGCTTTTCTTTGACGTCTGTGGAGTACAGCAGATCCGCTCATGTCAGTTGAAAGATTTCTGTACATCTGATCAATCCTCACTTATGCGCAAATCAGCACCATAAGGATTAAAGATTCAACTATATAAAAATTCATCTGGCTTAAGACTGCGATTCTGCTTTTCTTTGATGTCTGTGAGCCCATTGCACCAAACTTGACAATTTTTTTTTATGACATAGGTGGCAAACGAGCAGACGAATCGCCTGATGGTAAGCGATTAGCGTCGCCCATGGACACTCGCAACACCAGAGGGGTTGTAAGTGCGTTGCCGGCCTTTAAGATGGGAGTACGCTCTTTTCTTGAAGGTTTGAAGTCGCATGACAAGTAAATGAGGCTGCTGGACAGCTTCGTTTCTTACGCCCAGCAATGTAGTGACATCGATTTTTCATTGTCAGGTGACAGTGGTGAAATCGGGGCCAGATCTCCGATTAGCGTTGTTAAGTAGAAAGACAGCGTGCGGCAGCCAATGAGGGAGTAGCATATTCAACCGCTAGCCTAGCAAGTGCAGTTTGTCTGTGGTGAACATGTGACACGCTGAAGAGGATTGTGACCTGCTAATTGATCACTTAACGTTTTCAAACGTATGATCTAAATGTAATGCTTAGGATGAAAAATTATATTTAGAACTTTTGACGAAAAAACGATTTTACTGAACTGTTCTATTACAGAATCGAACCATATTTCTCTTACGTCTGTTTTTATTTTTTTCCTTGTACATTGTTTTTTTTTGGGCATATAACAAATTATTTTTGCATTTTGTAAGTAGCTTAAAAAAACAACATCTGGGCATATAACAAATTATTTTTGCATTTTGTAAGTAGCTTAAAAAAACAACATCAATATGAGCATAATAAAAAGGCGCAAATCAAACTCTTTGATCACAAAAATAGTTGGTTAATGGAGTAGGAAAACTGAAGCTCAAAATTTTCCGTTTTTGCAGCAGAACAACCAGTTTTGCTATCCTTTTAGAAACAGTGTCAAGATATGCTAGACGTAAGCAGTGAGACGAGGAAAAGCGACTAGTGAATATTGTACCGCTTGACGAGGGTTGTCATAGTCATAAGTCTTCCTTACGCACTTCGCTGGAGGTAGTGCGTTCATGCGAGTTGTTACAGCGCTTATTGGCAGCTCGGCGATAATTCAGTCGAGACGCCCCGTGTTAGGTGGATATTCGGAGATGTCGGGATTTTGTTTACGGTTGTTTTCACACATACATCGTGTCTACTCGTCGCAGTTCTTGAGATGCTTGTACAGTCTTAGGCAACCTCAGGCGTTAATATCTGCTTTAATAGAGTGAATAAATACGAGTATATGTCATTAGTATATGGCTCGGCTCGCTGTCACACGGGAGAGACAACATGAGAGCGCTATCCATCGCTCGCTGCTGTTCTGGCCGCCTTCAATTTTAAGGGAAGCGTATGTAGGTACTACAGACACCGTCAATAATTTATTTGCCTATTTAGGTTTCGCCGGAAGATCAGTGCCGGCTCCCTGAGTCTGCATTATATTGAGGCGAGATTTTTCGTGGCTATATATGTTTTTTCCTTTATATATTTTTGTACACTGTTTTTTTGGTCGTTTAAATAATTGTCACGAATGAATGTTTTTCTTTCTTTCATGAGCCTATTTGCAGGCACGTTAGGACATGTAAAATATTTTTGGCAAAAATTGGATATAGTTAGGTCTCATCTCTCCTTTTAGATTAAGAACTCGTTTTCTCCGAAATACCCGAAAAACATACTGTTAACACTATTTAAGGCGAAGGGTAAGGCAAGGCCTCCTCGATACAAACGTTGTGCAAGTTTTGTTTGTTAGTTTTGGCACTACATCATTTTATTTTATTTTTTGTTTGTACATATTGGATATACGCAGAACCTGATGTTGAAATTTAGCTTTATTAAAAAAAAATCTTATTAATAAAATAAAAAATTTAACATCAAGTCGTAGCTAACAGCAAAATAAGCACATTGACCAAAAATAATAAGTGTAGCGCAGACATAAACGAAAAACTTGCACAAAGTTTGTATGGAAAGAGCTTGCCTACCGCTTCGCCTTAAACCGACTCCCATTTCATCATCATCCTAGCGTTATTCCCAGTACAGTTGCATCCTGACGGATACCTGGGGTCCGCTACTTAATCCCAAGAATTGGCGTAGGCACTAGTTTTTACGAAAGCGACTGCCATCTGACCTTCCAACCCAAGGGGGAAACTAGACCTTATTGGGATTAGGTTTGTCAAGTGAGTGGGCAACTTGACTGTTAGAAGTTCTCAAGATCTCAAGCCACCCTAAGGCGTCTAACTTGGCTTAACGACTGCTATCATAGACTGCAGCCGGGATCAACGGCTTAACGTACCTTCCAAAGCACGGGAGCGCTCAGTTAGTAAGCACTAAAAAGCGGTCACCCATCCAAGGACTGACAAGACATTGCTTAACCTCGCATACCGCACACGGTACGCGGGCGCCGCGGGCCACGAACGCTCCAAACCAACTCCCATTTGTCTCGAAATGTAGCAGGTTATCAGCCTAATAAAACATTGTGCGTGAACACGCACATTTAACACAGTCTTATCTGCGTCAATGTCTGCAAACTTTCCAGACACATTATAATGACAAATAACCTAAAGGATTAATCGGGAAGAAATATTTTGATTAATAGCTGCTCAGAACTGAAGCCCTCTGCAGCGTAATGCAAAACTGGCTACTTTAAAATGTTTGTTTTTGCTTATTTGTATTTCGTTATTTTAATGCGTGTTAATTAAGAGTTTAGCTTTTATTTTTAAGTGTGTTATGCGCCGTGATCTCACCAGCTGGCCCCGACGGAAGACCAGCGTTGACCGTAAGGTTGGCACTATGCTGAGTCGGGACCAATTCTTGGCGCTTTCTTCTTTTTTTTGTGTTTTTTTGTTGTCTATGTTTGTATGTGTATCGTATTACTCCGTTTGTATAGGTATACATTTGTGTGATGTGCTACGAATAAATGTATTTTATTCTATTCTAATCATTCCGAATTTTCTTAGTAAAATTTCAATCTTTTTTACCTTTTTGTAGATATTTTTCCTCTTTTATTTATACTCAGATTACTTATTTCAAGAAGGTTACATATTATCATTGTCATCATCCCCCTAGCGTTGTTCCCAGTACAGTTGCATCCTGAAGGATGCCTGGGGTCTGCTACTAAATCCCAAGAATTGGTGTAGGCACTAGTTTTTTACGGAAGCGACTGCCATCTGACCTTCCAACCCGAGGGGGAAATTAGACCTTATTAGGGTTGTCAAGTGAGTGGGCAACTTGACTGTTAGAAGTTCTCAAGCCGCCCGGAGGCCTCTAACTTGGCTTAACGACTGCTATCATAGACAGCAACCGGGATCAACGGCTTAACGTGCCTTCCAAAGCACGGGAGCGCTCAGTTAGTAACCACTCAAAGCGGTCACCCATCCAAGGACTGACCTCGCCCGACATTGCTTAACCTCACATACCGCACGCGGTACGCGGGCGCCGCTGGGCCACGAGCGCTCCCTTTTTTACATATTATCATTGTAATAAGCATATATTTTGGAAGAAAATGACTGATTGCCGACTGTGTTCCGGCGTTTCTTCTCGGCAGTGGTCTTCTTTTTCAGAAACGCTAGTAGATTTTGACTTGTAAGTGCCATTGTGGCCTACTTGCAGAATACATTATTTCATGCAAATATGGGGGCATGGGGGTCATCGCCAAGTTGAGGAATGCAAACAACAAGACCGGGAGAATGAGACAGTAGTATTTCTAAATATATTTTAATTTATTCGATTTTGCTTGTATCTAGAATCCCTACTAATCTTATGTAAAAGTAACTCTGTCTGTCGGTTACCCTTTCACGCATAAACCACTGAACATATTTTGATGAAAGTGGTCATGGAGATAGTTTAAGCCTGCAAGAACGTCCCAGTATAGATTTAAACCCGTAAATAATACCTGATGGTACAAAAAAGGGGCTTAAAGTTTGTATGAGAGATTGACCGAGCGATAATTATGCCTCATCATCATCATTGGTCGCAGCATCTTGACTGATGATTTTTGCAGCGACCGTTCCTTAAGAAGAGTCTGCGCGCCACCCGAGATCGGGAGTGCGGTGCATTTCTTTATGTGGCTGGAAAGACCTATCGCAGCACGCCACTTTCTGCCCCAAAGATCGCAGGTCAAGCGCGAATCTGTTGATGGTTCCTGTGCAGTCCGAAGTCTTTTCTGCTTTAAATCAATCATCAAGCAAGGCTCCTGATGATGATTTAAAGCACGTTTCCCTACGCGATCATGTGAAAGGTTACGCCATCCGCTCTTTTGAGGGCTTCCGTTCTCAGTTATTAGGTTCGATGCCAAGGGACAACTTCTTTCGCCTAAAATAATTTACGAGCAATTATTTCTCTAAGGTGATAACGAGTTATACGTGGACGAAGTTGCCAGGTAAAAGCTAGTTTTGATAAAAAAATTAAAGTATCTTTTGTTTTGATTTTAATACCATTTGCACGCAGATTAACTATTTTATTAGCCAGTAAAACGCTTACAGTCATAGTTACAATAACATTTTTCTGAGTTATTATGAAACCATAAAGTTTCCCTCTCTCGCGACACTATGTCAACTTCAAAAGGCTAATAACTCACCTAGTTGTATTTTTAAAGGAGAATCCAACCCCCGGGGCAATCCGTATGTGCTCGAGAAGTAATATTTTGAACGAGATAAGGCTTCCGTGGAATGGTCGATGGTGATGGGGAAGTGCAGACCCGTCATATCATATATTTCATATCGAGCAACGTTTGTATATTTATTTGTTTGTTTGTAATTGAAATCTAGAAAACCACTCTAACGATTTTAATGGAATTTACAATATAGAGGTTTCCGGGAACAAAAAAAAACCGGCCAAGTGCGAGTCGGACTCGCGCACGAATAGTTCCGTACCATTATTTTATGCTGTTTTTTAGTATTTGTTGTTATAGCGGCAACAGAAATACATCCACCACCACCACCATATCAGCCCTAGGACGTCCACTGCTGGACATAGGCCTCCCCCAATTTCATGGGGGGTAAATGCCATAATCGCCACGCTTGGCATGCGGGTTGGCGATCGCAGTATCTCCACCGCACTCTAGGAATGCTGCTGCCCATTCCCCGGTGATCTTGGTCGTAGTTTAAGGACATACCCGGGTCCAAATACATCATATGTGAATATTTCAACTGTCTAACTATCACGGTTCATGAGATACAGCCTGGTGACAGACAGACAGACGGACGGACAGCGGAGTCTTAGTAATAGGATCCCGTTTTTACCCTTTGGATAAGGAACCCTAAAAATACCTAGCCAGGTCTTATCTTCGAGAAAACTTGTATCCCCGGCAAAACACGAGCATATAGCTCGGTCGACCAGGGACTTGATTTAAGAGAGGGCGCGGTACGTGGCAGTACGCTCGGTTCTCCATACAAACGTATTTATGCTCTCATTTTAAAACGCAATGCTAGAATAACATGAAACTTTGTATACACAATGAGATCCGGCATATCTAGGTCGAAAAATACTCTCTGTTGCTAGAAAATGTAAAAGAAAAAAATACAGCGGTTTTTTCAGTTTTTTTACGGCTTGTATGAAAACCTTAATAATCGTTGTATTTTTTCTCCATTATAATTTCAAGCAATAGAAATTATTTTCCGACCTAGATATGCCGGATCCCATTGTGTATACAAAGTTTCATGTTATTCTAGAACGGCGTTTTGAAATGAGAGCATAAATACGTTTCTATGGAGAACCGAACGTATTGCGCACTCTTAAATTTGCACGATTCTCAGATATTCTCACACATGCGGGACTGATCTCGTATAAGTAATTAAATTTAGCCTAACTGATACTGACCCTGCCTATGAAGCTGGTGGGCCCGGGTTCGAATTCTGGTCAGGGCATTAGGAATTTGTGTAATGAGTTCCTGAGTCTTGGATGTTTTCTATTATTTATCTATATAAGTATATGTATATCAAATTAAAGGGAAAAATTGAAAAATTTAATGCTCCGAGCAGGATTCGAACCTGCGACATCTGGCATACGCGGCCAATCGCTCTAGCCTCTGAGCTATCGGAACAACCAAGCTCGCTCACGAAATCCTTCAATAGCTCCCTCTTACAACGCCTTAGGGAGGCGTACAGCGTCATCTACCGTATTGATATAATATAATTTCATTTTAGGTTTACATTAGTTTTTTAACCATTCTATAATTATTTATGGAAATTATACTCGATTCCATTGTAATATTTGTTGTATTTTTTTTATAAAATATTTATTGAATAGTTGGTAAAATAGGTCTGGATCCCTGCTATCTATCCATACTCTTTGCGGGAAGGGTTCGCCGTGACAGATGACTAATGTTGTTTGTTGCGTCCGTTCCACTTCTGTCTACCTCCTCGATGTACCGTACTTAACAACTTTTACACTATATCACCGACGCGCGATATTACATGCGTTTGTTAAATGAGATAAAATGTGCAAGTTACTAACGAGAAATAGTACATTGTTGTCATGGCTCAGAAAGCAAGGTATTGCCTGACGAGGTAGACGAGAGACCGAGTACATGCAATCCAGGTTCCTGACAAGGTAAATATAATGCTTTTGGGCTAACAATGTGAGGAAATAACGCGGTGATATTTTGACTTTGATTTAGCCAAAAGCACTCTTTCTTTTTTTTAACGTATGGCATTTATTTACGAACCGTGAGATCTTCGAGAAGTCAAGTACGGTTGCCAGTTTTTGTTGCACTTTTAGCACCACCCAGGGGTCACGTGTAGGGTTACGGTGGGTACTCCCTACGAACGTGGTGCAACTTCGACCCCCCTCTGTCAAGTGAGTGGGCAACTTGACTGTTAGAAGTTTTCAAGCCGCCCGAAGGCCTCTAACTTGACTTAACGACTGCAGTCGTAGATAGCAGCCGGGATTAACGGCTTAACGTGCCTTCCAAAGCACGGGAGCGCTCAGTTAGTAACCACTCAAAGCGGTCACCCATCCAAGAACTGACCTGCGCCCACATTGCTTAACCTCGCTTACCGCACGCGGTACGCGGGCGCCGCTGGGCCACGAACGCTCCACTCTTTCTTTGACTTCATTAAACAGCGTTATTCAGTTTCACACTATCTTCTACACTCGAACTCGGTTTTTAAAGTAACAATAAGTACATTTAGTTGATTTCATTTTCATATCAATTAAGTTCTAACTTATTGAATTTTATTTAAATATAAATAAATATAAATATAAATATTAAGGGACAAATCGAACTAATCCCATAGTAAGCTCAATAAGGCTTGTGTTATGGGTACTAGACGACGATATATTTAATAGATATATACTTAAATACATAGAATACATCCAAGTCTCAGGAACAAATGTGTGTGTGTGTGTGTGTGTATTTGCCTAGAATCACAGACTATGAAGAGCAAAAACGCTCCCACTGGAAAAGTCGCGATTTGCGGGCTGTCATTATTGCTTAGTCAATTCGATTTAATATGGTTGACAGAATTTTTAAAAGCTTAACGCACCAGGAAATTATTTGTTTTGGTAGGAGTATAACAATCCTAAGATTTAACCGTTTAATAGTGGACAAAAATTTGGTTCTTCGTGTTTTGATTTCTCAAACAATTAATCATAGGTATGACCATTTGCGAGCATGTTTGAGAGATTTTTTTTTGAAATAACGAAAGCGGGTACAGTTTGCATCTAGATCTACTAAAGATATTACTTTTGAGTTAAAACTAATAGTGTAGTGTCCCAGTCCCACTGCTGGACAAAGCACTGCCCCCACTTTTTCCTCTATTCTCTGCGTACTTATTTAATTATCAAAATGCATTTCCACACAATTTAGCAGCAGTAAGTCTATAAGCACGCCACGCGACTAAATAAAAGAAGCATGTAGGTACTTACTTCTCTGTCAGCAATTTGATGGTATTTTATTGAACATGTTTAGTAAATATAAAGTGCCAAGTAAATAATTAAGCGAGCGAGCGGTCCCCGAGCGGCTAGGTGTCCGATCCGATACCGTGCTCCGGTGTTCTGTAATAAATACTTAACTTTCCCTTAAGGGCCCTTTTCCGTTAACCCATTGCTTCACTACTCAATGATATACTGAACAGCGACAGCAAACTGGATATATTCCATAGTACCGAATTGAGCTTTCTATTAACATCAAGCAGCCGGTACCTGGAATCTATCTCGACGCCCTGCTCGATAAATGTAGTATAAGTAATTATTTAAGTTATTACTAGTGACACTGTGAGCTGTAGACATCGCAAAAAAATATTCAATTATATTATAATGTCAAATGTCAAAATTTTCAAAAACTGACTCGACAAAAAATTAAATATAATTATCGAACTTGCTCAAAAAAATTCACGAGAATCGGTTGAGAAATGCGACCTGTAGAGGAGAACATTTCGACATACGACAGAATTTTTCTCGAGAGCTGAAACGGAGACGCTTCGCTCGCTTCGCTCGATCGGTTAATAGGTACGAGTAAGTACCTAGCTATGTAGTACATATAATGCATCCTGTTTGGTTAACACGTGTAGCGTGTACTTCCTCCCTCGGACGCTCCGGTTGTGGAATGAGCTCCCTGCCGAGGTTTTCCCGAGGAACTACAGTATGGGATTCTTCAAGAAAGGAGTGTATACATTTTTAAAGGGTCGGCAACGCGCATGTGACACCCCTGGACTTGCAGGCGTCCATAGGCAGCGGTGACCGCTTACCATCTGGCGGGCCGTACGCTTGTTTGCCACCGACGTGGTATTCAAAAAAAGCTAGGCTGTTAGTGTTAATTTAAGGACTCGATAAATAAATAAATAAACTATTTAACTATATAACTTTTGACGCTGTTTTTCCACATTTTTGCAGAGGAGACACGTTTTTTTACAAGATTTATTTAACTTGCACTACCCTGTGTCCTCAAAACTTGCTTTCCTTTTTCAGCCTCTTGCCGATATTCGATTGAGTTGAAATCATACTTATGCAAATTCGGTGACAATCGAATATTATGGTACCACCGAGCTGATCCGATGATGGAGACAGAAGGTGACCATAGCAACTCATAGAATACACAAAATAAACATTGGCTTAGCTTGGGTTCATCGGAACCGCCTCATTGAGAAATTGATGTAATTATGTGAAAAAAATGGTATAGTCGGCAATAAAAGCTGACACGAAAAATGAAATTTTTGTCGGAATTATATTTTAAATTTGCGATGTAATAGATTAAAAACACTCATCTCTCTAGGCTATTTTCTGTATGTTGGCCTTGCTCGCTCGCTAGTTTAAGCTCGATATGCTGTCCTCATTGCCCGGGAGCGAAAACTTGCGAATCACCATAGAACAAGTTTTCTGTTAAAACCGATCATTATAAATATTAAAAACGTAAAAAAAAAAGTTATTGTACACTGGTGACCGCGGCACCGCGTATTTGGACAATTCACACAATATCTTTATAAATTGTAACCTATGTGTTATTCTGATGTATAAGCTATATTATTGAAAAGTTTCATTAAAATCCATTCAGTAGTTTTTACGTGAAAGAGTAACAAACATCTATCCATACTTAATATTTACAAACTTTCGCGTTTATAATATTAGTAGGATCATTTTGAAATGGAGATTACAACATATATATTTTTTAATAACTTTACATAGAAACATACATACATACAAATAGATACTGACACACAACTTCCGTTTCATGAAGTTTCATAACATTCTTCATGCATGCGCGCCGATTTAGGGTACTCCTGACCTGGCTTTTCTGCAGAATTTTAATCAATAACTTTATTTCATTTCATTTCATACGGATCAGTTTCATGTGCACTAGAAATAAACTTTTCTCAAACATGCAATGAAATATTGATGTTATGTTCCTTATAATAGGCTGCGAAGTATGACGCTTCAGGTGCAGCTAGGACAAGAGGTCGTTAATGCAATTTCATACAAATGTTGCAGGCCTAGGCCGGCAAAGTCCTCTTTTTTAATTTCCATTCCACATAAATTTGTGGCACAGGCATCATGACATTCTGCTACTATGCGTATTAAAAATAAAACTGTGATTTTTTTGTTGTGTATTTCATTGCATGTTTGAGAAAAGCACTATACATACCTCGGCGGGAAATATGGGGTTGCCCGCCTGAGACCTATCCAACCTCGCTTCGCTCGGCCGTCTATATGTCTTCGGCCGGCAACCCCTTTCGTCCCCTTTGTAGTAATGTACTATTGTTTGGGCGTGAGTTTATGTATGTTAATACATTCACAAGAGTTGGTCGCCGGCCCGATACTGAAGTTTAATGTAGACAAGTTTTGTTTTAAACTTGAAGTTTACAACTAACAAAAGAACATGCGATGCTCTAAGAGCACGTACATGTCTCACTAACAACTCTAAACTATAGATTATATGCATATAAAACAGGGCTTGAGACTATAAAGTTCAAAGTAATCTTGATAGATTAAAATGAGCACTTAGGCCGAGACCGAGATAGGCCAAAAGCGTTTGAAATGTGGTGCTGGAGACGAATTGAATGCATCCCTTGGACCAAGAGAATAACAAATGAGGAGATATTACGTAGAGTGAAAGAGAAGAGAATGATTATCACTACTTTATTAAGAATACAAGAGGAAAAATTATTGGAAATTTGCAACGCCACGAAAACTTCTTCAGGACCACTATTGAAGGAAAGACATACAACGGATAGTGTTGTTTATTATCCAAATTTCAAAATTACAAAAGTCGTCTTCTAGAAATTAGCCCACATTTTGCAATATAAATTATTCGGTTTTGCCTCTTTGTTCCGAAATTGACTTATGTTCTTCGCTGCTGCCCCTTTACTAAATTTCATAACTTATTATCCCCACTCGACGACTTGATTAAATCAAATTTGGAATCAGTTTTGAACATGCAGCTCAGCGAAGATTCCTGGACCCAAGCTTCCCTTCCCATTCGTTATGGTGGAATAGGGATACGCAAAATTACGAATATTTGTGCACTGGCTTTTTTGTCTTCCGCTCATAGCTCAGCTAATCTCATAGGAAAAATCCTAAGGGAATTCCCTTCAAACTGTGAGACTGCTGGCTTGACGGAAGCCAAAAATGCCTGGTCCATTGCCTGCCCGGGTAAGGATTTTCCTCAAAATTTGAAATCCCAAAGGTCCTGGGACGACATCCAGTGCAAAAATACTTATGACTCTCTCTTAAGTCGCAGCGCAGGTTCCGATCGGGCCAGAATTTTAGCAGTGGGTACCAGAGAAGCAGGTGCCTGGTTGCACGCCTATCCATCAGTGCATACCGGCACCTTCCTCGAAGCCCATACTCTGCGTGTGGCGACCTGCCTGCGACTCGGTGTCCGGGTTTGTGCTCCACACAGGTGCCCCTGCGGCAGCGAGGTCGACACCCTGGGACATCACGGACTTTCTTGCCAAAAGAGCGCAGGCCGCTTCTCTAGACACGCCGCACTCAACGACATTCTTCGCCGTTCTCTTGCCACCGTCAACGTGCCGGCGCTCCTAGAGCCACCCGGCATTCTTAGAGACGATGGCAAGAGGCCGGATGGTATGTCTTTGATTCCGTGGAAGATGGGACGTGTGCTAGTGTGGGACGCCACGTGTGTGGACACGTTGGCTCCTTCCCATCTCCACGGAACTTCAGTCAGAGCGGGTGCGGCGGCAGAGGCGGCCGAAAAGGCTAAGCAAAGCAAATATAGGGGTCTCGGCGCCGAATATAACTTCGTTCCGTTCGGCGTTGAGACCCTCGGTCCGTGGGGTCCCAGGGCCCATGACCTCTTTAAAGAAGTGGCAAAGAGGCTAGTGGACACCACTGGTGACCAAAGGGCTGGCAGCTTCCTCGCACAACGCATCAGCATTGCTATACAGCGAGGAAATGCTGCCAGCATCTTTGGCACGATGCCGCGGGGTGACCCCTTATTTTAAATTATTTATTTTGTAAGTTTTTATTTAGATTTAGGTACAAGCTTATTGTTATATTATTAGCTATTCTCCTTCTTTTTACTTTTATTGTATCTTAATTTACTCTGTTAATAAAATCTCATTTTTGTTATTTTCATCTCAGGAATGTGCCCTCTCAATTAATATAAATAGCTTACTAGTTACAATTTCGTATCAGAACATGAAACAAGATATGCCAGTTAACAACTTATATGTATGTTTATATGTATGACAGATTAGTAGATGTAGGGTTTATATTAATATTAAGTTCAATGTTTTTGTATGCCGATTGGCAAAACATAGTGAAACTCTTATGACGACGACCACTGTAACTACCTATGTTTACAAATAAACGCTTACTTACTTACTTACTCACTTACTTATACTCGTGTTTCAACTACAGAATAGTTATTATGCCAGCTATACTATGAGGATTTGACGTATATTTATTATTAAGAACACTGATGATGATGATAGGAGTTTTGGTTTTATTGCTTTCTTCTTCAGCTTGTCGCAGCGTATACGCGAGATTCGTCTTTCAAGTTACAAGTCAATAAAATTCCATACATTTAGCTACGCAGCTTCAGCGTAATAAACTTCGATGTGCTTTGATATTTAACATTATATTATCTTTAGTCGCGTACTGTCAAGGAAATCGAAACACACCTTTTTCGCTCTTGTCACGATTACAATAGGGGTTAAAAAAATATATATTTTCCCATAAAACATTTGACAGATCTGCCTTACGTACGTTTGGAACGTTAAATAAACCCCCTCGAGTTGCGGTTTTTAGAGCTTGAGAGTGGGTCTGATCTTATTCTAGACCCTAAGACAAAGGTTAACTTAAATCAGTGTGTATTCAACCGAAAAAGTTTTCCCTGACATACATGAATAATTGGATACTATAACAACAGTCCATTATACCTATACATAAGCAATCTGACCTTCCATCCCTTATTGTGTTTAACGCTTCTTCACTCCATCAACGGCTACCATTTATAACAACTACAATAACAAGCAATTTCTTAGATAAAACAATTCGGCAACCAATCATATATGATGGTAATAAATCAACAATTTAGCACGGCAATTTCCATAATTCACACAATATCAAGTTACCCGCGCGAGAATAAAGAAAAATCCAATTTCCTTCGCTTGCATTACGGAGGGGTCGGAGGGCGTCCACACTGGGACGTTTGGGTGACCAGCGGCGTTTGCGTTGTTACGCGTTGATATTATATACTCGCTTGGAACGCTTCTGAACTGAGAAATCTTAACAGTGACTAAGACGCATGTAGATTTCAAATAGTTTGAAACACATGCAAACATTCTGAGGAATTGCCCGAGTGTTTATTCAACTTTTTGAACACACAATAACTGTTTCTGTCTGAATCAAATCCTCCCTGGGCCCAATTTTGGAACAGATTTTCCAAGTATTGAAGTTGCGAGTATTTAATATGATATATTACATCCTGTTGTACCTACACGCACTACTAAACTACCAAGACATGAAGTTAGTGCCAAAATAGAACCCTGTAAGCTTTAACAAAGTTGTAAGTGTAATATAGTCGCGGAAATAAAAGATCAATCTCTTTTCAACCTTAATGGCATAAAAATAGATTTGATAAGCGATGAATCTTTTTATTCTGTGACTGTGTATGACTACGATACGCGTGAATTATCTACATATTCTCAAGTTAAAGTGAATAGTTTAGTCAGTACACTAGATGAGAATATTCTTGGGATTTGGCGGAAGATTCTGCGACCAATTAGGAGTGAAGACGGGCATTGGAGTCAGAGGAAGAATAGGTAGCTGGAAGAGCTGATGGCCATGTCAAACATAGTTGGTGAAGTTAAAGCAACCCGACTACCTAGCTCGGTCACTTGGAAAGGATGGGATACGATCGTGCAGTGAAGAGAGTTAATGTGGATCGGCCCAGTCGAAACCGTTTGGTTGGACGTCCAATATATTGCTGGAATGACGAAGCCTGCAATGATTCAGGCAACCCTAGGGCTAAACCGGGTAGGTGACGTGAGGTGCCGCAGAAAAGGGAACAGTGGCGTTCTCTTGTGAGGCCAAGGTCTTCTTTGGGATGTCAAACCAGCGTAGTACGGAACAAGAATTATAGAATACTTGAGACAGCAAACTTCTGTTTTTTAGAAGTTTGCTGTTTGTAAGAAGGTTCCTAAAAAATTCATCAATGCCCCTCCTTCACACACACGCAAACTCACACTCAATCACACACCACACATACTCAAGCATAATTAGTTATGTACAAACATAAATAAATTAAATAATTGTGTAACGACCTTAAGATACAAATAAATATAAGTTCCTCTAGGTTAATAAATACTACAATAGGATAAAACTATAAATTTATTCTACTCACCTTATACTTTATTTTTATTTTGTTTTGTAATCTGATGCAACTAGGCCGATGATTGTAAAGATTCATCAGACCAAATGTTGAATCAAATTGTTTAACTTAGTACATTTTATCTTTAAGTTATTTACTTACTGTCTTCCTTTAAGTGATCTTTAGTAATCCAAGATGTTTGTCCTAGTTTCTTAAGTTAAAAGCCATTACTAAATGTATTTCGCTTCTGTATCAAATAGGTAACAATGTAGCATTTAGCGATCTCAAAATGAGCATCAGAATACCCTGTTCCCTATAAGACAGGTTTACCTAGTTTAGGGCACAGGACACCGTTCTTAGGCTTATTTAAATACCGATAAGTGCACTCTGTACTTCACATCTATTTAAGCTGATATATTGATAACCAATAAATATAATTTTCATTTTCATTTTCATTTAATCTTTCTTTGTTATAATGGTCAACTTTTTATGGTTTTTTAGAATGCATTTTAATGACGTTACTGAGGGTTAAAATGCAAGTCAATCAAGCTCATAGTAGAGTTAACGATTTAGTGTAAAGCCTGTATTCAAAAGCATTTTGCTTCACTACCTTTGTTTATACTTGTAAACCCTGTTTCGAAAAAGAAATGTAAGCATTTATGAATATGTGATTAAGTAATTGAATGTTGTAGTAAATGAACATGAAATATTTATGAGTTGTTTTCGCCCAATGTGGACGGGTCTCGAGGAAGGTGTTTCGGATATGAACGATTATTCGGGACCACGATAACAGTGCCGTAATAAATTATGATTGATGACCCCACAGGAACCCCGAGCTACTTACGGGGCAATGGAATCAGTTGTTTTTACGCTATATTTGTTTTCATAATAAATGCATTAATTTTGGTAAGCAAACTGTTTACTGATATTGATTAATGGTTTACCGGGCGGCGCGAATCTGCAAAGAAATGAGATTTTCTGTTTACCAACTTTTTCAATCTGCCATGATACAATTGGCAGGAAATGTAGGTACGACTATACCGCCATTGACTTCTAAAACACCGACTCGTGTCGGGTCACGCGCACTATAGGCACTGATAAAATACAAGTAGGCACAGATGAAATACAAGTTACTTCTATAGGGCTCAGTAGTTATCCACCCATTTACATTATGAGGACTTCAAAGTTCACAAAATTACATTTACTGTGTATTTGACACAACTAACAACATTATCTAGTAATGAATGGAAATTCTGCGTACGCAAGTTTGCTTTTCCTAGTACATTTCTTAAGTTCGTCTATAACTCGCTAACTAGTGTCTATAGGTAAAAAACGTAGTTGTAGCGTGTTCGAATAGACATTACATGTTTAAAATGTAGAACACAAACAAAACAAATCTCTATTCGAATACGTCACGACTACATACAACAGGTCCTTTATTTAAGTTTTTACCTATACAAGCTGTGATATTGTTCCTTTCAAATTCACAGGCGAAAATTTCTACGCGGGGAAAGTCGCGGGAAAAGCTAGTGTTTTATAATCACATGTAAGTTCATTAATGCTGAATTTTGTATACTATAAATTAATTAGTTCTTGCTCCGTGAAATTGTGGAAGCATTAGCTAAGTAATGAGTTCATCGGATATCTTTACGTTGGTGTTGCGATATATTCGGTCTGTTTGTAGATTAAATAGCGACTACCCTCATCAGCTTGATTAATCATTGATAATATTCTAGTATGAAGCCTGACTGAATCCTAAATGAGGTTCATGTAATACTTATGGGTGACTTAGGAATACAGGCTCGTACAGGAAGGCGCAGCGTGGGCAGGCCCCCCACAAGGTGGACTGCTGACCTGGCACTGGATGCGGGTGGCGCAGGACCGGTCATTGTGGCACTCTTTAGGTGAGGCCTATGTCCAGCAGTGGACGTCCATCGGCTGAATTGTGAACTTAGGAATAAGTAATACTATCTACACCACCACCACCAGCACCCTATCAGCCGGAGGACGTCCACTGCTGGACACAGGCCTCCCCCAATTTCATGGGGGGTAAATGCCATAATCGCCACGCTTGGTATGCGGGTTGGCGGTCGCAGTACCTCTACCGCACTCCAGGGATGCTGCTGCCCATCCCCCGGACTTTCATCTTTTAGGACATACCCGGGTCCATACTACCTACACACTACCGAATAATTGACCGAGTAAAACGAGGTCTCAGTTTCAGCTCCGGTAAAAATGCTGTCGTAAGTCAGGTCAGCGGATATCCCGCTGTTCTCCTCTGCAGGTCGCATTTCTCAACCGATTTTCGTGAAATTTTGTGAGCAGGTTTGATTATCTTTCTACCATCGCACTGCTCGCCGTCGACAGGGCATATATCCTCACACCTTAGAACCTAAATGGTCGCGTACAGTAGGGTTTCAGAGGAACTTCCTCCCTCGGATGCTCCGGTTGTGGAATGACGTTCCTGTCGAGGTTTTTTCAAGAAAGGAGTGTATAATTTTTTAAAGGGTGGGCAACGCGCATGGCCACCCCTGGTGTTGCAGGCGGTCAATAGGCTGCGGGGACCGCTTACCATCAGGCAGGCCGTACGCTTGTTTGCCATCGACGTGGTATAAAAAAAGATTTTTATTGCCCAAGCAGTTTTAGGAAATTGTGAACCTTTAAAAATAAATTCTAGACTTAAATACGGCTTCTGTAAGAACGTTACGCTACTTTTTTATACGACGAACGACGGTGTGGGCAAACAAGCATAACGGCTGCCTGGTGGTGAGCAGACACCGTGACCTATGGACGCTTGCGACTCTAGAGTGAATGTGAACGTTTTAGACATTGCACATGCATATACAGTGAGAATATTAAACTTATTTAAATCATTTGACTTGTTCCCGCTCTTTAATGATCCTACAAGAATTACGGCCAGCACGGCAACTTGCTTGGATAATATTTTCTGCAACTGTGAGGCTACAAAAATAATAATATTTAACTGCTTTAACTCGGATCACTGTGGTCAGAAAGCTCATTTCAAAGTCGATATTGAAAAGCAACAACAAACTGTGACATATAGACCCATCACTACGAGTCGGATGGAGAAATTTAGAGAAAAAATTATCTACAAGGTACCTTCACTTCCTACAGACATTAATAACCCTAATACTCTGTACAATGATCTGTCAAATGTGATACATGGTGTGCACAAGAATATATTTAAGTCGAAAACATTAAAGAATGCCACAATGAAAACAAGGTTTAGTAATTGGGCCACAGTGGGCATTCATAAGAGCAGAAATAAACTCTATGAACTGTATGAAATGAAGAATTATATAAAAGATGAGAAATTTACGGAATATGTAAGAAAGTATTCGAAAGTATTCAAGAAAGTTTGCGCCGCTGCTAAGTCTACCTTTATAAGCAACAAAGTCAGGTCTGCAGATAATAAAGTAATAGCCACCTGGAATGTAATAAATACTGAAACTGGTAAGAAAAAGCCCCGTGAAAGCCATTTCAGACTGAAAATAGACGATAAAGTCTTGACGACAGACCAGGATGTAGCTGGCGCCTTTCAACATTTCTTCACAAACATAGCTGCAGATACAACTGAAAATTTAAATTCTTCTGTGGCTAAGACTAGTATTTTTTTGAGTTCTTTTGTAAATAAACAGTGTGACCAGGAACTTCATTTTCAATATACCGACCCTCATGAGATCATTAAGACATTCAAATCTTTAAAAGTAAAGAACTCCGAGGACCTGTGGGGTATATCTGTGAAAGTTATGCAATCTGTTATTGATATTGTAGCACCGTATTTAGCCGTGGTGTTTAATGCTTGTATCAGCGAGTGTGTGTTCCCCGACCTAATGAAATACAGTAAAGTTATTCCATTATTTAAATCTGGTAGCAAGACGGAGCTTGGAAATTTCCGTCCTATTTCTGTATTACCTGTCCTCAGTAAAGTGTTTGAGAAAATAATATTGAACCAATTGCTTCGACATTTTAACAAGAACGAATTTCTTCACCATCAGCAATTTGGTTTTACAAGAGGGCGTTCGACAACAGATGCCGGCTCAGTACTCATCAAGCACATCTACGATGCTTGGGAACACTCACAAGATGCTATAGGCATTTTCTGCGATCTCTCCAAAGCATTCGACTGCGTGGAGCATGATACACTGCTACACAAGCTAAAGTACTACGGCCTGTCAGCTGAAGCTCTAAACCTTGTTATGTCTTACTTAGGCCAAAGAACCCAAAAAGTAGTCGTGAACGAGACTCAATCAAATGGTACTACCGTGAAGCTCGGCGTACCACAGGGTTCAATTTTGGGACCTTTCCTCTTTCTTGTGTACATAAATGACCTGCCATATTTTGTAAACAAAAAATGCGAGATAGTATTGTTTGCTGATGACACTTCACTAATTTTCAAGGTTGATAGGAAATTGAGCGACTTCAGCCATATCAATGCAACTTTGAGAGAAGTGCTTGAATGGTTCACAGCAAATAATCTGCTACTAAATGCAAAAAAAACGAAGTGCGTTAAATTTTCGTTGCCAAATGTAAGACAGGTTGAGACTGTCATAATGTTAAATGGAGAAAAACTGGACCTTGTCGAAAACACGCTTTTTCTGGGGCTCACATTGGATTGTAAGCTACAATGGGCCCCTCACATATCTGCTTTGGCTAATAGGCTGAGTTCTGCCGCGTACGCTGTAAGAAGAATTAGACAATTCACTGACGTGGAGACAGCTCGCCTAGTTTACTTTAGTTATTTTCACAGCATCATGTCATATGGCATATTGATCTGGGGAAAGGCAGCTGATATAGAAACTATCTTCGTACTTCAGAAGAGAGCAATCCGAGCTATTTATAATCTAGGCTCTCGTGTATCGTTGAGAGAACATTTTAAGGACATAGGTATCCTCACAGTAGCTTCACAATATGTACTGGATGTGATTATGCATACACACAAAAATATAAAGTCCTTTAGGAGGCAGTCTGATATTCATAATAGAAATACACGAAACAGACATAAGTTAGCTGTCCCGAAATTTCGTTTGCAGAAAGTGAAAAAATCATTTTTGGGTAACTGTATAAGGTTTTATAACAAAGTACCTAAAGATGCATGGGAACTACCTTATATTTCATTCAAAGAATATATAAAAACATACCTTTTGAACCAAGGATATTATAAGATCGAAGAATTTATGGAAGATAAAAGAACATGGCCAAGCGTTCGATCTCCAAAGCCGTCGTAACTTTGCAAGCAGTGTCCCGGAGACCAATGTTTGCTGCTTGTGGCGCTGCCGCTACTGCTTGTTTTAATGTAATAGGTTTTTGTTTATTTTCATTACAATTTTTTTTTTCATCATATATTGCATATTTGACATATTGGTTACATACACGTTATGTATACCGTAGCATTAGCTCAAAGACTGCTAGCTTAACAGTCTCCTGACACGGAATTGTTATTTCTGATATTCACTTTTTTATTTTGTCCTTTAGAGACCTTTTACATCTCTAAAACCTAATGTTTTAACTATGGGGACTCTTTACACCTCCGCTTTTATCTATAATATTTTTGACCATAGAGACTCTTTACATCTCTCTGTATTATAGGATAAGTTCATCGAAAGTGTGCCCAGGTATTTATTTGTTGGTTTATACTGCTTTGTATTTATGTCACTAAATGATTTGAATTGAACTGTAATTTTATATTTAACTATACAATGTATATTGATTTGAAAAAAATGACACCTCGCCGAGTTTCTTACGCCGGTTCTTCTCGTGGCAGAGGTTTATTTTTCCGAACCGGTGGTAGTTTATTGACGTTCATAAGTGCATGTAATATGCCTAATTTGAAGAATAAACTACTTTTACTTTTTTACTTTTTTACTTTTAGAACAATCACAAGCACGTTGCCGACCCTTTATGGACTTGAGGATTCGTTGTATTGACAGGCACAGAGCTCTGGTCACCTTACTCACCGCCATGAACACAACACCACATACCTACAGAGCAATTACTCGTAGTAGAGTTATTATATTTGTGAGTTATTTTCTGAAAGGTGGAGGTACTTCCCTAGATGGTTTGCTCCAAATATGAGCGTGATGACGTTCCGCAGTTCTACATCTCTTGGTGTGATCCCTCTCTAACTTTTTACAACATCCACGGAATCCAGAAATAAGGTTATGCTTTAAAAGAAATAAGGTTATGCTAAAAACGACATGGATAAAGTTTGTAAAAGTCAGTAAACGCTGCTAAGGTAATAATATAAATAGCCTACAGTACCTTACTTTCGTTCAAGCGTAACTTAGTTTGAAACGTGCATCGCTTAGGACATTTTGGGTTAGGTAGAATTGGCGTCAACTGTGTTAGGGATGCGTCAACGGCGCCAAGTCATGTGTGCTTCCCGCTCGATGCACAACCCTTTGTAAACACCTCGCGAACTAGCACGTTCAGTAATTACGAGAGTTGGTGTCACACCGTGTAAACATTGTAAACAGGATGTCGACTTGGGGCCGAGCGAAGTAGAAAAATCAAAGTGTCTCTTGTGCACATGTATATATCTTTTTATTACATGTGGACATGGAGGTTCAGTTTATGTGTACTTTTATAGAAGTCCTAACTTAACTTTAAATATGTCTGCAGGAAAATGTGTTTTTGTAAACATGTGTATGAACTCTTGGTACCGTTAAAGTCATCCTTTTCCCCATTTTCCATCCCCATCGGGATTGCCCCAAAGTTTGACTAATTTCAAGAATAAGAAGAATAGAATAAGAATAATTTATTAAAAACTCATTTTACAATTATGTTATTATAGCCTAAACTTATCTATAGAGATCAAATATCACGTGCCTGAACTGAATGAGACAACACTGAGTTAATCATATGATTAACTCACCAACCAGTGGGTTAGTTATTCTTATTGCTCATATTAGTTTTACCTAATGATGGTGTATTTTATAGCCAATCACGAGTGCGACATTATGTTATTCGATTAAAAATAAATGCCATAATGTTGTAAACTTCCTTAAGGACCAACTAGCATGTCACGTAAAATTGGACCATAAAGTATCATCTTAGCTGATACTTGAGTAGAATAAAAATTTTCATTTTCAAATGTGTCATTTATTTATTTTTAATTAATTATTATATAATTTAATTATTTATTCAATATAAGCAACTATTATTACAGGTTTACAACCTAATGCAATAGTGCCTAAAATAAAAATTTACAATTAATCAACTTATTCAAAGATATAACATAATACATGCACAACTATCTTACACAAATCATTAATGGAGCAATGGAATAAATCACATTTGTCAGCAACTAGACTTAGCGTGCAAACAGCCCGGCTGAGTGGTTCATCATGGTCATTGGTCATGAAGTGGAAAGCGCGTAAATTATTTCTTACGCTATGCCTTTATAACTGGATAAGTGTCCCAAAAAGTAAATAGAGAGTAACTAATTCCTGAAGTAAAGGGTCTACTACTCTTTAGAGTTTAGTAAGAAAGTTCGTGAAGCGGGAAATTAGGTTGAATCTTGCTTTGGATTCCGAAATGGGACAGTGAGCATGGTATTGTAATCGAAGTTGAATTCAACTCGGTTGGACGACGCACGTCGTTGGACATACAGGGTGAAGTAGGAAACGTTTTCAGAAATGAAATTTTCCATCCGGTTCGAAGGACCAAAACTGAAAGAGTTCGATAGCTTATAAGAGCTAATTAATGAGAAGAAATAATAAAAACCAAGCAGACGTTTAGTGCAGGAAAATATATTGACAACTGATCTAAATCAAAATACAAAATTGTAAAAGGATAGAAAAATGACAAATGTCTAAGTATAAAAAAGGTTGCAACCGCAACACCGACTATGAAATTAGTGGGTCTGTGAGCTGTAGACGTCGCGATATGTTTAATTTTTTTTTTAATTACTCGAAAAAAACAATCTATATAATTATCAAACTTACTCACAAAATTTCATGAGAATCGGTTGAGAAATGCGACCAGTATAGGAGAATATCACAAGCCGTTGGGGCGGAAAAGTTCTCCAGTGACGTACCGGAAAGCGCATCGTGGGTAGGCCCCCCACAAGGTGGACTGATGACCTGGTAAAGGTCGCGGGAGTCCGCCGGATGAGGGTGGCGCAGGATCGGTTATTGTTGCACTCTTTGGGGGAGGCCTATGTCTAGCAGTGGATGTCCTTCAGCTGATATGATGACGATGATGATGATAGAACAGCGGGAAATCCGCCGGTCGGACATACGAAAGCATTTTTACCGAAGCTGAAACGGAGACCTTCGCCTCACATGGTCAAATAATCTACTTTTCAGTGCAATAGTTGTCAGATAGGGCATCGACGACGGCCAGAGTACGTGTCTTCATTTTGCGATCTTCCTCCACCCTCTCAAGGATGGTTAGGTGATAATAATATGATTGTTGTACTGCACATAATACTTTAACTGTGCTGCGTTACCGATTACACGTATCTTGTGTTGTCAGGTTTGAGGCAATCGCACTGTTGTCGTGACATCGCGTAAATTAGGCTGTGACACCTCCTATGAGAGGACTTAGTATGTAAGATGAATTAAAAGCGAGCAGCGGAAGCCTTGTCTCTCGCGTTCATAGGAATGTGAAATAATGAAATTAAAGAATGCAATACAATGAGAATAATAATCGTATGGCATTTATTTACGAACCGTGAGATCTTCGGGAAGACATACATCTTCTTTTGCAATACACATACTGTAGATTCTCTTCATGAGTCAGTGGGCGGGCCACATTGCCCGCCGAACCGATGAGCGGTGCATGGGGCCAGCGAGTTCTCGAGTGGCGACCACGTACCGGACGATGAAGCTTTGGAAGGTCCCCCGCGAGGTGGGCTAATGACCTGGTTAAGGCGGGAGTCCGCTGGAAGATGACGATGATGATAAGACCTTTATTTAGGAAGCTATTGGCAAAACATTTTTTTTATTGTTCCTAAAAGGACTTCACAAAGGAAAACAAAATTAAATTACAAACTATTGTAGACAAACTAATAAAGCTGCTAAAATTCTAAATTTCAAATTAAAGGGAGAGTTAAAGAATTTTGTGCTCTAAAAAAAGTAAAAGTAGTTTATTTTTCAAATTATGCATATTACATGCACCTATGAACTTCAATGAAACCCGGTGAGGTGTCATTTTTTGAAAACAATATACATTGTATACTTAAATATAAAGGGTCTAGCAGGCTAAGCTAACATGATGTGCCCCCGACAACGGATTTGGTCATCCTTGCAGGTAGTGTATTGGCAAGACCTAAGAAAACTCTATGCTTGATATGAGCCCCCGATCTTCTTTTGTTTTAGAGATATACGGGATAATGTAAAATAATTAGCGTATCATTGAAAGTGTCATATTTTGTAAACTGTTCAAGTTAGATTAACTGAACAAAATTATATTGAACAGCAATAAAATTTACTATAAAACGTATATTTTCAACTTGCATCATGTCCTTATACTTCATAGTAAAAAAATGCAAAAAAGAATTTAGTCTGTTTTTTTTTAACTTTTCGCGGAGGTACACCTACAAAAAAAAATGCATGAGTAGCCACTAATTCCCACTACATACACATATAAAAATATTTGCACAAATCTTCGTGCTTCATGTCAAAAAAACGATTCTCCAATAACTAGTCACCGACATTATATGTATACTAGCTTTTGCCCGCGACTTCGTCTGCGTAGAACTCATTCTCGCTTTAGAATTATTTGTTTTCCCATAAATCTTTCACCCTTCTTTACACCCCCTTAAGAAATGATTACATTCAATATGACATGCTCTTTACTGCGCACGGAAAATTTTAATAGGGATCCTTTTTACAAAACGAATCAACATATCAGCCGAAAGACTGATATGTTGCCACTGCTGGACATAAGCCTCCCCCAAAGAGTGAAACAATGGCCGTTCCTTTGCCATCCGCATCCAGCGGACACCTGCGACCTTTACCAGGTCATCAGTCTACCTTGTGGGGGGCCTACCCACGCCGCGCCTTCCGGTACGTAGTCGTACGTGCAATATGCCCCACCCACTGACACTTAAGTTTAGCGGTTCGGAGGGCTATGTTGGTTACTTTGGTTCTACTGCGGATGGCCTCATTTCTGATGCGATCACGCAGAGATACTCCTAGCATAGCCCTCTCCATTGCTCTTTGGGTGACTTTGAACCTTCTTATGAGGCCCATAGTAAGCGACCACGTTTCAGTGCCATATGTCATCACTGGCAACACACACTTGTCAAAGAGGCTCGTCTTGAGACACTGCGGAATATTGGACGAAAAGATGTGCCGTAGCTTCCCGAACGCTGCCCAGCCGATTCGGATTCGACGATTTACCCCTTTCTCGAAGTTGGACCTACCTAACTGTCCTAGGTATATATAATCGTCTGACAACTTCAAGTAAAAGTGTCCGATTGTAACTGTCTTGGTGCTACGTGCTCGTGCTTTCAAAACGAATGATTAAGCTTATTTATATCAAATGTACTGATTCTAGACGAATGAAGCCCGTAAAATATTGCATGTACAATGATAAAAGTCTCGCTACGCAGTTCTTCCGTAAAACGTCCCAACAGAGCGGGTTCTTCATGTAAGTATGATGGCCGAAGGCCGTAAGCAGAGTGGCAAAACATGCAAGGTGGAAGGTCGTGTATTCACACAAAACGGGCTTCTTATGTAAGGTTGAGGGCCCAAGGCCTGAAGCAGGGAGGCGAGAAACGCGATGCCGAAGGCCGAGCTTCTCAACAGAGTGGATTCTTCATGTAAAGTTGATGATTAACGGGCCGAAACGGAGTGGCAATGCATGCGAGGCCGAAGACCGAGCATTCAAATAGAGCGGGCTCCTTATATAAGGCTGAGGGCTGAAGGCTCAGAGCCGTGTGGCACGCACGCGAGGCCAAAGGCTGAGCGTCCCAACAGAGCGGTCTCCTTATGTAGGGCCGAAGGCCTGAAGCAGAGTGGCAATTCACGCAAGGCCGAAAGCGGACAATCCCAACAAAGCGGGCTCCTTATGTAGGGCCGAAGGACTGATGCAGAGGGGCAAGGCATGCGAATCTAAAGGCAGATCATTCACACAGAGGAAAGTGTAAGGCTGAGGGCCGAAGGCCCGAAGCAGAGCGGCAAAGCACGTGAGGCTGAAGGCCGAGAGTCACAATGCCTAGACATATAAACCGATAGACAAACAGACACGAATTATTAAAACTGTTGAAATGTGTTCTGTTTCGATGCCAAGGGCCCTCCGATCACTCCATTGATTTGGCCAATATCTTCAATGTACAGATTTTCGACCTTCTACAACTGTATTATATGTATACGGATAAGCATAAATCCAGGGGCCTTTCAGCTCGAAGTACAAATTTTTATATGGAAATTTTAGTTCAACTTGTTTGTACCAGATGTCACTGGGTGCTATCTCTATCGCACTTGCATATTGAAGTGACAGGGATGCAGTGGTCGTGCGGTTAGTTCTTACTAAATACACAACGGCGCTACGATCTATGTGGAGTATTTCACTGGTATCTCTATCTCAGTATATAGATTGTAATTTGTGCATAGATCTAAGGTGCTTCAACCGTCAATGTTGACGATTGGGCTGCCCAGCCAAAGTGATCTCTTACATCAAACAGTTATTATAGTGTGAAGGGTCACCAATTACGTAAACAATAATACACGACAAAATTAAATTGTACACTGACGATACAAAGACTGCACCGAAGCAGCTGTTTTTGTATTTAAGCATATGAAGACCAACAATTCCAGAGTATCGCAAATTTATTTTGACTTACACGCAATAACAGACCTAATTGCTAAAAGGTTATGCTCAAAAATAGCGTCATCAATCAGAAGGAATTATGATATTTCGGCTTTGACATATCGAAAAGTCAGCTTGTTTACAATACGTCAAATTCTGCTATGGCTTACGTTAAAATTATTGACACGCTGCTATACTCCCAATTGGCTGAAATTTAAAGCTTATAATGGCTTATGAGGATTTAAATCACCCCGTTTCATAGACCATATTTGCACCCCCGATTTCATCCCTTTAAGGGTGATTATCGGGACAAAAAGTATACTATAAGTGAATCCAGATTACATACTGTTAGTATACAAAAAATCATCCTGATCTGTTCAGCCGTTTTTTGCGTGATTGAGCAACAAACATCCAAACATCCAAACATCCAAACATCTAAACTTTCGCATTTATAATATTAGTGGGATTAAAGTACTAGTGCAGATTGTATTATAAGATATGTTAGTATGTAGGTATACAAACCCTTCTAATAGACCTATTTAGAATGCAACGACGATCATAGGGTAACTTTTGTCATAAATGGGACTATCGTTAAAAATAAGACCTGAACAGTACTCTTTTCTAATTATTTATTATTTCAAAACAGTGGACCAGTGCATAAGCGGCAGTATAAATCAGCTAAAAGCTGGAATTGACTATTTACAAAGGCAAAGGATCTTTTACAGGTTTTGCATACACCATGTAAAAACATGCATTCATCTGGTAAATACACTTCAACATCTTCCAAGATTTCGAAGAAAAGATCCGCTTGTATATGTCTAGGTAGCTTTAAAGTCAACAGTTCCCGTTTGTAATTATTTAACTAAAAAAGTAAAAGAACTTACGTTAGCCTTAATTAAAATTCAGTAGGCAACATTTGTTAACAAGCACTGTTTATAAACAGTGTTGCACGATGTGCATCATCTCTGTAAACATGTCAAGAAACAAAAATGATGAAACATTGTTTCATAAACATGTTGCTGTGTTCTCCACTCTAGGTGGAGAGCAAGAAACAGTGTTTACAGTAAACTTGTTGCCAAACATGATGATCAAATTCATAAACAGTTCATTAATAAATGTTGCCTAATGAATACCCGGCTTTATAATTAATGAAGGCTAACTTAAGTTCTTTTACTTTTTTAGTTAAATAATTACAAACGGGAACTGTTGACTTTAAAGCTACCTAGACATATACAAGCGGATCTTTTCTTCGAAATCTTGGAAGATGTTGAAGTGTATTTACCAGATGAATGCATGTTTTTACATGGTGTATGCAAAACCTGTAAAAGATCCTTTGCCTTTGTAAATAGTCAATTCCAGCTTTTAGCTGATTTATACTGCCGCTTATGCACTGGTCCACTGTTTGAAATAATAAATAATTAGAAAAGAGTACTGTTCTAGGTCCTTATTTTTAACGATAGTCCCATTTATGACAAAAGTTACCCTATGATCGTCGTTGCATTCTAAATAGGTCTATTAGAAGGGTTTGTATACCTACATACTAACATATCTTATAATACAATCTGCACTAGTACTTTAATATACACATAATGTCGGTGACTAGTTATTGGAGAATCGTTTTTTTGACATGAAGCACGAAAATTTGTGCAAATATTTTTATATGTGTATGTAGTGGGAATTAGTGGCTACTCATGCCTTTTTTTTTTGTAGGTGTACCTCCGCGAAAAGTTAAAAAAAAAACAGACTAAATTCTTTTTTGCATTTTTTTACTATGAAGTATAAGGACATGATGCAAGTTGAAAATATACGTTTTATAGTAAATTTTATTGCTGTTCAATATAATTTTGTTCAGTTAATCTAACTTGAACAGTTTACAAAATATGACACTTTAAATGATACGCTAATTATTTTACATTATCCCGTATATCTCTAAAACAAAAGAAGATCGGGGGCTCATATCAAGCATAGAGTTTTCTTAGGTCTTGCCAATACACCACCTGCAAGGATGACCAAATCCGTTGTCGGGGGCACATCATGTTAGCTTAGCCTGCTAGACCCTTACAGTGTCAGCTACTACAAAATAACTTAAGAGGGCGCAGTACGCTCGGTCTGGCTCGGTTCTCCATACAAACGTATTTACCCTCTCATTTTAAAACGCCATACTAGAATAACATGAAAATTTGTATACACAATGGGATCCCGCATATCTAGGTCAGAAATTAGTTTCTGTTGCTAGAAATTGTAAAAGAAAAAAAATACAGCGGTTTTTTGAGTTTTTTACGGC
This sequence comes from Notocelia uddmanniana, assembly GCA_905163555.1. Taxonomy (NCBI): domain Eukaryota; kingdom Metazoa; phylum Arthropoda; class Insecta; order Lepidoptera; family Tortricidae; genus Notocelia; species Notocelia uddmanniana. Next base: position 27,975,297 of record LR991062.1, on the reverse strand, counting down.
TTGTATGAAAACCTTAATAATCGCTGTATTTTTTCTCCATTATAATTTCAAGCAACAGAAACTATGTTCTTACCTAGATATGCCGGATCCCATTGTGTATACAAAGTTTCATGTTATTGGCGTTTTAAAATGAGAGCATAAATACGTTTGTATGGAAAACCGAGCGTACTGCGCACTCTTAAATAACAATGCTACAGTAGAAAACATATTTTCGCGAAAGATTCTGAGCAGGATTATGGAGGACCAGCTTCGTGAAAGTGTTCATCAATAGCATTTAAAATACTAGTGCAATCGAATAAATCTCTATCGAATCTCGATAGCGGTACTCGAGTCCATCTCAAAGATGGCTGCTGTACCGATATTGCACGCTTGTTGGCTTCCGCTTATTTTTATTTTCCGTTATTATTATGTCTGAAAGCCCCAATTAAGTAAACGTGAAGGATTTTGGTTTAAATCTGCTTAGGAATTCTTTTGACGTAATTACGTTTGCGCCTAACAATCTCGTTGAAAGATTACGGGAATTTTGTGCGCTTTATTCGGGAATGTTTTGAACTTGGATTAATTTCTTTACAAAGTGTTTTGTTCATAATATGTTTGGTGTCTGCTTACAAATAGAAGAAATTATCTAACGTAACAAATTATGAGAACAAATAGAGTGAAACCTTTTTCTTTTATTTACCTATTCTTTTTCGAAGACTTATCTTATTTTCTAACTACATACATATAATGTAGAACTTAACCAGCTGAGTAGAATTTTCGAATCAAGAGTGTCTTTTTTGATTATTCAAATCATCACTTTTTTTAGCGCCATCTAGCGCTAGTCTTTGTCTTTCATCATAGCGTTTATCCCGGTTGCATCCTCAGCTACTGCTTCGGAGCCCAGGGTCCGCCATCTAGTTAGTAACGGAACTGAAATTGAAAACGTGTGTAGCGCAGCGCATATAATATTTGGCTCACATGATGCTAAGATATCTAAATCTCTGTTTTGATATCGACTGAATAAATTATATTTTACTGACCAGCAAAAATATAGAAAATACTTTCAATTTATCATCCTGTCAGTTGCACCGATAAAAGGCTTTAATTTGTATGCTACCTCATTACGAATTCTTTGTATAGTAATGTCATGACTCATGTTGTTCCTGGTAAATTAAATACACCACACAGAGAATTAAGTACAAGTTGTAAGGTTCAATGTTATGAAAAAGCTATGAAGCCCTTATTAAATACAATTTAGGAACCTACAGTGACTTTTACTTTACAAGTATTAAAACTGTTTTGCTTATTTCAATAAATGTCGAATATTGCGAGTAAATAATATTTAATAGATTGTAAGAGTAATAAGTTTGCCCACGCTTACGCCAATCTTTACTCGAACTGGAGATCAGATAAACTATTGAGGAGGAACGCTATCTAGATTTTGGCACTTACATTGGCACGAATTCCGTTTCAATCTGAACAGTATTATGTACCAAATACGTGTGTTTTAATTTTTTTGTTAAATCTAGAGAAGTGTGACCGAAGCGAGTCTCGAATCAAGTCAATTGTCGGTGAAATATATTAAATAATAATAATGTTTTTATTCACACAAAAAAAATGCAATTACACAATACTTTGTTGGCGGTTTGTTGGCAGTCGAGGCTCCAATTAATACATAACTACGAATCACAATAACTCAGGTACTCTACACATAAAACAATAAAAATTAACAAAGTTTCTGGGTAGGCACAACAATACAGTAAAAACCCACAATACTAAGGATTTTTTAAAGAATATATGTATAGTAGTAGGTACTACCCTAAACATCGAGACGAAGAAAGTCTTAAACAATCAACATCAAATTCATGGAATCTTTTCGTTTATCCACAAACCAACGCTGAAATAGAATTTTATGGGGCGCAAAGGATTCCTGATTGCATTAATAAATAATGCCAGGCCAGACCACCGGCTGACCGTTATTTACATTCTTATGAATAAAATCAAACCCTTTCGCAGCTTGATGCAAATCTCTGAGTGCCTATATTCCCGTTTTATACGCTGTTGCTCTTAATCCCTCGTGTATAATCCGTATAACATAGTGATAATATATTTTAGCACAAAGAAGTTAAGGACGTGAGAAATACATTTTTTTAATTCATAATCATAAATTACAATAGTATTGCCAAAGTTGGAACCGGGTATGTCCTAAAACTACGACCAAGACCACCGGGGAATGGGCAGCAGCATTCCATGAGTGCGGTGGAGATACTGCGATCGCCAACCCGCATGCCAAGCGTGGCGATTATGGCATTTACCCCCCATGAAATTGGGGGAGGCCTATGTCCAGCAGTGGACGTCCTAGGGCTGATATGGTGGTGGTGGTGGTGCCAAAGTTCCGCTGCGTGCAATAGCATCAAACTGCGATATATTAGCTGGTAGATGGATAGATGTGTATGATGAATGCTTGGAGTTATGTGAGGAGATGGATGCACGACCTTCTTCAGTGTAAATATTATTATTATTTGATTACTCTGGTGTTTTTGTTTGTTTAGTTTTTTTTTCTTTTATAATTAATATAATATTCATAAATAATTGTATCATTATATCAGTCAAAGGACATCCACTACTGGACATAAGCCTCCCCCAAAAAGGGCTTCAATGGCCGGTCCTGCGCTATTCTGGCAGTCTTTGCATTAACTCATCCTAGTGGTCACAAAACGGCACACTAAATTAACAGGTCGCTAACCAACATAATTACCCTACTTAAATAAATAAAAATAAGTACTCAATGTTGATTAGGTCACACCGTAAAGTGTTCGCATAAAATCCCGCCTTGCCAACATTATTTGTACCTTCCCGGCGTATAAAGTTGCAAATTTTATTGTTACCGCTCAGCCTGCGAACGCCAACTGCAAGGTACAGAATAAATATAATAGTACCTACTTACGTAGAAGCTCTTCTGCCTAATAATAGCTATGTTTGACAGTCAGGTAAACTGAACTCTTAGCATAGCACGTGCTCTGTTAGGGTCATATTTATAACGGTAGGTATAAAAATAATAAATATTAAATAAATATTAGGCGACCCGGGTATGTCCTAAAACTACGACCAAGACCACCGGGGGATGGGCAGCAGCATCCCTGGAGTACGGTGGAGATACTGCGATCGCCAACCCGCATGCCAAGTGTGGTGATTATGGCAAATACCCCCCGTGAATTTGGGGGAGGCCTATGTCCAGCAGTGGACGTCCTTTGGCTGATATGGTGGTGGTGGTGGAGGGGAATTATTTACACAAATCGAACTAGTCCCATAGTAAGCTCAATAAGGCTTGTGTTATGGGTACAAGACGACGATATATTTAATAGATATATACTTAAATACATAGAAAACATCCAAGTCTCAGGAACAAATGTCTCTGCACACCAGAGAAACAAATGCCCTTATCGGGAATCGAATCAGGGACCTCTAGCTTCGGAGGCAGTGACACTACCAACTAGGCAAAACAGGCCGACAAAAACTTAAGTAAGGTCCCTATCGTCCGGTGGACAAATTGAATGTATACAATTTAATTCTGCTTTTTTTTTGGCGGCAAATTTGACCATTCTTTTAATTCTAATATAAAGTAAAGGGACGTTATTTTTTTATAGAAAGTTGTATGCTTCAGAAAGATGTTATACAGGACGAAAACTGTGTCAAAATTTAAGGATAAAATTTTAGATCAATAAATCTCGAATAATAGTAATATTGGTTGAACCCCGAGCTCACCAAATTTGACATTTTGCAACTTTCAAGATTGATAGAACCATTTCTTGGAACACTGTACGTTGACTGTCACTGTCATATCACTGTCAACCGAATTTGGATGATTATACACCCTATGGTGTTCAATAGCCGAGTTAAGCCGAAAGGATTCCAGACCTTTCCGAGGTAACGCGTTGGACAAATGTGAGAAAACGTTGTGACCAACGTTTCGTGTTGGACCAAATTGTGCCCAATGATAATAAATGAAGGCTTTTACCGATACGAGTAGTAGCCATTTTGTGGCACCTAATTCGATTGAATGCGACGCGCCGGCGGTAAAATATTTTGGGGACATAAAGGTTGGCAAGTTTTCTGAAATATAAACTGTTAAATTCATTCACGTGCAACTACATATGTTGATAAACGTTAGAACTAATTAAAAAAAGATTTCGCAAGAGTCCTGTCTGATGAAGTGAGAGTTTGTAATATTTAAAAGTACCTACTTTCTACTACGTTTTTTTATTATAGTTCGCTTCTCCATACAAACGTAGTTTCGCTCTCATTTTGAAACGCCATGCTGGAATAACATGAAACTTTGTATACACAATGGCATCCAGCATATTTAGGCCCGAAACCAGGAGAAAAAATACAGCGTCTATGAAGGTTTAAAAACCCAAAAAGTCGCTGTATTTTGTTTTCTATTACAATTTAAGAAAATCTTTTAACATACGCGATAAATTTATTCCTGGAATTTCAAAAACTAGCCAATTAAAATTAAGTTTGAGGCGTAAATAATTTTTTTGCCTTACAAGACTCACCCGAAGTTTGAGCTCTAAGTGCCACAAGGTAACATTAAGGCAGAGAACAGTAGTGAAAGATCCATTTACGTATTTGACAGTGTCTTACTTCATCATCATCATGTCAGCCGAAAAACGTCCACCGCTGGACATAGGCATCCCCCAAAGACTTCTACAATGACCGATCCTGCGCCACCCGCATCCAGCGGACACCAGCGACCCTTACCAGGTCATCGGTCCACTGTGTGGGGGGCCTCCCCACGCTACGCCTTCCGGAGCGTGGTCGCCACTTGAGAACCATTCCGCCCCAACGGCCATCGATTCTGCGTGCTATGTGCCCCGCCCACTGCCACTTAAGTTTAGCGATTCGAAGGGCTATATCGGTCACTTTGGTTCAAAATGCATTAAGCCGCAATAAATAGGTTCTCGAGTGGCGACCACGACCCCGTACCGGAAGGCGTAGCGTGGGCAGGCCGAACTGATGACCCGGTGGTCTACTCCGAAATTCGAAATCTGAACTTCGTATGGTGCCGTCCCTTTCACTCATGTGGTGTATCACAGGAGAGTGAAAGGGACAGCATCATACGAACTTCATATTTCCAATTTCGGAGTAGACCCCATGGTAAGTATCGCGGGTGTCCACAAGATGCGGGTGGCATAGGAGCGGTCATTGTGGAACTCTTTGAGGGAGGGAGGCGTACTCGGAAGTTCTGCAGTGAACGTCCTTGCAGATGATCATGATGATCATAAAATAATAAAATATAAAACTTATTAAGTCACGAAAAGTTCTCGCCTCAGCATAAATGCCGACTCAGGGAGCCGGCGCTGATCTTCCGGCGAGACCTAAGTAAGAGTGTGTTCACATTATATCGGCGTCGGAACCCACACCAAATGTTGGTCGTTTAATAGTAAAGGATTTATGCTCATACTCATACTCATTTTATTGATAAAATATAAATTTTACATCTCAAAATTATTAAATAATTAAAGTCTGTCATAGCTTACATTACGAAAATCATTATAAATAACATAGAAATAAAACGTTTTACATTATGTACATTGTCATTGGACTTATAAAATTCTGACATATTAGAAAACGCCTGGGCGGTAAGCCATATTTTCAATTTGTTATATAATGATGGATCACTATTAACATTTTTTATGTCGTCGGGTACTTTATTGTATACTTCTGGCCCTACAATTGACATACATATATTTATTTATTTAATCTTTATTGCACAAAAGTAAAACTTATAGTACAAAAGGCGGACTTAATGCCATAAGGCATTCTCTACCAGTCAACCTTAAGGCAAAGCAGAAAAATTGTGGGCGGTGCAACTAAGATAATAAAAAAACAGTAGGTACTTATAAGACTGGAAGGATATATACAATACGATATGATATTATATAATATTATAAATAATAATATAATACAATATACAACCACTACTAAATAAATATACATACATACACACATACACATACATATATATGGATGAAACTTACAAATCAGAAATATTATGATTTCTTGGTTCTGCCAGCAAAAAACTTGTACAAGTTTTTTTTAAAAGCAAGCCTATTAGGAGATCGTGTTTATACATGGATAGATCTGATTATATACGAGTAGATTATAATTTTTTTTCTAACTTAGCGTCATGTGTAATTTTCTACTGGAAGTTCCTCTACTGTTCTCATTTCATGTTACTGTTAAAGAGACTTTTATTTTCTTGGTAAAAACGCGAACAGCGGAGGTTTTCACGAGCAATATTTCGCGATGGTGTTTCCTGAGTGTCTCAGTTGAGATTTAAGTTTGGTAATTAAAAGTTGTTCTCGTTAGGCGCCTGCCGCTCTCAACGCTAAACCACGACAATTCGCCGCGTGTGATGGCTGATGATGTTCATACATTTGAGCACAGGTTTGAATGAGGCTTAAATCTTATAAACAGGATCCCTATTTGAGTGAAAGAAAAGATAAGTTGTTTGTGTCAAGGCAGATACATAAACGTGAGGATATCTACGATGGAAGTAGGTATAGTTCATAATATTGTCTTGTTAAACTACGCATTGTAAATATCTTTCCTCTTTTTGTTTTTTATTATATTGTCATTGTAATAAGCATATTTTTGGGAGAAAATGACTGACTATCGAGTTTGTTTCGTAGTTTCTTCTCGGCAGTGGTCTTCTTTTTCAGAAACGCTAGTAGATTTTGACTTGTAAAAGTGCCGTTGCGGCCTAGTTACTTGCAGACTTCCAGAATAAATTTAATTTATCTCATAATAATGTGTATCCTAGCTGTCCTAGATTACCTCCTTAACTAGCAAAAGGCATGATTATTGATTGAACTTATTATTAGCCTCAAGCGACGGATTTAATATGTGAGGCAGTATTCTTCTATCTTTTCGTTATGTCGGTGAAAAATAAAACTGGAAGTTATAAAGAATTTCTACACAACTAGCCTGGCTTAGAGAAACTTTCTAACAAAGTTTCCTTAGATACTACAATACACATAATTGGTATGTCAAGGGCCTCGTCGACGGCTAAAACAATAAAAAAGTTGGAAGGGCGCTAAGTTTTCAACTTTTCGTCAAGTCACATAAGCTAAAATAGCACTTAACCTTAATGGGGAAGGCCATTAATTTCTCTCGGGACACCGTAATGCCTTTGTCGCAAAAAAGCTCTGAATAGGTGCGACGACCACGATTTTTAAGCTAATTCTTCGCCAACAAAGACGGATGAGTAAGGGTTTCTCAGGCGGTGTAATAAACATTTCAATACGGCGTTCAATTAGCTTAACAAATACGAGTTGGTAGCTTGTTCGAACGTGAAATTATTCATCGATTCAGCAAGCTTGTGAGTAATCATGCTGGAGAGAAACTCGGTAATTGGCTCTTTGAATAAAGACAACAAACAGCGGATGATTGAATTAAACGTTGTCCGTAAGTTATTTGATGTTGCGGGAACTGATTGGCGCCTTTGCCGTTGTGCTGTGATCGGGAAGTTTAACAGTTGCTGTCATTGTGTTGGAGCCTCGTTTGTTTGATCGAATTTATAAATAAGTAATGTTTTGTTGACATGAAGCCCCCTTCCCTTCGTAGCAATTTTACGAAATAAAGACAAATAAGTCCTTTATCTTAGCAACATATTAAGCTCAGTTCTTCGTAAATCTTATAAATTACAAAATAAGGATGCATATACTATGCAACATAGCGGGATAATTTAACACACAATGCGTAATTACGCAGTTTTTGGGCGTGCGTAAGGTATATCTTCAAGGTAAAAGTGATTAGGCATCAGGCTAGACTAGGGTAAAACGCAATCCCATTTACAATAAAAAAAAATCCAACTGACATTTTTCGTAGTAAAATGACATATCTACTTTATCGTGCGTTTTCATAATTAGGTACGCGATTATCTTGATGGTGTACTTGCTTGTAAACTTACATTTCTTATATTTCAACTAGGTTATGTTCGGGTCAATTTATTTATCTATGTTCGGATAGTTTAGTCGGACTACAGCTTAAGCAGAGGGGGTAATGTACTTTTTGGATGTTTGTGAGAACGTTCGCACACCACGGCTCACATAATCATACAATTTTCCTGACAAAGTTTCTGAGGAGGGTCTCGCCGTGATCCACAAAAAATAAGAAATACGAATAAATAAAAGAAAGGAAAGAAGTTTTGTTTGTATTTGTTGCAGAGATCACAGTGTGCCAAAGATGGATAGGTATAAGTTTGAGGATTCATTGTGTCGATAGCTAGGGACAAATCCCATGTCCTAAGCTCTCAACACAGCGCATCTTAGGGAGCTCTGGACACCTTGATCACCACCAGGAACATCTCTTCTTATGAGTCGTATACATCATTGCTGTTGGTCGCGTCCATCACAGCTTTCCGTGGCGTTGTGAATGAGCTGCTTCCATCTACCCCGGTTGACGGTTCCGTTAAGAGTGGCTGATACAAGAACCCCCGTGAGACCGGACTCGTCTCACCAGCGGTTGGACGATCCACCGTGTGGTCTTTCCACCTCTATTTTTCCGACTACAAGAAGCTTGCCGAGGCTGTCTGTTTCTTGGCGGACAACATGACTGAAATAGATGTCTTCTTCTTCTTTTGATAACCGAGCATTGAGAGCCTAGTCTTCACACGTATGTAATTGATTCAAGACGGAATTGTTCTTTCTCTTTGCTGTCCACGGTATGTGTAACATTCTTCTCCAACACCACATCTCAAACACTTCTATCATACCAGAAACATAACATAACAAAATTTAGTGACTATGCAAAATGTAACTGGTCAGACTCCACACAACACAATTTAAAATGAACTAGTTACCAAATTCCAGGCTCAAACGAAGTTAACAACTTATCCAGCTACAACGTTACCGAAAACGCTGCAATAAAACTGCACTAAAGCGTGTAAAAGTTCGTTTACAATCGTTGGTGGCCTAATTAGGAAGTTGGGACGTCGCTTCGCTCCTGTAAGAATATGAACGTACAGAGGAGTCACAGGTATAGAGAAAAAAACTAAAAGGTAATAGTAGATTATACACTAAGGGGATAAAGCACTGTTTTATGTCACGGGAGCGAATTGAATCCCGAACGTAACGAAGGACTCATAATTTAACTCCTGAGCGTAGCGAGGGAGTTATAAGTTAATTCCTGAGCGAAGCGAGGGAATTAAGACTGAGTCCTGAGTGCAGTGAGGGGTTCAACCGCCCAAGACTAAAACAGTCTTATCCCCGAGGTGTATACTCTACTTTTCACACCTTATGCGAGACAAAAAAACAGGCTCAGTAGATAAATTTGATAAACTCAGGAGTCAAAACACTTTCATCACTCGACATTTTCAATATTATTTTTGAAATTAAATCTTCTATAGGCACCTACAAGAACTCGATTTGTTCGTCACGCGTGAACAAATGAAGGCGCGCGACGTTCCAAATTCGAAAGCACAAGCCGTGGTCCTAGATTCGAAATTCGAATTTCGAACACCGCGCTCCTCCGGACCGGGGTTCACACGGAGGCAAACTTCATTTATTTTGTCAAATCAAGTAGGCCATGGCCTAGGACAAATTGTGTTTAGCAAAATTAAACTTTATGCATATAGTAATAAGAATTATGAAAAGTGAAATCATATTATTAACCAGCGGGTTATAATGAAATTCAGTACAACATTATAACCCGGCTAATACCAAGGGATTTAATGTCTTGCTTTCGGTAGGGTTTACATGACCTATAATTCGGCATTGTCGAGCATGTGGTTTGAAAATTATTTTATACTTTTATAGATTTTTAACATTTCCGCATCAGATGTTTCACGGTCGGGCACGCTTGTGCTGTGGCATTGTGTGATGACGATGTCCTTATACATTAAACCCTTTGTCTTGTTATATTTCCTCGTAACTTGGATGCATCCTAAATATCCCGGGAGCCATTTGATACCCTGTCATAGCTTGGTAATATATCTTTATATAACTTAAAGGCAGTTAACCAGTTAATATGGTCAATTAACATGACATCCACGTCAGAACAGGGTTACACACATAGGGGTGCTAGTCGTCTACCCTTCACGAGAGTCTTGGGCTCTTCCAGTTCCTGTGGACCCTCGCGGGTCTGGGGAAGGGGAAGGGTGTGCCCTGGAGGCCACAGTAATCTTAGGAGGGATAGCTTACCGGTGCTACCAATAACCCGGAGACGGGGTCGCTCTGGGTGTTTCCAGATGCGACCAACGACGGGGGGATGGGGGTTTGGGGGTTCCGCATCAGGGAGTCGCAAGACACCCCGGGTGTGGTGAGAGGGACAGGCCATGCTGTATGCCTGTATAAAGAACTACGGACCCGTAACCCTGACTTCGGCAGAGGGCCGCTATAGTCGGGAGCGGGGGCTGTCACCATCAGGGCGGGGCCGGGTGGTGGCTGCGAGGGAAAAAACCTCTATAAAAAGTTACAAGGGGACTTGAGGGAGTGAGGGGGTTTTTCACTCTGTTCTGGCGTGGAGGTCCTTTGATCGGCAAGTGTGTGGTGTCGCCTTAACCGGGGGCGCAAGCCTCAACCGAGAGGGAACAGCTTCTTTATGCTGCGTATACTGACGCCCGTATCCCATTAAGGTAGGCAGACACCAGAGAATGTCAAATACTACGGCCCATACATACTTCTTTCGCTTCAGTCACATTCATACATCTCGTCATACATGCTCGTCGGTTTGCGGGTACTTCTGAGTTGACCGTTTTTCAGTATCGTAGAAATTTAATCAAGATACCCTCGCCTTGGTCGCCCCCACCAACCCTTCCACCCATTCTCCTGAACGTAAATCCTCTTAGTCTTCTTTAACACATCCTCTAAAAATTCCAATTTGGAATTTTAGTCACTACCTACGTCGTCAGTAATTAGTGTTCAATCTTTCTTCATCATCATCATCATCATCATGTCAGCCGAAAGACGTCCACTGCTGGACATAGGCCTCCCCCAAAGACTTCCACAATGACCGGTCCTGCGCCACCCGCATCCAGCGGACACCCGCGACCTTCACCAGGTCATCAGTCCACCGTGTGGGGGGGCCTCTTTCTTCAGATTAGATTCCTAGAATTATGGACAGGGCACTGTACCCACTTCCGACTCATTCATGAAGGTTGTGTTGAAGTGTCGCCTCTGTCGATTTTATTCTAATGTCGTTACTATCTAGTTAGGGGAGTTCGTTAGCGGAACCCGGTTAGTCGTTGATTGTAGGTGAAAGTGAGAAGCGCCTTACTTCTCTCCATTTGTGCAAAACGTCACATGTCATCAAGTAAAACCTGCCAGTTACGACTTTCTGCATTCGAAGGGTGATAGTATGAACAACAACTTTTACGGGGCTGGGAATATTTGTTTGTTTTTTGTATCGTTTGTCTATTATAAAACTTAAAATAAAGTTGTCTTGAATTCTTCAATAGATGAGGGTAAAGCGCTTGTCTTTCTTTCACACATTTTTTTATGTTTTAACCCTTTCAAAGCTCATGAGCTCCATTGCGTCACGTAAGGCTGAAAAATGCAGCTACGGGCTATGGCATAGTACACGAAGCGTGGTTCTCGCATGGGTTTAATGTGGTGTTAAAAAATGAAAAAAGACTCACGATAGTTTTAAATAAATTGATCATCTTCAAAGAGAGTTTTGTACAATTTGCCCAAGAAATAGAAAGAATCAATCTATCGCTTTTGAAGTACGTCCATAAAAAAATAAGTAAAGATGAAATTATTTAAAATGTCCGGCTTTAAAAAAATCTATCGTTAGACTTTAAACCGACTTGCTTGTAGAGTAAAGTCGATTTTTTAACGGACTTCAATTCAAATTATGTTCAATATATGCAAAGCAACTGAGGTAAATCTCAATGTACAGTCAGTGTTACTTCAATTATGCTCGTTCCGTGGACCCTAACTAATGCGGCTAAACATGGGCTAAACGTAATACAGTTAGCATCAGAAGTAGCTACAGCTACACAAAGAAGGTAAAAGCTCTTATTACATTATAATAAATATAGGACAGGAGGGCAAAAGCTCTAAATACATCATAAAAAATACACAAAGAGGGCAAAAGAAAGAAAAAAAGAAAGAAAGAAAGATCCACGACCTCTAGATTCCGTGCATTGCTTTGAAACAACTTGTGCTGTCGTGGCGATCCCTCGTGATGACGAACCATTCACTCTTCTAATTACGCTTTGCGGACATCTAACGCGAAAATTTACAACTTGTTTATTTTAGTTTATTTATTTTATAAGACACACCAACAGTACATAAACAAAGCAAATAAAGTTACATAAGTATATTAGACACGTGTAATATTTATGCACCAATAACAGGTGTGCAACAACATTCAAACAGTTCGAGGCTTTTACACTACTTTACTAACTATAATTATAAATTAATAGATTTGTTTGTGTCGACTGACCAATTAAAACTTGCAATAAAAACTGTAAGCACTACTTATGAATGTTGTTTGAACATTCTGCGCTTTAAATTTTGTACAGAATCACTAAATATATCTATTTCGAAGTTTTGTTCAAGTGACAAATTGTTCCATGTTACTTGCAATCTATGGACTGGAAGTGCCTTGCCCAGTTTAGTCCTGGTGGAACTCGGGCGAAAGATAGTGCGACGACAAGATCGTGTGTTAGCTTTTGGTACTGTAAAGTTTAAACCACCCAGCAGGCAAGGTTCCGCGATTTTACCGTTTACCAACTTGTGTAGCAAAGCCATGTCAAGGAAAGATCGCCTGAGCTGTAAAGGACACATTTCAAACCGTTGGAGTCTCTCTTCGTATGTTACTTTTTTACGAACTCCCTCGGTTCTCGTCTTATAAACTAAAAATCGAGTAAAAAAACGTTGGACTTTTTCCAACCGATTGATATGAATTGCGTAGCTGGGATTCCATACTTGACAACAGTATTCAGACGAGAACGTACTTGTTATTCAGCAACGTCTCAAATTACATTGAAACCGAATTGTGGATACCAGATTAATCTCTAATATCATCTTTATTTTGTCCGTTGCGTCGAATACACGTTTTTGACTATAAACCAACCTATGAACCAACCTAACTATGAGAAGTGTGTTGTTTATTTAAATATGCTTGTACAATGAATGTCTGATTTCATATTTTGGGTAACACAGAAAGCAGAAACAAATAATAGTAGGTATAGGTGTCTAAATAGTACAAGGCAAATCCAATGTACAATATTATCTCGTACACGTACTATCGTAAGCCGTAATTACCGCTGCTTTAAGAGATGCCACACAGCGCTAATTCTTGAACCTGTGCGGCATACAAATGGATCGGGGCTCCACTTTGTGAGTGACAATTTCATTCCAATTTAATACGAGCAACAGTGCCATGCGCAATTCGGTCATACCCCATTCAAGGCCATGACTATACGTGCGATCTTTTCATACCACGTCGGCAGGCAAACAGAAACAGGCGTTCGGCACGCCTGATGGTAAACGGTCACAGCAGCCTATCATCATCATCATGTCAGCCGAAAGACGTCCACTGCTGGACATAGGCCTCCCCCAAAGACTTCCACAATGACCGGTCCTGCGCCACCCGCATCCAGCGGACACCCGCGACCTTCACCAGGTCATCAGTCCACCGTGTGGGGGGCCGGCCCACGCTACGCCTTCCGGTACGTGGTCACCACTCGAGAACCTTTCCGCCCCAACGGCCATCGGTGACAGCAGCCTCTGCACGCCTGCAACTCCAAGGGTGTGACATCGTTGCCCACGCTCTAAAACCGTATGCACTCCTTTATTGAAGAACCCCATACCGTAGTCTCTCGGGAAAACCTAGCCAGGGAGCTCATGCTACTACTGTAGCGTCCGAGGGAGAATCCATTTACTTCTTCTTTCGTTAGTGACTGATTAGAGCGCTCGTGGCCCAGCGGCACCCGCCTACCGCGTGCGGTATGCGAGGTTAAGCAATGTGCCCACATTGCTTAACCGCAGGTCAGTTCTTGGATGGGTGACCGCTTTGAGTGGTTACTAACTGAGCGCTCTCGTGCTTTGGAAGGCACGTTAAGCCGTTGATCCCGGCTGCTGTCTACGACAGCAGTCGTTAAGCCAAGTTAGAGGCCTTCGGGCGGCTTGAGAACTTCTAACAGTCAAGTTGCCCACTCACTTGACAAAGGGGGGTCGAAGTTGCACCACGTCCGTAGGGAGTACCCACCGTTACCCTAAACATGGTGGTGCTACAAGTGCAATAAAAACTGGCAACCGTACTTGTCTTCTCGAAGATCTCAAGGTTCGTAAATAATTGTCATACGATTAAATTAAAGTGACTGATTTCCACTACAAGGCGAAACAAATGTTACGTGTTACGGAGTACGTGATATGCTACGTTCGTGGGCCTTGAATGGGATTCAACAGGCTTACTTTCTGTTTTGGAAGGCGCAACCTGCTTGCGATTTTTTCTCCTTTCCCAGCAGCATACTGACGTTGTATATTTTTTTTTACTTATCGGTATACTCGTACTGTTCGTATTACTTTAGTGCAGAGCAAAGGGCGGTATCGACGCATTATCATCCCGCATTTGCGCATTCCGCAATCAGGAAGGTGTTAAATGTAGTCGCGAAGTAACTACTCGACTCGGTTGACAGTTGGCACTGACAACTGACAGGTTATGGATATCGCCCCGACGACCCCGCACGGCCAGATGCGGACCTAAGGGTGGACGTCTTGCGCTCCCTTGTCAGGGGAAGTATCTCCAACTTACTGCTACCTCTACTTGCTCTGTACAAGTGTTCCTGTTAGTGAGTAAGCACCTATTAATAACTGCAAAAATATATAATTTTACTTGTATGAGGTTGAGAACCGTTAATATTAACACTTTTAGTAGAGTTAAGAACAAAATAAATTAAAATTATGAAAATAAAAGTTCATGTAACTTAAATGCTAAAATAAAGTATCAAACCAGCACATTTTACGAATTTTCCGCTTCGGCCGCCAACGAAACCATGTTACTTAACCGGTTACGTACAAAGAGGTTTTTTATTTCTACGAAACTAGTTCGAATTGAATTAGCTCTTCTAATTTAGCTCCCGCTTCCGTCTTCTAACCTATCCGCGATCAGAGTCGGTTTCGCCATTACCAATTCCCCGTGCCCTCTCATATATACCGCATGCTGGCTATGCGTTAAAAGTATTTGGTTGTTTGCCACACATTACACAATCGAGTTTCAATTCAATTCGAACTAGTTTCGTAGGAAGAAAAAAACCTCTTTGTACGTAACTGGTTTCGTAGCAAGAAAAACAATTATTCTCACGTAACCGGTTACGTAGCATGGTTCCGTCAGCGGCCGAAGCCGAATTTTCATATCAGCATGTTATATAAACTAAATAAAATAAGAATATTTGGCAAAATTACTCATTGGGCCAAAAACACAACGATTTGTGCACTGTTACGACTAAGATATCTCAAAAAGTCAAGTTGAGAACCCTAATAATATAGCGCGTATCGGTTTAAAATATATCAAGCGCTATTCGACTTTCAAAATGTGAGTGACACGTTTCATTATACAGAATGATTCAGGAGACGTGAGCAGGACCAACACTACATACATAGTAAATGGCAATGAATCGTTCACCATTGTATTTAAGTGAAACATCCATATCTTTTTCCTGTATTTTAATTTTTGTTAAGTTAAAGTTTAATTCTCTACAATCATGGTCACTCTACAACAACTGGTTTTTAAAGATTAAACCTCTAACTGTTTTGATTACGAAGTAAGTAAATTGTCACATTGAGTGAGATACGATATTTCAAAAGTAATCGGACTCAGATGACATTCAATTTGACACGTAATCACTTGACTGAAGTACTCTGATTGTAGAGTGACCATGAATTTCGTAAATAATTTAAAATATTTTGTTTTCAACACCAAACATAAATAAACGTTAATTTCACTAATAGTGGCACGAAGCTGCAGTAGCTTATGATCTACTGAATCTGTAGAGTTGATCTTGCTCACGTCTCCCGAATCACCCTGTATATGCAGCGGCAAAAAATGGCCCAGATTAGTTGAAAAATATATGAAAACCAATTTGGGCTGTTTTTCATTGAGTATTATTGTATTAAACTAAGTTTCATTTTACGCACCGTCCGTGGCGTGGTCAATGCGAACGTTAAGTTTTGTTATGTATGTCAAATGAGCTTTGTTCGATTTAAATAAATGCAAATTACAATTGTATATGCTCGGTTTTCTGTTTATTCGACACAATATTCGCATCGTTCCAGTTTTAAACCGTTAATAGGGTTAATTTTAAATTGTAATACAAACGAGGTTGGGAGATGTATGCGGGACAGGGCCTTGACCCCCGCTCCGGGTGATTCTTGTTGCAAATGTTGTCTATTGCAGTCCAACGCGGTAAGGCAAAAAGCGTCTTAGGCACCTTTGCACCAGGAATGTCGCGAGGTGAGTTATTCTATTAGCACATACACTACCGTCAAAAAGTTTAGGACCAAACACAATTTTTAGTTTCATTTTTCATAAATTATTACGCAAACCAAACAAGGGAAAAAGATTGCAATGGGCTGTTTCTCGCAAGGATTGGACTTTTGCAAACTGGTCGAGAGTACTACGGACAGAAGAATCAAGGTTGAATGAATAATCAATCAATGTTGCTCATTTGCATATTTTGTGTTTGGTCTTAAACTTTCTGACGGTAGTGTATATCTTGATTTAGGTCAATTTCGACTTCAAAATTTCAAAAGAGGAGGTTATCAATTCGGTTGTAAGTTTTTTTTTTTTTTTTTTTTTAATGTTTGTTACTCCATAACTCCGTCATTTCTTAACTGATTTGGAAAATTCTTTTTTTGATTGTAAGTATATACTTATATATCCAAGTTGGTCCCATTTTTGTCAAAACGCAGTTCTGATGATGAGATCCATGAGAAATTGAGAGAACTCCTCAAATCTTCAAGGCAAACATATAGTAATTTTTGTGTTTTTATCAACAAGTCAAGCATTTTCATCCAAAAATGTGACATTGGATGAATTGGAACTGCTGATGATGATCAGAACAGAACTCTTCAACGACAAAAAGTTCACGTTTGGCGATTTGTCCTCCTAGCTGTGTTTGTTACGCAAGTTCTATTTTCACGATTAATTTTTGTCATGCTTGATTTCTGATGATGGGATCCATGAGGAAGTGAGGGAAATCCTCAAATCTTAAAGGCAAACATATAGTGATTTTTGTGTTTTTATCAACAAATCGAGCATTTTCATACAAAAACGTGACATTTGATGAAATGGAACTACTGATGATGATCAGAACAGAAATCTTCAACGACGAAAAGTTCACGTTTGGCGATTTGTCCTCCTAGCTGCGTTTGTTAAGCAAGTTCTATTTTCACCGTAAATTTTTGTCATGCTCGATTTTTGATGATGGGATCCATGAGGAATTGAGGGAACTCCTCAAATCTTAAAGGCAAACATATATTGATTTTTGTGTTTTTATCAACAAATCGAGCATTATCATACAAAAATGTGACATTTGATGAAGTGGAACTGCTGATGATGATCAGAACAGAACTCTTCAACGACGAAAAGCTCACGTTTGGCGATTTGTCCTTCTAGCTGTGTTTGTTAAGCAAGTTCTATTTTCACGATTGATTTTTGTCATGCTCGAGTTCTGATGATGGGATCCATTAGGAATCGAGGGAACTCCTCAAATGTGAAAGGCACACAAATATTGATTTTAGTATTTTCATGAACTAATCAAGCATTTTCATTCATAAAAGTGACATTTGATGAAGTGGAACTGCTGATGATGATCAGAACGGAACTCTTCAACGACGCGTAGTTCACGTTTGGCGATTTGTTCTCTTCGTTTTGTTTGTCAAGCAAGCAAGGTTTTTTCATGATTCCATGAGGAATTGAGGGTACTTAGTCTTCTACCATTATAAACATACAGCCATTTTTATTTTATTGTATATCTATCTAACAGTGCACCATCTAAGTATAATAATCTTTTACCGGCCTACCCCATTGAAGTCGGTCTTTTTTTCTTAAAAATTACGTTTTATAATGTGGTCTATACCTATAAAATAGTGAATAAATCATAGTACAATAAATTAATTACTTTTAATTGTTTTAAGCAGTGCTTAAAGTACGCAGCGTTTAAGCAACGACGCAATATATGCGTCATGACTTTAACCAGCCTCTACGAAAGCAGTGTTAAATAAAAAAAAAACATATTTTCCTGTTTTTCAGACCTATGACACAAATAAACACAAATTGAATTAGCTTTGTTAGTAAACATTAAGTTATAAGGCATTATTTTACACATTTACCCCCTTATTCATAAACGTCCATCAAGCCTCTATTAGTTAACAAGCCGCTAAAGTTAGTTTCTCCTTATCTGTCACTTTGACATTTATGTTTGTGAGAAAGGGACAAAACAACTTTCAGTTCACAGAGGTTTGTTAAGTTTTATGAATAAGGGGGTTATTATTTAGCCTTCCCTATCAACCTCCACCCAGTATTTAGTGGGCGCGAGCGCCAGCCCTGCGCACTGCCAACTTCCTCAAAAATCCGATGCTGCTGCCTCGCAAATAACATGCCATGAATGTCATGAAGCACTTTCTCGAGGTTGAATGTAATTTTTTTGTTACTTCCAAAAGCAAAATATTTTACCAATATATCGTAAAAAAACCGTTTATTACGAAGAAGAAGAAACAACAATATAAAAACATAAAATAACCTTAGCAACGAAAAGCGCATAAGCATTGCTGCACCTGCACCCTACCGTCGAGTTCCGAGCTAAAACCCACTTTTAGGGTTCTGTAGTCAATTAGGAACCCTTATAGTTTCGCCATGTCCGTCTGTCTGTCCGAGGCTTTTTGTTCGTGCTAGAAAGCTGCAATTTGTCATGGATATATAAAGCAATAAAGCAGACAAAGTGGTAAAATAAAATCTATTTTTTTTAATGTTACCTCCCCTACACGTAAAGTGGGGATGATTTGGCTTCAACCCTATGGTGTGGGGTGTTGTTGGATAGGTCTTTCAAAATGAATAGAGCTCTTTATCAAACATCTTTTGATAAAGTGAATATTTTCGAAAATCACACCAAAAGAAAAAAAGTGGACCCCCCGTCTAACTTTTGAACTATTGGTCCAAAAAAAAGAAAAACCATTAAAATAAAGCTTAGTAAAGAATTTTAGAGAAAACTATAGCGGACATGATCAGTTAAGCTGTTTTTGAGTTATCGTAAAAAGTCTTAGTAAAAGTCGCATGAAACGATTCACATGTATTCCCTGTTGCTTGATATTGATTTCTTTTTAACCGACTTCAAGATTTCAAAAGAGGAGGTTATCAATTCGGTTGTGTTTTTTTTTTTATGTTTGTTACTCCATAACTCCGTCATTTCTTAACCGATTTGAAAAATTCTTTTTTTGATTGTAAGTATATATATCCAAGTTGGTCCCGTTTTTATCAATACGCAGTTCTGATGATGGGATCTATGAGGAATTGAGGGAACTCCTCAAATCTTAAAGGCAAACATATAGTGATTTTTATGTTTTTATCAACAAATCGAGCATTTTTATCTACAAATGTGACATTTGATGAAGTAGAACTGCTGATGATGATCAGAGCAGAACTCTTCAACGACGAAAAGTTCACGTATGGCGATTTGTCCTCCTAGCTGTGTTTGTTAAGCAAGTTCTATTTTCACGATTAATTTTGGTTATTCTCGATTTCTGATGATGGGATTCATGAGGAATTGAGGGAACTCCTCAAATCTTAAAGGCGAACATATAGTGATTTTTGTGTTTTTATCATCAAATCGAGCATTATCATACAAAAATGTGACATTTCATGAAGTGGAACTGCTGATGATGATCATCACAGAACTCTTCAACGACGAAAAGTTCACGTTTGGCGATTTGTCCTCCTAGCTGTGTTTGTTAAGCAAGTTCTATTTTCACGATTAATTTTGGTTATTCTCGATTTCTGATGATGGGATTCATGAGGAATTGAGGGAACTCCTCAAATCTTAAAGGCGAACATATAGTGATTTTTGTGTTTTTATCATCAAATCGAGCATTATCATACAAAAATGTGACATTTCATGAAGTGGAACTGCTGATGATGATCATCACAGAACTCTTCAACGACGAAAAGTTCACGTTTGGCGATTTGTCCTTCTAGCTGTATTTGTTAAGCAAGTTCTATTTTCACGATTGATTTTTGTCATGCTCGAGTTCTGATGATGGGATTCATTAGGAATCGAGGGAACTCTTCAAATGTGAAAGGCACACAAATAGTAATTTTAGTATTTTCTTAAACTAATCAAGCATTTTCATTCATAAAAGTGACATTTTATGAAGTGGAACTGCTGATGATGACCAATACGGAACTCTTCAATGACGCGTAGTTCAAGTTTGGCGATTTGTTCTCTTCAGTTTGTTTGTCAAGTAAGCAAGGTTTTTCTATGATTCCATGAGGAATTGACGGTGCTTAGTCTTCTACCATTATAAACATACTTATAGCCATTTTTATTTTTTTGTATGGAATCTAAGAGTGCACCATCTAAGTATAATAATCTTTCACCGGCCTCCCCCATTGAAGTCGGTTTTTTTTTTTAAAAATTATTATTAATTTCATTGGACAACTATGGAACCCTACACTGAGCATGGTCCGACATACTCTAGGCCAGCTTTTTATTTGTAAATTTGTTTTTTTAGGTAGTTTGGAAAACTTAAACTTACCAATCAATTGAATGTATTTAAGTATGTTACAAAGGATATTTAACCATATAAACCACGATTAAATTCTTCGCAACACTTGATACAAAATGAAAATTAAATATATTCTAAAGGATGAATTAAATTATTAATATGGAAAAATGATTCAGTAACCTATACCAACCGCTTTATTTATTCGTTATTCAGAACAGTAATTTATTTAGTAAGGTTTGCCAGCAGGTAAAATATTATAAAACACCACCTACATATACGCCTTGGAGAATTAACCCAATTACAAGCAAAGAAATATTGCTTTAAAATATTATATCACGCTTTCATTTTCCAGCTAATGTAAACTACAGCCGACTCACGCCAGCTGTTAAGTAAAACAAATATACAAAGTCCATCTTTCCTCACAATAAGTAGAAAAATGTAACTTAACTTTTTCATTTTCCACGCTTATAATTAATTGCATGGGAAATTCGTATCACAGTGGGGTTTATTACCCAATATTTCACAGAAATGAAACTTTGCGATAACGCAGCGGTAAATAACACAGCGTTTAATAATACAGGTACAGGTACGGCCATTTTGTAACGTAGAGGTGTGTAATGCTTCACTTTTAACTCATTACTGTCATTTGTGGGCTTTTAAAATACGGACATTATTAGAGCGATGCTTTGTAACTGGCTCTATGTTTGTTTATCGGTCTGTTTGTCGGTTTAGATTAGTGATTAGTGACCCTACCGACGAAGCTGGTGATCCGGCCGGTTCGAATTCCGGTAATGGCAAATATTTAGGTTGAGCATGAATACAATACGCTTTATTGCACACCTAAAAAAAATATTCATGAATATTTATTTCCTCACAGTTTCCTGTTGCGGATGAATATAAAAAAAATATTTACCACAAAAATGATAACTGCACCAACACTGGTCGTGTTAAAAAGTTTAAAATGAGCGCATTAAACTCACTGAACCGTCTGTCTTATGATTTTACTTTCGGATCTGAATGTACACAGGAAAATTAAGAATGTATTGTATTGTTATTATTAATAAAGAAATTTGAAGATAAATAAACAGGATCTTGCGTATTGCGGGAAATATTATGACACTACGCTCACGAAAAAATGAAAATGAAGAGGAAGTAAAAAGGGTGTCGCAACTCGAAACTAATGAGTGTCTATAGGTAAATTTACTCCATTTGATATTTAGGTCATTTTTCTGAATAACATCCATTATCAGCCTGTGTCAGCCCACTGCTGGACGTAGGCCTCCCATGGCACGCCACTAAACTTGCTCTGCTCTTCTCCTCCAATCCCCGGCCACTACCTTGCGAATATCATAGCTCACAGGGCGCCCTACATTCCCTACACTACGTATGCCGACACGTGGCCTCCACTCAAGAGGCAGTCTGGTCCGCGGCATGTGTTGTAACAGAGTTTATGGCGCACCTTAAATAATACTGAATGACAACTGTGTAAACGTGGTGTTATATAACGCACCACCTTTTGACGGCCTGTTTAGCCTAGTTGGTAGTGACACTGCCTCCGAAGCTTGAGGGCCCAGGTTCGAATCCCGGCATTATTTGTGCATTTAGCACGGATATTGTTCTTGGGTCTTGGATGTTCTCTATGTGGTTAAGTATGTATCTATCTATATAACTCGTCGTATAGTTCCCATAGTACAAGCTTTGCTTAGTTTGGGACTAAATCGACTTGTGTAAGATTGTTCCCCAATATTTTTTTTTTATCTGTCACTTGGGTCTGTGTATGGTGGCAGCACTGTCTCCCTCTCTTTGTGCTAATCTCTAACTACGAACAACATCGTCTATGTATTAATAAGAAGATTTTAAAATAAATGCCACTAAGATATCACGACATGCTGAAGCTAGGGGTCCCGGGTTCGAATCCCGGTAAGGGCATTTGTTTCTGTGGTGAGCAGAAACATTTGTGCCTGACACTTGGATGTTTTCTATGTATTTAAGTATATATCTATTGAGCTTACTATGACACTGGTTCGATTTGTGTAAAAAAATCCTATAATATTTAATTAATTGACATATTATACATGTGTGACTTCACTGCCACTTCACTTGCTAATTCGCTGAGCTACGACTATGTTGGTAATATTGGTTCTCAAACGAATAACTTCGTTCCGTACATAATTACTAAAAGCATTATTTGACCAGCCTAATGTAAAAAGTTTGAAGCCGGGAATTACGATTATGATGGGTATTAAATTCCTTTGACGAAGCCCGTGGAAAGTATCGATACTTCGCCGAGAACTTCATTTCCGGTCACGTACCGTACCGAGTTCCGGTTCGACGGGCTCGATGAAATTTTCTACAGACCTAACTTATTACGGTCAGCTAGAGTAGACAGCTTAACATTAAATACATTACCCTTAAAGGGTAGAACACTGATTAAATTTTCAGTGGCACATCCAATAGGAATGATGACTCGTCAAATCAGTAACTGTTTATAAAACGTCAAAAAAGATCTGATAATATGAAGTTTGTAGGGAAATACAAAAAGCGGCCACATGCGTGTCGGGCCACGCGCAATGTAGGATTCCGTAGCTGTTCAGCCGTCACATTATGTGGGCTTAAAATATCACAAACTAAGTGTAAATATACTACATTCGAATTATTTATTCATCACTAATATTTGATTATTTAAAATTAAAATGATTAAAAATTAAAATTAAAAATATTTTTTCCATAATTTCCATTTTTAGAATAATTTCTTTATTAGGAATAATCACTAGAACTTTTTTCTTTATATAAAAGGTTTTAAGTTAAATTAAACTAATAATCTTCAAATTTATTTATAAAGAAAATTTCTTTAAGCCTTAGAATTTCTTTTCAACTTAAAATTTGCAATCTTATATTATATTTTTTTAACTATAAGACTAAATAATAAAAGAGAAATCTTTCTCGTCAATAAATTTACAATTTATCGCTTATTCCACAGCCATTTTATTAGCGAAAATGACAAGCGGAAACGTCCACGTAGCGGAATTATAATTTCCAAACGAAAATGAACAATTGAATTTTGAATGGGGTAGCACATTGTTACTAATGTTTCTCAATGTAACTTGAGACGTTGGTGCCGTTTCAAACAGTTGTAGCAACTTTGACGGTAGATGTCGCTACAAGCCTCCCTAAGGCTTAATTAAAAAAGAGTGAACTGATTGAGACATTCGTCGCCTCGGGAAAACCCGCGGTAGCTCAGTTGGAAAGAGCGATGGACGGATTCCAGAGGTCGCGGGTACAAATTCCCCGCGAGGTGATCAATTTTTCATTTTGTTCATTTTCGATTGGAAATCACAAACTATTTATTTTATCGTATGGCATTTATTTACGAACCGTGAGTTCCTCGAGAAGACAAGTATGGTTGCCAGTTTTTGTTGCACTTTTAGCACCACCCAGGGGTCACGTGTCGGGTAACGGTGGGCACTCCCTACGGACGTGGTGCAACTTCGACCCCCCTTTGTCAAGTGAGAGGGCAACTTGACTGTTAGAAGTTCACAAGCCGCCCGAAGGCCTCTAACTTGGCTTAACGACTGCTGTCGAGACAGCAGCCGGGATCAACGGCTTAACGTGCCTTCAAAAGCACGAGAGTGCTCAGATAGTAACCACTCAAAGCGGTCACCCATCCCAGAACTGACCTGCGCCCACATTGCTTAACCTGGCATACCGCACGCGGTAGGCGGCTGCCGCTGGGCCACGAGCGCTCTGAAACTAAGGTATATTTATTATATATTTGACACAACTAACAATATCTATGTACTCGTTAACTAGATAGTAAAGTCTACTTAGCTGTGATAGCTTCAATGCGATTTCTGAGCGTATTGAACTGCTTAGATGCGGAGGAATATTTTTTAGCCGAAGCCACAATCCATGTAAAAGTTATGTTTTGTGTCTTTTTACATCCAATTTTCAGGAAAGTACAGACAGGTTGCTAGCCCATCGGCCGCAACACACTGCAACCTGGTTCCCATAGTCGACTGTTACGACACCCAAGGGAGGAAAGGGGGTGGTGCTATTCTAACCCAGCACCGCAATGGTCAGAAAAGTTTACGTAAATTACAAGAACATACAAAGTGGTAAAGTTTTATTAAGTCAACTGTACTGTACTATTGAATCAAAGTGAGCGTTCTCTCTCTTGGTTTTTTGCCCTGAGTTTTAAGTACACTGAGTTTTTATTAGAAGATAATCCGATTTTATTATGTTTCCTAGAAAACAATAGTACATTACTACAGAGGCCGGGACGAAAGGGGTTGCCGGCCGAAGACATATAGACGGCCGAGCAAAGTGAGGCCGGATAGGGCAACCCCGTATTTCCCGCCGAGGTATGTATACTATGTATAGTGCTTTTCTCAAACATGCAATGAAATAAAGAACATAAAAATCAAAGTTTTATTTTTTATACGCATAGTGGCATAATGTCATGATGCCTGTGCCACAAATTTATGTGGAATGGAAATTAAATAATTTTTAAGAAAAAAAAACCGACTTCAATGGGGGGGCCGGAAAAAGATTATTATACTTAGATGGTGCACTCTTAGATAGATATACCTACAATAAAATAAAAATGGCTATAATGTATGTTTATAATGGTAGAAGACTAAGTACCCTCAATTCCTCATGGAATCATGAAAAGAACTTGCTTGCTTGACAAACAAAACGAAGAGAACAAATCGCCAAACGTGAACTACGCGTCGTTGAAGAGTTCCGTTCTGATCATCATCAGCAGTTCCACTTCATCAAATGTCACTTTTATGAATGAAAATGCTTGATTAGTTCATGAAAATACTAAAATCACTATTTGTGTGCCTTTCACATTTGAGGAGTTCCCTCGATTCCTAATGGATCCCATCATCAGAACTCGAGCATGACAAAAATCAATCGTGAAAATAGAACTTGCTTAACAAACACAGCTAGAAGGACAAATCGCCAAACCTGAACTTTTCGTCGTTGAAGAGTTCTGTTCTGATCATCATCAGCAGTTCCACTTCATCAAATGTCACATTTTTGTATGATAATGCTCGATTTGTTGATAAAAACACAAAAATCACTATATGTTTGCCTTTAAGATTTGAGGAGTTCCCTCAATTCCTCATGGATCCCATCATCAAAAATCGAGCATGACAAAAATTAATCGTGAAAATAGAACTTGCTTAACAAACGCAGCTAGGAGGACAAATCGCCAAACGTGAACTTTTCGTCGTTGAAGAGTTCTGTTCTGATCATCATCAGCAGTTCCACTTCATCAAATGTCACATTTTTGTATGAAAATGCTCGATTTGTTGATAAAACACAAAAATCACTATATGTTTGCCTTTAAGATTTGAGGATTTCCCTCAGTTCCTCATGGATCTCATCATCAGAAATCAAGCATGACAAAAATTAATCGTGAAAATAGAACTTGCTTAACAAACACAGCTAGGAGGACAAATCGCCAAACGTGAACTTTTTGTCGTTGAAGAGTTCTGTTCTGATCATCATCAGCAGTTCCACTTCATCCAATGTCACATTTTTGGATGAAAATGTTTGACTTGTTGATAAAAACACAAAAATTACTATATGTTTGCCTTGAAGATTTGAGGAGTTCCCTCAATTTCTCATGGATCCCATCATCAGAACTGGGTTTTGACAAAAACAGGACCAACTTGGATATATATACTTACAATCAAGAAAAGAATTTTCAAAATCGGTTAAGAAATGACGGAGTTATGGACTAACAAACATTAAAAAAAAAAAAAAAAAACAACCGAATTGATAACCTCCTCTTTCGTCGGTTAAAAAGAGGACTTTGCCGGCCTAATAGGCCTGCAAGATTTGTATGAAATCCCATTAACGACCTCTTGTCCTAGCCGCACCTGAAACGTCATACTTTGCAGCCTATTATAAGGAACATAACATCAATATTTCATTGCATGCTTGAGAAAATTATATTACTCGATATTCATGAAACTGTTTATTAGTTCTTGTGATTGGTCCCGTAATTATTTACGATCCCGCAAACTTTTTGATATTGCTATTGTTTTTGTTTTAATTAAAGTTTGTTTTGATTTGTGAGCTTAATTTCCGAGGATTTCAATTTTCCCCGTTTAAAAATATAGGTTCTTGAGTGACTCCGTATCCATTAAAACATTCAAAGGGGTCTTTCGATCTTGATTTTTATGTGGCGCGTAATAAAAAACAAAGCGAATATAACTGCCGACGGAAACATAAAAAAACATTTTGGCGGTTATTCTTGAATCGTGCGAAATACAAACGAGTTCAGTTTTTATGCTGTCCCTCGTCAGACTTACGCTTCGGGCCACTTTTACAATTGTAATAAATTGGAGTTTTGCGGGACGGCAAAAAAGTGACAAGTCATATAAAACATTTTCAATTTCGTGACAAATAATAAATGCGTACCTTTGTGTTCATGTCTCGGTTAAAAAATATTTTATATGCGTCAGTGTTCTGTCAGGTTTTGCTGTCTTGCCAATATTTTGCCTTTTAAGGCATAAATTGATGATAGACTTTATACATGTATGTAGAATATCGATGATTTGTTTGTTCTATACTCTCTAGGAAGCTTATAAATATCTGAATATCTGCTTTAAAGTTTTGGTAAACGAGTCGTATTCTAATTTGAGTTGTATGTAATGCATGACAGATTAGCAGGCGTATGGTTATTTTAATATTATTCGCAATTTCAATGTTTTCGTACGCCGGTTGGCAAAATCTGGTCTGAAAATAAACTATTTATTATTATTGTATGTCTTTTCCGCTCACGGGACAATGGTGTCCCGGGCCTTTGGAAGGCGTGCGCGGAGCCGAAGTACCAACCGAGTACCACATAGCCAACACGTAGAGGCCCTTTTGACAATTTAATGAAATGCAAGGGGTACACCGAGCGGATGCTGTCCCTGCCCGGGTCATGGGACGCACACAGAGACAGCACCCGCCAGGGTGTACATGAACTATTGCTGGTTGATGGAATCTAAATGAACCGGACTATTGGGTGAATATGATGGACTAATGGCTGGGCTATTGAGTGAGACAACTGACGTCTGCCTAATAAAACTGTCTCACATTTTTATCTCATTATTATTATTATTATAGTGGAACTATTATAAAGAGGACCACCACTGTAACTTTATATATGTTTACAAACAAATACTCTTTGTTTATTCCGATGAGTCTGATGGTGACTTTACCTGAATTTTATACGATTGTATAATGTATAAGACTACAGTATGGGATTCTTCAAGAAGGGAGTGTATACATTTTTAAAGGGTCGCTGACGCGCATAGCACCCCTGGAGTTGCAGGCGTCCATGGGCTGCGGTGACCGCTTACCATCAGGCGGACCGTACGCTTGTTTGCCCCGCTCGTGCAATAAAAAAAGACGGAGCATGTGTTTTGACCACAGAACGTTAAACAGCTATAAACCTATTTAACGTTTTGTGGTTTTGACCCTATGACGTCATCCGTGGTAGTTACATATAGCTTTTACAATGATAGTTTTCGATTCAAAACGAAGGTGATAAGCCACATCAATAGGTAGTTTTACACTAATTTAAGTAGTAGGTTCCTGTACGTTAGCGCAAGTTAGTAATCAAGGAATACATTAATTAGTAAATTCAGTTCAATTCAGTTATATGCCACATATACAGAAATGTAGTCTTCGAAAATTTAAATAATATAATTCAGTTTCGAACACTGTTTCATGTCAGTAGCTATTTTAATTTGAATTTAGAATAATTGGTTAACGTTTTGCCATCAAAAAATCTACAAGGGCAATGTTCGACAAGAACAACAAATCAGCACTTTACTCTCTCTTTCACTTTGATTTTCAGAATTAAGGTCATGAAATTGGTATGTCCCCTTTATGTCAAGTGTGTGTCGTATTCAAGTTCCAGGATAATAGTGTCTCGTAGATTAGCTGTCTAAAGTGCAGCATTCGACGTCCGAGATCCGTTCTTTGAAGCGCTTCGAGCAATCAGTACGAGCATTAGCCTTTGTTGTCTCCTCAAACTGATTAGCAATCAACTTTGATGATCAATAGTACCAGCTTTCGCTTTAGTCTAGCTTCCCTTGCAGTAAATATCCGATAAGATAGTTAAATACACATTTTAGTAACCTATCTTGAACAAAGCCGTGTTAGTTACTCCGTTTATTTAAATATACAAATTTTGTATTTCATTTGGTTCACGCATGTGAGTTTATAAGTAGTTGCTATGTACTTTACAGATAGGTACTCTCTTGATGTTGTGCGTAGTTTTAAAATTGAGTGTCGGAAACTACTTTTAAATACTCAAATGGACAGTTAGTTTAGATCTTGCAACCTTTTTACTATACATAGATACGAATACGTTTGCGGCTGAACGTGAATACCACCATACCACCACCATATCAGCCCTAGGACGTCCACTGCTGGACATAGGCCTCCCCCAATTTCATGGAGGGTAAATGCCATAATCGCCACGCTTGGCATGCGGGTTGGCGATCACAGTATGTCCACCGCACTCTAGGAATGCTGCTGCCCATTCCCCGGTACCGATTCCGATCGACCGGTTCCGATTGTGGAACGTGAATACGATCCACAATTATTATTTTATGTAATTTCTTGTCTGGTGGGCACTTTTTACTTGGAAGTTCCTTTTACGTAATTTTAAAGACTTTAATTTGAGCAATAGGAGCACTATTACCACACTCACAGGTGTACAAAAAAAAAAACTAATATTATGTAGTAGTAGAGGTGGAGTTCTTTTTCTTTATTTTATGTTGTTTGCGTCTGTGTCGTCATTCGATAGATTTAAGACAGGATCCCACTGAAAAGTAGCGTCACGGCTTGCCGTGACATTATGCTGAGTGGGGCCCTTTTTAGCGTCGTTTTGTTTGTTCTTTTTTTCATAAAATGTAATTATTATGCTGTGTATAGACGTTAATAAATGTATTTTCTTTCTTCTTTTTTTCTAGTTGTAACTGAGCTATGGACTAATTCAGTACTCATTCATTCCGGACTGAAAGTGGTTGTAGTGTGGCGAATTTATTTTAGTCACAGTCGCAATAGGTCAAATGCTACAAAGTGAGGTTTACATTGATTCCATTACACTTTGACGGCAAGTTTCACATTTTAAAAGCTTTTATAGTGCCAGGTATACAAAATAACCTCATATTACGGAGTTGATTGATTTCTGGCGTGCATTTCAAATCTGATCTGTGATTGACAATTGAATGAGCACCGTTGCCTAGGATAGTTACAGCTGAGCCAAAATCCAATTGCCTTATATTGCCCTAATATTTTTTTTTGTCTTTCAAAAGCTTTCTTTAAATCAATTGAATTGCCCCAAATAACGAGGCCGTAACGGAGAGTGGACATTAAAAGCCCATGGTACGCTACTAAGGCGGCTTCTTGAGATTAAATCTTGAGATACTATATGTATGTATTATTGCTTACTGATACTAAATATGTTTATAATTTTGCAAACGAATTTTGTTTGAGCTTGTATTATTTACTTCAGAATAGGAAGTTCAAATTTCACAACTCCTTGAGAAAAAATTGCTCCATCGCACTTATGGCCGCAGATCGTAAACATTTTTTATATGTCATCGCGATATTATTGTTTTTATGATCACGCGATTTACGAGGTCGCTCCCCTTTTCTAATATTACGATATTTTTTGTGCTTGAGATTTGCGTTTTAACAAATACTAATACTTATTTAGTATCCACTCTGCATTTGTGGCGGAAGCCACTTTTTTTTTTATTAAAAATAGGATTGCTCTTGGCCAGCATCTAGCCAGGGGGCAAAGATGAGAACGACGATGAAGCGAACTCACCCAGAAGATGCCTATTCACTCATGCCTTAAAAAGGTGCAGGTTATATGAATTCGGAAATACAGACGCCGGCAGAGAATTCCAAACCTTAGAAGTACGCATAAATAGTGCCAAAGGTGGTGAATCGTGTAGTAGTGTAAATAGTGCGTAAATAGTGTAGTAGTGTAGGGGAACTGTGTATAAGACGGGGACGCTAAGGTAAAACAGTAAAAAATCGGGGTTCTTTAAGTTGCATAATTATAATTTATTTAAAGCACATTCCTTAACTAATCAATATTAATTTGGCACAAGTTTAAATGAGATCAATAATCATTAGAATTAAAAAAAATTTTTTTTGCAAAAAGTACTAAAACCCCATCTTAACCCATGTATGGGGGCAAGATGGGGACGTCAATTGGAGACAAGATGGGGTGTACACCGTCTTGCCTCCACTTGGGTCTTGGCTCCCTGTTTAATCCTCCTCACAGGCAAACAAATAAGGACTTCTTCTGGATCTTCGTCATCCACACCGGCACAAGCAGTATGTGCCCACCGGCCACACAAACGGTTTGCCCCGTCTTACCCCGAACACCAACTGTGCAAAAAAATAATATTAATAAAACACACGTCAATATTCAAGTACCAAGCGACATATAACACGATGCTCAATAAAATCTTCAATAAGATTATAAAACAACAAAAAACACAGACTATTACTTACAATTTTATGCGTACAAATCCACCCTTGAAAAATTAGATCGCGACTACAACAAAACACGTTTCGACCTGTAGCACCGATACGCGCGCACTATCGCTCACTGTCGCCAGTGCACTAATGGCAGCTTGCAAATGGCGTCCTGTCGGTGGTTGTGATACGTTTGTGTGGTATCTAGTTTGGCGTATGTGTGCGTGACCCCGTCATACCCCGCGTCCCCGTCTTATACACAGTTCCCCTAATAGTGCTTAGGCATAAATCCGTACGCATTTTGCGTACCGATTTTCAAAAGAAAAACTGACCCCTGAATAAAGCGACCCCTGATTTGAGCTGCACGGCTGACGGTATTGTTTTTTTTATTATATTTTTTATTTCTTTAACAATATAACATTGTATTAGAAAACTTACAAAAAACTTAAAAACTAATTACATGCACATATTATGATAATATAGCGATCTGGACATGTCAGCAGATAAATTTCAAAATAAAAAACCGACCAAGTGCGAGTCGGACTCGCGCACGAAGGATTCCGTACCAGAAATAAAACGCCAGCAACTACTCTGTTGTATGGGAGCCCCCTTAATTGTTATTATTATCTTGATTTTAGTTTTTGTTATTATAGCCACAATAAAAATACATAATCTTTGCAAAATTGCTTGTTCTTGAGATCTAGCTCGGCGAGTGGTAGCCATGAAAAAGGGCTAATATATCACGTTTTTTGTATGGGAGCCCCCCTTAATTATTATTATTATTTTATTTTTAGTATTTTTTGTTATAGCGGCAACAAAAATACACAATCTGTGAAAATTTCAACTGTCTATCTATTACGGTTCTTGAGATACAGCCTGGTGACAGACGGACGGACGGACAGCGAAGTCTTAGTAATATGCTCCCGTTTTTACCCTTTAGGTACGGAACCCTAAAAATAAATATTAATAAATAACATTAATTAATAATAAAATACAAATAAAATAAAATAAAAATAACAAAAATAATATCTTAAAATTGATAGGTTGCAATTGAAGCAACATTTGATAACATGTCAATACATATAAAAGGGAATAACCAATAGAAATAACAAATAATTAATTTACGATATACATGTCAATTACTTCATATAAACATTTTGTACGTTGGTGTTATCTTATCAGCAAACAAAAAATGCACCTTATCCTATAGATGAATGCAACTCTCACGGCAGGGGACATATTTGCGCTTTACTAAAGAATTATTCCATTTATTGCGTTTTTAATGATGTAAATTGCTGGCATTTAAATCTTTTTAAGCAATGCCTTTAGTCCCGCTGTATTTTTAAATTGCTTTATGGGGGTGAATATTCGGAGAGCTTATAATTAAAACGGAAACAATAAACAAGACGAGTTGGAATTTTTACAAGCAAATTTATTGCAGTGACGATAAAACCACAAGCTCATAAACTAAAGTAAGCAACAGTGGTGAAATTCATTGCAGGAATCGTAGTAATACTTAACCAATTTTTACGTAAGGAAAATTTTTGTGTCGGCCTGTTTAGCCTAGCCTTAGTTGCTAGTGACACCGCCTCCGAACCTAGAGGTCCCGGGTTCGAATCCCGGTAAGGGCATTTATGGGCAAAATGTTCTGAGACTTATGTTATCTTTGTATTTAAGTTTATATCGTCTAGTACCCATAAGACAAGCCTTATTGAGCTTACTATGGGACTAGTTCGATTTGTGCAAAAAATTGTCCCGTAATATTTATTTGATTTACAGTACATAATGGTGCTACGTTACCGCACGAGTGCGGTAATCAGCAGATTACGTGCATATGTCGAAACTTTAAAGAGCCATATGTACTGTAAAACGTTGTACGATACACGTGCGAATAGGTAATTCGCTACTCGTGTCGATTTTTACTCGTGTTGAATTTATCACCACTCGTTGCGAAATTCCTTTTCTCTGCACTTGTATCGTAATGTACTATTACACCACACCTTCCAAAAAGCGCGTTTTTCCGCACGCTGCGCGTCCGGAAAAAACCCACCTTTCGGCCAAGTGGTGACGTAAAATTGTGTACCAAACACGGGTCATAAAACAGAAAGCCCTCTCTCGCATATTTATGACCCTCGCCTGCGGCTCGGGCCTTAAACATCTGCGATATCGGCCTTTCTTTGTTTTACAACCCTTGTATCGTAAATAGCTACTAAATTAGGCTCTGTCAAAATACCATTTTAGTGGTAAGTAGTTAATATTTCTGACTTAACTTTTTTGCTCAGTCAATATATGTAAAAGTTAATATTAACATTTAAAGTATTTGTTTAATAAAAAAATAACTATTCGTGGATACAATTATATTATTTCCTAATACGATAGTCTTGTCATGAGAAAAATTAGGAATGGCTAGTTAAATATATATCTTATCCATCATCAGAGTAATTAGCTTAGTAAAAAACCGGTCAAGTGCGAGTCGGACTCGCGCACCGAGGGTTCCGTAAAATGTTTTTATTATATGATTTTACTAAAATTAACGATATTCGCGATTTTTTCCTTTATCTGTGCTATAAGACGTTGCTTTGTACCAAATTTCAAGATGATGAGTTCACGGGAAGTACCCTGTAGGTTTTGATTCCCTTGCGAGTGTCAAACATTTGCGGCATAAACGGCTGTATCTTTGATTGCGTTGGCTTAGAAGTTTGATTTTTTCACAGCTCTACGGGACAGTAGACCTGAGTATTTGATATAAATTCCAGCTTTATACCTCCACGTGCTCCTGAGAAAAAGAGTCTTAACAGACATACAGACGGACTGACAAGAAAGTGATCCTATAAGGGTTCCGTTTTTCCTTTCGAGGTACGGAACCCTAAAAACTAATGTGATAGTGTAATAAGTTGACCTATTTGTAATAAACATTTACGCAGATATTACAAATAAAATTTACGTTCACTTAGACATAACAGTCAAATTAATTTTTGTCAAGTAACTATCTACAATAAATCTTTTTAAACATATTAATACTTTTTGATGGTTTTATGCGGTGCTGGCAGTGTGACATAATTTTCCATCGTTTATTTCTTGCTCCATTTTCATACATATTACGTAATGAGAATGAGAGAGGCTTCTCTACTGCGACAGCCATAGCTGCGAGGGTCACAATGAAATAAAACGGCTTCATTGTTGGTTTACGACAACCCTTTACTAGAAGCACTGATAGCGTGTTCCTCCCGGACTACATTTGTCCATCCAGGCATTATTTATATCCATAGTTACTGCTGTTCATGGAATTTACAATTATGTTTAGAATCAATTAGACGGGTCTCTACGTACTGCAATTATGAAAAAATAGAATAGGAATTATCGGAATGTAGTTTTTAACTAGTAATCTGATATATTTAAGCAAACAAAGTACAAATATCGGATTTATTGTCAAGTTGTCTAAGTGTATAGAGAAATAAACATTGGGCGAGAATATTACACGAATCGACCTAGTCCCAAACTGAGGCGACTTCCTGACTTGGCGGGGCGGGGTCGATACGTCATAGGTATGTTGTTGTTTGACGTAAGCTTACTGATTGAAATTTCCTCACTTGACGAATTACTCTCAGTATTACGTTTGCGCAGTACTAATACGGTGCGCAGAAGTGGGGCAGTACTGCATTGACATCGGTTGACACTGACAGCTGACAGTTTTCTCATATCGTACCGCCTCCGCATCGATAAATCAGGAAGGCGCCTAAGCAAAGCTTGTAGTATGGGTACTAAGACGACGATATATACACTTAAATACATAAAAAACATCCAAGACTCATTAATTCATGCTAAACATACACAAATAATGCTTTGAACGGGATTCGAACCCGGGACCACCGGCTGCATTAGGCAGGATCACTACCAACTTAGCCAAAGTAGTCGTCAAAGTGTTCGTATTTTTTAGAGCACCCTACAAGAGGAGACATATTTGCCGACTATAGTTTATTGAAGTATCTATTTCATCCACATTATTGCATTGAGCGTACTAAAGCTCAGTCAATTGATAGAGGGAAAGTGTACTTTTTATAGGCAATATGAAGAGATTTACCGCAGAAATCCAAAGAGGAGACGTCATCAGGATTTCCGCAACGGTAATCCGCTGGGGGCCCGAAACAGGAACGCGTTTCTAAATCTGCGATGTCATGAACATTTTCGACACCGGTACCTGCTTACACTATTCAAATTTATACAAGCGCTCGGAGGTAGGTTTGCATAAGCAAACTGCTTCGGGGGCGCGGACACGGGCACAATAATCCGCCTACAGTTCGATAGAAAAACCAAAATCAAAATTCATTCCCTTGACCCGGGCGCGGCCGTAATTCCTCTACGGGGCCGGAAACTATTTCTATTCAGAGGGGATTCAACCCCGAGGGCCCGCCTCCTTGTTTCCAAATGTTCCCGAATACTTTCAACGTGGGCCCTAATGCAGCAAAGCGAGCGTGCTTCTGCTTTAAATAACCGCTTAAGTCGAGTTACTCTGAGTTCTGCCAGATGCGTTAAACACTACTCGTATTTTGGTTTGACCGGACGGTGCAAAATTTGAAGCATTATTAATTTTAGACCGAACGGACCGAATATTAGACCGAGATAATTCGACCAAACGGAATAAAAACTTAATCTGAGATTAAGAAATCATTGATTTAGTATAGGCTAAACTCGGTATAAACTTTTTCTCGTTTCGCTTAATGAGATAACCGTTTAAGAGAAGGATACCCTGAGTTCCGCAACTACATCCGTAGTATTACGCGCATTTTGATTTTATTGGACGGTGTACAATTTATATTCGTTGATCTCATGTATCGTTTAAGTCATGAATGTCATGATATTCAGAGTATCCCAAAAACTGGATGCGTCAAACACAACGCGAATTTTGATTTTACAAAATTAATATTTGTAGCATAATTCGTTTTAATATCAAAAGCGAAAAGTTTACTGCGCATAATGGAAGCCGAAGTAACAGAGTTGTAGCAATCTCGTGGCTCGATATACAACGTCAAAGGGCACGTTATCGTCGCCGGAACGGTAATGACGAGGCGATAAGATCGGTGGGGGCGGGGGGAATCAACTGATCTCAGACCGCGGAGATTAAATCTCTGTAGGAACTGCCCGGAACATTAACTAATGACACTCCGGAGATGGGACCACCGCCGATACCCTCAATCTAGGGTCTCGTTTAGTTCATTTTGGGATATTGGGTGCCATTCTACTCATTTGCGCTGATATAACAAGTTGCCGATGTTTTGAGGGCTTCGATGATGCTGCCATTATAACTAACGGTCCAATATAAGCCAGCAGCGGCTTGATTTCTTATTCGTGATCTAAAAAACTGAATGTATTTCAAAGACCAAGCCAACATAGCTAACTTTCAAACATCCAAATCGTCAAAGTATAAACAAAAGCATGGGCTATTTGAGACTGGATATAAACATCCATTTCTTTGTATTCAGTCCGAATCCGAGCTGATACAAATATAGGTAGTACTATTGCAAATTGAAAATAAACGAGGTACAAAGAGGGTTGTAGTAACCGGCTTACTGGGACGGCCTGTGTCAAGTCCACAGAAGGGACTTACAGATACTTACTTAGAGGCTCCTTAGCAAAACCTGCAGACTAGATTTTACGAAAGACGTTTTGGTGACAGTTTTCAATAAAGATACATTTGTGGAAAGTAATTTATTTTTCGTACAACTAATACATGAAGCAGTAGAGCTTACGTTACGTTTTCAAGTATGCGTAAAATAGACCTAATTTCAATTTCCATACTAAAAATGATAGTTTAATTTTACCTTTTTTACTTAGCGTAAGTTGAACATTATTACGTAATCAATCAGATGGTTTGCTAAATATTGTAGTCTAGGTAAGAATAAACATTCGATTTGTTGTAACGAAGCATAAATAATTAAACCCGGACCTCAAATTCTACCAAATTAGTTCGTCTTACTAACTTTAAAATCAAGCCTTAAACGTCTATTCCAAAACACATCTGATATAATTCAAGCCTTAAGTAATTTATAAAATAACCCAACGATAAAGAACAACCTCAATATCTGCGCTTTATCTCTTCTCAACGACCGAATTTCTTTATACGAATTCTTCGTTTCCTATCTCAACCCCACTTGTACTAAAAATAATATATCAAGGGGTTGTTTACCCTCCCTAGAAGGCAAGTCGGGGATAATAAAACTTATACCCGCTGACATTAAGCATGCTCTAACTAGCGAGCTTGGCTCACCTCGCGATGTTGCATTATCTCGACAGAAATTCACTCCAGTAAGAATTACATTTCTTGAAACTGTATAATAATTTGTTTTTGGCTAGTGGGTGTTTTTAGAGTAAAACCCCCATGTGTTTCCGCTGACATCTGACGTGGGCATTTATGCGCAATGCATAAAAACTCACACAGCAACAATGTCGACTGAAATCCTTTGCAAATTATTCACAAACGTAGACATAACGTAGGTTTCAGAGGAATTACCTCCCTCGGACGCTCCGGTTGTGGATGAGCTCCCTGCTGAGGTTTTCCCGAGGGACTACATATATGGGGCTCTTCAAGAAAGGAGTGTATACATTTTTAAAGGGTTGGTAACGCGCATGTGCGTCCATAGGCTGCGGTGACCGCTTACCATCAGGCGGACCGTACGCTTGTTTGCCACCGATCTGGTTTAAAAAAGTTGTCAGTTTCATAATTAAATAAACTCCATTGACCTAGTCTTATAGTTCTTGTATACGCTGACACATACAATAATGTAATATTTATGTCTTTCATGTGCATGATTTTAATTTATATTATTATTTAATCAGTTTTATATTTTCCTACGAAACAGAAATATAATACTAGTTTTGTAACATGCGCTACAATTTATTTGTAACTTCTAAGTATGCTTGAGCACTATGTAACATAAGCGATAAAGATACCTAGCTTTTGTATACCCGCGGAAGAACGGGCTTAGCTCGGCGTTTTTGTGAGTCAGACAGTCGGAGAAATAAATTATAATAAAATAAATAAATATTGGGGGACAATCTTACACAAATAGACCTAGTCCCAAACTAAGCAAAGCTTGTACTATGGGTACTAGACGACGTTATACATACTTATATAGATAAATACATACTTAAATACATAGAAAACATCCAAGAGCCAAGAACAAATATCCGTGATAAATGCACAAATAAATGCCCTGGCCGGGATTCGAACCCGGGACCTCTAGCTTCGGAGGCAGAGTCAATACCAACTAGGCTAAACAGGCCGTCAATAATTCTAATAAGTCAATAAAACTAATTTTTATTTTTCCTCCCGTTAGGTACCGTAAATCTCATCGTATTTTGAATTGTACCAATAATAATAATAATAATAAATATGCTTTATTGCACCACACAAGAGAACAATGTTACACAAAAAAAACTTACATGATTAGTAATGGTAGCAACAGGCGGTCTTATTTCTTAAAGCGATCTCTTACAGACAACATTTGGGTAGCAGGAAAAGTTTTCAAAAAAATGTTACGGATAAAAAACAGTCACCGCTGAGGCTTACTCGAAGTCCTAATTGTCTAACTATAAGAACAGGTTGCACTACTTTACGATTACAGACTCACCGATCAAGGTTAAATATGGCGCCGGGCTAGCATCCCATAGAAACTTGTCGAACTTTCCATACAATAGGATTTTAAGGAACACTGCTTACGATTACAAACGGCTCGGTGCTCACCCTAAAAGGTTAAGTGCCTTAGTAAAGCTAATAGACCAACTCTTTTGACAAGAATTCGCCTAATGTTAATGCCTCAGCATGACGTGTACGAGTATGTATGTGCCGCTACAATTAACCGCCTGGTACGAGACATCCGGATATTTTCCGGCTATTTCCGTGAGTCCTTGTAGAAACTTGTAGGCACTCAATGTGGAACGTGTGGCCGCTATTCACTAAGTAAATTCGAAATTATTACCGTATCTCTGGAACTACTCATCCGATTCCCAATATTAAGCAAATAAATAAATATTAGGAGACAATTTTTTATAAAAATCGAACTAGTCCCATAGTAAGCTCGATAAGGCTTGTGTTATAGGTACCTACTATACGACTTTATATAAAATAAATACTTATATATACTTAAATAAAAAACATCCAAGTCTCAGAACCAAATGTTTCTGCTCACCACAGAAACAAATGCTCTTACCGGGATTCGAACACAGGACCTCTAGCTTCGGAGGCAGTGTCACTACCAACTACGCTAAACAGGGAGACTTGCTTGGATGTTTGTTTGGACATTATCATGAAATAATGGCATCATGTATTTAAATATTTGTTTATCATAAAGATAGTAAATACCCTAGATTAAAACATAATAGGATACCTAGTATTTATCCCGAACATCATCCCTAAAACGGAATACTCATACTCATACTTTATTAGAAAAAAGTCAATATTATTATATAGGTATTTTAACATTTCCATCAATTCAAAAACAATTGTACAATTGTATACAATCTCATAAGAATAGAGCGGGAATGGAAGTGGATACGGGAGTTCACACGAAGTCGCGGGCAAATGTTGGTTATTTAAGGAACTCACAACACTCCTTGCAATTTTTTTTATTTGCAATCATACCAGAAATCGGGAAAATAATGTTTGAACGTCATAAAACGAATGTTTGATTTCGAAACGTATCAAATTCAACAATAATATGTTAAGCGAATCATGTTCTAACACAACAATCCAGGGGAGTTTTTTATATGTGAATTGCGATTCCTTAAATACGAAGCGTCATAAAAATGTATACATTTCTCGATCTTATGCCTACGCAATAAATTCCAAGAATGTACACATATTTAAGATGCCCTCTGTAAGCTTCATAAATACAGAAGCGAATAAACATATTTGTTGAGGTGGCGTATATTTGAGTCGTAGATTTGTTCCAAATATGGCGGCGGTAATTTTTAGTCTTGTATGTGGTACATCGCGTGTGGGACGTTAACATGAATAATAAATATATATGGTATTTTTTAATAAACGCTCGGTTGTAATTACTGGTTGTTTTATTTAGAAACGTGGAACAATTATGTATTGATTATTTATATATGTTTTACCGGTATTTTTATTCTGTAATTAATCTGTGACTCTTGAATTGATGATGAATGTATGTACGCACATTGAGTCAAGATAAAAAAAAATATGTAATGAATTTAGGATTTTTCTCGTAATGTTACTTTTTTTCATGTTTTGGCCGCTTTTTATTAATATGGATTTTAAAGAAAACCACTTTACTCTTTATGCCCTGCAGATTATGATGTGTTTTTTTATGGTAGTAAATCGTTACAAAACTACTCTTTCTAACGATGATTTGCCAATGAGACGCCTTCCTAAACCACAATGAATATCGCTAATTGCCTGACGTTTTCCACCACGCTTGTTTGGTATATAGTCAACACGCAATGTATAACATCCACATAGTTTATATTTAACCTGCCCGGGTCTGTTTGAAGTGGTAATTCGGGCTCAGGCTGTCACGTGTGTATTTCCTGTTTTCACTCACATTTGTCACACTTCAAAGGAAGAATCGCCCATTTATCATTTGATAAGTATTCTCGACGGTTGGGGATTAAATGTCAAGGGCAGGTAGTATGTTTAGACAGGAGTGGTATTATTCTAGAAGTGTTTACTGAGAAATAAGTTAATGTAGCGAATATAATGAGCCGCAGAGACGTTCAACTACAGTTACATTTTCGAGTTATTGAATGAATTGATTAGGTAGGTATATAAAAAAAAATAGATATTAACCGGACAATTTTTTTCACACAAATCGAACTAGTCCCAAACAGGCCTGCAGGCCAGGCTTGTGTTATAGGTACTAGACAACGATCGATATATTTGATAGATATAAACTTAAATACATAGGTAACATCCAAGTTTCAGCTCATCACAGAAATAATGCTTACCGGAATTCGAACGGAATTTGTACAAATTGAATTTTACAATGAAAATACGAATCAAATCCAACATATAAATTCAGATACCTGTTATGTAGAGGGCTCAATACCACAGGGAAGTGTGTTAGGGTGCGTTTTCTTTTTGGTTTATATCAATGACTTGCCCAAAACTATTGATTCAACCTGTATAATGTTCGCGGATGACGTATCTATAATGTTTAACTGCATCGACAGCACTGACTGTAACTCACGCTTAGAAACGACACTCAAAAGCGTAGACGACTGGCTAGCAGATCATAACTTAGAAATAAACTACAAAAAAACAAAAGTAATGCAATTTAAACCACATCAAAAAAACCCTCTGAGTATAAGCCTTATGACTAAATACGGAAAAATGGAGGAAGTCAAAAGTTTCCTGCTACTAGGTATTACTATAGACACTAGCCTAAACTGGAAAACCCATATATCAAACACAAGAACGAAATTGGCAAGATTCGTATACGCACTCAGCATTTTAAAGATGAAAACCAACTATGAAACGGCCCTTTCAGCATACTACGCCTACGCATACGCCTGGCTCCGTTATGGAGTAATCTTGTGGGGAGCCAGCACGGACGTCCAAGACCTGTTCGTGATGCAGAAGAAGTGCGTGCGCATCCTCACAAACATACAAAGCACAGAAAGTTGCCGACCACACTTTATAAATAAAGAACTCCTCACTCTTCCTTCCATCTACATACTGGAAGTTTGTATGTTTGTGAGAGAGCACATGCACCTTTTCCGACAAATAAAAGATGCCCCAAATCGCAAAATGGCAACTCGGCACGAAAACAGGCTAGGCCTGCCAAAATCTAAATTGGTAATCCATAGAAATAGTCCATATGTGCGTTT
Source organism: Notocelia uddmanniana (assembly GCA_905163555.1). Classification (NCBI taxonomy): domain Eukaryota; kingdom Metazoa; phylum Arthropoda; class Insecta; order Lepidoptera; family Tortricidae; genus Notocelia; species Notocelia uddmanniana. The sequence continues at coordinate 27,933,220 of LR991062.1, read as the reverse complement.
TATAAATATATATAACAAGGCTCCTACAACCATTAAAACAACAGATAAGAATCACATATTTAAACATAAATTGAAAAATATTCTGACTACAAAATCTTACTATACAATCGACGAATATCTAAAGGATAATTTAAATGAATAGTAAAGCTAATATAATAATGTTGTATTGCAGGCTCAAAAAACTCACATAAGTCTTAAAACTAGCATACTAAATTGGAACTACATCACAGAAATTAACTACAAAATTATTTCTGGTTCTCGTTCTGGTGCACGGACAACCAATGTACTTACCTAATAATTCCTATGTCTGTATCGAACTTATTTATTTTCTCACTTATTTTAATAATTACTATTATTATTATATATCACCTCAATTTATCTCATTGTAAATTGAGGACTAAAGGTTATTTTATTACAATAAGATTACTTAATTTCATCTCAGGATTGTGCCCTCTCAATTAACGGAATTCAATAAAAACAGCCTGTATAATAGTTTAGTAAATGAAAATCCAATCTGTTAAATATTTATCATAGGTTAAGATATGTTATTGCTACACCCTAGCAGGGTCCATGTTGTACTTAATAACTATGTAACACCTTGTAATACCATGGTTGGCATTGAATAAATGAATATGAATATGAATATGAATATGAACCCGGGACCTCTTCTAGCCTCGGAGGCAGTGTCACTACCGACTCGGCTAAACAGGCCGACATAAAATACATAGTTTCCGACATTATATATACAGGGTGTTTTTATTGATTTCCGTTCCTTCTGGAATATAGCCCTGTATAGCCATAGACACGACATAACATATTTAGTTTTTCAAAATTCAAGAAAAAGATAGTTTTTTCATTTTCATACAAAATAATTAATTTAAGAGTTAACGTGGAGTTAAGTAAAAGTTAATGTCAAGTATGACAATTCGAAATTCGAATGACACGCACGTCAACATTGTTTAATTGTTAAGGATACTTTATACTATACTAGGGGTGTTAATTAACGAAAATATAACTATCGAAAATGAATTCTTGAATATCTTCGAAATGGTACGAATTGGAATACTAAAGACTTAGAGAAGATTACTTTATTTCATCTCAGGATTGTGCCCTCGCAATTAACGGAATTCAATAAAAACATCCTGTATATTTGTCGAAGAATGCATGCTGCGTACACAAACAGTCACCGCGCCGACTACTGAGCACCTTGCACCTGCGGGCCGCAGGTGTTGCCATGGCAAACACCGGACACGAGCAAGCTGCAGGTGTTGTTGACAACCATGCAGCTGCACGAGCATGGCCATCGGTGGGGATGGAGCGACCGCCTTTAAATACTCGGATCCCTCGGAACATGGTTACTTAAGTCATGATAGTCGGATCGAGCAGACCTCCTCTGCCGCTTGTGGACTTGCTGTCCGTATGTGTGTGTTGTGTGTGTGTCATTATTGTTTAATAAACTACGTGATTATCTAAACAATATTATCTATACCATGCCCAACGGAGTAGGTCGTGACGAGGCCCCTGAGTCACACGTCTTTGATCCTGCTGCGACATATTTACTAACCCCAAGAATTGGCGTAGGCATTTGTTTTATGGAAGCGACCGTCATCTGACCTTCTAACCCAAGGGGGAAACTAGGCCTTACTGAGATTAGGCATGTCAAGTGAGTGGGCAACTTGACTGTTTGAAGTTCTCAAGCCGCCCGAAGACCTCTAACTAGGCTTAACGACTGCTGCCATAGCCAGCAGCCGGGATCAACGGTTTAACATGTCTTCAAAAGCACGGGAGCGCTCAGTTATTAACCACTTAAAGCGGTCACCCATCCAAGACTTGAACCCGGTCGACGTTGCTTAACCTCGCATACCGCTCGCGGTACGCGGGCGCCGCTGGGCCACGAACGTTCTGTTGATCAAACTAAATGTCGTTTTATATTGTGTCGTTGTATTGTTTTGTTTGTTGTTTTGTGTCTTAACTTTCCATCAGGATACACAAAGCTCAAACGCAATCCCATTCACAATAAAAAAAAATACAAAATATTAATTACTAAGCTTAAGTTAAGATATAGAAATGAATTTAATCAAAAGCCTAATTCAAAAAGACACTAAGTTGCCTCATCTGTGATTCAAATCAAATTTATTTAATGCTTAAACTTAAGCTCCTATTTTTATAGAAGCAATGTGATTAAAGAAAAATAATCACTCTAAAATGTTAATGGAAGTTCTTTCGCCATCTGTGTATTTTAAATTAGATTTTAGCTCAAATGTAATTCAATCTAGTTTTTTACTTGCTGTTTTTGTAACTCGTTGAAACGCTGAGGTTTATTAAATAATATTATTAAAGTAAATAAAAAAATATATAGATATACAAGATGTTTTTATTGTATTCCGTTAAAGTCAAAGTCAAGTCAAAATATTCTTTATTCAAATAGGCCTAGCAACAAGCACTTTCGAATCGTCAGTTATAACATGTATTAACATATATATTAATTAATTATTTAGAGCAATTTATTGATGCCATTATTATTCTTTAAAATAAATATTGTATTGTTGTAGACATGTCAAAGTAAGAAATTATTTTGTAGTAAAATTCACAATAGGATCGTCAAAACATAAATAATAATAATAATAAAAATGTATAAAAAATTGAAATCTAGACAGTTTCTAGAATAAAATCAAAATAAAGATCATATTAATATCTAATGCCATTTATATTAATATTAATTGCGAGGGCACAATCCTGAGATGAAATAAAGTAATCTCCTCTAAGTTTCTATCGTAATTCATTTCGAAGTTATTCATTTTCGTTAATTAACACCCCTAGTATACTTATAGTACAAAGTATCCTTAACAATTAAACAATGTTGACGTGCGTGTCATTCGAATTTCGAATTGTCATACTTGACATTAACCTTTGCTTAACTCCACCTGAACTCTTAAGGCTGGACAGGGCCCCCACACAGTGGACTGATGACCTGGTAAGGGTCGCGGGTGTCCGCTGGATGTAGGTGGTGCAGGACCGGTCATTGTGGAAGTCTTTGGGGGAGGCCTATGTCCAGCAGTGGACGTCCTTCGGCTGTTATGATGATGATGATGATATAAGCATAAAATATAAATGACAAACCCTAGTTCGCCTTGGCCCCACCTTAAATTTTTAAAAGGACATGACATGCCACATAATGCCACTTTAAATAAAAAAGAAATAGTTTATATATAAGTTTGTATTTAAAATTAGTAAAAATTTCACCGAATTTAAATATACACTGTTTTAGGATATCTAGTGATTGTATTTCATAACTGGTCAAGTGTATATTTGTATCCATTGTATGTAACCAAAATGCGTAAATATTTTTACAGGAGATATGGTGCTACTTTACCGTACGAGTGTAATCAGCAGATTACGTGTATATGTCGAAACTCTAAAGAGCCATATGTACTGTAAAACGTTGTACGATACACGTGCGAACAGGTAATTCGCAATTCATGTCGATTTAAAAACACTACCTTCGGTCGTGTTTTAATTTATCACCACTTTGTTGCGAATTTCCTGTTCTCTGCACTTGTATCGTAATGTACTATTACAGTACATCCACCACCCACCACCATATCAGCCCTAGGACGTCCACTGCTGGACATAGGCCTCCCCCAATTTCATGGGGGGTAAATGCCATAATCGCCACGCTTGGCATGCGGGTTGGCGATCGCAGTATCTCCACCGCACTCAAAGAATGCTGCTGCCCATTCCCCGGTGGTCTTGGTCGTAGTTTTAGGACATACCCGGGTCCACACAGTACATATGGTGCTACTTTACCGCACGAGTGCGGTAATCAGCAGATTACGTGCATATGTCGAAACTTTAAAGAGCCATATGTACTGTAAAACGTCGTAGTGTACTAATAGCTATTTACGATACAAGGGTTGTAAAACAAAGAAAGGCCGATATCGCAGATGTTTGAGGCCCGAGCCGCAGGCGAGGGTCATAAATATGCGAGAGAGGGCTTTCTGTTTTACGACCCGTGTTTTGTACACAATTTTACGTCACCACTTGGCCAAAAAGTGGGTTTTTCCAGACGCGCAGCGTGCGGAAAAACGCACTTTTTGGCAAGGTGTGGTGTAAAATATACTTACGCATTTTGGTTACATTGAATAGGCTTTCGTATTTTTTTATTTGAAACTACATATTTGAGACATATTTGAAAACGTCTCCTCTACCACTTGTAAAACCAAAGCGTTTAATCTATGGCAATTTTAAAAATAAAGAAAACGAGGGAAGACGTAAAAAAAAATCGTACAAGCATTTGGCTGTTTGCAGTGACGATTCTTAGTAAACATATGCTCTTAAAAGGTAAAAAATAATACAATAAATAATGGAATTTCATACCGTTTTCCGGCCGCTGCATTAAGACAATAATGATTTTTAACTTTAAATTAGCGGTAGTCAATAACGAGAAAATACACGGACTATTTATGTTACAGCACGCTACAGTAAAGCGATCGTTTACGAGCATATTTATTTATTTATTAGATACAATGTCATTTACAGCCTACACCAAACATGACAAAGAAATATAATTGAATACATTGGTCTAACAATAAAAATTCAATTAATGAAAAACAGTATTAATTATAAGGTAGCCAATACTTAAAAAAACTATATTGTAATAATGGATGGGGGGGCCACAATAGCCTCCAGGTAGCGCGCGGCCGTGGCTAAGAATCTCGGCTCAGGAGTCAAAAAGAGGTCTAGGGATTGGTCTTGATCCAGGATATTATTGAGTAATCGTAGAGCGCGGTTGAAAGGTGAGTTACAAAGAAATCTAGTACTGTAGATATTGGAGAATATTCAATTTATTGCGGCTTAATGCTTATAATAAACACGTGGTATATAATCAATGGCATGGAGTGTCCGTCATAAATTGCCTGTATTTACAATCACAGTTTTACCAGCACCTCGGCTAACTGACCATTGGGGTCTGTTACACGCTTAATATTATCACAATACTGGTGTGTCAATATTAACGCGGTTTTCAAAATTGTTTGGATTTTGCGTCAATATTCATTAAACAGCACGTGATACGGATCATGATATGAGTGTATCGCGTGATAATAATAACCGTGTAACAGGCCCCATTGAGTAGACCTTCTTTCGTTGCAATAAGGTTCACATTCACGGTCAGTTACCTGCGATGCTAATATTAAATAAATACACCAAGCGAATCTGCCGCGGTCTTCCCAAGGAAAATCTCGGGTCCTTAATGGAGGGCAAGGTATGTGAATTAATTAATCCATTCGATGGTTACCTCGCTAATGGACTTTTGTTGTGCGCAGACAGGTTGCTGTTCCACTTCAATGGACAATGGATGTTTTGGGTGCGGGTGAGGTATAAGTAGCCTAAAGAGTAGTTTGATTAAGTGCTTTAGAAGGTACTCTATTATTCGGCGTGTATTTTTGCAATCAATTTTATATAGTTCATCATCCTCATCATATTAGCTGAAGGAGGTCCACTGCTGGACATAGTGCGCTGGATGCGGGTGGCGCAGGATCGGTCATTGTGGCACTCTTTTTTTAGTTGATAAATAATAATAATAATCGTATGGATTTTTTATACCACGTCGGTGGCAAACAAGCGTACGGCCCGCCTGATGGTAAGCGGTCACCGCAGCCTATGGACGCCTGCAACTCCTAGGGGTGTCACATGCGCGTTGCCGACCCTTTAAGAATTTATACACTCCTTTCTTGAAGAACCCCATACTGTAGTCCGTCTGCATTTATTTTCGAACCGTGAGATCTTCGAGAAGACAAGTACGGTTGCCAGTTTTTTTTTATTTACTTAATTAGTTATACATATGGAACAGTTAAATATATGTGCAGACAATGTCAAAAATAAGGTCAAAAGAAGAATTCAAGAATAACTAAAAGTGTACTTACATAATATAAATCTAAATAGGTACGAAGAAAACCCTTTACGCAATAACAAAAAGAATAAGTCGTTTACGACGTCTGCCGGCGACGGCGGCATGGTTCCCAAATTGCCCAATATTCAATTCATATTGATTTAGTCGTATTAATCATCGTCAAGTTAGAGGAATATTTAAAGTACAGAATGTCAATAATTCATAATCATTTTTTTTATTGTTAATGGGATTACGTTTGACTTTAGTCTAACCTGATGGAAAGTAGTGATAATTGATAATTAATACAATGCAAATGAATACAATACGCAATACGCTGTCTACGTTAGGGTGTAACCACGCCAATCTTTCGATGGTAGAATGGGTTGACTGACGTCGATCGACAGTTTCCACTACACCAATCGATCGGCCAAACCTACCACACCAATCGATCGATGGCATCGATCGACGACGACCTCTCTGCCAGACCTCGCCAGACCTTAACAACCAGAGCGTATACTTACATGTATTGTGTACACTAATTTGAAACATGGGATTAACGGATCTAGTTTTGTTTAGGTAAGTGGTAATCATGTCTTTGGGTGTTGAATTGTTTTATAAGGAAAACTGTCGTATTATTCTAATAAAATATATGTGTCGCAGGGAGTCAACAAAGGAGCTCGTGGCAAATTTTGGAATTGTAGTTGCGTCAGCACCATGAATTTTCAATGTTTATGTAGCGATTGATTATTGTTGTGATTTTTGATGTTGTGATGTGAGTCTTAGAAACGTCAAGCGATTGGCTTGGGTGCGGTCGGCGCAGAACTAGTACCGGAAGTTGGCTAACTTGATTGTCAAAAGTGATAGTTCACCTTACGATAGGAAGGTGGGTGGGGGAGAAGTAGGGATGGCGCCGATGGCGGCCATGCCCACAGTCTTGATGGAGTGTTGAATCGAGATGGACGTTAAGCTAGTTCTGCGACGAACACACTACGTTTCTAACCTTAAGTAATCTAATCCAAATACATCCTTGTAATCGTTTAAGTTTTTGAAGTGATTGATATTGTCCATCGAAAATACACACCTGAACTACAATTACCGCTTCTTATTTTGTGGTTACCACTATGCACGGACCTCAAGTAAATGGACCCCTTGAAAGGGACCCGATATATGAAAGTATGTTTTCTCAACCATGCAATGAAATATTGATGTTATGTTCCTTATAATAGGCTGCGAAGTATGACGTTTCAGGTGCGGCTAGGACAAGAGGTACTTAATGGAATTTCATACAAATCTTGCAGGCCTAGGCCTGCAAAGTCCTCTTTTTTAATTTCCATTACACATAAATTTGTGGCACAGGCATCATGACATTCTGCCACTATGCGTATTAAAAATAAAACTTTGATTTTTTTGTGGTTTATTTAATTGCATGTTTGAGAAAAGCACTATACATACCTCGGCGGGAAATAGGGGGTTGCCCGCCTCAGACCTATCCGGCCTCGCTAGCCTCTGTAGTAATGTACTATTATTTGGGCTTACCTTAAGGTACCTTCCTGATTTGTCGGAGGCGGTACGATATGAGAAAACTATCAGCGGTCAGTGTCAAAGGATACGAAAGCAGTTCTGCCCCACTTTTGCGCATGGTATTACTCCTGCGCAAACGTAATCTTTGCCCCCTGGCTAGATGCTGGCCAAGAGCAATCCCATTTTTAATAAAAAAAAACTCCCGCCAAGTCAGGAAGTCCCTTTAGAGTTTGCATACGGTTATACCAAAAAAGCACACTGTATTAACTAGGTTGCTAAGTACCTAATAACTAAATGAATCCAAGCAAACTATATATTTCAAATCTCAAAGTTCTTAAATAGTAGTAATTCCATGATATTAGATAGCTTAGGAGTATAATATTCCACAAATCTATGTAGCTTTCCAGACTAAGCTTTAAGCTTAGTGCTGGGATGAATGGCAAACTATTAATTAGTGCTTGAACTGCGACGCGATGTGACTTTCTAAATGTGACATGTCCTAGGAGTATCTCGATATTGCAAATTTTCATCTTGTGGCGTCACTCGTGTCATCCGTCAAATCTGACATGTTCTGCAACGCGCTATCGAAGTTTCTTAAATCAGTTGCATATATATAACTTCGAACCAACTCTCAACGGACTTCGGTCCCTGAGAGATCTCTCTATTGTCGTTTCTTCTTGTGACTCCTATCTATTGTATATTATGTATATAGTTTGTAGATAACCCTTTCCTGTATATATTCCTCCTTGTACATATTTCCTACCTAGGAGCCGCACCTCTCTCATATCTACATTGGTGACCTCCGACAATGGACATAAGCGCACCTCTGAAGATTCTGACGCCGCGCAGCTAACCTCCCTTCCTCTCTCTCTTTCTCTCCTCACCCGCTCGTCACCCTGGCTCTGAGCACTCGCTCGCCACGCTGACTCTGAGCACTCTCTCCTACGTCATCGCTGACTCCTCCGTCTCAAAGGGGGGCTGATGTGGCGTCACTCGTGTCATCCGTCAAATCTGACATGTTCTGCAACGCGCTATCGAAGTTGACGCATTGAAGCTTTTCTACCAGGGTTATATACCTACACGGTGACTTCTACTTGGTGATACAAGATATAAAATTGTGAATCTGACCACGTTTTCCGTGTGAAAAACAAAAAACATTATTTCATGCTGTTTGGTCTGTCGATTGTCTATGAAACAGCTGCTTTTTTGATTACATTTACAAAGTTGGTCCCAAATTAAAAGTTGTTCAAAGTCACGGTCAGATTAAGATTTTTATATTTTGTATAACCAATTAGAAATCACCCGTATACACATTGTAAATAAATTGATCTGTGTCAAAATCACAAGAAGTATACAGATCACAATAATACAGGGTGATTTTGGGGTCGTGATCCGAAATAATTGAACATAGTCAAAAATTCAAAGTAGACAACATCACAGTCTGTATGAAGGTTTATAACTCAAATAATTTTCTTTTTTTACAAATTTTAATGGAAAATAATACTTTTTCATACAACTTGGTCACCCTACCCCACTGTCAACTCTCCATACCATCCGTCAAAGAGAGTAGGGTAACCATGTTTTTTTGTGATTTTGTATATTTTTCATCAAAATAAATTAAAAATGAAATGCGTTTGTTTCGTGTCCCTACATTTTTTTTGAAATGGCTAACAGATAAATACTAAGTCTAACAACTGGTTCTTGATCCACGACCCCGAAATCACCCTATATATGAACGTTCGCGCTTTACATACAGCTCCTATGACTCTGCTTTATAGTATTATGGAATAAAATCGCAAATCGTAAACGCAGCGTCAGTTGATATTAAAAAGCTTGGTCCATTAACATGAGTCATTGCTCCAAAAAAGGTCGATCGACAAGCGACACTCCAATTCACAATAATTGTACGATCATAAAAACAATGCCGCGCTGGCAACGTGTGTCATATTGGCCCGAAATTCGCTCATAAATCACAACTCGGAGACAAAACATGTCGTCCCACCGCGATCTGAAAAGCTTTGATTAACCTATCAGGCAGCAATCAATCAATTAAGACCTTTATCCCCAAAGCCGCAAAGTTCACAATAATCTGTCAAGGCTGTCGCTGTGTGAGCTGTCAATGATCACAAATGATACAGGGGGAATAAAAATCGGCGCGGACATAGCGATCGTCATCGCTCATCGCTAATGTCGGTGACGGGTGTTCGTGTTTTGTTTTGGCACCGGGAACACCGGGATGACGCGGCGTTGTTAGTGGACATCGTAATTAATCCTAGGCTAGACGAGGCAATTTAATCTGTTTTGGAGTACGTAAAGTTTGGCTAACTTTATCACGTGTTAGGTTGCTGCCGTGTTTAACTTAGATCTAATTGTGAGGCACTAAATTATATTGTTCATAGAAGTATGTTTTTAGGGTGTCACTTCATACGGACGAACTATTTCTCGCATATTCTTCATTTCAAATAAGTAAATTTTCCTAAAGAAAAAAAACCTTTAACATTTCGTAACTTAAAAAAGCATTGATTAGGTTAGGAACGCTTGTTCAAACCCATCAAATCGAATCATCTTCGTTTATATTATAAGTTTGTGGAAAGGTCTATGAACGAGGAAAGGTGAATAATAAGCGAATGGATGAAGGAGAGTGGATGGACTTAATGCACTTTTGTTTCTGATGAAAAATAATATGGCGTAGGAGAAAGAAAACTGAGAGAAATGTAGAAAGAAATTGGATTCAAAACATTGAAATTGATGAATAAAGCATAAGAAGCTTGGTTAGTTTTAAAGTACTATATTTATTTTTACATATTATTAATATACCATTTTATACAAATAGAACTGTTATTGTAACCCAAAAAAGACTAGCACAGCTATGTTAATAAAGTATCAATGAAAAAATATCTTTTCAGAAAATATCATATTTCAGATTTCAAGCCATAGTAATAAATGGTATAACATTATAAGCATCCGAATAAATGCCAAACATTTAATATGTAAGTTACATTTTATACGTAATCATAGCCTACAAGTAAAGGGACATTCTCCTAAACAAATTAACGATACACTTTCTAAGGAGAATTTTATTAAATATTCTGTAAAATAGTTCGCAATGTCGTTAGCTGCATGAATAATAAACAACTTGATTGAACCAGATTGCGACTTTATTCCGATCGGTCGGTCCAATTAGCTGCCAGTATTGATACCCTTGACAGCTTTATTCAGGGCCCGGGTGACGTCGAGTGAGGGAGGTAATACTGTGCATCTACCCCCATGTATTTTATAAATATTGGTAACTTAATTATTTCGTAATGAGGACTAGACCTCTCCATTTTCCTAGTTTACTTTTATGCTGACACTGCCAGCCACTTTGTATCTCAAAGCCATAAAATAAAATAAAATAATTGTAATGTAACGTAATGGATCCCGAGACTACGTCTCTTGGCAAATTTTCATAACTAATTCCGTAGAAAGATTTAACATTTTAGGTACTTGCTTATATTGATTTTTCGAACATGTGCCATAACATGGCTTAATTTATTTATTTCTTAAGTAACTTATTAATGCTTGACAGATTTTCAGATAGCTTTCTGACGAGAAATAAGTAGGCCCAAAGCCTAGGTTCCTTATTCTTAGAATACGATGGCAATTTAATGCCGTCTTTTATATATACATAATAATATAATCAACAACACAAGTTTGCTAAGGAGAATAGTAAAATCACATTACGTTTCTCAATATACAATAATCTACGATAAAATAATTTATTCGGCATCGTTTATACTTTTTGTATACACGGAATCGGCAGGCCATCCGGTAATGATCTTTAAAGTTTATTAAAATACGAGTGTGGCCGACCTTGCAATTCACCTAACTGCAATTTACTTAACTAGCTTTCGCCCGCGACTTCGACCAATATCGTTTTAGAGAAATAATTACTATTATTTAATTTTTGGCGCAGGCTTAAGCCTATGTCTATCAGAGGATCTCAAACTACCTCTTATCAGTGCTATTTTGAGCGTGAAAACTTAACAGGCAGAGAGACAGAATTGGTTTTGAATGTATAATATGTATCGGCTTTGTTTCAGATCGTAATTTAAAAACTTTCAAAATTAAAAAAGATTGGCAAACGTAATTTAACTTTCGATACGATTAAAAAAAAATCACAGGTACATAATCTAACTTTTCAAAAAGCAAAAAAAAGGTTGTCCCTATTGATCTTTTTCCACAAGACAGGTATTACCTTTCCTCAATATTTCGTGTTTCGTTTCGAGATTTCCTGCTTCGTCAAAATGAGAGTTCATTACACGCCATTGTTGAGATTTATGTCACGTATAATTTTAATATTGATACTCGTATTGTACAGAAAAGTAATTCTACGCGTCGGAATTAAGGATAACTGAAACCAGAATGGCTACGCGCTTCCAGAAGGTACTTTCTAGGGTTCCGTAGAAGAAACCTTATAGTTTTGCCTTGTTCGTGCGTCAGTCCCACTGCCGTTTAGTTCTCAGAGGTACCGTAAAAAATGTAGGTTCCCACTTTATGTGTACGTGTAGGGACACTGCTTTATTTTTTCTTAGCAAAACCAATTATGTGGGTTATCCTTAGATAGCTCGTTCTAAAATGTAGCGGATTATTAAAATTTAGTATTTTATGCAATCGTTATTTCTTATGGTTTTTAAGTCGAGTACCTATGTAATTTTATATTTTTTCTTAATTTCACATCATTTTTAGTAAATTGGCTGTGACATACGGACGGACGTACGGACGGATTAACGGACGGACGGACATACCGAAGGACGAACATGACGAAACTATAAGGGTTCTGTTTTCGCCATTTTGACTACAAGACACATTGATATCAAAATGCGAAACGTAAGTCTGTGATGGACCTCTTGAGGTCATCCACGTGTGTATTATAAAAACCTCGGCAAAGTAACCAAGCTGATAATTTATTCACTTTGTGCGCCACGCAGGAAAACCGCATAATTACAAACGTGAGCTCGCAATGTTTGATTCACACATCGGCTCATTTGGATAACCAAATTAGCTTTGTCAAATGTGTCATTATAAAGGTTGTAATAAACTATGGTAAAGTCGGCCTCATAAGTAGCTGGACACTTATTTCAAGAGCATAATTATTATAAGATAAACGATTATATCATGGATAGGGATGTTTGGCAGTGATAGCGTCCTGCACGGGTAATCTATCGCGAAAATGACGAACTGACGAACCCATGATGGCTGCTACAATTTGTACAATTTAAAGTACCGACGTATTTTGGCAGAAGTACTCTTCGGCCCCGCGAAAAACCGCTTTTTGTAATTCCCAGCATGAGTACGGTGACCCTAGTTACTAGTCCCTTATACATGGCACTGAATACTATAAATAACATTCTTCTATACGACCCCACTTTGGACCTGTTCTCGCAGACGGAACCGATATTCCTGGCTGCAGCCGCACGCTATCTTGAATCAAACTCCACTCCCACTACTATTCAATAATATATGTAGCATTGTATTAGTAATAAGTACCTAATTGTAACCTACAACTTGCATGTTTGGTTTATCTGTCAATGTAAGTTGGTTAGTAAATAAAAAATATGTTTTCTACTGTAGCATTGTTATTTGAGTTATTTTGTAGTAGCTGACACTGTAATTTTATATTTAACTATACAATGTATATTGTTTTGAAAAATGACAGCTCACCGAGTTTCTTACGCCGGTTCTTCTCGTGGCAGAGGTATATTTTTCCGAACCGGTGGCAGTTTATTGACGTTCATAGGTGCATGTAATATGCCTAATTTGAAGAATAAACTACTTTTACTTTTTACTTTTACTTTTACACTTTGGGACTTTGTCGCTTTCAGTTTTCACACGTTGGAGTACGACAGTTTAAACATGACATTAAACCGAGAAGGTACAGTCAACAGCAAAAGTAGATGATCATTTTTGTACCTTGTTACTTTCACTACTTTGACGCATGCCAACTGTCGCAGTATTGTTTCGTTAGTGCGATAAAGTACTAAAATGATCATTTACATTTGCTGTTGTCTGTAGAAAAGTGTCCAACCCCTTCCCTTGTGAGGCCGACCGTACTAGTGGTTCAAGCAAGCGGCTGTCAAGCGGTGGTCGTCGGTTCGCATCCCGGCTCATTTCAGTGAGTTTTGAGATCATATATGTATGAAATATTTGTTGATCATGGTAACCACTAGTACATGCTTGAACCACTAGTGTGGCTCTCAAGCGGTGGTCGTGGTTTTGACCCTGGCTCATACCAGTCAGTTTTTTGGAGCTTATCGACGGAATCATTCGGTAATTATGGTTAGCTTTTCGGTGAAGTCACCCTGCATACATCTGCGAAGAAATTTAAAGGTGTTTGTGAAGTGCCCAATCTGCATTGGGCCAGCGTGGTAACTAATGCCCGGTCCCTCTAATCTATGAGAGGAGGCCTATGCCCACTTGTCCAGCAGTGGGACGTATATAGGCTGAATATGATGATAATAATAGGCTATGACAAAAAAAGGTGGTAACCTAATCGCGTTCGGACTAGAAATAAAAAACCGGCCAAGTGCGAGTCGGACTCGCGCATGAAGGGTTCCGTACCATTATCTATAAAAACGGAAAAAAATCACGTTTGTTGTATGGAAGCCCCCTTAAATATTTATTTATTCTTATTTACTAAAACAAGACTAAATAAATACATTCTTCGACCTGTTTAGCCTAGTTGGTAGTGACTCTGCCTCCGAAGCTAGAGGTCCCGGGTTCGAATCCCGGCCAGGGCATTTATTTGTGCATTTTTCACGGATATTTGTTCTTGGGTCTTGGATGTTTTCTATGTATTTAAGTATGTATTTATCTATATAAGTATGTATATCGTCGTCTAGTACCCATAGTACAAGCTTTGCTTAGTTTGGGACTAGGTCGATTTGTGTAAGATTGTCCCCCAATATATTATTATATTATTATTATTATTCTTATTTAAAAAATAAGAATAAAGAAATGTTTAAAATTTCAACTGTCTAACTATCATGGTTCATGAGATAGAGCCTGGTGACAGACGGACATACAGACATACACAGACGGACGGACAGCGGAGTCTCTGTAATAGGGTCCCGTTTTACCGTTTGGGTACGGAACCATAAAAAGGTCAATAATTATTAGGCAGAAGAAAAGATTGGTTTGAACGGAGAAATTTGCCATGTTTTTAACCAAAAAAAATTATTGCCGCCTTGAGAATGTTCTATCGCTTGTATAATAGGTTGTAAAAAGTTAAGTAAAAAAAGTTACTTTAATTTAGTCAAATAAATCTCTGACATTTTTGTTACCTCCCGTATGTAGAGTTCTCGGCAGTGTTGAGACTTCGTGTTCCTCATTCGATGATAACATAGTTTTATCTTTTCTGTTTGTATCATTAGTCATCGTCATCATTACTCTGTGATAAGCAGTGGCATCTGCTAACGAAATATGTAATTACAAAAAAATCTGCATGCCGACGGGTAATACGCAACGTTTTTGAGCGTGCATAATGTCTAAGGTGACTTCCTGCCTTGGAGGAGTGGCATTGGTAATTATGTGGTACGTATTTTGTTTTTTGCCGTGAGCTTACTGATGTCGCAGAGATTACCAGTCAGTATTGCGTTTGGGCAGTACTGCTGCATTCGTATCGCCCCGGTTCCGCGCATCCCGCGCCAGTCAGGAAGCACGCATTTAAATGCAAGTGCGCAGTAAATTGACAGTTGACACTAACAGCTGACAGTGTTCTCATATCGTACCGCCTCCGCCCCGACAAATCCGGAAGTCGCCTAAGTTTGACACGGCAACTTATAACTACCACCACCACCACCACCATATCAGCCCTAGGACGTCCACTGCTGGACATAGGCCTCCCCCAATTTCATGGGGGGTAAATGCCATAATCGCCACGCTTGGCATGCGGGTTGGCGATCGCAGTATCTCCACCGCACTTTAGGAATGCTGCTGCCCATTCCCCGGTGGTCTTGGTCGTAGTTTAAGGACATACCCAGGTCCCCGGGACTTATAACTAACAGTTAAAGAAAGAAATACGGTTGAAACTGACTATTTGCGACATGTTTCGGACTACAGTTGCCTTCCCGCGTCCTTCATCAGGATGTACGGTGCGGTCGGCAACAGTCAACAGTCATCCTGATGAAGGACTCCAATTGTAATCGGAAAAATTTCGCAAATAGTCAGTTTTAACCGTATTACTTTCTTTAAATGTTAATATGTCTCAAGTTACTATTATGCACAACTAGCAGCTCAGTGGAATGTATTTTTAACAGACTTCAAGATTTTAAAAGAGGAGGTTCTCAATTCGGTTGTATGTTTTTTTTTTTCAATATTTGTTACTCCACAACTCCGTCATGTCTGAACCGATTTTGAAAATTATTTTTTTTATTCTAAGTATAGACGACCTGTTTAGCCTAGTTGGTAGTGACTCTGCCTCCGAAACTAGAGGTCCCGGGTTCGAATCCCGGCCAGGGCATTTATTTGTGCATTTTTCACGGATATTTGTTCTTGGGTCTTGGATGTTTTCTATGTATTTAAGTATGTATTTATCTATATAAGTATGTATATCATCGTCTAGTACCCAGAGTACAAGCTTTGCTTAGTTTGGGACTAGGTCGATATGCGTAAAATTGTCCCCCAATATTATTATATATATATAACCAAGTTGGTCACGTTTTTATCGAAACGCAGTTTTGATGATGTGATCCATGAAGAATCGAGGGAACTCTTCAAATCATAAAGGCAAATATATAGTTATATTTGTGTATTTATCAACAAATCAAGCATTTTCATACAAAAATGTGACATTTGATGAAGTGGAACTGCTGATGATGATCAGAATGGAACTTTTCATCGACGCATAGTTCACGTTTGGCCATTTGATCTCTTCGTTATGTTCGTCAAGCAAGCTAGGTTTTCAAGACACATTTTTGTCAAACTTGAGTTTTGATGTAGGATTCCATAAGGAATTGAGGGTACTTAGTCTTCTACCATCATAAACATACTTATAGCCATTTTTATTTAATTGTATGGAATCTAAGAGTGCACTATCTAAATATAATAACCTTTCACCAGCCTCCCCCATTGAAGTCGTTTTTTTTCATATTTTTTTTCTTTTATCACAGAAAAATGGCGTCTATTACAAATACAATGCATTTGCAATCGTGGCCTTAAACTTCTATACACAGTGTCACATAATGTATTTATTATATTAGAGTACGCACGGCATTTAGGCAACGTTCAACTATATTTAATTAAAGCAGCGACCAACGTTTCACACACTGTCAGCCATTAATCATCATGTAATCCTGCCCGTAATTCAGGCCGTACAAAATCCAAATACGAATCCGTCAGATGTAAAGGTGCGTTTACATTTAACGTTAGGAAATGACGTGGACATTGAACACTTCAGACAGCTGCAAATTTTTTAAAATATAAAATAGGTAAAGGCACTTGAAAACTATCTCACCTGATGGTAAATGATGTGATGATGAGGTTGAGTGTATTAAATGCGTATCTAAATAGTGCCTATTCACTCTCGCCTTGAAAAAATCCAATTGAACGAGAGTGAACCGGTTGTTACTAGGTAAGCGCGCTCCATCCTAGACCACAATATCGCTTACCATCAGGTGATTTGTGGTCAAGCGCAAACCTATCCGGAGTAAAAAAAAAAGTTATAAGTATCTGGGAAAAGGTTTTCCGGAAGAGAATTCCACACTCCTTAGCTGTCCTCGCAAGAAAACTAGAAGCAAAGCGCTTCGTGCGAATCAGTGATTGGAAAAGAGTTGATGCTTTCGAAATGTAGTGCTGTCAGTGGCTATTGAGAATACCGTGGACTGTCCAACTTATCTCCACTAAAAGTGCTCAAATTCAAAAATGCTCAACGTCTGTCTTCTACCTGATTGTAGGGAATATTGGATTATTCAGCCATGTCGCGCGTAGGGGTGTGGATAACCTGGAGAGACTAATGGTGCCAGGGAAGAGACACGGCAAAAGAAAACGAGGCTGAAGTCGCATCCTATGGTGAGACCAGATAAGATACGCCAGCAGCAGAATATGACTGTCAGCGCTGTAATCCCCCAGGCGTTTGAGCGGAACTGATGGCGGTGGCTTGTTGACAAGATTAGGAGTCACGATCCTCAGCAGTAAAGGAATGATTAAGAGGAGAAGGTGTAATGTGGCCCTAACCAGATTACCGACCGAGTGAAACGAAGGTGTCCGTTTCAGCTTTGGCAAAAGTGCTTTGGAATGTCCGGCGTATTTCCGGATTTCCGGCTCTTCTCCTGTACAGGTCACATGTCTCAGCCGGTTCTCGTGAAATTTTGTGAGTGTAATTCTTTTTTCGAGTCTTGGAAATTACGAGTATGCATTTTGAAAAAAAAAATACTAAGTCTACAGCTCATAAGCTGCTAATGATATTTGTGTAATTATAGTAATATCTAGGTACCGGTTGGGCGCGGGTATGTCCTAAAACTACGACCAAGCCCACCGGGCAGCAGCATCCCTGGAGTGCGGTGGAGATACTGCGATCGCCAACTCGCATGCCAAGCGTGGCGATTATAGCATATACCCCCCGTAGATTTGGGGGAGGCCTATGTCCAGCAGTAGACGTACTTTGGCTGATATGGTGGTGGTGGTAGATAGTAATATCATGCTTAGTTAGACTGCTTCCTGATTGGTGGGGCGGGTTCTGTATGCGTAAATTTCTACTTTAATGAAACCTTACTGATGTGGTCCAGATTTCCTCACTGTTAAGGACTAAACCGGACGTCGACATATAATATTCGGGGACAATTTTACACAAATCAACCTAGTCTCAAACTAAGCAAAACTTGTACTATGGTTACTAGACGACGATATACACTTATATAGATAAATACATACTTAAATACATAGAAAACATTTACACCCAAGAACAAATTTCCGTGCTAAATGACCTGGCCGGCCACCGCCATCTCTAGCTTCGAAGGCATTGTCACTACCAACTAGGCTAAACAGGCCGTCAATATGTATACTTATCCTTGTATGCTGTTTACCACACGATAAAAATTGTGTACACAACTAATTAAAATAGCATGACGCAGCCGCCTTGCCCGAGGCTCGTAATCCATTTTGGGGAGTGTCGGGTGCGGCCGAACATTACTTATTAAATTCCTCACTAAATATACCATATTTCTCTGATAGGTAAAAGTCATGCATGTTGGCTGACAACATTTATCTTTTTTTTGTATTTTGGTATGTAGTAGCTAGGCCAGTGGTTCAAGCACACACGGATATGAAGCAGCGGTTGTGAGTTCAAATGCCGGATGGTAACTTCTGTGTTTTTAGATCATGTGTATGTCATCATCATCATCATTATCAGCTGAAAGACCGCCAAAAACTGCCCTAACTCCGGCGGTACTATGTGTACGGCATATCATATGATTTAAGCTTTTTGGCGAAAGAAAACGTCGTGACGAAACCTGCATTTGCGAAGAAATTCAAAAGTGTAGCTGAAGTCCCCGACCCGCATGTCTCTACGAGTGAGTTTTGCTACAAGGCGAGAAAATACCACTACACTCTACAGCGAAGCACATGCAGCATTCATTCGCGTCGAATGGAATGAGTTTAAATATCAATTGATTGTGATGGATTCACTTCAATATCTAAGAAAGATATTACTAGGTCTACAGAGAAGAAACAAATAATAATTGTATGACACTATATATCTACGCAGTATTTCACGACCATAACGGTGGGTTCTAACATTGCAATGAGACATCACAATATAATATTCATTTGGCCGTTTGCAAGTCCGCTGGCGGTGAACTAAATTTGTCCCAAATTTGTGGCCTTTGTGGTGCTCTACTTGCAGCTGGTCCCATATAGACTTTTTATCCTGTCTAAAAACTGGTTCGAATGACTCCATAAATTTTTTTACCAGTAGCCAATTGGGCTGGAGCAAGGCCGAATATGTGGCCGAGGACAGAAAAGCACCGCGCGAGCTTATAAAGACCCTTTGCAATGTGCATCCCTAGGACAACAAAAACAATATCTTATAAACTACCGTCACTTCCTTTAGTTACGGGAGTGCTACAACGGGTTGCGACGTCGTTTTATTTATTTACTAGATGAAAGCCCGGCTTCGCTCGGGTGAAATAAATAAGAAAGAAATAAAGAAAACATTTATTCGTGACAGTAATGCAAACGACGAAAGAAATAGTGTACAAAAATTTATAAAATAAAAACATAACAACAACGGATTATGATGAAACTTCGTATACAAATATAGTTTGTAGTGTGGATAAACATATGAAATAGGGAGTAAAAGATTACGCTGACGAAGTCACGGGCAAAGTATCTTTATAAGTTAATCCTAAGTATTTTTATAAGGCTAGTATTTAAAGGCACATAAAAAATTTGACACCGTAATCAGTACTGATTTGTATAGCTAAAATACTAATCGTTCATTAAAATTCGGTTCAGATGTGCAATTGTTAAATGATGATGTGCCAGTGTCAGTATTTTTGGTGCGAAGTCAGAGCTGCTACCGCGAACGAACACGTATGAAGTTCGTGTATCTCCCTCTGTCGCACTTGAAAATTCGAGCGACACTGAGGGAAATAAATACACGATGTTCGTTCGTTTTCGTTTCGCGGTAACAGAAAGTCTACTACGAATTTCGAAATCCGAACTTCGTATAGTGCCGTCCCTTTCACTCATATGGTATATGACAGGAGACTTAATGAAGTGTAGTAAAGTAGTTCCTATTTTCAAATCAGGTCATAGAGATAATCCTTCTGATTATCGTCCAGTTTCTATCCTACCTGCGTTTAGCAAAATATTCGAAAAAATAATGCTTACGCAATTAGTTTCTCATTTTAATTCACACAATATTTTGCACGCACAGCAGTTCGGTTTCACGAAAGGTAGATCAACTACTGATGCAGGTGCAAGTTTAATAAAATTTATTTTGCAGTCTTGGGAAGAGTCATATGACGCCATTGGAGTGTTCTGTGACCTTTCCAAGGCTTTTGATTGTGTAGATCATGGAACTTTAATTTGTAAGCTTAATTTCTATGGTATCAGAGGACATGCATTGGATCTTATGAAATCATATTTAACACAGAGAAATCAAAAGGTAGCGATAAATAAAGCCCTTTCGTCAGAGACAGTGGTAGAGATGGGAGTACCTCAGGGGTCTATTCTAGGCCCTTTCCTGTTCCTTGTTTATGTAAATGATCTACCATATATGGTAAGCCGAAGATCAGGCATTGTAATGTTCGCAGACGACACCTCATTACTGTTCAAGGTAAATAGGAAAGATACTGAACTCATTGAACCAAATAATACCCTGTCCATGATATCTGACTGGTTTGCTGCCAATAACTTAGTGTTGAATCCGAAAAAAACTAAATGTATGAAATTCTCTCTAGCGAACTCGTCAAATAGAAACTTAGATACAAATATTAAACTTAATGGCCAAACATTAGAATTTGTTACGTCAACTGTATTCTTAGGTATTACATTGGACTCAAAATTGCAGTGGGGTTCCCATATAACAGCGATAGGAAGTAGGTTGAGCTCTGCTGCATTTGCAGTCAGGAGAATAAGGCAGCTTACCAATGTGGCAACGGCACGGTTAGTTTACTTTGCTTATTTTAATAGTATAATTACTTATGGTCTAATCTTGTGGGGATCAGCTGCAGATATTGAAACTGTTTTTATTTTGCAAAAAAGGGCTATCCGGGCATTTTATAACTTGGGGTCGCGTGACTCATTAAGAGAATTTTTCAAAGAAATAGATATTCTAACCCTGCCGTCCCTATACGTATTTGAAATAATAATGTATGTTAGGAAGAATTTGTGCAATTTCCCAACGAACGCTGATAAACCAATAGCCACCAGAAACACTGGGAAACTGAAAATAACCTTCTATAGACTAGTAAAGGCGAAAAAGTCGTTCTTGGGAAATTGTATTAAATTCTACAATAAAATTCCAAAACACATTACTGAACTTAGCAATTCTAAATTCAAATCTGTAGTAAAACAAACACTTATTTCAAAAGCATATTATAAGGTAAACGATTACATCATGGACAGGGATGTTTGGCAGTGATAGTGTCCTGCACGGCTAATCTATCGCGAAAATAGGTTTTCTACTGTAGCTTGTTATTTTTGTAGTAACTGAGACTGTAATTTTATATTTAACTATACAATGTATATTGTTTTGAAAAAATGACACCTCGCCGAGTTTCTTACGCCGGTTCTTCTCGTGGCAGAGGTTTATTTTTCCGAACCGGTGGTAGTTTATTGACGTTCATAGGTGCATGTAATATGCCTAATTTGAAGAATAAACTACTTTTACTTTTTACTTTTACTTTAGTGAAAGAGACGGCACCATACGAAGTTCGAATTTCGGAGTAGACCCCCAGCTCTCTATTCTCCGCCAAATTCTATTCAGTGGGACCCTTTACACTCAAGATTATGTGTCAATATTATCGCGGTTTTCAAAATTGTAGGGATGTTGCTTCAATATTCATCAATATTCACATGATACGGATCGTTATATGAGTATTTCGCGTGATAATAATAACAGTTGGTAATATGTTCTTCAATTAATGGAACTTATTTAGCAACTTGTTCCGTTAATTTCGCCAAAGGTATTTTGCATTCCGATACGCGCACCATCCAGGAATAGGAGCCGTACGCGCACCAACCAGAGGGCCTACCGCGATCTGAAAACGAAGTATTTCCCTCTCCGCGCTCGAATATGCAAGTGCGACAGAGAGGCATGTATTTCGTTTTCGGTTACCAGTAGCACTTCAGTCCGAGCGCGGCGGTCGGTCGAAGAAAGTCAAAGAACATTCCGTGTGTTGTCTGTCACACATATAATTTTTTAACTGAACTTGAAATTAGGTGATAATGTTTAGTATGACGTATATTTTACCAAAAATACCAATATATTGATAAATCACATTTGTTATTTTAGTTGTATGGAACCCTCGGTGTCCGACGCACTTGGCCGGTTTTTCTCACATTTTGAATTTTATTTCTCATATAATAAAATACCCTATTCGTTTCAAAGTGGACGCCTGAGGACCTAACGCGAACCAAAAACTAATTATCTCCCTCTCTATCGTTCGAATATGCATGTGCGATGGAGAGGCAGCTACTTCATTTTCGGTTCGCGATAGCGCCTCTAACGTCCGAGCGCGGCGAACGGCATGAGCAGTACTACTAAGTTATGAGATAGAGCGAGATAGGGATAGAATTTTGCTAGACGTTTAAAGGCTATAAGTCACCTAGTAGTTTGTCACAACAAAATAGAGATGCAGCTTTAAGATGGCGGACAGACTCAGCAAACATTCTAGTGGTGTCCTTTACACGATTAATATTATCACAATACTGGGGAGTCAATATTATCACAGTTTTCAAATTTGTATAGTTTCTGCTTCAATATTCACGTGACACGTATCGTGATATGAACGTATCACGTGATACTAATAACCATGTAACAGGCCCCATACATTCGCTTTGATGGCGGTTATGTGACAATCGATAGGTCTCTAGAACGCTTGAAAACCACAAAAACAAAACGCTGCAGACGCGGCTAGCCGAATCCACACAATGGGCGATGATGGCCCATCACCCAGAACGCAGCCCAGCAACCTGGCCAACATACCGGACGCAAAAATAGTTCACGATTTTCGAACGTAGCCGACACTGTCAACCAACAAATTTAATATAGCAATATAGTCTGTGGGCAATATGGCCGACGTTTTGTCATCAAATTAACACTTTTAAATGCAAAATACGCGACAATCCGAATTTTGCGGATACATATGTTCAACTCAAAAATCGTTATTTTTATACGTTCTTCAATTTGAGACAGGTCTCGTTCGGGTCTACCGTACCCCTGCACGAAATTATTAATATAGATTCGGAGATAAAACAGAAACATACAAATGAAGAATAACATAGGTAAGTAGCACAGTACAATATAGACTAAGATGTTTCCCTAAACATATCTCACTGAGAACACATTTGTTGTTAGACTATAGAAACTTAGCAACATGCCAACAATTAAAAAGTTTCAAGTACAGATGAAACAAAAATTAAAACCGTTCGTTTCAATTTCAATCCAGTTTTCAAGATGGAATAACGGGAATATTAATTTTTTTTGTTAATACCAAGTTAATTTACGCCATTCATACTCAAACAGTAATATACATTTTTAATTTTTATTTTATAACTATTTCGAAACTTTTTTTTTCATTTCCCGGCATATTTCCAACGATACGTTCCTTAAGTGATAACAAAATTTAATTATAGATACGATCCAGGTCTCAACCACGATCGGTACACCGAGATTATCCACATCAACTTGACGTATCTAAAAGTATTTTTCCAAGAAAAAACACCGTAACAATACTCCAAGCCGCGGGGACCTTCTTAATCAGCCTATTATCATTCCTGCCAGCTGCTTAGGCTCCCCTGATGGTCTCGTGTTACGAATAGGGAAGGGGTGCCTATTCGCAACCCTTGCTTACCAATAACTTGAGTAGAAACCAGTGTAAGTCCGACCATTGACGCCTCGGGTATGAGACATTTATTTATAACCTTATTCCGGTAAAACCAAGGGTAAACAAAAATAAAAAAAAATATGAATTTTTAATTTTGACCTATTACGTACTGCAAATACCTGTGAAGTGACCTTATGCCGAAAATGAGTTTATTTTAATATAAGAATCTACTTTTTGAGCTCTAAAACTTGGTAGATAAGGACCGATTTTCGATACGACGTACCATTAAAAAAGATAGGTCATTGATTAAGAGGGCGCAGTACGCTCGGTTTGGCTCTGTTCTCCATACAAACGTATTTACCCTCTCAATTTAAAACGCCATGCTAGAATAACATGGAAATTTTTATACACAATGGGATACGGCATATCTAGGTCGGACCATAGTTTCTGTTGCTAGAAATTGTAAAAGAAAAAAAATACAGCGGCTTTTTGAGTTTTTTAGATATGCCGGATCCCATTGTGTATACAAAGTTTCATGTTATTCTAGCACAGCGTTTTGAAATGAGAGCGTAAATACGTTTGTATGGAGAACCGAACGTACTGCGCACTCTTAAACCGCGAGGTGCGGCATGGAGGGAATTCGACTACATGTGTGGGTGAAATCCCATACGGAGCCTAGTACTCCGATAAAGAAAAGAATAGACGATACTCGTATCGCGTCGATCAATGACGCTAATTGAAAGAAATTGTCACATGCAATTTAGATACGCCATAGTAACTGACTTCGGTGACATTACGGCGACTTCCTGACTCGGCAGGGTGGGAGTGATATGTGATAGGTATTTAGTTCTTTGACGTGAGTTTACTAATGTGAAATTTCCTCACGTTACGAGAGGTTGTCAGTGTTACGTTTGCGCAGTAGTAGACCATGCGCAGAAGCGGGACAGTATGTACTGCAATCGTATCGGTTGACATTGACAGCTGACAGTTTTCTCAAATCGTACCGCCTCCGCATCGACAAGGCGTCATAGTCTTGAAAAATCGGCCAAGTGCGTGTCGGGCCACGCAAAGAGAAGGGTTCCGACACCTCCTAATCTACATTTAAACCACTATACAATACAGTAAATAAAAAAAGGTTATATCTTCATAGGGAAGTCACGACACTTACGCCCTTTTGTTTGGGCAAGACGGTTTTTCAGCAATAACTCAAAAACCGTTAAAACTATCTTGTTAAAACCAAAAATTATTGAAAGTATTTATAATTGTACATCATGTTGATTTTTTTCAGAATTTTAAACTTCATAGTTTGGAAATTATAGGGGGGGAACACACTTTTTCCGACTTTGACAGCTAATATCTCACCAACGGTTGACTTAAATGGAAAACTTTTTTAGAAACCTCTATGTCATTTTTGAAGGCCTATCCGTAAATAGACCACACGCCTATGTGCATTAAAAAAAAACTGACTCCCGTGTTTCATGTGTGTTGTGTTCACGACACGTGTCCGCTGCGTGCACGGGTCTTCTTGAATAAGTTCGGCTACGTAAGCCGTCACAGCATACGAACGCAGCCAACAGCGGAGTTGAAGCGGTCGCCGTAGCCGAAAAACAGCTAGGAGGGAGTATAATATACTCGTATATATTGTACACATTTTACTTTACTAAAGTCACATATGTATTTACGTGGCAATTTTGCACTACCCCTTCCATCAAGCATTCAGGTGTACTTTCGTTCATCGCTTCCTACCCCAATCGTATTTCAACACGCTTCTCTCTTCCGCGCGTGTTGGATTTGCAATAATTTTGTTTATATATATCTCATTTTTAATGAATTATTAAAGTATTTTAAGTGTTTATTTGTAATCAATTTAAAAATGTGGGTAAGACAACAAAACTGGTTGATGTAACCGAGTGACCGAACAGGTATAAAAGCGGCTACTTGTCAGTGAGCAGCCCACTTGTTTCCTGACCGGCGCCACGAACGGAGTTAAGTATCTTGATTGTCAAACTTTCTATAACTATTGTACATAAAATTAATTGCATGTTGATATTAGTGTAAATGTATTTGCTATTTCTTAAAGTTAAAGTAAATTGTGGCCTATGATAAAACTTGATTATGGTTTTAAATAAAAGAGTACCTTTTCATAATCTGAACTGTTTTATTGCTTATATTCGTACCTAATTATTTATTTAGTACCTGCGTCTTATTCAATTGCTTTAACAATTTTGACTCTTGTCTTATACATATTAATACCATTTATTCCCATGAGTTAATGGTATCATTAATAGATTACGTTTAATATGCATTATTGGTTGATTATAACATCATAAGTATTCGCCGTAAATAGTGTTCCTTTTCTTCATCACCAAGCCTGGTTTTATATTCATAGTTCATACTTATCTTCCCTTTTCTCTTGTGTTTCATTGTCTATCTACAAATTAAAATAAATGGCTATCTTACAACAGTTATTTTTGCTAAGTCTTCATAATATATGTACCTACCCTCTCTTGTGCTTTTGTGACACTTTAAGTAATTTAATAAATAATAATCGGAATCTAACTCGCGCGCTGATCTAACGATTGAGAGGCACATATTGAAATATCATGGGAACGTGAAAGAGACGAACAGAACGAGAGCCCTGATATAGAGCAGAGGCAAAAACGTAAATGAAGATAGCCTTAATCAAGATGTTAATAAATTTCCCTTTTTCCCTCGCCTAACCTCGGCGCGATAAGTACGGGGAAAGCTTTTAGTAGCACTCCCATAAGAGAAAGTAACTTGTAATTGAAATGGACTACTTATTCTTGCCGATGAAAAGTATGCAAAGCATGCGTTTCGCGTTGTGAAAGGGTTCCGTTTAAATGTCCACACCGGTGCTCAAAATACGGTGGCGGTACGGAATCGCAGTGAACGAGAGGGAGATACTTACGAGTTGAAAACGTCACGCACGCATGATGAACGTTACTGCGTTTATGGTGCGTCACTGCGTTTTAAGCAGCGGTGTGGCCTGATCTTCACGAGTGCGCCTTGGAAAATTACGCATTCTATGAAACTCCGTACTGACCAGATTATGTAACAGTTTTGGCTGATTTTCAGATACATTATTCTTGAATATGTGATCGGTCCACTATTGAGCTAGCCTGCAATTATTTCCGAGTGGTCTCTGTTGAAAATAAAGTTTATTATAAGTTTTTTTCTTCAAACATAGCTTACTTGATATTAATATTAATTATAATTTATTTTTAATACACAATAAAATATATTTGTTTAAGAAATACCCAAAATATGTTTATGACTCATAACTTGATACTACCTCAACACTTCCTTTATAATTATCATGGCGATAAATGTGAAAATTCTTTATTATTGAATGGTACGGACGTACTTATTTGCGTAAGGTGCAGTTTGAAATCATTGCATATTTCTACTTTTCTCTGTAGGCGGTGCTAACTTTCAGAAACGAAGATGTTTCCGTTTAAAATAATGGACCCCAAAAGTCAACTCTAAGGCACCTCTACGACGGTACCAAGAAAAATTAAAAGTTGAGTAAAAAAACGATAAGCCTAGCTCTTCCGGTATCATCTTCCCAAGATTAACGGCTAATAGGGAGAATGGACGTTTTTAGCGCTTTCTTCATCGGATTTTACACCGGACTTGGTCCGGAGCGCGATGTTGTCGGAGTAGATTAACTTTGAAGCAAGGACGCTAGTGGACTGTCTGCATTATGTTAAACGTACTGTCTTTAGAGTAAAACACCTTTTTATCCCAAGCTTTTAATTAGCTTGTACAGTTCGTTATGCATGTCAGTTGTCAAAAAAATTTGGAGCCCTTTTTTAGCTACGGACCGGTATCAGATTGAGCTGAAATTTGGCATACATATAAAAAATTATGTATTGTGGGACAATCTTACACAAATCGACCTAGTCCCAAACTAAGCAAAGCTTGTACTATGGGTACTAGATGGCGATAAACAAACTTATTTAGATAAATACATACTTAAATACATAGAAAACATCCAAGACCCAAGAACAAATATCCGTGCAAAAAATGCTTAGCGAGCTGAATCATATAGTGTCTATATCGAATCGTTTTTATAACACCTACTTTCACATATACTTGTACATATGCAATATCAAAATACGCAAATACAGGAGTCTCGACGCCAACTACAACTTCGTTGCTTTTGGAGTCGAGACTCTTGGTCCGTGGGGCCCTGCAGCACAGAAACTGTTTAAAGAGTTAGCTAAACGGCTGGTCGATGTAACCGGGGACAAAAGAGCTGGCGGCTTCCTCGCCCAACGCATAAGTATTGCGATCCAGCGAGGAAATGCTGCCAGCATCCTCGGCACCATGCCACAGGGGCCAATTTTAGACTTAGGTTTATTTAATAATATACATGTTATTAATAAAGTAATAAGAAGGTTTTATCAAAAATATCAAAATCATCATCATTCTTATATCAGCCGAAGGACGTCCACTGCTGGACAGGCCTCCCCCATAGAGTGCCACGATAACTGATCCTGCGGCACCCGCATCCAGCGGACTCCTGCGACGTTTAACCACCTTGTGGCGGGTCTACCGACGCTGCACCTTCGGGTACGTGGTTGCCAATCGAGAACCTTTCCGCCCCAACGGCCATCTGTTCTACGTGCAATGTGCCCCGCCCACTGCAACTAAAGATTAAAGATTCGGAGGGCTATGTCGGTTACTATGGTTCTACTGCAGATGGCCTCATTTCTGATGCGATCACGCAGAGATACTCCGAGCATGGCTTATATTTATTGTGGCACTTTAATTTAATGTCTTGCGTTAGTCATTGTATTTTTATTGGTGTTTATAGATACCGCAATATAATATTTTGCAACCTACACGATAGCTAAAAGTGGTAAATATTAGGGATTGCTGGCTAATCTGAGTTAACAGCAAAGTAAAATACAATCGAATCTAATAGAATAGCCGTTACCGTAACAAACGTTCCAACGCGGTCTATCTATTTACCAACATCACAGCATTCACGTTTTATTTGTTTTGTTCTGAAACCATATTCGTAATTAGTTGTTAGTTGAAAGTTAATCCCAAACGAGAATGTGTACGGTGCCGGTTTTGGCGGCAACGATGTTTTCTGCTGCAATCGAAACTTGGTCTCCGTTTAATGAAACACTGCCGATTCAATATTGAACTCGCCGTTTCGTCGGTTTAATTTTCATGTATTTACTTGTAGTTCGGCATGCCCGCAGTGCAAATAGGTGATTTTTAAGAGGCCTTTAACGTGTCCACTAGCGCTACTTATAAATAAACGTGATTGTTTAAATTTAACGATAGATATTTAAAAAAACGACCACGTGCGAATCGGACTCGCGCACGACGGGTTCCGTGCCATTATCTATAAAAACGGCTTAAAATCACGTTTCTTGTATTGGAGACACCTTAAATATTTAGTTTCTTCTGTTTTAGTATTTGTTGTTGTAGCGGCAACAGAAATACATCATCTGTGAAGATTTCAACTGTCTAACTATCACGGTTCATGAGATACAGCCTGGTTACAGACGGACAGATGGACGGACAGCGGATTTTTTTACGGAACCCTAAAAATTGTCAGAACCTCTATTCGTCGATCTATGTGACCAAAGTACAAACGGCCGTTTTATTTTTGAACTCATATATCGATGAATCCAGCAATGTCAGATTTCGCAGGTTCGAATTCTGCTTGGAGCACAAATCTTTTAATTTTTTCCCTTTAATTTGAAAACTTCAAACCTTCAAGAAAAGAGCGTACTCCCATCTTTAAGGCCGGCAACGCACTTACAACCCCTCTGGTGTTGCGAGTGTCCATGGGCGGCGCTAATCGCTTACCATCAGGCGATTCGTCTGCTCGTTTGCCACCTATGTCATAAAAAAATTAAGTATTTTCGTTAGCAGCGTTACTGCTTGGCACAAACTTAGTTCAACTGTTGTATTTATGTTATTTATACCACTCTACTCGTTGAATGGTTTTGAATAGGCCAGTCGAAACTAACGGAGGATATCGGGCGCCGACAGGGCGAAATTGGTTTATACCTTTGTCTTATTGCTTTAAACCCAAAAAGAATCGCATTCCCGGGCTTTCGCGGTCCAGTTAGAATCGATAAATATTTAGGGTTCAGAATACGGGATTTTCGTTTTGTTACGGAACGTTGCGTTTCCGTACAAGTCCTATTCTGGAGCATCTTTATCCTACTAATATATATATATGTAAGTTTGGATGGATAAATATAAGTTTGGACCTCAATCACGCAAAAACGGCTCATCTGATTTGGACAAAAATGAGTCAGATGAAAATGAGAGAATGTGGTGTGTGAAAAT
Organism: Notocelia uddmanniana; assembly: GCA_905163555.1. Taxonomy (NCBI): domain Eukaryota; kingdom Metazoa; phylum Arthropoda; class Insecta; order Lepidoptera; family Tortricidae; genus Notocelia; species Notocelia uddmanniana. Next base: position 27,902,938 of record LR991062.1, on the reverse strand, counting down.
AATCGTAGATTAGATTAGTAAAAGTAAAAAAAAGTAAAAGTAGTTTATTCTTCAAATTAGGCATATTACATGCACCTATGAACGTCAATAAACTACCACCGGTTCGGAAAAATAAACCTCTGCCACGAAAAGAACCGGCGTAAGAAACTCGGTGAGGTGTCATGTTTTCAAAACAATATAATTGTACAGTTAAATATAAAATTACGGTCTCAGGTTCATTTATTTCATGACGAAAATGACAATATAAATTTACATTCATGTCAAAAGTATAAATATTCGCACCATGATAGTAAATTATCTATACTAAACTAATATTATAAAGCTGAAGAGTTTGTTTGTTTGTTAGAACGCGCTAATCTTAGGAGCTACTGGTTCGAATTGATAAAATCTTTTTGTGTTGGATAGTCCATTTATCGAGCAAGGCTTTAGGCTATATAACATCACGCTGCGTGCGACCAATAGGAGCGAAGACGCGGACGAATTTGCGGGCAACAACTAGTATTAGATAAACGAGATATTAAATTAAAACATAATTATGATGATATTTAATTCGAAAACAAAACTAAAGGGATAATATAAGTAAGTAGAGTTTGGGATGGGAAAGTTCAAGCGAAGTGGACGCGTATTATTTTTGGTGTCACATTTTTATGATGATTAAAGAAGGGTAATTAACCACTTATTTTTTACTGTAATATCAAACGTTCCTTGTATCGCGAAATCGCGAAGCGGCGTTGAACCCTAATTTTATCGTCTATTACTTTGAAAATTAATATCGTTACTTCTGGACTGAATGTTATTTTCATACAACTATGTAACGTTTGATTTTCAAATAGAAGTGAGAATAAATTTTGATTAAAATATTTTGACTTGACTTTCAACTTATTGAAATGGTAATCTTTCAAACAATTTTCAATAAAGATTTCCTAGACTTCATGCACCCTATGTATTGATACACAAATATACGAATATCAAGTAAATAGAGATCCATCACCAAACAGCGAAACGCTTTTAAGCCAATCATAAAAGTGCCGTGGCCGGCGGCGGCAGGTCCGTCACTCCTAGTGTATTCACAACGCTTGCTGTCTATTTTGCCGAATCGGACCAACCAAATTATAACCTCCAATTACGTATATTCATGTAAATCAGTCTTAATTTTTGTATTAAGCAGTAACGCTGCTAACAGAAATTCTAAATTTCGAATTGAAGGGAAAAAATTAAAAATGTTTAATACAAAAAAATATTCTAGTATGGGACAGCGCATAGTTACTGAAGATTTTTTAATGTAATTTGAGACGTTGGTGCCGTTAAAAGAAGCCTAAGGCTGGGTTGCACCAAACCGTCTGTAATCGTAAGCTGTGTTCGTTAAAATTTCAATGTATGGAAAATTTGACAAGTTTCTATGGGATGACAGCTGCCGGCGCCATATTTAACGTTGATCAGTCTGTGATCGTAAGTCGGTGCAACCCAGCCTAAGTCTTCCACGGTAGATGTCACTGTACGCCTCGCTAAGGCGTTGTAAGAGGGAACTAGTGAAGGATTTCGTGTCTGATTGTGAGCTTGATTGGTTCCGATACTTCAGTAGCTAGAGCGATTGGTTGCGTATGTCAGATGTCGCAGGTTCGAATCCTGCTCGGAGCTCTAAACTTCTAAAGTTTTCCCTTAAATTTGAAATTTAAATCGTTCTTGCTTTTATTCAAGGCAAATTATCGTCATCATCAGCGTATATAACTCCCACTGCTGGAAACACTAGCTTATAGATGACAGTGAAAGCGCATTTGTCCCCACGCTGGTCCAAATACCTTTGAATTTCTTCGTCGACATAAGTATACCTACAGCTTAAATATCAAATGATAGTCTTCACACAAGTTCTGAAACAGTATGAGCCGGGTTTCGAACCCATTGAGATCGTCCCTTGACGATATAGTAAAATAACTATGACGGGCCGACGGATATCCATCATCATCTCCTAGCCGCATTCTGTTTCTACTGCTGAGAGAATCGCTGGTGCGCTCTCACGTGACTGACAGAGCCAATATGCGGCTACATTCGCCATTGTCCATTGTACTGAATTTTGCTATTGGCTTCGGAATCCTAGAATGTAGAATGATACAGGCCATGGTGATGACGATTAGAAGTGCTGGTGCCAAGAACGCAAGCCAGGGGAAAGTTAGGCGAGTTTAGACGGATTGTGAACGTAACTCGCGAGAAGGATCGATCATTGGACACGAATATACTCAAAATATAGCATACTAGAGTAGCTTTGACAGGTCTCTGTACAGTCAGCATCAAAAATAGCTACGCATTCGAAAAGTTCGCAGTTCAAAAGTCTTTATTATAAGGGAGAAAGAGCTTTTGACTCCTTCATATGCATAGCCTTTGATGCTGACTGTTTCGTCCGAGCCTAGTCCGAGAGTCCAACTTATTTCCTCCAAGCGACGGAGGAAGTTGCTGCCTAGTAGTACGGGGAAGTCAAGAAATTGGCAACGAAACGAGAAATTTGGAGGTTGCTTCACTGACGAGAGGAAGCTCTTAAGTTTTGATGATTTTTAACGACTTCAATAGAAGGAATGAGGTTCTCAGTTCGTCTGCATGTTTACTTGTTCTTTTTTTTATGTATGTACCTATGTTCCCCGATAAGTCTTGACCACGTTGGCCGATTTTGATAATTCTTGTTTTGTTTCAAAGCAGGTACCCCGTTGGTCTCATATAAATATGGTGAAGGTCTGATGATGAGATCTAGGAGGAATTGAGGGAGCTCCTCAAATTTGATAGGCACGCATATGCCGATTTCGGTATTTTCTGTAGGTAACCAAGCATTGGCTCACGAAAACCACAAATTGTGGCATAGCAAGTACAAAATTAGAGTCGGTTTTTTTGGTATATATATTTTTTTAATTTAATCTTATTGCATTTATTTACGAACCGTGAGATCTTCGAGAAGACAAGTACGGTTGCCAGTTTTTGTTGCACTTTTAGCACCACCCAGGGGTCACGAGTAGGGTAACGGTGGGTACTCCCTACGGACGCGGTGTAACTTCGACCCCCCTTTGTCAAATGAGTGGGCAACTTGACTGTTAGAAGTTCTCAAGCCGCCCGAAGGCCTCTAACTTGGCTCAACGACTGCTGTCGTAGACAGCAGCTGGGATCAACGGCTTAACGTGCCTTCCAAAGCACGAGAGCGCTCAGTTAGTAACTACTCAAAGCGGTCACCCATCCAAGAACTGACCTGCGCCCACATTGCTTAACCTCGCATACCGTACGCGGTACGCGGGCGCCGCAGGGCCACGAGCGCTCTAACTATTAACATTATATGACGTCGCTGTCATATCGATATGACAAGATTCAAGATTCAAATATTTATTCACAACAAGCACTGTAACAAAAGACTACAAAGACTACTAATAATATATGACACTGTGTTTTTTATACAAAGTCAGTGAGTGAATAAAGGTCCGAAATGCTGAATTGTCCATGTTACCACAAAACACTTAACTCTACCTACCCCTTTCGGAAATACAGGCGTAAGTTTTGTATAAATATTATGGGACAATGGGACAATTTTTACACAAATCGAACTGGGTAGTAGACGACGATATATTTAATAGATATATACTTAAATATATAGAAAACATCCAAGTCTCAGGAATAAGTGTTTCTGCTCACCACAGAAACAAATGCCCTTACCGGGATTCGAACCCGGGACCTCTAGCTTCGGAGGCAGTGTCACTACCAACTAGGCTAAACAGGCCGTCAAATGACAATGTATGTATATAATATATGTAGGAATGAATGTGTTTACAGAGTGACAGACGATTGACTGGATGAGTAATTATGAACTAGAATAGAACGAACGAAGGAATGAGAGGGACTGAGAGGACAGAGGAGTATAAACTGTGAAACGCGTATCGCTTAACATAAAGCGATTATTAAAAACAGTTATTAATATAATATAATATAATATTGGGGGACAATCTTACACAAATCGACCTAGTCCCAAACTAAGCAAAGCTTGTACTATGGGTACTAGACGACGATATACATACTTATATAGATAAATACATACTTATATACATAGAAAACATCCAAGACCCAAGAACAAATATCCGTGAAAAATGCACAAATAAATGCCCTGGCCGGGATTCGAACCCGGGACCTCTAGCTTCGGAGGCAGAGTCACTACCAACTAGGCTAAACAGGTCGTCAAGAACTTCTAAGTGTAACAGAGTGTATAGCGCACTTAAATAATATCAAATGACAACTGTGTAAACACGCCATCCGCCACTGGTGTCTGTGTATGGTGGCAACATCGGCTCTCTCTCTTCTGCTACCACCTTGCTACGAACAACATCGTCCCTGTATTTTGTAAGACAACACAAATAAGTTGATTTAAAATAAATGCCTCGAAGATCTCAAGACAGGGTTTTATTTAGATTTCAGATTTCATTTATTCACCATAAAGTAATGTGGTTATTACATGGTATGTCAGAATTACAGATTCATTATAATATATAAGTATATATATATATCATACTAAAATTATATAATTTTTTTCTCATTAATTATTGGAAATCGTTGATGCCAATGCTAACACTTAAAAATTCTGATACAGAGTAAAATGCATGTTTTCTGAAATATAGCCTCTAGTTTCAGTAGTTCGGTTGATTTGTCCGGGGCCGAACTACTGCCACACTTTTGATCCCATTAGTTCGGTTATGACGTCACACCGAACTACTGAGAATTAAAACGACTCAAAAGTACGGTTAAGGATGCTAAATAAAAATTTAAAAAGTGTTTTTTCCATTGCATTTTTTTAATAAAATGTAATTGATTCTTCGACGAAGAAGAGTGCACGCAGCTGAGATGAGAATGCTGAGATGGATGTGTGGAGTGACGAGGAAAGATCGAATTAGAAATGAGTATATAAGGGGAAGTTTGAAAGTGGCACCCGTGACAGAGAAAATGAGGAGCAGTAGGTTAGCATGGTATGGGCATGTAATGAAGTGGGATGAATTTCATATTGATAAAAGAATATTAGGGTTGGATGTAGAAGGACGAAGAGCGATTGGAAGGCCCAAAAAGCGATGGATGGATTGTGTGAGAGAGGATATGAGAAATAAAGGAGTAAGCGCTGAAGTGACGAATAATAGAGAGGAATGGAAGAAGAAAACATGTTGCGCCGACCCTGCATAAGCGGGATAAGGGCAGGGAGATGATGAATTGATTCTTCGACTTCTTCGTATTAGATATATTTAAACAGGTCTCTCACGTTTTTAAATTCGAAACATGAGTAATACGAAACAATACTTCCCGTTTACCTAAAATCATGAAAATTGACAAGAAACAATGTCATAAAGTAGAAACTGTAGAATGATTAGATTACCCACGTAACATTAGGTTAAGAAGTTTACCTTTTGGTCGATTTTTTTACAATGCAAGTTGTTTGCACATCACTAACCGAACTATACAAGACTTCCCAATAGTTCGATTTGACGTCATAACCGAACTAACGGGAACAAAAGCGTGGCAGTAGTTCGGCCCCGGACTAATCAACCGAACTACTGAAACTAGAGGAAATATAGAGATATCTTTTTCTTAAAGCTATTAAAGGGCAATTCAGTAATTTGAAGAGGCAGTTTGTTAAATATTTTAAATTTCAAGAAAATTCCCTGTTTCTGTGTTTTCCTAAGGCTGGGTTGCACCGACTTACGATCACAGACTGATCAACGTTAAATATGGCGCCGGCAGCTGTCATCCCATAGAAACGTGTCAAACTTTCCATACATTAAAGTTTTAACGAACACAGCTTACGATTACAGACGGTTTGGTGCAACCCAGCCTTAGTCTACATTTTGGTAACAGCAATTTATTCTTAGAACGAGTGTTATAGTTTAAATAACAATACATGGCGCAGCCGGTATAACAATACACTAAGTGTTGGGTGCAAATAAAAGGAAATTATTCAAAAAGAAGTGATTTTATTGAAGAGGTACGTAGTTGTATGTATAGGTAGGTAGTGTCTACAGCAATAATTTGATTTTAGATTACGTTCGCACACGATTGAAGCGTCGCGTGTGGGGTTGATTTGACGAGGAGCTGAGGGCCTACTCCGAACTTCGATAATCGAACTTCGTGTGGTGCCTTCCCTTTCACTCTTGTGTTATACATTATATGACGGAAAGAGACGGCACGATATGAAGTTCGATTTTCGAAGCTCGGAGTAGGCCCTCTGGGCGCATTAATAAATAAACTTGCTACGAATATCTCTATACCATATTGAATACATTAAATTATCCTAGCTTCGTTTCAGTGTTAGTTACTTACAAATGTCATCGATTAAAACTAATTGGCGAAATGTCATTTTGCTAAATAGCAAATGACATTTCATCAGCAAAATGTCATTTTGCTGATAAATATCAGTAGCTTTTAGTTGAAGAACATAGTGAGAAAGTATGTCCGTCCCTTTCACTTTCCTGTCATACACTATATGAGGCACCAGACGAAGTTCGGATTTCGAATTTCGGGTAGACCCCGTTAGGTCTAGTTTTCCCTCTGGGTTGGAAGGGCAGCTGGCGGTCGCTTTCATAAAACTAGTGCCTACGGCAAATCTAGGCATAGGGTGCTGATACGGACCCCGGGGCTCCTAGGGTACAACCAGGAAAGTAGCAGCAGCATGCTTTCATAGGTCAAATTGCATTTTGTTCAGCGTGGATTTCACAACACAGTGAACAACTTAGCTAGTATTAGGTAATTTATGGCTTACCCTACCAAGTATTTTTAAACCCCGACGCAAAAAGAGGGGTGTTATAAGTTTATCCTGTCTGTCTGTGTATCTGTCTGTGGTATCGTAGCTCCCAAACGGATGAACCGATGTTAGTTTTTTAATTAGTGCTTTGATAAGGTAGACATTTCATCCTGGGAGCTTGACGTGAAACATTAGTTTTAGTCAAAATCTACAAAATACATCGGAGTTACGATAACGAAATTGGACAAAAACTAGAAGAAAATGTACTGTTTGCAAACAAAACGTTACAGAAAAAAATAAATGCTACGCAAACCGCAATTAAACATGATTCGTAAATTCATTTTACGACTAACTTCTTTTGTTTAAAAAAATATGTGAATAAACGCACGGTGGCCATTTTGAAAAAATAGCATATTACTAATTACGTAATTACAACTCCGACTTTGACATATAATATAACTAACTCGGAGCGTTTCTATCGAAGTATTCTGCCGATAGTTCGACGGCACGAATGTTCATTTTGCTTTGGTCTCAGGCTGATAACTGTGGCTAGTCTCCCTCCTCCCGCTTGACGAGAACCTAAAACATTACGTAAAAAGTCGCTTATACGTAAAAGTATAAATCCACCACATCTATTTTGAGGAGGCTCCATTAGGAAGAGGCCACTTAGATAACATGTTTAGGCAACATATACTATTATTAACTTGTTGTATTCACCCCACTGTGCCAGAAAGAGGGTTATGTTTTTCGAGAGTATGTATATATACATAATTATGTATAATTGTTTGGCACGCTCTGCAGCCTGAACGGCACGATTTTTTGGCGCCAAATTCCAAATTACACAAAATCGCAGTCGGGATTTTCAGTTTTTTAATGAACTAGTCTTGTTTATCTTTTAAAATAGGAGTCGCTGAAATAATTTCAAATTGAGGCTTGTCCGAACTACGAATGGACGGTTCTGGAAGCATTATGAAGTATCTAAGATATAAAAGTTAAACACATTACGCATGTGAGCAGACAGACTAGGTCTTGTGTGTCTCTATTATATAATTAAAGATACCTGCAGTCTTTAATTAACCTATCATTACCTTAAATCTGATTTGAACATGTCGATTCTTAATATGAAATGTGTTATTATGTTTTCTTGTTGACGTTGTGCTAGTTATTATTCACATTTTTCTTGTTTTGGGTGTCATGATAAAAATATTTTTTTATTTTGATATGTATGCAAATGTACAAATTGGTTGATATGTATGCAAATGTAGAAATAGGTACTGTTAATTTCTTAGTTTGAAATAAAAAATGTGAAATAAAAAACATCCTAAAAATGTAAGTATTGTAACCTGATTTTTCTAAAATTTTAATTATGTAGATTTGGATGTACTTATGCTACTTAATTTCGTAATAACGACTGGAAGGATTAAGATAAAAACGGTATAGAAATGCAGTTTCTCTGTGATTAAGACGAATGTATTTTGTATTCTTCCTAAAAATCTCCTCAAAGGGATGAAATCGGAAATGACAGATGATACGGGACGCCACACAATATTGCGGGGAACATGCTAGTTTGAAATACTTTTCTCAAACCAAATTAAATCTATTATGAACGTGTGTGATAGAAATACGAAAAAGAAACCTGAATCTAACTCGAGCATATTGAAAAATCTGTCAAAAATCCCATCTAATATTCCAAGAAGGTTCGCACGTGTATCAAATTACTCTCACGTAACCCCTAAACTGCCAATACGCTGTCTGATGTCTGCGTCAAAATGGTACCGATTGAATCTAACCGCGATCCCCCAGGGTAAGGTGCTTGGGCACTTTCAACTTCAACCCGAAATAATGGACTCAGACCGCACAGTTATGAAGTTCTCGTAGCGTTTCATGTGCTGTAACGTAGTATTAATAGGGCAATACAAGAAGCAATTAAATTGTCGAAAGGTCACGCTAAACTGCGTATAATTAGTGACTCAATTAGTAGGGGCCAACTCGCTAAAAGTTTGCAGTTGCGTCGCAAGTGCCGAATTACGTAGGTGAAGGATTATGTAAATTATCATTAAGTTTAATTTGGGAGCGTTCGTGCCCCAGCGGCGCCCGCGTACCGCGTGCGGTATGCGAGGTTAAGCAATGACGGGCGAAGTCGGTCCTTGGATTGGTGACCGCTTTGAGTGGTTACTAACTGAGCGCTCCCGTGCTTTGGAAGGCACGTTAAGTTGCTGATCCCGGTTGCTGTCTATGATAGCAGTCGTTAAGCCAAGTAAGAGGCCTCCGGGCGGCTTGAGAACCTCTAACAGTCAAGTTGCCCACTCACTTGACAAGCCTAATCCCAATAAGGTCTAGTTTCCCCCTCGGGTTGGAAGGTCAGATGGCAGTTGCTTCCGTAAAAACTAGTGCCTACGCCAATTCTTGAGATTAGGTAGCGGACCCCAGGCATCCTCCAGGATGCAACTGTACTGGGAATAACGCTAGGAGGATGATGATCATTAAGTTTAATTTGATTAACATCTATAATAGCAACGCTTTTCGAGTACTACTAGTTGATTTACTCAAACATACGTACTTTAGATTGGTCTAAATGTCATCTATAGGTATAGTATGGAAAATGACATAAGGTTAACCTTACGTATTTTTGGAAACGTCACATGAACACTCTTATGCTTTCGGATCCGAAATGGTTATTGTTATACATGGTGGCACTGAGTTAATAAATAAAGTGCCCAATAGAAAATACATATATAATAATTAGGACAGCCTTACTCAAATCGAACTGGTCCGACAGCGACACTTGCTTTATGGCCACGTTGTTTATGGACGAGCTCATCGAAATCGGCACTCTCTACCTTGACTTGAAAAAATATTTTTCTCAAACATGCAATGAAATATTGATGTTATGTTCCTTATAATAGGCTGCGAAGTATGACGTTTCAGGCGCGTCTAGGACAAGAGGTCGTTAATGGAATTTCATACAAATCTTGCAGGCCTAGGCTGGCAAAGTCCTCTTTTTTAATTCCATTCCACATAAATTTGTAGCAAAGGCATCATGACATTCTGCCACTATGCGTATTAAAAATAAAACTTTGATTTTTTTTGTTGTTTATTTCATTGCATGTTTGAGAAAAGCACTATACATACCTCGGCGGGATATTTGGGGTTGCCAGCCTTAGACCTATCCGTATATATGTCTTCGGCCGGCAACCCCTTTCGTCCCGGCCTCTGTAGTAATGTACTATTGAATGTGGTAGGTAAGATGCGCGGAAAGGCCTAATATTAGTTTTTTTTTTATTGCTAAGGCACTTATGGTGCTCAGCCTTTTTATTTCCTCCTCATAACATCCATCGTTAGCAATATTATATCAAATAAACGCAGCTCGCGACTATGGCGACTTCCTGTCTTGGCGGGGCGGGATCGATATGTGGTAGGTATTTTGTTCTTTTACGTGAGCTTGCTTATTGATGTCTGATTTCCACACGTGACGAGATACCGTCAGTAATACTTTTGCGCAGTAGTAATACCATGCGCAGAAGTGGGGCAGTACTGTATTCGAATCGGTTGACACCGCCAGCTGATAGTTTTCTCATATCGTACCGTCTTCGTACCGACAAATCAGAAAGTCGCCTATGACCAGTGATGTACTGTATTCCGATGTCCACATTGGTTTAACGCCCTAGAAGGAGAAGGGGAGGAGGTGGTAGAAGGAGGGTGCCCTGTACTCCATACTAATGTGCTTCACATTCTCTGCAATGATTGGCTATTAGTATCAGTCACATGAAACTTCATGTACGACGTTTTTACTAGCTATTTGCTCCACTCACCGTGGCCGGAATAGGCTACGGGCCTATGATGGTTGCCATTTTATCACATCGTCGTGGATAAGATATTCGTTACGTTCTAACAAGTATGCATGTGCGAGAGTGACGGGCGTCTTATCCCCTTAGACAGTCCGGCGTTAGGTCCCCTTAGGCGTTAGGTTGGCAGTCCTCAACTGTGCGTTTCTCTAGAAATTTCCTGCCTCGTACAGCCTAATCCGTGGAATGAACTGTCGCGTGCGGTATTTCCGGACCGATACGACTTTCAAACCTTCAAAAAAAGAGCGTACTCCTATCTTAAAGGCCGGCAACGCACTTACAACCCCTCTGGTGTTGCGAGTGTCCATGGGCGGCGCTAATCGCTTACCATAAGGTGATTCGTTTGCTCGTTTGCCTCCTATGTCATAAAAAAAGTGATAAAATGACATCCATCACACGCCTGCAGGATGATGATGTAGACTGCTATATTTTGCTTGTATGAGGAATCGTTCAGCTAACTCTTAATGATTACTCGGATATTTTTCAAGTAGAACAAGAACTCTGTAAACAAACAGGTATCATCGTCGCAAAGCTATAAATATCTTGTTTGTTACGAAAGTAATTCAAATAATAAAAGCAACCTCTGGCAATAAAGCTGCTTGAGATTTTGATTAACAAATCTCAGTATACTGTACAAATTATTGACCGAAACTCGTATCTCATATGACTGCGTAATCAAAAAGAAACCTTACATTATTTACAACACAGTTGACATTATAGAATAGTCTATAATCTTTTGTGAATTTGAGGAGTTAACAGTCGATGTCGACTGGTTACCTTCAAAACCTATCATCTAGGTTAGGCATCGATTTAGAAATTGATCTTTATGCGTTAGATTTTAACGTTACTTTTACTTTGTTACTGCTGATGAAGTTCGAAGTTTAAAGAGCAATGGCTCGATATTGAGCGAGTAGGAGCAACTAATTACCTAGGGGCGTATTACGGGGTGCCATGGTAATATGCATGAAATTCGTTAAAGGAATTAAATGAGCAATACATCCAACTACGTAAATTAATCAATGTAGTTTACGTTGAATTATAACTTGTCTTGTACGAACTAAATTCGTTAATGAGTAGATTTAATGGTGATTGAATTTAGTGATTTGACTAAAAGGTTACAGTTGAGTCTACAAATATATGTACCTCCCCACAGGTAAGAAATATCTGAACGACCTTATACAAGTATAGCCTTAAAATTACATTAGTGTTACCATAATTTTCAGATTCGGTACAAAAATCCGAAAAACTTAAATCATCCAGCATTAGAAAGACAACAAAAGTCTATGACACTATGCAAAAAGTAAGGATTTCAAAGTGGCGTTGAGCAGGACATATGATAAGAGGAAGAGAAAAATGGTGCAAGGTAATCACAGAGTGGTATCCAAGAGAAGGACACTGAAGGGGGGGCAAAAAATGATACAAGATATTCACAGAGTGGTATCCAAGAGGTGAACACTGAAAGAGAGTCAGACCCCAGAAGATATGGAACTATGAAATATGCCAGGTGGAAGGAAAGACGTGGTACTGGATCTCTCGCGACTGATATGAGGAGAACCGACGGGAATTCAGACTTTCAGAAGATTAAGATGCAATGCAATAGAGCTCAAAGAGAAGTCTAATAATAATACCATATTTTGTGTCACTTTTCTCGTGCCTATCAAAAGATAAATAAATATATGTGGACAATCTTTACAAAACTCGAGCTAGGCCCAAACCAAACTAAGCTGGATACCAGCTTGGGCCTCTTGACTCGCTCCAGAGACGTGCTGTGCGAATCGTGGACGATCCCAAGCTCACGAGCGATATTGAGCCACAAACGTTTTTCACTTATACGAAACAAAACCTGGCTGACATAGGCGGTCATCGTAATGGTGTAATATAGTCGCTTTTGAATACAATTCTGTACGTGTGTAATTAATGGCACTTTAGTGGGGTCTAGCTAGTTTACGAATAAGGGAGATGTGTTGCTTTTACAAAGTTTCCAACAATAGTACATTACTACAGAGGCCGGGACGAAAGGGGTTGCCGGCCGAAGACATATAGACGGCCGAGCGAAGCGAGGTCGGATAGGTCTCAGGCGGGCAACCCCATATTTCCCGCCGAGGTATGTATAGTGCTTTTCTCAAACATGCAATGAAATAAACAACAAAAAAATCAAAGTTTTATTTTTAATACGCATAGTGGCAGAATGTCATGATGCCTGTGCCACGAATTTATGTCGAATGGAAATTAAAAAAGAGGCCTTTGCCGGCCTAGGCCTGCAACATTTGTATGAAATTGCATTAACGACCTCTTGTCCTAGCTGCACCTGAAACGTCATACTTCGCAGCCTATTATAAGGAACATAACATCAATATTTCATTGCATGTTTGAGAAAATATACATACCACACGTACAATAAATACTCTCAGGGAGTCTTTAGGTCAGAGGTAAATAATAAATAGCCGGAAGGTTCCGTGATGGATGCGGCCCTTCACTTCTGACGAGTCGAAACGGTGCGCCTCCGCAAATAACAAATACATTTCACATTTCGTTTCATGTATGTTGCCTATTAGGTCTAGCATATAATAAGGCCCATTTCATATTTCTAAATTATGACATGTTGTTGGGGACTTTTTTTTATTGCAGCTTTTTCGTCTGGACTCTTTTTTATCTTATGGTTGTTGATGCTAGGCCGTAAGCTTGCATGCCACCGTCGTTTTATAAAAGAAAACAGAATGATAGAGACATTAAAGTAATGCTATATCACACAACTGGAATCGCGGCCCATATTAAATTTAATTATTAGAAAACAATTTACAGAATAGTATGCATTCTAAAAGCGGTCATTGTGCAGACATATTATTATTACGTTACTTTTTTGAACAAATAATAGCCATGGTGTATAGAAATGGATAAAATATGACAGTAGAAGCATACACAATTTAATACGAAATCAAAGACAATATAATAAAAGATTGATAGAGGTAGGTAGTTCCATGACGAAGTTAAATCTGGAAAAGCGGGTAAAAACGTAATTACCGTATTTTGATAGATTGCCTACAATTAATGAGTCCTTAGGTTACAGATATAGTTAGGTGCAATGAATAATGATGATAATGGTGATCTAATATAATAATAATCTGTAGTTTAACTAAATTTTTTTATCAATTAAATCCATTTATTCACATATTAGTACATACTCTGTCAAAACTAAATTAAAACCTTACAAAAAAAAATAACAATAATACCTAAGCGCCTAGCTTAAGCCTAGTCAAAAAGGCCCCCTCGGGTTGCCCCTGGCACAAAGGTACCCATCACACTGGCCGCGTTACCACGCTGAATGGCAATGGATAACCTTTGCACCACGTACGAACATGCGCGGGGGTCAGACCCCCTCTCCCTATTTTAACTATATCTGTAACCCAACGACTCATTAATTGACGTTAGGTTACAGATGACGATTTCTAGATTAAACTTCCTCATGAAACTATAATAGAGGTAGTTGTAGTAGTGACTTCAGCATCATCCAAAATATTATTTTCTCAAACATGCAATGAAATATTAATGTTATGTCCCTTATAATAGGCTGCGAAGTACGACGTTTCAGGTGCGGCTAGAGAGGTCGTTAATGGAATTTTATACAAATCTTGCAGGCCTAGGCCGGCAAAGTCCTCTTTTTTAATTTCCATACCACTTAATTTATGGCACAGGCATCATGACATTCTGCCACTATGCGTATAAAAAATAAAACTTTTATTTTTTTGTTGTTTATTTTATTGCATGTTTGAGAAAAGCACTATACATACCTATATGTCTTCGGCCGGCAACCCCTTTCATCCCGGCCTCTGTAGTAATGTACTATTTCATATTGTGGTCAACTTAGCCGGTTTACCGACGCTTACTTACCGTGGCTAACCGACAATATCTAATGAACCGTTTTATAATAACTCAAGGTATATTTGATTATCTCTGCCAAACTGAAACAAGCGAATCCGAACTGTATAACATTATCAACAAGGTTAAAAATTAGTTGCAGAAGGTGAGCAAAGGGCGAAACTGATTGCAGCCACTAATATAAGTAATGGCTTCCAGACACCTTTGTAAACACATTTATTCTCGTTTATAGACGTTTTTTGTACCACGTACAATTTTAACCGAGGTGTTCGGTGTTATGTCGCTTTATATACGTCACTACACCGATGTTGTAATTCATCAGGGAACAATAAAAAATGTTTCATCTTTCAGGATCATGCGATTCATGCGTCCCCTTCGGCCGTGTAACATCACTGCGGTTCGTAGTTCGGTCGTACGAATCCAATCTCAACCACTTATTTTTGTGATTTGACTCTTCTTGAAAGTGAAAATGACAGAGACAGAAGCTTCGAGTTTTAAGATTAGAAAAGCCTTGTGTTATTCTTCATACGATTTCAAGGAAAAAACCATCTTGAAATGGGAAAATATGTAATCTTTTAAATGGAATACGTTACTGAAATAAGTGGATTAAAAAATATTGAATTTCTTGATTTAGAATAGAATAGAATAGAAAACATTTATTCGTGACAATACAATACAACAAAAAAGAAATAGAAAACAAAAACAAGTCACAATGGGTATTGCACGAAATGGTTCCATCTCAGCGTGTTGCTGGCGCGATTACCAGCGCTGATCTTCCGATGGAACCATCAAGTGATTTCCAAGCAGGTAACACATAAAACCAAATAAAATTTAATACAGTAATATCTTCTTATTGAAACGTGGACGAAAATTACCGTTAAAACTCTAATCTAAAAGTATTAAACCCAATCAGCTAAGTATAATTAAGATGAATAGGTATGGCATAGAAAGACGAATAGGATACGGTAAATATAATAGTCAACTCTGTGCTTCTTTAATTAATTGCAGTAAGGTAACAGTTAACAATAAAACGTTGCCTCATGCACTAAAATATTATGCATAGGTCTTCAATATCCCGGTTCAAATTTGAGTTTCACCGACTTTCTCTTGCTATTCACAACTTATATTGATTTAAACTTGCACGATTTTTACACATTATTATTGGTAAACGGGACTTAATCGCGTACAAAAATTAATCACCTGAGGTGTGCCCGACGTTTCAAATGTATCGCAACATCCGTGGTCACGAGCTGACTGGCTTCAGCGGGTATCAACATCTTCTAGCCGCACGGGTTTTCCGTACTACCCGCACTTGGTCTTTAATTTGGTGATTAATTTTTGTACGCGATTAAGTCCCGTTTACCAATAATAATGTATTATGATATTACCCCAGGTGTCAGGAACTCTTCAAGGAAAGTCAAACAGCTTGTAGACACTTTTATTACTCGGACAATTTTACAGAATATTCACTTAAATTAAATAATCTATACCAAGTTCTTATGACCTTACGTCGTCGACGTTCAGCAACCGAATGTCCCTTCGAGCCCCCGCTCCTGGCCAAGAATTCCCCAGTTCGGCGGGAAAATCCAGCTCTCTGATTGGTCCACGATATCACGCGATGCCAGCATCGCGATCCAATCAGAGAACCGCCTTATTCTCGCGCCATAATTCCCACCAATCAAGGTATCGAAGTGTTGCCATTCTTACTGAGTAATTGTTACCAGTTTACACAATAGGATATAAGGCATTTAAGATGTGTTTACACGATCAGAAAATCTAACAAATTAAAACGCTTTAACCAATATCTTTCAAAAAAATGAACTATTGACTAATAACATACTGAAACCTAACAATCGACCGTCCTGACATCGTGTGCGGCCCTGCACACGACACCAGGTGGTAACCTAACAATCGGGTATCTTGGCCAGTAGCTTTACCAACAAATTAACAATATGATTTACTAACAGAATTACATCATATGATGCACGTAAAATAAATTAATATTAACTAGTTGCTTGTGCAGGAAAGCAACAATTGTGTTGTTAACTTAAACAGAGAGTTAAAGTAATAACTCAATATATACATTATGAACTTTCTATTTAACAAATGTATGTAGGCATTACAACTCAAACAAGAATAATTCAAAAACATCAGCAATCAATTTAGTCGTGCTACAGTACAAATGAATCGTTGAAGATAAAATTGAAGTAACAATCTGATAGCCTACTGTACAAGCAGTACTTATTTTATAAATATTAAACTCACAAATTTTCAAATAAAAGCCATCAGCAATCGATTTGCTGGCACTTGATACAGTGAATCCAAACGATCGATTAATTGGGTCACTAAAAACGAACCTAAACTCGAGTCACAACTTATCGATTATATCGTGACAAAATATACATACGAGTATTCTGAACGATCGATTAATCAGAATACCTTTATTCCCTGAACGATCGATTAATCAGGGTGCCCTAACCTCCTGAACGATCGATTAATCAGGATGCCTATCGACGCCAGTACGAGCCGATCGATTAATGCTCATAATGACAGCCGAAGGACTTGCTTTGACACTCGTTGCACCAAGCCGCGATCCGATCGATTCTCGCGAACTTGCTCTGTAACAACGTAGAACATCGTGTAAGTAATTGTTCACACATTCCACACAATTAAATAAAGATAATTAATTCAATTTACTACCAGAATCATCAACGTCACTATCAGAACTCTCATCGACATCATTATCATTGACTTCTAAAACGGTCACATGAATCCACGGCTTCATGCGATCCGCGGCGACGGTCGTTGGCCTTTTGTTCTCGGTGTTTACTAGTCCTGGTATAGGGGCTACAACATACCGGTCCCTGCCTAAAACCTTACTAACACGATATGGACCTATGAAAGAAGCCATCAATTTTTTGCTTAGTCCGTTGTTACTAAAACAGGTTTTTGTTATTTTTACAAGGTCCCCTTCACTATAGGTACGAGAAGGCTTTCTGTCCTTGTCATATCTCTCCTTTTGCTTGACCTGCTCTTTATCTATTCTAGCCTTAACGCTGTCACGGATCGCTGTTAAGTCATCGAATTTACGGGTGCCTGCCGTGGCATCGTTAAGTATGGGATTAATTTCACTGTTCATACGAGTTCCAAACATCACCTCTGATGGTGTTCTACCAATAGTTTTCTGAACAGTGTTATTGAGCCCCCATTGAACGCGTCCTAGATGACTGTCCCAGCTCTTTTCGCCGTGTTTAATGCTTAGTGCCTTGAGAGAATCGAGGATCGTACGGTTGTATCGCTCAACCTGCCCGTTGGACCTAGGGCTAGCAACCGCATTCAAGACGTGTTTGATTCCGTTATCTAAGCAAAACCGCTTGAACGTATGAGAGGTAAAACAACTACCACGGTCGCTGATGAGTCTGTCAGGGTTCCTAAATATGCCGAAAATATCTT
This sequence comes from Notocelia uddmanniana, assembly GCA_905163555.1. Taxonomy (NCBI): domain Eukaryota; kingdom Metazoa; phylum Arthropoda; class Insecta; order Lepidoptera; family Tortricidae; genus Notocelia; species Notocelia uddmanniana. Next base: position 27,885,022 of record LR991062.1, on the reverse strand, counting down.
CCAGAGCCCTAATTACATTTTGGGCATTCGTATTCCTAACGGGCTTGAGGAAACAGAATTTTGTGAAGCCGTCAACAATCACAAGCAAGTGAGTGAAACCCCTAATCGACTTCACAAAAGGTCCAAGGTGGTCCACATGAAGAGTATGGAAAGGAATCTCTACCTTTGTGATGGGGTGCAGTAACCCTTCGCGAGTGCTAGAGTTGTTCTTCGCATACGCACATTCAATGCAAGCGCTTACATACTTCTTGACGAACTTGGACATTTTTGGGAACCAATAGTTACTTTTAATTCTTTCTAAAGTTTTCTCAATCCCAAAATGTCCAATGTCGTCATGATTGAGTTTGCAGACTTGCCACCTTGCCCCCCTTGGCACTGCCCATCTGATTTTTTCCTCATCACCGTCCAAATAACGAAATAATCTATTGTCCTTAATAACGAAATTCTGTTTGATGTACCGTAGCCCTTTTTCGTCCAGATCACTTCTCAAAACGTCCATAATCCTACACAGCTCAGAGTCTCCTAACTGCAGCGTGTGAAGCCAATCCTCGCCACTAATAGACATTATAGCCGGGAATTGATCGTCGAGACATTCTGATGGTTCGACCGGATTTCGAGATAGCGCGTCAACATGGCTCATTCGAACTCCAGGCCTGTACTCTATAGTGCAACTGAATTCCTGTAACGTCAGCCACCAGCGTGCTATTCTTGGAATTAAATCCCGTTTTGAAAACGTAGAACGCAACGCACTGCAATCGGTGACGACCTTGAATTCCTTACCTAATAAATAAACTCTAAACTTACGAAGCGCGCAAACCATTGCTAGGGTTTCTAGCTCGTAAGAGTGAAAGTTCTTTTCTTCTGGGGATGTTTGCCTACTGTAAAATGCCACTGGATGAAGATTCTCAGAGCCCTGCTTTCGCTGTAAAAGAATCCCGCCAACTCCCAATCTACTCGCATCCGTGTGCAGTTCCAATTCCGCGTTAGGGTCATATATAGCAAGAACCGGCCTAGTGACCAAAATAGACTTCAGCCTTTCGAACGCTTGCTCCTGATCGTCGCTCCATTCCCAACAAGAGTTCTTCTTTAGAAGTTTGCTCAGGGGAAACGCTATTTGGGCAAAGTTCTGTATAAATTTACGAAAATAGCTGGTCAAGCCTAGGAACTGCCGGACATTGTGCACATTCTGGGGACGGGGAAAATTGACGACGCTGGAAATCTTCTTTTCACCAGGCCTGATTCCACTAGCGCTAATCTCGTAGCCTAGATAATCAACCTTATCACGCAGGAACTCGCACTTTGACAGGTTCAAAGTAAGGTTCGCCTTTTCCAGCATCTGCAACACCTCTTCAAGACGCTCAAGACACTGTACAGGGTCTTTCCCGTAAATAAGAACATCATCTATGTACGCGGTTGCCTTATTGAACCTAGCCGATCCCAGTATCTTATTAATCATCCGCTGAAAAACGGCAGGGGCATTAGCTAAACCGAACGGCATACGATTAAATTCGTATTGGCCGTCCGGCGTAACAAAGGATGTCAAATGTTTGCTGTGCTCCGAGATCGGCACCTGATAATAACCAGACGCAAGATCGAGAATTATGAAACAGCACTGCCCAGAAAGCCTTGCTATTTCATCCTCGATAATAGGCATTGGATACCTCTCCTTAGTAGTCATCGAGTTAAGCATACGATAGTCTACGCATAACCTTGAGGAACCGTCTTTCTTGCGCACGAGCAATATGGGACTAGCGTAATCTGACACCGACTCTCGTATCACGCCGGCATCTAACATGTCACCGACCATCGTACGCACTTTCTCCCGTTCGTGATGGGACAACCTGTATGGGCGATAAACAACTGGACGCTGGCTATTCAGTTCTATATTCATCTCAGTGACGCTGGTGCAACCTAAGTCCTTCAACGAAGAGGCAAAGCAATGCGAGTATTTCCGCAGCATCTCCATTAAAGCTCTCCTGACATCGTCAGGCGTCCCTTCACCGACCCGAACCTGACTTTCATCAAAGCTATGACTATCAACAGGCTTTATGAAGCGTTCATCGACAACTCGATTCACTACTTCCACCATTTCAGCGCGACAAAGAACCTGCTTGGATGAAATGTGGCAAGATTCAGAACAGGGCACGATTATGACGTCAATTTCATCTTTGTTCAAACGATGAAGTCCTCCGCTGACGATAAACTGCTCGTTAGGTTTCCCCGCTACACTGTTTCTCAGAAGGATATCACCTCTAAATGCTGACTGGGTCTTCACCCTCACGGACGCTGGACCATAAAGGAAAACTGACCTAACAGGTGAGAACTTTAGCAAGACTTCACCATCATCGGCGAGTTCAGAACCAGGCAACTCGTTTCCAATGTCGAAAAATTGCAACCTATCTTTGTCCTTGTAGACTGATATATGAGGCTGCTCCGTGAAAGTCTGCCCCATGAGCACAGGGACCTCTAACAAATTATCATCTACATCTTTGCATGTCACTGTAGCCTCTACCCCATCGACACTCATGACAAGACTCAGGTTTCCTAGTGACTGGACTACACTATTTCCAAACCCTTTCATAAACGTAGGGACGTTGTCGTGAGAGAGTCCTAGCTCCTTCGCGGCAGATTCTTTGATAAGAGTAATGTCGCTCCCGAAATCTACAAACGCTTTAAGTTCCAAGTTATTGATCCTTATCTCTTTCAGAAACTTGGCCCCTCGGTCATTACGCGCACCTACATCCCCGTTTAAAAAATCTATCCTCATAGTCTTCTGCACTGCGCCACCGGTGTTGGCTACCTTGTCATCTTGTTTAACATAGCACTTTTCGGAGGTGTGACCAATTTTATTACAACGCGTGCACTTCACCAGTGGCTTAGGACAGTGCAAGAAACTATGGCCCCTTTCCCTGCAATTGTAACACCCAGTGACATTATTCGGCCTTGTACCAGATTTGGGATAAGCTGTAGAGGCGGCAGACGTAGTATCAGAATACCTATTTCGTGCATAAAAACGGTCCGGAACTGATTGGTTGTAATCCCTATTACTAATTAAGTATTGCAATAACTGATCGGGATGGGTGCAACGAAGTGCCAAAGCTCCCGATTTAAGCGTCTTATCTGTAATACCGTGTATTATGCATTCGGTTGCGCGGGTGCCCACTATCTCACATTGGTTCACTAGACTTAACTTCTCATAATAGTAAACCTCAATAGACTCATTGTATTTACTCTTTCTCCTAATCATATTTTCCAAGGTCTGGCCATAGTTTTGTTCGCATGGAAACGCACTAAGTAGCTTTTCCTGCCATTCTTGCCACGTGTAAAGTATAGTATTCAAGCTTTCATACCACGTTTTGGCCAGACCTTGCAACTTCTGCATAGCAAAATGAGTAGTGGTTCTCTCATCCCACCCGTACACCGAAGCGCACTCATTGACTTTTCTCAACCACGCGTCCATCCGCTGATTTTTGGACGAGGGATCGAAATTTGGCAATATATTGTTATTGTCAATTTTCTGCACTGGTTGTGGAGCGCTTTGGTTTACGGGGGGTAATGCAAGACCATCTCTCAAATTCTTAAATAAATCAAATAAGTCTCTCTTAGTTAAAGAAGGGCTACGTGACCTGTCAATCCGTTCGCGGCGATCGCGTTGCCGTTGTCTGCGCTCGACGTGTCGCTCTGCTCGCAGCTCAGCATCCCGAAGCCGTGCGGCCTCGGAGCTGTTTCGGCGCCGGCTGTCTGCCCGCAGTTCGCTGGAGCGTCGCGATGCATCGCGCCGGTCTTCAGCGGCGCGCACGTGGCCTCGTTCCCGCCTAACTTCCTCTTCCAGCATCCGCAGTCGCTCTCGTCTCAGCTCGATGTCCGGCTCCGGACCACGCCGGCTGGTGCTCCGACTTCGCTGGTCACTTTGGCTCCGTGAGGCAGAGTGGGTACCCCTTCGACTCGGCGTTGCGAGCCTTCGTCGCCCTGGAGGCTGCGACATTTCCTGAAATCTCACGTCCGCGAATTTGAGAACCTTATATTTAAAGGTATTACGTATTGGGAATAAACTCGTTTTATAAATACACAAAAGGATATAAAATTTTAAATATTGTTAGCAAAGTTATATATAGCCCGAGGCAACCACAACGTATTCTGAAAATATAATCATAAAACATGGAAAGGGAAAAAAAAAACAGTTTGAAAGATCAATCGCAATATGGTTTAAAATTTTAAACGTTATACCAGTCAGTAACGGAGTATAAACGATAGTTAAAATTAATCGAATGGCGGTAAGTAATAAATTGATCTTTTTCCCGCCAACACAAAGAAAACAATAAGGATAAGAAGCAATAAGAATAGAGATAACACTTACCTACTTCAATTGTCGTTGTATGGGCTAGACGCAGTTTACAGTTAACCGTTCGGCCGCTGACCAGGATTCGAACCTGGCATTCATTTACCAGTTTTCGTTTTCATGGAAGTTATACTAAGTAGTAAATGTACCCACATGGAATCATATAAGTAAACTACTAAATTCACGAAGTATTTGCACTCGAGCGGAAAAATCAATGTACCCGCCAAACAAAATCAATATACTTACGAGAGAATAAATTACAATTAAGTGATAGATAGCTTTAACTAATAACGATCAACGAAAATAGTGGAAGAAATAGCTTGTAATCATAGGTTGTTAGGTAAAACTGGAATTCTAAGATTGGCTTTGCGATAAATTACGACCAAATCAGACAAATTAAGTGAAACGTTACGGGCGTGTACTTACGTTTTAATTGTTCTTGTCACTTCTGAAGTATGATATTACCCCAGGTGTCAGGAACTCTTCAAGGAAAGTCAAACAGCTTGTAGACACTTTTATTACTCGGACAATTTTACAGAATATTCACTTAAATTAAATAATCTATACCAAGTTCTTATGACCTTACGTCGTCGACGTTCAGCAACCGAATGTCCCTTCGAGCCCCCGCTCCTGGCCAAGAATTCCCCAGTTCGGCGGGAAAATCCAGCTCTCTGATTGGTCCACGATATCACGCGATGCCAGCATCGCGATCCAATCAGAGAACCGCCTTATTCTCGCGCCATAATTCCCACCAATCAAGGTATCGAAGTGTTGCCATTCTTACTGAGTAATTGTTACCAGTTTACACAATAGGATATAAGGCATTTAAGATGTGTTTACACGATCAGAAAATCTAACAAATTAAAACGCTTTAACCAATATCTTTCAAAAAAATGAACTATTGACTAATAACATACTGAAACCTAACAGTATTCACAACTTGTTCACCTCGCTTCACCACACTGTAGTGTACAGTCAGAGTCAGAAGTAACAACGCTTATGAGGTCAAAATGATGGTGACTGTACCTTGACGCTCTTCGAAGTAACAACTCAAAATCGGACTGGAGGGCAAAAGATCAAAAGGGCGGTTACCTGGTCAATATCCTTGTACAGCAATAATAATATGTATATCGGGTCCCTTTCTGGGGGTCCATTTACTTGAGGTCCGTGCATAGTGGTAACCACAAAATAAGAAGCGGTAATTGTAGTTCAGGTGTGTATTTTCGATGGACAATGTCAAACACTTCAAAAACTTAAACGATTACAAGGATGTAATTGGATTAGATTACTTAAGGTTAGAAACGTGGTGTGTTCGTATTCAACACTCCATCAAGACTGTGGGCAAGGCCGCCATCGGCGCCATCCCTACTTCTCCCCCACCCACCTTCCTATCGTAAGGTGAACTGTCACTTTTGACAATCGTTAGACAATCAACTTCCGCTACTAGTTCTGCGCCGACCGCACCCAAGCCAATCGCTTGACGTTTCTAAGACTCACATCACAACATCAAAAATCACAACAATAATCAATCGCTACATAAGCATTGAAAATGCATGGTGCTGACGCAACTACAATTCCAAAATGAGCCACGAGCTCCTTTGTTGACTCTCTGCGACATGTATTTGTAAAAAATAAACGACAAAATTCATTTTTTTTTTACAATTTTAAACTTCGTAGTTTGGAAAATAGAGGAGGGCAGAAATAGGGGCAGGGCGTAGCATACCCCGTAGCGCATACCCCGGTTACATGTTGCCCCCCTCCCTACACTACATATTCATATTCATTTAATCGTATCATACACCCTTCTACCAAATTTTATAATTGTAGTGTCTATGATAAGCGATCACATGCAGCTTAATGATGGACGCCTGCAACTCCAAGGGTGTCACTCGCGCATTGCCGACCCAAAAATTTTAACACTCCTTTCTTGAAGAACCCCATCCTGTAGGAACCTAGTCCCTTGGGAAAACCTCGGCAGGGAACTCATTCCACAGTCGGAGCGTCCGAGTAAATTGGACGGACAGACGAAAAATAGTCCAGTTGCCAGTTCTAACTTAACTGGTCAGCCTGTGGTGAGGTGAATTTGTGAACCACCCAGAATAACAGTGTGTTTGCGCGCTGTATTGGATCGTTGTTTGTTCTCGATGAAGGTTTAATTATCTGCGGTTTCGCTCAGTGCAGAGCGGCCGACTTAGCAGTATTGTTCGCGAGATTGTTTTCAACTTACATAAGCAAACGCTGATGCATGTCAACATTGACGAAGGCAAACACCTCGCTTGTGTACCTACTTCAATTTTGAACTGCGGTCTTCTTGTCCTTTCTTTAAAATTAATTTTAAATAGATTGAAACATAGTTTTAAGGGTGTTGTACTAAAACGGTAAAAAAGGAACCCTTATGGTGCCGCTCTGTCTGTCTGTCATATCGTTAAATTATCTCAAGAACTACTTATGCGATCAATTCTTCCGTCAATGCACCGCACATTCTGACACAGTTTTTCTTTTTACAATGGTAATATTTGTATGGAACATGTAAAAAATACCTTTTCTCTCTAATCTCCCAAGTTAACCAAGAAAAAATTATGAAATTATTGCATAACGTTAATACGAGTATCAATATTGATTATTATATTTTTACCATCAGACAGAATTTCTAACCAAGTTTGAAATTTAATCCCCTTTGAAATTTTTGTTTTGTAAACTCCTTGAGATTATGGTGAAAGTACCTTCTTTCAAATAAAAAACAAAACATTAAAAATCGGTTTACGTGATAAAGAATGAACCTTGGAAAACCAACACACATCCAACGTTATTTAGTCGCGCAACTTAGAAACAAAATACGCCGAATGATGGCGCTCTACCAATAGTACACAGTTACTAATTCTATTTTTTCTTTAGGCCTTAAAATATATCGTGTTAGCTTAGAAATGTATATTAAATCGTGTATATCGCCTAGTTGGCAGTGAAACTGCCTTCGAAGTCTAGCTTCCTCCAGGGTCCCGGGTCTGAATCCCGGCCAAGGCATTATTTGTGCTTTTAGCACGGATATTTGTTCCTGGGTCTTGGATGTTTTCTATGTATTTAAGTATGTATTTATCTATATAAGTATGTATATCGTCGTCTAGTACCCATAGTACAAGCTTTGCTTGGCTTGGGACTAGGTCGATTTGTGTAAGATTGTCCCTCAATATTTATTTTATTTATTTATGAGTCTTGTGTCGGCGTAAGTTATCCAAATTTGTATTTAAGGCGCAGGGTAGGGCAAGCCATTCTCCATACAATGGTTGTGCAAGTTTTTTTGCGTTAGTTTTGGCACTACAGTATTTAATTTATTTTTTTGTTGGTACAATGATATAATGAGGTATAATGATTGATAGTGTGGGCATTGAAGTGTTTCTATGAATAGAGTCCTGATATGTGAAACTGTGACGTAAGGATTTATTTGCACAAAGTACATAGGGAAATCATTGATATATTTCTAACAAGGTATTAATCCCTATTAAACGATTTATTTAGATAATTAAAATAATTTATAATGTATTAAAAGACGGTCGATTGTTTATTTTGACTTCGAACAAAGCTGAAACGGAGACCTTTGTTTCACTCGATCTACAACTAGAGACTGACAGGTCAAATAATTCTATAAAATGATAAAACATGGTCCCAAAATTTCACGAGAATTGGTTGAGAAATGCAACCAGAACAGAGCGAAATACGCCGGCCGGACATACGAAAGCATTTTTTTGCCGAAGCTACAACGGAGACTTCGTTTCACTCGTTTTATAATGTAATACGTCATGATACTTTCATGATTATTATGGCGTATTCAGAGGTCCATATTCAAGGCCTCCTCTCCTCTATGAGAGGAGGCGTGTGCCTAGCAGTGCGACGAATAGTATAGGTACAGGCTGATGATCGTGACATATTTAAAATAGAATTCATTCAAAACATTTTTACACTTTATTGTACATAAAAAAGAAATACAGAACAGCCTATCGCCGGTCTAAGGCAGGAAAACATGTAAATCTCTTTGCGTCCCTCATAAACTAGCTATAAGCTTAAAAAAACATTGTCACAAAGACACCCCGGGGCCCGTGGCCGCTCACGTGGCCAATATTTCCTCCCAAGTGCGTAATGCATCAGTTCTGAGACGCGAGCACTTCGGGTAATGGAAACTACCATTATAAATTTCCGCCACTAAGAGCATGTCATTGGTTAGACAGGACATTGATATTTTTCCTACTAGGGATCTAAAACGTTTTATTTATGACTTTAGGTATTAGCGATAGTCTGAGCTGTGCTCAGTTTAGGGTTGCATTACGAATACCATTTTAAAGATCAGTATCTACTTATTTTTAATTAAAATGTCAAATGACTACTGTAAGCAACGTAATTATGCGATCATCGAATTAGGAGTGAGAGAAGGCTGAGAGAAACCTAAAAGTACCATGTCCCTTTTCTTGAAGTGTTTCATTGTAAACCATTAATACTTACTCAATATTGTGTTTGGTTTCCGCGATTCATCATCTTCTACTGAACATAGGCCTCCCCCAAAGAGTACCGCGATTGTTGCTCACTAAACAGATTCAACAGATTTAATATTATTGAAATATTTATTACACACTCTTCCTCTTGTACTCCTGCACTACCTGATCATAATTTTCGTCCCTCAGCTATTGATTTTGAACAAAATCGGACCCTAAATAAAATGTAAACAAAATGGCGGCTAGTTTTTCAAATCTGACTTCGGACAGGTAGTTTTCGAGGAGTTTTTTGCCGCGAACATGACCAAACCCGTGTCGAAACGTCTGTATTTTTCATTGGTGATCATATCACCCGCATGCCAAGCGTGGCGATTATGGCATTTACCCCCCATGAAATTGGGGGAGGCCTACGTCCGGCAGTGGACGTCCTAGGGCTGATATGATGGTGGTGGTGGATCATATCACAAAGTCGTTAATCTGATAACGTCATAATATTTCCAAGGTACCAATTTAATACCATCTCAATTCATCAATGCCTATGGCCTCCTCCAGATTATACGATTTACCTTCTCAAGACGCGTAGGTACTGAAATCCGCATTGACGTCGCATCTCATTATAATAAATACAACAGGGTGTAGTGCCTCCTTAGCCCGCCATTATAAGACGGGCCCTTGAGTCCGCTCATAATGATCTGTATTTTTAATACGATCTCGGAGAAGCTCTTATAACGTACCAACAAATGTTGAGTACTGTACAAGTTTAGTTAAACAAGATACACAACTAAAGTAAAACCTATCGTACCCCGGGAAATATTTTTAAATTACAAGGATTTTTTATTAAAAACCTTTTCTGATTAATACGAGGCGTCATCGGATGGCGTATAATAATAATTTAGTATCATCACGTATTAAATATAATGAAACGGGTCACTCACGTCTTTAAGGTCGTATATCGCTCGACATGTTTCTGACCGGTTCGCGGTCCTTAATCATGACCACCTATCGCGGCGGCGGTTTTCTCAGCAACATGTCGAGCGATATTCGACCTTGAAGACGTGAGTGACCCGTTTCATTATATTTAATGTGTCTCAAACTCACGGGAGTTTTCTATATCATCACGTAGATTTGATGATGGATCCAGAAAGTGTAAACGATGGAATCTGCACAAAATAACAGCAATTTTAGTCCCAGCGATCCCCTAGGGTCTGTGGTGGTCCTAGAGCCTTATCGACGGAGTTCACCTCGACACTATCGATCCAAAGACTCTCGACGGATCCGTCGCAAAGTAAGCACGAGCATTCCACTGTGTAACACCTTGGTAACACCAATACTAGTCAGGGAGCCGAAGAGGCGATTTTGGGATTTACTCAGCGAGGCAGGTTGACATATGGGGGATCATATATAACGTTTTTTTTTCTTTCTACCATCCAATCTTCAATAAATGACGCTCAAGTAAATCCACATTTAGCATTCTGGGCTCCCCAAATATACGATTTCCGACCCGTATGCCAATTATGCTAGCCGCCGCCGTGCCATGACGTCCCGCAGCCCGTCCCGCCGTCGAGGTGACGCGACCCACCACAGCTCCCAAAGAGAGCCATGCACCCAGCACCATGGAGGGTGCTGAGAAGCTCAACAAACAAGAAACCATATCTACTATGTACCTATAGCCACTGGTTTAAAAGATTAAACAAACGTATTTTTATATAAAAACTTATTTGTTTTACTGATCAGCGCGCGATTCGCGGGTACTTACCTACACATAAATTCAACATTGCTCACGAACAGTTCGGTGTATCATAACTAAGGCTATTATCACATACACACACGTGTGTGTGATAATAGACGCACTCACACTTGTTTTAACTTACCCATATAGCTGTCATGTGGGGGTTTATTGAATTGTTAAGTTAATCATTCATATCTTCACGTGTACGAATTTAAGGCACGAGTGAATAGGCATCTTCTGGGTGAGCTCGCTTCATCGTCGGCGTCATCTTTGCCTCCTGGCTAGATGCTGGCCAAGAGCAATCCCATTTTTAATAAAAAAAATAAAAATAAAAAAAACGAGTAAGCGGTTACTGTATCCACAATAACAGAGCGGGGTCTCCTACCACAAGTATATAAAATACTTACTTGGAGATTCCAGCCACAACATAATTACCTGTACGTTATTGTAAATTACAATAACGTACAGGTTACGTTGTTGTATAATACAAAATAAATATTTTCATTTCATTTCATTATTATGTACAACTCACTGGGCCGGCATGGCGCAAACACAAATTACAAGACACCCTCAAACAAAACATTCGAAATAAAATCTACCTAACCCTCAATTTATACCTAACGACAAACATAGTGTACGGACGTTATTCCCAAACTCTTTGAATTATTCTCCATGTTAAAGAGAGTTTTCGAACTGTTTACTACTTATTCTCGCTCGGCGATAAATTTATAGATTGGAAAGCAATCAGACAGTGTAGTTTGGCAAATTCATGGTAGTTTTAAAACAGTTGCAAGTTTTAAATTACTCGTACATGACGGCAAGAGGAAGTCGTCGACCAACTGTTAGGTATGGACTTTTAAAAAGTTTCATTGATAAATAGGTTTTGTTTTAACATGTGAACTTAGACATCGTATAGAATACGTGAAATTATGGTAAGTTTTACTTACTTAATACTCATACTTTTGTGCATGTTACTTTACAGTATAAAAATAGGTATATACATATATCTTTGTCTGCATGACTATACAAAATCCTTTTTAGATTTGGGTTTTTTCGAAAACTATTCTACTAGCACAAAATAATCACACTGAAACATATCTAATGGATAACGATGTTTAGAGTAAAACCAATCTTAACTGGATACCTCTTCCGTATATTTTGGCTCACATCTTTACATTTTCAATGCCAGGAACCCGCTCGGCGAGCGTTCATCTCATAGGCGCTTTACACAGCTTTATACGGGTTTTCCCATGTTATCGGTTAGAAACATAGCGCTATAAAATTCTTGGTAGTGAAAGTGTTAAGTAATCATAAAAAAAACTCACACATTGAAACAATTAATGTCTAGCAGAGGGGTAATAGAAAGAAATAGATATGAAACGGGGGCGAGGCGCGTGTTGCTGCGATATGGTCAAAAAGAAATGTCACTGCCCGCCGCCGGTTAATCACAATTTTGCCGTGCCGTTGAAATGTTCTCAAAATACCGAATTGAAGCGTTGTTACTTGCAAAAACTAATCTGCTTAAGCGGGTGTTGCTGTTGATGTTTGCGTGAGAGTCTTACCGGCACTGGAGAGAAGCGATATGCCTCGGCATGAGCAGCAGTAAGATATCTCCCCTCTCTTTGTGCAGCTTACAAATGCCCTGTCCCTCCGGTCCTGACCTCTTCAGTACTTCACACTCTTAAAATAAGATGGAACGGATATATTAAGTTCGTCTTAGCCAGCCACATCACAGGTCATAATACGGTAAATCCATGAATTGTTAGACTTGCAAACATAGGAGTGAAACCGAAACCTACAAGACCCATGGAATCACGTACCACAAGTTATTGGAATATCTACTTAAAAATGATTAAAAATAAATATTTGTACAAATAAAGGCACGCTGCATGATTGTACAAATGTACAAGTAAGAAGGTAGCGTATCGTACCGCACGCGGTACGCGCAGGTACGCGGGCGCTGCCGGCCACAGGGCCACGAACGCTCGAAAAAGCGCATGTAAATTTCTCCTCCGAGTCTCGGGAAATTTCATACAAATCGGGACCGGGACTGCGAACCCTAGCTCGAAAGATTGCAAGTTGAATAAAAGCTTGTCATAAAGAAACCTTGAGAGTCACACAAATTACAACAACTGTTAGAAGAGAATTAAAACGGAGTAAAAATTAGTCGTCAGAAACCACCCACGAAGATACAACAAAATGCAAATTTAAATTTAAACCTCAACAACATCACACGTTTTATTTACCTACCCATGATGAAAATGTTTCGCATCTCTCACGTTGTTTATCTTATTAATCTCGATCTCTCGTACCCTTATTTGTATTACGCCGGATCGTGATATACTTTTAATCCTTTTAAAGGACGTCCCATTATCATAATCCCCATTCTATAGGTATTGTGTTTGGGTTTGCGAACGCCCCGTATGTTCGCTGTATAATTAATATTTGAAAGGATGTTTTCGTCGGTATTTGGGAAAAACATGTTAAGGGTCGCTCTTTATGTCTCGGGAACGTGTTTTATGATATAGTGTGGTATATAATATATTAAATTTGCGCAAAGTCATGTATCCTGAGAATTTAAAAAAAAATGGGGCACTATAAAATTTTCTCAGAGTACTTTTTAGGCTCATCTGACTCAGAATCAATAACGCTATCGATGCTTTATTCCGAACTCTAATTCAAGACCAATGTGGGTTGCCAGTACAATAATAGCTATTTACAGTACATATGGTGCTACATTACCGCACGAGTGCGGTAATCAGCAGATCACATGCATTATGTCGAAACTTTAAAGAGCCATATGTACTGTAAAACGTTGTGCGATACATGTGCGAATAGGTAATTCGCAACTCGTGTCGATTTAAAACATTCCTTCGGTCGTGTTTTAATTTATCACCAGTAATGTACTATTACGATACAAGGGTTATAAAATAAAGAAAAGCCGATATCGCAGACGTTTAAGGCCCGAGCCGCAGGTGAGGGCTATAAATATGCGAGAGAGGGCTTTCTGTTTTACGGCCCCTGTTTTGTACACAATTTTACGTCACCACTTGGCCAAAAAGCGGGTTTTCCCGGACGCGCAGCGTGCGGAAAAACGCGCTTTTTGGCAAGGTTTGGTGTAACATAATTTTACAGTGGTATATTTTTTATTATGAAAAGTATACGTATAACGTATTGCCGTGTAGCGAGGTTATATAGCCAGCCTTCTGGGCACCCTCCCCATTGACAGCGATTTGGGCCAATTTTAATAATTTTAATTGTGTTTTTTTTTTAATAATGCTTTTTTTCCTTATCCAATTTAACTGCCAAATATCTGCAAAAGAAGTTTCTATTGGTGTTGTTTTTACTCCTCGATAGATAGGCAACGAATGAAGTAAATGTCTAGATCGCCGTCGAATTGATGATATGAAAGGTTTGAAAAAACTGCACTGATGTAATTTATTTATCTTTGGTCTTAAACTTATGATTTAAATAAACAAGTTTTTGTTACTATAAACATAATATGCTCGATTTAATATATATACGCAAGTGATTTTTGGTAGCAAAACTGTTATTGTACTTGTTACACATCAGTTTATTAAAAAAAAGACATGACTTTCCCATTAAGGTCATTAATTTAGAGAATTGACAGAATAGCAGACGAAATGTGTGTGGCTTAATAATGATAATGATGTTGATGACAATATTCGTAAATACGTTTGTTTTAATCCATCCTTTACATTCTTTAGTAGGTTTCTAAACTGAAAAGATTGATCTGACAAGTGAATGACTTAAGAATAAAAATTATATAATTAATAAACGAAGTTTATATTACAGATTCGACATAATTTCGTAATCTTTTGAATGAAAAAAAGACAGACTAAGTACCTTATTTTTAATACCTAATTTGAAGTTTTAATGGTCAACCTAACTAATACCTACAAAGGGTTTTTGAAATTTTATCTCACTTTTATTTAAGAATATATTTTTTTATTAAAAATATTACCAACAACTAGCAATATAGGTATATTATTATTAATTTAATTATTAATACGAAATGTTTGGCTACATGTGAAATATTCACATGACAATATCAGAAGTGATTTTGACATTTGACAGTGCTAATATATATATTATGTCGTAGTTTTTTGGTCTTGAATTAGAGTTCGCAGTTTAGAAGCAGAAAAAAAGTGTCAAGAAGAAAGAAAATTAAATAGGGCTTTCTGAAATTCCCTATCCAGCACATTGACTTATACAGAATGTGGCCGTTAATAGGTGTATCTAAGCTACTTTACGGGGCTGGACCATGCTGATTATCTAATGCCATTTCTTAGAACTATATGAGGTTAACCTAGCAAAGCACCGAAGAGAAGTTTCATAAGTTGCGAAACTTCTATGCAGAATATTCTCTGGAACTTAAATTTAATAAACAATCTTATCGTGTCAGGACCGACGTAGACACACGTCATTTTAAATATTATGCCTGCCTGGTTTACTAATATGTGGCGTGTAATATTATATGCTACACAAAATGTTAAAGTTCTCATGGGAATATTCTCACAGAGAACTTTCTAAGTTGCTTTCATCTAATTTCTCGGAAATTTCCGAGAACATCTCTGCAATTTCTGCAATTTGCACATTGCTCCGTTAACCACTTATTATATGTCTCTTTCTGGTTTACATTCTCCATTCCCGCTTATCGGCCTCCACTGTGCCCACATAAGGGAATATTATCAGTCTCAATGTTAATTAGGGATATAAGCAAGTCATTTCATACTATCACAGTCATGTACTGTCAGATGCCTTAAGTTCAATCATGTAACTTTTCGCCGGCAACGTGACAAATTCTCTTAAAGCGGGAGTTACTCCAACCTAAACTTACCCTTAGGCATGCCACCAGGCGTGGGTGAGTACAAGAGCAAGGAAAATCTAGCGAGCGGTCGCTAATTGCGTCGAGTCTATCTCTAAGGTTACTCTTGCATGGCTGCGCAGCACACTACGACAGAACACTAAGGTAGAACACCAAAAATATTGGCATAACCTAGGTACCTGCAGGCAAACCAGGGCCTCCCGGCAATCAACCCCGGATTGTCTAGGAAGCTGATGCAGCTGAAAAGGCCAGCACTCCGTCTCCTAACAGGGGCCATAACTGGACATGCCTTACTAAACAAGCACCACTTCACCTTAGGTGTTACAGATAGCCCTCTCTGCAGAGCCTGCATGGAGGACGAAGAGACAGCCGCCCACGTCATCCTGACATGTCCTGAAGTGGCAGCATACCGGGCAAAATACCTCGGATCGCTGCCAGAAGTCGTCAGCAACATCAAGGGTCTGCTAGGCTTTCTGGTAGAATTGGGTTGGCACGTGTAGCGTCCACAACCCATCACGCAAAATAGGCGCATATGACGTCGAGTTGCGGAAAACCAGGCCGCGTAAACCTATAACCTATATAACCTAAGGTTACTCCCCGGCAGTTAAAGTGGTGGATGGCATCGGGGAGAACTCACAGTTGCCAAGATTCCCGAGGCAAAACTGATTGTGCTCCTTTCTGCCTGTTAGCTGCCTGCTTCTACCGTTGGAAATAGGTAGAACGGAAACAATCAGTTGAGCCCAGGGCTTGGAACCGGTACCGAAATTACCTGTAACATACCGGTATTTATAGTTTTTCTTCGTTTTGGTTCCAGAGAACCGGTTATGAAAAAATACCGGTATTAGCATCGAAAAATACAGGTTCTTTAGAAAGGTTCCGAAATGTGTATGCTATGTTGCCATTTCGTGCGAATGCGCGGCGCGGCGACGGAACTTAGGTAAGTAAAATTAATAACATGCCACTTTCCTGCAAGTCAGTCAATAGCGAAAAGCTATCATCATCACACACTTGGTTCACTGCTAATTCTTACACCTAATACCACAATTACGATTTACTTACCAAAAATCAGAACGTCCCAATTACCGACCTCCGACAAGAATACGCCTGCATCCAAGAGTTTAAGAGAAGAATATAATTCATCCATCTGACGCTCATCTCGCGATGTGAGGGTTTGTAATCTCTCTCACTCACTCCACTCGCACTTTCGAGTATCGGTATTTTAACTGTTAAAAACGGGTGAATTTCATCAATTTACCGGTTCTCAAGGTATCGGTATCATTTAGGATACCGGTTTTAGCAATACCGGTACTTTTGCTAGGTACCGGTGCCTCGGTACCGGTACCACGTCTAATACCGGTTCCTGGTGCAAGGTCACAATACCGGTTCCGAATAATACCGGTTATTCAAGCCCTGGTTGAGCCTACACTGTTATATCCCTTCCCGCGTATCCCTTATAATCAGCGGTAAGCGATGACGTGGCATCTCGCAGCGAGCTTTCCATCCACAAAGCAGGATGGTTAGCGGTAAAATGCCACCCTCTTGTTTGTGCCGTGACTATTACTATTCCCAAAAGGTGTGGATAGAGCACATGGAATTTAATTTTAGAGCACGGATATGTTTGCATACAAATTAGATTAAGATGGCGCAGTACGATCGGTGTGGATCGGTTCTTCATACAAACGTATTTAGGCTCTCATTTTAAAACGCCATGCTAGAATAACATGAAACTTTGTATACACATTCACAATGGGATCCGGCATACCTAGGGCGGAAATTAGTTTCTGTAGCTAGAAATTGAAAAAGAAAAAAAATAAGCGGTTTTTTGAGTTTTTTACGGCTTGTATGAAAACCTTAATAATCGCTGTATTTTTTCGCCATTATAATTTCAAGCAACAGAAACTAATTTCCGCCCTAGACAAGCTGGATCCAATTGTGTATACAAAGTTTCATGTTATTGTAGCATGGCGTTTTAAAATGAGAGCATAAATACGTTTGTATGGAGAACCAAACGTACTGCGCAGTCTTAAAAGCGACACTGATATATCCATTGGTTGACTTTGTCAGAATTTTATGTCTACCATATTCGGTTTGATACTAGGTTGTGGCAAACAGACCACTACCCGCCCAAGTTAACTAGGTTGTTTATGGTAAGTAAGTAAGGAAACATTGACCAAGCGAGCGAAGGGAACGAATGTCTCCGTTTCAGCGATGGTAAAAATGCTTTCGTGTGTCCGGTGGTATTCCGGATGTCCACCCGGCTGTTCTCCCTTACAGGTCGCATTTCTCAACCGATTCCCGGCTGTCGAGCCAATTTTAGGTAATTATGAAAAATAACAAAAGCAGATTTTACAACAAGTGCATTAAAAGAAGTCATTTTATCCGAGATAATTTATCGATCCGAGGGCTCGTTTTACTTTATGCTCTAGAGCACAAAAAGCGACTTTATATCGCCTATTCAGAGGATAAAGACGAACTTTTAGAGCATGAGAAGTGAAAAAATATTTACATCTCAGCGGCTCGAAATGGCTGTTTTGCTGCTTGAAACCAGTGACCAAAATGCAATTTTGCTACGAGCGTGAAAACATCTTACTTTTTAATTTTTCATATCGTAGGTTAGTTTAAGTTACTTCATTCTCTCTATCACTATACTTTGTCGTTATATGTTCTAGCCACTAAAATATTAAATAAATATTGGGGGACAATCTTACACAAATTGACCTAGTCCCAAACTAAGCAAAGCTTGTACTATGGGTACTAGACGACGATATACATACTTATATAGATAAATACATACTTAAATACATAGAAAACATCCAAGACCCAAGAACAAATATCCGTGAAAAATGCACAAATAAATGCCCTGGCCGGGATTCGAACCCGGGACCTCTAGCTTCGGAGGCAGAGTCACTACCAACTAGGCTAAACAGGTCGTCAACTAAGGTGAAAAGTTGTATGTATCACACGAGAGCAAAGATATTTGCATCTCGTGTCTTTGAGTCCCTCGCTACGCTCAAGATTTTATAATTGTCTCACTCGCTACGCTCGTGATTCAATTATATAATCTTTCGCTTGCTCGGGACTCAACGTCAACACTCGCAGCAAAAATCTACTTTGCTCTCTTATTGAACAAATAACTATTTCACCTCAGCGGCTCGAAAACGGCGGTTTTGCTGCTTGAAACCAGTGATCAAAATGCAATTTTGCTGGGAGCGTGAAATAGTTATTTGTTATACAAGGGTGCAAAGTTGTATTTTACCCGCGAGTGTGGAATTGAAACACGAGCCAGCGAAAGGATCCTATAGTTGAACCACGAGCGAAGCGAGTGGTTCTAAAATAGAATCCTGAGCGTAGCGAAAGTTTCAACACACGAGAAGTAAAATACAACTTTGCACCCGTGTGTAACACAAAACTTTTCTCCTCACTATAGCGAGGAAAGTGCACAGTTCCACAGCCATGATTTTCATCACTGGCATCACCGATTTTTTTACGATATTATAACAGAAAACTCTGGAAGTTGTGTATAATTTTTACGTGAGTCGGAGTCTGTGACAAGTTGTGTATATTTTAGTTGACATTGACAATGATGACATTTCTGACGATGCGTTTTGAAATTGCATCGACTCAACTTGTGCGTTTACAATTATACTCAATATCATTATAAAACAAATGTTACTTATAGAGTTTGACCATTAAATAAGCAATTTGGTATTTTTTGTTTAATTCTCAAACCATTTATTTAATGATAATTGATATTATTACGAGCGTTTTACGTTTTGTTATCTGTCAAAAGCTACTCAAACACGCTCCAAGGTCAAATTACTTTCCCCACTTGTGGATAAAATGCGTTTTTACCCGCTTGTTTCAAAGGATAAAATACGGCTTTCCGAGCTAGTGAGGGGAAAATGACTTTTCCAGCTTGAAACCAGTGAGCAAAATGCAATTTTACTGCGAGCGTGAAAAAAACTTACTTTTTAATTTTTCATATCGTAGGTTAGTTTAAGTAACTTCATTCTCTCTATCACTATCCCTTTGCGTTATTATATGTTCTTGCCGCTGAGGTAAAAAGTTGTACGAGTATGTATCACACGAGAGCAAAGATGTTTGCATCTCGTGTCTTTCAAATTATTTTACTATTATTCGTGAGGTCTGCAGAAATACAAGTCGAGTACAAACGATGGTTTATTCATCCCTCAAATAATGCGCAGTTGGTTTGTTTACATACGTAATAGATGACTACGTGCTAGATATGGCGTAGGAAAGGATGTGTTAGTCAGCTAAGAATGTAGTCTACCACCACTATTGAACCTTAATTTACAAACAATAGAGTCGAAACTTGTAGAACAATGTCTTGGTTTACTTTACTGTACCGTCATCGTTTAATTGTGTTCTTTGATCTAATTAAAGCTACATACATTAATTACAGTAACATTATTCACGGCGATTACGTCTCGAAATATACCGTTTCCTCGTAAAAAGTTTAGTATGTTTTTATTTGGTTGTTTTCATGGAACTATCACATTAAAATTACAGATATGTCGTGTGACGGAGACTTTTAAATGAATAACACAGAAACTACTTAAATATGATGTACAGTCAAGGAATGACTTTGCATTCCTACACCTTTTTCCCCTTCTTTCTTTTTTCATTTTCTTACCCGACTGCGGTAGAAGGAGGGTTATGTTTAGAGTATGTATGTATGTCTGCATGTATATATGTATAATTGTTTGGCACGCTCTGCGGCCTAAACGGCTCTATAGATTGTAGCTTGTAAGGTGTCGTTAGATTCTTATTTACCGCGAAAGTGACACTGGGTATATCAAAACAAAATAAAACAAAACGGTGGATTTTTGGCGCAAAATACAAATGTTTGGGACGCTCTGCAGCCTGAATGGCTCGATGGGTTTTAGCTTCAAAGGTGTCGTTAGATTCG
Source organism: Notocelia uddmanniana (assembly GCA_905163555.1). Lineage (NCBI taxonomy): Eukaryota > Metazoa > Arthropoda > Insecta > Lepidoptera > Tortricidae > Notocelia > Notocelia uddmanniana. Next base: position 27,864,694 of record LR991062.1, on the reverse strand, counting down.
TATTAATTGTGTGTGTGTGTGTGTATTTTTTTTAATTTATTGATCAAAATTATAGTACAAAAAACATTGAAATTTACATGACCCATCGTAGGCAAAAGCCTGAGGAGGTTTGTATGCCGATGGGGAGTTCTAATTTTACTACAATAAAAAAATATACATATTAACTACTTATAATACACTAATACCTGTTATAGGATATAGCTGAAGTCTCTAGACTTCAGTAGGTGCATTTTAATTTGTCTTTTGACTCTTTTTCCTTTAATATATATATTTCGAACATCTTCAGGCAAAGTATTTATTATTTTAGGCAGTAAGTGAGCATATACTCTGGCACAATATATATTGTAAAATTTGGGTATATGAAATAGTTTATGGCGGGGTAATTTTCTCAAACTTTTATACCTCTTAATGACTTTAAGATTTTTAACGTTATGGGTGTTCTCTACTAAAATAGCATGTCTTACTTTATGTTGTACTGGAAGTACATTACAGTATTTCAACAGTTGTGCATAGTCATTTACGTGTTTCATTTTAATATGCTTTGGTACAATTAATTTCAGTATTCTTATTTGGAGATTATATATTTTTTCTAGATATCGATACCTTTAGACTCAAAGGACGTAAACGCCAAAACGCCACTTTACAGGAGAAGCAAAAAACAAAAAAAAATTTGGAAAATAATTCATAACTTTTTCATTTTAAGACTTAAAAAGTTGAGTTTTGGCTCAAAATCTTAGATTTGGAAGATAAACATAGTGGTTTTATAATATTTAGGATAAACCAATAAATAAAGAAAATAGGATCGTTATACGCCCCAAAAAAATAAAAAAATATATTTATACGACCCCAAAATTCGTAGTGTCTGTAAAATTGTTAGGGTGTAAAGGTCACGAAAAGCGATTTTTTTGTCAAAATGGGGTGTATGTTACAGTCGCCAGAAAGGTATTTAGCTAATTCGCAGTGTATGTAAAATTGTTAAGGTGTAAAGGTCAAGAAAACCGTTTTATTTGTAAAAATGGGGTGTATATTACAGCTGCCAGAAAGGTATAATAGCTATTTTTTAAAATGCATTTCAATTCTCAATTGTAAGTTTTGTATCATCGTCATGCCTTCGTCATTATTGATGAATGGCTAAAAAATTTTTTACATATCTTTGTAAAATCCCCTTTTTAAAAACTTTGGCAATCATTATCTCAAATCGTCGCCTATATAACTAAGGTACAAAAATGTTATTGGAAAAGGAAAACCCAGAAAACTCAATAAACAAGGTTTTCAACGTAGGTACTATGAAGGAACCAAAAAATAACAAATTAAATAATAAATCATCTCGGAATCTTTATTAATCATTATGATTATGACATTAGTAATCATACGTTGCATACAAACAACATAATCATTATCAGGAAGGATAAGTGCGCCCATGGGGAAGTGCTTCTTTTCTGTAAATACTAATAGAGGGTAACAGTTACCGGCACTATAACCAGTAGTCGCCCTTTCTCTAACTGACTTTAATTACAATAAAATCTTTGGAATAATTTTGCCATTTTAATTATCAACACAATAATTAAGACTAAATAAGGTCATGAAAAAATATTTTCTGACTTTTCGTTTCACTAAGAAAAAAATACTTTAGAACAATCTTCATCCTTCGATTAGTGCGCCTATAATATTGTACGCAAATCAAAACATAGATCTTTACACTATGGGTTATGGTATGGTCAAAGATCAAAATTGAAATGGGATTTAGCGCGTTTATATTTTTGATAGAAAACTGAATTGGTTATTAAATTACTAACAATAACGTTAAAAATAATCAATTAAAAGTAACAGTTGAAGACAAGTCCCTAATCATTCATTTCTTCGGCTTCTTCGTAATCGCTATGAAGAAAATAGTCACAAACCATGTCTTCATAAGGAATTCAAAGATACTCATTCAAAGCCTTTTGAGGTCTTTATATTTGGCCTTTGATATGGGCAATCTGACATTACAGGCAGGCGTTATTATAGGACCTGGATTATCTTGTCTGGTGTCATCAACAGTATCTTGAGTATTATTTGCCTTTGATTTCCACTTTCCCTTATCCTTGCATTTTTTACCCTTGGATTTTTCTAGTCTTTTCCCTTTTCCTGTAACATTTTTGGTTCTCAGATCCCCTGATGCAATATAACTCGAATTTCCTCTGCTTCTTCAAACATTAAATATTTAAGTCTAATTTGTTCAGGATACTTTTTTTTAAATGTGGCTATTTTAAACTATGATATCCGCGCTTTTTTGAAACTGAGGAGGGTGTTAATGATGTTTCAGCAAGCACCTCAAAATCAAGAAAGTCTGTACGATTGAGAACTTCTACTCGGTAGGGTCGTGGGTTCTTCCGGGCGGACTGGAAATATGTAGGCCATTGAGACGGGCTCCATACATAGAAAGAGACGTAATAAGACTTATTAGTTTTTTTAGTTCTCTTTCTATGACTGCATGAACAGAATCCACCGGCATGTAAGTATGGCCCGGCAATAAAAAAACTTATTTGTATATATAACTTCCAAATTATTCGACGTCTTCAAAAACCAAAGTGCTGCTAATACTGTTTTGTTTTGATTTTGGCCGCTGCAATAATCGCAATATGTAAAGGGAGGTTTTTTACTCCTCTACTGTCTATTTCTTTTAGGAAATTGCTACTTACTTATTAAAATATTAATAAGCAAGTAGCAATTTCGTTACTACCTCGCTGACCGTCGTTTTCACCCCTGGTAAAGCAAAATACATCCTGTGTCCCACTCTCATACAATGTAAAGTTATAGTTAAACTGCATATTTACGCCAATAATAGAGGAGTATACTTTCTCCATATGGGGTTTTTAACACTTTCTTTAAATCGAAAGATGTCTTAGTGGTATCGTTCGCTAATAATACTCGTATTTTGTTAGGATTTAAACCTCCGATTTGTTGCATTTTTTCTTCCAATTGTGCTTGATGTTTTTCATTCTTGGCTGGTTCTTTGTTGCTTTCCGTGGATGTTTACTATACTTAAACCCAAAATTTCAGTTCAATCGGTTGAAGATGATTTTGCTTCAAAATTGAGTTGCAAGATTCCATCCGAACAAACATACTTACATACATTGCTAGTTAAATAAAAGCTTGTAAAATAATGGTCACTGCCGCATGAATAGTAGGTATGTTGCAGTTTGTAAGCGTCATGTACCTTAAAAAACTCGAACGTAAAAACACCGAGTTTTTGTTTTGTGGGGGCGTGTAAGTCAAAGTCTTACGTTATTGTGGGGCGTATAAACCACAATCCTACGTAATTGTGTGGTGTATACATCAACCTTATAGTAATCAGTAAAACTATTAGACTGATACACCCTGAAACTTATGATTGCGTTGGAAAATATAATATAATGCTGTCACGCTAGCATGTAAATTGGTACCACATTAAAATATATCATTTAATTGTATGGACTTGTTTTTTTATAAAAAAGTGCAGATTTTAACGAGTTTTTTGGCGTATTATTAACAGTGAAAAATCTAAATATAAAAGGTTAAAAATTTTAAGGCATCTAGTTTATTATTATTATTGTCCTTCTCTATTTTTACATAATTTAAACACCAAATACACCAGTAGTGATTAGCAGATAAAATCCCATGTTGCTTCTTCGCTTGTTTACCAACAGTGGAAAGCCGGCCGGTGCGTGACATTGAAGTTGGGTGCTATCGCGCTTTCTTGCTCCCACATAATCGGCAGTATTCGTGGACGTGAAAGAGATAACTATCAAAAACTATTTCAGGTTTCTAAGAGCATCTGCTGGCGGGAGAGTCGTATTTCGATCGGCAAACAAAAAATCGCTTAAAGCACACGAATACCTACATAAATTAATGTCGGTCGTAAAACTCATCAAAAAAGACAACTATGGTAAAATAACGACCAGTGTATGAGGTACACTTGTTTCCCAGAGAGAATCAAAGTTGGGTCGTATGAGTCCTCTTCAATTTTAAAGCGGAAAAATAGGGGCGTATGCAAAATTTTTAGTCTACGAGTGACAATACGACCTGAATTTAGCAATATGAATGTAAGGCTGTATGAGCCAACTTTATTTTTATACGAGAATAATAAGGGTGTATAGCCAAGTTTTGGATTACGACTGCGGATACGACCTTTAGGTTATTTACTCGTTGTGTATATTACCTAAATAAAGAATAAAATGAAAAATCATGTCAATTACGCCCCACCTTTATGCAAAATCTTCAAATACAACGTGGGTCGTATTTGCCTTAAATTTGCGAATATCGCAGCTTTAACTACACAGATCGATAGAGAAAAAAAAACTGAACAAAGCTGCATCAAAAAGTCATTTTAGCCAAAATGGCGTTTACGCCCTTTGAGTCTAAAGGTATCGATATGTTTTGAATGTTCTACCATAAGTGCTTAAGGCATAATCTATCACAGAATCAGCTAGGGCTAGGTATAACAAGCGTAGGGTTCTGTACGGTAGTAGCTGTGTGTGTGTGCAGCAGTCTAGTTTTTTTATCTTTTAATCGGGGGCACGGCAGTGCCCCCGCCAAGACGAGCCAAGCGAAGCGCAAGGGCATTACCTACCTTTTCTCGAAGTGTTTCGTCGTTTTTTTGAACCCTCATAAAGTTGGTTTCTGATGTACCAGATAGTTCATATTCTCAGGATATGATGTCAATAATAGACTTATTAAACATACAAAGTCGCAATTGAATAGCTTTAATACTTTAGATTTTATTGGTATCTAAAATACACCGATTTCGTCACTGACACACTGATGATCATCAAAATGTTTGGCTATTTCTTGAAGTGCTAGTAAGCTGAAATTTGGTAAGTAATCTAAGTTTAGTATACAACCAACAAAATAATTCATAAACTTATAACTTTCGCCCCCCAACCCCTACAATGGGGGAAATGGGGGGGGGGGGGGTGGAAGTTTACATGAGAGTTTCACCAATTTTATGAATTAGGACATGAAAGTTTACACGGGACTGTAGACAGTAACTAAAAAACCTATTAATAAGTCAAACAAGAACCTCCGCCTTACAAAAAGGACTGAAATCCCACCAAAAACATTTCATGACATGTAGAATTTGTTGAAGTTAGGGTCGGTAGAGTTAGGCCGTGTAGATTCAGAAGCTTGGCTCTACATGAGATCTGATATCTTTTTCACCGGGCAAACCTTTTGTGGTCGTCTTGGCAACATTTTACATGAAATGTTTTTGGTGGGATTTTATTCTTTCTTTTTTGATTCCTTGAGTAACAAACCTTGCCATTCCGCGACTATCAGTAACCGATTCTGGCAACACGACATTGCAAGTTGAATCCTTACCTACGCTGTCATTTTCAACATTATATTATTTCGCAATTATTTTTATGAATGAAACCTGTTAAATTAATGAAATTCACTGCCGTCGTTTGTTTTTCCCTGAAAATTAGAAACAGGTTAAAGCAAGGATGAATATATACATATAATAGGTTATAACTGAACCAGTGATACATATTATCGTTATGTCACTATAGATGAGTGGTCACCAATAAAGGTAAGGAATCTAAAAATAATAATGATTGATATAGAAAGGCTGCCAAAATTACAAGTCTGTATGGTAGCTGTACCTGTTTAATTATATTTATTATGTGTTATTAAGAGTTACCCAAGAGATGGAAAAAGAAACAGTGGAAGACAGTGTCTAAGATGGGAGGATGACATCAAAATGACCGCTGGCCCAAGGTGGAGACGAGTAACCCAGGACAGACCCCAATGGAAACTGTTAGAGGAGGCCTATGTCACGAGGCACACTGAGATTAGAGGTATTTTATAAGGTTTGTTACCAATGCGTATGTTATCTCTAATACCAGGATAAAGGGCTTTATTATTATTATTATGTGTTATTTAAAAACTCGCTAAACTTAAGTGGCAGTGGGCGGGACACATAGCACGTAGAACCGATGGCCGTTGGGGCGGAAAGGTTCTCGAGTGGCGACCACGTACCGGAAGGCGTAGCGTGGGCAGGCCCCCCACACGGTGGACTGATGACCTGGTAAGGGTCGCGGGTGTCCGCTGGATGCGGGTGGCGCAGGACCGGTCATTGTGGAAGTCTTTAGGAGAGGCCCATGTCCAGCAGTGGACGTCTTCCGGCTGACATGATGATGATGATTTAAAAACTAGTACCTACGTCAGTTCTTGGGATTAGGTAGTAGACCCCGGGCATCTTTTAGGATGCAACTTGTTGGTACTGGGATGATGCTAGGACGAGGGTGATATGTTATAAATAATTTCATTAAAAGTGGTATTGTAAATTAAGTGAGTTCCCTAAACATATACCACTACATCAATATTTTGTGTGCAGTCAAAGTAATTAATTATATTAAATTAAATGACGTCGTGCGCAAAATTAATAAAACTGAGATTTGTTTACAATCAAGTCCAATTTCGGACGAAGCGGCCATGTCCACGATCATTGAGTAAACAATTTACATAATATTGTTAATAATTGAATTGCAGTTGAGCAGATCGAGGACACGTCACTCACATTATTAATTAACATTTATTTAATACGCAGCTTGGTGAAAACTATTGAGCATCCCTATTTTTTCTTTGTAACTTATAAATACATAAATTGTTATTTAGCAATTATAAACATTCACAATGACGTAAAATAAGCATAAAATTCGTAGAAAAAAAGTTGATAAAAGCAGAGCGGCAATGCATGCGAGGCCAAAGGCTGAGAGTCCCAACAGAACGGGTTCTTCATGTGAGTGTTATGGCCAACGGCCCTAAGCAGACCGGCAAGGCATACGGGCCCATAATTCCAACAGAGCAGGCTCCTTATGCAAGGCTGAAAGACGAAGGCCCAAAGCAGACGGGCAAGGCACGCAGAACCGAAGGCCGAGCGTCCCAATAGAGCGGGTACTTTATGTAATGATGAAGGCTGAAAATGTGCGAGTAAAATAAGTTGATACAAGCAGAGCGGCAAGAATTGCGAGCCCGAAACGAGTTGATAGTATCGTTAATACGCTTAAATATATATAAAAAAAAACTGAATTCGTATGTAAAATAGAGGATTTTTTATTTTAATTCCGTTAATTGCGGAAGCACATTCCTGATATTAAATAAAGTAATATTCTCTAAGACGTTAGTAGGTATCTCAAATGGTACCGTTTCAAAGATATTCATGAATTCATTTTTGTAAATTAACACTCCTTATAGTGTAGTATACAATTTCCTTAACAATTAAACAATGTTGATTTCGAAATCCTGTAATGGCATAAAGTTCCAATTTCCTAAGTGGCCAGTTACTTGATAATTTTTAAGAAAAAAAAACCGACTTCAATGGGAGAGGCCGGTGAAAGATTATTATACTTACATAGATGGTGCACTCTTAGATTCCATACAATAAAATAAAAATGGCTATAAGTATGTTTATAATGGTAGAAGACTAAGTACCCTCAATTCCTCGTGGAATCATGGAAAAACCTTGCTTGCTTGACAAACAAAACGAAGAGAACAAATCGCCAAACGTGAACTACGCGTCGTTGAAGAGTTCCGTTCTGATCATCATCAGCAGTTCCACTTCATCAAATGTCACTTTTATGAATGAAAATGTTTGATTAGTTCATGAAAATACTAAAATCACTATTTGTGTGCGTTTCACATTTGAGGAGTTCCCTCGATTCCTAATGGATCCCATCATCAGAACTCGAGCATGACAAAAATCAATCATGAAAATATAACTTGCTTAACAAACACAGCTAGGAGGACAATTCACCAAACGTGAACTTTTCGTCGTTGAAGAGTTCTGTTCTGATCATCATCAGCAGTTCCACTTCATCCATTGTTACATTTTTGGATGCAAATGCTTGACTTGTTGATAAAAACGCAGAAATCACAATATGTTTGCCTTAATGATTTGAGGAGTTCCCTGAATTCCTCATGGATCCCATCATCAGAACTGCGTTTTGACAAAAACGGGACCAATTTGGATATATATACTTACAATCAAAAAAAAATTTCCTAATCTGTTAAGAAATGACGGAGTTATGGAGTAACAAACAATAAAAAAAACATACAACCGAATTGATAACCTACTAATAACCTACTCTTTTGAAATCTTGAAGTCGGTTAAAAATAGGTTCATTGTCCGTCTTAAGATCTTATTAATGCGAAACACATTTGCTTGACCATTCAAAACCTAAGTAAGTCAATATGAGTAATCTGTTTACCTATCATAGCCGCCTATGTGCGTGGTATTATTGACGTGACTGTGATATTTGATTTTCGAATATTGTTACTCGTATATTTGACATTAACTTTTGCTTAACTCCTCATAAACTCTTAACTCTCTTTGTAACTGATTCGTTTGTGTGAGTTTTTCAATAAAGAGACTGTCGTTGACCTGGTGTAACAGAGCCCTTCCATCAACAGGAGAAGTCTGGTCAACGTCACCCGGGACAAGAGAGATTCCTCGCACAACGTCTTGGCCAATAAAGACTTTAAAGAGTATATGTATTGAATTACATATTGTAGTAAATCGGGGCCAGAACCGTTTGTGGGACTGTTGCAGAGAACCATAACATTGGCCTTAAAGTATTACGCCAAAGCCATACGAGTACACAATAGGAGTGGAGGAATGAGGCGGGCCTTAGGCACTCAAAGCTCTTCATCGAAGGAGTGGACCCAAGCTGGACCAAGAAGCTTTGGAAATTCAGCAGAAAGCAGCTCAGAATTATAACTGGGGTGTTTACAGGTCACTTCGGGGTCAAGGGTCTCTTGGCCAAGATGGGACTATCAGACAACATAGATTGTAGGATGTGTGGCGAGGATGACGAGACAATGGAACACTTGCTGTGTGAATGTCACGCCCTTGCCAGACAAATAATGAATGACTTTGGTAATCGCTATCCAGAACCAAAGGAATTCAGAGTACTCCCGCTGAGCTCCATCATCCGGTTTGTAGAAATATTGGAGAACAGCTTAGAGTAGGTATAATATAAAGGATATTTGTTCTTTGGTCTTGGATGTTTTCTATGTATTTAAGTACGTATTTATCTATATAAGTATGTATATCGTCGTCTAGTACCCATAGTACAAGCTTTGCTTAGTTTGGGACTAGGTCGATTTGTGAAAGATTGTCCAAAAATAAAAAAGTAATAAAAAAGTAAAGTAAAGTAAAGGAGGGGGCAATTGCACAAAAGATCCCATTGGGTCGAAGTGCATCCGTAAGGGCCCTCGTATAAACAAGATAAGATAAATCGGGGCCAATCTACTAAGCAATTCCGCATTTTATTCTAAACAGGTATTGTGTTGTGTTATGGTATGATCTGGTAAGATTTCCCCTAGGATAATCTATGGGCAGGCAAGATGACTGGTCAGCTTTCTTTCAACTGTGATTGATAAGCCATAACGACGTGGTCATAAAACCTACGCAGTCATTCGTATAGAGAGTATATGCTGGAGCACCCGGGGCGATTCTCCGTTTCTGACTAACTTGAATCTGTTTTAAAACGTTAGGTAAGCTCAATAAGACTTGTATTACGAGTACAGTTCAGCGTACTCAGAAACAAATTTAATGCTCATGTTTTTTTGCCCTGAGCAGGATTCCCAGGATCGTCAGCTTCGTAAGCAGGGTTACTAACCACTTGGCTAAGTCTCTCCTCAAAAGATGAAGAAAGGAATATCAGTTAAGGTCAAGCCAAATTCATACTTATCTGACATTATGCTCTACGGTTGTGATGCAGTTATCATCATCATTCTTGCGCTATTTCAGTACAGTTGTATAAGTCTGTAAAGTAAAGTGTATAACTCTGGGCTAAAAGCCATATTATTATTATTCCTCGAACTATATTCCCAAACGAAGTGATCACCCATCTCGCATTACTATGGCATATTTTAGACCCTAGTTGACCGAGCGGCGAAGCGAGTGAAGTGTCTCCGTTTCAGCTTTAGACAAAAAATCTTTCGTATGTCCGGAGGTTATCCTCTACAGGTCGCATTTCTCAACCGATTCACGTGAAATTTGGTAAGCAGCAGCCTGATTGCGTAACTTATTGTTCTAACGTTAGGCATATTTTAATGTCATTTTTTGACCCGACGGCAGCTTGTCAAAAATTCGCACCGCGTAACTCCGTCCGTATGGTTTGAGATGAGTACCGTTCACAAGGCGAATGAGACTCGCCGTTTCGTTATTGCCAAAGTGATAAAATGAACGAATGGTTTATTCTTACAATGTGTTGCACAAATTTGCTATAGTAATACACCAAATCAAAGCATTTTGTTTCATTTCTGGGAAAAATGATGTTGATAAATAAACACACGCTAGTATGTTTAAAGAAATAAATTAACCATGCAACCAAAAATCACAAAACGCACTATTAAAAGCAGCATATGAATCAAAGACAATTGTAAATTTTGGTGAAAGTAATTTATATAGTACTTATCATTTTAAATTATATTCATTTAGTGATAGTAAATAAATAATATAAAATTAAATTTACCAGTTATATTGCATCAATAATAATATATCATTTAATGATTAAATGCCATCTAGTATGGAATAGCAGAACTTTATGAAAATTAATGCGCTTGAATCTCATAATATCGACATCTAGTATGCAGTAGGAAAACTTTTTGACAAAAAATAATGTTGGCTCTACACTGAAGGCTAAACCCTCGCAGAATTACAATTTGAGAACTGTAATCTTAAAATACAGCGTATAATTGGATATTGTAAATTAATGCTGAAATTGTACATTCATCAATATATTATGATTGAACTGTTCTTATATCAGCGTATAACCTGGCAAGTATTTCATGTCAGCCCAAAAAGGGGAGAAATTGATTAATTGTATGTATGGTAATCCTTGTTTTACCGTTCTTGTTTCCGTTTATTCCAGAAGTCTCGTGGAAGAAGTACCGTGGTGGAACTAGTGAGACTTATTGCAAACAGTTCCGTCGTTCCGAATGTTTGGTTCTGACGCTGTATAGTCGCAGTTCTACTAACATTCCTCCTAGATTCGCTTGATGTCGTACTAGCTACCCCTTTGTATCGTTGACGGAACTACTGGGAAAATAAGTCTCACCACGGAACTTCTTCGACGGGAGTTAGTATAGCTCACCACTCTGCACTACAAACTGAGACAATCTTTGATGACGGCAAAGCCAAAATAAAAGGATTAGATATAAGTTTAGCAGTCTGACAAAAGTCTTGAAATTAAAAAGTGGCAACACTGTAGTGTCTTCCCTTTCAGATCAATCTAAGAAAAAAGGGACGATACTACAGTGTTGCCACTTTTTAATATCAAAACTTTTTTGCCAAACTACAAAGGGTGTGGCCTTTTAACAGGAGCAAAAAATGTATAGCATCTGCAGTAACCTCTTGTGCAAAAAAAAATATCTTTTTCACTTGGTAGAAACGTTGAGCTAAAGTTATGACCTCCAAGTAATGGATCTTGGCACCATGAGATTATAGCGCAGCAGTCACTGCTGATATTGAGGTAGCATCTAGTTATGACTCATACTCGTGTCATTTTTGGTTTAAAACGATATTTTTGGCATTTTTTTTCAGAATCAGAATCAGAATCAAAGTAAATATAGGATACATTTGCGAAAAAAAAACAACTTTTTTTTTTTTCAATTAAAACCATTTGGAAATAATTGCAGTAGGTGTCTCCACCGCACTCCAGGGATGCTGCTGCCCATCCCCCGGTGGTCTTGGTCGTAGTTTTAGGACATACCCGGGTCCTACTGCGATCGCCAACCCGCATGCCAAGCGTGGCGATTATGGCATTTACCCCCCATGGAATTGGGGGAGGCCTATGTCCAGCAGTGGACGTCCTTCGGCTGATATGGTGGTGGGTGGTGGTGATGGAAATAATTGCTAGGGAGCTCAATAGTGTACCGTTTAATTTTTTGTTCCTATTACAGGCCACACCTTGTATATGGACACTGTGAAGTGGATAGTTGTCCGACCTATTATTCTTACAGCGGTTTATAGGAATTACCACTATTACCTCGGCTTGGAAGAGAAATTGGATTGACAAATATTTGTCGATCCAAATTCTCTTCGTTTCGGGGAAAATAATATAAAAATGTCCTAAACTTTCCCCCAAAAAAATAAAACAAGCATCTTATTTTTGAATAATTTAATCAAAAAGTATCCACACAGTTTTGAATGTTCTCTATAGTTCAGTCAGATCAGATATTATTATACGTCACAGACATCAGAGAAAAGCAGACTCGCAGTATTAAGCCAGATACATTTTCATACAGTTGTCTCTTTAATCCTTATGGTGCACCAAAATGAGTTAGATTGCGACAGATAGTACGATCACTGTCGGCTGTTAACGAAATGTCTCCATTTGAAAGCACACCAGGGTGTTAAATCCCATATAAACTTAACACACCACAACGTCAGTTCAGTACAATTTTCAGTTATGAAGACGGAGACACTGACAGATGAAGACGGGTCAGACGTCAATTATATGTCTCTCTCAAACTTTCTGATTTGTGCATTAGTGAGAATAGATCAGATGGACAGAAATCGTTCAACTTAAATGAGCGGATCTGCTTTACTCTGATATCTGTGTTATACGTACAACTGTATCTATATTATTGGCAAGGATCTGACAAACTTCCGAAGAATCGAAGTTCAAATTGTGTGTAACTGTGCCCAGTTATTGTTTGCCGGCTCTTCTTCATTGGTCTGTAAAATCATTTTCGGCGCGATCATGGTTTGCGTTCCTATACATTTTCATCATCTGAAAATGGATGTAGAAGTGATAGCAGCTGCTGCTTTGTAGCGCAATAGATATGAACTATTTTGGTACTGCTCACCGCGGCGTTGTGCGTAAATGGATTTCGAATATTTGCTATGCATATAGCAATGTATCCATATAAAACGGCGCCGCTCAAACGCATGTAGTTGTAGAAAAGTTAGTCTAAATACAGATATGTTGCGTGCCACGCGTAAGCTCGGAGTAGAAAAACATGCTACCTTAAAATAAATCCCATCAACATAACAGTGAAAATGGCAGTTAAGATCAATATGCGATGCGTGGTTGTCGTCTTCACTGGTAAAAACATTGATATCTAAATGAATGACAGAATAAATGAATGAGGCATTTATTCGAAACACAGACACAATAACATTAACATATACTACAAAATATGGCAACAAAGGTTAAAATGCTGCAAGTGTTTCAGAATATGATAACACGCAGCACAAAGTGTTACGACACTGATTTTTAGTGTACCCATTCACACGAAAATACAAACACAAAACAATACAAAACATAAATGGGTGCCAAGTTCCGTAGATTATCTGAAAAGGTGCCAAGTCTGGCACTAAACTGTTTACCATAGAGCTAATTTACTGCGGCGTAATGCATTTTGAGCTTTAACTTGCCAATTTTCTTAAATTTCCAACAGCTTTCATGGTATTATAATATACAGCATAGAAAACTGCCGCCGCTTCAGCGCGTGTAGTAGTCGCAAACGCGTAGTTAGCGGTCTACAGATATGTTGCGTGCCACGCGTACGCTCGGAGTAGATTCACAAGCTACCTTAAAATAAATAAAAAGATAAAGCGTTTATTTCAGACCTAATCGATCCATAGTGGGTTAGTTAACAATATTATCTTATTTACTATGTTAATTTATATTTAAATTTTAATTATAATGGACAGCAACATAAGTCTATCGACACTAACAATTATATTGCTCTCCCTATTGTAACCTCTATCCAGTATTTAGCGAATGGACAGTCAAGTCGCTCTGCCAACTCCCTGATGAGGCTTTTGCTGCTACATTACGTACTCTCCTTAATAATGAGGCTATTCTCTTCCTCCCTATCGCATAGAAGTGTTTGTTTGCGCCTCCGCGACCATATCCGACGCGCTACAGTGCTTCGGCAACCTCAAAAGCATCCTCATAGTGTTATTATTCTGGACACGAAATTGTATGATAAGCCTTGTGTGTAAAACTACGTCTATCCCACTAGTTCCATTAAGTTGTCCCATCATGGGACAACTGAGACGATTACATGCCAGCAGTCCCACGGGACAAGGGGAACTAATATTTTTATCATATTGTTGTCCCAAAATACCCATTACCGTCATCAGATAAGGCAGGTTAGGTTCGTTAGGTATTATCAGATGCCCGAAAGGCAAACTGCGTAGAAATAGGAGCTCCGCGGGGCTGCGTCAATTTTAAGGCAGAGTGAAGTTAATAATTTCAATACTTCGACTAAATTCTATTTCGACATTTTTATTCCTCCGAGCGCTCGTGGCTCAGCGGCGCCCGCGAATCGCGTGCGGTATGCGAGGTTAAGCAATGTGGGCGCAGGTCAGTTCTTGGATGGGTGACCGCTTTGAGAGGTTACTAACTGAGCGTTCCCGTGCTTTGGAAGGCACGTTAAGCCGTTGATCCCGGCTGTTGTCTATGACAATTGTCGTTAAGCCAAGTTAGAGGCTTTCGGGCGGCTTGAGAACTTCTAACAGTCAATTTTCCCACTCACTTGACATAGGGGAGTCGAAGTTGCACCACGTCCGTAGGGAGTGCCCTCCGTTACCCTACACGTGACCCCTGGGTGGTGCTAAAAGTGCAACAAAAACTGGCAACCGTACTTATCTTCTCGAAGATCTCACGGTTCAAAAATAAATGTCATACGATTATTACCCTTGTTCTTCGTACATAACTGAGTTACATTACTAGCTATGTATAAAGAAAAAATATTCTTGGTACAAAGCCGGGTAATGTACCAAGAAACCTTCGTTCCTTGCACATTACCACTCACATTGGCATTTATGTACAAAGAAGTAAATATTCTTCCTACATGACCCGGTTTTGTACAAAGAAATTGCTGTTCCTACTACAAAACCAAGGAGGTTCTCCGAATTAGCAATAAATAAAAACCTGCTGAGCCACAGCTGCGGGTCAGGAGAGGAGCATCTACTCTACTCACTTAACTAAACGCTCAGCTTTCAATATGAGACTATGAACGTACGTACATTGACTAAGCTCGTAGACTAATAAACTATGTAATAGTATACTTACATTTTGTGTCAAGTATTTAAAAAACCGACCAAGTGCGAGTCGGACTCGCGCACGAAGGGTTCCGTACCGACACCTCCTTATCTACATTTAAAACCACTATACAATACATCATCATCATCATCATCATGTCAGCCGAAAGACGTCCACTGCTGGACATAGGCCTCCCCCAAAGACTTCCACAATGACCGGTCCTGCGCCACCCGCACCCAGCGGACACCCGTGACCTTCACCAGGTCATCAGTCCACCGTGTGGGGGGCCTGCCCACGCTACGCCTTCCGGTACGTGGTCGCCACTCGAGAACCTTTCCGCCCCAACGGCCATCGGTTCTACGTGCTATGTGCCCCGCCCACTGCCACTTAAGTTTAGCGATTCGGAGGGCTATATCGGTCACTTTGGTTCTGCTGCTCATTCCTGATGCGATCACGCAGAGAAACTACCATAGCTCTCTCCATTGCCCTTTGGGTGACTTTCAGTCTTCTTATGAGGCCCATAGTAAGCGACCACGTTTCAGTGCCATATGTCATCACTGGCAACACACACTGGTCAAAGACTTTTGTCTTGAGACACTGCGGAATATTGGACGAAAAGATGTGCCGTAGCTTCCCGAACGCTGCCCAGCCGAATCGGATTCGACGATTAACCTCTTTCTCGAAGTTGGACCTACCTAACTGGACAGTCTGTCCTAGGTATATATAATCGTCTACAACTTCGAGCGTAAAGTTCCCGATTGTTAAGGGAGTTGGTGCAACTTCGACCAACTCGCTCGGAGGCTTTACTGAGGTCATTGAGCATTGTACTTAAATCCTCCATGGTCTCAGCCAAGACTACTATATCGTCAGCAAACCGAAGGTGAGTGAGGTAGTCGCCGTTTATGTTGATGCCTAGCCTTCTCCAGTCCAGAGTCTTCAAAACATCCTCCAGTGCAGCGGAGAACAGTTTAGGAGAAATAACATCTCCTTGCCTGACTCCCCGCTGCAACGGAATAGGCTTTGAGTTCTGGTCCTGGAGTCGGACTGACATAGTGGCGTTCTTGTACAAACTTTTCAGCACTTCGATATACCGGCAGTCCACTTGGCACCGTTGGAGACATTGTAGTACAGCCCACGTTTCAATCGAATCGAAGGCTTTCTCGTAGTCCACGAACGCTAAACAGAGGGGCAGGTTATACTCCTCAGTCTTCTGTATAACCTGACGGAGCGTATGGATGTGGTCTATGGTGCTAAAGCCTCTTCGGAAACCGGCTTGTTCGGGAAGCTGGAAGTCATCTAGCCTGCGTGCGAGACGGTTCGTAATGACTCTTGAAAACAGCTTATAGACATGGCTCAGAAGTGAGATGGATCGGTAGTTCTTCAGTAAGGAGTTGTCACCCTTTTTGAAGAACAGCACCACCACACTTGTTCCATGCCTTTGGAGTTTTCCCTTCCAGTAAGACGGAGTCGAACAACTTCTGAACGGCCCGAAGGACCGGTTTTCCACCCGCCTTCAGGAGTTCAGCTGTAATTCCGTCTTCACCGGGTGCCCTGTTGTTCTTCAGCTGCTTAAGAGCCATTCTAATCTCGTACAGGCTGATGTCCGGGATATCTTCGGTATAGTGCCGGGTTAATCTAGCTCTAGGGTCTTCCGCCAGACCAACTTCGGGTCTGCTAGTTGACGTGTATAGCTGTCCATAAAAGCACTCTATCTCACTTAAAAGCTCAGGTTTGGACGAAACGATTCTACCATCCTCAGTTTTTAATCTGACGAGCTGGCTCTGCCCAATAGACAGATCTCTTGAGAAAACTTTAGAGCCCTTATTCTGCTCAATGGCCTCTTCAATACGATTTGTATTGAATTGGCGCAGATCGCGGGTAAGGGACTTAGACATCTGTTTATTGAGCTGCCTGTATAATTTCGCATCGGCTGAAGACTGCAGAATCATCTCATTCCTTTCCTCGATGAGCCTCTGCGTGGAGACAAAGAGCCTTTTGGCTCTTTGAGTTCGTTGGGCCTTAAAGAACTTAGACCCAATGCTATGGACAGCTTCCACAAACCCGTCGTTGAATTCGTCCACATCGCCGCCTAGACAATCGAAACGGTTTTGTAGTTCAAGCTGAAAGCTCTCGGGGTTTTAGCAGCAGTCCAAATGCTGCTGGACGGAGCGTTGACTTCATCAGTCCATAGCTCTCTAGCTTGACGCATATATTCAATGTGCCTCTTACCAAACGATGATCACTTCCGGTCTTAACCGTATTGATCACAGAGACATCATTGAATATATGCCTCTTCGTCGACATGATGAAGTCAATCTCGTTTTTTGTTGCACCGTCGGGACTCATCCAGGTCCACTTCCTGTGCTCGCGTTTCTTGAAGAAGGAGTTCTTCATGTAGAGTCCCTCCTTCTCCAAGAAATCAGCCATTAGTTGGCCCCGGTGGTTCCGACTTCCAACTCCAAATTGCCCCACTCTCGGCTCTTTGCCGTCTCTCTTGCCCAGTTTCGCGTTGAAATCCCCCATGACAACGGTGAAGTAGGTTTTGGAACTGTGCATGACCTTTGATGTATCCTCATACATAGCCTCCACCTCGTCGTCGGAGTGTGCCGAGGTCCGCGCGTACACCTGTATGACCGTCAACGAGTACCTCTCGGATACTCTGAGTATAAGGTACGCCACCCTTGCCGACACACTCTCGATCTTCACCACGTTGTTCACGAGGGATTTGTGGACGATAAACCCGACACCTCCCTGGGACTGTTGGTCGCCCTCCCGGAAATAGAGCAAGTTGCCGGACTTCAGGGTTATCGTGTCCTCTCTTCGGACTTCAGATAACCCTACGATCCCAACGCAACTTGCTCAATCCTTCCTCCAGTTCCGCTATCTTTTCGTCGGTCCGCAGTGTTCGTGTGTTGTATGTTGCCAGGGCCAGAAGTCGTCGGTGGTGGTAGCCGGATCTTAACCGGAGATTCTTCGCACCCCTGACCTCGCTAGTACCCTGGCCGCTACCAGAACCAGGGTACCGGGGGTCGCCGGAACTTCGGGGCCGTGGCCTGTTTGTGTATGTCATGAGGGGTAAATGCCATAACCGCCACGCTTGGCATGCGGGTTGGCGATCGCAGTATCTCCACCGCACTCCAGGGATGCTGCTGCCCATCCTCCGGTGGTCTTGGTCGTAGTTTTAGGACATACCCGGGTCCTATTCAATACATTTAATCACAAAAGGTCGTATCTTTATAGGAAACTTACGACACTTACGCTCTTTTGTTTTGGCAAGACAGTTTTTCAGTAATAACTCAAAAACCGTTACACCTATCTTGTTCAAACCAAAAATTATCAAAATGATTTATTAATGTACATCAACATGATTTTTTCAGAATTTTGAACTTCATAGTTTGGAAATTAGAGGGGTGGGGGCACACTTTTTACGACTTCGACAGCTAATTATCTCACCAACCGTTGACTTAAATAAAAAAAGAAGAAACCTCTATGTCATTTTTGAAGGCCTATCCATAAATACCCCACACGCCTAAGTGCATTGAAAAAAAAAAATGTTTACCTCCCTGTTACATGTATGGGGTGCCCCCCCCCCCCTAGTTTACTTTCGTAATTTCACATCATATTTTTATAGCGGTTTGTAGCATACACCTTACTACCAAATTTCATAATTGTAGTGCTGCACTTGGCCGGTTATTTTTTTCTTGTTACTCAGGATCGTCGATATACGATACTTAAAAAAAGGTATGGGTTGATTAGGTACCTGAAAAACAAAATGCAATTAAATATTGAACTTAGTAATCTGTTTCACGCTAGGTATGAAACAACCAATTCGTTCATGGCATGACCGTATGTGTCGTTCGGTCGGTAAATCAGCATTCGAGCGAGTGTCAACATTAGTTTTGGCATCTCTGTGAGTTTGATCTGCTCGTATTCTACATAATTATAGAAACAAAAAATTCTTTAATGCAGTGTCTGGTGAAACGATAGGTATCTCAATCATTAAAATGTAGATATATATTTACTTCTTGGAGAGGTAGAACACAGCAAATTGTAGTCTTACTCATATTTGGAACAACGCAACTGAGGATAGCAGAACTTATTCAACACTGTAAGTACGTGGTGTTATATTCCTGAAGATACCCTCAAAGCATAAAGACACCAGAGCTCCCGAGTATGCGCGCTGCGATGAGTTGAGAGACACCAACGGGTACCATTGGCAAAGTTAACGTGGTTAGTAATAAAACTAATAACTATTATTAGTCCAGTCAGCGATATTAATACAACGCTCCACCCTCCTGCTAAATGGCGAAGAAAACCGCGTGTTAGTGAAAAGAGGATTCTCAAATCCACCATTTCGCGCCATTGAGAGGAATCTAATGACGTATCATTCATCAAAATCGGTTAAGCTGTTAAGTAATTACGAGTGGACATAGGAACAGACATACATACATACAGACCAAACACAAACCCTCTACTCCTTCTGGGCTTTGCCGTAGTCGGATAAAAAGTGGTCGTGGGTTCCAATCCCGACTCGTACCAGCGGGATATCATTTTATACCGTTAGCTTTTTAGTGAAGGAAAACATCTTGGGGAAAACTACATACATCTGCCAATAAATTCCAAGGAGTATGTGAAGTCTCCAACCCGCAATGGGCCAGCGTGGGGATTATTGCTCTATCCCTCTCATTAGTGAGAAAGCCCATGCCCAGCAGTGGGACGTATTGTCCGTCCGCCTGCCAGCTACGGTGTCTGCTTACCATCAGGTAGGCTGTAAATGTTCCGTAGTTGCTCAATGAACTTACTCTAAAAAAATCCATAAGCAAAAGAGAATACTTTCGCAGCATTTCATACGTCTTTTACTACGAAGGGAAGACTTCTTACGATAACTCAGAAACAGCTTCACTGATCATGGCCGCTACAGTTTTCGTTGAAATTATTTATTAAGCTTTACTTTCGTGTTTTTTTTTATATTTTTTAGACCCATATAGTTCAAAAGTTAGAGGGACACATTTTTTTTGTATTTTTGACTGAATATTTCAGAAAATATTAAATTTATCAAAATTGTTTGATAAAGACTTCTATTCATTTTGAAAACCTTACCAACAGCACTCCACACAATACAAGGGTTACAGCAAAAATTATTGATTTATATATCCATACCAAATTGCAGCTTTCTAGCACTAACAGTCCCAGAGCAAAGCCTGGGACAGACAGAGGGACAGACAGACAGACAGACATGGCGAAACTATAAGGGTTCCTAGTTGACTACGGAACCCTAAAAACGGAATGTTTAAGTTATCGTTTCAACGAAAAAAAGAAACTACTTAAATAAAAATCTTAAGCAATTCAATAAATACTTATATAAGGGTGCTTAACTAAGTGCGCCATTTTCAATTGAAACTCCGTCAAAAGATAGTGTACTCGTAGAACGTGCCTCCGTCAAAAAATATTGTAGTAGCACGTGATTAGCACTTAAACAATGTAGCCAAAGCTGTGGGGCAGAAAATAATTTTATGTAGAAATCCTTATAGCTCACCACTATAGTGGCATGATTATGATTGCGCCCCGTACACAGTAGCTCTGCTACCTGCGTTGGTGTAAAATATCATCAGACATGGAAGGTTTGATATTGGAAGATTAGCTAAGGCCGTCGGGATGACTGTAGACTACCGAAACCCGTTCATCAGCCAGCAAACGGATTCGAGGTGAGCACTATCTTCTTTCGTTACAAGGGTGTGTTTTACCGCATGCGTCACCTAACTGCCTGCAAAATGGTACAAACGCATAAGTGGGAGGGCCTAATTGGGCTCAAAATGGCGTTGTGGTATTAAAATGAACTTCAAGCTTTCAAAGATGCTCGTCTCATCAAGTTTGATATGCGACGTTAGGTATATACGAAATCGCCCTAAGCCTTCATACAACTAATACATTTAACAGCTCCATCAGTTTGACTGTGCTTCATGCTCATGCGACTGAGTATTCCGAGTAAGTTCAGCTGCGCACGTCTGCAACTAACTAGGATGGCCGTCGCCGATCACGGCGTGAAAGATCAGAAGCACAACATGAAAGACAATATGAGTACAACTTGAAATTATAAAAACATTACACAACTTGTTTGCATATTTGTGTATATAAATCCTTTATAACATACCAAAATACCTTCCTTGTTAATGTTTTACTCGTCTCATATTCTTGCGATTATAATTTCCCAATAACAATTACTTTTAATTCTTTGACAACACGACATTAATTTCAAAATAACACCTACATGCGACCTACATTTTGATTGTTATGACGTGTCAGAATTTTATGTTTCAAGGAGGTTTTAAGTCATCAGCCTCTTTGTGTTAGAGGAAGACTGCCGGATTTTAGCTGACTGTTGTTAATAAATTGGAATCAAGAGTGATAATGTACACTGTTGTTTACAGCAATAGACATCTAGTGTCAAGTAGAATAAGTTATTACAATTAACGTATTATTACAAGTACCTTGTCACTTTCACTACATTGATGCATCCCAACTGTCGCAGTATTGTTGCGTTAGTGCGATAAAGTACTAAAATGATCATCTACGTTTGCTGTTGACTTTAGTCCTTTTATTTTATATCGGCACATTTGGCAGGAGACATAGAAATATGGTAAATAAGTAAAATCAAAATGTACTTACTTTACATGTAGGTAAAGAGAATTATTTCTCTTGTTAGAAACCCCTTATTGGATTCGCATCAACCCAGTGGGATACTTTAAAACGTTCAATAATAATATTTTCGTATCACAACACGCTAAACCACACATGAGAAAATTGGTAGATATGTGTACCCTTGAAAACATAAGACCAGAATGCTGTCCTTATTCCCTCAGCTGCCATTTGTTGTATTTAGACCAACCTGGGTCGACACATTCTATATAATGTACCTATGAAAAGTTAACTATGGTTTTCATCATAAATGGATTACATTACTACACCCCACCAATATAATTCTAGGTATAAAATCTTGATTCATGTATGATTCATTAAACTCAACTATATGATCGTTATTGACGAGCAGCATGGTTGCACCTTTTTGTTCTTACTAAGATTTTTCAAAGCTTAAACGTAGGTATAGGTATATAGTAAAGTTATGCTTGTAGCGTAGAGTCCGCTTTGGGCGCGATATATATGCGCATTGACAGTCTTCGTATCTATATCTTCATGGTTCATAGATCTGTCCGTACTTTGCTACTGTTTTATTATATTCAAAGCGATAAAATAAAAGTATAGTATAATTCATAATATCATAATTTGATTTTTTGTAATTTTACGTCTTAAACCGGTCGATACTGCATAAAATCTTGACAAGAGCCTCATCACGCACAGAGCGGGCACGGCGCGGTGCGGGGCGGAGGCAGTTTAACATGGTCGTTTCGAAACTGTCGGCTGTTGGTAGACTTGGTAGTGTCAATTACTGCTTCATATATCACATACGCTGCCTCCGCGCGGTTTTTGTGGTGCGACATACCCCGAATTGCGTTCGCTTTACCGCAAAACCGCCTCCGCCCCGCTGCGCCGCGCTCTGTGCGTTTCAAGCTTTAATGATCGTTGTAGATAATGTAGATCAACAAGGCGACCATTGCCCGTAGTGTGTAATCTCGGCGCCGTACAAAGATGACTCCTTTCTTTCCAGAAAATCCATGCGGCACCACCCACGTCTCCGCAATCTCCTTTGTATCACCTAAAACATTTTACATTAGTATATAACTGTTGTATGCAGTTTTGTGTATTTACTAGCTGTCTGCGCGACTCTGCCCGAGTATTATTACTTAGTAATAAAGGTAAAACCGCGAGATAAAATATAGCTCATATCCATTATCCATACCACAGGTTTATTTTAAGAGACTAGTAAAAAGAAAGGATTCAGACCCACCAGTAAGTGGAATCAATAAATTCACGGTTACTGAAAATGAATGTAGACACTAGTGTCAATCATTCAGAATGATATGATATTATGATATTTATTCATCACGTCATTTCATCAATTCTTAGTACCTACCATAAATCGACAAGCAGCATTGGCATCAACGTGTGGGGCGCGTGTATGAAAAAATACATGCTTATAGGAGAACACTTCTATATTTCATCATATATTGTTTAATAATATGGCACAGAAGAGATCTCTTTCGCTGGGTACATGTTTTTTACATTCCTTCATTTCATTTTGCTACTCAATCTCATCATCTTAATAGAGCATGGCATCATCATCACAGAGATGGATATTCCGGTTTACATCCTGAAACGAAGCACACAATACTAAAAATTAAATGAATTATCAATGACGAATGTGAATAAAGAAGTAAATACCACATGACATAACATAACATTTATTGTTGCCTACTTACTTTTCGATTTTTTACAAAGTGATATTGATATTTTGTACTCTATCGTGTGTTCTAGCGACTTGACAATGAAATAGTTGGGAAATTTTCCCATTTTAATGAATAAACAACAACTATAATCTTTGTTCAATTCATGTTTTGGCATGACAGACATTATGACTTTGTCACACAGTAATTGACATTTTGTACCGTCCAATCTAACCGTCAAAAAGTTACGCGTTTCCAATAATTTCATCATTTTCTCATTTTAGTATGGGATTTCCATTCAGTCGTTCATTCAGTTCGGCTCAAATATTACCTAACGTTAGGTAGAAAAAATATGACATGAGCTAATAGATTTTTACTTCAAAAGTGACATTAAAATATGCCAAACGTTAGAACAATAAGTTACGCAATCAGGCTGCAGGTTCAATAATTATTCATAATTTTTTTTGTCGAGTCAGTATTTGGAAATATTAAAATTTGAAAAAAAAATTGCGATGTCTACAGCTTACAGAGCCAATAGTTATTTACTTTCAGCAAACTTCGATATAAGTATAAGAATATCCGATTAACTCTTCAATCATGTTTTCTGATACAAATCGATATTTACAACCCTCCGCCGTCTGTTCTTTCAATAAATTAAAAGACTCCAAAGTTTAAAAATGGAAACCGAGCAATCGAATTCTGGCTCACTAACTTTTTAAAGCAACGTTCCTTTTGTTATTTCACTGTCAATACGGACAATTCACTTTCTAAGAATCTCCTTGAGAAAGGCTATAAAAATTTGTGACCCGATCTCGAAGTTCTCAAATCAATATTAAAATCTAAATGTTGTATTTCTGTACCCTATTACTGTCGACATGCACCAGTATTGGGATGATTGCAAAAAATGTATGCATGAAAAACTAGCATATAATTTATAACCTATATCTTAATCTTATGTCTAAGCTACGATAGTTCCAGCATGGGGCTATCAAGTGATGGTCGTGGGTTGGAATCCTGTCTCGTACCAATGAGGGTATCGGAACTGATGTACGTAATATCATTTGATTTTCATCGTTAGCTTTTCGCCGCCCATCGTGTGGATATCAGCATAAATCTGCGAAGAAATTCAAAGGCGTATGTGTAGTCCCAGCGTAGGGACTATTGCCCAATCCTACTCTCATCAATGAGACGCCTGTGCCAAGTAGTGGGACGTATATAGGCTAATGATGATGATGAGTCTTATGTCTAAGCTGCATAATTATGTCACAATCCCTTTAATATTTTTTGAGATTCTTCAGTCAGTTTTTGGATGGGTGACCGCTTTGAGTGGTTACTGAGTGCTCCCGTGCTTTGGAAGGCATGTTAAGCCGTTGATCCCAGTTAGAAAACTTCGGGCGGCTTGAGAACTTCTAACAGTCAAGTTGCCCACTCACTTGACAAGGGGGGTCGAAGTTGCACCACGTCCGCAGGGAGTACCCACCGTTATCCTAAACGTGACCCCCCGTGCGGTGCTAAAAGTGCAACAAACTGGAAATCGTACTATCTTCTCGAAGATCTCACGGTTCTAAAATAAATGCCATACGATTACGATACGATATTAAAAGAAAAATATATCGGCTAATAAAACTTTTACGTCTATAATAAATATTAGATTAGCAGACCCCGCGGCTTTGCTCACGTATTACAAAAAGTTGGGACAGAGGAGTGACAGAACAATATTGCTGTGAAAGTGAAGGTACATGTCAAAACATTTTTGAAAAAGTAACTCAGGAAATCAGAAACTCATTAAAATAAGTTATGATATCATTTGATACAGAGAAAAAATAGGTACCTACAAAGAAAACTTTAACCGTGATAGCTTGCAGCCAAAGATAGAAATCAAATATGCCCCTTAGTTATTTATTCTTTGTTTAAAATCATAAAAATTATATCTTGGTAACTTCCACTTTAAATTAACACGAATTTAAGTTGTTAAAAATACCGATAAGTTTTAATGTTTTACGCGCACAGCGATTATCGATATGATAACATCCTGCTTGGATTCAGCAAATCTGCAAAGACCAAAAGCCCATAAAACCACGGCATTGTAAATTCAACCCAGCTCGTGTGAGCTCGCGGAATGAAATCAGAAGAGCCCCAGCGAAATTGGATTAAGCGACCTATTGTTGCAAAACGATAAATTTTCTATTCTGAGCGACTAAGCCCCCGTATCGCTATGTTTTACACCGAACTGCCGAGCACTTTACAGGGTTAACTGCAGCGTGTATTGTTTTCCACACTGTTTCTTTTTCCGCGATCGTTGAAGGTTTTTCACGATTTTATACGCTAGCAAAGAGGTCTTGATAATAAATTCTAAATTTATTTTACCGGAGAGGCTTCGGTAAGCCTTTCCGTGGCAAGGTTTACTGTCAGCCGGAGTAAGTTTAAAATCACTCAATTTAAAACTTGACATGTATTATACATTATCCTTGCAATCATTTTTCAAAGAGTATATCTGAACGTCTGTAAAATTTGATCAGTGGTGTAATTTACGCAACGATTTCAGCTTTATTTTTTATGAAAAATTAGAATTTTCCAAAATGCAAGTCAGGCTGGCTCCCCAGCTTATCTGTTCCAGACACGGAACGGCTTCATTTCGTGGCAGTTTCAAGTATACTGCCACGAAATGATGGAATAACATTCCACCGCCGATTAGAAATATTACCACGCGTTCTAAATTTAAAATTGTACTTTAAAAAAAATCTAAATCCAATTTATATAATTCCGATTTTAGTTATTTTATGTTAATCTAATCTAATAATGTATTACGAGGTCTGAAATGTATTGCAAAGTCTGTCCAACTATGTTTGTTAACCCCTTGAACGCCAAGAACCTATAAAGTGTTCGTGTGTCGTCGTGCCCACTATGCCAACAACCATTAAAAAGGTCGGAGTGAAGGTGTACTTTGTGAAAAAAACACTATTATGAATATATCTTTTTATTGGTTTAAACCTATTTACATCAACCTCATTACCGTGTATCTCGATATCTCCAAGGCCTTCGATAGGGTTTGGCATGACAGCCTTATAAGCAAGCTTTCTGCGTATGGGATCCCATCTGGTCTGCGCTCTTGGATTGCTGATTTCCTGAGAAACATACAATCCTGATACATACAATCTGGGTCTCTTCAAGACAAGAGTGTTATTACTGAATCAGTGAGCAACATCTTAGGCCTTGTCATCGCTTTCCATCAGGTGAGACTAAGGCCAATCGCTGGTCAGTATATAATAAAAACTTTCACAAATAACCCATTTTCCTCCACATTCATCTGATAATATCTAATAAATGTGCTTTGATTTAATAATCAGTACGCGCATTAACAGATAATTATACCCCATGCTGCATTTTCGATAATCCGAACGGATAATGAATCGAAAACACTACATTCAGAATTAAATGGCACCAATTCCAAGTCACAGTGCCGGCCGATATCATGACGACCATTTTCCGTGACCCATGCTATTAAAAAGACTTCCCAATTTCAGTGCTTCTCGTTGAAAAGCGGAGATGTCGAAAGGGTCATTTTAGATTGGTTTAGTGTCTGCGTGTTGTGAATAAACCATGAGTTGTTTTCAATTTAGCGTAAAAGCGTTCCGTCATAAAAGCTGGACTCTCACGTAATTAATATTTATATATGTGTGTAGTCGAGTGTACGTTTGTCGCGGAACCATTTTGGTACAATCACGCGTGTCCCTTGAGATAATCATATAGAAAACATCAACCGTGGTAAAAAATACCGAATAAATGCTTTATGTTTTATGAAAAACTTTATTGATAAAGAAAATGTACTGTAGAACTACCGATATTATTTTAAAGAAATTTTACTACTACTATTATTATTTTACTACTACTGTGATTTATCAGGGACATCAAAGTGAGATGGTTTTTTTAAAATATATATACCACGTCGGTGGCAAACAAGTGAACGGCCTGCCTGATGATAAGTGGTCACCGCAGCCTACGGATGCCTGCAACACTAGGGGTGTCACATGCGTGTTGCCGCCCCTTTAAAAAATGTAACACTCCTTTCTTGAAGAACCCTTTTTGTAGTCCCTCTGAAAGACCTCTGCAGGGACATAACCCGTGTCTTCCTGATTTGGCGGGGTGGGATCGATATGTGGTATTTTGTTCTTTGTCGTGAGATTACTGATGTCGTGCGCTCAGAGCGTGCGTGTCAGAGCGCTCGTGGCCCAGCGGCACCCGCGTACCGCGTGCGGTATGCGAGGTTAAGCAATGTCGGGCGAGGTCAGTCCTTGGATGGATGCCCGCTTTGAGTGGTTACTAACTGAGCGCTCTCGTGCTTTGGAAGGCACGTTAAGCCGTTGATCCCGGCTGCTGTCTACGACAGCAGTCGTTAAGCCAAGTTAGAGGCCTTCGGGCGGCTTGAGAACTTCTAGCAGTCAAGTTGCCCACTCACTTGACAAAGGGGGGTCGAAGTTACACCACGTCCGTAGGGAGTACCCACCGTTACCCTACACGTGACCCCTGGGTGGTGCTAAAAGTGTAACAAAAACTGGCAACCGTACTTGTCTTCTCGAAGATCTCACGGTTCGAAAATAAATGCCATACGATTAAATAAATAACTGATGTAATGGAGATTTTCTTCTGACGAGACACAATCAGTTTTATGCTTACGCAGTAATAATATCATGCACAGAAGTGGAGCAGTACTGCATTTGTATCAGTCAGGAAGCAGTCATTTAAATATCGGGGCGCATTAAAAAACGGTACTGACTCGACTGACATTTGATACTGACAGCTTACACCTCTTCACATGTCGTACCGACTCCGTATCGACAAATTAGGAGCAGGGCCAAGAAGCGCTCGTGGCCCAGCGGCGCCCGCATACCGCGTGCGGTATACGAGGTTAAGCAACGTAGGCCCCGGTCAGTTCTTGGATGGGCGACCGCTTTGAATGGTTACTAACTGAGCCCTCCCGTGCTTTGTAAGGCACAGTTAAAAAGTTGATCCCGGCTGGTGTCTATGTCAGCAGTCGTTAAGCCAAGTTAGAGGCTTTGTAGAGGCCTTGGGGCGACTTGAGAACTTCTAACTGTCAAATTACCCACTCACTTGACAAGGGGGGTCGAAGTTGGACATCATCTTTAGGGAGTACCCACTGTTACCCTACACATGACCCCTGGGTGGTGATAAAGTGCAACAAACTGGCAGCCGTACTGTCTTTTCAAAGGTCTCACGGTTTGAAAATAAAATGTCACACGATAAACAAATCAGGAAGACGCCTTGTTTCCCAGTTCATTGCTATAAGAGATTGTAAATATAATACATTAATTATTCTTTAATCCCAATCAAATATTTAAATAACTGAAAGAAATCTACGTAGGTAGTGGGCCTCATAAGTAGCTGGACTATGTTGCTTTAACCCGTTGGAAGTTTAGTATGACAGTCTATACTTGATATTAAAACGACAAGGTCTGTGTTTATTTAATACGAGTCTGTTATTTATAAAACGCTAAAGAATATTTTGTGTAAACCGATTAAAGTAGCATTAAATAAATATCTTTTTCAAAAAGGCTAACCGAAAGAAAACACGGCTTGATGTAGGTAATTAAAGTTAAATTGCTTTGGTTTCTTGAGCGAAAAAATGTTAATTTATTTTTAACGCATCCACGTGCCGAAAATGTCTGCTTTGATGTGGTTTCGTCTCTTGGGTGTTGAGTTCGTCCTACGACACATTTTTGGTTTTAATTCGCTTTACATGTTTAGTTCGTGGTGTATTTAAGTAATCTTCACGACGAATTTTAGCGAATATTTCCAACAATTTTAGTCCTATACCCAAATTACATGTTTTTTTATGTCAACTTCGAAATTATACGAAACTTTGTAGATTTTGTTTGCAAAATTCACAACCAAAATTAACAGCGTAAGCCAA
This sequence comes from Notocelia uddmanniana, assembly GCA_905163555.1. Lineage (NCBI taxonomy): Eukaryota > Metazoa > Arthropoda > Insecta > Lepidoptera > Tortricidae > Notocelia > Notocelia uddmanniana. The sequence goes on along the minus strand of LR991062.1, from coordinate 27,835,400 downwards.
GACTCTGGTGCTCTTATCAGTTCATGTCTGTAACCCGAGAATAATAAAGATGGCCTATCTCAGCCAGAATGCAGTGTTTCTCGCCAAAATTCTGTGTTGTCTAGACTGCAGTTCGTTTCACTTTGCATAATATTATCTCACGCGACATTACAAATTGTAAATGTGATAAGACTGGACTGGAGGAAGGTAATTACACTGCCATAACTTAGAAATACAGTAACACTATCTAACAGTAACAGTACAATCGAGTAGGTCAGTCGGTCGATCGGGTCGGTCAGTCGTTAGGTCGGTCGGTCTACGATATCCTCTGCCTGATGTAAAAGGCGACTATAAGGGGGTGCTTGGGATCGAAGACGGTCGCAGTTGGGGCCTGAGATTGTCTATGAAAACAGATGGTGGGAGCCACAGAGGAGTGACTCTAGGGCGGTACTGGTGCGATCTCCGATGGAGTTCCCAGAGCCGTCCGAAATGAGTTGAGGAGGACGATCGGGGGGTTTTAGTCGGTGCTAGTCCGACATAACCTCCGCACTGTCCCCGCGGTGCGGTGGTATTCATAATGGATTTTCCTCCAGGGAAAAAAAGGTCGGTCGTATCCGGAACGAAGTTATTCGTCAGAGAACCAAGGTTACCGACATAGCTCAGTGAATTAGTACGCTGAAGTGGCAGTGGGCAGGTCACGTTTGTCGCAAAACCGATCGCCGAACCGAACCGAAGTGAAAAAATTACACGAGAAATTATCGTCGAAAAGAAAACATACTTCCCACATACCCACCCACACACCCACAAAACAACACACCCACGATTATTATGGGCAATACACGAAAGGTTGTTATGTGTTATGATTACTTGTTTTTCGAGTAAAAAACTCGAGATTAATGCCGCTTCTCAATTCTAGCATAATAAGCTCTCATTTGTTAAGCAAATCTCTATATATATATATGTATACCTTTCTGATGAAATATGTGCACTAATCATGTCCGCTCGGCGGTGCCCGTCGAATTCTGTTAATTTTCTATGACATGTAGAGCAGTTGGAGCTGGACATGACATCGCTACTCAAGTTCGCTTTTAATGACGTTTGTTTAGAATGCAAGACTGTGTGAAAGTGGAACTTGTTAAAATGCTATAAATGTAGGTACTAAATTTTTTTACGTATTGGTTTAATTAATTCAATTGGTTTACTCGTTGATTGGACAATTAAATAGGAGTTACCCGTCATGTCAAAACAGGGGTGTTTTTGTGACTCTTGTCATTCTCATTTTGAAAGACAGAGAGATAACAACTTGCCACTTTCAATACATTTTCTTCTCGGCAAACAACATAGACCGAGTTAGGGGCACATTGGAAACCAGCGCCGGTGGTACATTTATGGGCCGCCAGCATACGCTGAATGTGTTCCTTTTGCCGCTTTTTATTTCAGTTTCATTAGTAATTTAATTGCATTCTGTTTTAAAATAAGACCGCATAATGTATCTTGTAGGTTTTGGTTTTCTGAATTGTTAATGGTTTTTTTTGTTAAGGCAATAAACTTTTTCTTATTCTTATTCTTATTCTTGCTCTATAGGTGTGTGGTGTTGTGTTTCTGGGGGTGAGTGACGTCGCTGTCAACACAACGAATCCTCAAGACAGTAAAAGGTCGATGACGCTCTTGTAATTTTTCAGGAGTCACAAGCGTCCATATGCTAGGGTGTCTGCTTACTTATCAGGCAGGTTGTAAGCTTGTTTGCCACCGTCGTTATATAAAAATGAAGTTAGGCAGCATAATCTTTATGGCATGGTAACATAAAACGGTTGCTTTTACTTCTGCACTTTCTACCCTATAACTATTAGTGGTACTTTGCAAAATATGAACTCAGACAGGGCATGTTTACTTTAAATATACATATATGTGGGTATACGTAAGGATTCCTAGTACAAGCAGCAAGAAAGGTAAAAATCATGTTATTGAATAATCGGGTTTTTCAGTATTATTTAACTCATCATCATTATCATCTCAGCCGAAGGACGTCCACTGCTGGACATAGGCCTGCCCCAAAGACCTCCACAATGACCGATCCTGCGCCATCCGCATCCTGGTATCATCAGTCCACCTTGTGGGGGGCCTGCTCACGCTACGCCTTCCGGTACGTGGTTGCCAGTAGAGAACCATTCCGCCCCAACGGCCATCGGTTCTACGGTTTTAGTTAACACAAGATACTTACAAGACACTTGATACAATATTTTACACATAGCTATATAATTTTGATTTCTGGGTCACTTTGTACCTTGTCACATTGACAATAATATAAGATCTCTTGTAGCTTTCATATTGATTTTCACTGTGACAAGGTACGAAGCCAGAAATAAAATTGGTTGACCGTAAGTACCTATTATTTTTAAAATAAACCTTTCGACACATTACAAACTTCGATAGGCACCATTATTTTAATATTCTACGACGGTTTTTCCTAGAACCATGTTGTTTATTACGGTAATGTCTGAACTAAACTAAACTTAGTCGCTATTTAAGAACCGACGCCAAGGAAACTAACATAGCTTACAACTAATAGGGCGTAAGTGCGTTCTCAGTACGGAAGTACATACGACTTGTAGGCACCAACGGGAAACCAGGTGACTTACGTTTTGGCGTGCTATCCGTAAACTTTGATCCCCGATTTTCCGGTATCCTGACAAGCTACCGAAAAGTTTGGTATACGGATTTGTTTAAAACTAGTGGAAAGAACTACCCATCATTTTAAATCTGGGCGATATTAGCCATTTTTATTTTCGGATGAGTCTTTGTATAAGAAGAAACTTGCTTATTTCATTACAAACCGAGACTTGCAGCTCTGTTGAACAATATGCTTATTTCTGCCGAAAGGAAAATATATTTCCTTCGAAATTTGAACTCACATAAGTAATTTTTTTATACTCAATACTCAATTCTTTATTGCACATAATGGTTACACATAGTTGGAATTACATGATCATATTTTAAGTCTCACATTTGTCATATTCATATCGCTGTATGGATATTAGTGTCGCTAAATTATGTTATAAACTACTCAATCTAGATTTTGTGTTCACCGGGCGGGTTGTTCCGATAGCTCAGTTGGCTACAGTGACTGGCTCCTGCTCGGAGCAACATTTGTTTAAAATTTTCCTTTTAACGAAAGATTTAGTATACCTCACACAAAACACGAGCGACTAAATACTCCTCATACCTATTGTCCTGTACTTATATATTCTTCTTTGAGCAATTTTTTTTTTAAAGAATGTATGTCTGTCGACAAATAAACAGCTGAAATTTTCTCTAGAAACCAAATTCCGTGAAATAATATAGTGCGTAGGAGAATAATGCCATCGTCATCACTCGTATAGTTATTACTGAAATCTTGTTTTTACATACAGGGGTAAAGTAGAACAAGCTTTAGTAGCACAAGCTTTAGTAGCACTAGTGGCTCTGTGAGCTGTTATTTTCAAAATTTTTCAACAACTAACTCCAAAAAAAAAAACTATATAATCATCGAACTTGCTCACAAAATTTCACAAGAATCGGTTGAGAAATATGCGAGTCTCTTAGTCTGATTTTCACTATGGAATGCTTCCGCTGAATCCCTTTGGAAACACGGGGATGGACATTCTACGACCCACCGCCATTGGGTGACCTACATGTCTGCTAGGGTGTGCGGTGAACCAGCGCGACTCTGGCGTTGGTCAGGCGATGACTGCCTGATTCTTCTGTTAATTTAATCACCGAAGCTGGTAATGTACTGACGTATGATCATTTAAGTGTAACTTTCTATACCACGAACCTTAATAGTGTAGTGTGGTGAAAAAACTTTTGAATACTGAAGTATAACAGTGCCTCTGTACGTGTGTAGTAATAGATAAATTGAATATATTTGAGTTTATTAATAAAGTATTTGTTTTATTTAAGAGGGCGCAGTACGTTTGATTCTCCATACAAACGTATTTATGCTCTCATTTTAAAACGCCATGCTAGAATAACATGAAACTTTGTATACACAATGGAATCCAGCTTGTCTAGGGCGGAAATTAGTTTCTGTTGCTTGAAATTATAATGGCGAAAAAATACAGCGATTATTAAGGTTTTTATACAAGCCGTAAAAAACTCAAGAAACCGCTGTATTTTTTTTTTCTTTTTCAATTTCTAGCAACAGAAACTAATTCCCGACCTAGGTATGCCGGATTCCATTGTGTATACAAAGTTTCATGTTATTCTAGCATGTCGTTTTAAAATGAGAGCCTAAATACGTTTGTATGGACAACCGATCCACAACGATCGTACTGCGCCGTCTTAAGCATGTTTATTCAGTTTGCGTAGTAGTGATTGTCTGGCGCCCTGTCTTGTTTATATTTTTGACAATTCCTCACCTCCAATGGTTAAATTTCTTACCTCTCATTTAACCCACACCTTGAGATCATTTTTACCATCGGCTCATGCGTACTCATGCTCTAACTCTCTGCCTACTGAGCGAAGCCTAATCGTCACAAGGCTACGGTGTCTGCTTACCATCAGACAGGCCGTACGCTCATTTACCGCCATCGTAGTATAAAAAAGTTTAGACCAATATTCGTTTCCACGGACCCTCAGAAGAAACATCGGATATTCAAAATAAATACATTTCAAAAGTAGAAGTAGCAAAAACTTTATTCATGATTCATGACGTTTAAACTTAAAGTTATTGGTAATTTGATCTCAGTATTTAAAATCGTCACTGAAATGGACTCAGTTTTATGTCAAGATACATTGTGTGTATCTGGACATAAAACTTGCGTGGACATTATATTACGCCAACGGCCTCAAACAACGCCTGCAGCACAGAACGGCCCCCCTACCCCCACCCCGACGGCGCGTGCGGCGCGAGCTTTGCGGCGGGCGGCGGGGAGACTGTCAGTGTACGAGGCGCGCTCGTCGCAGGTGCACTCGTCCTGAGGAAGAACTCCCGAAGAGTTCGAAACATGTCGCCCGGAGTGACAATTTATACGTGAGTTCTAACCGTTTGCGTAATATAATTTTGAAATGACTCACGAAAGTTTAAATTCAAGTATTGCGTGGACATACTCGTATGTAGGGTTTTTTGGAAGTCAGATATGCCTATTAAATAATTACAATACCGAAGGTAGTTCTGGAGATTTCGTATAGCATTCAAATATAGTTTATTTGTTTGAAACATAAAGAAACTATTTTCTTTTAGATCAAAATGGAGCGCAAGTAACGTAGCTTTATCTACAGCGTCCCAAAAATGACACGGGGTCTACATAAATCACCGTAAGAAAAGATAAGATAAGAAGGAAAGATAGAGGGGAGCAGAGGCAGGGGAAGACCGAGACGTGCGTTTATGGATCAAGCCAAAGAGAAGGTCAATGTAATGTCGTATCAGGAGCTCAAAGCATTGGCAGAGAACCGAACAGAATGGCGATTACTCCACCGACAAGAGCTACACTCTTAAATATATGATGATGATGATGTATCCACTGATTCTCTTCTACTGACTAGTCTAGACCAAACCCAAAAACACGTTCGATCATGATCCCTAAACTTTTCTTACTAAAGCATCTACTGCAAGTGCAAGAATGCTCTATCATTTGTTTGGTCCGAACCGGCCATTAAACAAATACGGTACGAAAGCAACAAACGTCCTGAAACGCCCCTTAGTGCTGAACAATACTTAGAGGATTTATGCCTTCCACTTGGCACCTAGACCGATGTAAACAACGAGATTGCATCCACACGCTCAATGAACTCCAATAGAGTTATCTTTCACCGCAAGCAAGCGAACTCGGCGTCGACACTCCATATCAAAAACGTCACTAACGCCAAGAGTTTCAATAGTTGTTCTGACACTTTTGATCTTTGAGACGACATTTATTTCGCGTCCCGGACGGACGGCGGACATCCGTCTCGCTACACTTTGAAAGAACGAACGAATGTGAAAAACATTCGGTTTTGGAACGTAAACATGTATCGATGTCCTTTATGGCGTGGAAGGCGGACCAATTTCCGCAGTGAAACGAATGCAAGAAAAAAGTTTCCTTCGATTCTGAATTAAATGTGGAGTCTTGGAGTGGTACTCTTATTGTATATTTGCGGTTATTATTCCTTTTCTCCTCTATATCATATTTGAGTGTGACACTGGCGCGTGTTGACGTGAATGGATTGGCAGTATGTAATTTCGGGGAAAATTACTTTTTTTAAGGTTCCCCTCAATGTCAAGAATGACACCTGCCCCTCCTAAGGCTCTTCATGCACAACTAAAAAAGTTTTGGTAGATTTGTATAGTCAAGTTCGAAAATAAGTGCACGGGAAAGTGATCTATAATAATTATGTGAACAATACTTTATTGCTAAGAGCATGGGGATGCTCAGATGTTTTTGAGCCGTCGGGAGTGTTTCTGAACTCGACTATACAATTGTAAACATTTTTACGAGCGGGATCGTCTGCTTAGCGAAATTATCAAAACTTGATAAATGGCATTTGACAGTTTCCATATAAAAATGACATGTAGTTGGCGCAGGACCGGTCATTGTGGAAGTCTTTGGGGGAGGCCTATGTCCAGCAGTGGATGTCCTTTGGCTGACAAGATGATGATGATGATATAAAAACGGGTAAGTTGTGAGTTGACAGGTTGTAATGTGAATGTATAAGGCTACTTGAATGGACCAACGATACCTACATAATTGGAGAGAATTGTGTATTTCAATGTTGGACCCGGGTATGTCCTAAAATTACGACCGGGTATGTACGACTAAGACCACCGGGGGATGTGCAGCAGCATTCCTGGAGTGCGGTGGAGATACTGCGATCGCCAACTCGCACGCCAAGCGTGGCGATTATGGCACTTACCCCCCGTGAAATTGGGGAGGCCTATGTCCAGTATTCCTTCGGCTGATATGGTAGTGGTGGATGTATTTCATGTCAATGTCACTGAATCCAATTTGAAATTAAAGTTATTAACAATAAATTGTAGTTATAAAGAAATTAAGCGAGAACATTAATTTTAATTGGAACCAATCGATTCCACAGAATTTCCTCATCGAATCTCGAACTGAGCAAGTTTTATTTGAGTTTCGTATTTTCCGTTCTTAGCAGTGGCAGTTTCGGTAACTCGTTATGAAAACTTGACGATTTCATCGGCACTCGTAGTCAATGAGCATTTATCAATTCTGTCGGGGAATTCATGAAATAACATTCAGAATATCGGAATTAAATAAATGAAGAATAATACTGTTTCTTTGGCTCTCTTCCGGGCATGGTCACTCGTAGCTATTTACATATAAATATTTTTTAGTTTGAAGTCTTTGGTGTTTATTTACGATTAGTTTAGCCTCGTTGGTAGTGACCCTGCTTACGAAGCTAATGGTTCGAATCCAGGTCCGGCCATTTATTTGTATGAATAAATTTATTCGTGCTCAGCTTCCTAAGTCACGGATGTTTTTTTTATGTATGTATTAGTATGTATATCGTCTCTAAGTAGCATAGTACAAGCTTTGCTTAGTTTGGGACTAAGATCGATTTATGTAAGTTTTTTCACAAATATTTATTTAGTAATTTATTTATGTAATATAAATATACGATTTATAAAAACTGAGACGCCGTTTGTGTACATTCTGAGTCCAAAAAATAGACTTTATAGCCTTTAGCCTAGGCCTTTTTAAGGCACGAGTGAATAGGCATCTTCTTCCCCCCCGGGTAGATGCTGCCCAAGAGCAATCCCATTTTTAACAAAAAAAAAAGACAGACGCGAACCTTCTCGCACGCTCCGGTTGTGGAAAGAGCTCCCTGCCGAGGTTTTCTCGAGGAACTACAGAATGGGGTTATATAAGAAAGAAGTGTGAGTGTAGGTGACCGCTGACCCTCAGGCGGGTCGTACGGTTGTTTGCCACCGACGGGGTTTTGAACCAAAAATGTATAATCTAATCGTATTATTACATTATTGTCAACGCATGGAAGGAGGCAATTGCAGGTAAAGTACTTGCCTGAAACGGACAACCTTGGGAGTCCTTTTAATTAAAACGAAGCCTGCAAGTGACATTCTAACCGAGGCTATTATATTGCTCATCTCAAAAAAGGGAGTAGGACTAATATATTAAGTTTTGATAGACATAACCCTAAAATGTTTAAATGATCACGCTGTCCCGCCGTTTGTTTTTTTTATAGAGAATCGCAAGTGTATTCCACTGAAAACCGTAAATTATTTCAGACACATACAAAAAACTCGCGTTTCCAACAGAAAAATACTACTTAAATTGACTGTATAAGAACTGTGCCATCTTTTGTATGGCTGTTATTTTCTTTTTTATTAATTTGAGACTCGACAAATAATGAAATTTATATCCTACTAATATTATAAACGCGAAAGTTTATAAGTATGGATAGATGTTTATTACTCTTTCACGTAAAAACTACTGAATGGATTTTAATGAAACTTTACATTGAAGCTTATACATCAGAATAACACATAGGCTACAATTTATAAAGATATTGTGTGAATTGTCCAAATACTAATCCTGCGCAGACGAAGTCGCGGGCACCAGCTAGTATGTAATTTTGTAGTCACGCAGGGCGAGCCTACAATGTTATTAGTTTATTTTATTTATGATTGACCATAAATTGTTCACATCATTTCCAATATGTAGCAGAGTTTCTTACGCCGGTTCTTCTCGTGGCAGAGGTATATTTTTCCGAACCGGTGGTAGTTTTTTGACGTTCATAGGTGCACGTAATATGCCTAATTTGAAGAATAAACTACTTTTACTCTTTTAGGGTTCCGTACCCAAAGGGTAAAAACGGGACCCTATTGCTAAGACTTCGCTGTCCGTTCGTCTGTCACCAGGCTGTATCTCAAGAACCGTAATAGCTAGACAGTTGAAATTTTCACAGAATGCGTATTTCTGTTGCCGCTATAACAACAAATACTAAAAACAAAATAATAATAATAATTAAGGGGGGCTCCCATACAAACTGTTAGAAATTGGATAGTGTGTGTTACCACCCTTACAATACCAACCTGCCTGCATTAAATCGTGTGCATGATACTTATTGTCTTAGATGTATATGTTCTATATTGTCTGTGACTCTCTCTCTTGTCGCTGGAACCTCCGCCGATTGACACGATGTGTAAGCGCTGCTTTCTATTTCATAATTTGGTTGAATAAAACGTGAATACTGAACACTGGATTTAACTTCCACTGCCCCAACAACCTTCAGGTTTTATCAGGTTCTGGGCACAGTCCGCGATTACACTGTTCAGTCTATTCCGTTAATCTCCACAAGAAAGCGAATCGCTGACTCGACGTGGTCGTGCCGCGGTATATTCCGCCACGTGTTCCGAGTTCGCCGGTAAGCTTCGATTTTCTATGATGGCCAACGAAAATCAGCCGACCTCTGCGAACTACTCCAGTCAATCTATTGAAAAACTACGAGGCGTCGAAAATTACCCGACATGGAAATATCAAATCAAAATGTTGCTGACACTCGATGGCGTATGGGCAGCTGTAGAAGGAACAGACACGGATCCTTCCCGCGTCAGTCGAGCGCTTGCCAGGATCGGTCTAACCGTGTCGACCGCCTGCTTGCAGCATATTAGGACCGCGACAACAGCCAAGGAAGCGTGGACTAACCTCAAAACAGTTTTCGAGAACAAAGGTTTGTACAGACGCGTGTTGTTACTTCGACAACTACACCGCATAGAATACAAACAGTTCAACAGTATGTCAGGCTTTGATGTCGCTTGTTCATCAATTGGCGGATATCGACAAGTGTATAGAGGACAAGGAAGTAGTTGAAACTCCTGCTCAGTGGCCTACCAGAAGAATATAATGCGCTGGTAAGCAATTTAGAAACTGCCAACATCGCCAATGATAACCTCACTTTAGACATGGTTAAATCTCGTCTTTTACAAGAAGAATCGAGGAAGAGGGAAGGTTTTTCTAATACGGAAGAAGCAGCGTTGTTCTCCAAATCCAGAAATAGTTCAGTAAGTCCATCAACAAAACTACAGAAGCAAATAGTATGTCACTACTGCGGTAAAAATGGTCATATCAAGAGCAAGTGCTTCAAGTATAGGAAGGACAAGGCGAAGAACAGGTCGCTACTGGCTGCAGATACTACATCGGCCTATTTAGTCAAGAAGTCATCCTTTTTTCTGGACTCGGGGTGTTCCAACCACTTATGCAACGATAAGTCCATGCTGGACAACTACATGGAGCTACCGAAGGATAGAAGTAAAGTGACTCTGGCCAATGATGAGTCAATATCTGCTGAAGGCGTGGGGGAGCTACCTGTTGGCGGAGTTATCAACAAACTTAGAAAGGTATTATATGTCCCTAACTTGTCAGCAAACCTATTGTCAGTTAGTACATTATGTAGTAAAGGTTTTACTGTAATTTTTACCAAGGACAATTGTAATATTTATAAGAATTGTAAAATTCATGGCAATCCTGTTACCTCAGCATCTAATAAAGATGGTTTGTATCAATGGGAGGGGTGTATTCGTAGCAGTAAAAGAACTTCGCAAGAAGTGCACTCTTCTATGTTTTTGCGTAACAGGCAAGATACACAGAGTGCTAATGTAGCTGTTTCTTCTCTGCAGGCTGATCTTTGGCATAAAAAATTAGCTCATCTGAATGTCAAAGGTAGGTGTGCTTTAAGAGATGGTCTTGCAACTGGTGTCAACTTTCAGGTTTGTTCTGATGCGAAGTGTGAAACCTGTCTGCTTGGGAAGCAAGTTGCCTTGCCATATCCCGTGGGTGAGGCTACACGAGCACTTAAACCGTTAGAAATTGTGCATAGCGACGTAGCAGGACCGATGCAGGAAGACAGCATTGGTGGTGCAAGGTTCATGGTAACAATGACAGATCACTACACCAGGAAGTCACATATCTTCCTCATGAAGCATAAATCCGAGGTAATTGAACATTTTATTACTTACAAGAATTTAGTATAAAAACAATTAGGATTGCCAATTAAAATTCTTCGGACAGATTTTGGGTCAGAATACTGTAACAAACGTTTTACTGATATTCTTAAAAAAGAAGGCATCATTCATCAAAAGAGTGTGCCTTACTGTCATCAGCAGATGGGGGTCGCGGAGAGACTCAACAGGGTTTTACTAGACAAAGCTAGATGTATACTGTTTGGAGCTGGTCTTAGTAAATGTTTTTGGGCGGAAGCAGTGATGACTGCGACTTACTTAAAAAACAGGAGCCCCACAAGTGCATTGTCAGGACATACTCCTGAAGGGCTTTGGACTGGGTCCAAACCGGACCTTAGTCACCTTCACGTCTTTGGCTGCATTGCCTACTCCTTGATACCTAAAGAAAATCGTTGTAAACTTGATCCTAAAAAGTAAACTTTACATTTTTGTTGGTTACAGTGACACAACAAAAGGCTTTAGACTTTTAGACCCATTTAACCCTAAAAAGGTGATCTTGTCTCGAAATGTAGTGTTTTTAGAAGATAAGTTTTACAAGGATTTAGATAAATTAAGTTTTAAACAATTTGACTATAACAATGTATTTTATGAATTTGAATTAGCATCTACTGATAATATTAAATCTAGTAAGAATAATTCAATTGAAAAATCTAGTCAAAATAATGAAAATTTAATTTATAATGAGAATAATGCCAATAAGCCAAAATGTGGATAATTCAATATCTATTCAAAATAATGAAATTCCAATCTGTAGTCCAAAAAGTGAGACGCAAATGTCAAATCAACGTATTAATGAATCTTCAATGGCTTTTTCAGATTCGGAGGAATTCTGTACCGGGAGCGAGAATGATGAGCCAGGCTGCTCTTCTTCGGGCTCAAGTGACTCGTCGGGCGAGTCTCTAGTACTGTCGCCGCCTTCGTCACATTCAGGGGAAGCCCTGCTCGCAGCTGATGCGCCGGCTGTCCATCGCGTTCGAACCGTACGTATTACAAGGTCACAGAAACCCTAAAGGTATGCCGACTACACATCGGATTACGGCATGATAGCGCACAATGTGACGCCTATCTATGACAACAATATACCGTTCTCGTATAAGGAAGCTGTCACTGGTCCTCTCAGCGCAGAATGGTCTGCCGCCATGAGGTGTGAGTATGACTCTCTGATAGCCAATAAAGTCTGGAGACTAGTTGATAGGCCTCATAATACGAATGTCATAAAATCAAAATGGGTATATAAAATCAAGACAGATGCATCAGGTAACTTTGAAAAGTTTAAAGCGCGCTTGGTTGCCATGGGTTATACACAAGTCCCTGGTGTGGACTATAAAGACACATTTTCACCGGTCGTAAGACATAGTACAATGAGAATATTGTTTGCTTTAGCTTGCGAGTATGATTTAGGCATTGATCACATTGATGTAGCCACAGCTTTTCTTAATGGAGACCTTGAGGAAACCATCTATATGGAATTACCACCAGGTTTTGACAATAACCATAAGGATAAGGTCTGTTTGTTGCAAAAAGGGATCTATGCTCTTAAACAAGCTAGTAGAATCTGGAATAATAAGGTAAACAACATACTGTGTGAAAATGGGTCTATACAAAGCAAATGTGAACCTTGTATCTATATAAGTAAAGATAAAAATAATTTAGTAATAGTAGCTCTGTACGTAGATGATTTTTATATATTCTCCAATAACAGCACTCTGAAAAGTAATCTCTTCAATGTATTGCAAAGCGAGTTTAGCTGTAAAAATTTAGGCAATTTAAAAAGCTGTCTTGGCATTAATGTCATAAGAAAAGGAGATGTGTTAAAATTGAATCAGAGTGACTATATTATGAAAGTACTTAAGCGGTTTAATATGGAAAACTGTAAACCTGTTTCAACTCCAATGTCAGTAGGCAATAAATTTGAAACTGATTGTGAAACTTTGTGTGATGAAACTTATAATTACAGAAAACTTATGGGTTCCCTAATGTACTTGGCTGTCTGCACTAGACCCGATATAGCTATGGAGCTATTCTACTTTGTAGGTGTATAAATCAAACACGAACTCCACAATAACTAATTAAATCTATTCTTGAGACTTCAAAGTATTAAATATGCGTTAAGTAAATAGTAAGCTAGCGAAAGCGTAAGCGTGAGCGGCGGGGCAAAGTGGCACAGGTTCGGCGTCGATCGCTTACGGATGCGCTCTGCACTGAGCATATAATCACTACGTTTTAAGAGACGGAACTCCATACATCACTTTTTGAGCGATTTTTAATAATTTAGTATCAACTTTCACGTAAAAACAACAATACGACCAACATAACAGTGTCAAATGTCAAATTGACATTCAATCTAAAAATGACAACTATAGGGAAGGACGTCATATAGATATTTTTTATTTCATCGATATCGATAATTTTTTTAATCGATATCGATACTTTACAGGATGGATACAATGCGTAATTATAAAAATAATCTAATTTTAGACGAGGAAAATAAAACCAATGACGTTGGCAGGAATAATTTATTTAACTAATTATTAATACTAACCGTATACCGCGTAGTGTACATCACGGCTAGCCGCATAGTGCGTTGACGGGCTAAAGACTGAAGGCCTGAGGGCCTACTCCGAACTTCGAATTTCATGTCGCGCCGTCCCTTTCGTGTTATACACTATATGATGGAAAGGGACGGCACGATACGAAGTTCGATTTTTGAAGTTCGGAGTAGGCCCTCTGCTCCGAGCTTCGAGGGTAGAGTTTCGTGTCGTGCCGTACTTTCACTCTCGTGTTATACACTATATGACGGAAAGGGACGGAGCGACACGAAGCTCGATTTTCGAAGTTCGGAGTGGGCCCACTGTTTATACATGATTATTTCACTAAGTAGATTAGGTAAAGTGTAATACATATTACTGCTACAAGTATCTTACTGCGACACATACAGATATTATTACATTTTTATTAGTAGCAAAGTAGTATCGTTCATTATAAATTAGGCGTTATTATGACGATGTATTAGCGTACATTCGACAAAGAGGCATTAAACAAAGTATACATTATTAGGATAGTTAACTTAAGACTACAGATTATGTCTATAGATTAAAACAACATCTGAATATTATTATTATTTCAATAGTTACATATTTTAAATGACCCTTAGTCTTAAAAGATCTCTGATCTCTGTCTTCATTTCGATTTTTATACCCAAAAAATTTAATTCAAAGCATTTTTCGAGCCACGATAACTTGTAATTTCTAATATCATGACCTTTATTTAAGTTGATGTGTAAGGAATAATCACATTCGTAAATTGTGATTAACCATGATTAGGGAATGCAATACCGGGATACCGGGATCCCGAAATACCGGGATCCCGCATGCTATATGCGGTATTAATCCCGCACGTAAATTATGCGGGATCCCGCGGGATTTGCGGGATTGAAGAGCGACATAGTTTATACGTGCTACTCGTAGCGCGGGAACGCGCGTACTGCCGAAACAACCGGAATTTCTTCGCGGCGGAGCCTAGATGCAACGGCATATGGGGAAGGGGGAGCCGTAGAAGAGTATTTTGTGTGAATTTGTCTATTTTTTAGCTAGTTTGAAATTGTTATTACGTCATAACGCATCGAATTTTGCCAATATTGAGACCCGAGCAAGCGGAAGATTCTAGAGAGCTGCGAGGGTCTCAAGACTCTCAAGGCACGAGAGTTAATCAAACTTTGCTCCAGAGTGAAACATAATATTTTTCACCACACTAAAGCAAGGAAACGCACCAAAAACCAGCAAAACTTTGAAACATGACGCCATCATGAGCGTTTGAAACGGGTGACGAGCGATTTAAGGACAAAGTGGGTACTTTCCGAGCTGTGTAGTGAAAAATAGCTCAAGACTTGCGGGATCCCGCCAATACCGGGATCCAGCGGGACTAGAAATCTCAATCCCGCTGAATACCGGGATTGATTTCTTCATGCGGGATTGCATTCCCTAACCATGATATATTTGTAAAAGCACAATTGGCATCAAACATGGCCAGCATACAGGTGCTATTTACACTTATGTTTTGTTAAGCAGGGTTTAAGGACGGACAATCTAAGGGGTATCCATACCTTATCCCAATCAAATAGAGTTTTAGTGGCTCTGTGAGCTGTAGGCCTCGCACTCTTTTTTTTCTAAAAACTGACTCGACAGTAAAATTCGATATAATTATCGAACCTGCTCACAAAATTTCACAAAAATCAGTTGAGAAATGCGACCTGTAAAAGAGAACATCCGGACAGACATGAAATATTTTTTGTCAAAAGATAAAATGGAGACGCTTCACTCTGAAGTATCAGGAGTCGTGATGGAGTGATAGGGAGTTACATAGAGAAATGAAACTCTTAAGACGGTCGGAGTAATAATGTTTATTGTCTTAGAAAGCGGCGGTTTTTATAGGAAAATCATTCCTTTGTTTGCATGCATCAGTTCATAGTACAAGGTTAAAGAAAATAGGTTGTTATTGTCGGCTTCGTCAAGTGTATCATATTACATTGAGAAAATGAACAATTTATTTATTAAATCGACGTGGGTGGTCTTAGCTAGGTGGTCTAAGGTATGAGTCATTCTATACTACACGACCTTCCTTTTTTTTTGAGACAAAAATAGATGAAGACTGTTTTTGTCGTTATAATATTACTATTAGTTTACTTAAGTTTATCCTTTTTTTTTTTTTTTTTTTTAGATGAATGTTTATACAAATGTGTAATATATAATTTAAAAAAAAACTGAACATTATTTGCTATTCTTAATTTCTAAGTTTACATAAGGAAAAAAATATATCTGTTGCTTGCTTATATCTATAGGTTATACATTGAAACAATTGATTATACGTAGTACTAAAGTTATGTCTTATACATTTGTTTTTCGAAATTATGCTTAGGTTTTAATTTAATTATTTCCATTGGGTCACGTAAATGTGTAATATTTATATATTTTATTCTTTTTTTTATTTATTTTACTCTAAATATAATCTTAAATTATGCATATACATTTATTTCGCTAAAGTAATGTGCTCTGTCTTATTTGAATGTTTAAAACAGACATCTATTTATTTACTATAATATAAACTTATGTAATGCTAAAAATAACTACTGCGTACTATTGTCGCCACACCATACATATGGTATGTTATTCACAATATATCTTGGTTCGCCTGTTCAATTCATTTACTGCAACTTGATACTGGTTTGCGCTGTGTCTACGTTTCATCATAGGTCAGACTTACACTGGTTCTCTCAAAGTGCATGATGTTTCCTGGTAGCGCATTGAAAAACAGGCCTTATCTAGTTGCATTAAGGTTCATGAACTGCTTAGTTAACTGTGTTGGTGATGGCACTTTTACTTATGAGATATAAATAATATTCTTAACTATTAAACATTAATACTAATAATACATATGTGTCTATACATATGTGATATTACTTATTACCCTATATTGTAGGCTTTTAAATTTAGTTTTTATTATGTTTTTTTTTTTTCTAATTGCTTATATAAATTGGAATTCTAGGGTTTTTTTTTTTTTATATATTTTTGTTTTACATTACTTTTTGATTTTTGATATGGGGTTCGTTGATATTTAAATGTATGTTTTATACTGCGTGGTGTCCTTTTATTTGCAGTGATGTTTATCTTACGTATTCTATTTGCGGTTGGTATGTAATGTATGTATTGTATATAAGTCATATTGTGTTTGTCTTAATGTGTACTCTTACGACTTTTTGCGTCTGGAATATAGTATTTCTCTGAACTGCATCCCGGTGTTATGTTACAATTAAGTAGGTCGCAGTGATGGCTTGGATTTTATTTATTCATTTAGTTGTAATGTGCGTTTTGACGCTCCGGTTGTGAAGTTTTGGTTGTTTTAACTTTTGTGAAAGCCAAAAAAATAAAATATGTCGTGATGAACAGATGTTAAAAAAAAAATTGTGAGAAGTGTTAGTTATGTGTTGTATGCGTGGTGTCGACGCTGTTCGGTGAGTTTTTTAATAAATTAGTTATAGTTTCCCGTTTCTTTTTCATTTTGAAATGAATTTTTTTTAGTTTCATTTTTTTTTATAAGTATTTTTCATTGCGTTGTTTTGTTCGGTACTTTATACGTTTCTTTACCGGAAATTTAATAATTAAAAAAAAGGTTGCTTGTGTACTTTTAAGTTTTGATTTTATACTCAGTGTATGGTGTTTTAATTTGATTATTTTTGATTCCTAGGTGCATAAAAAAATGTTTTTTAATGTTTTTGTTTTCCGCGTTGGTTTTATTAATGGACCCCTTTTTATTTTAGGAAAATTTTATATGAATCCCATATGTTTTTTTTTATATGATTTTATAAAATGTTCGTGTAAGCATATGTTTTTGTTACGGTGAAGTTTTAATTTTTGATTATACTTTTTTCATTTTATAGTTTAATTTTTTCGATGATTACGGTTTTGGATCAACGTGGTGTATTTATTATTATTATTTGTTTATTTTAACTTAAAATTTGACACTGGTATGCCCTTTTAAGTGCTTTGATTTTGATTGATTTTGAGATTTCCTTTTGTATTTTAATTTAGGTTTTTATTTTATTCGTTTGCATTGTTTTATATGAACTGGTTTTTTTTTTTTTTTCTTTTTTTTTACTATTTATTAACTTATTAAACTTGTATGCTCGCTTTGATGACGACGCTTTTTATTTTTAAGGTTCTGAATTTATTATATTTGCGTATATTTATATATAATTATATTTTTTTTGTATTAGATTGAAGTTTTATTATTAAGTAAGTATATTTTATTTTCGTGTTTTAGGCCATTTTGATTTTACGTTATTAATAATTATGGTGAAATATTATTAAATGTTTATTTTTTTTTTTTTTTTTTCTTCCGCGGGTTTCGTACGTACTTTATATTCGTTTTATCTTTATTTGATTTTCTTTTTATGAGCTCATATTTCTTGTGACTGTTAAGTCTACGTATTAATTTATTCTGATTAGCCATTTTGACGTCCGTTAACATATTTTTGTGCTTGTCACTTAACATTTTACTTGTGACATTGTAATGTGCATTTTATTCAGTATTATTTGAAGAAAATTGGTACTTGGCATGCAATAACTTTTTGGCCGGCCGACCCTTTTTATTACTGGGATATAAGGATTTAATAAAATAGGCGCGCAAATATACCTCTTATTAGGCGTTTGACCTTGGTAGATAGCTTACATACATTATTATGACCAATTGCCCTCATGATTGATGCTCGATCGAATCCTGATTGGGTGCCATGGCTTCAGTATCTACCTTGGGTGGGTATATACCTCCAGACAGTAGCTTTAAACCCTAGCATAAGACTGGGTATCCAAAACGTTTTTGAATGGTACTTTTTATTTAAAAAAAAATACCTACGCTAAGGAGATCTGTCTGCCTTATTCCCGTAGTACCTTGCTATTTTACGCTCAATGGTTCCACTCGGGTTTTCCGTTGATAGCGTATTATTTTTTTTTTTTTTTTGCACATATATGTATGGTTTTATTCATTTTATTCACTCAACGGCAACTTTCGGGTTACCGGAGATTATGGTATTACGTATTCATTTATAGGTAGGTGGTACCTTTCAGACAGTTGTTTTAACACCTGACATTCTTGGTGTCCAAGACGCTTTGGAATGGTACTTTTTATATAATAAAAAAAAATATACCTGCGCTAAGGATTTACTGACGGTCATGTTTTTCATTTACCATGTTTTGGCTAATTTTCCGATAGATTTATTTTTATTTGTTTATGTTTTGTTTTCTGATACATATAAGATTGACAACGACTCTCAGTTGATCAGGCTGATTATCTAGTGAAAATCTTATGTGCACCATTTTGAAATAATTTCAGTTTTCTACATTTTGGCTAGTTTTTTATTTTGGTTAATTCTTTTTTTATAGATATTTTTTTTTTGAATAGTTATTAAATTGTTTGAAGGATTTTTGATTTTATTTTTAATTTTATAGTTATTTTGATTTTAAAACGCGTATTTATTTTTGCTTTGACTATATTTTTGTTTAGAATATTTACTTAAATTTTTTTTTATTTTTCTTCATATAAAGGCTATAACTTTCGTATTTTTATTTTCGTTTTGATTTTTATCTGAAATGCTTGATTAAATATAAATATATATTTATATTATTAGTTCCGCGTGGATCATTTTAATCCTATTTGGCGTTTTATTTTGTTTTGAGTTTTTATATATTATTTTGGTATATTTTGATTTAAACATGCATGTTTTTCTGTTTTGGTTTGTCATCAAGCGGCATTAAATGTTAATTCTTATGATTTTGTTTCCCTATGTCATTTTTACTATTAACTTATTTGTTTTTTTTTTTTTTCAATAGTTTATTATATTATTCGTTTTATTTATTTGTTTGCAAACTTTACTGTATTATTATTTTTATATTATGTTTATTTTTTTGTTTAATTTGTTTATATTAAAATAAGCCTCTATTTTTAGCTTATTATTGAAATTAAAATCTACGTTTAATATGCTAAGTTACTACATTATTATTATTACATTATTAGCTTAAGTAAACAAAAAAATTATAGATACAGAAATGTCTTAATTTTGTACCTTCTCTCCTTGATTTTTCTTGTAATCTTGCGTGCGGCGCTTGGTAGTTGTGCTCGTGCGAGGGCTGCTGCGCGGCTGTCGGAGCGGTGGCCATTGCTTCAGGTCAGCTAGGTTGTGGGGGTTGCTGCTGCTGTTGGCTGCTGGGTCTTCGTATTTGGATTGGCCATTCTTCAAGTAGAATTGCTTATGTGCGGCGCCTGATAAAATTGCTTCAACCATTCTAGCGACGGGTGAGAGCGGCGGTGGTGGGTACAGTCGTTGTTGCGGCTTGTTCCTTGGATTGGTGCATGGGGCAGGATCAGCTGGTTTGTAGTTGCGCGTCATCGTTACAGCTGTGTTGCTGTCTTCTTGTTTTCTCCCAAATTGCGTTCATAAAAATGACGCATATTTGTTAGCTGGCTATTTCTGACTTTGGCTGGCGCAGTAGAGCTGGCTGGCTGGCGCAGTGGAGCTGGTTGGCTGGAGTCTTAGCTGAGGTCGCGAGGCTGCGAGGGCTGCTCGAGGCGACGAAGCAGCCTCGAGTAGCCCGACTGGTAGGCTACGTTACGACTGGCAGAGGGTCGCCATGAAGTATCAGGAGTCGTGATGGAGTGATAGGGAGTTACATAGAGAAATGAAACTCTTAAGACGGTCGGAGTAATAATGTTTATTGTCTTAGAAAGCGGCGGTTTTTATAGGAAAATCATTCCTTTGTTTGCATGCATCAGTTCATAGTACAAGGTTAAAGAAAATAGGTTGTTATTGTCGGCTTCGTCAAGTGTATCATATTACATTGAGAAAATGAACAATTTATTTATTAAATCGACGTGGGTGGTCTTAGCTAGGTGGTCTAAGGTATGAGTCATTCTATACTACAACTCGCTCAGTCAATAAGTAAAACAGATACTGTTAGCAAACAGCGGCGGATGCTCAGATTGCTCAGCCATCCGCTGTGCGGCTTTGCTAAGCGACAGCATCAGGGATTTTTCGCTAGAGTTTATTATTATTATTGGTTGGTTGTGTGCCATTTTATGCCACTTTGACCAGTAGTTGTGACAGAGCCCTTATAGTTCGTTGCTTATACCCACTGCTTCCAAGAATTTCCAGACTCTTTGTGCTGCAATTTGTTTTATCTCCTCTGGTTACATGATGTGCCTCCTTACTCTCCCTAGGTACTTCTTTTGCGCATTACTTTGTTGGATTTGGCGAGGACGTTTAAATTATTTTTACAGTTCTAGACTAGCTTAGAGTCGGACTCTAAGGATTCTAATGCCAGCAGAGCAGACTGGCTGTCAGAGTTGATGGTTTCTTCTCGACAGCTGGAAAAGAGAATGTAAAAGTAAAAGATGAGGAAGTATACATTTGATTGTAATAAAAATATCGGTAAATAAAATGTATTGTTATTTCTCTTGACTTGTCGTACACTCACCGGCTTGTATCCAGCGGAAACTTCGAAAACATAAGAGATTTATTACTAGAATGCAACTCTTTAATGCCGCAAACGTCACAAGTTCTATGGCCTTTACCCATGGCGCAACAACGCACAATTAGCACAAAATCACAAAGTTACAGTCACTGTCTCGGAAATATCACTCTAAGCGTCAATTATCGCAATTTTTCTATCAAAAACAAACAAATTATTTCCCACAAATAAATTCCGAATAAAAAAAACAAGGGACGGTGGACAGTGGACATGACACTTATGGTATAGTGTTGCCGTAATGAAAAACAGATTTATTAC
Organism: Notocelia uddmanniana; assembly: GCA_905163555.1. Lineage (NCBI taxonomy): Eukaryota > Metazoa > Arthropoda > Insecta > Lepidoptera > Tortricidae > Notocelia > Notocelia uddmanniana. The sequence goes on along the minus strand of LR991062.1, from coordinate 27,814,127 downwards.
TACACGTAGCGATTACTTTTGTTAACTTTTTGGTAAGTGCGTCTATTAATGGCAATAATCCCTAAATATAAAATAATTGTTATAAAATTTTATTGCTTAAATCAAATCTCTGTTTATGTCCAAAAAAATCTTGTAAATAATTATTATTTGTGTTAGCGATCTATAAAACAAAATGTAGAAAAATAATGTCGAACGAGAACTGTATGAGTGGCATTATGGGTGTAGCGCCGGTCCGCTGACAGTTTTAAAAGAAAAAAGAAAGGAGGCGGCATCTATGGAAAGGTCTGACAGGAGCGTTGTCGAATATTATGTGATGGTGAAATAGAAAAATAAAGATATAAAGTGTTACTGGTGATTTAATTAATATTTCGGAAGTGGAAAGGAACTCAAGACGCCTTTTTAAAGTACTAGAACAGGTGAGTTTATTGATGGAAACAAAAGTTATTGTTTTCTGATGAAGAACAGTTTGCCCAATTTGGCGGAAAGTATTGACGATCAGCACGAATATATGCTCAGATTACAATGATATGATGATAACAGACCAGCACAGTTATGATTCCAGAGTGATTATCACGAATTTAAACATAATAAGTATATATATCATTATTTTATTTGGCTCAGTTGCGGCGTGCGAATTCGCAACTTGATATCGCCGTACCACGATACTACTTATAGATGTAGACGTTCTAAAGATATAATAATAAATAATTGCGTTAAGTATGTATCACGAGTATCGGATCTTACTTAACAAAATAAAGTTCACCATATACTTATATAACAACTCATACACATCAATGTCATTTAATCATGGAAAGCATAAAACGTTACTACAGAAGTTATGGTCAATTACGTCAATGTGAAAGTATATACTTATAATAGAAAAGATTAATTGGTATTTAAATAATGATACTAAAGTTTCAGTATTATGTTATTAGCTGTATTTGTTCTTGTTCATCAGACTTAAGGTGCATGAAAGAAAAGTATAATGAGTTTTTTTTACTTAACTACTTATCTAAAAGAAAAACAAAATCGTATGATGCTTGAATATAATTTACTGCAATTAAATGTATTTTAAGAGTGGATTCCTGTCGAACATTGATTTCAATAGTTAATGTCTTATTGGATTAGACGTGCTTGTATTTTACATTTGAAGTATATGAATCAATTCACATTTTTACTAGTAAAAATAATAATAATAATAATAATAAAAAAAAAACTATTGAATTGCAAATATAGGAATTTAGTGATATAATGCAGAATGTTAGAATAAATTAATAATGTGGTGTTAATTTGACTGCTGTTGATGATTAACAAAATTAACTGTTTAGGGAATTGCATAAAATTAGAAATAATAAGTGATGTTATGCCAGATTATCAACGGCATTGTTTTGTTGCTGACAGCAATGTCCGAGCCGGGAACACCTCCGATTGACATGGGGCATGACATCAGAAAGCGTCAAAAGCATACAAGAAAAAGAAAACCAAGGAGCTCCAGTCCAGACGACACAACTTCTACCAGGGAAACCTCTATTGAGTGGAAAACAAAGTCTAGAGGGAAGAGTAGCCGAAAGAGGAGACGAAGCAGCTCGTCTAGCTCCAGCGTATCATCATCACCTGTGCGAAGCAAGCGTAGCAAGCAATCTAAAAGTAGCAAACCTGTTCGAGGGCACAACCTACAGTCATCCAGGTACAGGCGAAGGAGCAGTCAAACACAATCATCGATTTTGAAAGATTTGGTCGCAGCTTTGGAAAATCGTAATCGGGTACCTCAAAGCTTTGGGTCTCACAATGTGATACCTGAGTTTGATCCTCAGGCCAAATCTCAGACTATGAAGAGTTGGTTGTTGAAGGTAAATGAATCCTCCTTGGTCTATGGGTGGTCTGAGAAGCAAACCGTTTTCTACGCCTTGCCACGACTTTCCGGATTAGCTAAACGCTGGTTTGATGAATTAACAAGTGTGAAGTTCACATGGCACGAGTGGCAAGAAAAATTGCTTCGAGCTTTTCCTGGCGAAGAAAACTATGGTGATCTTCTCACGGAGATGCTTGCGAGGAAAAGCAGAAGGAGTGAGACTCTAGAAGAATATTATTACGATAAGATTCGTCTTATTAATAGGTGCGAAATAAGTGGGGTCAAAGCAGTAGATTGTATAACGCAAGGAATTTTTGATCACAACATTCGCATGGGCGCTCAGGGTTTATGCTTCAAAGAACCGGAAGAACTGCTTAATCACTTTAGAAAAATATCACCTAAAAGGGAGGAATATGTCAAAAGTGGAGGAGTTCTACGTGAGCGAGTTCCATTTACTCAATTAAACCGTCCACATACTACTGAGATGAACCAGAAGAAAAACACTAATATTTGTTTTAATTGCCGTCAAAAGGGTCACTATTGGCAACAATGTCCGAAAGAATTGATACGGTGTATCAAATGTAAACGCGTAGGCCACACTGCTACTCAATGTAGTTCAGGCCCTTATCGCTCAGATAAACCACAATTTGGGTCAAATATACCAAAATCTATAAATAAAATAGAATCTGTATCAGGATCCTGCAACAAATATTTGAAAGACGTTATGGTAAATGAAAAGAAAGTTAAAGGGTTCTTAGATCTGGGTAGTGAATGCACGCTATTGAGCGATGAGTTTCTACATGGTTTAGAAAAAGAACCACAAAATATCGACAATCTTCCATTACTGAAAGGCTTCGCAAGTGGGTCTATTAAACCTAAAGGAATATCTAAAATCTTGGTACAAGTTGACAATGTACTGGAAGAGGTGGACGCATATTTAGTTCCTCGTGAAATGCTACCCTACGGTACTGATATTCTTATAGGGCAGAATCTCACGGAGCTTCCCGACGTCAGAATATATAAGACAGACTCTGAACTGATTCTGTTCAAAGCCTCAGACAAGCTGACACAAATCCAGATAGAAGAGTCAATAGAAATCAATGGAGCAACTGTTGTCCCCGTTATTACGTCAGAGTGTCCGGATCGCTTCAATATGTTTATCTCATCAGACGTCTGTTTAAAACCTGGCTCTGAGTATATGATCTTGCCAGGAGTGTATTGTTTTGAAAAGAATAGAGCCAATATAGTGATTATGGGTCTCAATACAATGGCGACAAAGCTGAAAAAAGGACAACTCATAGCCAGAGGAATATTATTGCCTGATTTCTTACTCTACAAGCAGAATCAGAGTATAGTAGATAACCGGACTGACACGAAGAACATTTTCAGGATCACCGAACAAGATGCAAAGGATATTAGGCCTGAACACATAAATTCTATAATGCACAGCAAATTTTGTCCTATCTTATTTAGATTTTTTTTTCTTGCTGGTTGCCGGAGTGAGCGTGCTACCGATGACAGCAGAACAACTACAGCAGTTGTCGGAGTGAGCGTGCCCCGACACTGCTGAGGATTTTATATAAAAATAAAATAAAATAAATAAATATTGGGGGACAATTTTTGCACAAATCGAACTAGTCCCATAGTAAGCTCAATAAGGCTTGTGTTATGGGTACTAGACGACCCGACGACGATATATATATATATGAAAACATTTATTTCAAGTAACATAAGACTCATACATAAAACAGTTTGTTAGTAAGTTGCATAAATTCTATAATGCACAGCAAATTTTGTCTTATCTTATTTGGTTTTTTTTCTTGCTGGGTGCCGGAGTGAGCGTGCTACCGATGACAGCAAGATAACTGCAGCAGTTGTTGGAGTGAGCGTGCTCTGACACTGCTTAAGATTTGATTGGTTTGCTGGGTGTCGGAGTGAGCGTGCTACCGATGACAGCAGAACAACTACAGCAGTTGTGAAAACATTTATTTCAAGTAACATAAGACTCATACATAAAACAGTTTGTTAGTAAGTTTCATAAATTCTATAATGCACAGCAAATTTTGTCTTATCTTATTTAGTTTTTTTTTTCTTGTTGGGTGCCGGAGTGAGCGTGCTACCGATGACAGCAAGATAACTGCAGCAGTTGTTGGAGTGAGCGTGCTCTGACACTGCTTAAGATTTGATTGGTTTGCTGGGTGTCGGAGTGAGCGTGCTACCGATGACAGCAGAACAACTACAGCAGTTGTGAAAACATTTATTTCAAGTAACATAAGACTCATACATAAAACAGTTTGTTAGTAAGTTTCATAAATTCTATAATGCACAGCAAATTTTGTCTTATCTCATTTAGATTTTTTTTTTCTTGTTGGGTGCCGGAGTGAGCGTGCTACCGATGACAGCAGGATAACTGCAGCAGCTGTTGGAGTGAGCGTGCTCCGACACTGCTGAAGATTTTATGGGTTTGTTGGGTGTCGGAGTGAGCGTGCTTCCGATGACAACAAGATAACTGCAGTAGTTGTTGGAGTGAGCGTGCTCTGGCATTGTTAAATATTTGATTGGTTTGCTGGGTGTCGGAGTGAGCGTGCTATCGATGACAGCAAGATATCTGCAGCAGTTGTTGGAGTGAGCGTGCTCCGACACTGTTGAGGATTTTACATATATACACATACATACATATATTATACATATGAAAACATTTATTTCAAGTAACATAAGTTAAAACACACACATAAAACATTTCGTTAGTAAGTTTTATAGATTCTATAATGCACATCAAATTCTATGTCTTATCTTATTTAGATTTAATTTTTATGTTTTTGCTGGGTGTCGGAGTGAGCGTGCTACTGATGACAGCAACCTAACTGCAGTAGTCGTTGGAGTGAGCGTGCTCCGACACTGCTGAAGATTCGATTGGTCTGCTGTGTGTCGGAGTGAGAGTGCTACCGATGACAGCAAGATTAAGGATTACCAATGACAGCCTAGGTTTGTCGAAGCGAGCGTGCTCTGACATTTAGCAGTGTAAGGTCACTGGCTGACTTAAGAATAACAATGAGTGACGAGTAATGCTAATAGAATAGGGTCATTCTATGATGAAGGATGGCCGAAGCAATAAACAATACAGACATGAACACCTTTTCGAACACCTAGATTTTCACATGGACTGAATAAGTATTTAAAAAAAAAAGTCAGCACAGCTTCGTGGTTTGAGTCAGTAATACAATGACATAAGTACTAATGTTTGCAAAGAGGTCATCTAAACAAGAAGGCATAAGTCTGTCAGTCTCGGTAATGCCCAGTATGAGGGGAGTCATGGTATTAGTACCGTAATAAAGCTTGAGCTCCCGTTCCAAGATATTCATTTGCCATAAGTCTGAGGACAGACTTGAATCAGAATGGCCGAATGTTAGCGATCTATAAAACAAAATGTAGAAAAATAATGTCGAACGAGAACTGTATGAGTGGCATTATGGGTGTAGCGCCGGTCCGCTGACAGTTTTAAAAGAAAAAAGAAAGGAGGCGGCATCTATGGAAAGGTCTGACAGGAGCGTTGTCGAATATTATGTGATGGTGAAATAGAAAAATAAAGATATAAAGTGTTACTGGTGATTTAATTAATATTGGTAGCAAATAACATAGAGATGTTTCTACCTAATGGGAGGTCGGTTATATGTGGCAATAATTCGTAATCAATGTAGGCAACGTTAACGGAAGTGAACGGAAGTTGTTTTAATGTTGGTCAATGTCTATATCAAAATCCATACAAAAAAAATAAAGTTCTAAGTTTCTTGAGACTGGCGCTCTGCCGCTGCGCGCTGCGGTCTGGGAGCCGGTTCGCATGGAACCCCCCTGCGCGCGCGCACCCGCGCCGCTGTCGCCTGGACGGGTTCGGAACAGTGATGGGGGCGCGCCGCACTAGTGCTGCGCCACATAGCTTATGCTTGTAGCCATTTGAGTCAATATAATTCTAAGTTCAATAAAAGTCATTGGCTTGCAGCTAAACGGATTTTAAGATATCTAGCGGGTACAATTAACTATTCCTTATATTTTATAAAGAGTAGAGAATTGAATTTAACTGCATATGCAGATGCCGACTGGGCTAATGACATTGATAGACGCTCATATACAGGGTATGTAGTAAAGTTGGGTTCAAATGTCATAAATTGGGAATCGCGCAAACAACGTTGTGTTGCACTTAGTTCTACTGAAAGTGAATTTATTTCCATCAATGATGCGAGTAAAGACCTATGTTTTATTAAGAATATTTTGTCTGAAATTTTATGTGTGAAACCTAGCATAACTGTGTATAATGATAACCAGAGTGCGCACAAGCTGCTACTTTGTAAAGAATATTCTCATAAACGCACCAAACATATAGATGTGAGGTACCATCACATAAAAGACTTAGTATATAACAAAGTTTTAACTGTAAAATACTTACCAACGGGAGAAATGATAGCTGATATTCTTACCAAACCGCTTAGTCTCAGTAAACATTCAAAATTCGTTCATAGCTTGAATATAAAGTGATTTAAGGCATGTATATGTGAATGTAGAGTTACAATTTATTTGTTTGGGAATATAAGTATGCAATCGTAAAAATAGTGTGCATCTTTCTTCACTTTGTTCTTTTTGTATCTTGTTGAAGCATGCTATTGTACGAATGTGTATATGAGTAAAGTTGGTCTCTACTTAGGGCAAACATTATTGTTAATGTAGGCTAATATAATTGATATTATATTAAGTTGAAGCCTTTCATCAGAGATGAGTCTATACACGTTGTCTTTCTATTGTCACTGTGTATCTGTGTTTAGGCATGTGACAGGATGGTCTTATAAGTGTGAGGGGAAGTGTTAGAAATTGGATAGTGTGTGTTACCACCCTTACAATACCAACCTGCCTGCATTAAATCGTGTGCATGATACTTATTGTCTTAGATGTATATGTTCTATATTGTCTGTGACTCTCTCTCTTGTCGCTGGAACCTCCGCCGATTGACACGATGTGTAAGCGCTGCTTTCTATTTCATAATTTGGTTGAATAAAACGTGAATACTGAACACTGGCTTTAACTTCCACTGCCCCAACAACCTTCAGGTTTTATCACAAACAACGTGATATTTTAGCCCTTTTTCATGGCTACCACTCGCTGAGCTAGATCTCAAGAACCGTAATAGCTAGACAGTTGAAATTTGCACGGATTATGTATTTCTGTTGCCGCTATAACAACAAATATTAAAAACCTGCCAAGTGCGAGTCGGACTCTTTTTTATAGATCATGCGATACGGAACCCTTCGTGCGCGAGTTCGACTCGCACTTGGCCGGTTTTCACTTTTACTTTTAACGGCTACTTTTGCGGCCATTTTTAGAAAATAAAATTAAACGCTTAGTATAGCAAATATATTTAAAAATAACGAATACGCATCTCATAATGTACGGCTTGCCCAACATAATGCAAGCCTTTTGGCTAAAACACAGCCTTGTCGACGGCCAAGCCTTTCTTTGACTTTTTATCACAATGATGTAGTTGGCTGGATGCATTCCAAATGTTTTGATTCATTTCTTACAGTAAAATATTAACAGTGTTTTCCTTTATCAACCGGATTAACTGTTGTATAATCAAATTAATTGAGGTGCGTTAGACTTGCAAAAAATTAATCAAATTGAATATCCCGACCGGGCATTATTTGTGCAATTAGCACGGATATTTTGTTCCTGGGTCTTGGATGATTTCTATGTATTTAAGTATGTATTTATTTATATAAGTATGTATATAGTCGTCTAGTACCCGTCCATAATACAGGCTTTGCTTAGTTTGGGACTAGTTCGATTTCTGTAAGATTGTCCCCCAATATATTTATTTTAGTTTTAATTTATTTATATTTAAAATGTTATTAATGTAGCTTCATCCCTGTTTTAACATGATCCCAAACTAAATGTAGAATAAAAGGGTCTAAACATTAGCTGGTACATTGATTTATTACTTGTTTTTCACTGTGACAAGGTACGAAGTGGCCCTGAAATCAAACTGGTTGACCGTACATTGATTTTTCTTTGGCTTTGCATAAAAAGCACAACTTAGTTTATACCCCAGATGCTAAGGACGTTTACATATTTTAATAAGAGCTGAAGAGAGACATGGATCTGATCATAGTTACCCGTTTTTTGTCTGCTACAATTGGTTGTTGTTTCTCGACAATTTTTTTTTATGAAATAGTAGGCACACGAGCAGACGAATTACCTGATGGTAAGCGATTAGCGCCGCCCGTGGACACCCGCAACACCAGAGGGCGTGCGTCAATTTTATTCAAGTGGACAATTTAGCTGTAAGTATAGGAGCTTTTCTATAACGATTGTGGAGCCTGATTAGTCGTGAGGTCTAATACACACTATTTTATCCAAAAAACATGACTATGAAGTAACAGAAGTAGCGTTAACTATCATTAAACGGTCTAAAGCCACATTTAAGCACGTGCAAGAATCGCTTGCAGGTGACATCAACATATCAAACCGCGCAATGTAATGCATTGCATACAAATTTCGCATGTACTGTGTTAAGCTGGTTTAAAAAAATCTATGGACACAAAAGCTTCCAAAGCAATTGCCATTCGGCAAAATTTGAGTTCGATGAACGTTCGTTACTAAATGTAATAAAATTGGCAGTGAACTTGTAAAAAACGTTGGAAATACGCTGCGGATACGTCAACAGAGATTACGTGACTGTGATTTCAATCAGGCGGTTCGCGTTATTGTTTATCTGTCGACAATTTTATCGCGATGGGCTTGGCTGGTTCCACATTGCACCACGAGTTGTCATAGTCATGGTGGTTAAATAGTGGGTTGTTTAACACTATGTTTTGCCTTTAGGCGTACAAAATCAGTAGCATGATTTTGTCCAAGCTACAATCTTACGGAATGCGCGGTAATGCTTTTGAGCTCTTGAAATCCTATTTAATGAACAGGAAACAACTCTGCTAAATAAGTACAATCTGCCCTCAAAGAAAAACCAAAGTCTTACATCTCTCACAAAAAAAAGTAATTAAATTTGGTGTGCCCCAAGGTAGTATACTTTTACAACAAAAGGACCTATTGTAAGATAAAACTAATAACTGTTTCCACTAAAAATCTACTGAATCATAATGACACTAGAATTAACGAAATATTTGTATGCCATATGGCAAAAAGTAGAGTATTTTAAATGAGGCTATGCCTGTAACACCTGTTTATAACCCACTTTTTGGCAATTAAATATTATTATTATTATTAATACTATACTTTTTTTTTAAATGCGCTAAAATATAACAATTTTACAAAAAAAAAAACAAAAAGAGAGATATAAAAGAAAACATGGTCAATTAAGTAATTAGTATAAAATGTCAAATAAGTACAAGAATAAATTCAATCTATTTAAATTACAAACCAATTTATATATATCTAAATAAAATTAAGTTAAATGTCGTCTATTATAAAATCCGATATTGAATAATAAGACTTATTTATAAGTAATTTGCATAACTTATTTTTAAATTCCTGTAAAGGTAACATTCTTATAGCTAACGGAATTTTATTAAAAAAATTATTTGCCATGCAAAAAACACTCTTTCGCATCAGTGCGGTACGTGAAAATACAGAACAAAGGTTATGACTGCGGTAGGTGCTACGCATAAATACCTATACATCTGATACTTTTACGAATAGTGCAAAATTAGTTCTAACAAATATGGCTACTTCGAAAATATATAAGCACGGCACTGTCAGAATTTTTAGTTTAGTATCATCATATATCAGCCGAAGGACGTCCACGGCTGGATAAGTGGACTCCTCCAAAAAGTGCCACAATGGCCGGTCCTGCGCCACCCGCGTCCAGCGGACTTCCGCAACCTTTACCAGGTCATCGCGAGTTGTATGGTCAACTTTAATATAACATTTCAGTACCCACTGCCGGTGTATCACCTTTTTTGCTTTGTCAACTTAGCTGACACACTATTCAAACAAATATCATTAATTCATTACACATCATTTTAAGAGGGCGCAGTACGCTCGGTCTGGCTCGGTTCTCCATACAAACGTATTTACCCTCTCATTTTAAAACGCCATGCTAGAATAACATGAAAATTTGTATACACAATGGGATCCGGCATATCTAGGTCGGACCATAGTTTCTGTTGCTAGAAATTGTAAAAGAAAACAAATACAGCGGCTTTTTGAGTTTTTTTACGGCTTGTATGAAAAACCTTAATAATGGCTGTATTTTTTCTCCATTATAATTTCAAGCAACAGGAACTATGGTCCGACCTAGATATGCCGGATCCCATTGTGTATACAAAGTTTCATGTTATTCTAGCCTGGCGTTTTAAAATGAGAGCATAAATACGTTTGTATGGAGAACCGAACGTACTGCGCAGTCTTAAGCAATTGAAGAAAGTTATGCACAACAGGAGCTGTAATCAGAGGAGCTTTAAAAAAACTCTGTATCCAGTTAGATCCCACTTCTTTTATAAGCGAAACCGTTTTCGAAATGGGCAGTTTTTCATTTATATATTTGATGCAATGTATTAAAGAAGAAAAATAGTTGCTAATCCAGAATCACAGGTGCCCTGAACAGAAATTAAGAAGCCACATATTTACAAAAAAAAAATGTGTTTCTAACCATGATTTTGACTACACACAATTATTACACAATTATTTTGACAACTTTTACTAGGGGCCGCGACGGGTCAATTAAGAATGGTTGCTAAGTGCATACCCCCATTTTGCTCGCCAACCCGCAAATGTTTATTGTTTTACTTGTTCTAGGACTAGTTGAAATATAAACCATTGTAAATTATTAAAGTAAAAGTGAATCTACTACTAATAAGTTCACAATTGATAGTGTATGTTACTCATCCGTATAAATTATACTAAATAATCGTTAAAATATGTTATTAAAAATAGTTGCCGTAAACTTTTATAAAAGCTTAAATCTGATAAAGTATTTAATTTAACGTAAAATTTGTAAGTTACATTACCATGTATATATATATTGGGTTCTGTGAAATAAAGATCATTTGAAAACAAAACAAAAACAAACTATGGGACCAACTTTGTCGGATTCGAAAAAAAACAACCATTTCATACAGTTTGCTCTATGGATTGAAGTCTTATATCCTATGAAACATCAGTTTTTTTTTTTGACACGATCATAGTTGGTCCCATAGTAGAAGTTGTTCAAAATCACGGTTAGATTCAAATTGTTCTATCTTGTATCACCAATTAGATTGCATCCTGTATCTTTATACCGCCCTCGCTTCACAAAAGTGTACAGTTTGTGAAGTGAGGACTTGTAGGTAGAGTGAGAAGCCTGGTTCTACATGAGTCCTGATAAGTTCTTGACACTTCGCAACATTTTACATGAAAATGTTTTAGGTGCGATATTGTATTCGATCGACTTAAGACCAGAGATGACCCAGGACCGACTGGCCTGGCGACGCATGATTAGAAGGGCCGACACTTAAAAAAGAAAAGATTATATTCAATTGCTTTTTTAAAAGTACATACCAAGTTGATCTTATAATTACGTATAGTTACTTATACAATACAATACAATACAAAAACTCTTTATTGCACACCTCAATAAATTACATTGCTTATTATAACAGCGTATAAAACTTAAAACTAGAGGTAAACAACAGGCGGTCTTATTGCTAAAGAGCAATCTCTTCCAGACAACCCAGCGGAAAAATAGCAACAAACGTATTAAAAGTGGGTGGCAAACAAAAGAATTACATAATTGAAACTTATATACAATCACGTAAATATTAAAGCACACATACATAAATCATACTAATTAACATAAATAAATACATTCCTACATATATAAATAAATATGTATATATATATATATATATATATAAATATATATACATACATACATATATATATTTATGCACAACGTTTACTTTCGGGTCTTTTTTTTTATCGAAGGCATATTTTGAGAACATTTGTATACTTTGAGGACGTGTCTCAAAGTAATCTTGTATACAACGCTTACTGTGGGGTCATCGAGCATTTTTTAACAAAAATATACTGAATGTTTACTTTGAGTCCTGCGGTTTTATACGCTAAAATTTATACACAGCGCATTAGTGTGTGTGTGTGTCCCCAAACTCTTTTATACACTTTTATACAATTTATATATACGAGTACAACGTAATGTTACTCGAGCATGTATTATGGCATATTAATAAGATATTATATACGTTATATATATAATTCATCTGAACGTGTGTTTGTCACCTAACTCCTCAACGGCTCGACCGATTTGGATGAAATTTTGTGTGTATATTTCAATGGGTGGGAATGGTTTTTAAACACAATTGGACCCGGTAGGTGTCGCTGCTTTGGTATGTTACCAAACTTGATTTGTTGTACAAGAGAATAGTAGGTACATAATTTTGAGCGGTACTTTTTATTGCCTAGCTAGAAAGAATAGAAAATTATAAATTACCAGTTTTTTAATTGTTGATTAGATAAGAGATTAGAGGTTACACCTAATGAAATGAAATGATATGATTTATTCATGTATGTAGATATTGAATTACATTTGCAGTTCCAATCGCTATTCTAATTAGTGTCCTTTTCAGGCGTACGTACAATTGTACCTTATTCTAAAATCATATTAATTATTAATCTAAGAATCGAAGTAGACGTCATTCAACCAATATTGCGTTGCTAAGGTCAAAGCTAAAGTAAGCGGAAAAAATTGTTAAGCTGGTAACGTTCGTTTCTCCTCATCTATTACTTTGACATTGCTTTGGAAATTCGTGTCGGTTACACCATTTTATAACTCCAACCTATTTTAACGATTTATGATTTGTTGGATTTGTCTCCATTCCGAATAGCAGAATAACTAATAAAATATAGTAGCAATAAAAAATAATAATATGGTCTATGCCTATGACATACGGACAGACAAACACTAGACAGACCGACAGACAGACGGACAGGACTAAAAAATAAAAAAGCATTTATTTCGGACATAGGAATCCACTAAACTAAACCGCTGCACGTCGATACGCCCGCCGCACACACTATAATTTTCACAAAAATAAGTACTCCCGTACAAATTATATATGTAATTATGTATACCGGCCCATCTATATTATGTATCTTTTGCCTATATATCAATCTAAAACTATATCTGTTGTAATCTAAACAAAATTTTGCGAGAAACATCTCGCGTTCTATAAAAAAGCGTAACCACCGAGGTTACTCGTATCGCAGCTACATATATTTTGAAATTCATGTAAATAAATGTACTCGCCAAAATGAAACGCTTAAACAGAATATTCTAATGACAACTTAACTAGGATATAATTGGGATATAATCGAAAGATCGTATGCTATTTTTACGCTCCTGTTTACGTTCACAAGGCTTCGTTATACCTACATCACAGCCTTAACTAATTACTACTTTACTTACAAGTTACTGCCCGGGACGTTATTGCTGTTATTGCCCTTGTTGTTGGCTCCCGGTCTATGGCGGCGCACGCGCTCAAGGTCACTGCATTGTATTTTTGCATATTTTTGTGTAGGTATTTATTGAGGTAGGTATTTGCTATTTCAATGAGAGATTCGGATCGTATCTGTTCGTAAGAACTATTATAATAATTATAATCTATGACAAAACTAGGTACTATTTAAGGGTTTCGTTTTCGCCATTTTTAGCTGCGTAACCCTAATTTTAAACCGGTCAGTCAACTCAGACGAAATCGCGGGTAAACAGGCAGTACTTACACTTACCTATTAAACATGCAAGCGATACCTATTGTTTTCTGGAAAACGGTTCAAAATAAGTATTTAAATGAGAACGTAAGTACATACCTATAAGTATATGAAATAGTTTAGAAAAAAGCCGCTTGAAAAGAAAATAATACTTAGGTACCTACTTAGCTATCATGATCATGATTCATGATATCTTATGCAAGTTCATTGGAACATGCAGTTCTCAGATCATAGAAACAATTATGTTCTGAGATGCAGTTTAACAGTAGTCTTCGCGACGCGGTATTTTGCAATATTTAGGTAATTAAATATCTAATAGGTAGGGAGGTGCCTACCACCGACTTAAGGATAATCTACTTTTTTTGTTTTCCTTCTATACCTACCTATGTATAAGCGCAACAGGTGGATAGACTGGTAGGTAGACTACCTAAGTACCTATACGTACCGAAAGACGACGACCAGCTGTTCAGTAGCGTGATAACACTGATAACAACAAACCAAAATTAAAGTTACCTACTTTAATTTTGGTTAAGTAGGTAAGTATCCTCCCAACGTGAAGAGAGTAAGTAATAAAATCTCATAGGTAGCAAACAGCAAATATGGAATATTTATCTTGGCAATTAAAAAATATGAATGGTACCTACATTTTATAAAATATAAGTTTATTAATGCATAAAAATCACAATAAGAGCACACACACACGGTGAATTTCCGAAATCAATTATTGCAATTAGGCAATTACATTGCAGTTCGTTGGAGTTATCTACCTTTGTACGTAGTACTAAGAGACGTCACTAGATGGCGCAAAAATAACTCACACAAATAATTTACAAAGCTCACTAACAATTAGTCTCAGGCAAGAAAGAAAAGGTCAATGTAAATCGGACCTCCAATCACGCACAAATGAATCGAATGTTGGGAGGTCAGGTTATACTAGTTACGTGAACGATGAGGCGATATAAAAGAGGTCGTGAAACGGTCGCGATCAAATGCAAAATTAATGACAAAACTTTTAAGTAATTACAATTAGTTAATTACTCTAAATTGTGTTTAAGGTTGTGTTCTTCGCTCTTGTTCTCAAGTACTCTTTATTAAAAAAAAAAACAAAAATACGTTGTTACTAAGCAAAACTGTTGCTCGCAATCTTTTGTAATTACCTATGCGTCGTCACAGTGTACCTACACTACCTACTATTTTAAGATGTTCTAACTGTTCTAAGATGATTTTTATCGTGAACGAAAAAGGTAATGGGGTTCGAACTCCATAAGTATCTATCTAAAAAAACCTAATTAGTAATTAATTAGTAATCACCTACTTATTCGGTAAACTAATGCAACTAGGTCTAGGTACATATAAGTATACGTACTACAGGGGATGGTTAAAATATTTATAAATTAGTAAAAACAATATCCAACAGCTTTCATGGTATTATAACATTCTGCGTAGAAAACTGCCAAGTTAAGGCTCAAAATGCACTAAGCCGCAATAAATTAGTTTTAGGTGCTGTAAAAGAATTTTCCAAATCGGTTTATAAATGACGGAGTTCTGAGGTAACTAGCATAAATAATAATAATAATAATAAGAGACAATACGAAAATAAATACTGAGATAAAAAAATAAAACTAATAAAAAAATCACTGTTTTCTGTTTTTTTCTGGTGTACACACATAATTACCGAGCTGCATTTCAAATTTCAGCTTTCTATGTCACCTGGAAGTGGGTTAGGTTTTTGATTACTAGTCAGTCAGTCGGTCAGTCATACAGTCAGTCAGTGGTAAAAAAGCCGTTTTTTGGAATTTAATATCTCAATAACTATTAAACCTATATTTATGAAATTTGGGGTTCTAGTTGTTCTAAAGGATCTTAATACACGTACCAAATTTCATTTTTTTTATGTTAGATAGTTTTGGAGTTAGTTCGTGTAATATAACACACGGCTGGTGTCCGCCAGTTCCTGGGGTGAACTTGGCTGGACACGCTGCCGCGTGTCTAGATAGTGGTTTTAAACGAGGATTAGGATTAATAGGTACGAAAACCGTCATTGCATTTGTATTATGTAGCAAATCGTTTCAGTAAGTTATCTACCAACAGGCAAGCTTATTCGAGTGTGGTATGTCATACCAAAAAATGCAAGCGAAATTAAATCCACCAAAATGTAGACTTAGGAAAACACTGAAACAGGGAATTTTCTTGAAAATTAAAATGTTTAACAAACTGCCTCTTCAAATTACTGAATTGCCCTTTAATTCAATTAAATTCAAATAAGTGTAGTTTATTCTCAGAACATGGTTCCAGTTCCATACCTAAACATAATAACAATAAAAAATAGTCATGTATTTCAGAAAACAGCATTATCATTGGCATTAAAGATTTCCAATAATTAATGAGAAAGAATTGAATGTTTTTAGTATGATATTTCTTTTTATAAATTTGTAATTTTGACATACCTACCATGTAATAACCGCATTACTTTATGGTGAATGAATGAATTCTGAAAATAAAACGTAGTTGCCTCAATTTACTGCTACTGCTACATTTGCTACCTACTCGTAACGCAATAGACGCACCCCTAAAAAGCCTCATACTCAAGGTTGCGCTCATTAATTTACAAGTTCGTGTCATCACAGAATAAGGAATAGTACAAGTTGTCATGTTGCATTGGAGTAGGTACCTACCTAAATTGCGTAGTTTAACTTACCAAGCTTGAGCAGTAAGAACTAAAGAATAGAAGGATGCGTTTCAAGAGTCTAGGCAGCACGCGTTTTTAGTATGGTATGGGCATCAATACCTACTAGTATTATAAAATCTGTGCCTATATTTAATAGGTCGGTAGGTACTTACACAATCAATCACACATTAAAATTTTATCATTCAATATTATTAGGTACCTACCTATTGCCTACATATCTTTGATTTAGTGACTGAGGTAAAATCCTTTCTTTGAAAACTAGGTAGGCAATCATTAAAATTTTCAGTAAGTAAATCGTGATACTTATTCACGATTTTCACACAGTAGGTATCCAAAAACAGCTGTTTAGCTGGTGGTGGGGAAGACCCATGATGCCAACGAAAATTATCACTTTAAGGCTTAACGAGTAGGTAGATGGTAGTTATTTCGCAAACAGATGAAACAAGAAGAAACAGAAAAAATGTTTAGGTACTTAATTCACAATATTCATTACCTGTCATACGAATGTTCTCGAAGTAAGACTTCGTTAAAAAAGACCCGAAAGTAAACCTTGCATCAAGGAATTCCGAAAATATTTGGAAATGAGTTTTATTTACCTACTTACTGCGAATGTTTGTAAAATCACGGTTGTGTGGTTATGTTATGGCCATATGGCCTACGAACGTAAGAACCTACACAACATGTTATTTTGCGATATGTACCTACCTTACCTATTAGAAATTCAAATGTGATGCTTATTTTTCCAGCCAGGGTTCAAATTTTGAAATTCGAACCGTGTGACAGAACTTATGACCTGACTAGGTAGAGTAGAGGACATGACATGATCAGTTAAGCTGTTTTTGAGTTATCGTAAAAAGTCTTCCTTGTAGTGTAAGACGTATGAAACGCTACGCTTTTGCTTGTTATTGTTTTTTTTTAACTAAGTTCATTGGGCAACTACGGAACCCTACTTTTTTTTTTTCTTGGCCATGGATACAAAGTCCTTCAGCCGGACGGAACCCTACCTACACTTAGGGTTGCCATATGGAAGAATTAAATGTCCTGATATCACCCTAAAAATCCTGACATTTGTGTAACAGATTTGGCGTAGCTTGAACGACGCCCCGGCGGCGCGCTGCGCTTTGCGGTGTACTGTATCGTGGATCTACCTGTTGTATTGTGCAATTTGATCAATAATTAAAACCAAATAACAAAAGCAGATTGTAAGTAGAGTTTTAAGCAAACAAATTGATCTCTTCTTTAGCTGTAATTTATCCTATTTTTAAATGGTTTTGAACGAAAAAAAATGTTTTTGTTGATTACTTACTACTTTTATGTATCCTTTCATTCATTAAAACTGTGAAAAATTTGCAATAAATATATCAAGTAAACATTTTTTATGAGGTCATTTTTAAAAATCCTGACGCTTGCCAAGTCCGGCCGCAATCCGGACAAAGGGTCAAAAATCCTGACATGTCCGGACAAATCCTGACGTATGGCTGATCTTGGCTGATTTTTGATTGTATGAAATGAATACCGGAAGGCATACTACGGTGCTAATACTTATGAGGACGAATGAACGAGCCCAAATCCGATGGGGTTGCGTCCTATTATTACAGTTCCCCTGGCCACCTTCCGGCTCCATCATCAGTTTTTTTTGGAGTACCTACCGTCGACGTAATGTTCACCTTATTACAATGGAATAAGGTGTAAAACATTAAATCTCTTGCTTCGGTATGTATGTAGCAACGTAAATATATATCTCCATACACAAAATTTATGTAAAATGTTGCCAATTTATAAAAGTTAACAGCACATGCACAAACTATATCGAAGGGATTTGTTATATTAATGCTCCAACGCAAATATATAATAACCCGAAATTCGTTTCAGTCATTTATGTGGAGATTCCGAACCAACTGTCAATATTCTCCATAGTGTTAAATTATAAGTAGGGTCCCGAGTGGCCTACATATATTTCTGTCCATGATGATTACTGTGTTAGCTCATGACGTTAAAAAATTGACATACCTAACGTATAAATTGTCACGTTTTTACGTATGATGGTTTATGAAATGAAATGAATAATTTAATCCAGAACATGTCCATATGGTTATACAATAAAATAAAATAAAAACAATAATACTACGCTATAATTAAAATTAAGCCACGGCACGGGTCACCCCAACCCCATTTAAACGGCTTGTGGTAGGTCCTCTATCGTTCGTGTAGCGGGCTGGCATCCCACTCTCTCCCGACTCCCACTCTCTCTGGCGGGTTTATATGACTGTATCAAATTAGACAATTCGCTTAAAATTTTACCTGAATTTAACGTTAAAACGTAACCGTAAAACTTGTCATTTTGCTATCATACTAGCCGGGCAGGTTTGAGTTGAATTAACGTTTATTTGTATCACAATTGTATATGATCATCTTGAAGTTTGACAGAATGCAATGCAACCGTTCAACAATTCCCCTCCAAGATCCCAACCGACTAAATTATGTAGGCTGGTTACGGCATGCGACAGACAAGCTATAAGTGGACGAAAAAATTTGAGACGATGTAATAAAAGTTTCTCTTTAAAAATTACTAAAATCAAAACATTCAGTAAAATAACTTAAATCCACCTGGCCCGTTTCATGAAGTTACAAGGCCTACAAGTTACAAACGAAAGTCTCTTTCTAACACTTTGTAGTTCGTGAAACGGGCTACGGTAAGGTCTGTCACTCAATTGTAATCCAGGTGCTCTGTTACTTAGGCAATTTATTTATAGGTAAAATAAATTGCCTGAAGTGACCAAAATCAAAACCAGCAATGAAAAAAACAATTTAAAGGACAAATATAAAATGAAAAAACAGTATTGTTCGCTGTTAAGTTTCGAAAAAAAATGTTGCTTCGTTTTTTTTACTTTTGTGTTTTCCCTAATTCGATTGGACCGGCATCAGTCAGTGTGGCAACACTGCATTCGAGTGGTTTCGATCATTAGAAGAATGCATCGATCGATCGTGTTGTTCGTGCGAATCGTGCGGTGCGACTGCGACGTGCGCCCGTGCGGTGCGTGTGTGACGACAAGAAAGTACGAGCTGTGGGCTGCGGGAAGTGTTTTAAATGTTGTTTGATGTTCCCTGTTGTTTGTTTTAAATATTGGTGAGTTTTATCTTTTATTCGCTCAAAAGAAAATAGTCGTAGTGTGCTAAATTGAATCAGAACTTTTACACATCGTTATTCGTACCTAGGTACAATTTAAGAATGGGTGGCCATATCATCCATAACTGCCGCAAAATTTTATTCCTTATTCAAGTGATACTGGTCTTTGAGTATATAGATAAAGTTTAAATTAATTTCAGACAGAAAGTAGTGAAAGTACTCGCCACGCCGCTGTCGCCCGTTATTCCGGACACATTTCTTATGAAGTTATGATAGCTAGGTATATTATATAAAAGACGATTCGGGACCGACTGCATTTTTCTTTTCACATGACGCGTTTCGTTGTTCAACTTGTTCATCATGTTGCAGTTTTGTTCTCTTTCTATCGAGATTTGCAAACCCAGCATCGTCGATTCGTCGTGTATCTTTAATACAGGCATATTTAAGTACCTACCTATTTTAGGCTAGGCTATGAAGGCAACGAGGTTCCTACCACTACATATGTACTTTTTTTCAGATTTGGAATAAGAAAGAATCCATCCATCAAAAGCAGCTAAAATCTGTTGTGAATTAACCAGACATAACCCAGTCACTGGTGTTCAGGCGTGGTATTACACAGCCACAAACGAGATCATGGAATTATCCGTAAATAAGTAAGTTATCGCGTCTGCGATCGCCAACCCGCATGCCAAGCGTGGCGATTATGGCATATACCCCCCATGAATTTGGGGGAGGCCTATGTCCAGCAGTGGACGTCCTTTGGCTGATATGGTGGTGGTGGTGGTGGTGGTGGTGGTGGTGGTGGTGGTGGTGGTGGTGGAAGTAAGTTATAGTAATAGTAAGATTGACTAATTTCAATTAAATGAATTTAATAAGCATTCATCATCATCATATCAGCCGAAGGATGTCCACTGCTGGACATAGGCCTCCCCCAAAGAGTGCCACAATGACCGATCCTGCGCTATCCACATCCAGCGGACTCCTGCGACCTTTACCAAATCATCAGTCCACCTTGTGCGGGGCCTACCCACACTGCGCCTTCCGGTACGTGGTTGCCACTCGTGAACCTTTCTGCCAAACTGGCCATCGGTTCTACATGCAATGTGGCCCACCCACTGCCACTTAAGCTTAGCGATTCGGAGGGCTATATTGGTTACTGAGCATAGCATTATGTCTTAATAAGCATTAAGAATTAATATTTCATAGCCCTTCACTCTTGACAGAGTGGTTGTGGTCATGGTGGGGTTGCCCACACTGATTATAAGACAAAAGTAAATGGACTGGATGGACTTTATGATACTGAATACAATTCTGTCGGTTCGGTACAATTCAGTCTGTCCGTCCATCCGTCCGTCCGTCCGTCCGTCCGTCATTCCGTCTGTCCGTCCATCCGTATGTCTGTCTGTTAACTTGTGTTATAAAAATAAATAATAATGGTGAGTGTGCTGAGGCAAGTTGTTTAATTTTATAAGCTTTTATTTAACTTGCAATGTATGCATGTTTGTTCAGGTGGAATCTTCCAAGATAAGTTTGACCCACTTCCATTGATCGGATTTACTTCAAATTTGGTATAGATATGTAAGTTGCATGACAATGCCTGTACAAAAAAGTACATTCGGTAATAAAAGCTTGTACCAAAAATTTCAGTTGAGACAAAAACTTTTTTTTAATTTTACTTTAAATATGCTTATTTGGTTAGTGCAATATTAGTAAAGTATTGCATTTACAGTATCGTTTTTAAAGCCAGTTTTTTTTTTCAAAAGTAACGAGAGGCGAATTAAATAAACAATTTAGGTATTAAAAAGGTACACTGGATAAACTAAAACAGATACATCAAAGTAGTGTACTACAGAGTTTTAGGTATTAAGAAAATCTACAAAAAAGTCCAAAAACATTTTATTTATCTCTTCAGGATAAAATCATCAATGATTTTATTATGATCATGTAATTGATATATTTAGTGAATTTAGAATATCTGTCTGTCCATAGTGTCCGTTTGTCTATCTGTCTCTACTCTGTCTGTTTGTCCGTGAACTTGTGTGAGAAACATACAAATAATTGTATTATCCCTGTCTGTCTGTCTGTCTGTCTACCAGCCTGCTGCCAGTCTGTTGATGTCTGTTGATTATGCAAATTCTATTCAAATGAATTTTGATGAAACTGAGGAAATATATAAAGAGGTGAGAGGTGTTGGATTGTAAATATATTCATTACAAAAAAAAATTGATGATGCTAACCACAAATCAATATTAGTATTTGAGTATTCAATATCTCTTGTCTTCAAACACAGCGACAAAAGTGATCTTATGGATAATATTTGTAAGTTTCCTTCCCGGTAGTTAATTCTTTCGAAACCCAGTAGAGGCAGACTTTTTCGTGATGAATAAGAAGAATAAGAATGAATATAAGAAAGAAGAATAAGAATGTTTGTACTCGAGTCATGGATGTTATATGTATAGATTTACCCATATATATGTGTGTTTATTACCCATAGTACAAGCTTTACTTAGAGTTCAGGCAACAACTTGGGGGGTGTCACATGCGCGTTGCTGACCCTCGACATATTTAGTTAGTTATTTATACGTCGTCGGTGGCCATCAAATAAATGTATGGCCCGCCTGATGGTAAGCGGTTACCTCAGCCTATGAACGCCTGCATTTTTGGGGGTGTCACATGCGCGTTGCTGACCCTCGACATATTTAGTTAGTTATTTATATCACGTTGGTGGCCATCAAGTGTATGGCCCGCCTGATGGTAAGCGGTCACCGCAGCCTATGGACGCCTGCATTTTTGATCAGATGCGCGTTGCTGACCCTCGCCAAACCAAGTGTACGGCCCGCCTGATGGTAAGCGGTCTGCGTTTTTGGGGGTCACATGCGCGTTGCTGACCCTCGACTCATTTAGTTACTTATTAATATCACGTTGGTGGCAAACAAGCATACGACCCGCCTGATGGTAAGCGGTCACCACAGCCTATGGATGCCTGTATTTTTGGGGGTGTCATATGAGCATTGCTGACCGTCGACATATTTAGTTAGTTATTTATACCACGTCGGTGGCCAACAAGCCTACGGCCCGCCTGACGGTAAGTGGTCACCGCAGCCTATGCACGCCTGCAACTTCAGGGGTGTCACATGCGCGTTGCTGACCTTCGTCATATTTAGTTAGTGCGTTCCCTGTTGGTACATTAAATGATTATGCATAAACATGCCTAGAAAATATTATTTTTTATACCAAGTCAATAGATAAGTACATATATACGCCATGTAAAATTGTTTACCTAAAATAAATTGCGTTGCCGGTATAAACCGCTAATGTTCGACGCGTCCCATCCCTACGCCGGGCGCGCCAAAGCGCGCGCTCCATGAAACAGCCAATGGCAGCGACGTTACCGACCTCCTCGCGAACCGCACGTCACATACCGCTTCTTTGTTGGGCATTTGATTCGAACTAAATCGTTCATAGGGACTATCTAAAGCCCTTTTGGAGAAGTATTTAGGAAAAATATGAAAAATGTAGGATACTGGTGTACAGTCACCGGCAATAGTATCTTTCTACACGAAGGCCGCAAAAATATGTGACCCGCTGTTATTTGTAGGGTCATAAAGACCTTGTCACATATTCAAGCGGCCTTCTTGTAGGAAGATACTATTGCTTTTTTTAACAATTTCATATTTGTGTTTGCTTTTCAGCGTCGATATTTTTGCACCTGCACTTACCCAAACTTAACGTAGTATAATAAATATAATTATTTTAAAAACACTTTTTCTTACCCATGCGAAGCCCGGGCAGGTTGCTACTAAACTATTAATTTTACAATTGTCTTGTGTTATAGGTAAAATAAAATGTTTTCTTTGGTAAAATTCAACAACGACGAACTGCAAGTAGTACCTACAAAACGTGTGCAAATCGCCAAAGGCAAACAATGCACAGTAAACTGGAAAGGATCAAAATATTCTGCAGTCATACTAAAATTTCATGGTAAGCTTTATCCATAATGCAAATTATGTAGGCAAAGTACGGCCCGTGAAGGGGTATAATCCGGCCTGCCACAGCCTTTTCGGAAGTAGAAAATATGGCCTAAAAACTGGTTTTTTACAATATTATGTGTTTTTATATCACGATTTTGGATCCGGGTATGTCCCTAAAACTACGACCAAGACCGCCACCGTGGGATGGGCAGCAGCATCCCTGGAGTGCGGTGAAGAACTGCGATCGACAGCCAGTATGCCAAGCGTGACCATTTACGGACGTCCACTGCTGGACCAGGGAGGTTTGTGTCCAGCAGTGGACGTCCTTGGGCTGATATGGTGATGGTGGTAAATGTATTTTTATTAGAGATTTGGCCCCTTAAAATCCCTACATTTTACTGGTATCAATTCATTGCACAATTTGAGGTCAGTTTTTGGTTAGCACTTTTCAAACATCCGGGTCGCGCCGACCTTTTCGACCTTATTCGCCATTTAATACCTAACCCTTTTCCTAACCGACTTCAAGAATAATATTACCGATTTTCAGATTCGAAAGAGATATTGGAAAAAGAATTACAAAATGATAACTTGAAAATCAAGAAGACAACAAAAAAGAAAAGAAATCTGTCAAGAGTGGAACTTACAGATACTCTGGACGTTAACAAGGCTCGAAATAGTTCGTCAAGAATAATATCCGATACAGTAGTTCCTGAAAGACAGCCTGTACACAATAAAAATGAGGACAATACATGTATTGATACAATTTTATTGCCTGTAAACTGTGAATCGTCTGATAACGTTGCGAAAAAGATATTGGAAAAAGAATTTGAGAATGATAACTTGAAAACGAGGAAGACAAAAAGAAAGAAAATTAATCTTTCAAGAGTGGAACTTACAGATACTCTGGACGTTAAAAAGGCTCGAAATAGTTCGTTAAGAATAATATCCGATAGAGTAATTTCAGAAGGACGGCCTGTACACAATAAAAATGAGGACAATACATTAAATGATACAAAATTAATGCCTGCAAACTGTGAATCGTCTGATAACTTTGCGAAGGAGATATCGGAAAAAGAAATTAAGAATGATAACTTGAAAACCAAGCAGACAAAAAAAAAGAAAATAAATCTTTCAAGAGTGGAACTTACAGATACTCTTAACGTTAACAAGGCTCGAAATAGTTCGTTAAGAATAATATCCGATACAGTAATGTCAGAAAAACAGCCTGTACACAATAAAAATGAGGATGATACATTTATTGACACAAATTTACTGTCTACAAACTGTGAATCGTGTGAAAACGTTGCTGATTTACCTATAGAGCAGCTAATAAAAAAATACGATTTCGATTCTAGTATAGAGACTGTTGACCAGGAAATGGGAGCCGAGGTATCTTACTGTCATATGTCTCCTGTTGATCCTGAAATAGAATTTGAAATTAGCGCTGGACGTGATGAATTAGCGCCTATTGATGTTAGTAAAACACTTACCAATGCGAGTGATTCTACTTATGTACCAGATCAGACGATATCTGTAAACGATATTTCCCAAACTTCACAAAAATCGGAGATTTTTAACAATTGTTTACCTGTAGATGTCAGAAAAGTTACCGTTCCACAGTCAAAAACGTCAGATACAAGAAGAACAAAAAAATATTTTTGTCCATTTTGCAATAAACTTCAAACCAAATTTGCTAGACATCTAGAACTTCTTCATTATTCTGAAACTGAAGTAAAAAAGTTTATAACGCTACCGAAAAAAAATCCTGAGAGACAGAAAATCATAGAGACCATACGCAAAAACGGTAATTATATTCATAATACTCAACCCCAACATAATACAGGAATACTCATTACATGTAGACAGCAAGTGCATAATCAAAATTCTGCAGAAGACTATGTATGCTGTAATACCTGTAAGGGTTTCTTTTCAAAAAGAACTTTGAGACTACATTATCGTAATTGTGGCGAGAAAAAATACAAGAAAGGTGCTAAGCAGACGATGATAATGGGACGTCGAATTACAGGATACATTCATCCTCGAGCAAATATATGTCTTCGACGGAAAGTATTTCCAGTGTTACGGGATGATTCAATAACAAGACTAATAAAATATGACGAATTAATAATCATCTTTGGAAATAAACTGTGTGAAAAATACACTTTGGAGCATCAACATGACATGATCAGAAGTCATCTTAGACTCTTGGGGCGTTTTTTAACGGCTGTAAAGGATAAGGATAAAAGCATTGCCGATTTATCTTCAGTGTTCCAGCCAAAATTTTTCGACACTGTATTAGAAGGCATAAAGATATGCGCTAGCTATGACCCGGACAGGAGGATGTATGCAGCACCATCTGTAGCAACTACAATCGGAACATTATTAAAGAAATGCCTCAAAATGCATATGTCGGAGTGCATTAAGACCCAAAATGAGACTGCGAAAAAAGCTGCAGAAGATTTTCTTATTTTATTTGAAGAAGACATACCAACAACCATTAATAGAAAAGTCTTAGAGGATCAACTAAAAAAGAAAAGAGAAAAAGTTATTCAACTACCAACAATGAGTGATATTTCATGTTTATACTCCTTCTTGAAAGCAAAGATGTCAGAAGCCTATGATGCCCTCGAAAAACGATTTACTCTAGAATCATTTAATACCTTAGCAGAGAGTACATTAGTTTTGCTTCAAACTTTCAATAGACGCCGAGCGGGGGAAATTGAAAGGCTTTTAATATCAGATTACAATAACCAAGAAACGATCGACAAGAATTCGAATCCCGATGTATATGATAACATATCTCCAGAGTCACGAAAATACGCAAAAAAATTTACAAGGATTACCATACGTGGTAAACTTGGTAGAGTTGTGCCAGTTTTACTAGATGGATTCATTGTGAAATGTATAGAAAAACTGATGAAATTACGTCATAAAGCTGGGATAAGTTCTGAAAACGAATATGTCTTTGCAGTAGTACCAAAAGATGGTAATAAAAAGAACTATTTACGGGCTTGTCCTCTTATGCGCAAATTTTCAGAGGAGTGTGGAGCCAAAACACCTTCTACACTTCGAGGAACGGCTCTAAGAAAGCATGTAGCAACTTATTCAGCTATACAAGGTATTGAAGACCGTGAAGTAACTGATCTTGCAAATTTTATGGGACATCACAAAGATATCCATAAAAGTGTTTATCGAGTGCCAGTACCACTGAGAGATTTGGCCAATGTGTCAAAAATATTAGAAAATGCCATGGGTAATTGCGAAACAAATGATGAGGATAAATGCAGCAAAAAAAAAAGCAACATTTTCAATCAATCTACAAGCTTATCTACAGAACATAATCGTATAGACAAATCTATAACATCACTCGAGTGCAGTCAACTTGTTATCACCGACGATCCAGTTTCAAGTGATTCCGACGAACTTAGCCACGAAACTAACGAAAGTGAGGATAAGCCTATAAAGAAGTTGCTAAAGCGAAAACGACGTATTGTCTCTGACGATTCACTTTCAGATTCAAAAAAACCAATGGAACAAATTGAGCCAAATGATTCGGAACTTGATAGCTTTACAGATGGTACACATCGTCGTAGTAGTAAGTGTTAAAATGTATTTTATACTAAGTACCGCTACTCCGCGTCAAAACCGTTTATCACTATTCACTCGGAACTGTACAATTTTCTGGAACAAGAAGTATACTGTGTCCCCAGTGTGCAAGTTATCTCCATACCAAATTTCATCAAAGTTCATCTAAAACGCAACGCACAGTCATCATCATCCTCCTAGCGTTATTCGCAGTACAGTTGCATCCTGAAGGATGCCTGGGGTCCGCTACCTAATCCCAAGAATTGGCGTAGGCACTCGTTTTTAAGGAAGCGACTGCCCTTTGACCTTCCAACCCGAGGGGGAAACTAGTACCTTATTGGGATTAGGCTTGTCAAGTGAGTGGGCAACTTGACTGTTAGAAGTTCTCAAGCCGCTCGGAGGCCTCTAACTTGGCTTAACGACTGCTATCATAGACAGCAACCGTGATCAACGGCTTAACGTGGCTTCCAAAGCACGGGAGCGCTCCGTTAGTAATCACTCAAAGCCCATCCAATGACTGACCTCGCCTGACATTGTTTAACCTCGCATACCGCACGCGGTACGCGTGCGCTGCTGGGCCACGAAGGCTCCAACGCTAAATCGCAACGCACAGTAATGAGTATATTATTATTTATTTATAATTCTAGTCTTTTCCCGCGGCTTCGGTAGGTAATAAATAAATATTCCTGCGGGGTAAATGTATCTAATTTAACTTGAAGAGCAGCGACCTCGGGGGTTTCTGTTCTAGTGTTAACAATTAACATTGTTTCTATGCCTTCACCCTACTTTTAGTTGACCGCGCGAGCGAAGCGTCTCCGTTTCAGCTTTCGACAAAAATTCTTTCGTATGTCTGTCTGTCTGTCTGTCCGGATGTTCTCTACAGGTAGCATTTCTCAACCGATTCCCGTGAAATTTTGTGAGCAGGTTCGATAATTATACAGGGTGTTAACTAGGTGCAAAGACTTTCGGGGATGATAGAGGAGGTAATTTGAAATATTTTAGACACAACATGCGTTGTACAAAGTCGTTTAGTTTCCAAGGTATGCACCATTTTCTTTTAAAAATTGTATGTTTTCCATACTACCATACATTTGGAAAATGTTTAGATTTTTTTCAATGATCCCTTTTTTTCTGGCTTATCTTCATTTTTCAGTAACTGTAGGAACTAAGGAAGTTTTTGAAATGAATTGAATTGGGACTAACGACTTTTACTGCCTGTATTCACATGGTATTCAGATGCGAATTTCTCTCCATACATTTTCATAGTAGGAACGAAAAAAATAAACCCGTTATTTTCGAAATTCTTCTAGTTCGAAGTAAGGGTAATTTTGGAGTGATTAGGATTTTGAATTTTTTGATTAGGATTTTGAATACGGCTACGGGATCCTCTGCCTGTAGTAACAGGCGACAAAAAGGGGTCTTGGGGTCGAAGACGGTCGCAGTTGGGGGCTGTGATCGTCTATGAAAACAGACGGTGGGATCCACAGAGGTGGGACTCTAGGGCGGCACTGGTGCGTTCCGACGGAAATCCCAGAGCCGTCCGAAATGAGTTGAGGAGGACGATCGGGGCGTTTAGAGTCTGTGCTAGTCCGACATAACCTCCGCACTGTCCCCGTGCGATGGTATCCATAATGGATTTTCCCCCCGGAAAAAACACCCATACCTTTTTCCGTACATCTGTATACAAAAATGACTTTCAGAAATACACTGTCCCTGGACAGTTCTGCGTGCATTTTGCATTTTTTATTTAGCTGACTTATTGAGCCTTAAATCGGTGCCAGAGACCCCTCTTTTAAAATGGTAGTTTTCTTTTTGCAGTGATTTAAGAGGGCGCAGTACGATCGGTGTGGATCGGTTCTCCATACAAACGTATTTATGCTCTCATTTTAAAACGCCATGCTAGAATAACATGAAAATTTGTATACACGATGGGATCCGGCATATCTTGGTCGGATCATAGTTTCTGTTGCTAGAAATAGTATAAGAAAAAAAATACAGCTGCTTTTTGAGTTTTTTACGGCTTGTATGAAAACCTTAATAATCGCTGTATTTTTTCTCCATTATAATTTCAAGCAACAGAAACTATGATCCGACCTAGATATGCCGGATCCCATTGTGTATACAAAGATTCATGTTATTCTAGCCTGGCGTTTTAAAATGAGAGCATAAATACGTTTGTATGGAGAACCGAACGTACTACGCAGTCTTAAACAACTACTCATTGCTGGTTCATAGAACAGTGTAGTGTGTTTATAAGTCGCGCCTTAAAATAACGCGGTGTGCATAGGCCCTTATGTCTTCTATTATTTTCAGCTTCTCCATTTGGTAAAACGAAACGGATAAGATGGAACAGTGATGAAAAGTCAGCAGTTGCCGATTGTTTTGGTGATCCCACCAAATGTTCCAAATTGCCTTCATTGAACGCATGTTTTGAAGCCACCAAAACGTACACAGCTTTGAAAAGACGCACCCCGCAGCAAATTAAGACCTGGATTGACAACCAAAGAAAAGCTAAAACTCGCTTGGAAGTTTATAAGCTTAAATCAAGAAAATCTTAATATTACTATTATAATAATTAGATATATTCATGACAGCTGGTTGGTTACATTTACAGTGAATAATTATTCGTTCGCGGTATTATTATCAGTTATGTTTATGTCGCTATTTATATTTTAAGTTGTATTGCGATATGTATATTGCACAAGTGGTTTTATTTAGTCAGCTAGATTTGAGTACTAATTGCCACTTTCATCACATTCATTCATAGTTTTGTAATAAGCTAGCTGAGTACAGTACGTGATGTCTTAGAAGAACATTCGTGTTTCGGGTAAAATCGGACGTAATCGTGTAATAGAAAATGACAGTCTTTGACTTGTCAGCTCTATATAATTTATGATGGTAGTAAATAAAGGTGGCATTTTCTATTTAAATTATCGCCGAAGGAATTCAGACATTCTGATTCCATTTTATTCATATTATGACAATAAAGTCTGATCGCAATATAGAAATTAAGTATAGTGCCATTAGATTAAGGTTTATTTTATACCTCGTGTGTTCATAAGTTTTGAGACGGCTAAATACTCGATTTTTTCATAATTATTTAGGTTTTTCTATGTATACCTACAAACAGTACAAACATATTGTTAATTTTACTTGACAATTCGATTAGATAATTGATTCGATTCTTTTCGATTAGATAATCTTCATTCTGTACTTATGTAATCAGGTTTAAGTTATTTTTATTATTTTTTACGTCAATGTGTATTTTTACGATTTGAACAAGTCTCAGTTTAAATAAATCTTGACAATAGTTTCATTAATAAATATATACATAGGTATTATTTAAACTGCGTTCTAATATTTTATGTTAGATGCCATTTATTGCTTCGGCTACACCTAGATAATGACCCGCGAGACACGAAAGTTTTCATTAGGGATTCTCTTGCTTCTCTTCCAGTAGCTCATTTGTGAGTAACTATTTTTGAATAGTATTTACGGCAGGTTTTTAGCTCTAACAGTTTAGACACAGTTTAACAGTTTTGTGTTCATAAAAGGTAATTTTGTCCAAAAAGACTAATCAGGAGTATTTAGAGCCAGGCTCGAAGAAAGCTACTTCTATTGGCTGATAAAAGACATACATTTCTCTTTTAGCAGTTTTCGTATGAAAATTTTATTATGTTACGGTGTTCTCTAAAAATTTGTCAAAAAACCAATTATTTTGATGAATAAACGTGTCAAATAAACTTTAACAAGTGATTCCAATAGTCCATCTGGTAATAATTTTAAGGCATAGTTTGAGCATCTAGTATTCAAAATTAAAAGAAAAGGGTACCTTATACGTAATAATCGCCCGTATCGTGAACATCGTAGGGTGCTAAGGTTGCAGTACTGTCTGTGCAGTAGTTAGAACATCTATCGACATTTTGGTGTACAATTTGTCGTTCCGCTGCCTTAACTTTCTTTCTACCAGAGACATTAACTTGTCAGTAAAAAAGGCGTTTTTCGTTTGGTGCCGGCACCTAAGAGAGACCACCGCATTTAAAGGCTTAACTCAAAAATATTGTAAGCCAATTTAAATAAACTCTATTTACTTTTATCAGCTACTACAGTGATTCAATAAAAATAATAACCTAGATAGAAATATTTTCTGTAATTGATTTATTCAAAACAATATTCGTCTCAAAACTTATGAACACACGAGGTATTGATGCTAATGATCTCCTTAACTCTAATGTAACTTTAAAAAGTTTTATAACTTAATACGAAAGCAGAACAGCAGTATCACCTTCGTAAGTTACCGCCGATACCCGAAGTCTCTGAAATCCCAATGTTCTTCTAAGCTAATTGGCACGTCAACAATATTATCTTGTGAAATACAGTACGTTTTGCAAATTTGGTAATATTGATAGGCCTAGAAAGGCACATTTTCTAGTTCATATAAAATTATAATGCAAATATTAAAATATTTTAGCAATTTCGATTCATAATTAGTTAAAGTCATTAGTGATATTACTATTTGTTTCTGACTATGACTGCAGAGTTATTTAAGCTATGCTGCCAGTATTTGCATTAAATGTACACTAGATTCTATTACTTGTACTGGTTTGTTTACATAGTAATAAACCTAATGAATAATCATTATAAATTCGGGGTATACCAGTTTAATTTGTTTTCAATATGCTTGTATACAGTTGTTAAACAACTCCATTATATTTTTGAATGTTCTTAACATGTGTACCAGTAACTATTTGTCTCCTGCCTAGCTAGCACGGTAGCTTATAACGTCACGTTATATGGCCAAAATTTACTGAAACGTCACATAAAACGTGACGTTATAAGTTATCGTGCTAGCTAGGCAGATGTTTAATGGCTAGCCATAGAAGTACGGGTGTCAATTTTTGCGCCGCCTTAATATATGTGACATACCATCCCATTACTTTAGTCAAACAAATTATAAGAAAACGTCCAAAAATAATTATCCAGGAAAAAAATAGGCAATATGGGTTATTACTGCAATGTTCTGCCGCCAAAGTCCACCACTAGCACATATTGTAAACCATAGAGTACTTATAAACAGTTTTTGACAAGTTTTCAGAGATCATTTATAACGAATAAATATGTATTTTATGCATCAAGGCGGTTTGTTTACAGAGGGCCTATCTCGAAACGCGAAAATCGAAATTGTTATCTGCCTCTCTATCGCTCGAATATGCAAGAGTGATAGAGAGACAATAACGAAATTTTGGTTTTCGTGTTTTGCGGCAGGCGCGGTATTTGTGCTAGTGCTGAAATTTTGACTGTTCATAGTTGTATACCTATTGTTTAAAACATTCTATACCGCTTATATTTCATAAATTTATGCTTTCTGTCAACACAACCACAACGAGATGTTCTGCAATTTTTTTTATAATAGCAAGAGACGAACTCCAGATCTGATTACTATTAGTTCTTTTAAGGATGTAATGAGTAGGACAGATCCTCATTTGGAATCTTCCACTCACATTCGACAGGCGGAGGTAATCTTCAAATAGCTGAGTTGAGTATGCCAATGCCAGCAAAGGGTTTGATAATTTGTCCGACGCGGGTGGTGGCTAAGCACGAGTCTTGTTGGCGGCAATTTGTCAAGTCATGCCTTCCCTTAAGTCGTTGATTTCTTTGAACATGTAAAAGAACTGGACAAATTGTCGCCAGCAAGACACGTCCTCCCTCAGCCACCACACGGGCAGACATATAATCAAGTACTTTCTTAGCATACTGTTAACACAGCCGCTCAAAGATTGCCTGTCAATGTGGGTTGGAAATGCAGAATGAGCATCTCAGTCCCATGACATTCTCAAAAGAACCAATATCAACCAAACATCTGGCGTTCATCTCTTGCAATTGCAGGAAAGGTTGTAAAACATCTCGTTGTGGTTGTAATGATGTATACTTCGATCAAGAGACATTCAATCCACTTAAGGTGCGTATCATCTTAATTACATTATTAAATGAAAATTGATATTTTAAGCAAGAGTTTTTATTTAGAACCGAATATTATTGTGCTGGTTATGTACCAACATGAACGTGGGCGAAGAATGCCTGATTGCTTCATGATATCGTGGCCACACACGCTACGCTTTGCATGATCGTTGTGCCTCCACCGGAATTGCCTGTCGGGAAAAACTGAACGGGAGTCGAGATAACTGTATAGATTTGTCTGCCAGGTATGCCTAACCTAGCACAGACCCTTTTTATTAGCTCTTATCTTAAGCTTTGACTTGCCTCTGATGGGCCTATACGCACGGTCTGCCCTGGTGGCCCTGGCGGATGCCCGGCGAGGGACGCAGCTATTTGTTAGATATGTCATACTAGAACAAACTATGTGTGTGTATGTATGGGTATGACTATGAGGTACGAGATTTAGAAATCAAAATCATAAAATCAAATATTTATTCTGCAAATAGGCCACATGGGCACTTTTACATGTCAAAGCTTGAATTTATACAATTTAAAAACTGACAAACTTACTTAATAATGATGATTAAAAAAATATACTGATTAACAATTCGATGAAAATAAATTTACAAATATTAAGGACGTATTGAATACGATCTGTGTCCGAATAAACAAAAAGTATATAAAATTAATTGAATATCTCAAAGATGTATATGGTCTCTGATTTATAACAATTATTTCAAAGTCCTTAGAGATGTAAATGATCTCTAAACGTTAGAGATGTATAAGGTCTCTAAGCGTTAATAACAATAAAACTAATCCAGAACAGGATTATGTCTCTCGTCAATCTACATACAATAAAATAACACTAGTATTAAGGTAATTACTATGTGCCCTTGCAAGCATGAACAGACCGGAGAGAGCTAATTATGTAACTATTATATTGTATGGAATACTTTTTCAACGAGTAAACTACATTGAATAGTCAATGTAAACTACTGTACTCTATAATATAATAACTAAAATAATTAAAAATTCAATATGAAAAACTAAATGCAAGTATTCGTAAGGTATATTACGACTACTTTCGCTTAGTTGGTAGTGACCCTGCCTACGAAGCCGGAGGTCCTGGGTTCGAATCCCGGTCAGGGCATTATTTGTGTATTTATTTTTTGGTTTAAAGATCATTTATTCGCATTATGAATTTCTTCTTCTCAGTCGTTCACTCTTGTCAGAGTGGTCGTGGCTGCTAGGATGCCGTACATAGTTGGTCTTCGCTTCCGGCTTTGCTGTTGGTAATGGACTTCAAACTGACTGGACATTATGAATTTACAATTCACTTATTATGAGAACTTAAAATTAGACACAAGTACATGTTTGTAATTTATCGCGAGTATTGTTCCTGAGTCTTGGATGTTTCCTATGTATTTATCTTTAAAGTATGTATATCGTCGTCTAGTATCATAGTACAAGGTTTACTTTTTTAGCTCTGTAATTTTAGTTTAAAATTTTCGTTAGCAGCGTTACTCCTTAATACAAAATGAGTGTATTAATTCGACTGTACACTCATAACTCTTCTGTAATTAACTCTATTATTGTGTCTTTTCGTTGATACATCTCACGACTCATATATTTCATTTCAAGTAAGAGACTGACCAACAATTTCGTTAATACAAATTTAGATTTGCTTGCGACCTTATTCCGAGCCTTTGCCGCGATTTAAACCGATAAACAATTTATCGGACCGCATAGCATTGAGTGCTTTGTAGAGTTTCAACGAAAGAATTTGCATTCCGCTGCGATGTTACAAAGTAGGGTGGGTATTGGGCAATGGCTAAGCGCTTCTAAAAGTAGGTAAGTAAAGGCGAGCTCGAAATCATCAAGGGTATGTGAATACACCACACTAGTCCTCTTAGTAAAAGTTGCTGTGCCCTTGCAGGGCAACTCATGTACACCTATGTATTCTTAACTCCATCTTTTTAACTCAATCAATCAATCAAAAAAAATATTTGTATAAACAAGAGTATTAATGATGTTACAAGAAATAATACAAACCAGTCTTGTTTTACCATAAAATGTTTTTAAAATGTGTCATGCAAGTAGCTTTTTTTTATATAAACTGTTATGTGACTTGCAATAAATGATTTGAATTTGACTTTGACCTTAATTTTCAAGTGTAAAGTTGCTTAGATATATTTATTGTACTATTGGCAGAGTAAATTTACTGACTTTTGGACTGAGCTGTAATTTGTAGCTTGGATACTTGTTTTTATATTACGCTCGTAGCAAACAAGCATATAAGGCCTTCTTGATGTAAGCACAAAAAAAGTAAACTTAAAAGTTTGGGACAAGGTCGATTTGTGTAAGATTGTCCGCCATTATTTATTTATTTATTAGAGTAACTTCGAAATTGATAAAATTTCAAAGTTACCTTAATGTAACTTATACGATCTTTTTTTGATGCCAAATAATGAAACCACCAATATAAGAAAACAATATATTTGGTAACAATCAATATTATTGTTGTTTCTCTAGCATGAATGTTGGGAGTTAAGACACAGAATAAGTAATAGTACAAGTAGTTAAGAGCCGGTGCAAGTGGCAGAGTAGGTCTCTTCTACAGTGTTGTCTTATGCTTATGAATATTTCAGTCGAGTTAAAAGTGCCATAGAGTATCCAACACTGAAAAGTAGGAAGGCTATTGAAATTTAGTCTTTGAATTCCTAAATAGAAGATTTAAGTAAGTCGACGAGTAGAAAAATAATCAAGAAGTAAAAATTGGCACTAAATCCAATAGATTTTCACCCGTCGATATACCTACTAGTTTCTTATATATTTACTCTAGGGACAAATAGCAACACTAGCCCCTCCCCACAATTTCATATCAAACTAATGTAGGTATAAATTTTTATTACACGCTGTGATATAGGTACAGGTTTAATCACTAATATATTACCAGAAGTCTCCCGGTACGTAGTTTGATCCCAACTAAATTATGACTACATCATCATCATCTCAGCCACAGGACGTCCACAGCTGGACACGGGCCTCAGTAGACTTTCACATTGGCCGGATAGAAGCGACCTGCCTTTTTTGCCCAAGCGGCCATCGGTTCTTCGGGCTAAGTATGTTTTTTTATACCACGTCGGTTGCAAACAAGCCTACGGCCCGCCTCATGGTAAGCGGTCACCGCAGCTTATGGACGCCTGCAACTCCTTGGGGTGTCACATGCGCGTTGCCCAATGCCCACCCTTTAAAAATTTATACACTCCTTTCTTGAAGAACCCCATACTGTAGTCCGTCGGGAAAACCTCGGCAGAGAGCTCATTCCACAATCGGAGCGTCGTCGGAATGGATTGTGGATCGATATGTGCCCTGCCCATTGCCACCTCGGCTCGCTGACTCTGTTTGCTATGTCGGTGACTTTCGTTCGTCAACGGATGTCCAAATTTCTGATTCGATCTCGTAGAGTGACTCTTGAGCTTCCTTAAAAGGCCCATAGTTATGCACCATTGCACGTCTCGGCTCTGTAGGTTATTACTGGTAATACTATAAATTGAATGTGTATTACCGTACTATTACGTTTCAAGAGATCTACAGCGGTTGGTAGTCGTGCAATAACGTTAATTTTTAACTTTATTTTATTTTATATAGAAAACTCCCGTGAGTTAGTGACATATTAAAATATAATTAAACGGGTCACTCACGTCTTTAAGGTCGAATACGAGTATCGCGAACCGGTCTGAAACGATAAAGACGTGAGTGACCCGTTTAATTATATTTTATTTTTATTAGTTGTTATAGCGGCAATAGAAATATATACACTGCAAAAATATAAACTGTTTACCTAATTAACAAACAACACACACACAAGCAAACAACACACGCAGGCGCGTATTGTATAGTTACTAGGAAGTCCTCCTGTCATCACTATCAGAATACGTATAAAATAAATATTTTCTCAAACATGCAATGAAATATTGATGTTATGTTCCTTATAACAGGCTGCGAAGTATGACGTTTCAGGTGCGGCTAGGACAAGAGGTCGTTAATGGAATTTCATACAAATCTTGCAGGTCTAGGCC
This sequence comes from Notocelia uddmanniana, assembly GCA_905163555.1. Classification (NCBI taxonomy): domain Eukaryota; kingdom Metazoa; phylum Arthropoda; class Insecta; order Lepidoptera; family Tortricidae; genus Notocelia; species Notocelia uddmanniana. Next base: position 27,777,121 of record LR991062.1, on the reverse strand, counting down.
GGCAAAGTCCTCTTTTTTAATTTCCATTCCACATAAATTGTGGCACAGGCACCATGACATTCTGCCATTAAAAATAAAACTTTGATTTTTTTGTTGTTTATTTCATTGCATGTTTGAGAAAAGCACTATACATACCTCGGCGGGAAACATGGGGTTGCCCGCCTCAGACCTATCCGACCTCGCTGCGCTCGGCCGTCTATATATGTCTTCGGCCGGCAACCCCTTACGTCCCGGCCTCTGTAGTAATGTACTATTATTTAATTACCTACACTACACTATCCATCAGAAGTGACCAGCGTCAAATGCAACCCCATTTTTCTTAAAAAAATAATTTTCAAAAACCTATACCGACTGAAGTAAGTAAGCTTCATAATTACAACGTATACTTCGAAGTCTTCGTATACATCGTATACTTCGAAGTCTTGTCCTCATACTAATCCTTATATACCAATAAATGCGCATGTGTGTGTGAGCATTATGTGCAACAATTAGTTTGAGGACATTGTCCTCAAATGGCACGTTGTATCTATGAAGTCTCAAAACATACTTTGTATACTAGAACTGCTGTAACTTCGGAAAATGGACCTTATAAATCGAATTTCCAGGATACCCTCACTAAGGGGGTTGCTGGCTTTAAATTTACCACCCCAAATCCCCATGTCCCAAAACATGCCTTGTACATAAATATATATATATATATATATATATATATATATATATATATATATATATATATACATAGTAACTACAATATCAGCGATTGAGTCGAAAGAAGCAGATAGTAGGATGAAAAAATCATGGAAGGGACAGATAGTCTTCTTTTAGCTGTGATTTAAATGCAGCAATAGATTTAGCACGCCTCAATTCCACGGGGAGAGAGTTCCAAAGTAGAGTAGCTTGAAAAGTGAAAGAACAATTATAATATTTTGAAGACGACAGGACAGTGAGAAGCAAATTTTGGGAAGATCTAACCGATTTCAGAAAAGTAAATCGTTCTTTGAGGTAGCGAGGAGTTGCGGGGTGAAAAATAATTGTGTATAGAAGGGACAAAATGTGTGAGTTACGACGATAACGAATAGGAAGCCACTTAAGCTGAGAGCGGAAACAGGAGACATGATCATACTTGCGTAACCGTATTCACCCGTACGAACATAGAACCAACTCATTTTTGAAATATGGTTGTAAAAGATACAGTAAAAATCGCCCGCTCGGGGCGAATGTCCTGGCGCGAAAGAGCACACCACACACTAAGTGTTTAATCCGGCTAGTGGACTCGCACACTAAGCCTTATCAAACAGCAGTGCGTGAGCATTCTTAATTTGACTGGTATGCACCCAATTTATTTAAGATAAAACTATAGAATGTATACTTAGATTATTCTTAAGACTAGTTGACTCTGTAAGCTGTACTTTTGCGAATCGATAATTATATGGTATTCTTTGCCGATTATTTTTTGCTTTCCCATTAACTGAATCGACAAATGAATAACATAAAATTATCGACTCACCGGACATGCATCCGGACATTCGAAATCCGGACATCAGAAACGGAGACGATTTGCTCGCTAATGTAATGTCGTTCTAAACACTGGCCTTCATCATAATGATTAACGTCGATGTATTCAATGCTGATCAACATGTAAATCAGCCTTAATGAGCAACAGACTTACCTGGGCAAGGGGCACACACGTACCTGCAGATTTATAGTGTCTCCGAATCCTATAATACAGGGATGTCCTGGATACAACGAAGATAGTTGAAAGGAAAGAATATTGCTATTTACTCGTAATATGTTACGAGCTACGGGGTGCTATGTGGCGTCGCAATTGTTCATTACGAGTTAGTCTGTTGTTCATTACCACTGTTGTCATGTCTAAATGCAATATTATATTAATTGTTGTATGACTTGTAAAAGAGCCTTTGAGGCCGACAGAATACACAGAACACAGAAGAGAGACACATACACACACACACAGAATTAACATTTTTTTTTACATTTGATTACAATATGATTTTAATTTTGATTGATTTTGAATTAAATACGAAAATAATAATAGCATCAATAAATTGCTCTAAATAATTATTTAATATAATAACATGTTATAACTGAAAATTCGAAAGTGCAACAAGCACTATTTGAATAAAGAATATTTAGACTTTGACTTCAAAACATGTGAAAGTTTGTGCTTCCTCCTAATCTCAAATCTTCTAAATGGATTTGAACGAGAACGTAAATCGCAGACAGTAACGAGTAAAGAACGTATAGAACCTACAAAAATACCTTGTGAGAAACGTTCGAACGAAAAAAATACGTCATCGCTATTTGATGAGAAATTCGTCGTCAGCCACACATGGCGCCGACAAGAGACCGACGAGACACGTACTCAGCCTTTTTGCTCAAGTTTTATATTAATACGCTCTCGATTACATCTTACATAAGTTTCTTTGAGCTTTGTTCACGTTGGCTATAAACAACCTTGAAAGTACATATGTGGTTCCATTGTAAATTAGGCGTTTTTAGGGTTCCGTACCCAAAGGGTAAAACGGGACCCTATTACTAAGACTCCGCTGTCCGTCTGTCCGACTGTCACTCACCAGGCTGTATCTCATGAACCGTGATAGCTAGGCAGTTGAAATTTTATTATTATTATGTTGCCGCTATAACAAAAAATAATAAATTCAAAATTAAATAAATATTTAAAGGAGCTACCATACAAAAAAAAACTTTTAAAAAGTTGCTCGTTGCCTTCATCAGGCGCTGGGTCTCAAAATGTATGGGAAAACTAAAATCCGATTCGCACTTGACCAAAATTCTACTTGATATGTTTGAACGTTATTACTGTTAAAAAAATAAAAAAAAATTATTACTTAAATTAAATTTAAAATGGTTATGATAAAATGTCTAATGTTGTATAGATGCTCGAGCGTACGGAACCCTTCGTGCGCGACTCCGACTCGCACTTGGCCGGTTTTTTCTTGGAACTCCATAAGAACCACAAGCACGTTGTCAGCGGTTCTAGGTGGACCTAGGTGGAATCGTTTTGTTGATGGCGAGAGACATACGCAGCTCCCTCACTCCCAACACAGCGCATCCTAGGGAGCTCTGGCGACCTTACTCACCACCAGGAACTAGACCTTGAAATAGCGCTATTTTCAATCAATCAATCAATCAATCAATTTATTCATAAAATACAATAATTTTACATGTCAGTTTGCACAATTCATCACAACATAAATATGAGTATTTATTAATGTAGTAACACAACAGTGAGTGAGTACACAGTTATTTAAGCATACGAGTATCATTATAATTCATAACGCTACTTTGTCAATAAAACGCTTTACTATAAAAACGATATTTGGCGCGCTTTTATAGCGTTATCCATTATATCGTTATAAATAAAAAGCAGTATATATAGCGATATTTTGTGAATCAACATCAAACATCAAATCAAAAATTTTAGTCTGCAAATAGGCCACAAGGGCACTTTTACAAGTCAACAATTAAATAAATTGACAATGATAATTATTATGTTTTCAAAACAGAATTGCAGAACTAAAAAAAAAGTAGACAATAATGATAATGATTTTAAAACTATAGTGATTAACAAACTCACAACATTCAATTAAAATAAACTTACAATACATTATATAAAAACAAAAAATACCAAGAAGCGCTATAATAACGTTATAGGCTATCTCTCTCTCACACAGTCTCGCTCTTACGTGCGCTGCTCGTCATTGTCGCTACCGCCACCATCTTAAACGATATTATAACGTGATTATAACATTATTATATAATGTTATGATAATCATTGTGTTATGATATAAAATATCGTTATGAGGAATATCGATTATGATTATAACGAAATTTTAATCACTAACGAATTATATCGTTATAATATCGCTTATTTTCATAACGTTTTAAAGGCCTGCCAGGAACACAACACCATACTTTTATCATACGATGGTGGGAAATATATTACACTTAAGAAGGCGTAGTACGCTCGGTTCTCCATACAAACGTATTTACGCTCTCATTTTAAAACGCCATGCTAGAATAACATGAAACTTTGTATACACAATGGGATCCGGCATATATAGGTCGAAAATGAGTTTCTGTTGCTAGAAATTGTTAAAGAAAAAAAATACAGCTGTTTTTTGAGTTTTTTACGGCTTGTATGTAAACCTTAATAATCGCTGTATTTTTTCTCCATTATAATTTCAAGCAACAGAAACTAATTTCCGACCTAGTTATGCCGAATCCCATTGTGTATACAAAGTTTTACGTTATTCTAGCATGGCGTTTTATAATGAGAGCGTAAATACATTTGTATGGAGAACCGAACGTACTGCGCACTCTTAACAATTCTGGCCTTAAACATTTCAATTAAGACAAAAGACGACTACCAGACAAATGACAAATTGCCTTCTAATTTTAATTGAAATTAAATCAGGTCGTCGCATACCGTGTCCTATGCGCTCACACAAAATAACTATGAATCAAAACGCTTCGAATTTATTACAATAACTTCGTTATAAGATTCACCATAATGTAGTATTATGAAGATGACTTCCGTACTTACACCGTTTTTACTTTGTATCAAAATTTGTTTTTTTTTTTACTTTTTTCATCCTCTTAGCGTTTACTTCATTGTTCTTAACCCTTTATCTCTGTTCTTTACCCTTTATGTATGTTCTTAACAGATCTCAAAAAATAATACCCTATAACATAATCTTTTTGTATTTTACAGAATTTTATGTAAAGAATTTTTAGGACTATAGATTCGTGATGAATAAGGCTAGGCTTTAATTGAGGTTTTTTTTTTCAGTCTTGCCAGTTAAAGGGTTAAAGGGTCCACTGTGGCATCTAATCCCAAGACTAGCACTAGTATTATAGTAATTGCCATCTGACCTTTCAACCCATAGAAAAACTAGACCTTGTTGAAATCAGACCAGTTTTCTGACAAAGTTTTTTTCACCGAAAAATATAGTTTTAATTTTTAAATGCTTTATCGTAAGTGAGGTTTTTCAATCATATTTTATTTTGCGTTCGGATAAAATGTTAAGTTAAAGTAAACAACGTTACACAGTCAATTAGCCCGCACTTACCGAACACATGTCTGCATTGTGACCCGTTGTGCGTTAGGGCTGAAATTGGGGTCCTATTGAATTTACCCTCATGCCTTCGGAACTTGGCGAACAATCCGGTTTGCTAATACGGTCTCATTTCCCGCCCTATCTAGATGTATGTTTATATTGTGAAAGGGTTTCAACAGTTGTACTTTTACCCATATATATATATATATATATAATATAAACTTACGCCTCTATCCCCAAAAGGGGTAGACAGAGTACGCCAAATTTTCAGTGCAATATTTAATGCGGGTCAAAAGGTACGGCTATTCCAAAATCGAGTTTTTTTTTACAACAGCGGTAGCAATAAGCTTACGGCCTACCTGAAAGTAAGCAGATACCAAAGCCTGTAGACGCTTGAGCCTGCAGAAGAACCACAAGCACGTTGAGGATAATGAGTATTGACTTGAGAATTCGTTGTTTTGACAAGTAGTCATATTGAGGCCTCAACACCGGGTATCCATGGGAGATCTGGCGACCTTACTCACCACCAGTAAACACAAAATCACATAGCAAGTTGTGGTGTTTGGCTGCGGTCTTCAGTGAATAATCTCTTAAAAACATACGTAGGTATCATCATCATCCAAGAGACCAAAAGACGACCACTGCTGGACATAGGCCTCCCCCAAAGAGTGCCACAAGTACAAGGTATACAGGGCGTCCCACGGCTATGTCACATGGAGGGAAAGTACCTTGAATACTGTAGATGGAACATTTTACTGAAAGAAGACTTTATTTTAAATTAAAAAACAATTTAAACTGCATTCATAGATTTTTAAATAATTACACGGTTGAACAGGGAATCGAATCAGCTACACGAAAAAAAAATACCCAGTAGTTTTATCATGCCGAAGGCTTCGTCATAAGAATATTTTTTTGCTAAATAACACAGTGTCGGAAATAAACGGAACACCATGAATTTTAACATTTGATATGAAATATTGTTCAGAAAAATGAAAAGCTGACATTGCCGTAAGGACATACAACTATAAATGTAATCTATACTATAAATGTAATTTTTGACATTCCAAAAGTATTCTGTAGAATTCTATTTTGAATAAAATATTATGACTTATTGAATATCGATATTAAATTCATAAAATAACCTCAAAATCTTTATCACATCGTCTTCGATCCAAACGCCAAAGTTAATCACATCTGAAGTCGACTCTTGAGACCAAACGTTTGAAGCGAAATAATAATATATACATACATACGGGTGAAGTTGTCCTGCCTTTTCACGACTCTCTTAATTAGTATCTGGAGAAGTTTAGTGAGTCTCTTGAACGGGGGTATGAGTGCATTCAAAACATTCAGTGTGGATGCTTTCAGTGTTTCATTGGAAACCTACTCTAGCTGAGTTGCATTACGTATTGCGATTGCAGTGCTAGCTGTCGTCCTCACAGAGTAAGTAATAGTAATAATTATAGAAGCTCCACATGGTGTAAACGGTTCGTTGTTAAATTTATACCATACACAATCATCATCATCATCATTTATTTAAGAGCTAGGGGCTTGTCGGTGGAGCAATCTCCATGTGTTTCTATCCTTAGCCTTCCTTTTAACAACCTGATACGACACGACGTTTACTTTTTCCTTAATTTGGTCCATATATGTTCTTCTTGGTGTCCCTCTCTTCCGCACCCCTTCCACTTTCCCTTCAGTTTTAAAATATTCATTTTGTCGTAATAGGTCTCCAAGTATCTTTCCTCTTTTGTTCTCAATAGTTTCTAGCATGGACCTCTTTTCCTCGACAATGTTAAGGACTTCCTCGTTAGATTTTATCTCCGTCCAACTAATCCTCTCAATCCGCCGCCAGCACCACATTCCCAAGCCTTCTAGCCGTTCCTTGTCCTATTGTGTCATAGTTCACGTTGAACTGAACACATTGACAGCTTGATACAAATGCAGTTCACTCTTAACAAAAAAAAAACGGCCAAGTGCGTGTCGGATCACGCTCAAAGAAGGGTTCCGTACGGACACCTACCAGTCCACATTCTATAAAATACATTGAATCAAAAAATGTCGTATCTTTACAGGGAAATCACGGCAATTACGTCTTTTGTTTGGACTCGACAGTTTTTCAGCGATAACTCAAAAACCCAGAAAATTAACTGTAGTCATTTTGGTGGGAAGGTCCATTCCAACCGTCTGGCCTTTGACCTATATAAGGTGTTTTCTATAAATAAGTATCAATTGGCGGCGATGCAAGTAGAATAGTTCTAGCTCCGTTAAGCATTTGTTTACACTAGAGGCTGGAGAAATAAAACTTCTTTAGCAACATAATCAATTCATTAGACTTTGCGGAAGTCAATGGACCTGATAAGTTACTAGAGAATATTCCTTTTTTTTTTTTTTTTTTAATTTATTTATGAGCTTTTTCGCTATGGCGAATATATCGCTCGATACAAACCTCTTAATTAACAGAGTTTTGATTATCTTAAACGCTAATACAAAAAATCATCTGTCTTTTAGACCATATTTCACTAGGGCCAAAATCTTTCCAACCACATCAGACATTGGATTGCTCAAATAGGTATTGCATAATCCAGTGGAACTGTCCCTAAATATTTGTCGCCTAGCTGCGTCGTTCCGAACACATTCCATTAATACATGATAAACATCTTCTACGCGATTACACGCACTACATAACGGCGAATCTACTTTCCGCATGAGATATCCAAACTTATTCAATGGGATGTGTCCAGAACGCAATCGCAACAAAAGGACGAGATCTTGTCTACTCAGTGGGCTGTTATCAATCCAAGGATTATCAAAAGGCTGCGGTTGTATTGTTTTATACCAGATACCTTTATCTCGGGACCTTTCATCAAAATATTCCTTCCATAGATCGCGGCATCTAACCTTGACTAAGTACAAACAATCACTATGTGAGGGTAGTAAGGGAAACTCAATGCCATCGCTGCACGCTTGTTTAGCTAATAGATCAGCTGTCTCATTGCCCTTAATACCTACGTGTGATGGAACCCATTGCAATATAATATTTTTTGACAGCGACTTGAGGTCCAAAATCGTTTTAATTATTGTGTAGGCTATCGGTACTCCTCGAAAGGTCGAGGTGCACCGAGCCAAGTGTTGCAGGGCACTCTTTGAGTCTGTAAAGATGACGAATCTATCCGAATTGATGGATTTAATGTACGACAGCGCTTCTGCAATAGCAATGAGTTCCGCCTGCATTATAGATACGTTGCAGTTTATTTTAAATTTTATGTGGTGATTATTTGTCTCCCAATGTTTGTACTATTTGTTTCTTTAGAGCCATCAGTGAATATTTTATAGAATGTACAATATTTTGCCAATACCTCGCCACAAATACTAATTAATTCGGGCCTATTGTAGTTTCGCTTGGCTCTTTTAAATGATTCCATAAAATGTATTACGCCACTTAAGTCTATATTGTGGACCCAGGTTTTTAGTGTAAACATTTCTAATTGTGTACTGGAGTGAATAGGAACATCTTTTAGTTGATTATGTGACGTAATGAGTAACGGTAGTTTTTTATTTCTCCAATATCGACCGTCCTGTATGGAATCCAACTGGTTTATGGCTATGTTCACCGGGCTGTTACTAAGGGACTTTGCCTTAAGATTAAATTTCCCTGCCAAATAATATCTGCGTATCTCAAGAGGCGCAAGATGCAGCTCCACTTCCATAACATGAATCGGTGTCGTTTTTATGTAACCTCCTATTATTCTCATGGCCTGATTCTGCAATCTATCTAGTTTCAAAAGATTAGTTTTGCAGCTACTCCCATATAAGAAGCTAGCATAATCTATCCGACTTCGAATAAGGGAGATATACAACCGTCGCAGATGTTTATGGTGTACTCCCCATCCCGGACCCGCTAATACTTTGAATAAATTAATATGTTTTGTTAACTTTTGACACAACTCATTAATATGCTTGCCCCACCTCAAAGAGCGGTCTAGCCAGAGACCAAGGTATTTGACACAATCTACCACTTCCAAATGTGAGTTGTTAATGTTCAAGGCAATACGATGGTTAATAGCCTTTCTTCCTGTGTTGAAGAGACACAGTTTACTTTTTTGGGACGAAATCTCTAATCCGAGATTACGAAACATAATTGAGACGGTATTTATTGCGGCCTGCAATTTAAATAGGGAATCCTCCATGTCAGCTCCACTAATAAATATAGCGAAGTCATCCGCGTACTGGGAAATGTATACATTGTTTATATGTTTACAGATGTTAATTGTTGCCACATTAAACAGAAGCGGAGACAACGGGTCTCCTTGTGCTAGTCCTTGGCTTGTGCTTCTACATAAGGAAGAGTTTTCCAGTCGGATATGTATATTTCGATATGTTAGAAAGTTCCATAAATAATTACATATTGACCTACCTGCACCGAGTCTATCTAGAGTTAATAATAACTCGCCAATGTTAACGTTATTATATGCGTTATTAATATCTAGGAAACACCCCACGGATATCTGTTTTTTAGCAAATCCCGCTTGAATCATAGTCACTAAGAAACTTAAATTATCTAAGCAAGACCTCGATTTTCTGAAACCTACGGTATAGTGAGAAAATGCATTATTACTTTCAAGAAACCACTCTAAACGTTTGTTAATTATTGAATGGAACACTTTACATAAACACGCCATTAGTGATATAGGTCTTAGCTCGTCTCGCCCAGGTTTAGGTATCGGAATCATAAATATATCTCGCCACTGTCTTGGAACGAAACCGTGAGTCAGGAATTTATTATATAGTTTCTGAAGTATAGCTAGACCTATAGTAGGAAGGTGCCTCAACATGGAAAAGGATATGTCATCACACCCTGGTGCAGTGTCAGTCGATTTTATACTTTTTTGAATTTCTTGTATAGATATCAGTCCACTCAGTACATTATTGTCGGACATAAATAACGGTTTATTATGGCAAACAAAATCTGGTGTCAAGCTATGGAGTAAGGATACTACGCGATCTTTTTCTACGTATTTATTTTGACATTTGAATCCTTTTACCCATTTCATTTTTTTCCACATATCACTAGATGATGACGCGTTATCGATCGATGAGCAGAAATTGTGAAAAGATGTATACTTAGCCTGACGAATTAGTTTTTGTGCTACGGCAATTTTATTTTTAAGACAAATGAGGTTATCAGGTATAGGGTTCTTCCTAAACGTACTTAAAGCTAGACGACGTTCTGCTACGGCCTTGGACAGTGTAGTACTCCAATATGGTTTAGGGATAAACTTATCACTAGGGTTCTGATTAATTTTAACAAGAGGGATATGAGCGTCGGCCGCTTTATTTATTACGCATAGAAATCGATCATAAGCTAGCTGGCAGTCCTCTGGGATAATTAACTCATTAAATGATTTTTCCAGCGACCCTGTATACGAAGGCCAATCCGCTTTATTAAAGTTTCTTTTTTTTAAGGGTTTTAGGGTAGATACACAGCCAACACACATTTGAATTATCAAGTGATCGCTGCCTAGAGACTCGTTACTAACTTTCCAGTTGAAATTGACCGCTATATCAGTTGAAGCTATCGATATATCGGGGGAAGATTCTCTTAGCGAGCCATTTACAAATTTAATCCTAGTTGAAGACGAATCGTTTAAGGTTATTAAGTCAAAGTTCAATAAGGAGTCAAATATTTGACTGCCACGGCTGTCGGTCTTATACGACCAAGAATTATGATGTCCGTTAAAGTCCCCTAATAACAGCGTTTTTTTATCGCATAAAGAAAATAGCTTATCCCAGTCGGTTTGCGATGTTTGAATGGCGGGTGGGCAGTATATTGATATTATATTTTCAAGTGGGGCGCAATTAAATAATTTGACTTTTATAATTTCCACACCTGAGTTAGATATGACAGAGTGAAGCTCTTGGGATTTGATTGATTTATGCGTTAGTATTGCTACTCCCCCATATCCGTCCAACCTATCTCTGCGATATACGTTATAGCCACTTACTTTTAACTCTGACTGTTGTTCGTACCATGTTTCGCTGAGCGCTGCGATATGAACCTTCTCCCGCGACAGCACCTGTTCCAATGACCTAAGCTTGTTCTTCAAACTTTGACAGTTCCACTGAATTACGTTTAACCTATTTTTTTGTACGCTATGATCCATCACAGCCCAAGAATTGGCTTAGAAAAGGCAACTCATACAAATAGTTGGTCAAATAAGAAATTAGCCATTTTACACCATTTCTAAACAACTCAATAACTTTGTCAGCAACGGATTCGTTCTCCCTGTAAAATATGGTCTTCATCATTTCTATAAATTTTTCAAACGTAACACTGCCACTCTTGTCCTCTCTTATAAACTTCCTTCTTTTTTTCTTTGTCTTCGTATTTTTGTTACTTGCGTGCACACTACTAAATGACTCTGAAGTCGAGCTATAGTCCACCTCCATGCGACTACCATCAGACTCATTCTGGGGATTTTCAAACCTTAACTGCCTGTTCTTTTGGCCCTTGTTTTGCTTCGGTTTGTTTGAGCGGCTATTTTTCGAAGTCGAGTTTCGGGTAGGTTTGTTTTCACTAGTTGTAGCGGCGCTGCAACCGGTTATCGCTGCATAGGAACAGTCTATCTGGGAATATACTTCTTCTTGACTTTGTTCCTTATTTTCAGAATTAGCGCCCAGTCCAGGAAAGGAGATGTCTTTTTGGGTGATATTGATTCCCGCGGAGTTTTGTGTTTCGATAATAGGACTATCTGGAGCATATAATAACATTGCTTTGCGGTAAGGCACATTAAAGTCAGCCATAATACTTCTTATCTTCCTCTCTTTTAAATAAACCGGACACTTTTTGCTTAGCGCTAAATGGTCACCGGAACAGTTTACACAAACATACTTAGTCGCTTCACAATTGTTGTGGTTTTTACTGCACTTTGGGCAGACAATTTTGATTTTTGGGCACATTTTCTTAACATGTCCAAACTTCCAACAATTGGCGCACTGTGTCACAGGAAATACATAAGGTTTGACCTTCAACCGGATACCATATACATAAACAAAAGCAGGCAGCGAGGATCCTTTAAATCCTAATCTTACGCATTCACTATTTACCCACTTGCCGTCCTCTAGCCGACGGGTTAGACGTTTGGCGGATAACAACTCAGGGCCGCCTTCTATACACTCTAAAATATCCTTCTCACTTAGGTCCACTTCGACATTCTGAATAACGCCATATGAGGCAGCCACCTCTGTCGTTCTTGTTATATTCCACCCTTTTCCAATGGCATCTTGGCATATAATAAGGTTGTCTAATGAACTCTCTTTCCCGAACTGAACGTATATTTTGTATGGGTTAATATGTCTGATTTCTAAGATATCCGTTATGTTATGTTGTTGCATAATCCGCGCAAAAGCGAATTGTTTAGGTAGTACCTCTGAGGCCGTGATGTACGCCTCAATCTTGGTTTCTTCTAGCCCATTTGCTAATGGGCTAATTCTTCCGGGCTTGATTCTCTTTCCGTTCTTTCCTATTCTTTGCCACGTGTCTTCTTCTTCTTTCTCCTCCTCCTCCTCGTCGTCTCGAATTCGTTTACTAACCATCTTCTCTTGGCTCCCAGCCATCCCCTTGTCTACAGGAGTACTTTCCGTATTGATTCCATCTTCTAGGTTTTGAGATTGGTTCGATTTTTCTTCCTGTTCTTCGTCCTCATTCAATTCTGCACCCTCTTCCATAGTCAGTAAGGTGCAAAATCGAATGCACCTCCTTGCATGTGCCGTAGGTTGTTGTTGCCGGCCGGTCAATAGATAAGCGTGTTTTTATAATAAACCTAGCAACGTGTTATCCAGTCGCTTGCTGCAGTCGGAATGAGAATATTCCTTTGCGGACGCTAAAAAGACAACATTTAACGTAATATACATAAGTAGCGTCCGTTGCTTATTATATTTTGCGGAATGGTTAAAAGATGTTTTTCTTGTACATTACCAACGTAAATATCATATTTTTGTGTGTCAAAGCCAGATAAAAAAAAGAAACTTATAATAATAATAATAAATTTGTTTTGTTTTGTTATTTTTTGATTTTTAGATACCTTTATTAAAGTCTGGCATTTTCACACAGAATAATTATTATTGTGTGTAATATTATACGGATAATAATAACCTTTGTGTGTATATATATACCCCGACCCGGGTATGTCCTTAAACTACGACCAAGACCACCGGGGAATGGGCAGCAGCATTCCTAGAGTGCGGTGGAGATACTGCGATCGCCAACCCGCATGCCAAGCGTGGCGATTGTGGCATTTACCCCCCATGAAATTGGGGGAGGCCTATGTCCAGCAGTGGACGTCCTAGGGCTGATATGGTGGTGATGGTGGTGGTATATAGTATATATAAGAATATATATAAGAAATCGTTTAAAAGTAAGTTGACAAAATGGCTACAGGATAAATGTTTTTATAGTGTCAACGAATAATTGGCAATATGACATAGGTAATTAACTAAGAATGATATAATTATATGATAATGTAATGACAAAACTTTAGACTTGACATTTAAATTTTAGACTTTACATTGTCATAATTTGCACACCTGCATGCAGGTTGAATATGCATGAACGAATTCAGTTTTAAGATCTTACTCTGTTACCATATTCTGGCAAATAAAGAAATTTTGAATTTTGAATTTTATACAGTACGCATAAGATCCTGAAGCAAAGCGTTAAGCTGGCTGACGTCGAAAGTATAGTGTAATAGTATTTTCTAAAATTTAATTACGAGTATTTACATACTTGTTCTGGCATAAATATATTATTATACTCTTTACTTAGCTTACAACTTAAGTTAGGTTTTATTATTATTATTATAAATTATTTAAAATTTTAGTTTAGTTCTTGTTATTCGCAGTGGGTTAATAGTACATTACGATACAAGTGCAGAGAACAGGAAATTCGCAACGAGTGGTGATAAATTAAAACACGACCGAAGGGAGTGTTTTAAATCGACACGAGTTGCGAATTACCTATTCGCACGTGTATCGTACAACGTTTTACAGTACATATAGCTCTTCAAAGTTTCGACATATGCACGTAATCTGCTGATAACCGCACTCGTGCGGTAATCTAGCACCATATGTACTGTAATAGTACATAACGATACAAGGGTTGTAAAACAAAGAAAGGCCGATATCGCTATGTTAGAGGCCCGAGCTGCAGGCGAGGGTCATAAATATGCGACAGAGGGCTTTCTGTTTTACGACCCGTGTTTTGTACACAATTTTACCTCTCCACTTGGCCAAAAAGTCGGTTTTTGGCAAGGTGTGGTGTAATAGTACATTACGATACAAGTGCAGAGAACAGGAAATTCGCAATGAGTGGTGATAAATTGAAACACGACCGAAGGGAGTGTTTTAAATCGACACGAGTTGCGAATTACCTGTTCGCACGTGTATCGTACAACGTTTTACAGTACATTATGGGTCTTTAAAGTTTCGACATATGCACGTAATCTGCTGATTACCGCACTCGTGCGGTAAAGTAGCACCATATGTAGTGTAATAGTACATTACGATACAAGTGCAGATAACAGCAAATTCGCAATGAGTGGTGATAAATTGAAACACGACCGAAGGGAGTGTTTTAAATCGACACGAGTTGCAAATTACCTGTTCGCACGTGTATCGTACAACGTTTTACAGTACATATGGCTCTTTAAAGTTTCGACATATGCACGTAATCTGCTGATTACCGCACTCGTGCGGTAATTTAGCACCATATGTACTGTATAATTATTTTCTAATATTCTGTCTTTATGTCATTTCTGTTTGCATCGTTCTTGTCATTGATAAGATGGTAAACAAATAATAGGTACAGGAGGTAATACAAAATGTTTTTTTTTTTCAACCGACAGTAAAAGTTACTGGATTTCAATAAATCAGGTACCGCTATCATAGTTAGGATCTAAAAGTTGGGTGGTTCATTTCTTTGTCTTACATTTGTTTACATACTCTATTTCAGGGTGCGTTCGTTGCACTTGCCCGACTTTGTTTAACCTCGCATACCGCGTACCGCGTGCGGTATGCGAGGTTAAACAAAGTCGGGTGGGGTCAGTCCTTGGATAGGTGACCACTTTGAGTGGTTGCTAACTGCAATGGAAGGCATGTTAGGCCGTTGATCCCGGCTGCTGTCTATGATAGCAGTCGTTAGAAGCTAAGTTAGAGGCCTTCGGGTGGCGTGAGAATTTTTAACAGTCAAGTTGCCCACTCACTTGACAAACCTAGTCCCAATAAGGTCTAGTTTCCCCCTTGGGTTGGAAGGTCAGATGGCCGTCGCTTTCGTAAAAACTAGTGCCTACGCAAATTTTTGGGATTAGGAAGCGCACCCCAGGCATCCTTCAGGATGCAACTGTACTGGGAATAACACTAGGATGATGGTGATGACTGTAATCCAGGGCCAGGATTCCATCTTCATATAATAATTTGATAGTTCCGCATCTGCTACATATCTCCACTATGATGTTTCTACTATTCTGATTTAACTACGAAAACATCCTTTTGGTAAAATATACCGGTCTGGAATGGATCCTTATGTGACTCAAACAACATTGATTAAATTTCGCTCAGGTCAGGACCGTACCTCTATCTACCCTCTTAGCTTTTCAGGTATTTCAGACTGTACTACGGTCCCGTGTGTCAGGCGAATTCATTTGAGCTTCAAGTCTCCAGTAATTCTCAAGAGACACGTGTAATTTCATTCGATATGTCTGTCGTTCTCGTGTGCGGGTTGGTTTAATTAAAACGAATTAGACGACTAATTGGATAATAAAGCTTCGGGGATCAAAAATTTGTGGAAATATTTTGAAACTGTATAAGGGTAAAGTGAAATTTCACCCCTTCCTGTTGTAAAGTCAGCATCATAGAATTATAAATATGTATTCACACCAGGCGGAAAGTATGGAAACATCTTTTAATTTTTTATTGAAGGATACCAATTGTTATTATTGTGTATTGGTAACCAATTTTATTATTAAAAATACACCCAGTCTATTAACGCATCCCAATAGATTAATTAGTATAATTTTGATTTCTTTAACGGGAATTTAAGTTAACAAATATTAATCACAATAACGTATTACTCTAAAAGTTACATTTAAGTTTTGGATATTGTGATACTAACAACGTTAATAGCAGATTGTGATTCACAATCTGCTATTTAGTTTTTTACTTAAATAAAGTTAATTGCCGTTTTACAAAATGTTGTACCGGAAATTTTCGTAAGCAGAACTGGGTTGAAATACTTTTAAAACGGTATTTTATCATTTTTATTTGTCAAATGAGTATTTTAAAAATCCATGGCAAGAAAGCTATTTTAACAAACTTGTTAATAATGTCTAGAAATTTGCATCATAGTCGTCTAACATAATACAGTTAATAGGAATATTAATAGAAATCTGAATACAATAATGATAATATTTGTTTATTTTCAATACAAAATACTTTTTGTATGCAAACCACAGGTTTGTATCATCATGCATATAAGTATGTTTCCAAACTTTTGGCCTGGGGTGTATTTTTAAAAGGTGTGACCTGTAATAGGAGCAAAAAAATTAATGTATCGTACATCAATTTTTAGTAACTATAAAATTAACAGTTTTTAACATCATAGAAAACACACGTAACCTCTATTTGCATAGATATAAATTCCAATTGCAAGCACTTCGACATAATTGTCTCAAGAGCTCAATAGTGTACTGTTTATTTTTTGCTCATATTACAGGCCACACCCTGTATAGGACAGGAAAGGCTGGCGATTGCACAACCGACCACCGTAGTCCAATCTTAAAATAAAGGAAGAAGATTAAAAAAAAAGATTTATTGCAAGAACATAGTACCTACGCACAAAAGTCTTATTAGGACAAAGATAAAGTTATTATGTTCTGCCATACAGGTATGCAACAGTCAACGGTATTTAATTCACAACTTAAATTTAATTAAATAAATATATAAATAACATTCATTAAGAGAAGAACCACTGATTTCTAAGGCTGGGTTGCACCAAACCGTCTGTAGCTTACGATTAAGCTTGTGTTCGTTAAAATTTCAATGTATGGATAGTTTGAGAAGTTTCTATGGGATAACAGCTGCTGGCGTCATATTTAACGTTGATCAGTCTGTGATCGTAAGTCGGTGCAACCCAGCCTTAGTCGTCTTCTTAAGTGCATGTTGTATGCTTCCTTTATTTCGATTCCCACTAATATTATAAATGACAAAGTATGACTGACTCGATTTTTAGATGACCATCACGCAAAAACAACTACCTATAAATGCATTTTAACGAAATTGGGTAGGTACGCACATAGATTTTAATCAGGATTATAACATAGGACACCTTTTATTCAATTAGTCGTGGCCCCAAGAAATGAAATCGACGCCGACGAAGTCACGTGCTAAAGTTAAAGTTTATGAATAGTTGAAAATCCTTATTTATGCGATATCCACGCTGAAAAATTCGCTATTTTTGCTCACACGGCGTACCTACACAGCAAAAATGCATCTCAAAACAAGCGCAGACAGAAACAATACAGTTTCCACGCAAAATTAATAACAGCATGACAGTTTTACATTTCAAAAAACTATTGTCTCAACGAAATATTTTTACGTCTTAAATGTTGGAGCGGCAGCCAAAATGCAAATATTGCTGCAGTAGCTCCATGAATACGCTAAGATTGTTGTATCTTCTTATCAATTTTCCCAACAACTAGCAAGTTTGTTGGCCGCGGGCTGCCGGCTTCCCGGAGTGCCTCTTAAGTAACAAAACATACTTTATGAGCAATTTCTAATGAATACGCTGACGAGCAGCTTTTGATGAAGACGGGGTAGTCTATTGGACGGCGATGCGATGTGCAAGTAGAAAATGATTTCGCGTGAGCATAAAATTTGAAACGGCAATCGGGAAAGTCTAGTTGATTCACTTTTTAACCATCTCAAAAACAAATTATCTTCATAAGGGCCTATAATTTCAGACCTTAATATATTCGTACGTAAAATATATACACTATATTTAAAAACAATGTTACAGTAACCTTTGCTTTTAATCAGTAGGTAAGTATCACGATACAATATTTTACTCAAGCACTCCCAAACCATCTCAAGGGCCCTCAATGAGACTTGGGCAAACCAGAGGGTCCCGTGTCGCCCCAAAGGGTCCAACTTAATTATACAACAGTTACTTTGAAACTAGATTTAGGGACAGATTGTGAATTCCGGCACTTTTGCGTTTGCAATATTGAGTGCCCCGTATAATTGTTATTTGGAACTTGTTGTAAGTACTTAACGTTAACCCTTTGTTAGGGATGTATAAATGCGAGTGTTTACTTACAGCATTGAAGACGCTTTGCGATTATTATGAATGAACTAGCGGATCTGTATGCTGTCGGACTCGCGATCCCCCAGGTCTGAAAATTTTGAAAGTTTTCAAAAACTGAATTGGCAAAAAAAAACATATAATTATCGAACCTGCTTACAAAATTTCATGAGAATCGGTTGAGAAATGCGAGCTGTAGAGGATGTTCTCCTCAGAGGGCATCAGGTATACATACGAAAGCATTTCTATCCAAACTGATACGGAGATGCTCCACTCGTTCAAAGACGCTTCACTCGCGCTTCGTGCTCGCTCGGTCAATTTTATTATAGTTAAGAGCTATAATAGTAAATTATTGTAGAGGCATCATCATCATCATCAAGGGGGCAATTGCAGGCTGACTATTAGTTATAAACGAACGCCCTTGATGGGAGTCCTTTGAATTAATATCAAGCTGGCAATCGGTTGAAGATTACTGCTTTAAAATTCAGTTACAACAGTTTACCCAAACATACAATACTTACATATGTCATGCACACATACATACATACTCACACACACACACACACTTTATAATTAAGTTTAAGTTTGAGAAAATGCTTAATTTGGTTTATAAAGTTAATTAATAATTTTTTTTTTTTTTTTATTAAAAATGGGATTGCTCTTGGCCAGCATCTAGCCAGGGGGCAAAGATGAGGCCGACGATGAAGCAAGCTCACCCAGAAGATGCCTATTCACTCGTGCCTTAAAAAGGTCCAGGTTATATGAACTCGGAAATACAGACGCCATTTAACTTTCTGTTAATTTTAAATTTGTCCTAGTTTAAAATATTGTCTATTTTTTATTCTCTTCTTTCAATAATTGTTACAGTTCCTGTGTCACTTTTATTTGAGAAACTATTAACATGTAACTAGTAATAAGCTCCATATGTTCCAAGATACAGGCCCAGCCTAGTTTGGAACTCACCGGATATTAATTATATATTTGTCGGCCTGTTTAGCCTAGTTGGTAGTGCCACTGCGTCCGAAGCTAGAGGTCCCGGGTTCGATTCCCGGTAAGGGCATTTGTTTCTGTGGTGAGCAGAGACATTTGTTTCTGAGACTTGGATGTTTTTCTATGTATTTATGTATATATCTATTAAATATGTCGTCGTCTGGTACCCATAACACAAGCCTTATTGAGCTTACTGTGGGACTAGTTCGATTTGTGTAAAAAATTGTCCCTATATATTTATTTATTTTATTTATTTATATAATCGTGCTTTTTTAAAATAAAGTTATTCTTATTTACATACCTTGAATGTTAAATAGGAACTTGTAAAAATAACTAAGCTTAGTCGGATTATTATGAGGAAAGTAATCATAAAGAAACTTACTTTGAAATTAGTGGCTAATAGGAACGGAACATTGTATGCCGTTAACTAATAATTTTCTGAAATTGAATACGGGATAATACTAGCAATTTGCATTTTAATAAAGCTACGTACTATTATTAGTATTAAAGCAACATTTATGTCGCTCAGCTTTAATGGGACGGAAGTCTAGAATGTATAGGTAAAGAGTTTTTTCACGATGGTTGCAAACAAGCATACGGCCTGCGACTCCAGAACAATTACAAGGGCAATGTCGACCCTATTTAGGGTTCCGTAGTAAACAAGGGAAGGAGCTTATAGTTTCGCTACGTCCGTCCATCCGGCTGTCCACGGCTCAGCTCAGTAAAGCCAGTAACCGTTACTACAAACGAAACATTATAAACAATCTTAAAAATAGTACATTACTACAGAGGCCGGGAAGAAAGGGGTTGCCGGCCGAAGACATATTGACATAGGATAGGTCTGAGGCGGGCAACCCCATATTTCCCGCCGAGGTATGTATAGTGCTTTTCTCAAACATGCAATGAAATATATAAACAACAAAAAAATAAAAGTTTTATTTTTAATACGCATAGTGGCAGAATGATGCCTGTGCCAAAAATTTATGTGAAATGTAAATTAAAAAAGAGGACTTCGCCGGCCTAGGTCTGCATGATTTGTACGAAATTCCATTAACGACCTCTTGCCCTGGCCGCGCCTGAAACGTCATACTTCGCAGCCTATTATAAGGAACATAACATCAATTGCATTGCATGTTTAAGAAAATATTTTTTTGGGTTTTCTCCCCTCCGTGTCAATATGGGGCTGCAATTTTTTCCTGAAAAACCCATCGTGTGTGGTGTCGTTGGATAGCTCGTTAAAAAATGACGTGGATTTTCTTAATTCAGGAATCCGTTTGCGTGATATTTAACTTAAAATTCAGATTTAACTAAACGGGTTGCTACTGTGTGTAATTGGGAATGTAAAAAAATCAAATCATGGTAACAGTGTATTTAAATAATTAACTGAAAAGGAGCGTTCGTGGCCCAGCGGCGCCCGCGTACCGCGTGCGGTATGCGAGGTTAAGCAATGTCGAGCCAGGTCAGTCCTTGGATGGGTGACCGCTTTGAGGGGGTTACTAACTGAGCGCTCCCGTGCTTTGGAAGGCACGTTAAGCCGTTGATCCCGATTGCTGTCTATGATAGCAGTTGTAAAGCCAAGTTAGAGGCTTCCGGGCGGGTTGAGAACTTCTAACAGTCAAGTTGCCCACTCACTTGACAAGCCTAATCCCAATAAGGTCTGGTTTCCCCCACGGGTTAGAAGGTCAGATGGCAGTCGCTTCCGTAAAAATTAGTGCCTACGCCAACTCTTGGGATTAGGTAGCGGACCCCAGGCATCCTTCAGGATGCAACTGTACTGGGAATAACGCTAGGAGGATGATGAACTGAAAAGGAAAACTATCACAGCTAAGTAGATATTACTAGTTAAAGAGTAATAGCCGAACTTAAGAGCCACCACCACCACCATATCAGCCAAAAGACGTCCACTGCTGGACATGGGCCTCCTCCAAATTCACGGAGGGTATATGCTATAATCGCCACGCTTGGCATGCGGGTTGGCGATCGCAGTATCTCCACCGCACTCCAGGGATGCTGCTGCCCATCCCCCGAAGGTCTTGATCGTAGTTTTAGGACATACCCAGGTCCAGGAACTTAAGAGCGCTTTACTAAAATGTAACAGTTCCACTAGCTCCACGTTTTCATGTATTCAAAAGGTACTTAAATACGAAATAGTTTGCGTAGTGGCCTCCTTTTTAGGGTTCCGTACCCAAAGGGTAAAAACGGGACCCTATTACTAAGACTTCGCTATCTGTCCGGCCATCTGTCTGTCACCAGGCTGTATCTCAAGAACCGCGATAGCTAGCTCGACAGTTGAAATTGAAGGAAACAATCGCATCCGCATCGTGGACATGACGAATCTATAAGGTTTCCGTTTTCGCCATTTTGGCTAAGAAACCCTGAAAACATCATAACCGCGAGGTATTGACGGGCTTGGATATTGCTGTCATTCTACCGCTTGGTAGAAAAGTCGTAAGGTTGGTATTCTGTAAAACTATATTATTTAACAAATTAACATGTAATTACAGTCATACGTAGCCGTTGTGTTGGTATACATGAAATAAGACCTCTTTCGTAGGTATACAGAAAAGTTAACACTAAGTTTACTGCAGTACAATTTCTATAAAGCGAAATAATACTCGTTCTCTCCTTAAAACGAAACGACGACTTGTAACATTAACGATAGCAGCGTAAATAGATATATTCCGGTTTGAAACCACCCCTTGATTGTTGCTTAATTTATAATTGACAGAAAAGCTATGAAAATGCTTTTTCAACATCCAGATATCAGACGCTCCCTTTCTAAATAGACAGACAAACGTATTTCATTTGTCTTTTGAGATTGTTCATTTGCAAATGATACGATTTCAAATAATTTAATATAAGGCTATGGTTACACTGTTAGCGGAGAGATTTCTGGTTCGAATGGTATTTACCAATAAAGATAAAAACAACCACAATGTGACACAAAATATTATTATTGTATTGCAGGATCGGTCATTGTGGAAGTCTTTGGGGAAGGCCTATGTTCAGCAGGGGACGTCATTCGGCTGACATGATGATGATGATGATGATGTTTGCAGTTGAATTAGCACCTGTGCTTTATTATCTTGATTTTTAATGTGTAGGAAGTGTAGGAACTGCGTTTTTCTGTCGATCCGGATAACTAAGTTTGTTCGAAAGATATTCGATTTCGTCATTTTTTTCGATCATTACACTTTCATGTACCTAACTAATATACATAAGACAAACAGAAAGAACTATTACTAATATTTTTCTAATTTCCTAGCTCAGGACTAACTTAACAATTATAATCGTTTCACTTGTAACTAAAACTAGGTTAAAAAAAAACACCAACTCCAAACTTTGCCAGACCCCATCCTCTTGGTAATTTTGAGTAGTTCCTTATTTTTTGCCTTACCCCATCCTCTTGGTATTTAATTTGAGGAGTTCCTTCGATTTTTCCCAGATCCCGTCATCAGATCCAGACTTGGTGACAATGGGACCAACTAAAAAACACACCATTTCAAAGAAAAAAAGAATTTTTGAAATCGGTCCAGTAGTCTCCGAGTAATCGGTGAACATACATAAAAATAAATATCATCATCATCTCAGCCGAAAGACGTCCACTGCTGGACATAGGCCTCCCCCAAAGACTTCCACAATGACCGGTCCTGCGCCACCCGCATCCAGCGGACACCCGCGACCTTCACCAGGTCATCGGTCCAAAAAGATTCAAAACCGTGTGGGGGGCCTGCCCACGCTACGCCTTCCGGTACGTGGTCGTCCGGTCGTTTTTTTTCGTACCGGAAAATAAATATATTCCGACAAATTGAGAATCTCCTCCTTTTTTGAAGTAGGTTAAAAATGAATTTTTCATTCTATTATTAAGATATTGAGGCATGTAAAAATGTAACAAGAGCTACAGTGCCAACATCTTGCTGATGATGATGCTGTTAGGTAATATTGTCATCGTATCCTAATGAAGATGCGGCTAGCTTAATAAGACGCCCACTTATCTTTAGCAACGTAACTGGTGAGTTGGCGTCCCCTTAAATCGATGGCACATATCATCACACTTAATTTATGGTGATGTTGCTGCTGGAATTCAGGACTGGTGTGGAATCTCGGGATTGCCCAGGGATTGTAAGAAGAAGAAATACATATTTTCGTAACACAGCACATAAATATATACAAAGGGACTAATATTTACGATACACATAAAACAAATATAAAAGAAACATTAAATAAAACATTATAAAAAGAAAGTGCCACGAATTGATTCCGACTCACCATAGTGCCAACCTTGCTGGTCAACGATGGTCTTCCGTTGGGGCCAACGGGTGAGATCATGACGTATTGAGATCACTTTAAAAAAAGAATAAATAAAGCCAAAGAAGAAACATAAAATAAATGAAAATACAATATTAATAATATTAAAACACAGACAGTTTTTTTTTCATTTATTTAGGTCAACAAACAATCGCTACAAGGTTGCTGAGTTGAGATATTAAAATATAAATACAAATATGTGCGATCCACACCGTTAACCACCAATTAACATTATAATGTTGCAAGTAAACTAAAATATTACTTTAATATTATTAAGTTATGAGAGAGGGCGCTAGTGTGCCACGGTTAACATTGCGTCCGTATAAAAACAGACTTTAAAAATATAAAGAAGTGCTTAAAAGTTCATCGATACACGGAAAAATGATAAGGACAAAGTGTTTTCCAATATATTGTGTGGTTTTTACCTAAAACACGATAATTTGTGCGCAAAAACCGCAAAACAGTGATTAAAAATAAAAGAACCGTTGACCACTTTTTTGTGTACTTAAGTGCAAAAAGTGTCTGTATCGTACTATGAACTAGACTAAAACGTGGCAAAGTGCATAAAAATAAGAAATCCAGTGATATTTGTGAGACTTTTTTAAAAATAATTAGGTTATTATGTGACAATTATAATCACAAACATTGTTTTATCATCTACCGACCACCAAATTTGAGAACAACGCCATCTATCTTGGTTCACGCGAACTACGTAGCATTTAAACAACCGAGATTACATACTATCGACCTCCCAACGTCTTCAACCTAAAAGTTAAACTTGTTAGTACAAGTCATTCACCGCTAGAGGGCACTGTAACCAAAAACGATACACAACATGGATGCCTTACAAAAAATGCTATTAGACATGAGAGCTGACCTCGACAAAAGATTCGACTCAATTGACTCGCGATTCTCCCAAGTTGAAGAAAAAATAACCACAAATATAAATACTCATATCGACAAAAGATTGGAGCAATTTAGCCAGGACTTGGGAGATATAAGATCAAAAGTCGAAGACCAGGAAAAAAGACTCTATATTCTGGAGAAGAACAGCGTCCAAAGAAATGTGGTTATTTTTGGAGTCGACGATACCGAAAAATCGTACTTCGAGCTCCAGGAAAATATTATCCGCAATACATTAGAAGCCAATTAAAAGTGGAAATCCAAGAGTTCGAGATACAGTCACTAAGAAGGATGGGCAGAAAAGGAGGCCGCCCCAGGCCAATTTCAGTCGCCTTTACTACACTGGGGAAGAAAATTAAAGTTCTGCAAAATAAGAATAATCTAACAAACACAAATATGTACATAAAAGAAGAATTCCCAGTAAATATTCTGAAGATAAGAGAAAGTCTCAAACAGCAACAACAAAAAGAGATTGAAAATGGAAATACAGCATTTATAAAATATGATAAATTAGTTGTAAAGAAAAACAACAAGGATGGAAACTCTAACAAGCGACATTTATCATTGTCTCCCCCCCAAATATCACAAAACGGTCCGAAAGTGGCGACCTCTGGAAACCAAAATAGCCAACATAGTACAAACAAGAAGCACAAACCACATCAAAATAATATAACATCTTATATGACAAGAAACAGCGATCGTGACGCATGACGCCAGAAGACCCCCTCCACAAGCAAGAATACCGATACGAACAACCAGAAACGAATAAATAATCTCCCACTACGGCCGGTCACCGCGGGAGATCAAGACCGAAACCCTCCAGTTAATACTCAACAAAATACATCTATCCAGATCTATACACCTACAACACAAAGTACCTTATCAGATTTAAAAAACGAAAACCTTTTGCACATAGCTACGTTCAACGTGAGAACTCTATCATCACATGCTCGATTTATAGAGCTACAGGACGCTTTAAAAAACATAAAGTTTGAAGTATTGGGTCTCTCAGAGACAAGAAGATTCGGAAATGCAATAATTGAGTACGACAACATCATCTTTTACTACATCGGCGAGACTCCGGGGCTCTATGGGGTAGGATTTTTGGTGAAAAAGCACCTGAAGAAAAACATAGAGAGCTTTGTTGGCCTTTCAGAACGAGTGGCTTTGCTGAAATTAAAATTTAATAACCTTGAACTAAGCATAATACAAGTCTATGCACCCACCGAAGCCGCAAATGACTCCGAAATGCAACTTTTTTACGACACGATAGACAAGGCTCTCAACCTGTCGGGAAAAAATATAATAGTCATGGGCGACTTCAACGCCAAGATCGGCCAACCGAAACCAGAGGAAAGTCCCACAATGAAATGCTACGGATATGGCGAAAGAAACAGCAGAGGCGAACGACTGATCGAGTTTGCATACGAAAATAAACTCTATATCTTGAACACATTCTTCAAGAAGAGACTAAACCAGAGATGGACTTGGCGATCACCAGATGGCGCCACTAAAAACGAACTGGACTACATTTTGTCAAATCTTCAAAGTAGAGTTAATAATGTACAAACTATCAACGCGAACTTCCCTTCAGACCATAGGCTAGTACGTGCAACCTTCAGCCTCCAAAGCGTCAAGAATAGCCGAACAAACTACACAACTAATTCTAAAAGCTCACTGAAAAACGAGGAAGAAATATCCAAATACGTAGCATCCCTGAAACTGCTTGAAAAAGACCTTCTGACCTGGCGCGAAAAAGAAAGCGTTCAAGGATATCACAATAAAATAATTAACGCAATAGAATCAAGCCTCAAGGCAGCATCCACTCTTAAAGCACAAACCGAGAAAAACGACATTATATCTGCTCATACAAGAAGCTTAATTCAACGAAGAAGCCAGCTGCAAAAATTGAAACCCAAAACTCGCACAATGAAGAGCGAGCTATGCGCCCTCTACAAATTTGTAAACAAATGCATAAGCCACGACTATACAAACCATCGCACAAGGACATTTGAAAGGCACTTGCATGCCACAGGAAGCCTGAAAAAAGCTCATAAAGAGTTGAGAATACACAAAACGTGGATAGAAGGACTTCAAACATCTAGTTCAACATCAAATGCAAGAAAAGAAATACTACACATAGCTACGTCCTTCTACAAAAATCTATATAGTGCACCTGATCATGAACCAACGTATATTCAATTTGAAGCGGATCGACCAAGCTCAGATGAAAATATACCCCCCATTGAAGAACTAGAAATAATAAATGCGATAAAAAAGCTCAAACTAGAAAAAAGCCCGGGGCCGGATGGAATTACAAATGAACATATAAAAATAGGTTGCCCGCAGCTTGTAGCTCCCATTGCGCACATGATACTAGAAAGCTCATACACACCAAAAGAATGGTCTGAATCCGAAATAATTTTACTATTTAAAAAAGGAGATTCGAAAGATATAAATAATTACCAACCGATTAGCCTCTTGCCCTCTTTATACAAATTATTTGCATCTATTTTAGAACAGAGAATTGGCAAAACTCTAGAAAAACATCAACCTGTAGAGCAAGCGGGTTTCAGAAGAGGTTTCAGCACAGTCGACCATATCCACTCGCTAGAACTTCTCATAGAGAAATATCAAGAGTTTCAGCGCCCTCTATATATGGTGTTCATCGACTATCAGAAAGCTTTCGACACTATTACCCATTCCTCGATGTGGGAAGCTTTAAAGTCGCAAAATGTAGACATAAAATACATAGATATTCTAAAGCACCTATATCAGAACATCATCAGTAGAGTGAAGCTAGAGGTAACAGGACCGCCTATACCGATTAAACGTGGAGTCAGACAGGGTGATCCACTATCTCCGCGAATATTTATTGCTATATTGGAATATATTATAAGTAAATTAAACTGGGAAAATGTCGGATTAAACATAAATAACAAACGCATCAGCCATTTGAGATTTGCTGACGATATAGTACTACTATCAGAAAATAGTACTCAACTAGGTACCATGATAGAGTCCCTGCAAAAAGAAAGCTCAAAGGTCGGCTTAGAAATAAACCTAAGTAAATCAAAGCTAATGACAAACAGTATACAAAATGTAATCACCCTAAATAACATGCCTATGGAATACGTCGAAAGCTACATTTACTTAGGGAAGCAAATCTCTTTCCAAAAACAAAGTAATGACCTCGAAATAGACAGAAGAATAGCTGGTGTATGGAAAAAGTACTGGGCTCAAAAAGAAGTTATGAAAGGCAAACTACCATTACACCTAAAGAAAAAAGTTATGGATTCATGCCTCTTACCATCTCTAACATACGCCTGCCAAACCTGGAAATTTACTAAACGGCTGAGAAACAAAATAACAGCTTGCCAAAGAAGTATGGAGAGAAGCATTTTGAAAATAAGAAGAATTCATAAAATACGACACACCACCATACGCAAGAAAACAAATGTCACCGATGCATTATCTTATGCTCAAAAGTTGAAATGGCGATGGGCAGGCCACGTAGCTCGATTGACCGATGATCGCTGGACAGCACGGATAACTTCATGGTCGGGACCTGCAGGGACTAGAAAGCGAGGCAGACCTGTAACAAGGTGGGCTGACGACATCACCCAAATAGGAGGAAAAGACTGGATAGAAACTGCAAAAGATAGAGAGAAATGGTCATCACTGGAGGAGGCCTTTACCTTCACAGGAGGGGTTCTCACAGAAACTTGACAAATATTAAAAATCTAGTTATTCAAAACAAGAAGTTTTCAATGACAATGTATTTAAATAACTAAGAATAATTTTACAGTACGAATAATCAAATTATTATTGCATTGAATGTTACTAATTATTAGAAAATATAAGATATTAAGTAATGTATTTTATGTAAATCAAATTATCATTGTATGAAAAATATTTAAATAGAAATAATAAGATGTAATAGGTTAAAAATAATGTAATTGTTATTTTTTTTATTCTATACTCTTTCTTGTAATGTGTGAGAAATAAAAAGGCTTTTTATTTTATTTTATTTTATTTATTTATTAAGTTATTGATCACATGGTCAAATTCATAACATGCTTTCACTCGACGGATAGTATCTAAACCATCAAAATATCACAATATATGTGACGTTCCGCGGACAAAGGTACCTTATACCGGTAGAGATAAGGGACCTTATGGCGGAAGCCACAAGGTGGATTATCGCTAAGTTATATAAGTTTAATATTATCATATAAAAGGATAACGTAATTTAAAAAATGGAAAAATATGCTTTATTCTTTATTGCCGCAAAGTCAAATAAAAAGTACCAATGGAATCCTTATGTAAAAATAAAGAGTAAATTGTACCACAACTATGTACCTTATCGCTGTTTCACGACTAAAACAGTCATATACCTATAAGCTGGTGTAGGAGACATTTCGGGGCCGGTAGCATCGAGCTAGGGTTGTCACAGATCTTGCCATCACTGCGAGCACGAAGATGATACGGCCCTGCACACTCTTAAAGAGTGCCCCTGCTGGGCCGCGGAGCGCCGCGAATTAAGTGCGCTCCTAGAGACGGAAGATCTCTCGCTGCACAGCGTAGTAGTCTGCATGCTGCGCAGCGAGAGATCCTGGAACGCAGTCGCAAATTTCTGCGAAAGAGTGATGACGCGGAAAGAGGAAGCGGAGCGGGAGCGCGAAGAGAGAGCCGATGCACACCCGCTCCGGCGCAGACGGGGGGGAAGAAGGCGACAACAGTTCATCAATTGCCTGATTCCCCAGTAGGACCATGGGTTGGGGACCCACACAACTAGGCCCTACACGTCTGGGGGAGGGATTGGAGCGTTACCAATCCTTCCCTCCATAGGCGCGAGGGTGTTCCCGGTCCGCTGGCCGGGGTAGCCGGGGGGGGCATCGTGGTAGAATGCTAGGGATCCCGTGGTGCCCCCTACACGGCAGAGCGGGATAACGCCGCAGAGGTTTTAGTGGGTATTCCCTTCCTCGGATAGGATAAGTCCCACATACCCCCAATGGGTCGTCCAGTCCCACGGGGGGATGCATAAACGCATTTTCTCTGTGATAAAAAAAGCGTGGTCACTGATTCTTTATTGGGTCAAGCTGCTTTGTGGGAAACCATTCTGTCAAGCTGGTCTAATTTGACCGACGATCAGATGTACTCTTTGAGTAAAAAATGGAAAGATAATACATGTCAAATGCGATGCCAACCATTAGAACACAATTGGATTGTGTTCCCACCCATATTGACATTTGATCGTCTCTAAAGACTTGTTCGAATGGCACCATAAAAAATAGTCAAATACTCGTGTTCGTCATGTTCTGACAAGTATGCGAGAGCGAGACTGTCGGGTGTTTTATCCACACCGATAAATGCTAAAACGGCAACCATCATACACCCGATGGGAAGCAAGGGGCTGTTTTATTCTACCCCGTAACCACATGGTTAATTAACATGCCACTAATTAAGCATTATAGAGGCTATTGATTAGATTACTCTACCTTAACTAGACCGCTCGCGACCCTCTAATCGATCGCACATTTCACCACAGTTAATTTAAGGTGGTGTTTCGGCTGGAGTTCGCGACCACGCCCTCTTGTCTTTAACCACTGCATGGGGTCGGATGTAACAAAACTATAAATTAATCAGCCTCTCGCCCATGCTCTGACCACAGCTCGCCAACAATGGGAAAATGGTCACAGTACACAGATAGACGGTAAATTAAAGTCAGCTACTACCCAGTGCCTAATTTTACAGAACAATAAACTGCTCAGAAGAAAAAGCTCTGTGCTCTGTTTGGAAGATCGTGCCGTTCCCGCATTTGTCTTTGCAGTCGAAGGATACGATGTCTTAATGCATGAATCGTCTGGTAATAGACGTAAGAGGCCTATGCAGATGATAATAATGAATGTTACAAAGCTATAAGGGTGAATTTCATTTTTTTGTACATAGTTAAGGACTTAATTTCGTAAACATTTTAATTGATTCCTTTGCGTAACGAAAATTTGTCATACAATTTACATGAGCAACTTCAGTTCTTCACATAAAATCTGTAATTTGCAATTGCACTTGATTTTGGAACTACGATATATCTATTCAGGCCTAATAAATGACACGATAACGTTTGACGCGACACAAAAAAAATATCCGATATCCCCAAAGTACGGAGTCTATGATCTTTATTTTCTATTTGTTTCATAATTAAATGTACTTATTAATAAGTTTAGTTATATTGACTTTTGGTTCCCAGACTAATTTTTTTTACTTATTTCTCGCATCGCAAACACGTTTCTTTTAGAAAAAAAATCTTTACTAGCTTGACCTACTACTGTTCACATACGCGTTTACTGTGACCGCTGTATGAAAGCCCCTTAATTATCATTCTTGGTGCACTGAATCAGACGCTATTAGACAACAAAGGGATCGATTATTTGCAGTCTTTGTTCTACAAACATAAGGTGTAAGTCTGCACCGTCTGGGTCGGAGATCGATCCAATATTACTCAAGTCGGCCATTAATATTCTGCCCCGTGTACGTAAAAGAGCCTATCTTCATATAACAATAGAAGCTTTGCATTCTGTTATGACGGTTAGTAGGGGTGTTTGTTTACATATATGAATTTTGAATTGGTTTTCACACTATAGAAGATGATCAAAGAGATACTTCAAAGTGTGTTAGTAGTTAATATTTTGATATTTGAACATAAAAAATATAAAGTCATAGAATCACATTAATATCTACGACCTTAACTTTTTATTACGTTTGTAATTTGAGAAATTCATATTTTGTCACATTTGCATGCAAATATAGAAATCTATACTAATATTATAAAGCTGAAGAGTTTGTTTGTTTGTTTGATCGCGCTAATCTCAGGAACTACTTGGTTCGAATAGAAAAAATATTTTTGTGTTGGATAGTCCATTTATCGAGGAAGGCTTTAGGCTATTATAACAACACGCTGCGACCAATAGGAGCGAAATCGCGGACGAAGTCGCGTGCAACAGCTAGTTACATATAAAGTGATTGAATCACATTATAATTTTTTAAAACATTTGTCATTTTCGAGTAGATAGGTATATGATTTGCCTATTGCTAGGTTTTGCAGAGGAAAAATATACGGGGAATTCGAAGTGGTAACTTAAAAACGTGAATATGTAGGCATATAAAAACTTTTTCATTAAAGAATAAAGTATAAGAAATATTTTTTTTTCACATTAGTAGTAATCAATTAGGTGACGATAGCTCAGTTGGTTTAGAGCGATCCGATTGTCGGGGCGGGGGGGCTTATGTAACCGTGGACTGGGCCATCCACGGTGAAGCTAGGAGGCACCCAGGGCCGGCCTGTTCGGGCTGCCGGCTGGCCCAAGGAGGGCGCTCCCAGCGGTCTTGGGTAGCCCTCTGAGGATGCGTTGAGGTGGGGCCGCAGAAGAAGAGGAGTGCCGGTATTATGGTGTGCCGTTCTCCCTATCTTCTGTGGCCCCAAGAGCTGCGAACTTGGCGGGGCCGTTCCGTGAAAACAGCGTTGGTGGGGCCGCAGAGGAAGAGAAATGTTTTCCCTATCCTTTGCGGCCGAGGTGTGGAACCACCGACCTGCTCCGCCACCGGTGCCGGAAGTTTTTCAGCACCCATGACCTCCTTGTAGCGGACTCAGGGGGGTCCGCTACCGTACAAGATGGAGGTCGTGGAGGAAGGCGCGCCGCGTCATCTGGCATGCCTGACGTGGTGGGCCTCCGGGCATTCGTGAGGGAGCCGCTTGGGAGCGGCTGTCGCCGGCAGGGTCGCGGATGTGTGCGCAACGTTCCCGTGACCTCACACAAGGCGGTGAGGCGGCAGATGGGGGGGGGGGGTTAGTCGGTACCTACATCGTGGGTCTCATCAGCCTATAAGGGAGTCCCACATAACCATTCGGGTCAGCCGCTGCGCCCGGGTGGTATTCGTAATGCACCCCCCCCCCCTAAACAAAAAAAAAAGTTAGTTTAGAGCGATGTACGGAATTCAATGCTAACTAGCACACGTGTTAAAAGAACCGTTCGCCGCGATAAGTACTCTTGATTAAGGACTGTGAATCGGTCTGAAGCACGTCGAGCGATATTCGACCTTAAAGATGTGAGAGACCTGACTCGTTTCATTACATTTTTTTAATCTGAATGTTAATTATAATTTCTTTAGCAGACGCTTACGCTCGGTAAAACAGGTAGGTATATAAGAACTTTTCCTTATTGACTAAGGTACAATACAAGAACATAATTAAGTCTCTCATAAGAACGTAAGCAACTGTTAAACACAGAGTTCAAACAATTTAGAAAAAAATATTTCACCGTAAATATGTACGAGGGCTGTTCCGAAAGTTTTTAGCTGCTCTCACTCTATTCATGCGATATATGTTTTAATGATACGATTATGCGGGTAATTTCGATACATATGTCTTGGGGTGAAACTGTTGATTAAAGTCGCTTGGGTTTTATTTTATTGTGTTTTAAGTACGACGTGTCAACAGCCCTATCGAATATGCGATGAACGGGTCAAAATACCAATTTTGTGTTGCGGGCCATTATTAATTAATACGTCACCACAACTAAACGGAATTTTATAAACCCCAAACTACGAATCTTCCCTGTCTCTACCCACGTAATCTGTTTCAATTGCATGAAAATCAGCGACAATGAGCAGGTGTGTCGAATATTAGTTTAGGTCGCGAGACTAGGGACTGGTCATCATCGCAA
Organism: Notocelia uddmanniana; assembly: GCA_905163555.1. Taxonomy (NCBI): domain Eukaryota; kingdom Metazoa; phylum Arthropoda; class Insecta; order Lepidoptera; family Tortricidae; genus Notocelia; species Notocelia uddmanniana. The sequence goes on along the minus strand of LR991062.1, from coordinate 27,743,744 downwards.
AAAAAACTTAAATTAAATAAAATCATTTTTGATTTTACATAAAAATCAGCAAAACTAAGTAAGGAAGTCATCCCGGGCATTTTCCACCACAGTTGTTAGGGATTTCGATGCCAAAACTATTTTTAGGTATCAAAAATAGTACTATTTTCGCAAATTTTTAAAAGCCCATACATAAGGCCTTTTGGTAAAAAAATGTTGTGATAAAAATACTTGCTGCTTACTAACGATTTTATCCCAGCTCATAACTATTGAAATTACCCACATAATGGTATAAAAAAATATGTATCGCATGAATAGAGCTAAAAACACAGCTACAAACTTTCGGAACAGCCCTCGTACCTCCGGCACAGTATAAGTAACAGTAGTGATGTAGCGAAGGAACTGCCTAACAAAAACGACATTTCATCACCATAGCAGCCGAAGGACGTCCACTGCCGGACATAGCTCGTACGTTGTTTGACAACTATAGTACATTACTACAGAGGCCGGGACGAAAGGGGTTGCCGGCCGAAGACATATAGACGGCAGCGAGGTCGGATAGATCTGAGGCAGGCAACCCCATATTTCCCGCCGAGGTATGTATAGTGCTTTTCTCAAACATGCAGTGGAATAAACAACAAAAAAAAAACAAAGTTTTATTTTTAATATGCATTGTGGCAGAATGCCATGATGCCTGTGCCACAAATTTATGTGGAATGGAAATTAAAAAAATCGGCCAAGAGCGTGTCGGGCCACGCTCAGTGTAGGGTTCCGTAGTTTTCCGTCCGTCACATTAAGTTGACATATTAAGTACAGAAACACAAAACCCTAAAAACGGGCCCACAGAGGACGGTGATAACTAAAGAAAGAGTTATAGATTCGCAACTGCTCAGACCCCATTAAATCAGGAAAAATCTTAACACCGCCATGTAGAAATGAGCGTTCCACGTACAGCGACATGCGGGTAATTTCGATACATATGTCTTGGGTTGAAACTGTTGATTAAAGTCGCTTGGGTTTTATTTTATTGTGTTTTAAGTACGACGTGTCAACAGCCCTATCGAATATGCGATGAACGGGTCAAAATACCAATTTTGTGTTGCGGGCCATTATTAATTAATACGTCACCACAACTAAACGGAATTTTATAAACCCCAAACTACGAATCTTCCCTGTCTCTACCCACGTAATCTGTTTCAATTGCATGAAAATCAGCGACAATGAGCAGGTGTGTCGAATATTAGTTTAGGTCGCGAGACTAGGGACTGGTCATCATCGCAAAAAAAACTTAAATTAAATAAAATCATTTTTGATTTTACATAAAAATCAGCAAAACTAAGTAAGGAAGTCATCCCGGGCATTTTCCACCACAGTTGTTAGGGATTTCGATGCCAAAACTATTTTTAGGTATCAAAAATAGTACTATTTTCGCAAATTATTAAAAGCCCATACATAAGGCCTTTTGGTAAAAAAATGTTGTGATAAAAATACTTGCTGCTTACTAACGATTTTATCCCAGCTCATAACTATTGAAATTACCCACATAATGGTATAAAAAAATATGTATCGCATGAATAGAGCTAAAAACACAGCTACAAACTTTCGGAATAGCCCTCGTACCTCCGGCACAGTATAAGTAACAGTAGTGATGTAGCGAAGGAACTGCCTAACAAAAACGACATTTCATCACCATAGCAGCCGAAGGACGTCCACTGCCGGACATAGCTCGTACGTTGTTTGACAACTATAGTACATTACTACAGAGGCCGGGACGAAAGGGGTTGCCGGCCGAAGACATATAGACGGCAGCGAGGTCGGATAGATCTGAGGCAGGCAACCCCATATTTCCCGCCGAGGTATGTATAGTGCTTTTCTCAAACATGCAATGGAATAAACAACAAAAAAAAAAACAAAGTTTTATTTTTAATATGCATTGTGGCAGAATGCCATGATGCCTGTGCCACAAATTTATGTGGAATGGAAATTAAAAAAACCGGCCAAGAGCGTGTCGGGCCACGCTCAGTGTAGGGTTCCGTAGTTTTCCGTCCGTCACATTAAGTTGACATATTAAGTACAGAAACACAAAACCCTAAAAACGGGCCCACAGAGGACGGTGATAACTAAAGAAAGAGTTATAGATTCGCAACTGCTCAGACCCCATTAAATCAGGAAAAATCCTAACACCGCCATGTAGAAATGAGCGTTCCACGTACAGCGACATCTATCGGCAAATTAAGTAAACTATTGCGCGCGAGCTTAAAGTATGGAAGATGATTTTTATGGAATAATTCTTTATTGCGTGAACCGATTTTCACCGGTTTTACTTTATTTGAAAGCACGTCATTTCATTGTGATTTTGTAGAAATGACAGGTACAATAAACACCTGTTTATACGGTTAAATTACAAACTTAGTTCAGAAATTATTTTTGTAATTTTTTCAAAAACTATTCAACCTATCAAGTTCAAAATAATTTTCCTACAAAGTTTTTATAAAGTTCTACTTTTGAGATTTTTTTCATATTTTTAAAACTTATGGTTCAAAAGTTAGAGGGGGGGACACATTTTTTTTTACTTCTTGAGCGATTATTTCCGAAAATATTAACATTATCAAAAAATGATTGTAGTAAACCCCTATTTATTTTTAAATACCTATCTAACAATATATCACACGTTAGGGTTAAAATGAAAAAAAAAATCACTCCCCACTTTACGTATAGGGGAGGTACCCTAATAAAATATTTTTTTCCACTTTTTATTTTACCACTTTGTCGGCGTAATTGATATACATATAGTACCAAATTTCAGCTTTCTAGTGCTAACGGTCACTGAGATTATCCGCGGACGGACGGACAGACATGGCGAAACTATAAGGGTTCCTAGTTGACTACGGAACCCTAAAAAGAGGACTTTGCCGGCCTAGGCCTGCAAAATTTGTATGAAATTCCATTAACGACCTCTTGTCCTAGCCGCACCTGAAACGTCATACTTCGCAGCCTATTATAAGGAACATAACATCAATATTTCATTGCATGTTTGAGAAAAAATAATTAAAACATGGCATCCCGCTTCCTCGCGCTTGCTGCATAGCACGTGATCTTTATATATCGACAACCAAGCGGTGTGCGTAAATCTTTAGCCGAAGTGACAAGAGGATCCGAGGCGCACTCCCCACAAGGAAGACTGAGGACCTGGTGCAGGTCCTCAGTCTTCCTCCCCTGGCTGTGGGTGGCGCGGGACCGGTCACTGGCACTCTTTGGGGGAGGCCTATATCCAGTAGTGCAGTGGACGTCCTTCGGCTGATATGATGATGATAAGAAGAACAGGCGTATTCCTGGGCACTTTAAATGTAGAAATTAATGGCACGTAATTACCGTGAACGTACATTCACGAAAATTCTTTAATTAGTACATTAAAGCGAGATCCGAGCCGTGTGCGAAGTACGTGTAATATGGAAATTATTTAATTAACTCCCTATCTATACGCTACCGATGCCCGTACCAGTTTAATCTAATGTATTACGCATTAATGATTCCCACTTGAGTTATTCCAATGCGGGCCATGCCTTATTTCATGAAATCTGAGAAACTTATGAATGTATTTGTAAAGAAATAGTTATATCATTTCTTTAGGCGCTTTCCTCATTTGTCAATGCGGAGGCGGTTAGATATGAGAAAACTGTCAGCTGTCAGTGTCAACCGATATCAATGCAGTACTGCCCCACTTCTGCGCATCGTATTAGTACTGCGCAAAGGTAATACTGACAGTAATTTCACATCAGTAGGTGCTTATGTCAAACAACAAAATACCTATGACATATCGATCCCGCATCGCCAAGTCAGGAAGTCGGCTTAGTTTGAATTTTGCCGCGACTCGTTCTGTCAGTAAAGCAGCGCGATCTCGTTGGTGAAGCACACGTGAAGTAGAGTGGACATTCACCTTGTTGGTAAAGCAGTGCTGTGAAGTGTCAATGTGGGGTGGACATTTAGAGGTTATGAAAAGAATGATATGGTACCATGAAATTAAACCAGATTAATTTACTTAGGTTATTCTAAAAGGATTTACAATGGAATCATCATCATCATTATCATCATTTCAGCCGAATGACGTCCACTGCTGGACATAGGTTTTGGGGGAGCCCAAAGACTTCCACAATGATCGGTCCTGTGCCACCCGCATCCAGCGGACACCCGCGACCCTTACCAGGTCATCAGTCCACCGTGTGGGGGGCCTGCCCACGCTACGCCTTCCGGTACGCGGTCGCCACTCGAGAACCTTCCCGCCCCAACGGCCATCGGTTCTGCGTGCTATGTGCCCCGCCCACTGCCACTTAAGTTTAGCGATTCGAAGGGATATATCGGTCACTTTGGTTCTGCTGCGGATAGCCTCATTTCTGATGCGATCGCGCAGAGAAACTCCCAGCATAGCCCTCTCCATTGCTCTTTGGGTGACTTTGAGCCTTCTTATGAGGCCCATAGTAAGCGACCACGTTTCAGTACCATATGTCATCACTGGTAACACACACTGGTCAAAGACTTTCGTCTTGAGACACTGCGGGATATTGGACGAGAAGATGTGACGTAGCTTCCCCAACGCTGCCCAGCCGAGTCGGATTCGACGATTAACCTCTTTCTCGAAGTTGGACTTACCTAACTGGACAGTCTGTCCTAGGTATATGTAATCGTCTACAACTTCGAGCGTAAAGTGTCCGATTGTTACGGGAGTTGGTGCTACATGGGCATTTGACATGATCTTCGTCTTGTCCATGTTCATCCTTAGACCAACTCGCTCGGAGGCTTTACTGAGGTCATTGAGCATTGTACTTAAATCCTCCATGGTCTCAGCCAAGACTGCTATATCGTCAGCAAACCGAAGGTGAGTGATGTACTCGCCGTTTATGTTGATGCCTAGCCTACAACGGAATAGACACAGTAAATGATAAACGTTGAATTTCGTTTAGTTCAATTCTGAGTTCATCAAACCGCGACCGCATTGATTATAACTTTTCTCAAACATGCAATGAAATTCAAAGTATCACGTTGCAGGTGGAACCACTCGGGAGAACTGTAAAGGAATTTCATACAAAACTGAAGACCTAGGCCGGGAAGTAATTTTGTTTTTAATTTTAATGTCAAACATGGCGTTCGCAAATATATTTTTTTGAGTGATATTATTTTATTTCAATGCATATGTTTGAGAAAAGCACTACACAAATCTCGACGAGAAACGTTGGGCCGCTGGCCGTGTATCCCTATCCGTGTCTATATCTACTTGACCTGCAATTCTTCGTTTCCCGGCCTTTATAGTAATGTACTACCCTGGACTAACTTAGGTACATGTATAAAATATAACAACGCAACAGTGAAACGCCGTAGAGAGCCGCACAGAAATCACTTACCTTTTCGGACGTACAATTGGTAAATACAACTGTAATTTTCCATTTTATTGTGGAAAATGACAGATCTACATTATGCCGCTATACTTATCTGCACTAGACTTGGCGTAGGCACTAGTTTGACGAAAACGGCTGCCATTTGAACTTCTAACCCAAAAGGAATACCAGACCTTATTGGCATTAAGGAGGAGCATACCGTAACATAAAATAGATATAGCCGTATCTTCACATTGATTGCAACTTTAGTTACAAAACAAAGTGATATAAATGATACATCTCTCTGTAGCGGGATCCGAAAACAATTTCGACGCGTTACCCTGTCCCGAAGCGAGACATATGACAAAAGTTCACAAGTTGCGTGAGTCTCAAACTTCGTCGTGTGACGCAAGTTGCAGCCGTGACACTTACGTGCTCTGAAAAATATAGAGAATCTTTTACTTATACGTTAACTAGGTTTTGGTTACGAGTTTGTCTGGTTAATATTGTACACGTTACACCTACCTAAGGATACGCGGATACCGTATAGTTAATAGACGTTCGCGACTCTATCTATACATACATATAATAAAGCTGAAGAGGGTCGAAAGTCTGTGCATGGAAGATATTTAAAAAAAAATTGGCTGGGGATACTTAGAATTGATAACAGAACACGTTCCAACAGTTTTTAGAATTTTTGTCTGTTTGTCTGTTTATCTGTTTGTCTGTTTATATGAACGCGCATCACGTGAAAACGGCTAAACGGATTTTGATGAAAACTTTACTAATCTATCGAGTAAAAACCCGGTCAGGTTTAAGGCTATAAAAATTGTGCAAATTTGGGTTTAAAGGGGGTAAAAAGAGGGGTTGAATTTTGTATGGGAACTCCTATAATCCATGAGTTACAGGAATGAAAATTGGTAAGCATATACTTGACGACAAAGGAAAAGCATCCTCATTCAAAAATTTTGAAATCTTAAGATAGAAACTGAAAAAAAGTAAACGCAAGCGCTGCGCCGCGGCGCTGCCCAGTGTGCGCGCCAGCCACCACGGTCTCTTCAAATTTTGAACACTATTATGATTTATTCCATTAATTAACTGTGACTCTAAACCCCAATTTCAGTACTGTTTTCAAGATTCAAAAACTACATATACAACTCTGTAATCCCACTAATATTATAAATGCGAAAGTTTAGATGTTTGGATGTTTGTTACTCAATCACGCAAAAACGGCTCAACAGATCAAGGTGATTTTTTTGTATACTAAACAGTATATAATCTGGATTCACTTAAAGTATACTTTTTGTCCCGATAATCACCCTCAAAGTGATGAAATCAGGGGTGCAAATATGGTCTATGAAACTGGTGATTTAAATCCTCATACGCCATTCTAAGCTTTAAGATTCAGCCCATTGGAAGTATAACGGCGTGTCAATAAATTTAACTTAAGCCATAGCAGAATTTGACGTATTCTAAACAAGCTGACGTTTCGATATGTCAAAGCCGAAATATCATAAGTCCTTCTGATTGATGACGCTATTTTTAAGCATAACCTTTTAGCAATTAGGTCTATTATTGCGTGTAAATCATAATAAATTTGCGGTACTTTGGAATTGTTTGTCTTCATATGCTTAAATACAAAAACAGCTGCTTCAATTCAGTCTTTGTATCGTCCGTGTACAATTTAATTTTGTCGTGTATTATTTTTTATGTAGTTGGTGACCCTTCAGACTATAATAACTGTTTGATATAAGAGATCACTTGGGCTGGGCAGTCCAATCGTCAACATTGAGGGTTGAAGCACCTTAGATCTATGCACAAAGTACAATATATATACTAAGATAGAGATACCAGTGAAATTCTCCACATAGATCGTAGCGCCGTTGTGTATTTAGTAAGAACTAACCGCACGACCGCTGCATCCCTGTCACTTCAATATGCAAGTGCGATAGAGATAGCACCAAGTGACATCTGGTACAAACAAGTTAAAATAACATTTCCATAGAAAAATTCGTACTTCAAGCTGAAAGGCCCCTGGATCTATGCTTATCCGTATACACATATAATACAGCTGTAGAGGGTCGAAAATCTGTACATTGAAGATATTGGATTAATCAATGGAGCGATTGGAGGGCCCTTGGCATCGAAACAGAACACATTTCAACAGTTTTAAGAATTCGTGTCTGTTTGTCTATCGGTTTATATGTCTAGGCAGTGTGACTCTCGGCCTTCAGCCTCACGTGCATTGCCGCTTCGGGCCTTCGGCCCTCAGCCTTACATGAGGGGCCCGCTCTGTTGGCTATCTTGCCACTATGTGTGAATGATCGGCATGAGGAGCCCACTCTGTGTGAATGATCTGCCTTTAGACTCGCATGCCTTGCCCCTCTGCATCAGGCCTTCGGCCCTACATAAGGAGCCCGCTCTGTTGGGACTCTCGGCTTTCGGCCTCGCTTGCATTGCCACTCTGCTTCAGGCCTTTGGCCCTACATAAGGAAACCGCTCTGTTGGGACGCTCGGCCTTGGGCCTCGCGTGCGTGTCACACGGCTCCGGGCCTTCAGCCTTATATAAGGATCCCGCTCTATTTGAATGCTCGGCTTTCGGCCTCGCATGCCTTGCCACTCCATTTCGGCCCGTTAGTCATCAACTTTACATGAAGAATCTACTCTGTTGGGAAGCTCGGCCTTCGGCCTCGCGTGTCTCGCCTCCCTGTTTCAAGTCTTCGGCCCTCAACCTTACATAAGAAGCCCGCTCTGTGTGAATTCTCGGCCTTCCGCCTTGCATGTTTTGCCACTCTGCTTCTGCCTTTCGGCCCTCATACTCACATGAAGAACCCGCTCTGTTAGGACGTTTTACGGCAGAACTGCGTAGCGAGACTTTTATCATTGTACATGTAATATTTTACGGGCTTTATTCGTCTAGAATCGGTACATTTGATATTCTGACATAAGCTTAATCATTCGTTTTGAAAGCACGAGCACGTAGCACCAACTCCCGTTACAATCGGACACTTTTAATTGAAGTTGTAGATGATTATATATTATACCTAGGACAGACTGTCCAGTTAGGTGGGTCCAACTTCGAGAAAGGGGTTAAGAAGGGTGATAGATTGTATCATCATCATCATCTGAGGCGTTATAGCCACGGGTGGGCCCTAGGCTAGCCTGCAAATATCTCCAGTGCGATCTATTCGTGACTTTCCTTCTCCAACATGTCACCCCTAAGTTCCTGGTGTCCACCTGAGCTTGAGGAAGATTGTATGGGAAAACAAATCATTCTAAGGCGAGAACGAATTACACGCGGACGAAGTCGCGGGCAAAAGCTAGTTAGAGTCATAAGTGCGATACCAACCTTTTATTGATTATAATTATTAGGGGCTCCCAATAACATTCCATCTGTAATTCTCCGTTTTTTTCGGGTTTTTATGGTTTATCGTATTAACAACAACGATATTTACCAAAATAGTATCCCACATTTGCTTCAAACCTTACTGTCTTCTAGATATGGCATCAAACTTTAACAATTTCAGGCAAAACAAAAAAAAGTGCATAAACAACATACTGATATCGAAAATAGAACTTATTTAGACCATGTTTGGATGTTGTTTTTTTCAAAATTCGGGTCTTGCAAATGTATATACAGAAATGAAGAACCGATAACCGTTTGTGCCATTACTAGTGTTGACGGCGGAATATCAACTCAAAACTCATCAATAATCGATGATTAGTGCGTGGAGTTCCTTAAGGTTCGATATGTTGCCTGGAAGAGTAAAAAAAAGTAAAAATATTGACTACCGAAACAATGTATATACTTTTAATAGTTATTATCGTTGACTCCCACACTAGGCTAAGCTTGACGACCTGTCTTAGTCAATGCAATGATCTCAACACAGCGCATCTTCGGGAGCTCTGACCTTTCTCACCGACAGCACACCACATACTCGTATCTACAGAGCAAATAATATTGTTAGTATGGCCGGGGTTTTCTATAACGTTGAATGATATATTAGGGTTTTTCACCATCCTGGCCCGCCTCCGGCGCTCCTTTGTTGCGTCGAACGTAAAAGCTTGCTTTGTACTGTATCAAACGGTTAAATGGTTTCGCGTTAAGAATAGTAAGAACTGAGTAATAAGGCATGCGGATTCAGCAATAATAGCCTCTGTGTCGCCTGCTGAAGAGTCATATTAATTGTCGATATTGGCATTGGCACATGACGATGATGACATGCTGCTGTCGTTATTGAGAGACAAGGTGAACTGATGACCCGGTAAAGGTCGCGGGAGTCCGATGGATGAGGCTTGCGCAGGACCGGTAATTGGGCAGGTCTTTGGAGGAGGAGGCCTATGAGCACAAGTGGATATAGGCAGACAACGTAGATACAATTACTTTCCTCGGTTTAGACATAGACACATCTATTAACTGGAAATCCCACATCCTAAAAACTAATAATAAACTTACCAAATATATACACCTTGCGAGAATTTAAAAAATCTACAAATTTTCAGTGCGCTCTTACTGCTTACTACGCATATGCTGTTTCGTGGCTTAGATATGGAGTCATCCTCTGGGGCAATAGCACATATATAAATGACATATTCCTCCTACAAAAGAAGTGTATACGTATATTAGCTAATATTAAAAATAGAGATAGTTGTAGACCTTATTTCATCGAGTACAAAATATTGACGCTAACATATATCTATATCCTAGAAATATGCAAGTTTGTGAGGAAATACCCGCAGTTTTTCCCAAAACTTGTTGACCAGCCCCGGCGGTTCCAAACTAGGTACAAAAATAACTTAGCTCCAGCCCCTCGTTCAAACCTCAAACTGCACAAAACAGGCCCAAATGCGATGGCAGTAAATATTTATAATAAAATTAGTGACGACATAAAACAACAAGTGACGGAAAAGCAGTTCAATCGACGGTTGAAGGATTATCTAGTGAATAAGTGTTACTATAGCCTTAAAGATTTCTTTGATGATAAAAAGTAATTTGCTAATTAATAATCCAATTATATACTTAGCTACTAACATGTATGATAGAATGGTCGAATCTGAATTATTTAGTAGTTGAATGTACATACCAATGAATCATTATCTCTTAAATTAGTTATAGGACTCACTAGTCGCTACCAATTGCTGTGCCCTATCAGTGTCCACCACCACCACCACCATATCAGCCGAAAGACGTCCACTGCTGGACATAAGCCTCCCCCAAATCCATGGGGGGTAAATGCCATAATCGCCACGCTTGGCATCAGGGTCAATGTGAAACTAATACTAATGTAATACCTACGTATATGTAAAGATCATGGATGCAATAAATGACGATTTAATGATTTAATGGACGTCCCTCGGCTGATAGATGATGATTGTGATTGGCACATGAAAGAACAGTTGTGTAGAATTTTCGATTAGTTTTAAGGTCTGCTTCAAGCACAATTACAAATATTTATTCTGTACTAGCTTTTGCCCGCGACTTCGTCTGCGTAGAACTCATTCTCGCTTTAGAATTATTTGTTTTCCCATAAATCTTTCACCCTTCTTTACACCCCCTTAAGAAATGATTACATTCAATATGACATGCTCTTTACTGCGCACGGAAAATTTTAATAGGGATCCTTTTTACAAAACGAATCAACATATCAGCCGAAAGACTGATATGTTGCCACTGCTGGACATAAGCCTCCCCCAAAGAGTGAAACAATGGCCGTTCCTTTGCCATCCGCATCCAGCGGACACCTGCGACCTTTACCAGGTCATCAGTCTACCTTGTGGGGGGCCTACCCACGCCGCGCCTTCCGGTACGTAGTCGTACGTGCAATATGCCCCACCCACTGACACTTAAGTTTAGCGGTTCGGAGGGCTATGTTGGTTACTTTGGTTCTACTGCGGATGGCCTCATTTCTGATGCGATCACGCAGAGATACTCCTAGCATAGCCCTCTCCATTGCTCTTTGGGTGACTTTGAACCTTCTTATGAGGCCCATAGTAAGCGACCACGTTTCAGTGCCATATGTCATCACTGGCAACACACACTTGTCAAAGAGGCTCGTCTTGAGACACTGCGGAATATTGGACGAAAAGATGTGCCGTAGCTTCCCGAACGCTGCCCAGCCGATTCGGATTCGACGATTTACCCCTTTCTCGAAGTTGGACCTACCTAACTGTCCTAGGTATATATAATCGTCTGACAACTTCAAGTAAAAGTGTCCGATTGTAACTGTCTTGGTGCTACGTGCTCGTGCTTTCAAAACGAATGATTAAGCTTATTTATATCAAATGTACTGATTCTAGACGAATGAAGCCCGTAAAATATTGCATGTACAATGATAAAAGTCTCGCTACGCAGTTCTTCCGTAAAACGTCCCAACAGAGCGGGTTCTTCATGTAAGTATGATGGCCGAAGGCCGTAAGCAGAGTGGCAAAACATGCAAGGTGGAAGGTCGTGTATTCACACAAAACGGGCTTCTTATGTAAGGTTGAGGGCCCAAGGCCTGAAGCAGGGAGGCGAGAAACGCGATGCCGAAGGCCGAGCTTCTCAACAGAGTGGATTCTTCATGTAAAGTTGATGATTAACGGGCCGAAACGGAGTGGCAATGCATGCGAGGCCGAAGACCAAGCATTCAAATAGAGCGGGCTCCTTATATAAGGCTGAGGGCTGAAGGCTCAGAGCCGTGTGGCACGCACGCGAGGCCAAAGGCTGAGCGTCCCAACAGAGCGGTCTCCTTATGTAGGGCCGAAGGCCTGAAGCAGAGTGGCAATTCACGCAAGGCCGAAGGCGGACAATCCCAACAAAGCGGGCTCCTTATGTAGGGCCGAAGGACTGATGCAGAGGGGCAAGGCATGCGAATCTAAAGGCAGATCATTCACACAGAGGAAAGTGTAAGGCTGAGGGCCGAAGGCCCGAAGCAGAGCGGCAAAGCACGTGAGGCTGAAGGCCGAGAGTCACAATGCCTAGACATATAAACCGATAGACAAACAGACACGAATTATTAAAACTGTTGAAATGTGTTCTGTTTCGATGCCAAGGGCCCTCCGATCACTCCATTGATTTGGCCAATATCTTCAATGTACAGATTTTCGACCTTCTACAACTGTATTATATGTATACGGATAAGCATAAATCCAGGGGCCTTTCAGCTCGAAGTACAAATTTTTCTATGGAAATTTTAGTTCAACTTGTTTGTACCAGATGTCACTGGGTGCTATCTCTATCGCACTTGCATATTGAAGTGACAGGGATGCAGTGGTCGTGCGGTTAGTTCTTACTAAATACACAACGGCGCTACGATCTATGTGGAGTATTTCACTGGTATCTCTATCTCAGTATATAGATTGTAATTTGTGCATAGATCTAAGGTGCTTCAACCGTCAATGTTGACGATTGGGCTGCCCAGCCAAAGTGATCTCTTACATCAAACAGTTATTATAGTGTGAAGGGTCACCAATTACGTAAACAATAATACACGACAAAATTAAATTGTACACTGACGATACAAAGACTGCACCGAAGCAGCTGTTTTTGTATTTAAGCATATGAAGACCAACAATTCCAGAGTATCGCAAATTTATTTTGACTTACACGCAATAACAGACCTAATTGCTAAAAGGTTGTGATGGTTGTCGCTGAGGGCGAGCCATACATATCCTTCCGCCTGAAGGGCGTAGTGAAGGTTAGCTTAGGGTAGCTAGCTCAGGGTTTGAGGGAATTTCTATTAGGTGAAAGAGCAAACACAGATTGACTAAATAATAAAGATTGGTCTTTTACGCCCTTTATTAATAAAACCTTATAGCTACGAATCGTTACGCGGATAGCAAAGGTCCCGTAGGACGTTACGACGACGAGGGATATCTACAGGAAGTCTGGATGGCGGATTGTTCTCCGGAGAACAGGGGGACCCTGCAGAACGTACCCGGTGGGCGCCCGCGCCGCTACTGTCAGGGGTGATCGGGATGAGGAAGGAAGGCAAACCCTCAGGGGCTAACTACGCGGAGGAGACGCGCGGCCCAAGAGGGGTCCCTAAGGTACCTAGGCACGAATCCGGTACGCCCGCACCGCGCTCTAGGCTGGTCAGCCCTTGTTCCCACTGCGGAGTCGAAACAAAGACTGACTCCTCGCATACGGCGCTCGCGGCCTTATATAGCCGCCGGCTCCGGTGTGCGCGCGGGGCAGGGCCGGCCGCGGTCCCCGCTCACCGCGCGCCGCCCGCGTGCGCCGCCTGCCATGCACGCGTCACGTGGTGTGCGCCGTGCTCCGGTTGCGAGGATGGTTCCTCGCAAGGTTATGCTCAAAAATAGCGTCATCAATCAGAAGGAATTATGATATTTCGGCTTTGACATATCGAAAAGTCAGCTTGTTTACAATACGTCAAATTCTGCTATGGCTTACGTTAAAATTATTGACACGCTGCTATACTCCCAATTGGCTGAAACTTAAAGCTTATAATGGCTTATGAGGATTTAAATCACCCCGTTTCATAGACCATATTTGCACCCCCGATTTCATCCCTTTAAGGGTGATTATCGGGACAAAAAGTATACTATAAGTGAATCCAGATTACATACTGTTAGTATACAAAAAATCATCCTGATCTGTTCAGCCGTTTTTGCGTGATTGAGCAACAAACATCCAAACATCCAAACATCCAAACATCTAAACTTTCGCATTTATAATATTATATATATATATATATATATAGTGGGATGTACCAATCAACTGTCATTTTTGTTAGGGAATTTATTTAGAGTTATACGCAAAATAGCGGCGGGGCTTAGTCCATGTGTTTATCATTATCGTCATCCTCTAAGCCTTTCCAGGTTGTACCGGTTCGCTTTGACGCCTACTTTCAAGATTTGACGTAGGCACTATAGTAAAGTTCTACGAAAGTGACTGCCATCTGACCTTCCTACCTAGACGGAAAACAAGTCCTTGTTGGGATTACACTGGTTTTCTCACGATGTTTTCTTGCACCGAAATTGATAATAATAATATTGATAATTGTCTTCGTCTGCCTGAGATAAAAATGTGAGACAGTTTTATTAGGTGGACGTCAGTTGTCTCATTCAATAGCCCAGCCATTAGTCCATCATATTCACCCAATAGTCCGGTTCATTTGGATTCCATCAACCAGCAATAGTTCCTGTACACCCTGGCGGGTGCTGTCTCTGTGTGCGTCCCATGACACGGGCAGGGACAGCATCCACTCGGTGTACCCCTTGCATTTCATTAAATTATCAAAAGGGCCTTTACGTGTTGGCTATGTGGTACTCGGTTGGTACTTCGGTACCTCGGTACTTCGGCTCCGCGCACGCCTTCCAAAGGTCCGGGACACCATTGTCCCGTGAGCGGAAAAGACATATTGATAATACATGTTTTAGAATAACCCACATTTTACAGTCAGCATCAAAAATGCTAAGCTACTATTGATGGCGACTGTATCTACGATATTTTTTATACACCGACGGTGGCAAACAAGCTTACGGCCTGCCTCATGGTAAGCAGACACCGTAGCACAAGAGCGCTTTTAATCAGGGGATACGGAGGTGCTTCGAATCAGAGGCATTATGGACGATTCACACCGAACGGCTGGAGTCGGCGCGCACCCGCACCCCACTAGAGTCAAAGGTATTCGAACCCTCCTACATAAGTTAGATTTCATATATGAATGGGTTGCGGGCAGCCGGTCGGCTCCGGTCGGCTGCCGCCGGCTCTGCCGCTGCGGTTTGGATGCGAAGTCTAGCTTCTGTATTCCTTTGACTCTGGTGGCGTGCGCGCCGACACCGGCCGTTTTGTGAGAATCGTCCATTATAGTCAAACAATTCTAACATGGTATGCTCTTGATTCACAGTAGGTTATTGGGTATTCAGCGGTCTATCCTGTCTATTGTAACATGCCTCAGGGGCAATGGTGATTGGCGCATTAGTTATGCTGAATACGTCGTAATTACCAACCACACCTGATTGCCGTAAATGAAGACGGATAAATTGATCTTTCATGTTTATAGGAATAATACTCGTTGTTCTATTTTTAATAATTGAACTATATACTCCAAGAAAGCCGCAATGGCACTTTCAAAAGTCAAAATCTACTCGCGTTTCAGAACAAACGACGACTGCCGAAATGAACTCGACAGTCAGTCATTTTCTCCCAAAAATATGCTTACTCGTATAGGAAGTAGGTTGAGCTCTGCTGCATTTGCAGTCAGGAGAATAAGGCAGCTTACCAATGTGGCAACAGCACGGTTAGTTTACTTTGCTTATTTTAATAGTATAATTACTTATGGTCTTATCTTATGGGGATCAGCTGCAGATATTGAAACTGTTTTTATTTTGCAAAAAAGGGCTATCCGAGCAATTTATAACTTGGGGTCGCGTGATTCATTAAGAGAATTTTTCAAAGAAATAGATATTCTAACCCTGCCGTCCCTATACATATTTGAAATAATAATGTATGTTAGGAAGAATTTGGGCAATTTTCCAACGAACGCTGATAAACCAATAGCCACGAGAAATACTGGGAAACTGAAAATAACCCTTGTAACATTCCCTCATTGTAACGTTGTTGTACACGGTGTAAGTTTGTCGATCTCATTATTTTTAAAAATCTCTCAATCCCTCAAAGGTTAGCTGGAAGAGATCCCTCATAGGGATAAGTTCGCCTTTGTACTCTGATCCTGTGTGACATGTATATGTTTTAAACTGGTATTGTGTACAATAAAGTACGAAAAAGTCGTTCTTGGGAAATTGTATCAAATTCTACAATAAAATTCCTAAACACATTACTGAACTTAGCTATTCTAAATTCAAATCTGTAGTAAAACAAACACTTATTTCAAGAGCATATTATAAGATAAACGATAACATCATGGATAGGGATGTTTGGCAGTGATAGCGTCCTGCACGGGTAATCTATCGCGAAAATATGTTTTCTACTGTAGCATTGTTATTTCAGTTATTTTGTAGTAGCTGACACTGTAATTTATATTTAACTATACAATGTATATTGTTTTGAAAAAATGACACCTCGCCCAGTTTCTTACGCCGGTTCTTCTCGTGGCAGAGGTATATTTTTCCTAACCGGTGGTAGTTTATTGACGTTCATAGGTGCATGTAATATTATGCCTAATTTGAAGAATTAACTACTTTAACTTTTTTACTTTTTACAATGATTATACTTAACCTACTCAGTTTAAGTAAATAAATAAATAAATATGAGTATGAATACAAAAATTTAAAGATGGATAATATTTACAATGCGCAGTTCAACAAGACAACATGTCGATACTGTTTTACCAAATTCGAGATAGGCAATAATGGAAATAAATACCTAAATAGTAATTAAAATTAATTAATTAAGCAGTAACGCTGCTAACGAAAATACCAAATTTTAAATTAAAGGGAAAAATTTAATACTCCGAGTAGGATTCGAACCTGCGACATCTGGCATACACGGCCAATCGCTCTAGCCTCTGAGCTATCAGAACAACCAATCTCGGGCACGAAAATTACGGGAATGAAAATTACTTCCAAGTGTCTATAAATGAAATCGTTTGATATGTTTTCTTAGAAGAACTATGTTAACTAATTTTCTAGACGTTATACAACGAAAATATACATAGGTATTATGAATCTATCATATTTGGAGCGTTCGTGGCCTAGCGACGCTTGCGTACCGCGTGCCGTATGCGAGGATAAGCAACGTCGGCCGGTGTCAGTCCTTGGATGGGTGACCGTCGACCGATTTGAGTGGTTACTAACTGAGTAATCCCGTGCTAAGCTAAGCCGCTGATCCCGGCTGCTGGCTATGACAGCAGTCGTTAAGCCAAGTTAGGGGCCTTCGGCGGCTTAAAAACTTCTAACAGTCAAGTTTCCCACTAAATTGACAAGCCTAATCCCAATAAGGTCTAGTTTTCTCTTTGGGTTGGAAGATTAGGAAGTTAGAAGAGATGGCAGTTGCTTCCGTAAAAACACTAGGTACACACACACACACACACACACACACACACTCACACACATTACAATTCTTGGGAATAGGAAGCGTACCCCCGGCATTGATGCAACTGAATGATGGATGATGATGATAATATAATTCTATAATATTTAGAAAATGTATTTATCCAACGAAGAAAATAGGCGATTACCGCGGCTCGAACTTTATGTTTTTGTATGGTCCGCGCGCCAGCCCGTATTCTGAATATCTTCGTTAAACTACTACTGTAGAATGGTACTACAAACTCAAGATTACGATTTTTATCGAACTCCGCTAATCCAAGTACTTACCTGCTGAAATAAGCTGAACTAGCATTGAAATTGGCCCATTGTCGTGAGTCGATCAAGGGCTCGTTTGCCAACAAAAGGGATAGGGCCCAGCAGGCCATTTGAGGCGCCTTAACGAGAACCCATTCAAAACTAACAATGGGGGCATCTAGATGAAATCTCAGCTTAACGATTGGGATTTAATAATTGCTCTGTTTGTGAGGTCGAGTTTGGCGATTTACATAAATATTTTGCGTAATTGAGCAATTTCTGAGCGTTCAAAAAATCATTTCTTCAGGAGTAAGGATTATTGAAAAAGCGGTTTTTGACGGGGATAAAACCGTTAATTATATTAAGTGGATACTTCTTATGATGCCTAACCATTTAACTACCTATATAAAAAAATATGCTAGTTCTTATACGTGTTGGTTACCTACGGGACAGGCTTACCTAGTGCAGGAGCCAGTCTAATTTCAAGAAAATATCAGTCTGTACGTTTCTCCATACGTGATTTTTCATATTTGTCAATCTCCTTTGTTGTGCAATAAACTAAATTTGATTTATCTATCACTATCAGGCGAGTGGGGGTGGGAGGCAAGGGGGTGATTTTAATAGGTAGTATGTATTAAATCATTAAATTAGTCAATTATAAAATGACGTTATAAGAAAATACAGTTTGTTACCAAAAATACTAAATCTACACCAACACCATCATCTTTTCCACACCATTTTCTTTGAAAAAGTAATTTATTCTTCAAATTAGGCATAATTACATGCACCTATGATGCACCTATTGAAATTACTATATGAATAGTACAA
Source organism: Notocelia uddmanniana (assembly GCA_905163555.1). Taxonomy (NCBI): domain Eukaryota; kingdom Metazoa; phylum Arthropoda; class Insecta; order Lepidoptera; family Tortricidae; genus Notocelia; species Notocelia uddmanniana. The sequence goes on along the minus strand of LR991062.1, from coordinate 27,725,319 downwards.
TAAATAATCGAACAGTTAAACAAAAAAACTGATTAGACAGAGCACAGGTACATTAATTTCGGTGCCACTTTTAGCAATTGTAGGTTTATAGATGGAGAAAATGTGATATTGCAGTGACAGGTTGCTAGCCCATGTTACACAACACACTTCAACCTGGTTCCCATAGTCGACTCTTACGACACCCAAGGGAAGAAAGGGGATGGTACTATTGTAACCCGGTGCTACGCGGGGCACTACAGTTAGGTTTTTTTTTATACCACGTCGGTGGCAAACAAGCATACGGCCCGCCTGATGGTAAGCGGTCACCGCAGCCTATGGAGGCCTGCAACTCCTAGGGATGTCACATGCGCGTTGCCGACCCTTTAAGAATTTATACACTCCTTTCTTGAAGAACCCCATACTGTAGTCCGACGAGAAAACCTCGGCAGGGAGCTCATTCCACAATCGGAGCGTCCGAGGGAGGAAATTCCTCTGAAACCGTACCGTACGCGACCATTTAGGTGAAATGAAATGAAATGAAAATTATTTGCCGAATACGGGTCACATTATGTTGGTACAAAATGACGTTACAGCCCGCCATATTTTACTTAAATAAGCATGCAAAATAATAGTCTATATTTTGTTGTCGGTTAAGAACAGACAAAATAAAGGGATTTCTTATTACTAGTATTTATCTCTAGGAATTCATTTATAGAGTAGACGCATAGTTCGCATAACCATTATAAACAGTCTCTTCTTTTTTTTTATTGCCTAAAATTTTATTCAACAAACAAGATAAAAGGATAATTAAAACAACAATTATTAAAATTAAATTAAAAATAAATTTATAATAAGAAACTTAATACCTACCTATAAATGATCTCCCAATTATAAAAAGAAAATCCCATCTAACGGGTCCACCTGCGGCAGTCGCTTCTTGACTTGTTTCAGGCGTAGGTCTTTAATATCTCTAGGAAACTTGTTAAATATTTTGATGCACATAAAATATGCTATAGTTTATACTAAACAAATGCCATCTACGGTGTTTCAGATGGAAAACTACACCTTGCTGGGATTAGGTAGACCGGTATCCTCCGGATGTTTTCCTTCACCAAAATAAAAAATATTTCGTATATAAATGTATAGAATAATTTATTAATGTATGTGACATCTTCTCATGCAGAACAGACGGGTAACTAAAGGCCACACGACCGTGGAATGCATTATTTAAACACATTATCGAAACCAGTGCTCGATGTTAACGCAATTAGTCGGGATCCGCTATCGCCGTAGAATCGATCGGGCATTAACTACAGCATTATTAAGGAGACCAGTCTGTCCCAGAATATTATATTTTGTCCACACACTTATAACGACAAGGTCTTAAGATCCTTCTCACTGGGTAAACACATGCAACTATATTCTTTCAGAAGGTTTTTGCCACGTGTAGCCTTTTAAGTGGGGTCGACAGTATTCGAACTGTCGATTGAAAACCTTGAATAATTAAATGGGTCGTTTGCGATTTGTAAATAATTTTGTTCGAGTTGATATTTAGTGATCCTTCATTATAGGTAAATTATTATGGTAAATAAGTGCTACCTGAACTCTATCTTGATTTAGTGTAAATAAAAGTGGATTGAAGAACTCAAAACAATAGTTAACGTTTTCTATTAATATTTTAAACTTGAAAGTTTTTGACGATGTTTGAAGATCTGTTAAATTACACAAAAATATATATTTTCTCAAACATGCAATGAAATATTGATGTTATGTTCCTTATAATAGGCTGCGAAGTATGACGTTTCAGGTGCGGCTAGGACAAGAGGTCTTTAATGGAATTCATACAAATCTTGCAGGCCTAGGCCGGCAAAGTCCTCTTTTTTAATTGCCATTCCACATAAATTGTGGCACAGGCACCATGACATTCTGCCACTATGCGTATTAAAAATAAAACTTTGATTTTTTTTTTGTTTATTTCATTGCATGTTTGAGAAAAGCACCATACATACCTCGCCTCGCTCGGCCGTCTATATATGTCTTCGGCCGGCAACCCCTTCCGTCCCGGCCTCTATAGTAATGTACTATTAAAACCGACTAAAACATAACTAAAACGTGGGCAGTAGCTAACACTTCTAGTCTTATTATATAATGGATAATTTCAGGCAACAACAACGCGCAAAGGCTGCAACTGTAAAAAGAAAGTCGCCAATTATTCAATCCCGATATTCCAAAATTATCGACCGAGTGAAACGTGTGTCTCCGTTTCAGCTTTGACAAAATTGATTTCGTATATCCGTAGACGTCCAGATATCTAGATGTCCGGATTTCCAATTTTTCTCCTCTACAAGTCGCATTTCTCAACCGATACTCGTAAAATTTTGTGTGCAAGTTCGATAATTTTATAGATTTATTCTACGGGTCAGTTTTCAGTTTTTTTTTTTTAAATATCGAGTTACATATGGCTCACAGAACCGCCAGTGATATTTTATACAATAGTACTGCTTAATCAGTATGATTGAAATTATGATTTTAACCAAAAACATAAGAGGACAGCGATTTTTACAAGATTTTTTATTTTATTTAATCGTATGGCATTTATTTACGAACCGTGAGATCTTCGAGAAGACAAGTACGGTTGCCAGTTTTCTTTCTTTTTGTTGCACTTTTAACACCACCCAGGGGTCACGTGTAGGGTAACGGTGGGTACTCCCTACGGACGTGGTGCAACTTCGACCCCCCTTTGTCAAGTGAGTGGGCAACTTGACTGTTAGAAGTTCTCAAGCCGCCCGAAGGCCTCTAACTTGGCTTAACGACTGCTGTCGTAGACAGCAGCCGGGATCAACGGCTTAACGTGCCTTCCAAAGCACGAGAGCACTCAGTTAGTAACCACTCAAAGCGGTCACCCATCCAATAACTGACCTGCGCCCACATTGCTTAACCTCTCATACCGCACGCGGTAGGCGGGTGCCGCTGGGCCACGAGCGCTCTACAAGATAAATCTTTTATACGCACGTCCCACATGGGTCCCTAAAACCATCGCTCTAATAAATAATAAAAGTTCATAAATGGATGTTTTCGATTTCGGATTCCACTTACGATAGATACGTCAGAGGAATGGGAAAGGACATATGTTTCAAAGATTTTAAATGTTCTAGATGTAGCCGTTATTAAGTAGAATTTTCAATATTTGACCATGTCGCTATTATTATTTGATATCCACTCTAGTTACTCTGAGATTACTACACATTTCTTCTAATTGGATGATTTGTAAAAAAGCTTTTAAAGTCTACTTATAAAATAAACATTTGAATCCCCCACCATATCAGCCCAAGGACATCCACTGCTGGACATAGGCCATCCCCAATTTAATGGGGTAAATGCCATTATCGCTACGCTTGGCATTCCGGTTGGCGATCGCACTATTTCCACCGCATTGCAGTTATGCTGCTGCCCATCCCACGGTGGCCCCAGTTATGTCCTAAAACTACGACTAAGACATTTGAATCAATCATATCAAAATTTCAAAGAGTCATCGCAAACAAGTCGATCTCCGAAATTAATTTTTACACAAAAGGAGAGTTAGATAGAAACCTTTTCAAATGTAGGGGCATGCCACCTAGAGCGCATACGTTTGCATCCTGCTTACGTCATCCCATCTCGCCTCTCTATGTCTTTGTGATTTCGGACCAAGCTCATCGATCAATGAGAGGGACGGCAACCTTCCTACGAAATACGACTCGGACCGAGCGTGTTTACGAGTTTTTGCTGCAAACTTCGGTCCAAATAAACATGGCTTTGACACAGACGGCTAAATCAAAGGCCATTCAATTCTAAAAGGATTTTTGTAACTGAAAATTTTTGATTGTATTGTGAGCCGTTTGATGATTTTATCCTGATGGAGCAGTGGATGAATGAAACCGGATTTATGAATCGTTTTAATAGAATTGACAATTGAAGCTGTTTGCGCGGTATTCGCAATTTGGTACAGTACAAATGTTTTAGCGTCGGTTGATATTAGTTCGAGCAAAATTTACCGTTCATGATGCGCATTGAATTTAAAATATTCTGAACTGTTATGATCGTTTACCTATATGTCTTGCTTAGAAGTTGCGGAATTATAAAATATAAATAAAATAATAAATATTTGCATGTGGGGTGCTTTGTGAAAGTCTTTGGGGGAGGCCTATGTCCAGCAGCGGACCTTCGGCTGATATGTTGATGATAAATAAATATTTGTGGACACTCTTACACAAAAAGACGTAACATTCGCATCCATTGCACAGTCTTCTCCATTCTCAAGGATCCACAATGTCCCGAATATCTCAAATCCCTCTTTGAATTTCTTGAGGTAACTCATGAACGCCATCTTCTTTCTCTGGCCATACCGCTTCACCGTTCTGGTTTTATGTCTAATTCTTTTTCCGTCCAGGCGGCTCGTCTATGGAACGGCCTTCCACCTAAAATCAAAAATATTCCCAGCAAATTTGCCTTCAAAAAAGCTGTACGCGTTTTTGTTGCTGGTAGTCTACGGAATTCGTAGGGTATCTGTTTAGTAGGTATTCGTTATTATATAAGTACCTATATCTATTTATCTATAATTATGTATTTGTGTATGTCTATGTAATAGTTTAAATAATTGTTTATGTAACTACATGACAGATGTATATATTTGAATCGATATTTTGCATACAAGCTTACCAAATTTCTTCTCTGGTATTTTATAGTTGCACCGCCTATTACAGTCTTTCTGTTTTGCCTAAAGGTTGACTGGTAGAGAATGCCTCATGGCATTAAGTCCGCCTTTTGTACGTTAAGATTTTGTATTGTGCAATAAAGATTAAATAAATAAATAAAAGATATACTCCCAAACTCACAGCTTGTACTATGGACACTAGGAGACGGTATACATACTTAAAAATACATAGAAAACATTCAGGATTCCGAAACAAATATTCGTGTTCTTCACAGAAATGAATGCCCTGACCGGGATTCGAATTCGAGACCACCAAAAATTTCCAATCGAAAATGAAAAATTGATCACAACGGGCGGGATTTGAACGCGCGACCTCTGGAATCCGTCCATCGCTCTTTCCAACTGAGCTACCGCGGGTTATCCCGAGGCGACGAATCTTTCAATCAGTTCACTCTTTAATTAAGCCTTAGGGAGACTTGTAGCGACATCTACCGTCAATTATTTTAATTTTTCATTTTCGATTGGAAATTATAATTCCGTTAAGTGGACGTTTCCACTTGTAAAATATTTACATTCGTAACCACCAGCTTCGTAGGCAGCGTCACTACGCCTATGGTCCAAGAATAATACGTCTGTGAGGGTAGGTTGCACCAAACCCCTAAGTGGTATCCGTTAACATCTGATTGATGGAAAGTTTGACACGTTTCTGTGGGATGGCATCTGCTAGTGCCATATGATTCGACGTTCGTTCGTTCTGTCATCGTAACCTGGTACATTTGTATGTACCAGGTTACGATGACAGACTGGGTTGTCCCAGTCTAAGGCTGGGTTGCACCAAACCGTCTGTAATCGTAAGATGTGTACGTTAAAATTTGAATGTAAGGAAAGTTTGACAAGTTTCTATGGGATGACAGCTGCCGGCGCCATATTTAACGTTGATGAGTCTGTGATCGTAAGTCGGTGCAACCCAGCCTTAGTCTCCTCTAGTAAAAACTAGTGGCTCTGTGAGCTGTAGACCTCGCCATTTTTTTTTTCAAATTTCAAAATATCCAAAAACTGATTTTATAACAAAGATCTATATAATTATCGAACCTGCTCACAAAATTTCACGAGAATCGGTTGAGAAATGCGACCTGTAGAGGAGAACATCCGGACAGACAGACAGACATACGAAAGAATTTTTGACGAAAGCTGAAACGGAGACTCTTCGCTCGCTCGGTCAATAAGATAACACAAACAAGCCCTATTTTTTTTTGCTTAAACAAAACCATTCCTACAAAAAATACGGAATTTAGATAAAGTTAATTATGCCCTGAATTATTAAAACTCATCGAGTAATTTTGAGGATTTAATTTAATTAACGGGTACATGTCAAAAACATTACCCGGACTTTTCTGTTGCGCAGGGTGTAAAACTAAATTATTCCTCCGTTGAATCAAGTTAATTTTTGTAATACCACACCGGTGGCAAACAAGCATACGGCCCGCCTGAAAGCCCTTAGCCCTTCCTAACTAACTAACTTTTGCCCGCCGCTTCGTTTGCATATACTCATTAACCACTTTAAGGGTTTCGTTAAAGAAGCCTATGAATCGCCTATTCGCTTTGTCTCCTATGTCACAAAAAAAAAGAAAAAAAATTAAACCAACGCTGTTAGCTCTATGACACATAATGACATAATGAATGAAGTCCTCCAACACGAGAATCCTTCACTTCATTCGGATCTGCGCTAAGTCTTACCAATTATTACAAACGTAATAGCAAATATTTATTTAATAGTCACTAATTAAACTCAGACCCGTCCCGGTTACGTCCTAAAACTACTACCAAGACCTCCTTGGGTTGGACATCAGTATACCTGGAGTGCGGTCGAGACACTGCGATCGCCAATCCGCATTCCAAGCGTGGCGATTATGGCATTTAACTTTCTTGAAATTGGGAGAGACCAATGTCCAGCTGTGGACGTCCTAGGCCTGATATGGTGGTAAATAGGCTCCCCACCAACGCAGCAATTACCGCACTCCCATAAACTTCCATTCCACTTTTGGCGGAGGGGAAGGGATGGTTTCTGGGATAAAACTATCGTAGGTCTCCCTCAAGGGTCATGGTCTCAAACTGTCACCGTACTAAATACCATCCAAATCAATTCAGCGGTTTAACCTTTTGAACGCCACGGTCGGCCATAGACGTCAACGTAAAATCGTCACCCCGACGCCAACGACGGCACTGGCCGACAATTTTATATTGACATTATTTCTTTACACATCATTTTTTACCGTTGTGGCGTCAGGGGCACGGCGAATTACTTTGACGTCTGGCGGCGAAAAGGTTAAGCGTGAAAAGGCAACAGACAGACATACAGACATTCGCATTTATAATATTAAGTTAGTATGGACAATTGAAACTTCACATCGTCGATGACATGAAAGCTTTAATTAATAACTCGTACAATGAAGCAGTTCCCTATAAACTACGAGTAATAATTTTGCTCAGCTGTCTGTCTTATTTGTACAATAGACAGGTAATTGAAACGTGACTATACGAAGCTATACGAATTCGTCAATAACTCGATGGCATTGCCGACTCGATAGCATTGCCGGCGCCTTCGCAGCTGCCATATTAAAGTCTACGGGCTGTCTAGTGGGCAATCAAAAGCGGGATTTCCACGAATATTTCCTCGCTAGCTGCCTATAACTAGGTTAAATATAGTTTTATTCCTTTTTGTCAATGTCATAGTTATAAATGTATGTAAGTATGTAATAAAATTACACTTTATTACAATTTTAAGGGTCCACCGCACTTTTGTAGTTTATAAGTTAGTAGTATTTTTAACCGACTTCCAAATTTCAAAAGTGGAGGTTATCAATTCGGTTGTATGTTTTTTTAATGTTTGTTACTCCATAACTCCGTCATTTCTTAACCGATTTGAAAATTTTTTTTTCATTGTATGTATATATATCCAAGTTGGTCCCGTTTTTGTCAAAAGGCAGTTCTGATGATGGGATCCATGAGGAATTGAGGGAACTCCTCAAATCTTTAAGGCAAACATATAGTGATTTTTGTGTTTTTATCAACAAGTCAAGCATTTGCATCCAAAAATGTGACATTGGATGAAGTGGAACTGCTGATGATGATCAGAACAGAACTCTTCAACGACGAAAAGTTCACGTTTGGCGATTTGTCCTCCTAGCTGTGTTTGTTAAGCAAGTTCTATTTTCACGATTATTTTTTGTCATGCTCGAGTTCTGATGATGGGATCCATGAGGAATTGAGGGAACTCCTCAAATCTTAAAGGCAAACATATAGTGATTTTTGTGTTTTTATCAACAAATCGAGCATTATCATACAAAAGTGTGACATTTGATGAAGTGGAACTGCTGATGATGATCAGAACAGAACTCTTCAACGACGAAAAGTTCACGTTTGGCGATTTGTCCTTCTAGCTGTGTTTGTTAAGCAAGTTCTATTTTCACGATTGATTTTTGTCATGCTCGAGTTCTGATGATGGGATCCATTAGGAATCGAGGAAACTCCTCAAATGTGAAAGGCACACAAATAGTGATTTTAGTATTTTCATGAACTAATCAAGCATTTTCATTCATAAAAGTGCCATTTGATGAAGTTGAACTGCTGATGATGATCAGAATGGAACTCTTCAACGACGCGTAGTTCACGTTTGGCGATTTGTTCTCTTCGTTTTGTTTGTCAAGCAAGCAAGGTTTTTCCATGATTTCATGAGGAATTGAGGGTACTTAGTCTTCTACCATTATAAACATACTTATAGCCATTTTTGTATTTTATTGTATGGAATCTAAGAGTGCACCATCTAAGATTAATAATCTTTCACCGGACTCCCCCATTGATGTCGGTTTTTTTTTTCTTAAAAATCATTTCAAAACAATATACATTGTATAGTTACATATAAAATTACAGTGTCAGCTACTACAAAATTACTTAAATAACAATGCTACAGTAGAAAATATATTTTCGCGATAGATTACCCGTGAAGGACGCTATCACTGCCAAACATCCCTATCCATGATGTAAACGTTTATCTTATAATATGCTCTTGAAATAAGTGTTTGTTTTACTACAGATTTGAATTTAGAATTGTTAAGTTCAGTAATGTGTTTAGGAATTTTATTGTAGAATTTGATACAATTTCCCAAGAACGACTTTTTCGCCTTTACTAGTCTATAGAAGGTTATTTTGAGTTTCCCAGTATTTCTCGTGGCTATTGGTTTATCAGCGTTCGTTGGAAAATTGCCCAAATTCTTCCTAACATACATTATTATTTCAAATATGTATAGGGACGGCAGGGTTAGAATATCTATTTCTTTGAAAAATTCTCTTAATGAATCACGCGACCCCAAGTTATAAATTGCTCGGATAGCCCTTTTTTGCAAAATAAAAACAGTTTCAATATCTGCAGCTGATCTCCACAAGATAAGACCATAAGTAATTATACTATTAAAATAAGCAAAGTAAACTAACCGTGCCGTTGCCACATTGGTAAGCTGCCTTATTCTCCTGACTGCAAATGCAGCAGAGCTCAACCTACTTCCTATCGCTGTTATATGGGAACCCCACTGCAATTTTGAGTCCAATGTAATACCTAAGAATACAGTAGAAGCAACAAATTCTAATGTTTGACCATTAAGTTTAATATTTGTATCTAAGTTTCTGTTTGATGAGTTCATCATCATCATGTCAGCCGAAAGACGTCCACTGCTGGACATAGGCCTCCCCCAAAGACTTCCACAATGACCGGTCCTGCGCCACCCGCATCCAGCGGACACCCGCGACCTTCATCAGGTCATCAGTCCACCGTGTGGGGGGCCTGCCCACGCTACGCCTTCCGGTACAATGAGTTTGATGAGTTTGCTAGAGAGAATTTCATACATTTCGTTTTTTTTGGGTTCAATACACTTAGTATTATTGGCAGCAAACCAGTCAGATATCATGGAGCGGGTATTATTTGGTTCAATGAGTTCAGTATCTCTCCTATTTACCTTGAACAGTAATGAGGTGTCGTCTGCGAACATTACAATGCCTGATCTTCGGCTTACCATATATGGCAGATCATTTACATAAACAAGGAACAGGAACGGACCTAGAATAGACCCCTGAGGTAAATCGACCTAGTCTCAAACTGAGCAAAGCTTGTACTATGGGTACTAGACGACGATATACATACTTATATAGATAAATACATACTTAAATACATAGAGAACATCCAAGACCCAAGAACAAAATCCGTGCTAAATGCACAAATAATGCCCTGGCCGGGATTCGAACCCAGGACCTCTGGCTTCGGAGGCAGTGTCACTACCAACTAGGCTAAACAGGTCGTCTATAAACGTGGTTTCGTTCTAATTTTGAACCGCCGTGCTGAAATAACATGAAACTTTGTATACACAATGGGATCCGCCATATCTAGGCCGGATATTAGTTTTTGTTGCTAGAAATTGTAATAGACAAAAAAATACAGCAAGTTTTTGAGTTGTTTAGGTCTTGTATGAAAACCTTATTATCGCTGTATTTTTTCTCCATTATAATTCCAAGCAACAGAACTAATACAAAGTTTCATGTTATTTCAGCATGCCGTTTTAAAATGAGAGCGACACTACGTATCGCTCCCGCACTATGGAGACCCGAGCTTCCTGTGGACTCTTAACCTCTGCACCGCGTCTAATCGTGATCAATACATGACCATAATGTACTAGATTGTCAGTTCCGTGGCGTACAGAGCACGTCACTTCATTCGTAGTGTGGCGGTCATGAGGTTAAAAGCGATAGCCCACAGTGAAACGTCCACCATCCACCATATCAGCCCTAGGACGTCCACTGCTAGACATAGGCCTCCCCCAATTTCATGGGGGGTAAATGCCATAATCGCCACGCTTGGCATGCGGGTTGGCGATCGCAGTATGTCCACCGCACTCTAGGAATGCTGCTGCCCATTCCCCGGTGGTCTGTGAGTGAAACGTCATTTCGCTCATATCCGGAGCAGCCCAACTGGGAAAGTACCTCCACTCAGGCAGGCCGTAAGCTTGTTCGCCACCGTCATTTAAAAAAAAGTTTAGTTACAATAACAGAACTTGCTCTTCAGGAATGGGATGTTGTGTTCCTCGTGGTGAGTAAGGTTGACAGAGCTCCCGAGGATGCACTGCTTTGAGTCACTGTCAACAACAAATCCTCGAATCAATGAAAGATCGGTAACGCGCTTGATATTCTTCTGGAGTCGCAAAGCGTTTATAGGCTACGGTATCTGCTTACCACCAGGCAGACGTTAAGTTTGTTTGCCTCCGTCGTTGTATAAACCTATAAATAATTTCAAGCACCCCCCCTTTCTTCCCTTATGTGTCGTAAGAGTAGACTAAGGGAACCAGGTTGAAGTGTGCTTTGGGCTATGGGCTGGCAACCTGTTACTGTAATATCACAGTTCCTCTATTTATAAACTTACTAGCATTTGCCCGCGGCTTCGCCCGCGTACTAAGCGAAATTTTTAAACCGTCTACAAAAAACAGGTTCGTATGTTTGTCCACGATTATCTCGCGTTTGGCTGAACCGATTTAGATGCGGTCTCCAGAAAAGTAGTTGTTACATTCTGGGGTTTCGCTATACGAAGTTTGGTGATTGTGATTCATTAACAGACGAACAGATAAAAAGTTAGTATACATTCTGAGAACCGGCAAACTGTTGAATTTCATTTGATTTTGGCAAAAATAACGATCTAAAACTATTATCATACATTTCCGAGAGGCCGAAGGGGAAAGGGCCGATGAAATAAAAGCATGTCTGAAATGGCTCTTAGTAAAAGTATCTGTGTACTACAGTAACACCAATAGGTCTGTAAACGACCTAACAGCGCGCAGCGGCCATAAACTCTGGTCCTTTGAAGTACAGAAATACGGCTAATTCAATATCATGTGTAACATTTATTTTTCCCACAATTAAATTTATTAGGTAGGTTTTGCCAGTTACCATTGGAGCATCCAAAAAGAAAATTTGGCCTCACTTCCATTCGCACTCCTTACTGTCAGTCCGTCTGTTACAACCAAGTTGCTTTTACTGGACCTATTGAATTGCAATTTGGCACAAACTATCAAGAATTTAGAGCGCTCGTGGCCCAACGGCACCCGCCTACCGCGTGCGGTGTGCGAGGTTAAGCACTGTGGGCGCAGGTCAGTTCTTGGATGGGTGACCGCTTTGAGTGGTTACTAACTGACTCTCGTGCTTTGAAAGGCACGCTAAGCCGTTGATCCCGGCTGCAATCGTTAAGCCAAGTTAGAGGCCATCGAGCGGCTTGCGAACTTCTAACAGTCAAGTTGCCCACTCACTTGACAAAGGGTGGTCGAAGTTGCACCGCGTCCGTAGGGAGTACCCACCGTTACCATACACAGAACCCCTGGGTGTTGCTCAAAGTGCAACAAAAACTGGCAACCGTACTAGTCTTCTCGAAAATCTCACGGTTCGTAAATAAATGCCATACGATTAAAAAAGAATTGAAAGTTGATTTAAATGGAAAAAATATCGAAACCTCTATGTCGTTTTTAAAAGCAAATCCATAGATAACCCACACGCCTATATAGTAACATTAAACTTTTTTGCATATAGGTATGAATGGAGTGCCAAATTTTACCTCAGATTCGCATTAAGAGACCTCTCGGATGCTCAGATATCGATTTTGAACGAAATAGGGACGGAAAAAAAAGAAAATCAATATGGCCGCCACTTTCACAAATTTTACCCCGGATTCGTATTAAGAGACCTCTCGGACACTCAGATATCGATTTTGAACGAAATCGGGACGAAAATGAAAAAAAAACAATATGGCCGCCACTTTTTTCAAATTTTACCTCAAATTCGTATTAGGTGACCTCTAGGACGCTCAGATATCGATTTTGAACGAAATCGGGTTGGAAATGAAGAAAATCAATATGGCTGCCACTTTTTCCAGATTTTACCTCGGCACGCTGCGTCTTTCGGTCAAATATTTAATGTATTGAGTTTATAATATTTCGTCTACTTTAAGGTCTATTTTATCACACTGAGCCTAAATGTTATTGGGATACTATAGATAACGAACCCTAGCGACCCGATCAGCTATATCTCATTTAAAATATGCATGAGATCGGGACGCAATTTATTTTGGCCTCCGAATAATAAATACAGCTGTAATACAGGTAAACGGGCAGTTTTATACCTTGTTTACATTTCCAGTCCCATCGGAAAAGTTGAGGGCCGGATGTCCCGGGGCAGACCACCCGCTAGATGGAGCACCCAAATCACTGCACCCTTGCAACTACATCTGCACGAGGCCATGCATAAGGCGGGCGATAGGAGCCCATGGAGAAGTCTGGTCAGCAATAAAAGGACATGATGTCACGATCCTCAGCATTGAGGGAACGACTGATGATGATGATGATGATGAAGACCGTCATTCCAGTCATGGATGTACATATGGGACTGAAATGCTAACTGGAATAGATGTGAACGGGGTTTAAAATAGTGAGAAGCTAAAGGATAAACGGGGGGAGCTATATAGTTCACTAATTCTATAAACAGTTAATGGTTGTGACGTTGTAAGTTTGTGTGCACCAAAAGCAATTTGTAATTGGATATTACAAAAACATGCAGGAAACCAAACGCAAAATAGAATCCTGCGGCTCTGCCTTTATTTAATAAAATTTCAATGTCTTAAGAGTGCGCAGTACGTTCGCTTCTCCATACAAACGTATTTACGCTCTCATTTTAAAACGCCCTTCTAGAATAACATGAAACTTTGTTTACACAATAGGGTCTGGCATATCTAGGTCGGAAATTAGTTTCTGTTGCTAGAAATTGTATTTGTTTGTAAAATTGTATTTTAATTGTGTTCATGTTATTCTAGCATGGCGTTTTAAAATGAAAGCGTAAATACGTTTGTATGGAGAACCGAGCGTACTGTGTGTTATAATCTAAAGCAGACAGCTTACAGATCTCCTTCCGAAATAAAGACGGGCAGATAATAAGTTTAAAATAAGGTCGACCAATCTGATTTCTGAGCCACTTCGTACCTTGTCACAGCCACCTTGGATGACCGTACCAGCTAGTAGCAGTAACCGTCTCTCTTTGACGGAGAAAAAGCTTGCGGCTTTAGATAACGTGTGGCTATGCTGCAGACTAAGTAACCCATCGTTGTACGAAAAAAAAATGTAGCTGATATTTTATTATTATTATTAAAAACCTATAGAGTGCTGGGAAAAGACCTACCCTCTTGATTTCCACACGTTCCGGTTCTGAGCAATCTCAATCGTCGCGATATGTGTCCAGCTCATCCCGCCATCTCCGTCGTGGCCTGCCATTGCCACGTCGTCGCCACCCATCGTTTGGCACCCACTCCGTGGCTAGTTTGGCCCACTTTTACGGATGCATGCGGCAGATGTGGCCGGCCCACTCCCATTTCAGCTTGGCGGTCTTGACTGCAACGTCAGCAATTTCGGCTTTTGATCGTAGCGTAGAGTTTCGAACCCGGTCGATCCGTTTCACTTCAAGGATGCTACGCTCGATAGCTCGTTGGCAAACCTTCAATCTGGTCTTCTGTGCCTCCGTAAGTGACCATGTTTGGGTGCCGTAGGTTAGGACAGTCAGAATACACATATCGACGAGTCTTCGCTTCAGGGTTCAGGGTCAAGATGACAAAGACAAATTATTGGATGGGTGACCGCTTTGAGTGGTTACTAACTGAGCGCTCCCGTGCTTTGGAGGGCACGTTAAGCCGTTGCTGCCGTGTTAAAGAGCCTTCGGGCGGCTTGAGAACTTCGATCAGCGCGAACTTCTAACAGTGAAGACTGATTTGACAAGCCTAATCCCAATAAGGTCTATTAAATAAGGTTCTTCCTTGGGTTAGAAAGCAGATGGCAGTCGCTTAAAAACTAGTGCCTACGCCAGTTTTCTTTTTTATATACTGACAAGCGATTGGCCTTAGTCTCACCTGATGGAAAGCGATGACAAGACCTAATATGTTGCTCACTGATTCAGTAATAGCCTATTCACTCAGTTCTTGTGATTATGTAGGTACCGGACCATAAGCATCCTACAGGATGCAACAGTAAGTACTGGGGTAACGCTAGGATGATGATTATACAGTAAATACAATATACATATTGATTTAATAAACCTAATAAAGCCTTCCAACATCCTTAAAAATAAAGCTATAAGCAAATCGCAGACGCAAAGAGAGCAATTGAACTGAATCGCGACTCGTTATTTACTCATTAAAACTTGGATTGAAGGCGTTCCCAATCGCAACTCAAAAGTAAAACAAACTTTTCAATCATTTCGTCGGCAAAGTTGTTTACTTTAAAAAAAGTTACTCGAAATAAGAACTCGGGGTGTCGAAGTAAACGCCCAAAATATGGAATTGTTAAGTTGTTTAGGGAAATTTTGTCACGTTCATTAATGGACTATTTCCTTGACAGGTTTAATGGCCTTTGTTTTTTTAAGGGTTCCGTTGTCGACTAAGAAACCTTCTAGTTTCGCCATGTCGGTCTGTCCGTCCGCGACTATTAAGCTCAGAGACCGTTAGTACTAGAAAGCTGTTATTTGGCATGAATATACAAATCTATCACGCTCAAGAAGTGTTTTTTTAGGGAACATGTTGTGGGTTTGATTTGAATACGTCTTAAAAAAAAGGTGGTTTACTAAAACGGTTTTTGATAAGATTTAAGTAACTGATGGTAAC